>CM066313.1:85047483-87447483 GCA_033807775.1 Saussurea involucrata
CAACTGTTTTCAAAGCTGTTACTTCACTCAAAGATTATTCCTTCGAATTCTGTTATCGAAATCTTATTTTAACTTTGACTTGTTAGAAATCCTTACTTTCCTATCCCTGTGGATCGATATCCGGTACTTTGTACCACTTTATTACTTGTTTCAAACGATAGTGGTTTGGCATGTATACTTGCGTGTTATTCCATTTGTGATTTTCGGGTCACATAATCCACGAACCAAGTTTTTGGCGCCGTTGCCGGGGATGGCCAAAGCTAAGGATTTTTTTTAGTCATTTTTAAAGTTTGATTTTTCTTCCACCTGTTACTATGGAGAACATCATAAGTATTGCTAATTCTCGGGATAAAGGAATTTTGGACTATGTTATTCCTGAATTTAGTCAATTAAATTCAGGGATACTAAGACCACACATTGAGGCAACTCACTTTGAGTTCACGCCTGTCATGTTTCAGATGTTGCAAATTAATGGCCAGTTCAGTGGTTTTCCATCTGAAGACCCTCATTTGCACTTAAAATCCTTCATGGAAATAACCGATTCTTTTAAAATCCCTGGAGTGTCTGATGATGCCTTACGGTTGAAGTTGTTTACATTTTCTCTAAGGGATAAAGCAAAGTATTGGTTTAACTCTTTACAATCAGGTTCCATCATATCTTAGAATGATCTTGTAGAGAGCTTTTTGAAAAAGTATTTTCCTCCAATCAGACAAGCTAAGTCCAAAAATGATATAATTCTTTTTAAACAAATGGACGATGAAGCACTGCCTGATGCATGGGAAAGGTATAAAGAGTTGTTGAGAAAATGCCCTCACCATGGCATTCCTTATTGTATTCAGCTAGAAACATTTTACAATGGTTTAGCGACCATTGCTAAGCAAATGCTCGATGCTGCAGCAAGAGGAGCTTTCACAGCTTGTACCTATAATGATGGGTTTGACATACTTGAAAGGATATCAAATAATCATCTTTATTGGGATGATCCACATACATTAATACAACAACAAACAACTGGGACACATGAAACAGATGCATATAGTGAACTTGCAGCACAACTCACATCTATGGCTAACATGATTAAAAACATGAATAATGGCCCAGGTCTGCAGTTTGTTGCTGCAACAACATATCCTGTTGTTAATATTGTAGCATGTGTGTTATGTGGAGAAAACCATTTATTTGAGCAATGTCCATCCAACCCAGAGTCAGTCAACTATTTTGGTAACCATGCTAAGGGAGGTGACTATTCTCAAAATTATAATGAAGGATGGATGCAACACCCGAATTTTTCTTGGAATAGCCAATCCTTGAACGAACATGTTAGTAACCCACAAGGACCCTTAGGTTTCCAAAATCATCATCCGGTTTTTCAAAATAACCAAGCCTACTTACCACCTGATTCTCACATCTTTGGAGACAATGATGAAAGATTTCATAACTCACACGCAAGCGACCATAAGAAATCTAGAAACGCAAGTTGGAGAATTAGCTCGTGAGGTGAGAGATAGGTCTAGTAGAACCATTCCTAGTAAGATCGACATGTTTCATGAGAGTGAGAAAGAACATGTAATGGTTGTAAATAAAATTGATGAAGAGAATCGTGTAGAACACCCTACCTTGGAGGACCTACTGATTTTTTCTAAAGAACAAGCTCAGACAGATGCTACAGCAACAAACCCTATTGTTGTTAGTTTATCAACTCAACTAATAGGAAAGAGAGATATAGTGGTTACAACACCCATGCCAAAAAAATCTAACTTTGCATTGTTATTCCCATATGAAGTCAAAAAGAAATCGTTTGTGCAAGGTAATGTTGTAACAGGTCCATTATGCTTTAATCTTAATGTTGCAGCACCAGCAGAGGCAAAGACCACCACCACTCACTCATCCTTCTGTCAGAACCTAGAAAGAAATGGTGTGAGTCTTGTTCCAGATCTTCCATCCTCTGAACTCCACCTTCCAAGGCTGAAGAACCAAAAAGATGAGTTACCGTTCAAAGAATCTCTCGATGTGCATGACGAAGAGTTCACCCTCAATATATTTCATGCGATGAAATTCCCTGATGATACTAAAGAATGTTCCCACGTTTGTTTTGTTAAAACCGTCTGTCCTGATGATGAAGGAAAAGAAGTGTTGAGAGAAGTGTGGAAACATAAGTGGAAAGATAAACATCCACCAAACCAAGGAGAAGAGCTACATAACACCTACTCTTCACGAGTAGGACAGGTCCAATTTTTCTTTACTTTAGCTCCATAGTGTTCATTTTCTTTTCTTTTTTTTCTTTTAGGATCCACGAGTCTGGGAAATTTTTATATACGTTCTTTTGAGTCTGAGTGGTAGTCGTTGATATAATTTTTTTGCAAACCATAGCCCGAATAATTTTTTTGATTCTTAATCCATCCTAAGTTTACGCTTGAACCAAACAATGTCTTCATGTGCAACAACTTGACATCCATTTTTGAAAAGCTTAGAAGATGATTTAGGCCATCTTTCCTAAACACAAGCCATACACACCTTTGCACCTTTGAACCTAAGCTTATTATGATCCTCAATGAGGACATTGAGAAGTTCAAGTGTGGGGGAGGGAATACATCACTCCTAAGCAGAAAAGATCAATGAGAAAAAAATATAAGATCAAAAAGAACGAAAAAAAGCAGAAAATATGAAAACATGTTGCAACACCAGTATTATGTGCTACAACATACCGGACGAGTACTTGAAGGCAGTTTCTGGAAGAGATTTGAAGCCAAAAAAATTAAAAAAGTCCCACAAAAGTCCTAATGATTCTATGTCTAAAAGATGCAGTTTGCCTAACAAAAGGAAACATGACTCTTGGTTTATGGTATTAAACTTTCGGTTGGAATGAACTTATAATTATAACAGGCTATGGTTTTGTTTGAGTTTATTGACCTATATCACTCAACTTTATTTTTTTTTCTTTCTTTTTCATATATTGAGTCTTTTTATTTTGTCATTTTCGTTGCTTGGGGACAAGCAACAATTCAAGTGTAGGGGTGTGATGAGTGCATAATTTATCACATTCTAAGCACTTATTTTCTAGATATTTAGTCCTATTTTAGTTTCCCAATCACCTAAATTGAGTCTTATGGTCTGATTTTATCTTTTATTATAGTTTGGAGCTAAGTAGGAGAAATGGATCTGTTTGTGCTTATTTTGTGGAAAAATCTAACAGTTCGGTATGCTGCAGCAGGATGCTACAGCATGGTTCGCAGATCCAGAAAAGTCAAAGACATCACTTCATAAGCTTTTTGGTTGGGGAATCTTTTGGCAATCTCTTCAGCTCTGTTTGGCAAGATGGAAGGCAGACATCTTCAGGGGAATAATATCAAGAAGGAGATTGCTTTAAGCAAGGCATCTTATAATCCTTTTAACTTTTGGTTAATACCCTTTAGTTAAAGAATCTTTGTACTAGATAGTTTGACATAAGATGCCTTTCCCTTGTATAAATAGGGGCTGAACCCTGGATGTTTTGGACACCACTTCTTGCTCTAAGCAAGTAGTTCTTTCTAGCTTTAATTTCTAGTTTGTAGTTACTTTACTTCAATTCTAGTTTCTCCTAACAAGGAAACTAGCTAAGTAGTTCATATAGCTACTTAAGAGCAATTGTTATTTCCTTTCTTGTTTTAATCCAAAATCGTTGGCACATTTATTGTTTTTAACATTTATATTTCTGTTTGATCACCATGATTTATATGTGTTTAAAAGCGATGAGGGGCTAATTCCTGAGCTTGGGTGTAAGTAGTGGTTAGGAGATAAAGGCCTTTATGTAGTGGAAGAATGCTTTCGCTATTGGCTATCGACCTTGCTATTCATCCCTTGTTTTCTAAGCTTCATTTAAGTAGTTTTCTTGACAAAGTGACCCATGTTGTTCTACTTAAATGAGTTGGTCTTGAATGCAAGCCAGCGTAAGTTTTAGAGCTCTGAGATGTTGTAATATCAATTTCTTGTAAATTGTGACTTATATGAATAGATTAGTGGATTTTACTACATGGGTTGGGTCTCCCGTTTGCGTGAGCTGCCCTTACTGGTTGGGTCTCCCCATTTGTGTGGAGCTGCCAGTAGATAGTCCGATCTAAACCTTGCAAAAGGGCTAATCTGTTCAGTAGCAAAGCTAAGAACCAATGCTGCAGCACCATGCTGTAGCATTCTTCCTAAGCATAATGTTGCTGTAATCCAGCCAGAACTTACACCCTTGCATTTCTTTACTGTTTTACAACTGTTTTCAAAGCTGTTACTTCACTCAAAGATTATTCCTTCGAATTCTGTTATCGAAATCTTATTTTAACTTTGACTTGTTAGAAATCCTTACTTTCCTATCCCTGTGGATCGATATCCGGTACTTTGTACCACTTTATTACTTGTTTCAAACGATAGTGGTTTGGCATGTATACTTGCGTGTTATTCCATTTGTGATTTTCGGGTCACATAATCCACGAACCACAACTGCCAAACAACTCCTAACTTTGTTTTGTCTTTACAAAATGTTGTCTTTTAGAAAAATATCAAGTCAAAATAAAATAGTGTAAATCAATTACTCCCTCTGTCCTAAAATAAATGTCATTTTTTTTACTAAAATAAGAGTTTACTTTTAAAAAATAAACACATATTTTCACATTCTACTCTTAATTATGAGATGAAGAAATTAGTTACTCTTTCTATTATTAAATATAAAACTATCATTTAAGTTATTAAAAGAGTAATAATTACACTTTTTAAGGTCAGGTACATTTTTCTTTGTGGATATTTAGAGCACCTCTAATGCAATGTTCTTATAGGTAAAAAGTGGTGTGTCTTGTAGAAACTACATTGTGGTTCCTTTGAGTTCTTATTTAAGAACCTAGGTTCTTACCATGAAGTTTGTGTGAAATGTCAATGTCATCATTTTTATTGATACTTAAATTTAATATTTGATATTTATTTATAAATATAAAATAATTATTGATGTAGACAAATACATGGGACCTATAAAAATAATGTTTTTATAAAAAATGTCATTGTGGATTTTCATGTGAATTTTTAAATTAATGTAAAAAAAAAGTTTTTATAAGAACCTCCGGAGATGCTCTTTATATTGGTCTGAAATGAGTATTCCCTAAATCCTTAGATTCATTGAACTTAGACAAAGTTTAGTGTATATGTTTGTTGAAAACCCAATCAACGTGGAAAATGCCTTTTTTGTCCTTTTCTAAAAAAAATTGATTGATTTAGTGGTCTTTATTTATGGATCAAAATATAAGAAAAGGACCACTAGTTCATGTAATCCATTTTGATTCGTAATTACTTGGGTTAATCCGACTCACTAGGGTGGTAAAAAGTGACCCAACCTGAATCCAACCCAATAATAGCAGGTTGGGTTGAGATTTTCAATCCATTTAAGTTAAATGAGTCAACCCGTCTAATAAATGGGCTGGGTTGAGTCAAAATTTTCAACTTAATTTCAACCCATTTACAACCTGATTTCAACCCATTTCTAACCCGATGTCAACCCTTTTACAACCTGTTTTCAACCTATTTAAACCCTTTTACAACCCATTTATACTATTATTATTTAAATTAATTTAATTTAATTTAATATCTTTTTATTTTTTAATTGAATGACTAATTATTTCTAAACCCTAAGCAAACTAAAGTGACTATTCATTATTTCATTTTCAGTAACTATTCAGTATTCACATCGACATTGTTCTCTAATTAAAACCCTAGTTGGACCTTTGGTGGCGACCGAAGTTTCTCAAGTTTTCACGCCGGCGACCACGCTCAACTGGCGACTGTTTGGGTAAAAAATCACACCCTCGACCGACCTGAGGAAATCCCCTCGACATGACCCATGGACATTGATTACCCTGTCCCCGACCGACAAGGATAATACCCATTATTATCATATCCCCGACATACGTTAAATAACCACTATAGTTGACTTATTGGGTCAGTAGTCATCTTACATCTAACGATCGCACGTCACACGTTACTAGTCTTGTGTCGCCAGTTATGACTCGTCGATCTTACGTCGACAGTCTTCTGCCATCGCTGTTATATCGCTATGGCTCTGCGACAACATCGTCCTGACATCCTAGTCTTACGATTATACTATTCGTTAACATCCGTTTTTTCTGTTTATCAATACAGGTCTTGACCACGACCAGAAAAGGTAAGACACTTTTTATGAACCATACCTTGTATTAAGATAAGGTCCCGACAAAGACCCAGAAAACCTCCGTCGTCCCTCCTGAAAGGCAAGTCGAGAGTTCCTCGCGACACTCGACACTCGATCACGACGTCGCCCGCTCCGTACGATCGTCGCATAGAACCATGCGACCTCGACCAACTAACGTTCACATAATATAACTGTTATGTTTGTTAAAGTGTTTAATGCAGGAGTCAACGTCATTAATGGACAACGACCAGTAACGGACGAGTCATCAAGAGCATTAATGACCCGACAGTGGTTACAAAAACCGCTCATCAATGACATTAAAGCTCCCCAGCGGTTACAAGACCAAACATTAAAGCATATTTAAAGCCACAAAGACTATAAATATGAAGATGTCAGCTTCACTTTGGGACATCGATCATCTAGCAACAAACATCCGAAGCAGAACTCGAGAAACACATACAGAAAGCTATCATCTAGCACCGAATTCCAGAATACTACAGCGAGCTCAAGAACACTCGGAGGAAAGCTCAAGTATCGCTCTCGACGCATGGCAATAGCCCTCGACCAGAAGTTCACACTTTGTATTCACACACGACAAACACTTGTACTTTACATTTCGAAGTATTTCCTTCATTTGTATTGTAATCATCGTACGACCGACGCCAGTACAAAGGACGTCGCCCCTGATTGGCGACCATAGTGCAGCGACGACATCCCTTGTCGTCCGCAGGTTTTTTCCTCGATTGAGGTTTTTCCTGCGTCATCAAATCCCTTGTCTCATTTATTTTTATCTTCGTCGCACACTTTGTCGAGAGGTTCCTTTCTTTAGTTGTTAAGTCCACATCGACCTTTAGTTGTCCCTTTGGTGCGATTTTTGGCATTAACAGTTTGGCGCCATCCGTGGGACCACATCTAGAGAAAATCCTCGACGAAACGTGCACCTTACTAACAGTTTCTTGGTGTTTCCTCTACTTTCATCACAGGAAAATGACGGATAAGGGAAACCCAGAACGAGCCGCTATCCCGGTGACTGGAGGTTTAAAAAATGCTCAAGGCACTCGCGAATCAATCAATGATTATCGCATGAAAGAAGTCATCCCAGATCAAAGCAAACCTTAGCAAAAAGTCCTCATCGGATCATCCCTCGATCTCAACCTCCGAGAAAAGCTGATATCTTTTTTGCAGGAATATGCTGTTCCCGATATCATCTCACACAAGTTCAATGTCGACCCATCGTTCAAGCCTGTCAAACAGAAGCGAACAAATCTTCAAGATCCTGTGATTTAACTTCAATCGGAATCAAATGCGGCTCGAAGCCAGATTCAAACCTTAAAAAATGCTCCTTCAAAAATATCGCATGGATCGCATCGTCCGAGGGGCTCGGGGGCTCGGAACGCCCGTCACAAAATAAAAAACACCATATTTCAATTTCAAAAGTCCTTGGAGAAAAAGGCGCTTATCGACTCCAAGTTACGGTAACTGTGACATCCCGCTTGGATGGAATATGGTATAAACAACTCTATATATATACTCTAAGTATATTCTCCTCGTTCAATTATTATGATCTAACATATGAATGTTGATTTAAGCATCAAAGGATCATTGGTCAAACCAACGACCACCCCCGATTTTACATTGCAGGCTCGCAAGATCATATAAAACGCAGGTCTTACGATTTATATTGTGAGAAACGAAGTCTCTACGACTTGCAACTTATAATCGTCAATTAAAGACGACCCATGTTTTTTCTTATGATCGCCACTCATGGCAAACACAGGTTAAAACTTTTGGTCGCCAATAAAAGCGACTCACATGTTGAAATCGCGTGATCGCTAGTCATTACATATGTCGTCAATAAAGACAACTCGTACATTGAAACTCGCAAATCACCAGTCATGATTCCAAGGGACCAGAATACTCAAATCGACGCTTTAGCAAACCTTGCGTCTGCTTTGATCGAACCAATACTCGACAGCATTCCAATCTGGCGACGTCGTCCATCGAAAATGACGATGACATCCAGATGGAAGACCAAGAAGATAATTGGTCGAACGACATTCAAAATCGTCTACGACAATGGATCCCAGTTCATAAGCTACGAGACTCGACCATTCTGTGAAGACAGCGACATCAAGCTGACGACCTCGACACCCAGGGGCAAGCGGTCGAGCGACATTTCAACAAAAACGTCGAAGTTAAAGTCTTTCAAGAAGGTGACTACATCCCCTGTCAAAGTATTCCAAAGCACTCAAAAGCTCAACGCAGGTAAACTTTCCACCAAGTAGGAAGGTCCTTATCGTATCTCAGAAGTCGTAGGTAAAAATGCATATCGGCTACAAACCCTCGACAGTCGAGATATTCCATGCATCTGGAATGCAACACATATGAAAAGGATCGCACGACATTAGTTTCATACGACTTTAGTCTCGCAGGATCGCACGATATATATTGTTAAGTCTATCGTAGGACTTTAGTACACTCTCACAGGATCGTACGACATAAACGATCAGGTTTACGACTTGATTATCCTTTCGCAGGAACACATGATTCAAGTTCATCGTATGATCGAATCACACGATCGTAAGGTCTAGCGACCCCACAATCTAAGTTCTTTAACTTAGAAATATTTCACGTTCTGAATGAATGCTTTGATCGCATGCGTTTACGTTTGCTGATACGATTCGAAAATATGAAAAATTTGTGACTTACGTTCTAATCGTTGTATTACAATGGGTGCCCAAGTCGCACGACTTCTTGATTCATTCTTGTACTTAATGAATTTCTTCAGTTGACATTACATCTGTCCATGACATGTAATACGCAGGCTCAATAGAAAGGTAATTCTTTACCGATTATCGCTAAACTTACAATTAGCTAAAAAAGCTAGACACAACGTGACTCAGATCCCCAATGGCCAGACCACGACGGCTCGAACGCCAGAACATAGGTCTCTAACGACTGCATCGGCTCGAACGCCAGAACATAGGTCTCTAACGACTGCATCAGCCCGAGTGCCAGAACATATGTATCTAACGACCGTATCGGCTGTGAACGCCAGATCACAGGACCACGTCGACCGGGAACGCCAACCCGGCGACATGGGCCCCTATCTCCTCGATAGGAAAAAACGTTCCCTGAAAGACAGGAGCAAATATTTCCTCAGATGAGGAAACAACGTCGTCCCGTCTAGGACACCTACAACGTCGTCCCGTCTAGGACACCATCAGCCGATGACCCGTCCCCCTTGTCGGCAGACGCTGGGGACAACACCTTGGACACTAGCTTCGTCACTGTCGCCGGAAGCGCCAAACTTGCTGGTATCGCATCTATCGCGCCAGGACGGCTAAATGACACCCTCGCCTCCTTAGGCGTGACAACTCTCGACGAAATGTCAGCCCTCGAAGACGGTTCCTTCAGGACTACCGTCCTTGTCTTCTTCAAGATTCCTGACCCAACTGTCGGAGCATTCTTTCTCCTTTCCCGGCCTCGAAGGACAAGCGCAACTTGCGTCGCCTTCTTTGGCTGGCCAAGTCAGTTTTCCTCTGATGATCTTAGCAAAAAGCAACACGTCTCCGTAGCAACGCATTTTTCTTTAAGTGCGAGATCTGAAATTCCAATGGCTTTGAAATTCAGATCTCGGGGGGCTAACTATTTGGGTAAAAAATCACACCCTCGACCGACCTGAGGAAATCCCCTCGACATGACCCATGGACATTGATTACCCTGCCCCCGACCGACAAGGATAATACCCATTATTATCATATCCCCGACATACGTTAAATAACCACTATAGTTGACTTATTGGGTCAGTAGTCATCTTACATTTAACGATCGCACGTCACGTGTCGCACGTCGCACATCGCACATCGCCAGTCACACGTTACTAGTCTTGTGTCGCCAGTTATGACTCGTCGATCTTACGTCGACAGTCTTCTGCCATCGCTGTTATATCGCTCTGGCTCTACGACAACATCGTCCTGACATCCTAGTCTTACGATTATACTATCCGTTAACATCCGTTTTTTCTGTTTATCAATACAGGTCTTGACCACGACCAGAAAAGGTAAGACACTTGTTATGAACCATACCTTGTATTAAGATAAGGTCCCGACAAAGACCCAGAAAACCTCCGTCGTCCCTCCTGAAAGGCAAGTCGAGAGTTCCTCGCGACACTCGACACTCGATCACGACGTCGCCCGCTCCGTACGATCGTCGCATAGAACCATGCGACCTCGACCAACTAACGTTCACATAATATAACTGTTATGTTTGTTAAAGTGTTTAATACAGGAGTCAACGTCATTAATGGACAAAGACCAGTAACGGACGAGTCATCAAGAGCATTAATGACCCGACAGTGGTTACAAAAACCGCTCATCAATGACATTAAAGCTCCCCAGCGGTTACAAGACCAAACATTAAAGCATATTTAAAGCCACAAAGACTATAAATATGAAGATGGCAGCTTCACTTTGGGACATCGATCATCTAGCAACAAACATCCGAAGCAGAACTCGAGAAAAACATACAGAAAGCTATCATCTAGCACCGAATTCCAGAATACTACAACGAGCTCAAGAACACTCGGAGGAAAGCTCAAGTATCGCTCTCGACGCATGACAACTGCCCTCGACCAGAAGTTCACACTTTGTATTCACACACGACAAACACTTGTACTTTACATTTCGAAGTATTTCCTTCATTTGTATTGTAATCATCGTACGACCGACGCCAGTACAAAGGACGTCGCCCCTGATTGGCGACCATAGTGCAGCGACGACATCCCTTGTCGTCCGCAGGTTTTTTCCTCGATTGAGGTTTTTCCTGCGTCATCAAATCCTTTGTCTCATTTATTTTTATCTTCGTCGCACGCTTTGTCGAGAGGTTCCTTTCTTTAGTTGTTAAGTCCACATCGACCTTAAGTTGTCCCTTTGGTGCGATTTTTGGCATTAACAGCGACCACGCTCAACACGCCCTTCCTCGCCGGCAACCATCAACCCTAGTTGGCTTTTCCTCGCCCTTCCTCGCCGGCGACCACGCTCAACAGTTCACGTCGGCCGGAAGTAAGATTTTCAGCTTTTCATGTATTTATGGTATTATATGCATTGTATTCCTTTTATTCTTAAGGCGTTAGAAATAAACTGATGGTTTGTTTCTTCTGTTTCGTTTCTTCTGTTGGTGTTTGTTTTTGTTTTGGTATATGGTTTTGGTAATTAATAAAATTCCATACTGCTACTTTGAATAGATTCTTCAACTTTGAGCATCTCTAATTCTCTATTATTACTTTAAACGCTTTTTTTTTCCAGAATCTCTATTAGATTCTTCTATAGTAATCTGTATTTGCTTCCTGTTAATGGTATTTGGTTTTGTTATTACTTTAAGTCTTTAACAGCTTTTAGTTTTTTTCCAGAATCTCGATTAGATTCTTCTATAGTAATCTGTTTATTGTTATAATGTTTATGATTTTGATTCCATTTCAGTGAATAACACGGGTGAAAATTCAGAAGGAGATGATCTACAGTCTCCTCCACCAAAGAACAATGACAAGAAACCGATTAAGCAATTAAAGCCTATCAAAGCTGGTGTGGATGTCAAGCGTCACAGAAAACTTACATCTGAGGTATGGAATAACTTTGAGTTCTTGGCCCCCGATGAAAATGGTGATTTATATTGTAAATGTAAACAATGTGGTCAATCTTATAATGCTGAAACTAGGATGGGTACCGGGAATTTAAAACGCCATCTTAAAAATTGCCAAAAAAGTCGATTTAAGGATGTTGGGCAGATGGTGTTAGAGTTGGGTAGTGGCGGTTCTGGTTCATTAACTAGTAGGCCCCCTGATTTTGACCCTAATGTTTTTCAGGAGCTAGGGACATCTTAGCTATCCCAATATCAATGGTGGCATCCAAATCTGCTTTTAGCATTGGTGGTAGGGTTCTTGATGCTTATAGAAGTTCATTGAAGCCTTCTACAGTTGAGGCTATTATTTGTCTAAGAGATTGGGTATACGGAGAAGGTTTGTTCTAACTTTTTATTTATATATTTTGTAGTAACTTGTTTATATATTTCTTTTATCGTATTAAGTTGGTTAATTTATTTATTTATATAGCACAAATTGAATCGCAACTTGAGGCGCTATGTGGAGCAATCATGACGAAGAAGATGGAAGATCAAGAGGAGAGTAATACTAATACCGAGAGTGAAGTTGGAGTCGGTGAAAGTGGAAGTCGAGTTACTTAGAGTTTAGAAACTTATTTTTTTGACTTTATGATTGAGATAATTAAACTTTGAACAATTTATTCCACATTATGGTTGTGTTTTATTGAAACTTTGGACAATTTATTTGGTTTTGTGGTTGTGACTTGTGTATTTGTCATGGAATTAGGTTTAAGTTCTTTTTTATTTTACTTAAAGTTTTAAAATAAATGGGTCAACCCAGGTTCTGTAACAACCGGGTTTCGTTTGCAAGTATGCATAAGATTCGTGTATATTGTGAAAGAAATGAAAGTTAAGTTGAGGGACTATTTAGCAATTAGTGAAATGTATTTAAAGACTCCAATCCCTAGGGCAGCCTCTATTTGCTGCAATTCAGTATTTTGGTGTTGGTGTTTGGCGGCTAAGAGAGGAAGCAAAAGAAAGAAAGAGAGAAAGAAAGGTTTGAGAAGAAATCAAGAGAAAAGAGAAATCAAGCTAGAATCTGCAAGGTAATACTTCCTAATTCGTTCTTTTGTTTAGTGTGGTGCTTCTCCTTCTTATTGCTTTGGATTCTTAAGACAGATGTTGATGATTCTTGAGTTTACACCATATTTTCTTGAAAATGAGTCTTATGGGATTTTGTCCCTTTAAACCGATTTAAGGGAGTAATTGTGGTTTAAATTGGGTACTTGGAGTTAGTGGATGAACCCTTGTAGTTATCTAATCAAACTAATGGCAAAAATCGGGTTAATGATCACTTTTATTAAGTCTGGGTTCGAACAGCCGTTGTGTCCGGACACTAATGTTCAGTAGTGTCCGGACGTGGTTGCAAGTGTCCGGGTGAGTATCCCTTGAGAGTGTCCGGGTGAGTATCCCTTGAGAGTGTCCGGGTGTTTTTGGGTATCCGGGTGGTTGAGGTCTCCGGATAGGTTTAGTGTCCGGGTAGGTTTCCCGGATAGGTCTAGTGTCCGGATTTCTCGTCCGGAAAGATGTTACGTTCGGACAATGCTGTATCCGGAAAATAGCTGTATCCGGAAAATAGCTGTGTCCGGATTGAGTTCTCCGGACAGAAGGGTGAACTATTTTCTGATGCGAAACTGTTACCTTAGGTGTTCGTGTGGTTCAGCTTGGAGGTATTTAAGAAGTGCGTTGTACGTCAAGCAAGGTGAGTTCCCTAACCCTTTTACGGCGTAAAGTGTTAAACGTTTTCTTTACTGATTATGGTTCTTAAAGCGCACGAAATGTTTATAATCGAAATGCATGTTTCTCACGAACGTGCCTATTTATATCTAAAAGAAAGTTTGACATGATGAAATGTAAGGCATGCTTTGTAAGGTTTTATTACCTGCTTTATGTAACGTATGTGCATGCTATGTGATGTTGGTCTGCACTGTGGGATCATTGAGCCTCGGGATCCGATGATCCCTTGGTTTTGGATGATGAGCCTATTGGTTGGAATTCGTTTCCTCCTAGGCAGGTGGAGGGGAGTCTGCTTGGGCCCCGATACCTTCGAGGGCGAAAGGGGAGTCTGCTTGGGCCCCGATCGCGAATGGTTATGTGATCCATTACACAGTGCAGTACCTTATGTGACGAGTTACGATGTTATCATCAAAATGATCTTTACTGTTGATACATGTTGTTTTCGGAGGGAATTCACTAGACCTTTTGGTCTAACCCTCGCTTTCAAAACTAAACCATTTTCAGGTAAGCATGTTAAGGGTTCTTCAAGTAAGAACTAGGAGGCGATAAGAAGGACTTGAAGCTTAGAGTAACTTCAAGTTTTGGCTATGATGACTATAGAATAGCTCTCGGCTGTGGATTTAGAGACTTCCGCTGTCAATTTTGTTTAGTATGAAATATTGATGATGTAAAGACAAGGTTTTATGTAATTCGAATGCTTATTTATGGTTGTTTGCCTGTTATTAAATTTGGGACGTTACCAACGGTATCAGAGCCTTAGTTTAAGGGATTTAGGTGACCATTCGAGCCTAAACTTAAACTGTAAGATGAGGAACACAACCGAGACATAGGATTGCCTCTAGGAACGATCACTATAAATGCGCTTAGGAATAAGGTGCCAAGGACAAACGTGTAAGGTAAGTTTGGGATTACACATGGACAGTGTAATTACGAACTTACAGGTACATGTGCGTGCTTACAATACCTTACTTATAGCAAATTTGTTGTGTCACGTCTAGCAAAGATTAACTATCGGTTTCTTTCAGTTTAGCGTTGTGGCTGGGAGAACGTGGAGGAATAGGTCAGCAAGATCCCTGAGGGATAGACCGAGCTCCATTGCTTGGAGAAGTGTCGTGTAAGAGTCATTATGATGTGATGTATGTAGACATCGTAGAGAAGAGACATTGTAAAGAAGGTTATGAGTCGTCTAGAGGTAGCTCTTCGTGGATTCGGAGAGGATCAATGTTTGAGTTTGGGTAATACTCCAGTTTCGGGAGAGTCCTAGTTATGGAAATCATGGGATAGATCAGTTGGGATGCTAAGATAGAATAGTGTCAAAACCTTGAAAGTATCAATGGAGCCCTGACTTTTTAGTCGAGCTTTTCATTGGCAGGACAAATGGAATAAGATACTTATAGTGAATTGAAAGCATGTAGAAGTAGAAAGTGAGGTAGTCGATCAAAGCGAAAATAGTGTGAAATGATTGAGTAAGTGAGATGTGGAACGCATGTACATCAAGTTAGTGCTTGACCGAGAGGGCGACCCTTGGTCGTAAGTGGAGTATCAAGGATAAGCTGCGTGAGTAAAGCGGTTGACCTCGTTGAGTGAGTAGCCTTCTATTGCAAATAGAGTCTCATGCATGGCGTTCTTTTATGTAACATGAAATTTTCACGATTTAAAATAAAAATGTAAATGTCAACTTTGAACAAAATGAGTCAGCTTGTACGAGTGCACGTTTAAAGAAAAAGCGATTTCAGTACGTCGCACATTGAAATTTTGAGGTTAACGATTTGCAAAGTATTCCACACTTTTAATGATAAGTTAAATTGTTACAAAAAAGGTCAGGAAAATGGTTACCTGCATTTCATTTATAACCAAAATGCTTATTGACCTTTCGATATCATACAATTGAGTGTGAGAACCGACTGGTTTACTTTGTGTCGGTAATTCTTTCAAAATTGTCTCATACGAAAAGATTTTCATGCAATATAGTATTCTCGTAATAACATTGTTCGGATTGAGCAAGAATGAGGTTCACGGGAAGATGCATGCCAACGATTCTCGAATCGTTGTGCAGGGTTTTGAAGTTATAAGAGTGATGGGGTCACGGGTACCCGAGTTGTTTCTAAATGTTGTTTATTTAAAATGATAAAATGGGTAAAAGGAATTATTTTCTGTATTGTCATGCATGAAGGCTATGAACCCACTAGGTCGTAGAGTATTACGTCTTAAACTAAGGAAGAACTCCGAGAGCGGAGAGGCGTTGGTCAAGTCAAGGGAGAACGTATGTATTTTTGGTATATGTGTTTAAGGGGAGAGTTGAACCTTGGAAGATTTGGGATTGGATTCTAGTGTCAGGAGTATGAGGGTCTGTACCTTTGCTCGGTGAAAGAGAACACAGTTGCCGAGGGGCGATGGTGTCCGGAGGAAGGACTAGGAGTCATCAAGGTATTGGTTTTAGCAACTCTTTATGAGTAGTGTTGTGAGGCAGGAATGAAAGGTCCACGGTGTGGGCCATGAGTTTTGAAGGGAGCTTGTAATATTGATGTTACATGAGTAAGTTTCGAAATAGGGGCGATGGATTATAAAGTTAACTATGATGTGTAGGGAGGAATAGGTCCCGTAAGGAACTCATATTAAAGGATAGGATAAGGAAGTAGTTAAGAGTGTCTTTTGTTGTTGAAGTCGGCAACGGTGTATGTTGGCCGAGGCCAAAGACTCAAACCAGATGAGTGTAAGTTGATAGAATATCTTGTAGAGGTGTTAAATTAGTAAGAGACTGTTGTTGTTGTTGAATAGGCGTTCTATTTACGAGGTGAGGAGGGTCCGTAGAAGGACAAGGTGTGTAACACAAGCGGAGTGAGTGTAGACTATACCAGTCAATAAGAAAATGTGTCGTGTCTAAGAAAGGACTCAGATCATAAAGAGCTAGCTAGGATGTTTGTGTTTGAGCTAAGTGTGAACTCGTGAGTCATAGTTCAACAAGTTGGGAGAGAACTAAGTAGCGAGACAGACTCGTTTGTAGTATACGGGAGAATATGAAGGAAAGGGTGATTGTGTACGAATGACCATGAGAGACTTGGTCGGTAGTGTGATGATAGGAGTGGTGGATGTACGAACGAATAGTAACTTCAATTGCCAAGATATATGTGTCAGCCGGTGATGTAGTAAGGCGATGTTCGAAAGATGAAGGATTAGAAGGAAGTCCTTTTGGGATTTCGGGTAGAGTGTACGTTTTTCAATTCCAGTTGTTGAAGTACGTGGTTTGTAAGTTGGTGTTATTTTGACTGTTATCGGAATGGAATGTCGGGGCAGAATTGGGTGATTGCCCAGCTGTGAGACCAAGCTTTGTGGTTATGTATGTTGTTAAGTATATTCTTGAAGGCAGAGTAAGTTTAAAGAAGATGACGAATAGATTAGTCAAGCTGTAGTATAGTAGATGAGAAATCGTTAAAGAATGAAAATTGTTCCTTATGCGTGAGGGAATGATCCTAGAAGGAAATAGTTGGAAATTTTGGTTATGTTTAAGGAATGACATGATGATGATTGTGGGTCGGAGTGGTAGTATGATCATTAGTTGATTTGAAATGTCATGATAGAGGTATAAGCCTTTGGTTGGTTGATTAAAATTTTATAGATTTGTTAAGTAATGACGTTCATTTGTTATTACAGGATGTGTTACAATTCTTGGGGAAGTGTTATTGAGATTAACACACTGATTATTAAAGAATTATTTAAGGTAAATCTAAGTAAGAAAGCCGGGATGACGGTATATATACATCTGTCTGATTTTATGATCATGGTGGTTAATCGAAAGAATTGTGGAACCCGTGTTTCTGGGTGTTCCTGAGTTAATAGATCCGTTTGTAATAGGGAATCCAAAGGGGTGGATTATTAGAGTGAATAGGGGACGTTACTAAGAAACACTTTGGGGTCATTGGAAGTTTAAAGAGGACGAGGGTTGTGTTAGTCAAAATGTGGTGGGATAGATGTGAAATCCTTAAAGAATGTGAATTGTTGCTTATGTGTGAAAGAAATGTCTGAGAAGGTAAAAGTTGGAGATTAAAGAATGTGTAATGACGTCGAACAATGGTCTTGTTTCAAGACGGCCTGGTTGAATGCCTTAAGATAAGATCTTGGTGCAACTTTTTGGTTATGTGAGTAACGAGAAAGCGATACCAGCATGTGGAAAGGTCGGGAGAGAGGGGCAAGTAATGTTCAGTGGATAATGCTCCACGCTATCGTGGGGAGGTGAAGATATCATGTGGGAATAAGTGAGTAAATTGGTAGTAGTAAACTTGTCAGTAACGCCGAAAGGTGCAGTGTTGTGTAGATTGTCATTGATAAGTGTGCGGACCGTTGGAAAGAGTATTGAGGAGGGGAATTGGGTACGAGGTTGTGCAAAAAAAGGAGTGGGTAAGACAGTCAAATGAGTTAAGTTAGTGACTTTGTGAGAAATGTTTAAACGAATTGGTCGTGCAGTGATTAAACTAGTGAGAATAGTATGGTGTGACCATGGGTACTCCTCCCAGTGGAGTGGGGATAACCGGAGTTACGTTTTATAAGAATGAACGAACGTGGCAATCCGGGAGGAATTGATGTATTTCAGGATAAGCTTAAATTGAGTAGGTGAACACTTCAACGATAGGTTGGAGGTTCCTACTTTTAGTTATGTTTAAGTATGAGGTGGTGAAGTGGTGAGGATGGGAGAGGTGATTGTCGAACTGCGGTCTATGTGGTCCGAGATAAAGGAAATGTATCTGCGTAGACGATTGTTGGGTGGTGCAAGGTTGTGAGTTGTGATACGACGAAGGAACTCGGGGTTGTGAGTTGTCGGGATGTACAGGGTTGGCCCTGTGCCAAACTGTCAAGTGAGTGACCGTTGCTTAGTAGATGAATCTCGTGTGGTAGTGGAGGATTCCGCCAGGTTCCTCCTTTTGGGAAGTAAAGGTGCTTGAGAAGCCTTATTTATTCTTCTATGGTTAAGACCGATTGAATAGGAACCGTAGTCTGCGAGTTAGAGTACCGTAAGATCTGAAGGGAATGCGTCCAATGTTCCATGTTTCGAATCTATTGAGGTGGTTGACTGAGTTAGAAGTGGCTTTACCCTGAGGAAGTGTCAATTGCGGTGTGGGCATGATACCCACATCTTTTCCAATAAGGAATTCCGGGGACAGATTTTTTTTAAGGAGGGAGTGTTGTAACAACCGGGTTTCGTTTGCAAGTATGCATAAGATTCGTGTCTATTGTGAAAGAAATGAAAGTTAAGTTGAGTGACTATTTTGCAATTAGTGAAATGTATTTAAAGACTCCAATCCCTAGGGCAACCTCTATTTGCTGCAATTCAGTATTTTGGTGTTGGTGTTTGGCGGCTAAGAGATGGAGCAAAAGAAAGAAAGAGAGAAAGAATGGTTTGAGAAGAAATCAAGAGAAAAGAGAAATCAAGCTAGAATCTGCAAGGTAATACTTCCTAATTCGTTCTTCTGTTTAGTGTGGTGCTTCTCCTTCTTATTGCTTTGGATTCTTAAGACAGATGTTGATGATTCTTGAGTTTACACCATATTTTCTTGAAAATGAGTCTTATGGGCTTTTGTCCCTTTAAACCGATTTAAGGGAGTAATTGTGGTTTAAATTGGGTACTTGGAGTTAGTGGATGAACCCTTGTAGTTATCTAATCAAACTAATGGCAAAAATCGGGTTAATGATCACTTTTATTAAGTCTGGGTTCGAACAGCCGTAGTGTCCGGACACTAATGTTCAGTAATGTCCGGACGTGGTTGCAAGTGTCCGGGTGAGTATCTCTTGAGAGTGTCCGGGTGAGTATCCCTTGAGAGTGTCTGGGTGTTTTTGGGTATCCGGGTGGCTGAGGTCTCCGGATAGGTTTAGTGTCCGGGTAGTTTGCCCGGATAGGTCTAGTGTCCGGATTTCTCGTCCGGAAAGATGTTACGTCCGGACAATGCTGTATCCGGAAAATAGCTGTATCCGGAAAATAGCTGTGTCCGGATTGAGTTCTCCGGACAGAAGGGTGAACTGTTTTCTGATGCGAAACTGTTACCTTAGGTGTTCGTGTGGTTCAGCTTGGAGGTATTTAAGAAGTGCGTTGTACGTCAAGCAAGGTGAGTTCCCTAACCCTTTTACGGCGTAAAGTGTTAAACGTTTTCTTTACTGATTATGGTTCTTAAAGCGCACGAAATGTTTATAATCGAAATGCATGTTTCTCACGAACGTGCCTATTTATATCTAAAAGAAAGTTTGACATGATGAAATGTAAGGCATGCTTTGTAAGGTTTTATTACCTGCTTTATGTAACGTATGTGCATGCTATGTGATGTTGGTCTGCACTGTGGGATCAGTGAGCCTCGGGATCCGATGATCCCTTGGTTATGGATGATGAGCCTATTGGTTGGAATTCGTTTCCTCCTAGGCCGGTGGAGGGGAGTCTGCTTGGGCCCCGATACTTTCGAGGGCGAAAGGGGAGTCTGCTTAGGCCCCGATCGCGAATGGTTATGTGATCCATTACACAGTGAAGTACCTTATGTGATGAGTTCCGATGTTATCATCAAAATGATCTTTACTGTTGATACATGTTGTTTTCGGAGGGAATTCACTAGACCTTTTGGTCTAACCCTCGCTTTCAAAACTAAACCATTTTCAGGTAAGCATGTTAAGGGATCTTCAAAGAAGAACTAGGAGGCGATAAGAAGGACTTCAAGCTTAGAGTAACTTCAAGTTTTGGCTATGATGACTATAGAATAGCTCTCGGCTGTGGATTTAGAGACTTCCGCTGTCAATTTTGTTTAGTATGAAATATTGATGATGTAAAGACAAGGTTTTATGTAATTCGAATGCTTATTTATGGTTGTTTGCCTGTTATTAAATTTGGGACGTTACCAATGGTATCAGAGCCTTAGTTTAAGGGATTTAGGTGACCATTCGGGCCTAAACTTAAACTGTAAGATGAGGAACACAGCCGAGACATAGGATTGCCTCTAGGAACGATCACTATAAATGCGCTTAGGAATAAGGTGCCAAGGACAAACGTGTAAGGTAAGTTTAGGATTACACCTGGACAGTGTAATTACGAACTTACAGGTACATGTGCGTGCTTACAATACCTTACTTATAGCAAATTTGTTGTGTCACATCTAGCAAAGATTAACTATCGGTTTCTTTCAGTTTAGTGCTGTGGCTGGGAGAACGTGGAGGAATAGGTCAGCAAGATCCCTGAGGGATAGACCGAGCTCCATTGCTTGGAGAAGTGTCGTGTAAGAGTCATTATGATGTGATGTATGTAGACATCGTAGAGAAGAGACGTTGTAAAGAAGGTTATGAGTCGTCTAGAGGTAGCTCTTCGTGGATTCGGAGAGGATCAATGTTTGAGTTTGGGTAAGACTCTAGTTTCGTGAGAGTCCTAGTTATGGAAATAATGGGATAGATCAGTTGGGATGGTAAGATAGAACAGTGTCAAAACCTTGAAAGTATCAATGGAGCCCTGACTTTTTAGTCGAGCTTTTCATTGGCAGGACAAATGGAATAAGATACTTATAGTGAATTGAAAGCATGTAGAAGTATAAAGTGAGGTAGTCGATCAAAGCGAAAATAGTGTGAAATGGTTGAGTAAGTGAGATGTGGAACACATGTACATCAAGTTAGTGCTTGACCGAGAGGGCGACCCTTGGTCGTAAGTGGAGTATCAAGGATAAGCTGCGTGAGTAAAGCGGTTGACCTCGTTGAGTGAGTAGCCTTCTATTGCAAATAGAGTCTCATGCATGGCGTTCTTTTATGTAACATGAAATTTTCACGATTTAAAATAAAAATGTAAATGTCAACTTTGAACAAAATGAGTCAGCTTGTACGAGTGCACGTTTAAAGAAAAGCGATTTCAGTACGTCGCACATTGAAATTTTGAGGTTAACGATTTGCAAAGTATTCCACACTTTTAATGATAAGTTAAATTGTTACAAAAAAGGTCAGGAAAATGGTTACCTGCATTTCACTTATAACCAAAATGCTTATTGACCTTTCGATATCATACAATTGAGTGTGAGAACCGACTGGTTTACTTTGTGTCGGTAATTCTTTCAGAATTGTCTCATACGAAAAGATTTTCATGCAATATAGTATTCTCGTATTAACATTGTTCGGATTGAGAAAGATTGAGGTTCACGGGAAGATGCATGCCAACGATTCTTGAATCGTTGTGCAGGGTTTTGAAGTTATAAGAGTGATGGGGTCACGGGTACCCGAGTTGTTTCTAAATGTTGTTTATTTAAAATGATAAAATGGGTAAAAGGAATTATTTACTTTATTGTCATGCATGAAGGCTATGAACCCACTAGGTCGTAGAGTATTATGTCTTAAACTAAGGAAGAACTCCGAGAGCGGAGAGGCGTTGGTCAAGTCAAGGGAGAACGTATGTAGTTTTGGTATATGTGTTTAAGGGGAGAGTTGGACCTTGGAAGAGTCGGGATTGGATTCTAGTGTCAGGAGTATGAGGGTTTGTACCTTTGCTCGGTGACAGAGAACACAGTTGTCGAGGGGCGATGGTGTCCGGAGGAAGGACAGGGAGTCATCAAGGTATTGGTTTTAGCAACTCTTTATGAGTAGTGTCGTGAGGCAGGAATGAAAGGTCCACGGTGTGGGCCATGAGTTTCGAAGGGAGCTTGTAATATTGATGTTACATGAGTAAGTTTCGAAATAGGGGCGACGGATTATAAAGTTAACTATGATGTGTAGGGAGGAATAGGTCCCGTAAGGAACTCATATTAAAGGATAGGATAAGGAAGTAGTTAAGAGTGTCTTTTGTTGTTGAAGTCGGCAACGGTGTATGTTGGCCGAGGCCGAAGACTCAAACCAGATGAGTGTAAGTTGATAGAATATCTTGTAGAGGTGTTAAATTAGTAAGAGACTGTTGTTGTTGAATAGGCGTTCTATTTACGAGGTGAGGAAGGTCCGTAGAAATACAAGTTGTGTAACACAAGCGGAGTGAGTGTAGACTATACCAGTCAGTAAGAAAATGTGCCGTGTCTAAGAAAGGAGTCACATCATAAAAAGCTAGCTAGGATGTTTGTGTTTGAGCTAAGTGTGAACTCGTGAGTCATAGTTCAACAAGTTGGGAGAGAACTAAGTAGCGAGACAGACTCGTTTGTAGTATACGGGAGAATATGAAGGAAAGGGTGATTGTGTACGAATGACCATGAGAGACTTGGTCGGTAGTGTGATGATAGGAGTGGTGGATGTACGAACGAATAGTAGCTTCAATTGCCAAGATATCTGTGTCAGCCGGTGATGTAGTAAGGCGATGTTATAAAGATGAAGGATTAGAAGGAAGTCCTTTTGGGATTTCGGGTAGAGTGTACGTTTTGCAATTCCAGTTGTTGAAGTACGTGGTTTGTAAGTTGGTGTTATTTTGACTATTATCGGAATGGAATGTCGGGGCAGAATTGGGTGATTGCCCAGCTGTGAGACCAAGCTTTGTGGTTATGTATGTTGTTAAGTATATTCTTGAAGGCAGAGTAAGTTTAAAGAAGATGACGAATAGATTAGTCAAGCTGTAGTATAGTAGATGAGAAATCGTTAAAGAATGAAAATTGTTCCTTATGCGTGAGGGAATGATCTTAGAAGGAAATAGTTGGAAATTTTGGTTATGTTTAAGGAATGACATGATGATGATTGTGGTTCGGAGTGGTAGTATGATCATTAGTTGATTTGAAATGTCATGATAGAGGTATAAGCCTTTGGTTGGTTGATTAAAATTTTATAGATTTGTTAAGTAATGACGTTCATTTGTTATTACAGGATGTGTTACAATTCTTGGGGAAGTGTTATTGAGATTAACACACTGATTATTAAAGAATTATTTAAGGTAAATCTAAGTAAGAAAGCCGGGATGACGGTATATATACATCTGTCTGATTTTATGATCATGGTGGTTAATCGAAAGAATTATGGAACCCGAGTTTCTGGGTGTTCCTGAGTTAATAGATCCGTTTGTAATAGGGAATCCAAAGGGGTGGATTATTAGAGTGAATAGGGGACGTTACTAAGAAACACTTTGGGGTCATTGGAAGTTTAAAGAGGACGAGGGTTGTGTTAGTCAAAATGTGGTGGGATAGATGTGAAATCCTTAAAGAATGTGAATTGTTGCTTATGTGTGAAAGAAATGTATGAGAAGGTAAAATTTGGAGATTAAAGAATGTGTAGTGACGTCGAACAATGGTCTTGTTTCAAGACGGCCTGGTTGAATGCCTTAAGATAAGATCTTGGTGCAACTGTTTGGTTATGTGAGTAACGAGAAAGCGATACCAGCATGTGGAAAGGTCGGGAGAGAGGGGCAAGTAATGTTCGGTGGGCAATGCTCCACGCTAACGTGGGGAGGTGAAGATAGCATGTCGGAATAAGTGAGTAAATTGGAAGTAGTAAACTTGTCAGTAACGCCGAAAGGTGCAGTGTTGTGTAGTATGTCATTGATAAGTGTGCGGACCGTTGGAAAGAGTATTGAGGAGGGGAATTGGGTACGAGGTTGTGCAAAAAAGGAGTGGGTAAGACAGTCAAATGAGTTAAGTTAGTGACTTTGTGAGAAATGTTTAAACGAATTGGTCGTGCAGTGATTAAACTAGTGAGAATAGTATGGTGTGACCATGGGTACTCCTCCTAGTGGAGTGAGCATAACCGGAGTTATGTTTTATAAGAATGAACGAACGTGGCAATCCGGGAGGAATTGATGTGTTTCAGGATAAGCTTAAATTGAGTAGGTGAACACTTCAACGATGGGTTGGAGGTTCCTACTCTTAGTTATGTTTAAGTATGAGGTGGTGAAGTAGTGAGGATGGGAGAGGTGATTGTCGAACTGTGGTCTATG
This sequence comes from Saussurea involucrata, assembly GCA_033807775.1. Classification (NCBI taxonomy): domain Eukaryota; kingdom Viridiplantae; phylum Streptophyta; class Magnoliopsida; order Asterales; family Asteraceae; genus Saussurea; species Saussurea involucrata. The sequence continues at coordinate 85,071,894 of CM066313.1, forward strand.
TGGTCCGAGATAAAGGAAATGTATCTGCATAGACGATTGTTGGGTGGTACAAGGTAGTGAGTTGTGATACGATGAAGGAACTCGGGGTTGTGAGTTGTCGGGATGTACAGGGTTGGCCCTGTGCCAAACTGTCAAGTGAGTGACCGTTGCTTAGTAGATGAATCTCGTGTGGTAGTGGAGGATTCCACCAGGTTCCTCCTTTTGGGAAGTAAAGGTGCTTGAGAAGCCTTATTTATTCTTCTATGGTTAAGACCGATTGAATAGGAATCGTAGTCTGCGAGTTAGAGTACCGTAAGATCTGAAGGGAATGCGTCCAATGTTCCATGTTTCGAATCTATTGAGGTGGTTGACTGAGTTAGAAGTGGCTTTACCCTGAAGAATTGTCAATTGTGGTGTGGGCATGATACCCACATCTTTTCCAATAAGGAATTCCGGGGACGGAATTTTTTTAAGGAGGGAGTGTTGTAACAACCGGGTTTCGTTTGCAAGTATGCATAAGATTCGTGTCTATTGTGAAAGAAATGAAAGTTAAGTTGAGGGACTATTTAGCAATTAGTGAAATGTATTTAAAGACTCCAATCCCTAGGGCAGCCTCTATTTGCTGCAATTCAGTATTTTGGTGTTGGTGTTTGGCGGCTAAGAGAGGGAGCAAAAGAAAGAAAGAGAGAAAGAAGGGTTTGAGAAGAAATCAAGAGAAAAGAGAAATCAAGCTAGAATCTGCAAGGTAATACTTCCTAATTCGTTCTTCTGTTTAGTGTGGTGCTTCTCCTTCTTATTGCTTTGGATTCTTAAGACATATGTTGATGATTCTTAAGTTTACACCATATTTTCTTGAAAATGAGTCTTATGGGCTTTTGTCCCTTTAAACCGATTTAAGGGAGTAATTGTGGTTTAAATTGGGTACTTGGAGTTAGTGGATGAACCCTTGTAGTTATCTAATCAAACTAATGGCAAAAATCGGGTTAATGATCACTTTTATTAAGTCTGGGTTCGAACAGCCGTAGTGTCCGGACACTAATGTTCAGTAGTGTCCGGACGTGGTTGCAAGTGTCCGGGTGAGTATCCCTTGAGAGTGTCCGGATTTCTCGTCCGGAAAGATGTTACGTCCGGACAATGCTGTATCCGGAAAATAGCTGTGTCCGGATTGAGTTCTCCGGACAGAAGGGTGAACTGTTTTCTGATGCGAAACTGTTACCTTAGGTGTTCGTGTGGTTCAGCTTGGAGGTATTTAAGAAGTGCGTTGTACGTCAAGCAAGGTGAGTTCCCTAACCCTTTTACGGCGTAAAGTGTTAAACGTTTTCTTTACTGATTATGGTTCTTAAAGCGCACGAAATGTTTATAATCGAAATGCATGTTTCTCACGAACGTGCCTATTTATATCTAAAAGAAAGTTTGACATGATGAAATGTAAGGCATGCTTTGTAAGGTTTTATTACCTGCTTTATGTAACGTATGTGCATGCTATGTGATGTTGGTCTGTACCGTGGGATCAGTGAGCCTCGGGATCCGATGATCCCTTGGTTATGGATGATGAGCCTATTGGTTGGAATTCGTTTCCTGCTAGGCGGGTGGAGGGGAGTCTTCTTGGGCCCCGATACTTTCGAGGGAGAAAGAGGAGTCTGCTTGGGCCCCTATCGCGAATGGTTATGTGATCCATTACACAGTACAGTACCTTATGTGATGAGTTACGATGTTATCATCAAAATGATCTTTACTGTTGATACATGTTGTTTTCAGAGGGAATTCACTAGACCTTTTGGTCTAACCCTCGCTTTCAAAACTAAACCATTTTTAGGTAAGCATGTTAAGGGATCTTCAAGTAAGAACTAGGAGGCGATAAGAAGGACTTGAAGCTTAGAGTAACTTCAAGTTTTGGCTATGATGACTATAGAATAGCTCTCGGCTGTGGATTTAGAGACTTCCGCTGTCAATTTTGTTTAGTATGAAATATTGATGATGTAAAGACAAGGTTTTATGTAATTCGAATGCTTATTTATGGTTGTTTGCCTGTTATTAAATTTGGTACGTTACAGGTTCAACCCATTTATTAAATGGGTTGGGTTGAAAAAACCATAAACAGGTCAACCCGCTAGCAATCCATTTAAGTACCAGGTTGGGTTGGATTGGGTTGAAAATCTCAACCCATTTACCTAAACAGGTCAGGTTGGGTTGAGGTTTTCAACCCAATTAATAAATAGGTTGAACCCAAACCCAACCCAACCTGATCTATTTACACCCCTACGCCCCTACGACTCACTCACTCATATTATATTATCTAATTAAGTTAATCAATCAAAAAGTCCCATAACAACATACTAAATGTAATAACCAGGTATTTTATCTAATTTAAAGTTGGAATTTTATAAGTCTTTATTTTAGTATTTTATGGAGTTAAGAAATTAAGGGATAAGTTTTAATTTTATAATAGAAGTTTAGGGGCATGTTTTGCCAAGTGAAACAAGTTTAGGGTTTGTTTGGTAATTTATCCAAATTTTTTTAGCCAAACCGACTTCCTATTCTAATTAGGATGAGGTGTCCAAGTTTAAGGAAAATATCAAAAAGTGTTGGTGTGTGAAATGTGTTCGGTTTAGAGAGAGAGAGAAAGAAATCGAGAGAAATCAAGGGAAAGAAGAAGAAGCAGGGAATCAAGAGTTGCTGCAGTAATTTAAGTGTCAAATTGAAGTAAACAAGGTAACAAATCCATCCTTGTATGTGTTTTAAATTCTTAAAAGTGTTCTTGAGTTTGTTAGTTTAGTTTTAGGTGGGTTTTTGTTAAAAATGGATGTTTTGGGAAATCTGAGCTCAAGGTTAGGTTATGTTTATAGTCTTAAACATATCTGCATCTTTACAGCAACATACATAGATTAAAAGTACAAATTCTGGGTTTTTAGGATGAACAGTGAACTGAGACATTCATCGAAGTCGCCATGGATGACTGCGATATTCAACGAAGTCACAATGGTTGGTTGCGACTTGGTCTTGAAGTCGCAATGGTCGTTTGCGACTTGGATTGGAATCGCAGTAGTTGATTGAGATTTGGGTTTGGGATCGCAGTAGTGGATTGCGACTTAGGATTGAAGTCGCAATAGTGGGTTGCGATTTCGAGGTGAAGTCGCAGTAGATGGTTGCGACTTGGCACTATGCATTGCGATTCTAATTTACTTTTAGAAGGTTGCGACTTCAGTCGAGGATTTCATAAGTTTAGTTTTAAAAAGAGATATTTGGTATTTTGTGTGATTTCAGATTCTGTGAAGGGTGGTCGTACGTGATAATTATCTTGGAAAAGCTTTTGTGATAAACATATCAGTTGAGTTTTACTTTAAAAGTATTTTTACTGGAATACATTATGTGGATAACAAATGTTTGATAAATTGTATGAATATGTCATACGTGGGTGATTATAATATATTGAGATATTATAATTACGTGAGTATTATATGGGAATATAATACGTGGCCGGGTTTTGGACCGGTGTGTTAAAATTGGTTCGCAACCAATAAAGTTGGCCATTGGTGGAGGGATAAGGTGGGACGAGACAGGTATAATGCATCAATCATGACTGGTATTAATTTATGTGTGATATATGTGTATTTATATAAAGAGTATTTTATATAAATGAATTTTGATGATTTCCAAATGTCAGGGATTTGCTCACTAGACCCTTAGGTCTAACCCTCATTTTCTGTTTTAAAAATATGTATTCCAGGTGGTGATTCCAGTAAGACCAAGTGATCTGAAAACTTGATGGGTAGCTTTTGGGAAGATAATTATTATGAAATTGTGGATGCTCTTGTACTTACAACTAGGTTTTTATTATTATGTTGTAAATTTAAATAGGATCAAGTTGTACTGAATTTCTTATTATGTTCAGACTTTAGTTGGGACCAAATGTGAAATATGAAGTACTTTTGTTGAAAACATGTTATGAATTATATGTTATATGTATATTTGGATTGTGGGTTGTTACAAATGGTATCAGAGCTCTAGTTTAAGGGATTTAGGTATTAGTATGTGTACCTAGACTTAAACTGCATGTGAAGTAGGATGTCCCTATCATTTTAGAACCTGGGGATGCTAAGTATAAAAGGTAGAAGGAACATCATGTAAGGTAATTTCAGATTACACCTGGCCAGTGTAATGATGATCTTACAGGTACATGTTTGAACTGGAGTACCTTGTTATATGGGGTATGTGCTTATGTGTATATTAACTTTGTTCGAATCCACAGAATGGCAAGTGGCACGAGACAAAGGAATCATGGAAGAGGAAGGAATTCGAGTGGAGAGAATCCACCAATAGGAACAGGGGGAAGAGGAGGAGATCGTGGTAGAGGCAGAACCGGAAGGGGAACTGGGGGCCGAACTGGAGGTAGAACACAACCGCATGGTACAGAGTTTGTTACACTGGATGATCTGACTACTGAAATGGGGAGATTACAGGATAGCATACAAGCCATGTTCGAACGTAATCGTCATAATGAAACTGAAAGATCAAATCCGGAACATGAAGTTGAGATACCACTTACCGCTACTGTTTTACTGGTAATGAAAAGGTGTGACTATAAAATGTTTCTTAGTTGCAAACCCCCTACATACTCAGGAGATCGGGACCGGTAAAAGCTATGAGATGGCTGAAAGAATTAGAGGCTATCTTCAAAACGTGTAAATGTGCTGAAGAAGATAAAGTACTTTATGGGACGGCAATGCTAAAAGGTGATGCTCTGTATTGGTGGGAGGCTCATATAGAATCGGGAGGAGCGGATATATACTCTACTTTTTCATGGGAGGAATTCGTGTTAGCTTTCACAACACACTTCTGTCCACAAGCTGCTGTCAGACAATTGGAAGAAGAATTTATGAATCTACAGCAAGGGAATTTGTCAGTCAGAGACTATACTGCACGATTTTTAGAAAAATCTCGTTTTGCAGGATATTATGTTGCTACAGAAAAGATGAAAATGGAGAGATTTATCTATGGGTTGAATTCAGAAGTTCGAAGACTAGTGACTGCAACAAGGCCAGATACGTTTACAGCTGCAGTGGATGCTGCAGAAAATGTCGAACGAGACAATAAAAGGGATGCCGGTGATAAGAGTTTGGGGAAAAGGAAATGGGAAGGACTACCACAGGATCCAAAGAAGTCTAGATTCCAGAGGTTCGATAACCGTCCGTCGTTTCGACCAGCGGAAAGACCATGTCCGAGATGTAATCGCTACCATCAGGGAAATTGTCAAGTGGAATCTCGGGATTTTTTTAAGTGTGGGAAAACCGGTCATGTTGTTAAAGATTGTCGATTAACACGGTTTTGTTTTTTGTGTAATTCTCCGGATCACCTCCAATCAGATTGTCCACGAGGTAGAATACAACAAGGGGGTACATCCGGGAAACCAGCCATTACTAGACCAATTGTCCCAAGAATAGAACCACCGAAAACGAGGGGTCGTACATTCCAAATGACAGCTAAAGAGGCGGAGGAAACTCCGGATGTGGTCACAGGTACATTTTTCATAAACTCCACGCGTGCTAAAGTGTTATTTGATTCTGGTGCAAATCGATCTTTTGTGTCTCCCTCCTTTGCTGCTCACATGCATTTAGAGACTAAAATGTTAAAACATGCTTTATTAGTAGATACTGCAAATGATAACCAAGTGACAGTTAAAGAGGTTTTTGATTGTTGCATGATAAATATAGAGGGGTGTGGAGTACCGATACAATTATTTCCAATAGAGTTGATCGAGTTTGATGTGGTAGTAGGGATGGATTGGTTAGCTGAAAATCGGGCTAATATAGTTTGTGATAAGAAAATAATCAATGTCGTTTTACCTGATAAGAGATCAGTAGTGATTTATGGAGATCGTAAGAATCATCAGTCCAGTCTTATATCTATGATAAAAGCCCGTAAATGTGTTAACAAGGGTTGCTCTAGTTATTTAGCTTATGTGATAGACAGTAGGCCTGAAAAGATTAAGCTGGAGGATATTTCTATCGTTAGTGAATATCCAGAAGTTTTCCCTGAAGACTTGAATAGTCTTCCTCCTGTTAGACAAGTAGAATTTGGTATTGACTTAATCCCAGGAGCCGCTCCTATTGCTCGCGCGCCGTACCGATTAGCACCTCCAGAGATGAAAGAAATGATGGCACAACTTCAAGATTTATCTGATAAGGGCTTCATCAGACCTAGCTCTTCGCCATGGGGTGCACCAGTTTTGTTTGTAAAAAAGAAAGACGGTTCAATGAGAATGTGTATTGACTACCGGGAGCTGAACAAGCGTACGATTAAGAACAAGTATCCACTTCCAAGAATTGATGACCTCTTCGATCAATTAGTTGGAGCTTGTTACTTCTCCAAGATTGATCTCAGATCTGGTTATCATCAGTTAAAGGTTAAGGAAGAAGACGTTCTGAAGACTGCCTTTCGTACGAGGTATGGTCACTACGAATTTTTGGTGATGCCCTTCGGATTAACGAACGCTCCGGCCGCTTTTATGGATCTAATGAATCGGGTATGTAAGCCTTACCTCGATAAATTTGTCATTGTGTTTATCAATGATATACTTATTTATTCTCGATCCAAAGAGGATCACGCGCAACATCTTCGTTTGATTCTGGGGTTGCTGAAGAAAGAAAAGTTGTACGCTAAGTTTTCTAAATGTGAATTCTGGTTGCGGGAAGTTCAGTTTTTGGGTCATGTAGTTTCAGAGAAGGGTATACAAGTTGATCCAGCGAAAGTGGAAGCAATTGAAAGATGGGAACCGCCAAAGACGGCAACCGAAGTACGTAGTTTTCTAGGTCTAGCTGGATACTATCGGAAATTTATAAAAGACTTTTCTCGAATTGCGACGCCATTGACTAAGCTAACTCGGAATAATCTAAAGTTTGAATGGAAAGCAGAACAGGATGAGGCATTCAGAATATTGAAGGAGAAACTCTGCAGCGCGCCGATATTAGCATTGCCAGAAGGTTCTGATGATTTTGTGGTCTACAGTGATGCTTCTAAGCTGGGATTGGGATGTGTACTTATGCAACGTGGAAAGGTGATTGCCTATGCTTCTCGTCAGCTAAAGGATCATGAAAGACAATATCCTACTCACGATATGGAGCTTGCAGCAGTTGTCTTTGCATTGAAGATTTGGAGACATTATCTTTATGGTTCTAAATGCCAAATTTTCACTGACCATAAGAGTCTCCAACATCTTTTCGATCAGAAGGAACTGAATATGAGGCAAAGAAGATGGTTGGAATTGGTAAATGATTATGATTGTGAAATCCTTTATCACCCCGGGAAGGCGAACGTGGTGGCAGATGCGCTAAGTCGTCAAGAAAGAAGTGGAACGATAAAAGCGATATCGCTACGAGCTGAACTCCTTCCAAATATCTTTGACGAATTACTGAAGTGCCAAATAGATGCTTATCAGGAAGAAAGTTTGAAATCAGAACGGTTAGTGGGAATATCAGCATTGCTTGGGAAAGATGACCGTGGGTTATTGTGTATGGGGAACAGAATTTGGGTGCCTCGTTTGGGTGGATTACGTGATCGGGTACTACAAGAGGCTCATCAATCTCGATTTTCTATTCATCCAAGTACAAATAAAATGTATGGAGATTTGAAACAATTCTATTGGTGGCCGGGAATGAAGAGAAGTGTTGCTAAGTATGTGGAAGATTGTACTACCTGCAAGAAAGTAAAGATTGAACATCAGAAGCCGTTTGGTCAGTTACAACGACTGGATATACCAATGTGGAAATGGGATCAGATCACTACTGATTTTATTACCAAGTTGCCTAGAACTTCAAAGGGATTCGATTCTATCTGGGTGATTGTGGATAGATTGACGAAGTCTGCTCATTTCTTGCCGATAAAAGAAACTGATTCCTTGGAACGTTTGGCCAAATTGTACATTAATGAAATAGTAACTCGACATGGAGTTCCAATCTCGATTATTTCTGATCGAGATAGTCGTTTTACTTCCAGATTCTGGAGAAGCTTTCAAAAAAGAGATGGGAACACAGATAAAGTTGAGCACAACATATCATCCTCAGACTGACGGACAGAGTGAAAGAACAATCCAGACTTTAGAAGATATGCTTCGGGCTTGTATAGTTGATTTTGGAGGATCGTGGGATAAACATCTGCCTTTGATAGAATTTGCTTACAACAACAGTTATCATTCCAGCATTCAAGCGGCACCGTTTGAAGTATTATATGGTAGAAAATGCCGAACGCCTCTGTGTTGGAATGAAGTGGGGGAAAAAGCAATTAGCGGGGCCAGAAATAGTACAGTTAACAGCAGATAAAATTACTCAGATTCGGGAGAGATTGAAAACGGCTCAAGACAGACAGAAAAGTTATGCAGATCGACGCCGGAAACCGTTAGAGTTCCAAGTCGGGGAATTTGTGATGTTGAAAGTTTCGCCCTGGAAAGGAGTCATACGTTTTGGGAAGCAAGGTAAACTCAGTCCGCGGTATATTGGGCCATTTGAAATTACGGAAAGAATTGGTGAAGTAGCTTACAGATTGGATCTTCCGCCGGAATTAAGCAGGATTCACAACGCATTTCATATATCAAATTTTCGAAAGTGTTTGATTACACCAGACCAGGCAGTCTCTCTACCAGATATCCAGGTTGACGAAAAGTTAAATTATGTGGAGGAACCGGAAGCTATAGTTGATCACAAAGTCAAAGTATTGAGGAACAAAGAGATCAGACAAGTAAAGGTTCAGTGGAAGCATCATAGAGGTCAGGATGCGACGTGAGAATCAGAGTCGGAAATGAGAGCCAAATACCCTCATCTTTTCACTTAACTGAATTCCGGGACAGAATTCTTTTAAGGGGGAGATGTTGTAATAACCAGGTATTTTATCTAATTTAAAGTTGGAATTTTATAAGTCTTTATTTTAGTATTTTATGGAGTTAAGAAATTAAGGGATAAGTTTTAATTTTATAATAGAAGTTTAGGGGCATGTTTTGCCAAGTGAAACAAGTTTAGGGTTTGTTTGGTAATTTATCCAAAAAAATTTAGCCAAACCGACTTCCTATTCTAATTAGGATGAGGTGTCCAAGTTTAAGGAAAATATCAAAAAGTGTTGGTGTGTGAAATGTGTTCGGTTTAGAGAGAGAGAGAAAGAAATCGAGAGAAATCAAGGGAAAGAAGAAGAAGCAGGGAATCAAGAGTTGCTGCAGTAATTTAAGTGTCAAATTGAAGTAAACAAGGTAACAAATCCATCCTTGTATGTGTTTTAAATTCTTAAAAGTGTTCTTGAGTTTGTTAGTTAAGTTTTAGGTGGGTTTTTGTTAAAAATGGATGTTTTAGTCTTAAACATATCTGCATCTTTACAGCAACATACATAGATTAAAAGTACAAATTCTGGGTTTTTAGGATGAACAGTGAACTGCGACATTCATCGAAGTCGCCATGGATGACTGCGATATTCAACGAAGTCGCAATGGTTGGTTGCGACTTGGTCTTGAAGTCGCAATGGTCGTTTGCGACATGGATTGGAATCGCAGTAGTTGATTGAGATTTGGGTTTGGGATCGCAGTAGTGGATTGCGACTTAGGATTGAAGTCGCAATAGTGGGTTGCGATTTCGGGGTGAAGTCGCAGTAGATGGTTGCGACTTGGCACTATGCATTGCGATTCTAATTTACTTTTAGAAGGTTGCGACTTCAGTCGAGGATTTCACAAGTTTAGTTTTAAAAAGAGATATTTGGTATTTTGTGTGATTTCAGATTCTGTGAAGGGTGGTCGTACGTGATAATTATCTTGGAAAAGCTTTTGTGATAAACATATCAGGTGAGTTTTACTTTAAAATTATTTTTACTGGAATACATTATGTGGATAACAAATGTTTGATAAATTGTATGAATATGTCATACGTAGGTGATTATAATATATTGAGATATTATAATTACGTGAGTATTATATGGGAATATAATACGTGGCCGGGTTTTGGACCGGTGTGTTAAAATTGGTTCGCAACCAATAAAGTTGGCCATTGGTGGAGGGATAAGGTGGGACGAGACAGGTATAATGCATCAATCATGACTGGTATTAATTTATGTGTGATATATGTGTATTTATATAAAGAGTATTTTATATAAATGAATTTTGATGATTTCCAAATGTCAGGGATTTGCTCACTAGACCCTTAGGTCTAACCCTCATTTTCTGTTTTAAAAATATGTATTCCAGGTGGTGATTCCAGTAAGACCAAGTGATCTGAAAACTTGATGGGTAGCTTTTGGGAAGATAATTATTATGAAATTGTGGATGCTCTTGTACTTACAACTAGGTTTTTATTATTATGTTGTAAATTTAAATAGGATCAAGTTGTACTGAATTTCTTATTATGTTCAGACTTTAGTTGGGACCAAATGTGAAATATGAAGTACTTTTGTTGAAAACATGTTATGAATTATATGTTATATGTATATTTGGATTGTGCAAAATCAAGTCTCAAATACTATCACCTCAAACAACATATGCATGTTACCTTGTCTACAAGATGACTTCTCACAATGATGGAATTGAGGCTCCTGTGGAAGTGACACATACAGATTTGTTTTCGAAGGATTTTCAATCGCCTAATACTTGGTATATCTATCTACGTAGTCCTCGAACCCCGGTTATTAGATTAAACGTTGTTGAAGAATGCATCGACAACCCATCGGATATACCTAAAATGATTAGAGGCTTTCCACGGTTGAGGAACGATGGTTGGATGGAAGTTCAATTCTGGGAATTTCAAACTTCTGATACTAGCAAAATTATTAGGATGCAGTTTGAGTTGAAAAACCTCAATGAAAAGTCATATTATGAGAGTGTTGTGCAAGGCGTTGAGTTTAAAACCTTATAGATTATATTATTTATGTTGGGGGTAGGAGTTAATTGTAAATTAGCATAATTAGTTTGTTTTTTCATTTTACCTCTTGTGATGATGTATATTTCAAATTCAATTAATTTCCTTGGAACAGTTCTATTTAGACACCTATTTCTCCATTCCACTTTTGGGATATTAACTCCCTTCTTAAAGATGGAGAGGTTTGGGTTGAGTATGCAGAAGTTCCTCCGAAAGCCTTCTTGAAAACTTATGCGAAAGTAAAGTTGCAACTCGATCCCTTGCAACTAGGTTGTGACTACTTGCTTACAACTATGTAACTTGTGGATGGTTCGTTGATTAGCTCGAACCTATCGTAGATTATTGTATATGTATGACTTATCTCTCTTAATTTTTGTTTCTCATGGTTCTTTCTATCATGTGTTCTTCCTGAAACAATTCTAATCATTAATGAATAAGGATTCTTGTGAACGAACAATATCCATTATTATAATATACAAATCCTTGTCACTACTAAATGAAAGACTTTTGCCCACGGACTTTTCCCTGGAAATCTGTCGCTAAAGTGTGATTTGTCACAAAATTGTCACAAAAGATGGTGGATACTCATTGTTTCTAAACCTTAATTTCCGATAGTGATGTTTAACGAGTTGAGATGTAATAACCCTCGTAAGTTATCTTGTTATTTTATGTTAAAATCCAAGTTTAGGAATAGTGGGTAGTATTGTTATTCTATTATTTTATGTGAAGTGTTATGTTAAAGTGTTGTATTTGATATAATTCAAAGTCTAGGGGTTGTATTATGATGATATGTTAGTGCTTAAATGTTATTGTACTAAGTAGAGGGACCATATTTGTAATAGGATCATAGTTTACCCTAGGTATATAATGTTTGCATTCTCTAGCCTTCCTAATTAGGTCATCTATTGCAATTTCACCAAGTACACACACATCACCTTTTGCTCTCTAGATTGCATATTGTACTTGGATTGCCCTTATTGAATATAGAGATGACCCCCTTTTGATTCATATTTGGATTGATTACTTGTTTCTGGGATCACAATTGGTATCAGGGCCTAGCAGAGAAGAATTTGTGTATCAATCCATTGATTTTTATCAATTTTTGAAGAAATTGTACCCAACTCTAATCTATACAATTCTCATCTCAATCAATTGATATTTATGGTTTAAGCATTGTTACTTGAATTCACAATTGGTATCAGAGCCAAAATCGAAGGAATCAATCATCGATACGATCATTCTGCAACGATTCATCATCAACAACCCAATCTGGTATGAAACAGTAATATTTTCGGAATTTTTGTTGCACACACTGTATTGGGATTGAAAAACACATTTCTGTTGGTTTTTGGACAAAACTCGAAGCATTAAAGTTGTCCAGAATACCCTCGCGCATCTGCGTACCAATTTTCAGCCCAAACAGATCATTTTTGAGAATTAGACTTAAGATTATTTGAATCTTCATCCATATCGTAACTGCAAATGTTCTTCATGTTCATCTATATCGCAACCAACATGCATTCAAACATTCTACCATATCGCAATGGTCATAGATTCATCAATATCACAAGGTGAACAGTATCATATCGCAAGGTTCACTTGCGACTTGAGCCATATCGCAAGGGTCACTTGCGACTTGCTCCATATCGCAATCCACAACATTTTGAACAGTGCATATCGCAACCTTCAGTTGCGATACGGCAAGATTTTTTCTTGTTGCGATATCACCTTTTGCGACATCAGTTAATCGAATCAAAAATCGATTTGAAATCGAATCATAAATGGATTGCATCAACGATTTCATCTCCTCGATTCGAATGTACTCGTAGGACTCGGGGCGTTTCTCACTGAAGAGATCCATGAGGTTGAGGTTACCGATGACCGACCAAGGTTTGGGTCCCGGCGACGAGGCGTTTCGCGCTGGTGGTGTTGTTGGACTCGCCGGAAACAATGCTTGGCTAGGAATTCTCCTGTGAAACATGGTTTTCTTTATGAAATCTTGAAATTCTTTGGCCTAACCAAATTAAACAACGATGTAGGGAAAGATGGAGCCATAAAGGGAAAGGTTTTGGAGGGAGAGTTCATAGATTCGACCATTGTTGCAAGTGGCTCCGATGAGGTTGGATGTGAAATCGGAACATGGGTTTGAGAAGGTAGGTTTGGTCAGTTATGGAGGTTCTCGATGGGGTCTTGAAATGATTCAAACAGAACGAAGCTTTTGGCGGAGGAGATGTTTTCGGTGAAGAGGGTTTTGGGGAGGAGAGGGTAGTGTCTTCTAGAAGCTTTCTCAATTATAATCCAAGATATCATATTTTTAATACCCAATATGCCCTTTCACTTTTAATTTCAATCCATAGTAAATCATAAACTTCTAATTTATTTCAAAATTGTCATTGCTTTTAATGACCATAGATTAAAACCAATTTGGACCAATAGGAATCAAGGGATTTTCTTGGTTTTAGCAATAGTAATCTGATTTCGTTAAGGGTAGTTTAGGGTTTTTATATTTTAATTATTTAATATATATTTACTTTCCTTCTATCACGTTAGGATAGTTATGGTAGTTTCCTTTTATCACGTTAGGATAATTATGGTAGTTAGTTTTTTTTAAGATTAACCTTTTATCACGTTAGGTTAATTATGGTAGTTAGTATTTTTTTAAGATTAACCTTAAATCATTTTCTTGTTCCTAAATCTAGCGTTTTCATCTCAATTTTTTTCTCTCTCGATCATGAACTCCATCCAACACATGCATGTATGCACATCAAATTCCGATTACTAACACAAGTGTATATATGAAGATTTAAAAATGTGCCTATATGCACATCAGTTGCATATATGAAGATCAAAAAATGCATATATGCATTTAAAACTGCATATATGCACATCTTAGAATTGCGTATATGCATATCTTAGAACTGCATATATGCAGATCTTAGAATCGCATACATAAAAACAAAAAATTGGAGCTGCGCATATGCACATATCACAAATAATGTATATGTGCATTTATGCACGTAACCCACTTTGGTCTTTATTTATGAGCACACACCTCAATAATCAACAACGAATATGTAGAATTATTCAAATTGAACTCCATGTGATGATGTGTATCATTGTAGTTGATTTATACAATGCTTGATTTCTTGAAAACCAAAAATACCAAAAATACGAATGAACCCTAGATCTGTTGTCCATCGGGTGAGACTCGCATCGCTGAAACCCTAGCCTCCACCCAACTCAACACCGAAAGAAACCCTAAAGCGACTCTCATCCATGGCCAAGAAACGAAAGTCTCGTGCTTCACAACCTTCGGTAGAAGAATTGTACCTATGGAGGAGCCTCAAGAGCAAATTAATTAAGCACAACACCAACAGGAGCAGGAAGAAGATGCTCAAGAAGAAGACGAAGAAGAAGAAAGCGATGACGAAACCACCCTAAACGAGGTCAAGGTCGAAGAGAACGACGGCGAAGGAGGAGAAGAAGAAGAAGAAGAAGAAACAGAGGATTTGGATGAAGAGCCTGTAGAAAATTCTTGAGCCTTTCACCCGATGAGTGATGCAGGTGGTGTGACGGTGGTTTGGAGAATGGAGAAGATGAAATCAGTTATGGAGAAAGGGGAAGATCTATGATTTTTGGCTATTAAAATCGGATGCTTCAAAATAGGGATCAGTTACCTAAGATAGCCCAGCTACCAATTTTATGCTTAATATATTTTGACCAAAATGCCCCTGTACGCATATGCACATATTGCAAGGCGTGTGGGATAATTTGTTTTATTATATTAAAATAAACTATTAATCCTAGCCATTGATTTGGTGCATCTACGGTTGTGATTGGTTAGCACGGTTAGTACTAATGGGTTGATTAGCAAGAAGGGACTCTATATATATTATATATAATTTATTTCTCAAAACTATATTGTTTATATTACATGTGACTCTAAAGTAAATGCATACAATTTTTAAATCAACATCAAACTAAAACAAGATTATCCATATCCGCATCTGCTTGATATAAATATGATTACATCTACTTTTGGTTATCTACAAAGATAAAAATATATGTTTGTGTGCTCTGCAGAATTGCAGGACTTAGCAATGGAAGCAACACAAAATAATGGTCGCCTTACTAGAATTCCAACCGAGAACAGGGCAAGAGAAGCGCAAGCACGTCAGTTTGCATAATGGAATCAACGAAGTATTTGGTATTCTTGGGCGGCTTTTCATGTAAGGGTGTTATGCAAGGAGAATGTAGTGAAGCAGAGAAGTTTACTTAATAGATATTCAAAGTGTGATATGCAGGTGTGTGATTTGATTAATGGCTACCATGGTGATGCTAACTTTATTAAATTGGGTTGTTGCTTATCCCTAATTTTAATTCAATACATTGCAAAGCACAGTGATAGTTTTGCATTGGTTTGCATTGTTTGTACAATACAATTTTGCCAATGCATGAAAATGGTGGTGGTCGTGAGTTGAGATAAACATTAGGTTTCTTGTAATCCTTCTATTACATATTTTAATTTTTCATTTGTATTTGTTGGGATATATATTTTTATTAAAATTAATTGTTGGTTGATACATTTTATGGATTCATTGAATTGCTATCATTATGTTATATCAAAGAGCTTAACTCATATTTTTTCATTACTTAAAATTTGGGTTGTATATATTTCATATAGTATTTTGATTTGTGTTTAATTTGAAGCTAGGATAGCCTCCCCTCCATCGTCTAGGTAAGATTTCAAGCCCTTTGTCTTTCTGTTAGATTAGTTTAGTCGACCGAAACGTAAATCTGTTATGGATAAAGGGCGAGGGCCTGCTCTCACTCAGTTTATAGTGACTTTTGTTTCCTTTAAAGATCAACCCCGTGGCCAACTCGAAGGGGCTGAAGTTCGACGCATAGGGTTGTTCATGCTTACGGGTTAAATTGTTTGTTGAAATTTTTTATTTTTCATAATTGGATTTGTATTATTTATTCATTTTTGTCATGTTATTAATGTATATCTATTTGTTCCTTTCAATGCTTTATGTTACACATTGGTACATAAGAACATTTTATTTTATTGATGTTTTGAGTTATTTTATTACTTTTTGACCAAAAAAAATGTGTTATTTATTATTATTTTTGACACAAATGTGTGGATGGTTTTCATGGTAACTCTTAGGAATAAAATTATAAACTTAGAATTGGAAAACAAAAAATTGAAAACAAACAAGCAAGAAAAGGTGTAAAGGAAAAGATAAAAAAACAAAGAAGTAAGAAAAGATATAAAAGAATAAGAAACACGAAAACAATAGGATGTCGAGGAGGGTTTTTCGAGCGCTTAAAGACAAAAACTGTCTTATCGAAACGAGACTTCAAAAGGATACTGATCGGTCGTCGTTCGACATTCTGGAATCTCGATAGTGAGAAACATTTAACTTTGTGTTTTCTTATTTAAATGCAAGTTGCAAAAAGTACAAACTATTAATGTGCAAGTCGGTCGTTAAAAACTAAAAACAACAAATGTTTTGAGTTTGAAAACCTCATTATCCATCAATTTCATTTCAAAATCTTTGACGAATCAACTATATACTAACCTTTAATTTATATATACTATCCAATTTGCGATATAAAACCACATAGATCCATAAAATTAACATTGATAAGGAATAAAATAAAAAGGTCATGCGCGTTAGATGCGATAACATGCCATCGACATAACCAGACATATAATTCAATTATCGGTTGGAAAAAAGTTTACATTTGAGGAAAATATAAGTCATTTCCCACTTGTGACGCGCTGAATGTATACGTTCACATATATTATGTGAAGGTTGCATTTTTATTATGTAAAGGTTACATTTGCGACACATGGCATATTCATTTGGAATATGGACACATTATTTATCATAGATGTTGTAACATATGAATGTATGATTCATGATAAATAGCATGTCCGTATTTCATGATAAATAGCATGTCCATATTTATTAGAAATGTGTTATTAATTATGTGTATTCATCTCGAAGATGGACACGTGGTGTGATGTGTGTGGTTCTGAAACACCCTAAAAACCACAATAATTTAAACCTTAATTTATCATAATAATTTACAACATCTTCTCAAAAGTTTTCATTCACAAACAGAGGATTAG
The DNA here is from genome assembly GCA_033807775.1 of Saussurea involucrata. Taxonomy (NCBI): domain Eukaryota; kingdom Viridiplantae; phylum Streptophyta; class Magnoliopsida; order Asterales; family Asteraceae; genus Saussurea; species Saussurea involucrata. The sequence continues at coordinate 85,088,895 of CM066313.1, forward strand.
TGACAAGGTCTAATTATACTGAATTATCATAAACAACCAACTAATCTAATTCATAACCAATGACATCAGATTTTATGGGTTGTCTATAATATCTCCAAAATAATATTTGTTCTACTAAATTCTCCAACATAGTTCCAAAAGCATAACTCTAGGACTTCTCGACACTCATCCCTGCTTATCCCTTCCCGTGCTAGTACCTGGTAAGAAAATTTAATTTGTAGAGATTAGGCTTACGCCTAGTGAGAACATCCAGTTTTCAAATTAAAATTTTATAAGCTTTAAAAACCAAAACTGTAAACAATGCATATAATTTAACCTGCTCGCAATCTTTCTTACCGTACACATAACATCTTTCAATGACGGGAATCATACCTGATTCCATTAGTATGACCAACAATGAGTAAGTGATAGCATCATATTCAAGAGCCCACTACGAATCACACGGGTTCTAGATCATTGCTCAAGTCCAAGAAATTATAACTAGTCAATGCCTATTTCTTGGAGTGGAAATAGAAATAGCAGTTATATCTTGCCTATTCCTCATTTCCTAATAGAAAGCAAAATTAGCAATTATATTTTGCATATTTCACATTTTCACGTCACAGTACAAATGGGAATAACAATCATCCCTTGCCCATTCCACATTTCTCAAACATAATGGGAATAACAATCATCCCTTGCCCATTCCACATTTATCAAACATAATGGGAATAGCAATCATCCCTTGCCCATTCCACATTAATCAAACATAATGGGAATAGCAATCATCCCTTGTCCATTCCACATTAATCAAACATAATGGGAATAACAATCATCCCTTGCCCATTCCACATTAATCAAACATAATGGGAATAGCAATCATCCTTTGCCCATTCCACATTAATCAAACATAATGGGAATAGCAATCATCCCTTGCCCATTCCACATTTATCAAACATAATGGGAATAACAATCATCCCTTGCCCATTCCACATTGATCAAACATAATGGAAATAGCAATCATCACTTGCCCATTCCACATTAATCAAATATAAATGGGAATTACAATTTACTTTATGCCTATTCCTCATTTCAGGTCAACGGGAATTACAATTTACTTTATGCCTATTCCACGTTTCAATTAATGCTAGTGCCTATGGATCCATTACACTTACTAGCATATATGCATAACAACATAAACACGCAACATCTCATATCATATTCTCAACACTAAGAATCCTAGATAACCTATCATATTCTTCTCCTCAATTGTAACACCCGTAATTTTTGGATAAGTATAATTCCGAATCAGTGTAAAATCGATCTTTTAAGATAATTATGAAAAATAGGATTTGGGATTAAATCCTAGATTTTATGGTCTTGTTGGATGCGGAATTCGAATACGAGTCCAACGGTTCTTTCTGGAGCGAAAACGGAGCTATAACGAAGAAGTTACGGTCGAAACAGTATCCGACCTAAAATGGGGCTGCGGGACCGCGCGGTTTGGTGCGCGACTTGTAGGGCGCGGCCCAAGCCGCGTAACGCACTGAGTCCGTATTAAGTTGCGAATTTTCATCTCAAACTTCAAACATTCATAACTTTTGCATCCCAACTCCGATTTTGATGATTCAAGTTGCTACGGTTTCGTTTTTGAGAGCTATTCAAGGATCTAGAAAGAGTTTTGAAGTATGATGAATGATCCAAGAATATTTGGTGGTGGTTGAGGTAAGCTTCTCACTTTTCTTCATCTAAGAAGTTAGGGTTTTGGTATTTGTGGTGGTTTTGGATGATTTTATGTTGGGGGAAGTGTATATAAGTGTTTGGGAATGATTATTTATGGTTGGAAACTTGTGGATCTAGGATTTGGAAGATTTGACCTAAGGATTCGGGTTGCATCAAAGGAACTTACGTTTGGGGAAAATCTAGATTTAGCCTAAATCTAGCAAGGTGAGCTCAAGTTGATTTGTGAAAACGTTGTACATGCCAAAATGTGTATTTTAAAGTATTTGTGTGCTTTATGTGAAATTATCTATTGTTGAGTTATTTGGTGGGTTTTGATTTAATCAAAGTGTTGAACTTTACATATCTTGTAAAACACCCACATTTGGGGATTTTGAGTGATTGAGGAATAAATCATGAGTAAAAGAGGTTTTGTTAAATTATTGCATAAGTGAAGAGGATTTGGTGATTATGCGATAACTATGATGTGTTACATTTTTAAAGTGTGAACGTGTAGGTTGGGGATTTTGGTCAATCCGACCATATGAATGTTTTGAGAGTTATAAACCTTTCATTTTTGGGGCCGATGGCCAATTGAGGAATTAAAAGAGTAAAGAGTTTGAGTAACGATGTATTTTGGTTTACGTAACCGTGTGAGTGACACGTATTTAACCAAACGTTTATTTTGGCCTTAAAGGCTTGATTTATACTCAAATGAGTCTTTTGAGTGCTTGTCGGTTTTAGTGACTCGAGATGGAGTCTTGGAGGTGCTATATGCTTAATTGCATTTTATTTGAATATGTGCCGGTTTAAGTGTTGGTCTTATGTGTGAAGACCGTTTGATGATTTTATATGCTTATTACCTTTGGGACTAATGAACCTTAGTGAGTTATATGCATTGTCGAGTTATAAAAGAGTTGCATATACGTGTACATATAGATGCATATATGATTTGACTTCATTGGGAACGTGGCAATGAAGGGGTTGTGAGATTATCATGCCTTGGAGCGTGTGTTTGCATGTTGTGGGTTAGATGCATTTCATTTGCATAAATCGATGTTGATAAATGATCATTAGATCTTTTGAGCAGAGGGCTCGGTTTTGGACTCTATTGAGTCTTGAGGGCATTCGCCCGGTTTTAGTAAGCTCGACGTGGGCTTGGGGTTTGAATTGCATGGGTTGCATTACATTTGTAGTTTACATGAGTTTAATGCATTGGTTATTCTTTTGGGATCATGTATATATATATATATTACGTCGAGTAAGCTTGTTTTGGATGGTGGGTTCCAAGGTAAAGACCTAGTATGGTTGAACTTGGTAGTTTTAAATGGACTAAAGACCTAGTATGGTTGATGTCTAAGATGGGCTAAAGACCTAGTATGGTTGATGCCGAAGATTGACTAAAGACCTAGTATGGTTGATGTCAAAGATGGGCTAAAGATCTAGTATGATTGATGCCGGAAATGGACTAAAGACCTAGTATGGTTGATGTCTAAGACGGGCTAAAGACCTAGTATGGTTGATGCCGAAGATTGACTAAATACCTAGTATGGTTGATGTCATCTGCTTTCCACATCCAAGAAGCTTACTTACGTTTATTAATTGTGGTTTAATTTATGTGTTGGCCACATTCGATGAGATCGGGTCTCCCCCGTCACCGAAGGGTATTGATTTCGGTATTTTATTATTCGCATTGTTGAGGTTATATTATATGCGTATAGATTGTTTTCCATGATTGGTGGACGGATTTATGTTACATCCATATTGGATGTTTTAACTATTGGAGTTTTATTCGCAGTGACGATTACTTGAGAAATTATTACTTAATTAACTCTTGAGATGAGTTTTGGATTTGAATCCTTTGCAGAGAAACGATTTTCATTGGAAGATTTCCTCACAGGGATTGTGGGTGTTTGGAAAACGGGTCGTCGTTGTCTTTTATACAAACCCGTTTTGAAAATCATTTATTAAGTTGAATATTTTGGTTTATCAAATGATTTGCTCGTGATGTAAACTCTTGAACTCACTAGGCGTTAGCCTAACCTTTTTATTTGTCGGCATGTGCAACAGGTTCAGGTTGGGAATAGCTTTAGCTACACTGTGAAGTGATGAGTGCTAGTAGAGTGCACGAGAAGTGAGATGCTTAGCGAAGTCTTCCGCACTTATTTGGGATTAGCAACTTGCAATTGGGTTAAGTAACACCCGCCTTGAGTTATTAGTTGTGAAGTTTGTGATGTTTAAACTGTGAGGTATTTTCAAGGATGTTTTGTAGAAATGTTTTATCATCTTTTAGTTATTTTATTGAAATTACCGTTAGTTGCTCGTTTCAATTTTGAGGGTGTTACATCAATTGTCCCCCTTCAGCGACTTAGCACGGGGGTTCCGCTACCCGGTTAGCGGATGGGGTCAAGGGGCAGAGCCCCCATAATATTTTTAGAAAAACTTAACCAGATAACACATCCGGAAATCAATACGAATTCCATATCCGGAAAGTCCCTTATCCGGAACCCACATCCGGAACTATCCGGAAAATTCATAATTATCCGGATATCAGAAGTGATCGGACGTCAGAGGTTTCCGGACACCACAACTATCTGGACACCATAACTTACCGGACACTACACTGTCCGATCCTCACAACCTATCGGACATTAAACCTATCTGGATGTTGCCGGAAATACATACAATCCGAATGACATCCGGAAACCAAAGTAATCCGGATACCATATCCGGTAACTAGTTATTCGGAAACTACTTAACGGTTGTTTTCACTACCGGACACCACTAAAATAGAATTACCGGACACTATAAAAAACGTCCGATAACTTCGATCTGCACACCAAATTCCAACCCAAATCGATATTTGTTCCACCCAGCTTATTTTGCACGTATCCATTCAGCCCCAATACAGTTAATACTAACATCTTACTGCTTAATTTAATGAAAACATGGCTTTTAAGAAAGATGAACTCACCATAGGCAGAAGTCGACTCCAAATCTGAGCAGATGGATTCAATTCAAAACACTAACTTCTGATTCGATTCTCCAAATATTCAATAACCGATAAAATGTTTAGAACTCAAAATTCTTTCTGCTTGAACCGACTTCAGAGACTTCCCAAAATATCAGATACCCTTAAACCTTATCTTCTCTCTTTATGCAATTATCTAACAGCTATTGACAGAATCAACCACTCAAATTTCATAATTCCTCAATTAACTGAAAAAACTTTGGTCAAACTCACTTTTGACCCCTTTCATCGAAACATTTAAAATAAGATCGTCCCATTATTTTAAACATTCTCCCAAAATAAATATAGTAATATTTATGGAAAAATTCGAGATGTTACACTTTCCGAGTTCTCGACTAAAAACAGGTTCTTAGCCTAACTCTCCTATATATTGCTATGTTTTCATATATATATATATATATATAGACTTGAGATCATGTGAGACCATGCTATTTCCATGAGACCCTGAGACCAAAAAATTAACACTAAACCTTCACAGTAAAAGACTGTGAAGGTACTGTGATGGTAAAACTTCGTAGTGTTTTTGTTGTGAAGGTTTGCTAATTTTCTTACATTCACAATGAATCACTGTGAAGGTTTAGTGTTAATTTCTTGGTCTCACGGTCTCACGAAAACAGGTTGGTCTTACGTGAACCCAACCCTATATATATATATATATATATATATATATATATATATGGGAAAATTCAATGAAAACTCAATTTTCATTGTGCACGTGAGGACGAATCTCGGCCACTCCATCTCTTTTGATCCAACAACTCATGTTAAATAGAGTTTTTAATTATAATTATTAATTAAGGTGATTAGGGGTAAAAATGGAAGATAGAATAAATTCACGCCTACCATATTTGACTTTTTTTATTTATTTTTAATTAAAAACTTTTACCCCCTTAAAATTTAAAATAAATTATCTTAAAAATTACTAATATTTTAATCAAACAAATTACATCAAAAAAACGAGAATTTCGTGTTCTTCGATATGACATCCATCTCGATATAATTTTGTTGTTGTTTTAACTGTTTTCTACGTGAAATGCTACATATGTTCATAAATCACACATTAAAAATTATCAAGCTCAAGCTGATAAACAAGTTAATCAAATAAATCCGACTTTCTCTGTCGATTTTTTCGTGATGGTGTTTGATTTGGGAAATGAGAGACTTCGGACAACCCAAATGGAGATCTTTTTGCAATCTTTCATATTTGGTTTCGATGACAGTCAATACCATCAATAATTTGCATTCATGACAAGTAGGTAATATTAGCTTGAAAATTTATCAAGAAAAAAAAAATCTATGTAATTTTCATGAGACATCCCAAGTGGAGATCTTTTTGCAATCTTTCATGAGGTGGAGCCACAAAGGAAGTACAAGCAAGCTTGGTTGTGTAGTCTTTCAAATACATATAGTTTTCAAAATTCTAAAAAACAAAGGCTATAGGTCCCTGGTTGTGATATCAACAAAATTGAAGTACTTCATCTACTTTCATATTACCCTACAAAGTACAAAATCTTTCTTCATCTTCAATCTTCCTCCAATATGTTTTGTTATCATGACCAAAATAGTAGGAAGATCATGTAAGGATCAAACGAGACAAAATAACAAAGTAAACGGATCAAACGATTAAGATATTGATTCTGGCTCATTACCATAATTACAATTTCCCAGCAACAAATTTGTGATATATAACATCAAGGCGATGCTTGGAGCTTCAGCCTTGACGACATCTATACTGACGGTGGCAGCGGATGGTTTTTGTTCGATCGATCAATCGTCGATGAATGGAATGAAATGTCGATAAAAATGAGTAATCTTGAAATTCTTGAGATAACTACTTTAGATATAGATAATTACTAATCATTTTAAATACTAATCATTCACAGTTTGTGTAAACTACTTCAAATAGTCCAGAAATTCAAGGAATCGGAATGAACAAACCAATTTGGTTGGTTTCAAACTTGTGTAAGTAAAACCTGATATCTTCTTCTTCGATATACTCTTTGGCCCCTTTGGTTCGTACACCAATTGTGAAGGAAATTGTAATCAATCTATGTATGCCTACTTCATAAGCTACATAATTAGCATCTCCTTTCTACTTCTGCACTTGCAATTACTTGGAACAATTCATTTCAGTTATCATTTGATCGGCAAATTACTAATGGCTTTGTTGTTTAAAGAGTTTCAACATCTAAAACTCCAATTGGAAGATATAAAAAAATCAGCCACCAACAACTTTAGCGATGGCAACTTAATCGAAAGAGGTGGGTTTGGGAAGGAGTACAAAGGAGAAAACTCTCATTCTAAAGGGCGAAGCATGGGTGCTATTAAGTGTCTAATTAATAGCACATATGGACAAGGGAACTCTGACTTCTGGAGGGAGATCATGATACTTTCCTGTTACACACATGAAGATCTCGTATCTCTCCTAGGATATTGCAACAAGAAAGGTGAAAAGATCCTGGTGTACGAGTATGCATCTTTTGGGAGCCTTGATCGCCTTTAAGTACCACTGCTCTCACATGGATGCATCGCCTAAAGATATGCCTTGGGGTTGCAAGAGGACTAACTTTAATTTCCTTCATGATCCTGTGGGGACTCAACAAAGAGTTCTTCACCGTGAAATAAATTAAAAGTGCTAAAGCGGTGTGGTCAGTATTGCGTTGACCAACTCAGAATTCTCGGAAATGGCATGGGTATTGAATTGTTTGGAAGGTTCACTCCCGATGAAATATCTTGAGGTCCCGGTGGGTGCAAATATGAATAGGGTTGTTTCGTGGCTTCATAGAAAAATTCCAGCGTAAATTAACAGCATGGAAATCCTGAAGCCTCTCTATCGGGGGAGACTTATCCTATGCAAATCAGTTTTGGGTAGCCTTGGGAAATACCTCTTTTCTCTCTACAAAGTTCCCTCGGTGGTTATATACAAATTGGAGAGCATTTAAAACCGTTTTTTCTGGAAGAATAAAAAATATCTTGGGTGGCTTGGAGTAAGACCCGTATCTCAAAAGGAAAAGGGGGTCTAGACATTTGAAGTCTCCGAGCACATAAGTTGGATTTATTAGGCAAATGGTGGTGGACATTCAAGAGAGAAGACTGAACACTATGGAAGGAGGTGATTTGTGTGATTCACGACCAAGAAGAAGGACTAAGAACAGGTATTCCGATAGGATTCAAATCGAGCACTTAGGGGGTGATCAGTCAAATAAACAACACCTAATCTTAATATCAATTTTGGCGATCTTTTTGCTCTTATCAGGAACACCTGAAGCTAGTGGGCTTTTCTCGGTGGCTGATTAAAAAGGATGATTGACAATGGTCTCCTAGCCGAAGTGCAAGACCATATAGGTAAAGGCAGTCCTCCAGAAAGACTAACTATGATCCCAAAAACAAGTAATCAATACAAATATGAATCAAAAGGGGCTATCTCTATATTCAATAAGATCAAAGTAGCTCACAAGGTGAATGCAATGCAAATACTAGTGTGTGTGGCTACTACGTGTGATGAAATGACCTAATTTCCCAAAAGGGAAAAATAGCAAACTATATATACCTAGGGTATAGAATAGCCCTATTACAAATATAGTCCCTCTATTTGGTACAATAACATTTAAGCACTAACATTTTCCCCCTTTGTACCAATGTAGAGCAAAAGATTTAGACGTCCACCGGGGTCACATTCTTCTTTCGAATACCAAATATGATCTTTAATCTTCGCAGTTCAAGGCGGTAGTCTTTCCGGTATGAGATGGCTTTCAAAAATTCGTTGATCAGGTTCTTTTCTTTCTCAGTGAGTTTTACCTCTCCACGCGCATCCAGACGAAGCTTACTTTCCAAGTGAAACAGAATAATCTTCAAAGTACCCTCACAGTACTTGTTGATCTCAATAACTCTCATAAATCTTTTCTTTGAGTCAGTATCAACGTAAACAACCCCGAGCTCAGGCTTGTTCAGTACAGTGTAGGCGGGGATACCTTGAATATCAAATAAGCGTCTGTTTGGTCTTTTTAAGTTCACATGAGTTTGAAAATATTCCAAACCCATCTGAAAGTCAGTAAGGTATGAATACTTCAGAATATTCTTCATAAACTTCTTCACACTTCGAAAGGCAGCACTGTATTGAATTCTATACTCTGGACGCTTCTTCTCTGGATGGACAGCAAGACTGTTGTAAAGGCTCGGAAGATCATTCAGTCTCAGACTCTTGAAATCAGCTTCAGAGAATACGCATTCAGACCCATCTGATCTCAAAACCGTGAACTCGGGATAGAAGACATCAAACAGCTTCTGAGATTCAACTTTCAGCACCTTCATAATCATGTTATCTGACTTGACGACTTCTGATCCTTTGTCTTTGTTCTTCATGACGTATAGAAATTCGATCTTCTTCAGCGATGGCCAGTCTTCAATCCCATATACTTTATCCAAGTTAATCTTTTGAACCTCTTGTACGTACAGTTCTTTCCTCAAGGTTTCTAGATAGGGAGTTTGGATTGATACTCTCTCTCCAGTGGCTACATACCTTGGTTCAGCATTAATAATAACTTGGAAAAAACTGAGTTCTGCTTCAAGTACTTTATCTCTGATCTTTCCATCAGGTACAAACGGTGTTTGTGAAACTAAAGTACCTGAGCTTGGACCTGCTGCATCTTCTAACTGTGGAGTGTATGAGATTGGACATGTAGAATCAACCTGTGTCGGAGCATCTTCTACCACTGTCGAAATATCATCTTTAGACTCGATATCCAAATCCTGATCCCCAGTTTCAAAGTCAAAATCCAATTCATCTAGAGCTTCTATCATCTCTTCTTTAATCTTGTAGTTGGGCTGCTCTGGTTCTTCCTCGGAATCAATGTAGATACAATCTCGTACGAATTCATCTTCTATCCTTTCTTCCTCTGTTCTATTGTCAACAGCCGCATGCTTTTCAACCCCAGCTATGACATCAGCTAGTACAAGTGTTTCTGTATCAACAGTCTGTACCATATCAGTCGCCGTTCCACCTTCACCTGTATTTCCCCCAGCTTCAGTTTCATTAACATTACCAGTAGAAGCAACAGCACTAGACTCTCCAACCCCTGCTCTCTTCTCCCCCTCATGTTGATCAGGCGGATCCTGATCATCATGTCTTCTTTTCTGAGAGACTTCAGATTCAATACCACATCTTTCTTCTACAACTTTGAGCCTGTTATTGATGGTGGTGAATCCATTCATCAAAGCATTCGTCATATCTGTCACAGAGTCGGTTAGCTTCTGAAGTTGTGTTGTCAGAAGAAGTTGTGTATTTGTGGATGTTGAAGGTTGAGGTTGGGTTAGAGGTGGTGTATGTTGACGAAGTAAGGAAATTAAGTCAACTTCTTCAGATGTACTAGAGTCGCTTTTGGCTAAAAGGCGGGATAACAACTCAGATTTAAGTTGGTCTTCAGGTATAAGGTGTAGTGGGATAGATGATGGATGTTGTGAGTCTGGTTGATTGTCGGATGGTGGATCTTGAGGAGTGGATGATGATTCAGCTATATGTTTGCCCTTTATGGCACGGCTGACTTCAGATGCTAACTGATCAACTGATCTCTGCATGTGTGCACGGTGTTGCTTGTACGATCTGTCTATGGCACCTAGTGCAGAAGCCGGTAATGGTAGAGTAATAAAATGAGGATATGGCCCGAGCATCTGTACAACCTGTTCATGAGGAAAATTTGGGAAATTTGAGCTAACTTCCGGACCACCTAGGTTACCGGTTGAAGTAGCAGTTGTAGCAACCGTATTGCCTGTGCTCATGGTTGGCAAAGTGTTGACCATGACAGGACTTCCACCCTGTCCTCGTGGGGCACCAACGAATGGCGGCCTCACTCTGGGTGTTCCGGTTGGGGCACGGAAGCCCGCAACTTGGTGTTGTTCCAGCAACTGGGTCCTAGGAAGTGATGTTCTACCAAATGGTCCTAGACTCAATGTGCGTGGAATAAAAGGCGGTGGCCGGGGCGAGAGCCTACCTGATTCAATACCAGCAGATACCGATTGTATCGCCGATAACAGTTGAGCTTGATCCCCTGTGGAAAATGAAACATCGGCAAATTGAGATGCCGATGAGTGGCTGAGTGGGGCTGTGCTATGCATGGCTGGGTCCACCATGTCTGTTTCAATACGCAAAGGCGACAGACGCTCGTTGGTAGATGATGTGGCTACCCGGCTTGGATCGGTGTGGGGAGAGTCTGTTGATCCAAACCCTCAGTGATTTGATAATGGCCCTCTCTTAAATACTTAGTGAAAATTGTAAGTAAACAATATATATCAGAGTTTCACTATCGCTGATAAGTACTAAGATCTTACAGTACCGCTGATAGGAACTCTCGCTCTTTAGATTAAACATTCAGCGAACACTGTTCACCATAATGTTCTGAGCCTGTTCAGTTCTTATGATGATCGCTGATAAGTTAGTTGTTTACTTATGATCCCTGAAGACAAGTTTCACGTCAACATAGGTTCTACGCTGAAGTCGAAGATCAAGCTCAAGAACCAGCGACAAGTCTCCTAATGAACTGATGCGGATCAGCGAAGACTCAAATTTGTCCACTCAACGTGAAGTATCAAGTACAAGACTTCAGCTATCGCTGGACTTTATCATTCGCTGAATAGATAATGATAATGTTCTGAATCAACGAAAGCTGATCATGAAGTCCTCCGTACAAAGTACTTTTGTCTTAACCACCCTTGCACGACTCCATACGAAATGTAAGAACAGAACCTTCTATTGTCTGAAACCGTACAACCACTCTGATACTACACTGTTCATTCATGCGGCTACTAAGGTTGTCTACAAAGGTCAATGACATGCAACCAATCCGCTGATGACACGTGTAAAGTATATACTGACTTGCATTAAATGCATGCAGTATATAAAGAGATGAACCCACTTCTTTTGAAGTAACTTGCTAACTCTGGACAAGTTCATTCTCTTATCTCTAGATAGGTTATTATTAGTAATTTCCTTATCTCTCTTAGTGCAAGAAAACCTTTGTGTTCCAACTTGTTTAGATTTAGGTTTATCCTTAATCTTGTTTCCGCAACAAGCTGTAAATTGTTAATGATTTATCAATAAACAATTTAGAAAAGTAAAATCTGTGTGTTTGTATTCAACCCCCCCCCCTTCTACAAACTTGTATAACCCTTCGGGACCAACAAGTGGTATCAGAGCGGATTTGTTTAATCTCATAAACAAGATCTAATCTACGATTTTTCTCTTACTTGCTATTTTCTGAAAATGGCCACCAACACAAACACAAATTATATAGACAATGGTTCTCTTGCTAAACCCCCTAGATTTTCCAGAGATAACTTCAACTTATGGAAAAATAGGATGACTCTCTTCTTAGAAGGTGTAGACCCTACTATGCCTTACTATCTCGAAAACGACCCATTCATCCATGTAACAATTGATCCTGCAGTTCCAGCTGCTGCGAATAGACCTGCTATTCCAGAAAGGCTGATTCCTAAAGAAATACACATGTGGACCGACGAAGATAAGAAGAAAGTGGCTATCGACACAAAAGCCAGATCCATACTATCCATGGCCCTTCCTGACGAAGTTTACCATTCTGTCATGAACCTGAAATCATCAAAAGCCATGTGGGACACAATATGTGTTCAGTATGAAGGAACGTCTGAAGTCCAGGACTCAAGAAAGATCAACCTGGTAAGACAATACGAAAGCTTCATTTCTGGTAAGAATGAAACTCTCTCTGAAGTTCACCAACGTTTCAACTGTTTAATTATAGATCTGAAAACTGTTGGTAAGGAATATTCTAACTTTGAAGTGCTGACAAAGTTTCTAGAATGTTTACCTGAAAGCTGGGACAATTATGCTATGTGTCTCAAGCTATCAAAGGATCTTAAATCAATGACCCTTTCAACCTTATATGGCACGTTGCTGAATCATGAGCAATCAAGCCATCTTAAGAAGAATCTTGTAAAAGATTCCAAAAGCACCCCTGTTGCTTTAATCTCAGAGGAACCTTCTACTCAGCGACCCTCGGTCACTATCACTAAGTTAGAAAGTAACTCTGAAAGGTCATCAAATTCTGATTCTTCAGATGATGATAAATCTTTGGCTCTCCTAACTAAAAAGTCCAGGAGATTCGCCAAAAAGAAAATGTTTAGAAAGAACAAACCTCTTTCCATAACTGACAAGCCAAGATCATCAGCTTTTGTTGATAAGGCTACTGCTACTTGTTTTAATTGCGAAAAGACAGGACATTTCGCTAACGAGTGCAGGTCAAAGAAAGTTTCTAGACCCTCAGCTTTTACAAAGAAATCCTTTGTTCCAAGGAATAAAGATGACAAATACTCAAAGTTGAAAGAAAAATATGCGAAGCTGAAAAGCTTTAAGAAGAAGAATAAAGGCCTGATGGCTAACTATGACTGGGCTGCTTCTGATGAAGAAGCATCATCATCTGACTCTGAAGATGATGAAGCCAATCTCTGTCTTATGGCCAAGATTGAAGATGAGGAAGAAAGTTCAGACATTCCCTCCACTTCAACTTCTGCAATTCAGGTATCACCTTCCTTCTTTACCAATATTGCAAATATTGATGAAGCTGATAGTCTCCGTAAGATCGATCTCTTGACTAGAAGTTTATACGAAGCCATGAACGGCAAAACTGCGGTTGAAAACCAAAACCTTGATCTCGCAGAACAGCTTAAAAACTGTCACCTTCAAATAGAAAAGCTTTCTAAAATTGAAGATGATTATAAAGATCAAGTATATTTAAATCAGCTAGTCAAAATCGAACGAGCAGAAGCTATCGCTGCATTAAAAGCTGAAAAAGCTACTGTTGAAGGATGGTGTAATTCTTCAACAAAGATCACTGAGATAATTAAGTCTCAGATTCCACTGAGTGATAAACGTGGTATGGGTTACAAATATGAAACTCCAAAACCAACCACTGAGCGTTCAATGCTTAAATTTAGGAACGTTCGTATCCTCAGTCGCTGATACTTCATCTTCTCAGTGCTCCTCGTCCATTACACCAATCTCTGAGGAAACTCCTATCTCGAAAGGTAAAGAGAAAATGGTTTATCCAAAACCTACCTCTGTCTTTAAAGATAAAGGTAAAGAAATTGTTATTTACCAAAATCCTCATAAGGGTACTTTAGTACCTAAGCTGAATGCTTCTAAAGCTTCAGTGACCTATCCCTCTGGATCAAGGATTCAGATCTCTGGATCGACTCAGCGTGGATCTATTCAGCGATCTACTCCTAAACTCAGAGTGGATGTCCTTGGTAAGAAATCCGAAGAACTGAATGTTCCTCCTATTTCTAAAGCAAATAGTTTACTTGGTGCTGGTACTTCTAATTCAAAATTAAAAACTCAGCATTCAAATGGTCCTAGAACTACTTTTAGTTATAGGAAATGTTATCACTGTGGACTCACTGATCATATTTCTAGTAAGTGCCCCACAGCCACCAAAGCTGAAAAGATAGCTAAGGTGAAGATTGCCCCCAAGGCAAAGAAGACCACTGAGGTTAAGAAATTAACCAAAGTGAAGAATGACAAAGTTGAATCTTCAAATGCTGCGAAGACTGCTGAACCTTCCATTCCAACTACTTCCACTGACAAATGTGTAAACATGGTTAAGTGGGTACCCAAGAAAAACTAATCTTCCTTTGTAATGCAGGTTAAGAAGGGTATCTGGTATCTCGATAGCGGATGCTCTAGACACATGACTAGAAAGAAAACCTGCTCGCTGAATACAAGGAAGAGAAGGGTCCCTCTGTGACCTTCGGTGGAAATGGAAAAGGACATACCCAAGGATATGGTGTACTCTCTAATGGTACAACTTCCTTCTGAAGAGTCGCATATGTTGAAGGGCTGAAGCATAATCTTCTAAGCATCAGTCAGCTTTGCGACAAGGATAACAAAGTAATTTTCACTAAGGAATCCTGCTTTGTAACTGACAAAAAGGAGAAGATAGCTCTCAGCGGTTATCGTTTGGAAAATGTTTATGTAATAAACATGGACTCAACAACCACTGAGAACTCATGTTTCTTCTCAAAAGCCTCATCTGATGTCAACTGGCTATGGCATAAGAGGCTCTCTCATATCAATTTCAAGACACTGAATACTCTTTCTTCAAAAGAGTTAGTCACTGGTCTACCTCAACACTCATACGCCAAAGAATCCTTATGTTCAGCGTGTGAGAAAGGAAAGCAGACCAAAGCAAGCTTTAAATCAAAGCAAGTCTCCTCAGTGTCATCTCCTCTACAACTACTCCATATGGATTTGTTTGGCCCTGTTAACAAACAATCCATCGCTGGAAAGAAATATACGCTGGTCATAGTTGATGAATTCTCTCGCTACACATGGGTTATGTTTCTCCGTTCCAAGAGTGACACCCCTGAAGAACTCATCACCTTTGTTCGGAAGATGGAAACCCTGAACAACTTGACCGTTCGCTCAATAAGGAGTGATCATGGAACTGAATTCAAAAACAGTTCTCTTGATTCCTTCTTTGAGAGTAAGGGTATTTCTCACAACTTTTCTTCAGTGAGAACACCGCAACAAAATGGAGTCGCTGAAAGAAGAAATAGAACAATTATTGAAGTTGCACGTTCAATGTTCAGCGATTCTCAACAGCCTACTCAGTTTTGGGCAGAAACTGTCAACACTGCTTGTTTTACGCAAAACAGGTCGCTGATAGTCAAATGATTCAATAAGACAACCTATGAACTTTTTCATGGGAGAAAGCCCTCAATCAGCTTTCTTCACATCTTTGGATGTCAGTGTTTCATACTGAACAACAGAGATGCCCTTGGAAAGTTTGATCCTAAGGCTGATGATGGAATATTTCTTGGATACTCCTCAGTTTCCAAAGCCTTCAGAGTCTTCAATCGTAGAAGACAAACTGTAGAAGAAACTATTCACGTCATGTTTGACGAATCCCGGTCAGCGAACTCTAAACCGTCCGCTGATACCGAAGAACTGAATCAATGGATGTTTTCTCATCTTGGTGATTCAGAAGACATTCCCACTCCTCATGCTCATCCCGTTGAAGATGATGGTCCTACTATCATCCCAAACATGCAGAATAGTGAAGCTGAAACATCATGGGTCTCAGCTATTCCTCTAAACACTATACCCGTCGCTGAACAAAATGTCTCAGACATCCCATCTATTTCTCAGCAATCAGTGAATGAAATGACATCTGCACCTACTCCTCTCTTGGCTGATACTCCAGAAGTTGCTGAAGCTTCATCTTCAGCTCCTCGAGTTCAGGATGAGTCAGCGACTTATGCTCCGGCTCAGCGATGGACTGTAAATCACCCAATTGATCAAATTCTTGGTGATCCAAACGCTGGTGTTCAGACTCGACGAAGTGCAGGTAACATTTGTTTATTTGTCAACTTTATTTCTCTAACTGAACCAAAGAAAATAGATGATGCCCTCAAAGATCCAAACTGGGTCAGCGCCATGCAAGAAGAGCTGACTGAATTCGAAAGAAACAAAGTTTGGAAACTTGTTTGAAGACCAACTGATAAAACGGTGATAGGCACTAAATGGGTCTATCGAAACAAGTTGGACGAACATGGTACTGTAACCCGCAACAAGGATCGTCTTGTTGCTCAGAGATACAGACAAGAGGAAGGCATAGATTATGACGAAACATTTGCTCCAGTAGCAAGACTAGAGTCTATTCGTTTATTCTTAGCATATGATGTACACAAAAACTTTAAAGTACGTCAGATGGATGTTAAGTCAGCGTTTCTAAATGGAAAGCTGAATGAAGAAGTCTATGTGGAACAACCTCCAGGATTCTCAGATCCTAAGCGTCCAGGTTATGTTTATAAACTGGATAAGGCACTTTATGGATTGAAGCAAGCTCCTCGTGCATGGTATGACACTCTCTCTACTTATCTCCATATTGAACAATTTGAGCGAGGTAAGATTGACAAAACTCTATTCTTTAGAAAAGTGAAAGGTCATATCATTCTAGTTCAGATATATGTTGATGATATTATATTTGGCTCTA
Source organism: Saussurea involucrata (assembly GCA_033807775.1). Lineage (NCBI taxonomy): Eukaryota > Viridiplantae > Streptophyta > Magnoliopsida > Asterales > Asteraceae > Saussurea > Saussurea involucrata. The sequence goes on from CM066313.1 coordinate 85,105,644, forward strand.
CTAACCCTGAGCTTTGTACTCGTTTCGCTGAAAGAATGAAAGATGCGTATAAAATGAGCATGATGGGTGAACTAACATATTTCCTTGGTCTTCAGATTAAGCAAACTGAAAAAGGAACTTTTATTAATCAGGGAAAGTATGTTAAAGATATACTGAAGAAATTCGATTTAACTCAAAGTTCAGCTATGAAAACCCCTATGGCACCACCGTTGACACTTGATAAGGATTCAAAGGGAATACCTGTTAATGTCACGCTGTACCGTGGGATGATCGGCTCTCTCTTGTATCTTACAGCTAGCCGACCCGATATTATGTATGCAACATGTTTGTGTGCACGATATCAAGCTGAACCTATGTTATCTCATATGAAAGCTGTAAAGCGAATTTTTCGATACCTTAAAGGTACAACGAACCTAGGCCTTTGGTATCCCAAAGACTCAGGATTCGATCTAATCTTTTATTCAGATAGTGATTTTGGAGGTTGCAAATTGGATAGGAAAAGCACCACAGGAGGATGTCAGCTCCTGGGTGGAAAGCTGGTAAGTTGGACAAGTAAAAAAGCAAAATTCAGTGTTCACTTCCACAGCTGAAGCTGAATATGTAGCTGCTGGAAGCTGTTGTTCTCAAGTCTTGTGGATGAGAAATCAGCTATTAGACTATGATCTTCAGCTCTCCAAAATTCCAATCTATTGCGACAGCACAAGTGCCATCGCTATAGCAAACAATCCAGTACTACATTCAAAGACCAAACACATAGAAATCAGATATCATTTTATCAGAGATCATGTGATGAATGGTGATATAGAACTTCACTTTATCCCAACTGATTATCAGTTAGATGATTTGTTTACCAAACCTCTTGATGAGACAAGATTCAACTTTCTCATCAGCGAGCTTGGAATGCTGAACTTTGAAGGGAAAAATCTTCAGCAGTTCATATTTGATCAGCGATACTATTATACATCTTGTATAGTTCTATGGATAAAATAAACTTGTATAACCTATTCCATCATCTTCTCTCTGAATAAACTTGGTTAGCTGATATCAAGGTATGTTTTCTCTCTGACAATCGCATGCAAATGCAAGATTTCAAAAATGCATCGCTGAATATCCCTTCCTTAAACAGCGATATTTTGAAATTTCTAAAAACCATCACTGATATTTCCATTCAGTGCTTCATGTTTGTAAAAGAGTCCTTGAGCTTTCAAAACCTCAGAGACATCCTAAAAAGAATATGAAAGAACAGTTGTGACGTCATTGCAACGGATAAACCCCGGCACATTCTTCTTTCTGACACACGTTTGCACGTCTCGTTCAAACTTCCAATCAAATGCAAACACGTGTCCGTGTCATGATGAAAATCTTTTCCCGCTCAAGATTTTCTCTCTCTAATCTCTCTTTATAAACAAACTCTTGGTTTATATTTTCCTTTTACGCGAATAATCTTCCTCCGCAAGAAAGAATCACTGTTGCATTTGTGCTGTCAAACCTTCAAGAACTGTTCATCATCTTCTTCATCAAACATCAAGGTTAATATGTTCTTATTTTTTATCAAATGCACATAACTTGTTTCTGATCTTCCCCTTGTTTTAACAAGATCAAACAAAAGAACTTCTTAAAAATGAAATCATTTCTTTCATGGTTTTATGAACACAACCATTTCATGGTTGTTCTTCAAGTTTAAATGCAAAAATCTTAAACTTGTTCTTCATTCGTTTCCAGAATCTCTTTTCTTCATAGGAAACTGGAAAACAAAAATAAATGAGTTTTACATTTCGTTTTCAAAAACAAGAAAAACCCTAATCTTCATTAAGACATTTTCGTCTGAATGAAATGGACAAAATTCGAACCATCTTATTGGAAATTCTTTCCACATTAAGATAATTCTTATTTGTTAACATCTTTGGTTAAACTGATAATACAGAGAAATGGCATCTTCTGACATTCCTACTACCGCTGAGAACATCGCCGCTGATACTGAGGAAGTGGAAATTATCAAGGCTCCTCAGGTTAAGTTCACTCTGGAACAACTAGATTGGACCAAAACGAACAACCTTTCTGCGCTTCTCGAGTTTCCTCCTCGAAAGCAAGTCACACATCTAAAAGATGCTGTGAATTTCCTAAAGAATAGCTGCATTTCAACAGCCCTGACCATCACACCTCCTGCAAATCAGCTACTACTATCCCAGTTCTGCTACTCAGCCAGACGCTCTCAGCTACCATCAGCCAAAGATCCCTCCAAAACAATTGATTGTATCCTCAGCGATACTGAGTATGGGACAATAAAGATCACACCTGCCATCATTTGCAAAGCTCTCAACTTTCCCAACGCTACAAAAGAAAAACCTTTTGTTGCTCTCCCTGATCACAAAAAGCTCGCTGACAAAGAAGCCCTTATTGCATTTTTCGATGCAATGGTCTATGTATGGGAAATTGGAAGAGACAAGAAGCCCGAGAAGAAGCTGACCCTGCTAAAGAAGTCGAAAATGCCCAGCGAGATGAACTTCATCTTCGCTCACTTAATCAGCTGCATGACTGCAAAGACCGGCTCCTCTGACCAAGCCGCTCAACCTCAACAAGCAATGGGATACGCTCTGCTGAAAGGTCTACATATTGACTGGGCATCTATCATCTATGATGACTTGGTGCAAAGAGTAGACTCTGCCGCTGACAGACCTTCATGGGTTCCATACCCAAGATTCATCAGCGCCATCTTCCAATATGGCCTGAAGGATAGCTACCCACAAGAGGGTGACCTGAAACTCTCTCAGGTTGGCCCTAAAGTACTTGACTTCAAACCGGTGGAAAATGAGGTACGTCTTTCTACCCTTCTAACTCTTCTCAACCCTACTTCTTCTACTTCTATGGCTCCTTCAGCGACAACACCCCTCGCTGATTCCCATGCCACAAAATCCCCTCCTTCAAAGAAAAGGAAACAATCATCTACCCAACTTAGTTCCAAAAGGACTAAGCTAACCAAGGAGCAACCCCAACAATCTCGTGCTGAAGACTCCTCAGCTCATTCTGCAGAGCTGAAGGAACGTTCAGTGGTACGCTCTGCCACACCTGAACAACCCATCCATACCATCCAAACTTCAGCGACTCTAAACGCTGAGGTTACAAACTTGGAACCTACCCAACCTCCTCCAGTCTTTCAACAGACTGAAGAAGCGATTCTCAGCGAATCCAACGCTGAACTTCGCACCCAACCCAAGTTCTCAACCTCTGCTTCTCTCTCTACTCATTTGGTCTCTCCTCCAGTTATCGCTGGAGCTGCCGTCATTCCTACGGAAACTAAAGCTGATACTCCAGGAATGATGAAGACAGGACCTGCAGGACAACCCATGGGCACTTTTGAAGACGACATGGAACATTTTTCAGGAACCCGTAATTTTGACGAGTTCATCAATCCTCCTGCAGGTACACACCAACCAATAAACATTGTAACTAAACCCCAAACTTCTGAGCTTTCCTTTGATCACAAGTACTTATCTGTTACAGGTCCTCTCTGAAAGCTGTGGAGACAAACTGACAGGTCTCACCACTACTCTTTCTGATAACTCTACAGCTGTAACAAACGCTGGAGAGAATCTTACAAAGCTGACAACTGTCGTCGAGAAGAAAGCCCCCACAGATGATTTGAAGCAGGTTGATAAAAGCCTCAGCGAATTTGCCAAAGTTCTCTCTGATATCTACACAGACTACCTCGACATCAAGAAATCAGTTGACACCATGTCCAGCGAAGTCACAACGCTGAAGACATCGGTTGGCACACTCGAAGGTGATATGTCTGCTGTAAAGACAAATGTGAACACTCTGACAACTGACTTAGGCTCTGTAAAGACTGACGTTGGTTCGATGAAAACAATGTTGGAGCAACTACTGAACAAAGCGAACGCCCCTGTCACTGCTTCTGAAAATTTTACAGCGGCGGATCGCACTGAGCTCAAGAAGATCAATCCTGCTATTTCTGGCCTTGAAGATAGATTAGCAAAGATTGAAGGTTGTATAGGAATCTCTGGCCAAGAAGACAGAGAAAATGCAGCTGCTGAGTCAACACATTCCTCCCCTATTCATCATGAAGAAGAGGGGGAGAAGAAGACTGAAGACCTTCTCCACGATGAATCTGTCGTGGAAAAGAAGACTGAAGACCTCACCCTCGCTGAAGAGAGTGAGAAGACAGCTGAAGAAACCAACGCTGGACCTCAGGGAGTTGAAAACCCTGAGGAAACCGAGAAGCTCGCCTCTGTATCTGAGGGGGAGCAACTCGAAGAAGAAGCTGATAAATCCGAATCTGAAGCTGAAGACGAAGAAGACATCGATCTATCTGATGATGAACCATCATCTTCTCCAAAGAATGATGATGACGACGACGATGATGATGACTCCTTCATTGTCAAGCCTGCTCAGAGGACGATAACTCTTAAGGGAATCTCGATAAATGAACCATCAGGGGAGCGGACCAAATCAAAGACCTCAGCATCTGAAGCTAAGAAAGGCAAAGGCAAAAGCGTCGCTGAAGATGAAAATCTGACGATCTTGCTTGAAAAGCCGGTTTGTCAGGTACACTAAACATCTCTTACTACATCCCTCCTCTATCAATACACTATCAGTTCTACCATCCAAGCCTATACACTTGAACAAATTTCCTCTCTCTGATTCTACCCAAGTTCTTACTTGTAAGATCGCTGTGTTTCAGCCAGTCCTCTCCCCTGTTTAAGGATATCGCTGAAGGTTCCACAACTGCGACTTCACCAATAATGCCAGCTGCTGCTGAAGAAATAATCCCAGCCTTAGATTTGATCTCTGAGACTGATGAACCAGAAGAACAAATGCTCGCTCATCCAAACAGACCTTCCTTGGCTCCTCAAAAGCCAAGTGAAGAGGAATAGAGAAGAAGAGAAGAAATAATAAAGACGTTCGAGGCTCAGCGAATAAATCCGAAACATGATCAACTTCCTTCCATTCCTAAGAAGTTCAAAATTTCTAAAAAGGAATACAAGGATCACCTCAGAGCTGAACGTCTACTCGCTGAAAGAAAAGAAGCTGAAGAAAAGGACAGAGAATATGCCATCCAGCTTTCTCAACGATCAGTGAAAGGCCCCAAGATGAAAAGAGATCCAATTGAAGTTCAACGTCAGCTGTGGGAAGACGCCAAGAAGATAACTGAAGAAAAGAGAACTATGTCTCAGTCCACTCTAGTCTGGTGCAAAGAAAAGGTACATTACAGATTCTCTCCTGCCATAATCAACAAGGTACTCATCAGTGGAAGATCAACCCTGAAAATTTTTCAATCGCTGAAATTGAGGTATTCAGAGACAATGACCACTACGAAAAATTCTATGCCGAATCTGTCACGAAATTCAGTCTCTCTGAATGGTTGGAGATGAGGTTAGCCATACAAAAGTCTCAATCTAAATCCAAAGAACCTTTCGAAAAGCTGTTAAACAAGCAGATCGACATGGTTTACTCTTGTATGGATATTCCTCCTCCTCCTCCTCTCGAAAGTCAGAAAAGAAAGGCCTCAGCAAAGAAGAAGAAGTCTAAATCTTCAAATGATGGCCCTATCATACGAAATGAAACAGGTATTGGTTTTTCCCGAGCTAAAGTCCTTGGTCCTGACCCTGATCTTTCCGAACTCGATCCATCTCTTCCTGAAGGTGAGACTTTCATCCCTGGAAAAGTCTTAAGCAAACCCTACGGGATATTTTTCCTTGACTACGACGGTGGAAAGCGTTTTCAACGCATCTCTGAACTTCACATCACTCCCATCGAACAGCTGAAAGATCTCATCAACTGGTGTGACTTTAGGAATGATCTTCAGGCACGACATCTGAAACCCTTGATTTTTGAAGAAGCGCTGATCAAAAGAAAACAAGGTGTAACCGTTCCTGACTGGATGATTCCCACATCAAAGACCCTTGATGAACTTCTCATTAAGGAAGAACCCTTTATAAGCTGATATGATCGCCCTTTTTCTCTATTGTATCAGTTATTCTTTTTGTACTTGTAATTTATTTCGCTTGTACTTATAATCTTTCCTTTCCCATTTGTAACCTGATTCAAAGTTTTAAAGAATGATTTCAGCAAATGTACTTTACTCCATCAGTACTGAAAAGATCCCAGAAAACAGTAAAAGGGACAAATATTTTATGAGTTCTTTTTATCCTTATGTTTTCATTAAATAGCAATTTTCCTTGTTGCTATGTCATAATCAAATAGGGGGATATTGTTGATCCAAACCCTCAGTGATTTGATAATGACCCTCTCTTAAATACTTAGTGAAAATTGTAAGTAAACAATATATATCAGAGTTTCACTATCGCTGATAAGTACTAAGATCTTACAGTACCGCTGATAGGAACTCTCGCTCTTTAGATTAAACATTCAGCGAACACTGTTCACCATAATGTTCTGAGCCTGTTCAGTTCTTATGATGATCTCTGATAAGTTAGTTGTTTACTTATGATCCCTGAAGACAAGTTTCACGTCAACATAGGTTCTACGCTGAAGTCGAAGATCAAGCTCAAGAACCAGCGACAAGTCTCCTAATGAACTGATGCGGATCAGCGAAGACTCAGATTTGTCCACTCAACGTGAAGTATCAAGTACAAGACTTCAGCTATCGCTGAACTTTATCATTCGCTGAATAGATAATGATAATGTTCTGAATCAACGAAAGCTGATCATGAAGTCCTCCGTACAAAGTACTTTTGTCTTAACCACCCTTGCACGACTCCGTACGAAATGTCAGAACAGAACCTTCTATTGTCTGAAATCGTACAACCACTCTGATACTACACTGTTCATTCATGCGGCTAATAAGGTTGTCTACAAAGGTCAATGACATGCAACCAATCCACTGATGACACGTGTAAAGTATATACTGACTTGCATTAAATGCATGCAGTATATAAAGAGATGAACCCACTTCTTTTGAAGTAACTTGCTAACTCTGGACAAGTTCATTCTCTTATCTCTAGATAGGTTATTATTAGTAATTTCCTTATCTCTCTTAGTGCAAGAAAACCTTTGTGTTCCAACTTGTTTAGATTTAGGTTTATCCTTAATCTTGTTTCCGCAACAAGCTGTAAATTGTTAATGATTTATCAATAAACAATTTAGAAAAGTAAAATCTGTGTGTTTGTATTCAACCCCCCCCCCCTTCTACAAACTTGTATAACCCTTCGGGACCAACAGAGTCAGTGGTTAAAACTTTATCTGACTCTATCACAGCTTCACTCATTTCTTTTCTCCCTCCATCCTCACCACTAACTACCTTTTCTACTTCTACTTCTTTTTCTACTTCTTCGATCACAGACGAAGGACCCACAGCATCAGTAGCAGTGTCGAGAAGTTCGGTCTTCCGAGTGGAATCAGCATCGGAACTCACGACACGTGGTCTCTTTCCCATATGTCTAGGAATCAAATTCACCAAAGGGTCATGACCTGAGTCATCATCGTCATCATCATTGTCATGGGTAGGAAAGAAGGGTTCTATCTCATCGTCTTGATTAATTGCATCATCATCAGGAGATGATGCAGCGGCATAAGCTTCATCCCATGAGACATTATCATCAAATACATTAACCGGAGATCGTCGAGGTGGTGGTTGAACTGGTCTGGAAGAGGATGCATGGCCAACAGTCCGTAATCTTCTCCCAACTCTCTTTCTTTTCGTTCTCCTCACCTCTCGTTGTTCAGGAACATCCCCATGTTCCTGAACCCCCTCGACATGGACTTCCTCACCACCTAAAGGATTAGCATCGTGGGGAGGTCCCTCCGGTTCTGTATTGACCATCAATGCATTATCTATCCTATATTGCCTAACTACCCCAGACTGTTGGTCAGCATGAGCGAGCAGATCTTCACGTAGAACGGCGATGTGTGCAAAGTTGATCTGTTTGGGCATTCTTAGATAGTGCATGTACTGGCTTGGGCCTCTGGGGTGATTCTCTCGTCTTGGAATCTGATCGTTGTCTACCATAGCTTGATGAATCAAGATCTGGAAGAAACGCTGAAATGGTACGAAGTTTCGTCTCATCTTTGGTTTTAACTGATCCGCGACAAGCTCAACGATCTCATTCCATATCAAGACGGCATAGTTAATGTTGTGGTTATAAACAAATGCATGAAACATGCGCAGTGTGGATAGGTTTGTCTTGTCTAGTCCAGTATGCTTTGAGGTCATGCAACGGTTGAAAATTGAGCATATGGAGTAGTATATTCTCGGTAGGTAGTTTCGTCTGAAGGTGGATGAGCCAGTAAGTGGGGCATTCTATGGAGGTTGATAACCCAAACTTCGAATGTCATCATAGAGCTGTGATTCAGGAACCGGATTTTGAAGATTCTCACTCAGGAGGTTTAGTGATCGGCTGAGTCCCCTTAGAGTGAATCGGACATCGAAGTGGTCAAGTTTGGCAGTAAAGTGTGGTACTCGAGCGGTTGGATGGTATGTGAGTGTACTCCAGAATTGTTTAAGGTAGATTGCAGGCACGAGCTCAACTCTGGTCAATGCAGTCAGTAAAGGGTGACCGCGGAGAATCTCGAGAATGACTCCGTAGTCAAAAGGAACCGCGAAATCTAGGTGATGGTTGTTGTGCAGAAATGGCACCGCATTAGTACTCGGAAAAATCTCTTCGTCCAGATCATGAGCATTGACTAACGGATGTGATGACTGATGCGAACGGATGATGGTGTTGTCATCCGAGGCATTTCCATCATGATCAGCCATCTGTACCACTTAACAGTTTAGAATAGTGCCAAAATTGGATTTTTCCTTAAAAAAATTTCCAAATATTTCCTAAGTCTTGGGCAAGTCGCAATCAACATAAAAGAGTGTGTCGCAGACCATTACGATGTCGCAATGCAAAGCATAGACATGGTGAAGGCGCAACACAAGGTTGCAATTTGGTCCTTGTCGCAACAGACCATTGCGACATGGTTGAGTGTTAGGCCACTGCGACATGTTTGAAGTTATGAATGACAGTTGCTTGCAACATTCATGAACACATGAATGTCACAAGGTTGCGACATCAATGAACACAGAAACTATCTAAGTATTCAAGCCCTAAAAAACTTGTTTTCGCCCAAAAAAAATGTTAAAACTACCACTACTAAACTCGCCTTAGCTACGTTAACAAACCCTAAACATTTAAATATCCTATCAAACACAACACAACGATTTTGGGCAGATTTGAAAAAAAATCGAACCTAAAACCCTAAACTCGAATGTGGCATGCGATTTAATGGATCAAATCTACTGAAACTTAAGAGAAAGTACCTTGATATAGATCTGAATGGAATGCACGGATCAAAAATCACGAAATCGGTCTGAATCGAAAAGTCAGTTGAGAGAGATTTGGGTAGGGTTTAAGGTTTTGATTTGAGATATGGTTGAAAAGTCAAAACCCTAAATTTTATACGATTTGAATTCTGGGACACGTGGCAGCAAATGATTGGTCCGAAGGTTTGACCTACCACTTGGTACGGTTCACATGGTCATGTCGCAATGCACGGTTGCGATTTGGCATTTGATCATGTCGCAATACACAGTTGTGACATGTTACTGTTCAAATTGTCATGTCGCAATACACGGTTGCGACATGGAACCGTTCATGCCCTTAAATCGCAGTGTACTGTTGCGATTTGAAAAAAAAACTTAAGGCCATTGAGATATCGCAATAGAAGGTTGCGATATCTCACTGTTCACATGTAAAATCGCAATGGAAGGTTGAGATATTAATGTAACTTGGACATTTTTCAGATTAAGATTTGAAAAGATTTTATCACATTGGAAGATGTCCAACTTCCAACTGATTAAGCACTCAAGGATTTTAAACACAGTTTTCACTTCCCCTTAAATGATGCAAAGATATTTCAAAATTGTTTTCATCATTTAAGAGATAGTGTTTAAAAAACAAATTAGAATACTTACCTTCACTCCTCGGAAACAGATAAACAATGTAGCTACACGCACATGATCTAGCAGTTATGCACACTCCCCCTAAATTTGTGCATATGATCTGTTCTATAACTCCCCCTGAAACCAAGAATATACCTTTCGTGCAGAAACAGATATCATAACAGATCAGAGATAATACGATTAAGAATTGAGAAAAGAAGAACGAATTGAAAAATACTTATGATACAATGAGAATATGACAATTTAATTAACAAATATGAAAGATAGAATATGATGAAAATTTTAGTGTATTAATCTAGAAGCAAGTTCTAGATTAAGATACAAATATTTCCATCTATTATATACTTAATATATGAGATTTAAACTTTCATATTAAGCATGCCGAGCTTGGATACGAGAAAATTGAAACGCTTTTCATCCAAGGCTTTGGTAAAAAGATCGGCAAGCTGATACTCAGTTGTAACAAAATATAATTCAACAGTTCTTTTCGCAACATGATCTTTTATGAAATGATACCTGATGTCGATGTGTTTGGTTTTGGTATGCTGCACAGGATTAGCAGATATAGCGATAGCACTCTTACTGTCGCAGTAAATGGGGATCTTCTCGTATTTATACCCATAGTCCATGAGTTGGGTCTTCATCCAAAGCACTTGTGAACAACAACTCGCCACGGCAACGTATTCTGCTTCCGCGGTTGAAGTTGAAACACAATTTTGCTTCTTTGATGACCAACTCACGAGCTTGTCACCCAAAAACTGAACATGCCCAAAAGTACTCTTTCTGTCCAACATGCTTCCTCCATGATCAGCATCTGAATATGCAGATAGTTCGAAACCGATTCCCTTGGGATACCACAGTCCGAGGTACGGAGTACCTTTCAAGTACCGAAAGATTCTTTTGACGGCTCCGAGGTGTGACAATTTAGGATTGGCTTGAAATCTAGCACAGAGACAAGTTGAAAACATTATATCTGGATGACTAGCGGTTAGGTACATTAGAGACCCGATCATTCCTCTATAAAGCTTGACATCAGCATCAATACTGTCTGGATCTGGACCTAACTTAGATACAAAAGCCATAGGCGTACCGATCGACGTACAGTTTTCCATCTTGAATTTCTTCAAGATGTCAAAGACATACTTCGACTGGTTGATAAAGATACCAGTTGAAAATTGTTTAACTTGTAATCCGAGAAAGAAATTAATCTCTCCCATCATACTCATTTGGAATTGAGTCATCATAATGCCCGAAAACCAAGTACAAAGTCCAGGGTTAGTCGAACCAAAAATAATATCATCAACGTAAATCTGAACTAAAAGAATATCACCTCCTTTACGTAGAGTAAACAAAGTTGTGTTGATTTTACCTTTCACAAAGCCAGCGTTTAGTAGAGAGGTAGATAACTTTTCATACCAGGCACGAGGGGCTTGCTTGAGACCGTAGAGGGCTTTGTCAAGAATGTAGACATGATCTGGATGGTTTTTGTCCACAAAGCCTTCTGGTTGAGACACGTATACTTCTTCCTTAAGGACACCGTTCAAGAAAGCGGTCTTCACGTCCATTTGATAGACGGTGAAGTTCTTAAAAGCGGCATACGCAAGAAACATCCGAATTGCCTCAAGACGAGCAACCGGCGCATACGTCTCGTCATAATCTATCCCTTCCTGTTGCCTATACCCTTTCGCTACCAAACGAGCCTTGTTTCTCACAATTACTCCGTCTTCATCTTTCTTGTTCTTTAGGACCCACTTGGTACCGATTACTGTCTTACCTTTGGGTCGCGGAACTAGTCTCCACACTTTCAGAGCTTCGAACTGATTCAGTTCTTCTTGCATCGCAATCAACCAATCAGGATCTTCTAAAGCTTGTTGAACTGTTGAGGGAAACCTGGCTTAAGAATAGTGCGTATAAAACTTCATTTGCAGTTGCGGAAGCGGATCTAGTCTTGACTGGTTCAGATACATCACCAATCACTTGATCAATTGGGTGACTGCGTGTCCACTTAGTAGAGTGTGGATGGAGAGATACATCACCTTCATTGGGGTCTACAAGTGAGGGATAGTTATCAAAGTTCAACTCAATCGTCAGCGTCGGTTCCGGATGTGAGACGGGTTGCTTGTCAGGATTGACAATCGGTATAGTCTCGGGAACTGATTGGGTTGATCTTTCAGGAATGTTGGTATTACCCTGATCACTGATAATCGAAGATGTTCCAGATGAAGAAGCACCACTTGTAGATGTATGATGGTGTGCTTGTGAAGATTCCATTGTATTGTTCCTTGGAGAAGTTGCATGAGTAGTTGTACCAGTATTCGGTGTAGTCAGAACCGGTGAAGGGCCTGACATATTAGTTTGTACTGGTGGGGTTTCAACTTGAATCCTGTCATTTACAGATGAAGAGGATATATTAGTGTTAAAATAGTCACCATAAAAATGTTCAAACAATAAATCAAGTTCACTAGGATTAGAGTTAGAAGTGGAAGCTTGATCCTTGTTTGAATATCTAGTCATCATTGGGCGAATTTGTCCAGATGCTAGAATTCCTGATATTGCGGGTTCTGTACTGTTTTGCACAGAAGCCATTGCTTCAGATTCATCAAATTTGACATTAATGCTTTCCATCACAGTTTTGGAAGATTTGAGGTAGACTCTGTATGCTTTTGACGTGAGCGAGTATCCAATAAAGAAACCCTCAATACCCTTAGGACTGAATTTATTCAGGTTGTCCTTATCATTCAGCACCACGCACCTGCATCCAAAAATACGAAAATAGTGTATAACAGGTTTTCTATTATTAACCAATTCATATGGAGTCTTGCCAAACCGTCGATGTATGATTGAGCGGTTTTGTATATAGCATGCCGTTGCAACAGCTTCAGCCCACAGAAACAGAGGTAGATCAGCATAAGACAGCATCGTTCTGGCCGCTTCAACAAGTGTACGATTACGTCTTTCAACGACACCGTTCTGCTGAGGTGTTCTGGTCGCAGAATATTGATAAGTAATTCCCAATTACTTAAAGAAGTCATCAAGAGTTCTGTTTTTAAACTCTGTCCCATTATCTGATCTAACTGTCTGAACTGTTTGTTGACGATTCACTTGAAGCTGTTTGATTAGCGAGATGATCAAGTCAGGAGTTTCATCCTTTGAGCGTAGGAACTTGACCCATGTGTATCTCGAGTAATCATCGACGACAACTAACACGTAACGTTTGGCACTAATACTTTGAGTCTGCATCAGACCGCAGAGATCCATATGAAGTATTTCTAGAGCTTTGCTGGTGCTGGGTTCGGGTTTCGGTGGATGAGGAGCACGCTTCATCTTCCCCTTCTCACAAGCAATACAAAAATTATCCTTCTCAAATGACAGAACTGGTAGACCTATGACTAAATCACCCAACATCAACTTTTGAATGTAACGAAAGTTGAGATGAGATAGTCGTCTATGCCATAACCAACTTTTCTCTAACGTCGCTTTTGACATCAAACATACATCAGTCTTGGGCTTGAGTGTTGATAGATCAATGGTGTACATATTAGATTTCCTAGAACCAACCAGAAGCTCATCTCCTCCGTCGGTAAGAACAGCACAACGGGTCTTCTTGAAATGGACTTCTAGGTCTTTATCACAAAATTGACCTATACTAAACAAGTTGTGTCCTAAGCCCTCGACGTAATTTACTTTTGTAATCCGCACATTTTCTTTTACAATATCCCCATAACCCAAAATTGAAGCATATTGATCATTTCCAAACTTCACTTTTCCACAATCTTGTTCTATAAAATTAACTAGCAGCTCTTTTCTTCCAGTCATGTGCTTTGAGCAGCCTGAATCTAAATACCATACATGACTGGGCTGCAACATGGAAATTAAACGGTTTTAGGTACCCACTGCCAATCGGGCCCTTTTAGGTTAGTAGGCTTGGATTTAACATTTTGCTTTCTATAACCGATTTTAATATAAGCATTTGAGTAAAACCAACGATTATAGTCAGATTTGCAGATAAAATCATCCACACCACAAGAAGCACAACAAATTTGATCTCGTGCCAAATTAATCAGTTGTCGCATTGAATAAACCTTGTAAGGAACTACAAGTTTTCGTCTATTGCCAACCTCATAATTAATAACATTCGAAACAAAATTGTCTTTCTTGGAATTTAAAACATTTAAAGTAGAGTGAGATGATTTGATCTGGGCCACATCCTGTGTGGACTCCTTTATTCTCCACTCAAGACACATGTTGTTTCTCAAATTACGATCTGAAAAACCAGACAAATAAGAGTTGTAAGCTTTTGAATATTTAGTTTGAAAAGAGTTAACATGCTTCTTTCTTTTTGTTTTTCTTTTCTTTTTCTGTAATGATGGTTTTGATTTAGATTTAGAAAGATCATTATTAACAGAAACTTTTTCAGCTGATGTTGAAGATTCCCCTTTTAAGATAATCTTTTCAGGTTCCTCTTCTTTTATTAGAAAGTCAGAATGATCTGGAAGTTTGGTACATAAATCAAATTGAACCGGTGCTTCACACACAGCTTTACCTTTGTCCTTACCAACATTCTCGCTTTCAAAAACAGTATCAGTGTCATATGATGGGCTATCATTATCATCAGACTTGGGAAAAAGAAAGTCATTATATTCTTTCTGAAAGATTTTATCTTCTTCCGTAGGAAAATATATAGGGAGACCATTATCAAACTGATCTTCCAAATCCCAAGGTTCAAAATCCTCTTGGTCATCGGTTGTCCAGTCTCTCAAAAGAGCATTTCCTATAAAAGCTTTGCATGAGGAGATATCTGAATCTGAAGATTGTTTTTCTTTTAAAGCTTTTTCTTCAGATATTTCCTCAAGTTTGATTTTCATTCCTTTTAAAATTTCTGAAAATACAGTGAGCAAAACTTCATTTTCAATCTCAAAAGCAAGCTTCTCGTCATTTTTGACTTCTTGAATATTGCTTTGGATCTTGCTTTCGAGGTCCATGAGTTTTTGTTCAAGAACCATTGGTGGGAAGTATCTTTTACCTTCAAAAACTGGTTTGTCAGTATTAACCTTTTGAGTATTTCCTTTTTCCTCTGGTTCTTTAACAACATGACTCTCAAAGTAATTGTTTGGTAAGGTTTTCTTTTTATTCAATGCCTTTGCATTGTCTGGACCATACCAAAAAGGAAGTTGCATTTTAACTGTCGTTTTCCTTTTTATTTCTTCTTCCGCCTCATAGTCTTCACCATCCATCTTAAGACACTTGATTTGAAACTTTGAATATACGGCAAGTTCAATCCATTCAAATTTATACAAAGTGGGAGATTTTGATAAAGCATTGCTCAGGTATTGTGGATTGTCATACCCGATTCCCCACTTTGAGTTGAAATATCTGAACTTATTTGGTTTATGCATGTGAATTGTTTGTTCAGTTTGACCTGCTTTGTACAATTTATTTTCCAGATCCTTGACTTTTTCACATAACTCATCATTTCTGTCTTTGTAAGCATGCAAAAGACTCTCAAACTCGCTATTCTTAACTTCCGAGCTCAACAATTTATCCGATAGTTCAGTTATTCTGTCTTCAAAATATGCATGACCAATCTCAAATTCGGCCTTTTTCTTTTCAAAAACTTTAATTTTACTCTCTTGATCTATTATTATAGCCTTTTGAGTGGAAATTATCTCGTCTGCTCTTTCCTGGTCTTTTTTTAGGTTTTCTAATATTTTTGTTAAACATGCTTGTTGAGTAAAGAATTGATTGTAAAGATCGGAATGTACCTCATTGGAAGTAGACTCTAAACCTTCACTCTCAGTTTTCTTGGTCATGAAGCACATCTTAGTCTGAGCAGCTTTCTCACCTTCAGCTTCATCATCAGACATATCTAGCCAGTATTCTTCTTCGACCATCAGTGCTATCCCCGATTCTATCTTTTCGGCAAGCAGCAACTTGTTCTTGTAGTACGTAGAATCCCTGACTTTTGGCTTCCAACACTCTTTAGAGAAGTGACCAGTCTTTCCGCAGTTGTAGCATTTTGGAACTTCCTCCTTCTTCTCAAATACCTTTTTCTCTTCCGGTTTCTGATACTCCTCTATCTTATACTTAACTTTCTTGTCATCAAACCTCCTGCTAGACTCAACATTTGCATTGTGTTCGAAATTCTTTGAACCCAAAGAATATCTTTGATTATTAGACCCAGGGCTTTTTCCAAACTGTCTCTGAAACGATCTGGTAAGGAATGCCAAAGAGTTCTTCATGCTTTCAATCTCATCTATCGCACCTGCTTCATTCTGTTCTTCATCAGACTGATTACCCACATTCTTGGAGTAA
The DNA here is from genome assembly GCA_033807775.1 of Saussurea involucrata. NCBI lineage: Eukaryota > Viridiplantae > Streptophyta > Magnoliopsida > Asterales > Asteraceae > Saussurea > Saussurea involucrata. Next base: position 85,121,881 of record CM066313.1, read on the forward strand.
TTTCTGTTAGACAGTAAAGCGAGTGGATCTAACTCTTCTTCCTTAACCTCTCTCTTCTCTTCTTTCTTCTCTTTCTTCTTCTTCTTGGCTCTCTTAGCATCAGCATCTTCTTCATCTTGTTTCAAAGTTTCATACATCTCTTGAAGAGGCAAAACATCCAACTTGGTATTTTGTTTCATCCGATGAGCATACTTCTTCCACTCAGGTTGAAGTACATTCAGAAACTTTACATTATGCTCAATTATAGACTTGTTGATGCTGTATCTGTTCAGCTCGTTCAAGATAGTAGTGAAACGGTCGTATGTGGAATCAAGAGCTTCACCATCTTTCTGTTTAAAGCTCTCATAAAGATTAATTGCATTGGAAATTCTCATCTGGTTTTCAATCTCAGAACCTTGGTAAAGTTTTGTCAACTCATCGAACATGGCTTTCCCGAAGTGATTCTTGCTATCTACCTTTCGGTAAATACCATTTGTCAATGCTTGAATTACGAGGGACTTTGTCATTTTGTCTCCATAATGCAGCTTTTTCTGATCAGCATCATAGTGAATTGGTAAAACTTCAACCCATTCAGAAATTGGATCCCTGTCAGTAAGAATCCCTCTTCTTGTTATTTTTCCCATTGGCCCATTAATCAAAGAATTAGAAATGAATTCTCCGTTCTCTTGTCTTTCTACATAGTCCATGAACCGATCTTTCCATATTTTAAATTCCTTGGGAAAAAGAACCGGTGGTTTGTCCTTCGACCCAATTGTTAAAATATCTCTTGCAGTCATATTCGATTACTTGTTGTTGATCGTTAAAATCTGATTAATCTGATTAGGAGTTACTGTTAAGTTTCAAGTTTATGTCTCAACACACTCAAAGTCGCAACCCAAACCAAGTCGCAATTGCACTGAAGTCGCAACAACTGAAGTCGCAATAACTGAAATCGCAATAACTGAAATCGCAATAACTGAAGTCGCAATAAGTAAAAGTTCACCCGAGTCGCAACTGAAGGTTGCGATTTGGTACTGTTCAACGTGTAATGGATTGCGATTTGGTACAAGTTGCAATAGACGATTGCGATATGGAATCCAAATCGCAATAGATGATTGCGATATTGATGAAGTTAGTGGATTGCGATATGTATGAAGATTCAAGGTCGAATCTTCAAAACGAATCGGATTAGGCTGAAAATTGGTGGGTTGGTTCGTGAGGCTATTCTGAACAACTTTAGAACTTCAAGTTTTGACCAAAAATCAACAGAAGATGGATTTTCAATCCAAAACATTGTGCATAAAGTTAAAGTGCGAAAATGAAGAAAAAAATCCAACCTGAGCTTCGATCCTTGTGTTTTTGCGTAATAAAACACACATGACTATCCTAGGAACAATCCTTGATCAATTCCAATCCATTAGAAGAACTCTAGTGGCTAAAATCAATCAAAAATTGAAGAAAAATGAAGAACACTCAAAAAATTGAAATACCTCACTCAATCCTAATCAAATCAATGATTTACAAGCTCTGATACCAATTGTGATCCCAGAAACAAGTAATCAATCCAAATATGAATCAAAAGGGGCCATCTCTATATTCAATAAGATCAAAGTAGCTCACAAGGTGAATGCAATGCAAATACTAGTGTGTGTGGCTACTATGTGTGATGAAATGACCTAATTTCCCAAAAGGGAAAAATAGCAAACTATATATACCTAGGGTATAAAATAGCCCTATTACAAATATAGTCCCTCTACTTGGTACAATAACATTTAAGCACTAACACTAACCTTCTGTTTTGGCGTGCTCGATTGGGAAAACTTCCTACCCGAATTAACCTGTCTCGCAGGGGAGTCGGAGTCCCCTCAACCCTTTGTCTAATCTGCAACGTGGGTGGCGATACTGAAAATCACCTTATGTTTGAATGTTCTTCGGGTAAAGAGTTATGGGCGTTGCTACATCAGGTGGCTAGAGATTCCATTATCACCTTAATCTTTCGAGGAGGTCGTGGAGCTGTTGACCAACCCTGTCGGTGGAAAACAGGAAAAATTGTCGTCGTCCGTAATCTGTTTTGCGGTCCGTTGGGTGGTTTGGAGAAGTCGAAATGGAAAAGTCTTTGAAAGCAAGTTTCAATCCACTATTGAAGTGGCAAACGAGGTTCAGTTTTTCTCCTTTCTTTGGGTTAAAAACAGAGTCAAGTTGGGGAGGGAAATTAGGTGGGAAAGCCGGTGCTGTAACTCCTTTCAGTGTATCTTGGACTATTTGTAATCTAGTGTCTTGCTAGGTTCCATTTTTTAAAATACTTTGCTTCATGTTTTTCTAAATATATATATATATAGGGGGCCATTCAAGGGAGATCCTAGTATTTTGTGGTAACTGTGAGATCCAATCTCAACCACAAATCAAAGATAAATTAGGAAACTATTTAATTTTGGTAATATTGACTTAAAATTTTAATTAAAGGACAAATTAGGTATTTTAAAAGTGTCATCTCTCCTCCCTTCTCTCTCCTCTCCGACCCTCTCTTCTCCGGTGAACTTTTTTCCGGCAATTACCATACAAAATCCACTATGTTACACTGTGATTACCATACAAAATGCATGTGATATCCAAAAATACATACAAATATGCACAATGTAACACAGTGATATCCACTGTGTTACACTGTGATTACCATACAAAATGCATGTGATACCCAAAAATACATACAAATATGCACAATGTAACACATTGATATCCACTGTGTTACACTGTGATGACCATACAAAATGCATATGATACCAAAAAATACATACAAATATGCACAATGTAACACAGTGATATCACTGTGATTACTTTGACAAAAAGCAATATGATACCAAAAAATACACACAAGATGCACAATGTTACACATTGATATCCACTGTGTTACACTGTGATTATTTTGACAAAAGCATTATAATACCACCGCCTACACCATATTACGTCTGCTACCTCCACCGTAACCACCGCCTCCACCATAACCACTTCCGCCTCCACCTTCACGTCTGCCACCTCCACCAACCACCGCATCCACCTTCACGTCTGCCACCTCCACTGTAACTACCGCCTCCACCATTAAAGATCTGTATCATTGACTTATGTCTTGTCGACTTCTGTCGATGCTTTCTTCGTCGTCTTCTTTTGCAGGGAAAGGGAGGTCAAGGGTGGTGCGTACCTATTGTTGTGCAGATCCGACGGAACGTCAATCGGAAAACCAAGACCAACCGACAACCCAATCGAGAGAACCCTTTGGTTTTCGTTGAAGAAGAGGTGCGGCGATGGGATGGGACTCACGACGGCTAAGATCTGGAGAATTTTTTTAGAGTTAGGTTTATTGTAAAGATAGAGAGAGGGAGAGTAAATACGTGCAACTTAAATTAGGAAATATATTAATTAGTTGTAAAATCAAATTTACCACAATACCCTTTTATATTTATTTTAAATTTACATTAATTATTCTAAATGATTGGTTCACAATGGATCTCACAGTTACCACGAATTACATAGTTCTGTTTTTTATTAGACCCCTATATATATATATATATATATATATATATATATATACTAGATACGTGCCGTCGCGCGATGCGGCGCAAAACATTCCGAATTTAAAACTGAAAAGTCGAAAAAACAATTTTATTTCATGTTTAGTTTTATTATCCATCACACAATGCTAAGAATAACCATAACTTTTTTAAAGAAGTATAGATAGATAAACATAGATAAGAGTGTAAAATATACAAGTTTAAAAAATATCGATACATAAATCTTGAAAAATCTCCATACATATTTATGATATTTTAGTTTAGATAATTATGAATGTTTATTTTTAATACGATAAGATGATGTGACTTGGTAAGCGTGACACCTTAAATATCTATATCAATCGTATACTTATATTTTATAATTATATCAATCAATTTTTTTTATATAATTATAACCAAATCAACTATTATGAAAGATTAATTTAAAGTGAATTGACGGGAAACATAGCAACTTGACTTTGAAAATATCATTAACTAACCATTTGTTGATAACTGATATTATGTTGTTCAAGTAAAATTAGATGAAATAATATAATCATGATTAAGAAAGTATCAATAATTAAATATATTATACTAAAATATTTGTATATTTATATTTTTGAAAAAGGTTCGAACTCATAATCCAAAAATCAGTTGATAAGTGATATCTTTTTTTCCAAGTAATTAAATCTCTTATTATAATTCTAAGGGTGTTTCGTTGACAGAATGAAATTTGATAGAATTGTAATTCGTCGAAAGAATTCGACTATGAAGTAAAAATTGATATGAAATTGCAAAAAGAAAATCAAGACAATTTAGTAATTATTTGTATCAAATCTCATACTAATTTCAACAAATCTCATACTAATCACGACACATTAATTCATATATATTTATGATCTTTAATAATATAATTAAATCCAAAAATATTCAATATTGAGCTCATTTCAAAAGTATTGACGAAGCAATTACAATGGTATAATTTGTAAAAAATAGAAATGTTTTATTAATGCATTTTAGTTCATATACATTTTTATATTTATATGATAAAAGTCTAAAATGAAAAATAAAAAAGTAAGGGGTTAAAAGTAACTACATAGGTAATTATAAAAGTAGTAAATGTAAGGTATAAATATTAAAAATTGAATTAAGTAGAGATTTAAGGAGGAGTGAATGTGAGTGTGCTAATTGAACCTATAATGTAAATGCGTCCAGATACATGTTTAGGCGAGAAAACAATGAAGTCGACTCACCAGAAAACGACATGTGGCATGCTAGTTACTTATTTATTATATGTATAGATATATATATATATATATATATAGGGGGTCATTCAAGGAAGAACTGATTAGTTTGTGGTAACTGTAAGAACCAATTTCAGCCACAAATCAAACGATAAATTAGGAAATTAATAATTTTGGTAATTTAATTTAAATTTTCAATTAAAGGACATTTTAGGTATTTTAAAAATATTCTCTTTCCTCTCTCCTCTCTCCTACGAGGACCAACTACACAATAAGCATTGTGATACCCAAAACAAAAACCAGTTACAAAATAAGAATTGTGATACCCAAAAGAAATACAAGAACAAATGTGATACCCACTGTGATACCCCCATTAAACATACAAGAACAAATGTGATACCCATTGTGATACCCAAAAGAAATACAAGAACAAATGTGATACCCCCATTAAACATACAAGAACAAATGTGATACCCACAAATGTGATAACCCAATAAACATACAAGAACAAATGTGATACCCAAAAGAAATATAAGAACAAATGTGATACCCCCATTAAACATACAAGAACAAATGTCAACCACTGCCGCCGACGACCCATAATACCGGATACTGTACCTGCGCCGGAGTAGGGAGTCAACCACTGATTATCCCATCTGCTCATCGTAACACCTTTCGGCTTGCTTATCTCCTTCCCAAGAACTCTCATCGCTAAGCTCTTAATCCCTGCATTTTGAAGCTCCCTCACACCATACTTTTCAGCAGCCAACGCCCTTACATCCGCCATATTCGCAACCACCAGATTATAATCCATCGTTAGTTTCTCCACATCGCTCTCAATCCCCACCCCAGCGAAGGTGTAGTTAGGGTTTCGGAGGAAAACTTTGAGAGATTCAGGGACTGTAGGGGAGTGGAGGATCTGGAACACCAGACATCGGCTACCAACGCACAGTTGGAGAGTGGCCACCGGGTTATCGGAGTTCCGGAACTGGTTAGGACGCCACTCGACATCGAGGCCGATGATGAGGCAGTGAAGACGGCGACGGTGGATGCGTTCGATTTCCGCGATCCATGAGTCGACAAAGGATGGTGTGTCTGTGACTATGGTGGAGATGGCGTTTTCGTAAAATGTGACGTCGTAGAGGTTGTGAGTGTCATAGGGGAGTTCATGATCCACGATGCTCATCGTCATCGCCATTGATTTGGGTTTTGCGGGGGCGCGTGGTTGTGGGAGAGAGAGTGAGGATTTGAAGAAAACAGAAATTGGGGGAAAACTGGAATCACTCGCCTATCACACTAATTTTTCGTAGGCCGTGAAGGTGGAATTGGGCGGCTGCCGGCTGTGCTGGAAGTGGGCGGCTGCCGGCGAAGGAGAGATTGAGGGAGAAGAAAAGAGAGCAACCAATTTTTAGGCTTGATTGATATGAATGCGTGAGATTTGGAAACAATACGAGAGAGATTCATGAGTTGTCAAAAGCATTTAAATGACTAAATTACCCTTTAGTATTTAATTAATAATAAAAATAAATTTCTTAAATGAGTGGTTAATATTGGTTCTTACAGTTACCACAAACTAAATAGTTCTTATTTGATTAAGCCCCTATATATATATACTATCCTTACATACACATGCAAATGTAATGTGTATGTATTCTTTATATATTAGACCAAAAATTGGGACATTTTTTTTCATTTCTTTAATACAGTCGGAAATAAAGTCAATTCCGACATATTTTTGCCAAAGCCCTTGTGGCCATGGAGGTTCACCTGCAATGACTCCAGACCATTCGTGCATGGTTGTCTAGGGATTAGTCGGTGCACGTAAGTTGGTCCGAAAACCTACAATTACCAAAAAAAAAATCTATCTTCAACAACTATGCTAAAAATGTAATTTTTAACGACGTCTTACTCCTCGGTGAATCATTTATTGTCCACGTGGGTTTTTTTTAATTGTTTGGTTAAGGGAATAAAACCATTAATTTTCAAATGACATGGAGCATTCTGCATTTATTTTATATGTTTTTTTTTCAAAATAATTTTTCTTCAACGATGCTTACTTATTCAACATTGTTTTGTAAACTTATATTATAGCAAATTATAAGACTTTGATATTAATTGTTTGACTTAAGATACATACACAACATCATGTATTATAGAAGAAACAAGGTTTTCTTCAGTGGCGGAGAAATCTTTCCTATTGGGGTCCCCTTTAAGGTAGCTAAAAGTCCTATAAAATTGTCCGATATACTTTTAGCCTAAATCCAACGATTTGAAGGCTTTTTATAGTATTTTGATAGATTTAAAAGATTTTTAAGTTTTTTTTTGTCGATTTCAAGGAACTTTTTTGGTTTTTTAGTTAATTTCGAGAGTAGTTTTGGTTGATTTCGAAACAAAAACGCTTCCAGGAATGAAGTGTGTTGTCTAATCTGTCTGATATCAGAGAGGTGGAAGAGATGGAAGTGTGTTGTCTAATCTGTCTGATATCAGAGAGGTGAAATGAAATTTTGACTATATATAGTGGGTGATTCAATGAATCAAACCACACAAAAATCATCTTCAAAATGTCTTCAACAATCCGAAGTTCATCCTACAAAGATAAGAAGATATACAATTATGTCGTTGTTATCTTGATGTGTCTCAAAATCCAATAATAGGTAGAAACCAAACAAAAGATAAGTTTTGGACAAGAATAGAAACTGAATTTCATGCATCTGAACCATTCACAAGCAATCCTCGACCAAGAAGATCACTGGAAACACGCATGTCTTCCATTCAGAAAGTTACCAAAAAATTACGAGGATGTATCAATCAAGTTCAAAACAGGAATAAAGTGGTGCTTCTGAACAAGATATCGTAAGTATTTATTGTTTTAGTTGATTATTATTTTATTAATTTAAATATATTATATGTTGTTTTCATAGATGAGTGAAGCAAAAGAGTTGTTAAAACTAGACGCATCTTACAAGAAGGGGTTTAAGTTTGATCATGTTTGGCACTTCATGAAAGATTTCGAGAGTCCTTCAAATGCCACTGCAACACCTCAATATCAACGACACAGTCCTTATCAATCACCTTCCCCCGGTCCAGGTTCATCGTCAGGGACAGATGTTGGTTTACCCTCGTTGAATCTTAACGCCGAAGACACTAGTACAAAAATGTTTTTTTTAAATAGTTAATTTTAATTAATTAAATATACTGACAGATTATCGACTGGTTTTAAAAAGTTAAAGATAAAATTAAAATTTCTTGAATTTGAAAAATATATAAAATTTTCTTGAATGAGAAAAATATTTTATAAATTTGAAACAAAATCCACGGGTAACCCGACGATATATTTAAATAATTAAAATTAAATTATAATTTTCTTGAATCTAAAATCATTTAATAATTTTTAAAATAAAATCCACCGGTAAAACTTAAAAGATTTAATCGAGGAAGGCAAAATTCAGGCTCCAATCTAATAATAAGCTAGAGACTCTAGTCAAAGCTAGTAAAAAGATGAGCAAAACTATAAACAAAAACACTGAAGTTACCATGAAAATGAATGAAGTTCAAGCTGAGAAAAATGCAATAAATATAAGGTTGGCAAACGACAAAATTATGTTTACTGATTTAAATTCTATCACTGATCTCGTGTTTCTTGAGTTCATAAAAATGAGAAACTCCGCATATTGAGAAAGAGAACAGCAGAAGCTCGGGTTGATACGTATGGACAAGGAGCAGAATACCAAGGATCTCAATATCGAGCATCTCAATATCAAGGATCTGGAGAAAAAGTTCAAAACCAAGCCAGAGGATCTCAAGATGCGACAGTAAACAACCAGTACTATAGAAGTCAATGGACATTTTAATTTATGTCTTAGTTTTTAAATTTTCTGCTATGTGATTATGCTTATCTAGTGTTATGTATGTTTAATTATGTTATGAATTTGTCTTTTATGACTTTTATATTAATCTTAAATTTCTTTGTCGTATTTAAAATTTAATTACACATATATATATATATATATATATATATAGAGAGAGAGAGAGAGTAAACTACACTTTTGGTCCCTGTGGTTTGGTGTTTATAACACATTTGATCCCTACAGTTTAAAAATTACACTTTAGCCACTGTGGTATGTCATTCGGTCCGGATTTGGTCCCTCTGACAAACGTTCGTCCAATGTCAGACGTTAGGGGCAACCATGTGAGATGCACATGAGGGTAAATCAGTCTTTTTCCCTCACAGGGACCAAATCCGGACCTTTACACTCGACATGGATGAACTTTCCGACGATATACCTAAACCCTAAACCCTTAATTTACAATAATTAAATAGTAATTAAATGAAATTTATATTAGTTTTTAACTATTTTTAATCACAATAATTACATAATAAATATAAAATATAATTACACATATTTTAATTAATTTGTTTATAATTTATTCTATATATATTATTTAGATTATATATATGTTAGTTTATAGGGAAATTAATTAAAATACCCTAAGTTTGACCCCTTCTTACCAAAATACCCTAAATCTCTACCGGTTTACCAAAATGCCCTAAATTTCCGCGATGGGCCCCGCGATCGCGGGCCCAGCCCACGTGTCACCCACGTTTGGGCAAAATGTCCCGCAGAGCCCCCGGTGACAATTTTGGCCTATTGCGGGCCCATCGCGGGGAACCACCACGGGCCAGGCCGAAACTTTGTGACACGTGGGTGTTGGCCCGCGATCGCGGGGTCCACCGCGGAAATTTGTGGCATTTTTGCAAACTGAAAGAGATTTAGGATATTTTGGTAAAGCAAAGTTAAACTTGTGGCATTTTAATTAATTTCCCTAGTTTATATTATAATCAAATTAAATTAAATAGTATACATATTAATTAAATATTAATAAAATCTATAGATAGAGGTCAAAAGTAGAGGCCGGCAAAAGTTTTTTCATTTTAGCGGCCGAATGGAGATGTTCTGGCCGGCAATTTTTCATTTTAGCGGCCGGTTGGAGATGCTCTAAGCTAGGTCCGCCACCGGTTTCCTTTAAAAATAAATGTCTTGGTCAAATATAAAGACATGATAACCACCCACAAATTGTTTATGTAATTATATGTAATCATCAGCTATATAATATTTTAGCATCTCCTTTCTACTTCTGCACTTGAAATTGCTTGGAACACTTGATTTCAATTATCTCATTATCATTTGATCAACAAATAATGGCTTTGTTCTTTAAAGAGTTTCAATATCTTGAAATCAAACTGAAATATATAAAATCAGCCACCAACAGCTTTAGTGACGACAATTTAATCGGAAGAGGTGGATTTGGGAAGGTGTACAAAGGAGAAATCTCTCACTCCAAGGGGCGAAGCATGGTTGCTTTTAAGCGTCTAGACAGTAGACTTGGGCAAGGAAACTCTGAGTTTTGGAAGGAGATCATGATGCTTTCTCGTTACACACATGAAAATCTCATATCTCTCCTCGGATATTGCAACGAGAAAGGTGAAAAGATCATTGTGTACGAGTATGCATCTCGTGGAAGCCTTGATTGCCATTTAAGTGCCACGGCTCTCACGTGGATGCATCGTCTAAAGATATGCCTTGGGGTTGCAAGAGGACTAACCTACCTTCATGATCCTGGGGGGACTCAACAAAGAGTTCTTCACCGTGATATTAAAAGCGCCAACATCCTACTGGATGAGGATTGGAATGCTAAACTTTCTGACTTGGGCCTGTCGAAAATAGGCCCTGCTAATCAGCCACACACAGCTGTTGTTTCTAATGTTGTAGGTACCTTTGGGTACCTAGATCCCATGTATCTGGAGATGGGTGTGCTATCAAAAGAGTCGGATGTTTACTCTTTCGGAGTGGTGCTATTTGAAGCATTGTGTGGTAGTTTATGCTTTGAATATACCGATGGTCGTTATCAAAGTTTAGTGCGTATGTGGAAAAAAAGCTACAAACAGAAAAAATTAGATGAAATTATCTTTAAAGATATGTTGCAGCAAATGGATGTGAGTTCTTTGGAAACATTCTCAAAGATTGCATATCAATGCTTGAAGAAATCTAGTGAAGAAAGGCCATTGATGGCAGATGTTGTGGGAGAACTTGAGATTGCACTTCAATTTCAGGATATTTATGAAGCGGCAAAGGAATATGAAGCGGCAAAGGCATATGAAGCGGCAAAGGAGTATGAAGCGATAATTAAGACTGTAGTACCTCCTCTTATCTTTAGATCCAGAGCGGAACTGCAAGCGCTTCTCTATAAAGGGATCCTAGTTAATGGGGGAAAATCGGTAAATAGATATTTCTATGAATGGTATATTGTGATCTATAGAATGTTAAATAGTGTCTGGAATTTCACCTAATTCATACTATACACGACTACAACCACCACCATTTCAATTGGTACGGTTCGTATTGAATTGGTTGGTTTGTCATGGTACAAATTTGACACCCCTGTGATTCACAAGCATTCTCAATTCCCATTACAAATCACAACTCACAACCAGCCTACACTAAAATCCGCCCATCATATATAAATCCCTATTTACTGACCAACACATATATGTTTGTGATTTCTTTACTTTTAGATGCTGATACTACATGTATGGTACACAAAGAAGTTCATTCTCTCCAAATCTCTATTCTCAATAATCTCCTCATCCTACATCACCCCAACTAATATGAACTCATTTCATGGACAGTGGTTTTTATTAAATGAGAATGGAGAACACAGTGAAATGATATCAGCTGCAGAATTTCGTATTCCAATTGCAGGTGCAGATCACAATGATCTATCTTTTTCTAAAGAGAATTCAAGGTGCAGTGACATGTTCTCCTCCTCCCTTTTTCTTTTAGGTGTTTGATAATTATTTCATTATTTATGTGTCATTAATTCTTCGCTGCTTCGATCTTTATGTCAGATTTGAGAAGGGAAGTGTTATAGCACCTGCCGGGAGGTTCATAGCACATGCCAGAACTCAATTCTTGTCACCAGGAATCACTTACACAGTAAACCTTGTGTTCAAATTCTTAGATGCAAAAAAGAGCTCAAGCGAACCGAGATTGATATCCCTTAGATACAAATTGGAAGGGGGGAGAAATTCTTTAATTTCGTACCTTGCATATGGGAGAGAAGATGGATGGATGATGGTCGAATTATTTCAGTTTACCAACATCACGACACTTGTTGACCTTGAAATTCGGTTCGAAGGCCCAGAGGATGGTTATTCCCTCATGGTAGAAGGCATTGAGTTTCGGCCCCTGAAGAAAGTTAGTTGGCAGATATTGGTTTACTTCATTTTTCTTTATTTTGTTTTTAGTGTTCCGATTAAGCTTTCTTAGCCACAAGAAACATTTACAATATGGACAGGACATGACAGAACATGGATGGATTACTGTCCCATGTTTGGCAGGACTTTTATGTGGAACAAACACAAACATGATGGGACAAAGTGGAACAGTCATGTTCCACCCCCACCCCATGGAACAAGGTGGAACAAACTTATGTTTTACCGATATAATCTCAAAATAAAATATAATTCTCTTCTAAAACATCAAATACACGTTCTATTTTATATTTTATTCATTCTTTAAATTTTATTTATTGTATTTTTATCAAATGTTATATATATGTTGTCCAGTTATGTCTACCAAACGTTGATCAACAGTTGTTCTGTCTTGTCCCATCTTGTTTTGTTCTATCTTGTCAGCGTACCAAACGCACCCTAAGAGTTCCCACATGGCTAGCCTACTTTTCGAGGGAAAAAATTAATTTGTGGTATTTAATGGAACATACAATATTTTCTTCCATAGTCGATCGAAGTCCTATATTAATTGATTGGTATATTTTGTAGGTGGTGTTAGAGGATGAGAAGGTGCACATACAACCCATATCAGATTCAGACACATATTGGGAAGAAAAATTGCCAGATGGTTATGAAGAAATAATCAAGTGGTCAAAAGATAGTCTTAGTCTGGAAAGGAGAACGAAAAAGGAACTCTACTTTCTTTTTTGCAGTGGTTTCCTAATCAATAATGGTGATGAGGTAGTTTTATATGATGTCTTCACTTTTTTGTTTTCATATATATATATATATATATATATATATATATATATATATATATATATATGTAGTTGTTTGTTGTACATGGAGCATATGAAAGTGGTTTCTGCATAATTAATTGCTATAAATTAATGTTACTTACATGTTTATTGATTAACAGTGGTTTTCTCTAGCGAAAAATGGGAAGAAATGTTATATACAATCAGCAAGACAGGCTTTGCTTGAACATGAAGGGAAATGGCAATGTGAATGTCCATGCCGGCATTGTCCATGGCATTGGCCAACGCAACGGGATGTTGCAGAAACTTCAAGGTTCTTCCTCAATCTCCTAGCATGTTTTTTTTGGGTAGACATGACTCTGTTTTGCATATATGTGTAAGATCTTTGGGTAAGAGCTGAGGTACCTAAATGGGGAAGCTTGGTTTTCGACAAAGTTTTGCATCCACTAATTACCCGGGAATTAACGATTTCGGATGTTCATTCAAGGAAATTGGGTACCCAATTTCAGAATCAATTCACTGATGTGTTTTAAGCAAGCATTAATTAGTGTTCTGATGGCCACTGTGTTTCTCTATTTCGACATAACATGAGAAAATTTCAGTCACATCCTTATGTTAAAAATATAAATATAACACATGCATGATAGATAATTAGTGTTCTGTTCCATGGATCCCTTGCAACTCTTTAAATCCTTTTGTACTAGTATCTTGTCAAACTCTTAACATTTCTAATAATACACAATAGGTTCTATATTTTCGCAGATTTGAAGATGTGGCATATCTATCTATGTATTCTAATAAACCACTTCCTATTTTCTGCAAAATCAAGTCTCAAATACTATCACCTCAAACAACATATGCATGTTACCTTGTCTACAAGATGACTTCTCACACGCGTGGAATTGAAGCTCCTGTGGAAGTGACACATACAGATTTGTTTTCGAAGGATTTTCAATCGGCTAATACTTGGTATATCTATCTACGAAGTCCTCGAACCCTGGTTATTAGATTAAACGATGTTGAAGTATGCATCGACAACCCATTGGATATACCTAAAATGAATACAGGCTTCCCACGGTTGAGGAACGATGGTTGGATGGAAGTTCAATTCTGGGAATTTCAAACTTCTGATACTAGCAAAATTATTAGGATGCTGTTTGAGTTGAAAACTCTGAATAAAATGTTGATTGTTGTGCAAGGCGTTGAGTTTAAAACCTTATAGATTATATTATTTATGCTGGGGATAGGAGTTAATTGTAAATTAGCATAATTAGCTTGTTTTTTCATTTTACCTCTTGTGATGATGTATATTTCAAATTCAATTAGATTCCTCGGAACAGTTCTATTTAGACACCTATTTCTCCATTCCACTTTTGGGATATTAACTCCCTTCTTAAAGATGGAGGTTTGGGTTGAGTATGCAGAAGTTCCTCCGGAAGCCTTCTTGAAAACTTATACGGAAGTAAAGTCGCAACTAGATCACTTGCAACTAAGTTGTGACTACATGCTTACAACTATGTAACTTGTGGATGGTTGGTTGATTAGCTTCGAACCTATCGTAGATTATTGTATATGTATGACTTCTCTCTCTCTCTCTCTTAATTTTTGTTTCTCATGGTTCTTTCTATCATGTGTTCATCCTGAAACAATTCTAATCATTAATGAATAAGGATTCCTGTAAATGAACAATATCCATTAATATAATATACAAATCCTTGTCACTACTAAATGAGTGACTTTTGCCCATGGGCTTTTCCCTGGAAAATATGTCACTAAAGGGTGATTTGTCACAAAATTGTCACAAAAGGTGGTGGATAAATTGTTGGTGGTTAATTCAAATCAGTGACAAATTATTCAGGGATTCTCTAGTTGATCCCTTGGTATTTTCTTGAAAAACATCGTATTCTATCGAACCATTGGTATTTTCTGGGTGATTCATCGGTAATCACAGATGGAAATTTTTGTGGATGATTTTTGTAGGTAAAAGTAATTTGATTTTTAGTGTATATCTTCAATAATTTTGGGAAATGTCCATCCTCGTCAATATCTTTGGGCCAAGTACTCATTGTTTCTAAACCTTAATTTCCGATAGTGATGTTTAACGAGTTGAGATGTAATAACCCTCGTAAGTTATCTTGTTATTTTATGTTAAAGTCCAAGTTTAGGAATAATGGGTAGTATTGGTATTCTATTATTTTATGTGAAGTGTTATGCTAAAGTGTTGTATTTGATATAATTCAAAGTCTAGGGGTCGTATTATGGTGATATTAGATGAAAGGGGGTTTAAGTGTTATTCTTCCTTAGTTGAGGATATTGAATGTTCTTAGTGACCGTGGTTGATCATGAGTCATCATTTATATGGTAGTCACCTCTTATTTCATTTCATTCTCACCAGAAATTATGCACATATTAATGTGTGGGTTTTTAGAGAGAGACGTTTAGGGAGAGAAGAAAGAAAGAGAAGAGAAAAAGGGGTTTCAAGGTGGTGGAGATTAAAGCTTGGTAGTTCTTTGAAGAATAAGTCATTTGCAGGTATGGGTATTCTTTATTCATCTTCTTCATCTTGTTGGGTGTGATTATAGTCTTAGGGTTTAGGTTATGGTGTTTCTCCATGAATAACTTTGTTGGTTGTTTTGAGTTAGTTAATGGTTTTGATTGTCTTTCCATGGATGATTCCAAAAGTGTATGCAAATGGTTATTTTGTATTTAAATGTATGATTTAATGGTTTCTAGAGCTTCATAAATAAGTGTTCATATAAGTTGTAGTTTTGAACTTCTTTTATGGAGGATAAAGCTTTCAAGCAAGGTTATGGTGCTTTGTGTTTAAAGACTTCTAGTTGGATTAGGGGAGTATTTATGGGTGTTTAACAAGTGTTTGAATCATGTTTTAATGCTATTCATCCATGGAAATTAGATGAGTTAAGAAGTGGTATGAATTTGGTGTGTAGGGGTTGCTGCAGGGGAATAGGTGCAAAACAGCACCTTGCGCGGGTTATTGCGCGACTTGTAAACTAATAGAGGGACTTGGATGTAACACTGTAGATAAGATCACATGTCAATTATATAGTTTGTTGATAACAAACATAGCCTAGTTTATAGATAGTGATAGGTAAGCTTTGTAGATATATATACTATGGTGAATGACACACAGGCACGAATTCTGCAAACCTTTATGGTATCAGAGCCTTTCTTTTCTTCTATTTTCACAACCTTCATCTTTTCCTTTCTTTTTTCTTCTTCAGTTTCATCTTTCTCATGGATCTTGTAGACCCAACTACTTTAGTGACTCACCCTCTTCTGCCGATAACCCATCTCGACCCACTACGTACCATCCATCTTTAACAGTCTCGAACATCAAATCGTTCATACCGATTGTCCTCGAGATTAAGAAAGTACAATACACGTAGTGGGTTGAATTGTTTAAGATTCATGCCAAAGATTTTCTTGTGCTCGATCACATCATCCCACCACGTGATAAAACCGTCGAACCAACTCTATGGTATCGTCTAGATGAGGTTGTTTTACAGTGGATATATGGCACTATATCCAACGATCTACTCCACACCATTCTCGAACCATATTCAACGGCCCAAGACGTGTGGAATTGTTTGAAAGAGATTTTCCAAGACAACAAATCTTCTCGTACGGTGTACATGGAACAACAATTTTCACACACCAAACAAGAAGATTTTTCTTCCGTATCCGTCTATTGCCAAGCACTCAAGATGTTGGCGGATCAATTAACTAATGGTTGTTCTCCGGTCTCGGAGAATCGTCTTGTTTTGCAGCTTGTCGCTGGATTGACCGAAGCATATGACGGGGTTGCCACCATCATTCAACAAGCGGATCCCCTGCCTCCGTTTTATCGCGCTAAAAGTATACTCTCCCTTGAAGAGGCAAGAAAAACAAAGCAAGCCGAGGTAAATGTGACAAGCCCCACTGCTCTTGTCGCAAATGGGAATCCAACACACCCATCTCCACTCTCCGACTCACCTTCCCAGGCATATGTTTCGGGTCCTTCAAATCGGGGCTCGTTTCGAGGTCACGGTGGCAGGTCTGGTCGTGGGGGTCGGAGTAGCCATCGAGGGGGTCGATCTCATCGTGGTGGACACGGACCATGGCAATCTGGTGGTCTGCCAAATTGGAAACCACAGTCGTGGCAGTGGTATCCGCCACCTTGCCCGTATCCTACAGTAGGCTGGACTCCAAGACCTACTACCACATACCGTGCTCCGAGTAATTTAGCACGTATACTTGGTGCGCGACCTCAACAAGCTTATCATGTTTTAGTACCTTCGTCTTATGCACCAACCGAGATCGACACGACTTTCAACACTATGACACTCCAACCCCCAGATGATCAATGGTATATGGATTCGGGTGCCACATCACATATTGCGTCTAACACAGAGCTCTCTAACTTTTTTAATTCTCGCAACGCTCATCATATTATAGTGGGAAACGGAACTAGCGTCCCAGTAATCGCATACGGTAATTCTACGTTGACTTCTCCCATTCTCCGCTCTCTTTGAATAATGTCCTGCTTGTTCCCAACATCGTTAAAAATTTGATTTCGGTTCGTCAATTTACAAAGGATAACAATGTTTCGATTGATTTTGACCCGTTTGGTTTTATTGTGAAGGACCTACGAACAAGGAACCGTATAATGCGATGCAATAGTTCGGGGCGATCTTTACCCAATTATGTCTTCTTTCAAGTCAAGCCGTTCCACACCGTCAACCTTCATCACCGTGAAAACCTCCCTTTGGCACGCGCATCTCGGTCATCTAGGCCCAAACATTATTCAGTCTTTACGTAGTCGTAATCTCATTTATAGTTCTAGTGATCCTTTTTCATGTGTTTGTTCTTCTTGTGAACTTGGAAAACAAAATAAAGTGCCATTTTTTCATTCTATGTCAAACTCTATTGCACCATTTGATATTATTCATAGCAACGTTTGGACGTCACCAATTGTAAGCACAAGTGGTCATAAATACTATCTATTATTTTTAGATGATTATACAAACTTTAACTCGACGTTTCCAATGGCCAATAAAAATCAAACATTTTCCCTTTTTCTCCAATTTCGACAATATATACATACCCAATTCGGCATGGAAACTAAAAAATTTCAGTGTGATAATGGCCGTGAGTACAATAACACTCGTTTTCGTAATTTATGCAATGAAAACGGGATTCATATTCATTTTTCGTGTCCTTATACATCCTCTCAAAATGGTAAGGCGGGGAGAAAATTACGAACTCTAAACAATATGTGTCGAACTCTTCTTCTACATGCTCATCTCCCACTTTCTTTTTGGCATTTCGGGATCCACATGGCATAGTATTTACACAACATATTACCATCAAAAGTGATCACTTTTTCTTCTCCCACCTCTCTTCTCTATAATAACATTCCATCTTACTCTCATCTTCGGGTCTTCGGGTGTCTTTGTTTCCCTCACACTTCTAGACCTTAACACAAGCTTCTTCCTCGTTCAACTCAATGCGTCTTTTTAGGTTACTCGTCCACTTAGCCCCCATTACCTTTCTCTGACCCACCATCATCCAACCCGACTTCTAACAGCCGTCCTCGGGTTTCCAGTCCTCATCCTATTTCCAACACCTCGGTGATCATACATGTTCACATTCTTCTCCACCTCCGTTAACAACCACATTCCTACTCCAACTTCCGGTCACCCGATGATCACCCGTAGCCAACATGGGATTCGTAAACCCAATCCTAAGTATGCATGAATCACCAATTCTCCTTCAATATCTCCTCTTCCTACATCTCACGTAGATGCCTTACGTGATCATAATTGGCACAAAGCTATGATAGACGAGTTTGATGCGTTAATTAAAAATGACACATGGGAGCTTGTCCCGCGACCTTTGGACGCCAATGTGATTCGAAGTATGTGGATTTTCACTCATAAATTTCGGTCTAATGGTGCACTTGAGCGACACAAAGCTCGTTTGGTTTGTAATGGCAAGTCTCAACAGGTGGGCATTGACTGCATGGAAATGTTTAGTCCCGTGGTTGGTTGTTTAGGGGACAATCTAATTTCTTGGTCCTCTAAACGACAGGCAACTATTTCACGTTCGAGTGCTGAAGCCGAATATCGAGGAGTGGCTAATGTGGTTTCGGAGACAAGTTGGTTGCGAAATCAGGTTGGTTTTTAGCATTGATGTGTCCAAGAAATGGGAAATCCATCAACTTGACGTGAAGAATGCATTTCTTCATGGTACCTTACAAGAAACGTTTTACATTCACTAATCACCGGGGTTACGAGACGAGTCTTTGACAAATCATGTATGTCGCCTCAAACGGTCATTATACGGTTTGAAACAGGCACCTAGAACTTGGTATCACAGGTTTGCCAATTTCATTACAACGATCGGTTTTTCACAAAGCAAATTTGATAATAGCTTGTTTGTGTATCAACACGGATCTCACACCGCTTACTTACTACTTTATGTCGATGATATTATCCTTACGGCGTCCACAAATACTCTACGATGTGATATCATGATAACGCCACTTTTTGGCGTTATTTTCAGTCCATAAACCAATGAGATTGGCTTGTGTTTAAGCAAAAAGACGGAATTTTATGGTTTATCTAGTGAATTGTGCAGGTTATCTGAAAGAAGGCAACAATCTAGAAAAGAAGCAGAAAAGAGCTAAAAGAGAGTCTAAAACGAAGCCCAACGGAAGCCCGAGATCCAAGCCCAAGAACCGTAACCAGATCTGCGAAACAAACCTGACCCGAAGGCATCAGAAACACGCGCGGCCTATCCCGCGGTTTACAAACCACGGCCAAAACCGCGCATGTCCCTGTTTGGTTTGCTATACTTGGCGTTTTCTGACTTTTAGGTCATTAGCTCGACACGTGCGACGGTGGGCAGAAAAGGGACGATTTTCAGAGCACTTTCACGTACTTTGGAGCCACGATAGAGCATTGATTGAAGGGAGTTCACTACACGAAGTGGATTAGAGTCGAGAGAGAAGGGATTCATAGTACATTCTTACCGTTTACGATCACCATGATTTCACACAACAATCTATACCTTTTGTCTAGTGTTTTTATCCACCCCAACATGAACTAATCTTTAGATGTTGGGGGTTGGAACACCTGTGGATTTTACGATGGATGACGTGTAACCGAATGATTATTTTTACCTGTTTTGATCTATGAAAGCATTTGAATTCAGTTTTAATTATCGATTGTAGCTTGATCACATCCAATTGACCTTGATGGTTTTTGATTAAGTTTGAGAAAATTAATTAAAGGCTAGATCAATAACTCAAGTGCCGGAAAGGAGATTCGGGTAGAGATAGCCGAATCACTTTCTGCTCGGAACAGTTTGACTTAATGTATTTTAAAACCATAGGTGTAGATCGAGAGATAACACCTACAGTCTTGAAATAGGACCTGTTATTGCTTGAAAAAGAAGAACAGTGACTTTTATAAACTAGGGTTCATAGAGAGAGTCGGTAATAATTCTTGTTCGGGTATTTGTTCATCAGTAGTATTTCCATAGGAAGTCCAACCCTCAACCTTTTCCTTATCAAAAGTCTTTCAAAACCTTCCGTTAATCGATTGTCGTCCTTATTTAGTTTAAATGAAGTTATTAACCACAACTCAAAATTGCGACCGTTCAGTTAATAGAATTTATAGTAATTGTGATACTTAGTTCCTAGTTCCCTGTGTTCGATACTCGTACTTTTTGTACTATTACTTGATTCGACCCGTACACTTGCGGTTAGATTAGGAGGGAGTAAACCCGCCTATCAAGTTTTTGGCGCCGTTGCTGGGGAACTAGTTGCAACTGATAGCATTACCAGCTATAAGCGCTATTACATTGAACATTTTTATTTTTGTTATTTTATTTCATCACTTTCAGTATTTGGATTGCTAATTTTGTTTATTCTCCGTTTCAGGTACCAATTGGTTTATGCCAAGGAAAACCGGTGGGGAGAAAATCGAACCGATCGATCCGGAGATTGAAAGAACTGCCCGTCGATTACGAAAAGAAGCAAAATCAAAAAAACATATCAAGATCAAAATGGGCGACGAGATACCTATCAACGAGAGACCTCGTAATAATCCACCACCACCTCCCGAGAGACGCCCTATGCGATCGTTTGCCGATCCGAACGTGGCAGCCGCACGCATAAGCATTCAAGCGCCCACTACTGGGGCAAACTATTTCGAGATCAAACCGAGTACCATCGTGATGGTACAGCAGAACCCGTATGGAGGAGGCCCAGCAGAAGATCCTCATGCACATCTTCGTGCATTTGAGCGGATTTGTAATACATTCAAGATCAATGGGGTGAACGAGGATGCCGTAAAGCTGAGACTTTTCAGTTTTTCACTCAAAGGCAGAGCCATAACTTGGACTGAAAGTATCCAACCAGACTTGATCACCGCCTGGGCACAGCTGAAAGCTGCTTTTTTCCAGAAATTCTTTCCACCAAGTAGAACTGCACAACTTATGGCTGAAATAACCCATTTTGCTTAATGGGATCAAGAGACGTTGTATGAAGCTTGGGAGAGGTACAAGGAGATGATCAAGAAATTCCCTCATCATGGGTTACAGGGTTGGGTCATAATCCAAACATTCTTCAGTGGACTTCACCCGCAGTTCAAAAATGACATCACAGCTGCAGCGGGTGGAGCCTTAATGGATATGTCTTACGAGGAAGCATGTGAGCTGATTGATAATCTGGCCGAGCATAGTTTCTCTACTCCGAGGTCAGCAGTTAGAAGGGTTGCAAGTGTGCAAGAGAATGACGAGCTGAACGCCATAAAGGCTCAACTGAACGCACTCACAAGTCAGATGAAAGGTTCTTCTCTTCAATCCACATTTATGATGGATGAGGGTATGCCAGATATGGCACCACCTATGAACGAGCCGGAGCAAGTTCAATTTATGCAAAATCAGAACAACCGGCCACGGAACGATCCGTTCTCAAACACGTACAACGAGGGTTGGAAGAAGCACCCAAATTTCTCATGGAGTCAGCCGCATGGGCAACAACCCATGGCCCAACAACAGCAGCAACAATACGATAATAACTCCAATTTTTCTAACTCTTCTAATACTAACAATGTCTATCGTCCTCCAGGTTACAACCAACGGAATGAAGGGCAATCCGTAGAGAAGAGGTCGGGGCTAGAGGACATGCTGATGAAGTTCATGTCTAAAATGGACAGCACGGTTGAGGGATTAGCCGGTACGGTCAACACAGTCAAGGCTGCCACTGATCAGAATACAACATCTATAAAGATGCTTGAAAGGCAAATGGGGCAAATTTCTAAAGCCCTACAAAACCGAACTCCTGGAACTTTTCCGAGTCAAACCGAAAGGAAAAACCGGGAAGATTGCAAGGACATTCATCTGAGGAGTGGCAAGGAGCTGATTAGAGACCCGATCCAAAATTCATCAAATGTTGAAATCATCGATATGGAAGAGTTGGAAGCCGAGGAAGATATTGTGATTCAGGAAAACTCGAAGAGTGAAGAAAAGAAACAAGAGTGGCCTACCATTCCAAAGCAACCACCGGTCAAGCCGGCAGCACCAAGAGTGACATATCCGAGCAGGCTTAAATCGCATAAGGATGATGTTAATTTTTCTAAATTTCTTGAAGTATTTAAAAAGTTGCATATTAACATTCCTTTTGCACATGCTTTGGCACAAATGCCCTCATATGTGAAGTTCTTGAAAGATATCCTTTCTAACAAAAGGAAGATTGAGGAGCATGCGACAGTTGCACTTACTGAGGAGTGCAGCGCAATCATTCAGCATAAGCTTCCCCCGAAGCTTAAGGATCCAGGGAGTTTTACTATCCCTGTTCATATAGGCAATTCTGAATTTAGTAAGGCTTTGTGTGATCTTAGAGCGAGTATTAATCTAATGCCTTTATCTATTTTCAGGAAACTCGGGCTTGGAGAGGTGCAACCGACCAGTGTGATACTACAGCTTGCTGACAGATCCATCAAGTACCCATATGGTGTAATTGAAGATGTGCTGGTCAAGGTGGACAAGTTTTATCTCCCAGTCGACTTCGTGATCCTCGACATGGATGAGGATAAAGAGATACCATTGATTATGGGTCGACCGTTTTTAGCTACGGGAGGAGCACTTATCGACGTGAAGGAAGGAAAGCTCACCTTGAGAGTGGGTAACGAAGAAGTTGTCTTCAATGTCTTCCGGGCAGCCAAGCAAAGCATGGGACCAAGTGAATGCTACCGGGTAGACGTGATAGGCTCATTGATTAAAGAAACATGTGGCATGCAAGTTTCCGATGACCAGTTGAACAATGTCTTGATGGGTACCGATACTGATCTGGAAAGCGAAAGTGTGATGCAATTAAATGCATCGCTATCATACAAAGGCCCGAGAAGACCGGTCATTGAAGATTTGGGAGAACCAATTCCCAAGTCCGAACCTTCATCGAAGATACCACCAAAGCTTGAGCTCAAACCGTTACCCGATCATCTCGAGTATGCATACTTGGGAGAAAATTACACGCTACCGGTAATTATTGCATCCAAGTTGAGTTCCGAGAAGAAAGAGAAGTTACTACGAGTCTTGAGAGAGAATCAAGCTGCTATTAGTTGGACGATAGCTGATCTGAAAGGTTTAAGCCCGGCATTTTGTTCGCACCGCATCAATCTTGAAGAAGGGCATCGACCGGTAGTTCAACATCAACGTCGGCTCAACCCAATTATGAAAGAAGTGGTCCGGAAGGAGGTTCTAAAACTCCTTGATGCTGGAATTATATATCCGATTCCGGATAGTCCGTGGGTGAGCCCAGTCCAAGTAGTACCAAAGAAGGGTGGTATAACAGTTGTTCGGAACAACAAGAACGAGCTGATCCCTTCTCGAACAGTTACCGGATGGAGAGTGTGTATTGACTACCGAAAGCTGAATGATGCGAGAAAGAAATATCACTTCCCACTCCTATTCATTAGTCAGATGTTGGAGCGGTTATCCGGGCACGAGTACTACTGTTTCCTAGACGGTTATTCCGGGTATAACCAAATTCCTATTGCACCCGAGGACTAAGACAAGACAACCTTCACTTGTCCGTACGGAACATTTGCATACCGCCGTATGCCATTCGGTTTGTGCAATGCTCCGGCCACCTTCCAACGATGTATGATGGCGATCTTCTCAGATATGGTGGAAAGGACGATTGAGATCTTCATGGATGACTTTCCGGTGTTTGGACCATCTTTTGACACATGTTTGGAACACCTAGAAGCCGTATTACAGAGATGCAAAGAGACAAGTCTTGTCTTGAATTGGGAGAAGTGTCACTTCATGGTGACCGAAGGGATCATACTTGGTCATAAGGTGTCAAAGGCTGGGATTGAAGTGGATAAAGCAAAAGTAGCAGTGATTGAGAATCTTCCTTACCCGAACTCCGTCAAGGGAGTTCGAAGCTTCTTGGGGCATGCCGTGTTCTACCGGCGATTTATACAGGATTTTTCTAAAATCACTAAGCCTTTATGTTCTTTATTGCTTAAAGATTCTAAATTCGATTTCACTGATGATTGTATATCTGCTTTTGACAGGTTAAACAAGGAGTTGATATCCGCACCGATTCTCACAGCTCCCGATTGGAGTTTGCCATTTACTCTCATGTGTGATGCGAGCGACACCGCTGTTGGAGCGATATTGGGTCAAAAGAAGGATAAGCGGATGCATGTGATTTACTATACGAGCAAGACTTTGGATGATGCTCAACTCAACTATGCGACTACCGAGAAAGAACTGTTAGCGGTTGTCTATGCCTGTGAGAAGTTCCGATCATATCTAGTGGAGGCCAAGGTAATTGTCTACACCGATCACTCAGCTTTAAAGCATCTCATGGCCAAGAAGGATGATAAACTGAGACTCATCCGATGGGTATTGTTACTCCAAGAGTTCGACTTGGAAATTCTAGATAAGAAGGGGTCCGAGAACACCGTAGCGGATCACCTTTCGAGACTTGAGGGAGGTGAGGAGCAAAGGAAGGATAAGACCATCATTAACGACTCGTTTCCAGATGAGCATCTTTTCAAGGTTAGTCATTCCGAGCCCTGGTTCGCGGACATGGTAAATTACTTGGTGGGAGGAGTAGTGCCTTATCAGATGAACTCCCACCAAAAGAAGAGATTTCTCTTTGAGGCCAAGAGGTACTATTGGGACGAGCCTTATCTCTATAAGTCATGTGCCGACGGAATGATCCGGAGATGTGTCCCGGAGGAAGAAAAGGCCAATATCTTCAACCATTTCCACACCTTGGAATGTGGGGGCCACTTTAGCACCGATAGAACAGTGGCAAAGATTATTCAGTCGGGTTTCTTTTGGCCGTCTATGTTCAAAGAAACTCGCGAATTCATCTCTAAGTGTGACCGGTGCCAAAGAACGGGGAACATGTCCAAGAGGGATGAGATGCCAATGCAAATCTTCATGGAAGTCGAACTCTTCGACGTGTGGGGCATAGACTTTATGGGACCATTCCCGAACTCGTACCGGAATGAATATATCTTAGTAGCGGTAGACTACGTGTCTAAGTGGGTGGAAGCGATCGCAACTCCTATAAACGATTCTAAAGTAGTGATTAATTTCCTACGGAAGAATATCTTTGCAAGGTTCGGAGTTCCGAGAGCTTTAATCAGCGATGGTGAGAGTCACTTCTGTAACCGGTATTTAGACGCGGTTTTGAAGAAGTACTCGGTGAAGCACAAAGTCATGACACCATATCACCCACAAGCCAACGGACTCGCGAAAGTGTCCAATAGAGAGCTAAAGTATATTCTGGAAAAGACAGTGAACTCATCCCGAAAGGATTGGTCGTTGAAGTTATATGATGCTTTGTGGGCGTGCCGGACGGCATTCAAAACCCCTCTTGGTACCACTCCCTACCGTCTAGTATTTGGCAAGTCATGCCATTTACCGATAGAACTCGAATGTAGAGCGTTCTGGGCGATCAAGAAGTTGAACATGGAGCTGGATGCAGGCGGAAAGAAGAGATTACTGTAACTGTGTGAATTAGAAGAAATCCGGCTGGATGCATTCGAGAACGCGGCCATCTACAAAGAGCGGACCAAGAAATTCCCTGACTAGCGAATTCGTGAAAAGGTACTTGTTCCAGGTATGAGTGTGTTATTATTTAACTCACGTCTTTGTCTATTTCCAGGTAAGCTGAAATCGAAGTGGTCCGGACCGTTCACCGTCAAGGAGGTATACCCGTATGGAGCAGTGGAGCTACAAGGAAAAGACGGGGCGACCTTCAAAGTGAACGGCCAACGTGTGAAGCCGTATTATGGAGGAGAGACTGTGGTATCTGACACCATGTACTTAGATGATCCTAAGGAGTAATCAGAAGGAAGGTCGAGCCACGACCGAAACCAAGGCGCTGGGTGGGAGGCAACCCACCGAGGTTCGTTTTCGTTTTAGTTTATGTTTTTGAGTGAATTTATTTATAAAAAAATAGAAAATTGAAAAGTGAAACAATGGGTCCCGCGGTATATCCCGCAGCTTCCAAACCGCGTGGGAAACCGCGGGTGTCTCTGGACGTATTCTGAAACAGTAGGATACGCGGTATTACCCTCGGTTTACATACCGCTCAACAAACCGCGGGGTCCTCTGAGATGTTTTCAAACAGAGACTTACGCGGTATTACCCGCGGTTTACAAACCGCGCATCATACCGCGCGTGCCCCCTGACAGCTAGGGTTTAGCTTTTTTTTTTGTCTTTTATGCAGTTTTCCTTTTCCTTTATGTCTTTTCCCTCTTTCTTCTTTATTTTCATCTTCTTTCTTCTTTCATTTTCTCTGCACTTTCTCCCTCTCCCTCATTTCGAATCATTCTCTCTCACTCACGATTTCAAGAAGCTCTCTCCACCATTTTCAGTATTTTGTGCTCTCCGTCCTCAAGACCAAGGTATGTATTTCTCACTTGTTTCTTGTTGGTCTTCATGTGCGATTTTGTGATTTAAGTATATTTTTCTTTTTCTCCATTTCTCTGTGCTCTTCCATAGTATTCAAGTGTACTTCCCCAAGATGTTGTTTTCTCACAAGTATGATGAACTGTTGTTGATATTTCATTCAGATTGTGAATATATTCTGGTTGTATGTTTAGATTGCGATTTTATACTTCTATGCAACTGGGTATGTGATTTTTGTGAGATTATATGCTTAAAATCTAAAATGGGGAAAAGTGTTGGTATGTGTAGGATCTGAAATTTTGTGGAATACTCCCACTTTTGTGCATAAATGCGACGTGAGGGATTTCTTGGCAACATGAAGTCCCTACGTTAATTTTGTGGGTTTCGTCTTGTAGTGCACGCATAGCCAAACCTAAGTTTCACTTAGGTTTGGGGTTCGATTTATTGTCCAATGGTGCAAACTGTTGATATATTTTAGATGTATGCACTAGGAATTTATGTGGTGACTGTAGTCAAGATGCATGAGCTAAACAGTATTTTATTGAGATTCTGCATGCATGGGATTTGTGAGTTTTAGCTGCACGTACACGTAAGAAAAATGAGATGCAACAAACCTAAGTTTCACTTAGGTTTGGGGTGCCTTCCCTTTCAACATTCACACACTCACATTTAACCCTTTGCAAACCTCGGTTTTACCGAGGTTTGGGGTGGCTATGAGCGAGATAACACATTTGAGTTTATTCTTTTACTGTGCAGATATGAGGCACCACCCGAGCGCGCACATGTCTTTCCCGGATTATGAACGCGTCCACCGCAACAACAGGCGCGCAATGTTTGACCGGGAAAACCCGGATAAAGATGAGCGCCACGAGCAGATGAGAGTCAACGTGTGCAATCCTTTCGGAGAACGAGGCATCAAACTGCCGGGCCTTCCGGCCGGTTCGAGGGTACCGGAGATCATACATCAACAGTCGTGGGAGGGATTCATCCAAACTCGTCCCATGTATTGCATAGCAACCGTTCGGAATTTTTACGCGTGTATGATCCCTGCTGTATACCACGACCGCTGTGTGGTCAAAATGGGCGACAAGGAAGTCCGGATCCCTCCGGAAGACATTGATGCATACTTCTATGCCCCTCGTCGGACCGAGCTTAGTGCCACATATGGGTTATCCCCCCACCCGGCGTTCCGAGAGCAGTTGAGTCCAGCCATCGCCGCCTCTCTAAGGCGGAATGGACACATGGGGTGGGACACAATGGATCAACAAATTCTGAAAAGCGAGATGCACACCGATATAGCCTTCCTAATGCTCTTCGTAAAGGCTTCTCTAAAGCCTTCGTCCAACAATACCACCTCCGACAGCCAAGTGGCGGAGGTCCTCTATTCATTGCACAACAATCTTCCGATGGACATCGGACACAGCATCTGGATGGAGATATTAGACGTCGGTATGACCCTCGACGGTATTTTACCGTTTCCTTGTTTGATAACCCATTTTTGTAGGGAAGCCGGTGTCCCGATAGGGCACCTCACTGCACCAAAGAAGGACTTCACGAAGACACAGTATAAGCACCAGATTACGGCGACGAAGAAATTAGAGGCGAGGAGGCGAGTAGATCCAAATTTCCAAAGGCGGCGTCTTGCCGAACCGGTCCATATGTCGTCCGAGAGTGCATCAGACAGTGATCCCGACTTCGACCCGGATGCACCACAGGCAGAGGAGGCCGTGCATTGCGGCGACACACGTCCTTATATGCGCCGATTTATGGATCAAATGGCGAGCGAGAGGAGGCGATCAGACGAGCGGATGGATCTTGGGTTCCAAAATTTGAACCTACGTATGGATGGCTTTGATGCGCGCCTCACCCAAGCTGGCTTTCCAGCACCACAAGCATATCCGACGCAACCCGAAGGAAGGAGGAGAGTGAGAGGACGGCGAGACAGGGGTACGTCATCATCATCCCGCCAGTAGATGGGTTTGTTTTCATGCTCTCTTGTTTGATTGTTCTTGATGATGTACTGTACTGTTTTCTTTGTTTCTGTTGGATGACTGTAATAACAACACACAATATGTATCTGCACTTTGTACCACTTGCCTGCACATTGGGGACAATGTGTGGGTAAGGTTTGGGGTTGCCAATCGGGCCCCTATGTATGCACGTTGACGTCCCACGCTTATGAATGGTTAGATTATTGTAGTTCATATTTCTTGTTTTGGATGATTGAGACCGACCATTGTGGGGAGAATCTTGTGATAGTGACGTGACCATAAAAGGAAGGATCGGGAAAGGACATGACTAGGGACATTAGTGGAGACCACCCAACAGCGAGATTCGAGCCTAAAAAAGACGTTTTTCATTTCGAGGGATTCATACACAAAATTCATATACACTTTTTTGAATTCCTTGTCGTGATTATAGAGTGATCTCGCTATAATATTGTATTGAGTAGCAAAGACGGCCATCGGGATGTTGGGTAAGGGTATAGTAGACCATATCGTGTGGACCTTAAGAGATGATTCCAGGCATTGTGTGTAGTTTTAACCCATTTTTTTATCTATCATTCCTTTTGGCCCCTTATGTGTGGTTCCATAACCTAGTTTGCAGCCAAACACTCACCCCATTCACTTCAAACCCACCATTAAACCCGAACCAAAAGCCTTAGCCAACCCATATCCGAAAGTGTGTCAATCAGAAGCAGTAATGAACAGCAGAAGATAGAGCAAAAAAGAAATAGTACAGGCCAGTCAGGAAAAATAATTTGGGTCAGTTTAACACAAAAGTTAGAAAAAGAGGGTCAATGATGCACCAGTCAAATAAAGAAGGCCAATGATGCCTAAATATATATATATATATATATACATATATACAGTTAGTTAGATAGTAATTACAGCAGCTAAATAAGAGAGTCAAAGCGACTCCAATAGTGACAAAGAGGGCCAACTGATAGAAAGTGAAGTAAAGAAAGTTCAGAACTGCTAATGATTGACACGCCGAGGATTTTTGATCCTTTTTACCCTTCGTTTCTCAGCCATAACCCTAGCCCCATTACAACCCTTGTAAAGACCTGGATGATCTTTTGGAAAATGTGATTAAGGTATACGACCACGTTTACCGATAGTCCCTGTCTTGCTACTTGATTCCCTTCTAAGATCAACCATTTTGGACATTTGTGCGTCTTTCATTAGATATGTCATGTAATTATTGAGTATTTTTGTACATAGAGTCCTTATACATGACTACATGTGCGACAGCCTAGGTTCGAGTGAAATGAGAGTATCCCGTGAGGTAGGGTCGTGGCGAAATGTTTTCCCTAGTATGTTTGGACTTAGTGCGACCTTAATGCAGTCGGAGCAGTCACGAGTTCAACTCACAATGGAAGGCCATAGATCAAACAGAATAAAGATGAGGCGAGGATGAGATAATCATTAACGAGTATGGGAACTCACCAGTGCATAATGTGGTACCGATTGGGAGTTGTGTTGTTATTATTTCACGGATATATGATTTATTTCTATTTTGTTGCTAATTTGCTTGAGGACAAGCAACGCTCGGTTTGGGGTTGTTGATAACGCCACTTTTTGGCGTTATTTTCAGTCCATAAACTAATGAGATTGGCTTGTGTTTAAGCAAAAAGGCGGAATTTTATGGTTTATCTAGTGAATTGTGCAGGTTATCCGAAAGAAGGCAATCATCGAGAAAAGAAGCAGAAAAGAGCTAAAAGAGAGTCTAAAACGAAGCCCAACGGAAGCCCGAGATCCAAGCCCAAGAACCGTAACCAGATCCACGAAACAAACGTGACCCGAAGGCATCAGAAACACGCACGGCTTATCCTGCGATTTACAAACCGCGGCCAAAACCGCGCATATCCCTGTTTGGTTTGCTATACTTGGCGTTTTCCGACTTTTAGGTCATTAGCTCGACACGTGCGACGGTGGGCAGAAAAGGGACGATTTTCAGAGCACTTTCACGTACTTTGGAGCCACGATAGAGCATTGATTGAAGGGAGTTCACTACACGAAGTGGATTAGAGCCGAGAGAGAAGGGATTCGTCGTACATTCTTACCGTTTACGATCACCATGATTTCACACACCAATCTATACCTTTTGTCTAGTGTTTTTATCCACCCCAACATGAACTAATCTTTAGATGTTAGGGGTTGGAACAACTATGGATTTTACGATGGATGACGTGTAACCGAATGATTATTTTTACTACTTTTGATCTATGAAAGCATTTGCATTCAGTTTTAATTATCGATTGTAGCTTGATCACCTCCAATTGACCTTGATGGTTTTTGATTAAGTTTGAGAAAATTAATTAAAGGCTAGATCAATAACTCAAGTGCCGGAAAGGAGATTCGGGTAGAGATAGACGAATCACTTTCTGCTCAGAACAATTTGACTTAATGTATTTTAAAACCCTAGGTGTAGATCGAGAGATAACACCTACAGTCTTGAAATAGGACCTGTTATTGCTTGAAAAAGAATAACAGTGACTTTTATAAACTAGGGTTCATAGAGAGAGTCGGTAATAATTCTTGTTCGGGTATTTGTTCATCAGTAGTATTTCCATAGGAATTCCAACCCTCAACCTTTTCCTTATCAAAAGTCTTTCAAAACCTTCCGTTAATCGATTGTCGTCCTTATTTAGTTATTAAATTAAGTTATTAACCACAACTCAAAATTGCGACCGTTCAGTTAATAGAATTTATAGTAATTGTGATACTTAGTTCCTAGTTCCCTGTGTTCGATACTCGTACTTTTTGTACTATTACATGATTCGACCCGTACACTTGCGGTTTAGATTAGGAGGGTGTAAACCCGCCTATCATATCATTACAAAGCTTAGTCGTGAATTCGCAATGAAAGAATTGGGCGAACTTAATTATTTTTTGGGCATTTCCGTGTCCAAAACGTCACCGGGCTTATTTTTGTCTCAAGAAAAGTATGTTCGGGAAATTTTGGCACGAGCTAATATGACCTCTTGTAAGTCCACAAAAACTTCGGTTGATACTAAGGCTAAGCTAAGTGCCTCTTCGGGTCCTCGGTTTTCAGATCCAACATTATATCGGAGCTTAGCCGGCACACTCTAATACCTCACATTTACACGTCTGGAGATATCGTACGCAGTGCAACAAATTTGTCTATTTATGCATGATCCAAGGGAGGAACACATGCATGCTCTTCGTCGCATACTTCGATATATTAAAGGCACCTTATCATTTGGATTGCGCTTATCTCCTTCGGATATGTCGTATCTTGTTGTATACACCGACGCAGATTGGGGTTGATGTCCCAATACTAGACGTTCTACATCTGGCTATTGTGGTTTTTAAGGGACAATCTAATTTCTTGGTCCTCTAATTTCTTGGTCCTCTAAGTTCTACATCGAGTGCTGAAGCCGAATACCGAGGAGTGGCTAATGTGCTTTCGGAGACATGTTGGCTGTGGAATCTTCTACTCGAACTACATTGTCATATATCGAAAGCAACTATCGTGTACTGCGATAATGTAAGTGCAATTTATTTATCGGGAAATCTGGTTCAACACCAACAGACCAAACATGTCGAACTTGACATACATTTCGTGCGTGAAAAGGTGGCGCGTGGCCAGGTTCGAGTGCTTCATGTTCCTTCCCGATATCAATACGCCGATATTTTCACCAAAGGCTTACCAAAAGTTTTGTTTGACGAGTTTCGATCCAGTATTCACGTTCGATCGTCTTCCATTTCAACTACGGGGGAGTAATAGAGGGAGTTTGATGTAACATTGTAGATAAGATCACATGTCAATTGTATAGTTTATTAATAACAAACATAGCCTAGTTTATAGGTAGTGATAGGTAAGCTTTGTAGATATTGTTGATCCAAACCCTCAGTGATTTGATAATGACTCTTTAAAACCACTTAGTGAAAATTGTAAGTAGACAATATGTATTAGAGTTTCACTATCGCTGATAAGTACTATGTCTCTTCAGTACCGCTGATAGGAAACTCATGCTCTTTAATTTTAACATTCAGCGAACACTGTTCATCAATAGAGCTCTGAGCCTGTTCAGTCCTATTGTTGATCGCTGATAGTTTAGTTATTTACTTATGATCCCTGAAGACAAGTTTCACGTCAACAAAGGTTCTACGCTGAAGTCGAAGATCAAGCCCAAGAACCAGCGACAAGTCTACTAATGAACTGATGCGGATATAAGCAAAGCAAGACTTGTCCACTCAACGTGAAGTTTCAAGTAGAAGACTTCAGCGATTGCTGAGCTTTGTCACTCGCTGATAAGGTACTGTTCAACAAGCGTTGATCATGAGGTCTACTCTACAAGTTACTTTTGTCTTTCCCCCTTGCACGTCTCCGTACGATAATGTCAGAAAGGACATCCATTTTGTCCTTGATCATACAACCGACTCTGATTCTACATTGTACACCATGCGGCTACTAAGGTTGTCTACTAAGGTCAAACCATGCAACCAATCAGCTGCTGCCACGTGTAAAGTAATACTAAAATGCATTAAATGCATGCAGTATATAAAGAGAAACCTTACTTCAACATGAAGTGCTTGACCATCTTCTTCTCTCTATCTTAGTGTTAGAATATTACTCATAGTATTCTTATCTCCTTTCTGTCTTAATTCTAGTGCAAGAAACTTATTGTTCTTAACTTGTTTAGATTAGGCTTAGTCCCTAATCTTGTTCCGCAACAAGTTGTAAATTGTTTGATTATGTCAATAAACAATTTAGAAAGTAAAAATTTGTGTGTTTGTATTCAACCCCCCCTTCTACAAACTTGTATAACCCTCTCGGGACCAACAAGTGGTATCAGAGCAGATTTGTTTAATCTCATAAACAAGATCTTGCTTATACTAATCTTCTCTCTTCCTTGCTATTTCTCATAATGGCTACCAACACAAACACTAATTATATTGATAATGGTTCTCTTGCTAAACCCCCTAGATTTTCCAGAGATAACTTTAATCTGTGGAAAAATAGGATGATACTCTTCTTAGAAGGTGTAGACCTAACTATACCTTACTACATCGAACATGGTCCATACGTTCCTGTTAGAATTGATCCTGAAGTTCCAGCCGATGAGAATAGAGCTGCTATTCCAGAA
This sequence comes from Saussurea involucrata, assembly GCA_033807775.1. Taxonomy (NCBI): domain Eukaryota; kingdom Viridiplantae; phylum Streptophyta; class Magnoliopsida; order Asterales; family Asteraceae; genus Saussurea; species Saussurea involucrata. The sequence continues at coordinate 85,155,765 of CM066313.1, forward strand.
AGATTGGTTCCAAAGGAAATTCATATGTGGACTGATGAAGATAAGAAGAAAGTGGCTCTCAACACCAAAGCCAGATCTATCCTCTCCATGGCTCTTCCTGACGAAGTATACCATTCCGCCGTGAACCTAAAAACCTCCAAATCCATGTGGGACACAATCTGTGTTCAATATGAAGGTACATCTGAAGTCCAGGACTCATGAAAGATCAACCTGGTAAGACAGTACAAAAGCTTCATTTGTGGTAAGAATGAATCTCTCTCTTAAGTTCACCAACGTTTTAACTGCTTAATTATTGATCTAAAGACTGTTGGTAAGGAATATTCTAACTTTGAAATTCTGACAAAGTTCTTAGAATGTTTACCTGAAAGCTGGGACAGTTATTCAATGTGTCTTAAGCTGTCAAAGGATCTTAAATCTATGACTCTTTCTACCTTATATGGCACGATGCTTAATCATGAGCAATCGAGTCATCTTAAGAAGAATCTTGTAAAAGATTCCAAAAGCACCCCTGTTGCTTTAATCTCAGAGTCACCTTTACTCAGCGATCAACTATCACTATCACTGAGTTGGAGACTAACTCTGAATGTTCATCAGATCCTGACTCTTCAGATCTTGATTAATCTATGGCTCTTCTATCTAACAAGTTCAGGAGATTCGCCAAAAAGAAAAATTTCAGAAAGAACAAACCTCTTGCTATCACTGACAAGCCTAGATCATCAACCCCTGTTGATAAGGCTACTGCTACTTGCTATAACTGTGAAAAGATAAGACATTTTGCTAGCGAGTGCGGGACAAAGAAAGTTTCTAGAACCTCAGCTTTCTCCAAGAAATCCTCTAACCCTAGGGCTAGAGATGACATGTACCAAAAGCTGAAAGAAAGGTACGCACAGCTGAAAGGCTTTAAGAAGAAAGGCAAAGGCCTAATGGCTAACTATGATTGAGCTGCTTTTGATGAAGACAAATCATCTGACTCTGAAGATGATGATGAGGCCAATCTCTGTCTCATGGCCAAACTTGAAGATGAGGAAGAAAATTCTGACATTCCCTCTACTTCAACCTCTGCTACTAAGGTATCACCTTCTTTCTTTACCAATATTTCAAATATTGATGAAGCTGATAGCCTTCGAAAGATCGATCTCCTGACTATGAGTTTATATGATGCCATGAATGGCAAAACTGTTGTTGAAAATCAAAATATTGATCTCGCTGAACAACTTAAAAACTGTCACCTTCAAATAGAAAAGCTTTCTAAAATTGAAGAAGACTTGAAAGATCAAGTTCATATAATCAGCTAGTCAAAATCGAACGAGAAGAAGCTATCGCTGCATTAAAAGCTGAAAAGCTACTGTTGATGGATGGTATAAATCCTCAACAACGATCACTGAGATAATTAAGTCTCAGATTCCTCTGAGTGACAAACGTGGTCTTGGTTACAAAGCTGATGCTGAAGAACCAACCACTGACCATTCTATGCTTAAATTTGGAGTGTTTGTCTCCTCTATCGCTGATACTTCCTCATCTCAATGTTCCTCTTAAAAAACTCCTATCCCTGAGGAAAAACCTACCTTAGTCCTTAAAGACAAAGGTAAAGGAATTGCTTTTAACCAAAAACCTCAGAAGAGTACCTTTGTACCTAAGTTGAATGCTTTCAAAGCTTCAGTAACTGATAGGCGGGTTTACACCCCCCTAAATCTAACCGCAAGTGTACGGGTCGAATCAAGTAATAGTACTGAAAGTACGAGTATCGAACACAGGGAACTAGGAACTAAGTATCACAATGACTATAAGATCTATTAACTGAACGGTCGCAATTTTGAGTTGTTGGTATTAAACTAATTAATTACATGTAACTAAATCAAGGCAAGACAATAGACAACTTTAAGGACTTCGGATAGAGAAAACAGATGAGGGTTGGAAATTCTAAGGTTTTCACATACAAACACTTGACTCGAAACAATTACCAGCTAATCCCTTTAATGAATACCCGATCTCTAAAATCACTGTTGTTCTTTCTCAAGCAACAATGGGTTTTATTTTGAAAGCACAAGTTTTATCTCTCGATCTCAACCTATGGAATTCAAAACACATTCACTCAAGATTTCAACGGGACTAAGGCTTACTTGGTATATCTCTATCCAATTTCTCACATTAGGCATGCAATTCTAATTCTAAGTAACAATTAATTCTCTCGAACTTAATTGCTAACAAACATTTCAGATGTAAATTGGCCAAACTCACAAAAGCACTAAAATCCAAATCACATGCTTCATTAAAATAGGAAAAACTGATAAAAGCTTCAATTCAAATGTTCATATGCTTAAACCAAATTCATTCCAACCCCCAACATCTAAAGATTAGTTCATGTTGTGGTGGACAAAAACTCAAGAAAAAGAAGAGAAATAGCATGTGCAAACATAGTGATCGTGAACGTGGTGAATGTAATGGTGAACTCCCTTCTCTCGGCTCTAATCCAATTATCGTTGTGAACTCCTCCTCATACCGTCCTCTATCGTGGCTCCAAAGTCTCCGAAAAGCCTCTGAAAACCGCCCCTCCACAGTCTGCCGTCGTCTGTGTGCGAATGATAACCTAAAATCCGGAAAACACCAAATATGAAGCTGGAATAGAGGGGTGTGCGGTTTAGGCCGCGACTTGTAAACCGCGGGATAAACCGCACAGTTTTCTAAAGTGCTCCGGGTCAGGTTCGGTTCATGGTTTAGGCACGGGTCTTGGGCTTGGATCTCGGGCTTCCGTTGGGCTTCGTTTTGTACTCGTTTTGGGCTCTTTTCCGCTTCTTTTCTCGATGATTGTCTCCTTTTAGATTACCTGCACATATCACTCGATAAACCATAAAATTTCCGCCTTTTTACTAGAACACCAGCCAATCTCATTGGTTTGAGGACCGAAAATAACGCCAAAAAGTGGCGTTATCAACAACCCCAAACCGAGCGTTGCTTTTCCTCAAGCAAATTAGTGATAAAATAGAATAAAAGCATATATCAGTGAAAAATAATAACTGCACAACTCCCAATTGGTACCACGTGATGCACTGTTGATTTCCCATACCCGTGAATGCCTATCTCACTCTCGCCTCATCCTTATTCTGTTTGCTCTATGGCCTTCCATTGTGAGTTGAACTCGTGACAGCTCCGATTACATTAAGGTTGTACTAAGTCCAAACATACTAGGGAAAGCATTTCGCCTCGACCCTACCTCACGGGATACTCTCATTTCACTCGAACCTAGGTTGTCGCACATGTTGTCATGTATATGGAATTTAGGTACAATAATACTCGATAAGTACATGACAACTCTAATGAAAGACGCACAAATGTCCAAAAAGTCGATCTCAGACGGGAATCAAGTAGCAAGACAGGAAATATTGGTAAAGGTAGCCGTATACTCTAATCACGTTTTCCAGAAGATCATCCAGGTCTTTACAAGGGTTGTAACGGGGCTAGGGTTATGGCTGAGAAACGAAGGTAAGCGGATCAAAAATCCTCGGTGTGTCAATTTTTAGCAGTTCTGAACTTCTTGACTTCACTTTCTATCACTTGGACCTATTTGTCACTACTGGAGTCGCTTTGACTCTCTTATTTAGCTGTTGTAAAACTATCTAAACAACTGTATTTTTTTCCAAGTTGGGACTTCATTGGTCCTCTTTATTTGATTGGGGCTGTATTGGCCCTCTTTTCTATATATTTTTCATGACTGGTCTGTACTGCTTCTTGATTGACACACTTTCGGATAAGGGTTGGCTAAGGCTTTTGGCTAGGGTTTGATGGTGGGTCTGAAATAAACAAATTGGTGAGTGTTTGGTTGTAAAATGGGTTATGGGTACACACATAACGGGTCGAAAGGAACGTTAGACAAAAACGGGTTAAAGTGCACATAATGTCTGGAATCATCTCTTAAGGTCCACACGATATGGTCTACTATACCCTTACCCAATATCCCGATGGTCGTCTTTGCTACTCAATGCAATATTATAGCGAGATCATTCTATAATCACGACAAGGAATTCGAAAAGGTGTATACGAATTAGGTGTTTGAATCCCTCGAAATGAAAGGCGTCATTTAGGCTCAAATCTCGCTCATGGGTGGTCTCCACTAATGTCCCTAGTCATGTCTTTTCCCGGTCCATCCCTAATGGTCACGTTACTATCACAAGATTCTTCCCACAATGGTCGGTTTCAATCATCCAAAACAAAATTTTAGCTACTATGATCTAAACATTCAGAAGTGCAGGAAATCTACGTGCATAAATGTGGTCCCGATTGGGCAACCCCAAACCTTACCCACACATTGTCCCCAATGTGTAAGTCTCGGTGCAGGCGATACACAAGTGTGACACGTATCATTATGCAGTTATTGGAGTTATCAAACAGGAAAGACAAAGTATTAACACGAAACATCAAAGAGCTAGCCCACAGTTTTTCAAAAAATAGCCACCCCAAACCTAGGTCGTGGCCTAGGTTTGTCAAATAACGCCAACCCCAAACCTCGGCAAAACCGAGGTTTGCACAGGATTAAAAGTGAGTGTGTCGATGTTGAAAGGTGAGGCACCCCAAACCTAAGTGAAACTTAGGTTTGTTGCCTCTCGTTTAACTAAAAAGGAGACAAAACATCATACAACACTCGTTAACAGACAAAGTTAAAGCATACCTGTTTGCCCGGACGGAGGAGATTCTCATGGAAGATTTGAGCGACCAAATGAGAGACGTCGGAGGAGACAGAGAGAGAGAATGCAAAAAGAAAACAAAGCAAAAGCCGAAAGAAAGCAACGAAAAGAAACGACACAAAGCAAGAAAAAGGAACACAACGCACGAGAACAGTGAGCCGCGCGGTTTGGGTCGTGGCCTAAAACCGCGTGGCATCCCGCATAACTCTCTGCTTCGAAAACCATCCAGGGACACCCGCGACTTAGCGCGCGGCTTGAAGTCGCGGGGTATCCCGCACAAGTCTCTGTTTCAAAAAAAAATTTGTAAACAAAAGACGCTAAAACGTAAATTAAAAAGAAAACAAACCTCGCTGGGTTGCCTCCCACCTAGCGCCTTGGTTTCGGTCGTGGATCGACCTTCCTTCTGATAACTCCTTCGGCTTTCCTTGATTCTCGGATGCCTCTTCACCTCTACCTCTTTCGCTCTCGAACATCTTGAACACTGTCTTTTCACCACCAACCCTTAAGGTCATCTCGCCTTCTTCCATGTCGATCAATGCTTTGCTCGTGGCCAGAAATGGTCTTCCCAAAATCGGCGGGACCTCTATATCTTCATCTATGTCCAGCACCACAAAATCCACCAGAAAGTATAACTTGTCAACCTTGATGAGAACATCCTCTATCACTCCATATGGATACACTATAGATCTATCCGCGAGCTGAAGTGTCATGTATGTTGGCTTCACTTCACCCAAGCCAAGTTTCCTGAAAACAGATAAGGGCATTAGATTAATACTGGCTCCTAAATCACATAACACCTTATCAAATTTAAGATTCCCAATTTGAATATGGATCGAAAAACTCTCTGGATCCTTAAGCTTCGGGGGAAGATTGTTCTGAATGATCGCACTGCACTCTTCAGTAAGTGCAATGGTAGACTGGTGTTCGATTGCTCTCTTCTTGGATAAGATCTCTTTCATGAACTTGAGATATGTTGGCATTTGGGTTAGCGCTTCTGCGAAGGGGATGTTGATGTGTAGCTTCTTGAAGATGTCAAAGAATTTCTTGAACTGTTCCTCATCTTTATGTGCCTTTACCCGATTCGGAAATTGTAGCGGTGGTACAAACGATTTGACAACCGGCTTGGATGGGGGTGTCACCTCTTTTTCCTTCGGTTCTTCCTGATCAGCCATATCACTAGAACGATCATCCTTCAACCCAACATTCACTTCCTTGATCATCTCCTTGCCACTTCTCAGATAAATGGATTTGTACTCTTCCCGGGTTTTCCTTTCGGTTTGATTCGGAAAGGTTCCGGGAGCTTGGTTTTGTAGGGCTTCAGAAATTTTCCCCACTTGCCTTTCAAGGAGCTTTATGGATGCTGTGTTCTGATCAGTAGCCGCCTTGACCGTGTTAACCGTGCTTGCTAACTCTTTAACTGTGCTATCTATCTTGGTCATGAACTTCATCATCATATCCTCTAACCCCGGTTTCTTCTCCCCGGATGGTCCTTTATCAAATCTCCGTTGGTTGTAACCTGGAGGACGGTAAACATTGTTAGAGTTAGGAGAATTAGAAAAGTTGGAATGATTACCTTGTTGTTGTTGACCGGGTTGCCCTTGCGGCTGACTCCATGAAAAGTTAGGGTGTTTCTTCCACCCTTCGTTATATGTGTTCGAGAAAGGGTCGTTCCTCGGCTGGTTGTTCCGGTTTTGTAAAAACTGAACCTGTTCAGGTTCTTGAGCAGCGGGGAACACGTCTGGACTACCTCCCTTCAAATGGTTTGTGATAGCAGCTAATTGAGCTTTTATCACCTTCATCTCATCATTCTCTTGCACACTCGCAACTCTTCTAACGGCTGATCTTGGAGTAGAAAAACTATGTTCGGCAAGATTATCGATCAACTCGCATGCCTCCTCATAAGACTTATCCATTAGGGCTCCACCCGCAGCAGCTGTAATGTCGTTTTTGAACTGCGGGTGAAGTCCACTGAAGAACATTTGGATAATGACCCAACCTTGTAACCCATGATGAGGGCATTTCTTGATCATATCTTTGTACCTCTCCCAAGCTTCGTACAACGTCTCTTGATCCCATTGAGCAGAATGGGTGATTTCAGCCATAAGTTGGGCGGTTCTGCTTGGTGGGAAGAATTTCTGGAGGAAAGCCGCTTTCAGTTGCGCCCGGGTGGTGATCGAGTCCGGTTGGATACTTTATGTCCAAGTTTCGGCCCTGCCTTTGAGTGAAAAGCTGAACAACCTCAGCTTAATTGCATCCTCTTCCATCTCATTGATCTTGAACGTGTTGCAAATCCTCTAAAATGCACGGAGATGTGCATGAGGATCTTCTGTTGAGGCTCCTACATACTGACTTTGTTGTACCATAACGATGGTACTCGGTTTGAGCTCAAAAGAGTTCGCCCCAGTAGTGGCCGGTTGGATGCCTATGCGTGCGGCTGCCACGTTCGGATCGGCAAACGACCGCATAGGACGTCTCTCCGGAGGAGCTTCGTCGCCCATCTTCAGATGTCGCTTAGCTTTTGATTCTTTTCGTAACTTACGGGCGGTTCTTTCAATTTCCGGATCGAGTGGTTCGAGTCCTTTCCCTCGGGTTTTCCTTGGCATAAGCCAGTTAGTACCTGAAACGGAAAGTAAACAAAATTAGCAATCCAAAAACTGAAAGTGATGAAATAAAATAACAAAAATAAAAATGTTCAATGTAATAGCGCTTATAGCTGGTAGTGCTATCAGTTGCAACTAGTTCCCCGACAACGGCGCCAAAAACTTGATAGGCGGGTTTACACCCCCCTAAATCTAGAGCCATAGTTTAAGGGATTTAGGTGACCGGATGGGCCTAAACTTAAACTTGGTATTAGAAATCACAACTGAGAATCAGGAAATGCGCTAGGAGGACACTATTATTGAGATAGGACTAATAGGGTACTGAGGACTGTCATGTAAGGTAAGTTTGAAATTCCACTTGGCCAGTGTAATTGCGAGCTTACAGGTACATGTATGTGCTTAACCTGCCTTATTATTCTGAAGTGGTAGTCAAAGGCTAGTGTTTATGTCGTGTGCCAGTACTTTAGAATGTGAGTAAGATCCATGAAAAGTAGATTGAGACCCATTGACGGGGAGATATCGTAACAGACCAGTTATGATGTGATGTAGGTATACATCGTAGAGAAGAAAGTTGTTTGGAATGTATTGAGTCGTCTAGAAATAGATCTTCGTGGGTTCGAAGAGGATGAACGATTGCTTGTGAGTAAGACTCCTAGTTCAGGAGAGTCCCGATTCTACAAATCGTGGGATAGATCAGACGGGATGGTAAGGAATAACAGTGTTGAAATCTTGAGTGTATCAACAGAACCCTGACTTCTTAGTCGAGCTTTTCAGTGGCAGGATCACTGCAGGGAGATATCAGTAGAGAATTGAAAGCGTGTAGAGGTAGAATGTGGGATAATTGATCAGGACGAAAATAGTATGAAAGGATTGAGTAAGTGAGATGTGGAAAGCATGTTCAGCAAGTTATTGTATGACCGAGAGGACGACCATTGGTCGTAGGAAAAGTGACAAGGGTAAACTGTGTGGGTTAAGCAGTTGACCTTGTTTGAGTGAGTAGCCTTCAATTGCAAGTAGAGTCTCATGCAGGGTGTTCTTTTGTGTAACATAAAAATTTTCACGATTGAAGTTAAATGTGTGAATATAAATTTTGACCTAATATGAGTCGGCGTATGCAAGCGTATGTTTAAAGCAAAATGCAAATCCATTTACATCGTCCAGTAAAGTTTGAGGTTTACGGTTTGCAAAATATTCCACTCTTTTCATGATGAGTTAAATTATTAGAAAGTCAAGAAAACGATTGAATGTAAAACTTTTATAACCAAAATGAGTATTGACATGTTGAAGTTATTCATGTGTACGAAAACCGACAGGTTTACTTTGTGTCGGTAATTTCTTTCAGGATGTGGTCGTATGAAAAGATTTTTCACTTAATATAATTCCATCGTAACGACATAATTTGGTGGAGTAAGATTAAGTTTATGAAAAGTTGGAGAAATTAATTCCCTTGCTCTTCTTGTACGCCGCTTTTTGGCTGAAAGGGGAGAAATCAATTAAAGGTTTTAGGGTTTTGTGAGTGTGTAACCTGCACATTGAGAGTGAGAGAAGAGAAGAGAAAGAAATCAAATAATGAGAGCTATGTGTGTGTGTTTGGTGTGTGCGCAGAGGGAGCTGCAAGAGAGAGAGAGAGAGAGAGAGGGGGGCAGCGAGAGAGAGAGAGAGCTGCGAGAGAGAGAGCAGCGAGAGAGGGAGAGAGCAGCGAAAGAGAGAAAGAGCTGCGAGAGACGGCAAGGGAGGAGGCCGGGGAGTGCGGCTGAGGAGCGTCGGCAGTCGGCTACCGGTGGTGGTCGCCGGCGGTGGTCGCCGACGGTAGCGGCTGAGGTGGTGTCTAACCGTAAAAAAATAAGAATCGCTCTGTCCTTTGAATAGCGAGAAATAGAGAGAAACAAGGAAGAAGAAGAAGAAGAAGAACGGTTGGGCAACGGTTCCCGTTTCGTGAGGTCTTATTCGGGTAAGAAACCATTTCCTTGTGTTTATCTTATTGCAAGTAATGTAGATTTGTTAGGTTTCTAGTTGCACTCGGCTATGTGAACTGAGAAATCAAATAGAGTATTTATAGAGTTTTGATTTCCAATTCATATTTTCAAGTTAAATCAAATGTATATGGATTCTTGATTTTTGGAAGAAATGTTGATGGTTAATTTGTAGAATAAGTTAAAAACGAAGAAATTGAGTTTTTGTCGAAATCATCGAATTGCGGGACTCGGTTGTTACCGGAAGTCGAACTACCCAGACTTGTTAGCAAAATGATCTGGTATTTTAAAGAAAATGAAGTTCCGGTAGTGTTGGAAATTGAATGAGGTTCCGGTAACATTTTGTTGAGTCCCGATAAGTTAATAAATGGGCCGGAATATAATTTTAAGAAAAGGGGCGGAATGATTATTTTAATTGGAGTCTAAACCTCATGTGGGCCGAAGGTTGTTAACAAAGTCACGTGGTGTTGGACTCGAAGTTGCCACGTGACCTTGTTTATTTTTTAGTAGACCGACATATTAGAAAATTAAGTGTGGATTGCTAATTTTACTGTTGGGCCGAAGAAAAGTTTAAATATGGGCCGAGAGAATCATATTGCACGTTTATAATTTGAAAGTGGTACTGGGCCGAATTTGTTTAAGTAATCCAAGATTTTTATTGTAAACTTAGTTTTGGGATAGACCAATGGGAAGGCTTTAGATTTATAAATTCAGTTTTAATTACGGACTTAGTGAAATCGGGTAGTGTACATTATTTAGTTATAAGACCCGGAAATTATGACTTTTGGATTTGAAATATATCTTATCAAACAAGATAATTGAGGGTACTTGCGGAAGTAAACTGGAGTACAAATTATTAGATTTTGATATACATTTCCTATATAATAGGCGTTCCACCTAGAGATCAGAAGTGTAAGTGTGAAGCTTCAGAGCGAGCAAGCCAGGTGAGTTTTTCTAACTAAGATGCGTGACTTTTAACGTGTTTTTTTAAAGCAAGTACATGATAAGAAATGCAATGTTTTATTCCTATGCTTTTAACTGCATGAAAGTTTATTTAAAGTTTCATATGAGATGTATGCATACATTGTGGTAGACGTAAATTGGCTAAGTCGGGGGGAGGTTCCGCCAATACTCACGTCGGGGGGAGGTTCCGTTTATGCCATATAAGGGAGTATCCAGTAAGGCAGCGTGAGACTGACTCGTTGTCACTTTCGAGTGACTTCAGGGTGCCATTTACGGGAGCGGATTTATCCGTGTAAATTTTATGTAAAGTTATATGACAGTTCATGAAAAGTTATGTGAAAGTTTTATGTAAAGTTATATGATAGTTTCATGAAAAGTTATGTGAAAGTTTTATGCAATGATATTTGAAAGTGATGAACTGCTTTTAAATGATTTTGAGAACTGTCAGGAGGGACTCACTAGACCTCATGGTCTAACCCTTGCATTTTCCAAACTAAACCTTTTCAGGTAAGCAGATAATAGGAGGCTCAGGTAAGTGAGCAAGAGCATGATAGAGGACAGAAGCAGTTAGAGACAGTGCCACTCATACTTTTAGTAGCTAGCTCATTCTCAGTTGTGTATAGGTTGTTTCCGCCAACCTAACTTCTAGACTTATGTAAGAAATTTTTGGAACCCATTTTTGGGATGTTATGTTTTATATGAATTGTAACAACCAAGTATAAATAAATCGTACATAGCGTTTAAATTTAAAGAATTACAATACTGGTTCCAATAATTCATTACGTCTGTCTCAAAACTTAGGTTGGCGGAAACAACCTATATACAACTGAGAACATACTAGTTTCTATAAGTGCCAAAGGCACTGTCTCTACCTGCATCTGTACTCTATCCTGCTCTTGCTCACTCACCAGAGCCTCTTACTATCTGCTTACCTGAAAAGGTTTAGTTTGGAAAATGCGAGGGTTAGACCATGAGGTCTAGTGAGCTCCCTCCTGACAGTTTTCAAAATCATTTCAAAACAGTTTATTACTTTCAAATATCTTTGCATAAACTTTCACATAACTTTTCATAAAACTATCACATACTTTACATAAACTTTCACGGATAAATCCGCTCCCGTAAATGGCACCCTGAAGTCACTCAAAAGTGACAACGAGTCAGTCTCACGCTGCCTTGATGGGTCACTCTTCCCATGGCATACACGGAACCTCCCCCCGGCATGAGTACTGGCGGAACCTTCCCCCGACTTAGCCAATTTACGTCTACCACAATGTATGGATACATCTCATGTAAAACTTTAAATAAACTTTCATGCAGTTAAAAGCATAGGAATAAAATATGGCATTTCTCATCATGTACTTACTTTAGAAAAACGTTAAAAGTCTCGTATTTTAGTTAGAAAACTCACCTGGTGCGTTTAACATCTTGTTTTACTTTGCTTCTGACTTACAATCGGGTTACCTGAGAAATGGATGAAATATAAATTGCTCAGACCCTAATACCAACTTTTCGGACACTATCCGGACTAAACTTACCGGATACATAACTTACCGGTCAATCGCTACTTTCCGGACAACTTACCGGATAACTCGCTTACTGGATAACTCATACCGGTTAAAACACAACTTACCGGGTAACTCGACTTACCGGATAATTCTACTTACCGGGTAACCCAACTTACCGGGTAGCTCTTCTTACCTGATACTCTACTTACCGGGTACTCTACTTACTGGATCTCACACTTACCGGAACATTCACTTACCGGAACTATCACTTATCGGATACACCATCCGGTAACCTGCATCTGGGCTACTTACCGGACGACGGCTGTAATGCCGTTTTGGGATCGAAATCCGCTAATCAAACTCTTAACCAACGAAAATGCGCAACAAATTAATAAGCATACTTAGACCATTCCTTACTAACTCTTTGTTGTTAAAACACAAGGATGATTGTATAATCTCCCATTAGGGCTTCATCCTCAACTTTTAGCTAAAACCCTCAAACAAACCAACAATAGCTGAACATTAAAATAGAAATTTGAGTTTGGGATTACCTGATAGATTCACTGAAGAATCAGACTCCCAATCCACTTTTCTTTCAAATTGCTGATTGATGGTGTTTTTCCTTCTTCAATTGCTATGGAACCCAATCTTCCCTTTTTCTTTTCTCTTTCTCTCTAGCCGACACCCACACACACAATGAACAACTCTAGGGTTTTGTGCCCTTTTGTGGGTTTCAAAGATTACAATCTGGCCCCTGCACTGTCAACTTTACAACTTTTCCCACAAAACTTTAATCTTTTCAATTTAGATCTTGGTTATTACAATATCTCCCCCTCAAAAGAATTCCGTCCTCGGAATTCCATTGTCGAAGATCTGAGGGTACTTGGACCTTAGGTCCAACCCTATTTCCCCAGTCGCTTCTTGTCCTTTAAGAACTGCCACTTAATCGATACCAGTCTGGTCTCTTTGTTCCTTAACTGACAAATCTTGTTGTCCATAATCCCAACGGGTTTCCTTTACGTAAGTCAACTTCTCAGTAACGTTGTTGTCCTTTAAAGGAACAACCACATCTGTTTCTGCCAAACACTTCTTTAAGTTCGAGACATGAACCGTTGGACGAACTCCCTTTAGTTCCTCCGACAAGTCTAACTTGTATGCCGCTGCTCTAACTCGCTCACTAATGACAAAAGTCAACTTCTTATCGTCTGTATTTCTTGCAAGGTCGCCATCATCTCACTTCCCACATCGGCTCTCCATAAAAGAGACGTGCATCACACTATGAATTTCTTCTCAAAATCTCATCGAGTACCTCAAGATCGCGTACTATCTATTCAACTTTCTTAACTTCGACGGATCTACAGACTTAGTCCAACTTACCTTTCTCTCAAACTTCAAGGTTCAAAAGTCTTATGTTTTTTAATCCAACCAACTCAGTTCTACTCGGTCACCCCAAACCGTTCTGATGGGAAACATATCCGTACATCATACCTTGGAACCGCCCTCGGCGAGTCACCACTTTGCTATGTCGTGCCATCTTGTACTATTTACTTGCAACCTCTCCGAATACTATACTCACTTAAATATCACTAGAAAATCCAAGGCCAACCGCGCCTCCATTTGCTCACTTCCGTCCCCACGTCGGGACTCATGGTCTTAAAACACGTCTACCTACGGTCTCTCCTACCTATTTACTTCCTTAAAAGAAAGAGATTTGGCGGAAATTCCCCGCCACAGCAAGAAAAATCTTAGACCAGGAATAATCACTCACTTGACAACTTGGCACAAGGCTACCCTTGCACATCCCGACAAAATCACACGTGAGAGTTCCCTTCTCGGGTTACATATAATTCCAGATTACTTCTTCCAATCGGCATACATCTATGCAGATCATACTCCTTTCCCGAATCACATCGGCAACAGCTCGGCAACTAATTCGTACGTTCTCACCACTTCATCATTTCACACATAACGTGACTAACAGTAGGAAACCTCCATAATTCCTTATTGGAGTGTTCACTTATCCGAATTGAACTTATCCTGAAGGCTCATCAATTTCTCACTGCTTGCCACAAGCGTCCAGTCATATAACATAACTTCGGTTACCCCCACTCAACTAGGAGGAGCAACCATGATCACACCCTACTGTTCTCAATAGCTTACACTGAACGATCAGTTCGTTTGAACGTTTCTCACAACATCACCAACTCAACTCATTCAACTGCCCTTTTCCACTTCTTTCCCGCACAAAGACATGCACAAATCCTCTTCCTCTATACTCTTTCCAGGAGTTTGCACACTTACTGATGACAATCTACACACACTACTCCACCTTTTCGGTGTTACTGCCAAGCTTACTGCTTCCATCCTGCTCACTCGTCCCGATACACTATCTTCGCCTCCCCACGTTAACGTGGAGCACCGCCCACCAAACGTTACTTGCCCCACTCTTCCGATCTTTCCACATGCTGATAACACTTTCTCCTTATTACACATAACCAAAATTATAACTTGAGGCATCCAACCCAGTCATCCCAATTGACACCGGTGCTCAAAGCCACTACACACTCCTTGATTTCCAATCTGTTACTTTCTCGGACTAATCCTTTCATACAAAAGGAAACAATTCACATTCCTTAAAGATTTAGCATCTACTACACCACTTCTTAGACTCACTCATCCAACATCTTCTTTAGCCTTTTCCAGATCCTAAAATATACTTACTTAGCGACTCACGCAACCAAAAACACTTGGTTTCTCCTTTGAGTATCCACCCACGGTCGCTCCGACATTCTATTCCGATAATGGTCGTGTCACAACGCCAACTTACAAACCACCTGCTCCAACGACTTGATTAACAAATCGTACACCTCATTCGAAAACCCCGAAAAGACTTCCATCTGATGCTTCCTCTTTCTAACATCACATCACACATTGGCTGACACATTTGTCTTGGCAATTGATGCCACTACTCATTCGTTCATTCTCCACCCATAACATCTTACTGCAGACCAGGTCTCTCATGGTCATTCATACACAACTCAAACTTACCTTCATGTTCTCCTGCATAAATAACCGAGTCTATCTTGCTACTTTGTCTCTCCCCAGCTCTAGTTGAACCACAACTCATGAGTTTCTGATTAACTCAACATACTCGTTTCTTGCTAGTTCTTTGCGATTCCAAACCGTTACATAGACAGGGCACATTTCCTCACAGATCGACATAATCTATACACTCACTTCGTTTGTGCTAATACTTCATCCTTTACGAACCATCCACCTCGTAAGTAAAACGCTTATCTAAAACAGCAGTCTTTCACTATCTTAACACCCCTACAAGGTGGTCCTTTAGCTTTCAACCTTCTGATTCAAGTCTTCGGCCTCATACACTTTACACAACTGCTGACTTCAACGTCAATAGTTGACCTGTTGATACTTCCTTAACCTATTCTTCAACAAGGGTCCCTTACTGAACCTAATCCTTCCAACATATCATAATCAAATTCATATCCCATCGTCCTCATTTCAAACTCACTCGTGCAACATCAATATTACAAGATCACTTTTAAACTCTTATTCGACGTCGAGGATATTTCATTCCTACTTCACCACACTACTCATAACGAGTTGCTGTTGATCCAAACCCTCAGTGATTTGATAATGACCCTCTCTTAAATACTTAGTGAAAATTGTAAGTAAACAATATGTATCAGAGTTTCACTATCGCTGATAAGTACTAAGATCTTACAGTACCGCTGATAGGAACTCTCGCTCTTTAAAATAAACATTCAGCGAAACTGTTCACCATAAAGCGCTGAGTCTGTTCAGTCCTTATGGTGATCGCTGATAAGTTAGTTGTTTACTTATGATCCCTGAAGACAAGTTTCACGTCAACAAAGGTTCTACGCTGAAGTCGAAGATCAAGCTCAAGAACCAGCGACAAGTCTCCTAATGAACTGATGTGGATCAGCGAAGACTCAGATTTGTCCACTCAACGTGAAGTATCAAGTACAAGACTTCAGCTATCGCTGAACTTTATCATCTGCTGAATAGTAAATGATAATCGCTGAATCAACGAAAGCTGATCATGAAGTCCTCCGTACAAAAGTACTTTTGTCTTAACCACCCTTGCACGCCTCCGTACGAATTGTCAGAAAAGAACCTCCGAATATCTGAAATCGTACAACCACTCTGATACTACACTGTTCATCCTTACGGCTACTAAGGTTGTCAACCAAGGTCAATGACATGCAACCAACCAGCTGATGACACGTGTAAAGTATATACTGTCTTGCATTAAATGCATGCAGTATATAAAGAGATGAACTCACTTCATTTGAAGTAACTTGCTAACTCTGGACAAGTTCAAATCTCTCTCAAGATAGGATTTTATTAGTAATCTCCTTATCTTTCTTAGTGCAAGAAACCTTAGTGTTCCAACTTGTTTAGATTTAGGTTTATCCTTAATCTTGTTTCCGCAACAAGCTGTAAATTGTTAATGATTTATCAATAAACAATTTAGAAAAGTAAAATAGTGTGTTTGTATTCAACCTCCCCCCCCTTCTACAAACTTGTATAGGCCTTTCGGGACCAACAAGTGGTATCAGAGCGGATTTGTTTAATCTCATAAACAAGATCTAATCTAAGATATTTCTCTTCCTTGCTATTATCTGAAAATGGCCAACACAAACACACACTATATAGACAATGGTTCTCTTGCAAAACCCCCTAGATTTTCCAGAGATAACTTCAACTTATGGAAAAATAGGATGATGCTCTTCTTAGAAGGTGTAGACCCTACTATGACCTACTATCTTGAAAACGGCCCACACATCCCTGTAACAATTGATCCTTTAGTTCCAGCCACTTCAACTAGAGCTGCTATTCCTGAAAGGCTGATTCCAAAGGAAATACACATGTGGACCGATGAAGATAAGAAGAAAGTGGCTATAGATACAAAATCCAGATCCATACTATCCATGGCCCTTCCTGACGAAGTCTACCATTCCGTCATGAACCTGAAGTCATCAAAAGCCATGTGGGACACAATATGTGTTCAGTATGAAGGAACGTCTGAAGTCCAGGACTCAAGAAAGATCAACCTGGTAAGACAATACGAAAGCTTCATTTCTGGTAAGAATGAAACTCTCTCTGAAGTTCACCAACATTTTAATTGCTTAATTATAGATCTAAAAACTGTTGGTAAGGAATATTCTAACTTTGAAGTGCTGACAAAGTTTCTAGAATGTTTACCTGAAAGCTGGGACAATTATTCCATGTGTCTCAAGTTGTCAAAGGATCTTAAATCAATGACCCTTTCAACCTTATATGGTACATTGCTGAATCATGAGCAATCTAGCCATCTTAAGAAGAATCTTGTAAAAGATTCCAAAAGCACTCCTGTTGCTTTACTCTCAGAGGAACCTTCTACTCAGCGACCCTCGGTCACTATCACTGAGTTAGGAAGCAACTCTGAAAGGTCATCAGATTCTGATTCTTCAGATGATGATGAATCCTTGGCTCTCCTAACTAAAAAGTTCAGGAGATTCGCCAAGAAGAAAATGTTTAGAAAGAACAAACCTCTTTCAATAACTGACAAGCCTAAATCATCAGCTTTTGTTGATAAGGCTACTGCTACTTGTTTCAACTGCGAAAAGATAGGACATTTCGCTAATGAGTGCAGGTCAAAGAAAATCATGAGACCTTCAGCTTTTACAAAGAAATCCTTTGTTCCAAGGAATAAAGACGACAAATACTCAAAGCTGAAGGAGAAGTATGCAAAGCTGAAAAGCTTTAAGAAGAAAGGAAAAGGCCTGATGGCTGACTATGATTGGGCTGCTTCTGATGAAGAAGCCTCATCATCTGATTCTGAAGATGATGAAGCAAATCAATGTCTCATGGCCAAGATTGAAGAAGAGGAAGAAAGTTCAGACATTCCCTCCACTTCAACATCTGCCATTCAGGTATCACCTTCTTTCTTTACAAATATTGCAAATATTGATGAAGCTGATAGTCTCCGTAAAATCGATCTATTGACTAGAAGTTTATACGAAGCCATGAACGGCAAAGCTGTGGTTGAAAACCAAAATCTTGATCTCGCTGAAAAGATTAAAAACTGCCACCTTCAAATAGAAAAGCTTTCTAAAATTGAAGATGATTTTAAAGATCAAGTCTATTTAAATCAGCTAGTCAAAATCGAACGAGCAGAAGCTATCGCTGCATTAAAAGCTGAACAAGCTACTGTTGAAGGATGGTGTAATTCTTCAACAAAGATCACTGAGATAATTAAGGCTCAGATTCCTCTGAGTGATAAACGTGGTCTGGGTTATAAGTATGATACTCCAAAACCAACCACTGAACGTTCAATGCTTAAATTTGGAACGTTCTTATCCTCAGTCGCTGACACTTCATCATCTCAGTACTCCTCGTCGGTTACACCAATCCCTGAGGAAACTCCTACCTCCTCAAAAGGTAAGGAGAAAATGGTTTATTCAAAACCTACCTCTGTCTCTAAAGACAAAGGTAAAGGAATTGTTATTTATCAAAATCCTCAGAAGGGTACCTTAGTACCTAAGCTGAATGCTTCCAAAGCCTTAGTGATTCATTCATCTGGTTCTAGAAATCAGACCTCTGGATCAGTTCAGCGACCTACTCCTAGACTCAGAGTAGATGTCCTTGGTAAGAAATCTGAAGAACTGAATGTTCGTCCTATTTCAAAAAACAATAGTGTACTTGGTGCTGGTACTTCTAATTCCAAATTAAAAGCTCAGCACTCAAGTGGTCCTAGAACTAATTTTAGTTATAGGAAATGTTATCACTGTGGACTTACCGATCATATTGCAAGTAAGTGCCCCACAGCCACCAAAGCTGATAAGATAGCTAAGGTGAAAATAGCACCCAAGTCCAAGAAGACCAAACCAGTTGCAATTCAGGTCAAGGTGACTCCTACCGCTGAGGTCAAGAAATTGACCAAAGTGAAGAAAGACAAAGCTGAATCTTCAAATGCTGCGAAGACTGCTGAACCCATTCCAACTTCTTCCACTGACAAACGCGTATACATGGTGAAATGGGTACCCAAGCAAAACTAATCTTCCTTTGTATTGCAGGTTAAGAAGGGTATCTGGTATCTCGATAGCGGATGCTCTAGACACATGACTGGAAAGAAAAACCTGCTCGCTGAGTACAAGGAAGAGAAGGGTCCCTCTGTGACTTTCGGTGGAAATGGAAAAGGACACACCCGAGGGTATGGTGTACTTTCAAATGGTACAACATCCTTCAGAAGAGTCTCATATGTTGAAGGGCTGAAGCATAATCTTCTGAGCATCAGTCAGCTTTGCGACATGGATAACAAACTGATTTTCACCAAGGAATCCTGCTTTGTCTCTGACAAAAAGGAGAAGATAGCTCTCAGCGGTTATCGTTTGGAAAATGTTTATGTAATAAACATGGACTCAACAACCACTGAGAACTCCTGTTTCTTCTCAAAGGCATCTTCTGATATCAACTGGCTATGGCACAAAAGGCTCTCACATCTCAACTTCAAGACGCTGAATACTCTTTCCTCCAAAGAGTTAGTCACTGGTCTACCTCAACATTCATACGCCAAAGAGTCTTTATGTTCAGCGTGTGAAAAAGGGAAGCAGACCAAGGCAAGCTTTAAGTCAAAGCAAGTTTCCTCAGTGTCATCTCCTCTACAATTACTCCATATGGATTTGTTTGGCCCTGTTAACAAACAATCCATCGCTGGAAAGAAATATACGCTGGTCATAGTTGATGAATTCTCTCGTTACACATGGGTAATGTTTCTCCGTTCTAAGAGTGACACCCCTGAAGAACTCATCACCTTTGTTCGAAAGATGGAAACTCTGAACAATATGACTGTTCGCTCAATAAGGAGTGATCATGGAACTGAATTCAAAAACAGTTCTCTTGATTCCTTCCTTGAGAGTAAAGGTATTTCTCACAACCTTTCATCAGTGAGAACACCGCAACAAAATGGAGTCGCTGAAAGAAGAAATAGAACAATTATTGAAGCTGCACGTTCAATGCTCAGCGATTCTCACCTGCCTACTCAGTTTTGGGCAGAAGCTGTCAACACTGCTTGTTTTACGCAAAACAGGTCGCTGATAGTTAAAAGATTCAAAAAGACAGCCTATGAACTCTTTCATGGGAGAAAGCCTTCAATCAGCTTTCTTCACATATTTGGATGTCAGTGTTTCATACTGAACAACAGAGATGCCCTTGGAAAGTTTGATCCTAAGGCTGATGATGGAATCTTTCTTGGATACTCTTCAGTCTCCAAAGCCTTCAGAGTCTTCAACCGTAGAAGACAAACTGTAGAAGAAACTATTCACGTCACGTTTGACGAATCCCGTTCAGCGAACTCTAAACCAAACGCTGATACAGAAGAACTGAATCAATGGATGTTTTCTCATCTTGGTGATTCAGAAGATATACCCACTCCTCATGCTCATCCAGTAGAAGATGATAGTCCCACTATCATTCCAAACATGCAGAATAGTGAAACTGAAACATCTTGGGTCTCAGCTGTTCCTATAAACACTATACCCGCAGTTGATCCAAATGTCTCAGAAATTCCATCTATTTCTCAGCAATCAGTGAATGAAGTGACAAATGCGAACATTCCTCTCTTAGCTGATAATCCAGAAGTAGCTGAAGCCTCATCTTCAGTTTCTCCAGTTCAGACTGAGTCAGCGACGTATGCTCCGGCTCAACGATGGACTGTAAATCACCCAATCGATCAAATTCTTGGTGATCCCAACGCTGGTATTCAGACTCGTAGAAGTGCAGGTAATATTTGTTTATTTGTTAACTTTATTTCTCTAACTGAACCAAAGAAAATAGATGATGCTCTCAGAGATCCAAACTGGGTCAGCGCTATGCAAGAAGAGCTGACTGAATTCGAAAGAAACAAAGTTTGGAAACTTGTTCGTAGACCAACTGACAAAACGGTGATAGGCACTAAATGGGTCTATCGAAACAAGTTGGACGAACATGGTACTGTAACTCGCAACAAAGCTCGTCTTGTTGCTCAGGGATACAGACAAGAGGAAGGCATAGATTATGACGAAACTTTTGCTCCAGTAGCAAGACTTGAATCTATTCGTCTTTTCTTAGCATATGCTGTACACAAAAACTTCACTGTACATCAGATGGATGTTAAGTCAGCATTTCTAAATGGAAAGCTGAATGAAGAAGTGTATGTGGAACAACCTCCAGGATTCTCAAATCCTAAGCGTCCAGGTTATGTCTATAAACTGGACAAGGCACTTTACGGCTTAAAACAAGCTCCTCGTGCATGGTATGATACTCTCTCTACTTATCTCCATATTGAACATTTTGAGAGAGGTAAGATTGACAAAACTTTATTTTTTAGAAAAGTGAAAGGTCATATCATTTTAGTTCAAATATATGTTGATGACATTATATTTGGTTCTACTAACCCTGAGCTTTGTACTCGTTTCGCTGATAGAATGAAAGATGAGTATAAAATGAGCATGATGGGTGAACTAACATATTTCCTTGGTCTTCAGATTAAGCAAACTGAAAAAGGAACTTTCATTAATCAGGGAAAATATGTTAAAGATATGCTGAAGAAATTCGACTTAACTGAAAGTTCAGCTATGAAAACCCCTATGGCACCACTGCTGACACTTGATAAGGACACAAAGGGTGTTCCTGTCAATGTCACGCTGTATCGTGGGATGATCGGCTCACTACTGTATCTGACAGCTAGCCGACCCGATATTATGTTTGCAACATGCTTGTGTGCACGATATCAAGCTGAACCTAAGATATCTCATATGAAAGCTGTAAAGCGAATCTTTCGATATCTTAAGGGTACAGCGAATCTAGGTCTTTGGTATCCCAAAGACTCAGGATTCGATCTAACCGCCTATTCAGACAGTGATTTTGCAGGTTGCAAAATGGATAGGAAAAGCACCACAGGAGGATGTCAGCTCCTAGGTGGAAAGCTGGTAAGTTGGACAAGTAAAAAGCAAAACTCAATGTCCACTTCCACAGCTGAAGCTGAATATGTAGCCGCTGGAAGCTGTTGTTCTCAGGTCTTGTGGATGAGAAATCAGCTACTAGACTATGATCTTCAGCTCTCCAAAATTCCAATCTATTGCGACAGCACTAGTGCCATCGCTATAGCAAACAATCCAGTGCTACACTCAAAGACAAAACACATAGAAATCAGATATCATTTTATCAGAGATCATGTGATGAATGGTGATATAGAACTTCATTTTATTCCAACTGATTATCAGTTAGCTGATTTATTTACCAAACCTCTTGATGAGACAAGATTCAACTTTCTCATCAGCGAGCTTGGAATGATGAACTTTGAAGGATAAAATCTTCAGCGGTTCACATTTGATCAGCGATACGTTTATACAAACTTGTATAGCCTTCGGAATAAAATCAACTCCTATAATCCATTTCATCATCTTCTCTCTGAATAAACTTGGTTAAACTGATATCCAGGTATGTTTTCTCTCTCTGACAATCGCATGTAAATGCAAGATTTCAAAATAATTTACATCGCTGAATATCTCTTCCTTAACAGCGATATTTTGAAAGTTCTTTAAACCTTCACTGATATTTTCTATTCAGTGCTTCATGTTTTTCAAAAGAGTCCCTGAGCTTTCAAAACCTCAGAAACATTCTAAAAGAATATGAAAGGACAGTTGTGACGTCATTGCAACAGATAACACTAGGCACGATTTCTTTCTGACACACGTTTGCACGTTTTGTTCAAACTTCCAATCAAATGCAAACACGTGTCCGTGTCATGATGAAAACCTTTTCCCGCTCAAGGTTTTCTCTCTCTAAAATTCCCTATATAAACAACTCTTGGTTTATATTTGTCTTTTACGCGATCAAATCTTCCTCCGCAAGAAAGAATCCTCTGTTGCATTTGTGCTCTCAAAAACCTCAAGAACTGTTCATCATCTTCTTCATCAAAACATCAAGGTTAATATGTTCTTATCTATTATCAAATGCGAATAACTTGTTTTCGATCTTATCATTGTTTTACACAAGATCAAACAAAAGAACTCAAAAATAAAATCATTTTCATTCATGGTTTTATGAACACAACCATTTCATGGTTGTTCTTCAAGTTTTAAATCAAAATCTTAAACTTGTTCTTCATTCGTATCCAGTTTTTTTTTTAAACGGGGATACAAGACTTTATGGGTTTTACATTTCATTTTTCAAAAATCAAGAAAAACCCTAATCTTCATTAAGACATTTTTGTCTGAATGAAATGGACAAAATTCGAAAAATCTTAATGGAAATTTATTTCCACATTAAGATAATTCTTATTAACATCTTTGGTTGAACTGATAATACAGTGAAATGGCAACTTCAAAGCTGAATGTTACCGCTGAGTCCATCTCCGCTGACTCTGAGGAAATGGACATCTTCAGAGCTCCTCAGGTTAAGTTCGAGCTGGATCAACTAGATTGGACTAAGGCCAACAACCTCTCAGCTCTTCTCGAGTTTCCTCCTCGGAAGCAAGTATCACATCTGGACGATGCTGTGAGTTTTCTGAAGAACAGCCCCATCTACACAGCCCTGACCATAACACCTCCTGCCAGTCAGCGGCTCTTATCCCAGTTCTGGTATTCTGCCAGACACACTGAGCTACCCTCTGCCAAAGATCCATCCAAAACCATCGACTGCATACTCAGCGATACTGAGTATGGCACCATCAAGATAACCCCTGCCATAATCCGAAAAACCCTGAACTTCCCAAATGCCACCAAAGAAAAACCCTTCGTCCCATTCCCTGACCACAAGAAGCACACTGACAAAGAAGAAATCGTTGCTTTCCTTGACGCAATGGGTTATATCTGGGATATTGGAAGGGACAAGAAGACTGAGAAGAAACTGACGCTGATAAAGAAATCCAAGATGCCCAGCGAGATGAACTTCATCTTCGCTCACTTGATCAGCTGCATGACAGCGAAATCCGGATCTTCTGATCAAGCCGCCCAACCTCAGCAGTCCATGGGATATGCACTGCTGAAAGGTCTAAACATTGACTGGGCCTCCATTATTTATGATGACCTGATTCAACGTGTCGATTCTGCCGCTGACAGACCAGCATGGGTTCCTTACCCACGATTCATCAGCGCCATCTTCCAATATGGCCTGAAGGAAAGCTATCCTCAAGAGGGTGACCTGAAACTTTCTCAGGTTGGCCCTAAGGTGCTCGATTTCAAGCCTGTCGCCAACGAGGTACGTCTCTCTACTCTTCTCACTCTTCTAAATTCTCCGCTTTCTGTGGCTCCTTCAGCGACAATACCCATCGCTGATACCCCGGCCACAAAATCCTCTCCTTCTAGGAAAAGGAAACCCTCTCACACCCAACTTGATTCCAAAAGGATCAAGAAAACCAAGGAGCAACCCCAGCAATTCCATGCTGAAGACTCCTCAGCTCATTCTGAAGAGCTGAAGGAAAGTTCCGTGGTACGCTCTGCCACACCCGTGCAAGCCATCCCTCCAATCCAGGCTTCAGCGTCTCTAAACGCTGAGGTTAGAAACTTGGAAACTACCCAACCTCCCTCAGTCTCTCAAAAGACTGATGACGTGATTGTCAGTGATTCCAACGCTGAACTCAGAACCCGAACCCCAATCTTAACCTTCGCTTCTCCCTCCACTCACTTGGACACTCCTCCAAAGAACACTGGAGATGCCATCATTCCAGAAGCCACCGCTGACGCTTCTCAACAAATGATGAATAAAGGACCTGCAGAGATCACCATTCCTCACCGAACTTTCGAAGAGGATATGGAACATTATTCAGGAACTTGCAACTTTGACGAGTTCATCAATCCTCCTGCAGGTACAAATCCCACCTTAAACACTGTAACTAAACCTGAAACTTCTGAGCTTTCCTTTGTTCACAAGTACTTATATGTTACAGGTCCTAATTTGGGAGACATCAACGCTTCTCTGAAGTCCGTGGAGACAAAGCTGACCAGTCTCACCACCACACTCTCCAACAACTCAACAGCTGTAACAAACGCTGGAGAGAATTTGACAAAGCTGACAACGGTGGTGGAGAAGAAAGCTTCCACTGAAGACATCAAGGGCCTTGATAAGACTCTCGCCGATTTTGCCAAAGTGCTCTCTGACATCTACACTGACTACACCAGCCTCAAAACCTTAGTTTCGACCGTGTCCAGCGAAGTAACAACGCTGAAGACATCAGTTGGAAAACTCGAGGGTGATATGTCAGAAGTCAAGACTGACTTAGGCTCTATAAAGACCGACGTTAGTTCTATGAAGACGATGATCGAGACGCTGGTAAACAAGGCAAATAATCCAGCTCCTGCTCCTGCCCCTATTTTGGAATCTTTCACAGCGGCGGATCGCACAGAGCTGAAGAAAATCACGCCTGCTATTTCTGGCCTAGAAGACAGAATAGCAGGGCTTGAAGGTTGTGTGAAAATCTCTGGCCCAGAAGACAGAGATAACACCAATGCTGAATCTACCCATTCCTCCCCCAGTCATCATGAAAAAGAGGGGGAGAAGAGCGCTGAACATTCCGGTGAGAAGAGCGCTGAAAATCTAAACAAAAGCGCTGAAGATCTGAACAAGAGCGCTGAAGACCTTTCCCATGATGAATCTATCAGGGGAGAGAGGAATGAAGATCTGAACGCTGGACCTCAGGGAGATGAAAACCCTGAGGGAACCGAGAAGCTCGCCTCTGTATCTGAGGGGGAGCAACTCGAAGAAGATGCTGAGGAATCCGAAACAGAAGAAGATGAAGACATCGACATCCCTGAAGATGAACCATCCTCCTCTCCAAGGAAGGATGATGATGATGATGAAGATGACGATGATTTCTTTATCGTCAAACCTGCCCCAAGGATCAAAGCTCTTAAGGGAATCTCAATAAAAGAACCATCAGGGGAGAAGACAAAGACAAAGCCCTCAGCCTCTGGCGCTGAGAAAAGCAAAGGCAAAGGTCTCGCTGAAGATGAAAATCTGGCGATCTTGCTTGAAAAGCCGGTTTGTCAGGTACACTAAACTTTACTTATATTCCTTCCCTGAACATCTCTATACACAATCAGTTCTCTTCTCAACAACCTCTCTACACATCCACATTCTTTTTCTATCTTTTTCTACCCAAGTTCTTCTACCCAGTTCTTATTAGTAAGATCGCTGTGTTTCAGCTAGTCCTCTCCCCTGTTTGAGGATATCGCCGAAGGCTCTACTATTGCGACTTCACCAATAATTCCAGCTGCCGCTGAAGACATAATCCCAGTCTTGGATTTGATCTCTGAGACTGATGAACCAGAAGAACAACCTCTCTCGCACAGAAACAGACCTTCCTCAGCTCCTCAAAAGCTGAGTGAAGAGGATCAAAAGAGAAGAGAACTGATTGTGATCAAATGCCTTCAGTTCCTCCTAAGTTCAGAATTTCAAAAGCTGAATACCAGGAACACCTCAGAGCTGAACGCCTCATCGCTGAAAGGAAGGAAGCTGAAGATAAAGACAGAGAATACGCCATCAAGCTTACTCAAGAATCTGTCAAAGACCCCAAGCTGAAGCGTATTCCCATTCAAATCCAACGAAAGCTTTAGGAACAAGCCCAGAAGATCGTGGAAAAGAAAACTGAAGTTTCTCAGACCACCCTGATCTGGTGTAAAGAGAAAATTCACTTCAGATATCGTCCAGCGAAGATCAACAAGGTATTCATCTCTGGAAGAACCTCTATCGGAGTACCTATTGTTGACATCAAACTGTTCAGAGAAGATGGCAAAACTGAAACCTTTCGCGCTGACACTGTTAAAAGGTATGGTCTCTCTGAATGGCTGGAGATGAGGTTAGCTATCCAATCGTCACAATGTAAGTACAAGGATCATTTCGAAAAGCTGATAAACAGACAGATCGATTTGATATCTTCTTGTGTGGATATTCCTCCTGTTCCTGATCTAAAGCTGAAAAGAAAAAGGGGCTCTCCAAAGAAGAAACGTCAAGATTCAAACCCAGGTCCTGTCATACGAAATGAAACTGGAATTGGTTTCTCTCGCGCTGAAGTACTTGGTCCTGATCCTGATCTATCTGCCCTTGACATCTCTTTGCCGCCATGTGAACTTTTCGTCCCTGGTAAAGTCATCAGTAATCCTTATGGAATATTCTTTCTTGACTACGACGGACGTAAATGCTTTCAACGGATCGCTGAGCTTCCAATCACTCCAATCGAACAGCTCAGAGATCTCATCTACTGGTGTGACTTCAGAAAGGACATTCAGGCACGACACCTAAAACCCTTGATCTTTCAAGAAGCGCTGAACAAAAGAAAACTAGGTGTAACGGTTCCTGACTGGATGATCCCCACTGAAAAGACGACCCTTGATGAACTTCTCATTAAGGAAGAACCTTTTGAAAACTGATATAATCTCCTTTTTCTCTATTGTATCAGTTATCCTTCTGTACTTGTAAATTATTTCACTTGTACTTGTAATCTTTCTGTTCTTCATTGTAACCTGATTCAATATTTTAAAGAAAGATTTCAGCGAATGTACTTTACTCCATCTGTACTGAAAAGATCCCAGAAAACAGTAAAAGGGACAAATATTTTATGAGTTCTTTTTATCCTTATGTTTTCATTAAAATAGCAATTTTCTTTGTTGCTATGTCATAATCAAATAGGGGGAGATTGTTGATCCAAACCCTCAGTGATTTGATAATGACCCTCTCTTAAATACTTAGTGAAAATTGTAAGTAAACAATATGTATCAGAGTTTCACTATCGCTGATAAGTACTAAGATCTTACAGTACCGCTGATAGGAACTCTCGCTCTTTAAAATAAACATTCAGCGAAACTGTTCACCATAAAGCGATGAGTCTGTTCAGTCCTTATGGTGATCGCTGATAAGTTAGTTGTTTACTTATGATCCCTGAAGACAAGTTTCACGTCAACAAAGGTTCTACGCTGAAGTCGAAGATCAAGCTCAAGAACCAGCGACAAGTCTCCTAATGAACTGATGCGGATCAGCGAAGACTCAGATTTGTCCACTCAACGTGAAGTATCAAGTACAAGACTTCAGCTATCGCTGAACTTTATCATCTGCTGAATAGTAAATGATAATCGCTGAATCAACGAAAGCTGATCATGAAGTCCTCCGTACAAAGTACTTTTGTCTTAACCACCCTTGCACGCCTCCGTATGAATTGTCAGAAAAGAACCTCCGAATATCTGAAATCGTACAACCACTCTGATACTACACTGTTCATCCTTACGGCTACTAAGGTTGTCAACCAAGGTCAATGACATGCAACCAACCAGCTGATGACACGTGTAAAGTATATACTGTCTTACATTAAATGCATGCAGTATATAAAGAGATGAACTCACTTCATTTGAAGTAACTTGCTAACTCTGGACAAGTTCAAATCTCTCTCAAGATAGGATTTTATTAGTAATCTCCTTATCTTTCTTAGTGCAAGAAACCTTAGTGTTCCAACTTGTTTAGATTTAGGTTTATCCTTAATCTTGTTTCCGCAACAAGCTGTAAATTGTTAATGATTTATCAATAAACAATTTAGAAAAGTAAAATAGTGTGTTTGTATTCAACCCCCCCCCCCCCCCTTCTACAAACTTGTATAGGCCTTTCGGGACCAACAGTTGCTAATACCAACATCTTGATGACTTCTAGTCCTTCCCCTGAACACAACCGTCCCCCGGCAACTGTATTTCCAGTCACCGTACAAGGGTACAGACCCTCATACAACCGACACTAAAGTCCACTTCCGACTCTTCCACTGCTCACCTCTCCTCTTGAACACAAATATCAAAACTACAAACATTCTCCCCTGATTTGTCCAACACCTCTCCACTCTAGGAGTTCTTCCTTAGCTTAAAATATAGTACTCTACGACCTAGTGAGTTCATAGCCTTCATGCATGACAACGCGATAAATAAATCATTTCACACTTTTTATCAATTTTAAAGAAACAACACTTGGAAACAACTTGGGTACACAAGACCCCAACATTCTCATAACTCCAATGCCCTGCACAACGATCTCGAGAATCGTTTGCATGCAACTTTTCTAAAACTTAATCTTACTCAACCAAAAATATGTTGTTACGGCAGAAATATATTGGATGAAAATCTTTTCATACGACAAAATTCTGAAAGGAATTACCGACACGAAGTAACCCAGTCGGTTCTCACACTCATTTATATAACTTCAACATGTCAATACTCATTTTGGTTATAAAATTTTTGTATTCAAACATTTTCTTGACTTTTTTTTGCAATAATTTAACTTATCATGAAAAGAGTGGAATATTTTGCAAATCGTAAACCTCAAGACTTCATTGTGTGATGTAAATGGATTTGCATTTTTCTTTAAACATACGCTTGCACACGCCGACTCATATCCGATCAAATTTAATATTTACACATTTACTTTACTTATGAAAAATCTCATGTACACATATACGAACTCAATGCATGAAACTCTACTTGCAATTGAAGGCTACTCACTCAAACAAGGTCAATCGCTTTACTCACGCAACTTATCATTGACACTCTACTTTTGACCAGTGGTCGCCCTCTCGGCCTTGCAACAACTTTCTATACATACATTCAACGGTCCACTTACACAACCATTTCATACTATTTTCGTCTTGACCAATTCATCTCACATTCTACCTCTAGACGGCTCATAACATTCCAAACAACATTTCCTTCTCTACGATGTATACGTACATCACATTATACATGATCTCTCACGATACTTTCCCAACAATGGGTCTCAATCTACCCCTCAGGGATCTTGTTGACATTCTAGATTACTGGAATACGACATAAAAGCTAGCATAAGACTACAACTTCGGAATAATAAGGCAGCTTAAGAACATACATGTACCTGTAAGTTCACAATTACACTGGCCAGGTGTAATCCCAAACTTACCTTACATGACCGTCCTCGGTACCCTATTAGTCCTATTTCTATAATAGTGTCCTCCTAACGCATTTCCTGATTCTCAGTTGTGATTTCTACTCCCAAAGTTTAAGTTTAGGCCCGTCCGGTCACCTAAATCCCTTAAACTATGGCTCTGATACCAATTTTGTAAATTTAATATAGTTGGTATCAGAGCCATAGTTTAAGGGATTTAGGTGACCGGACGGGCCTAGACTTAAACTTTGGAGTAGTAGAAATCACAACTGAGAATCAGGAATGCGTTAGGAGAGCACTAACTAGGTTTTTGGAGCTATTAGGGTACCGAGGACGGTCATGTAAGGTAAGTTTGGAGTTACACCTGGCCAGTGTAATTGTGAACTTACAGGTACATGTGCGTGCTTGAATCGCCTTACTACTCCGTTGTTGTAGTACTTTTGAGTCCATGGTATTGATCGAGTCTTTTGTTGTGATTACCAGAATGTCTGCGAGAACTCTGAGAAGTAGGTCAATTCCACTAGTGGAGGAAGCGCTGACTAAGAGTGCTTCACCGCAAATGGAAGCTGTTAGATCTGAGGAGTTGAGGGAGGATGGACCTGTGGTTCCTCCAAGAGCGGCGGCTACTCATGGTAGGGGTAGGGGCCGTGGGAGACCAAGAAAGGCCGTCACTGAGGTGGGTGCGGCAACTTCTAAAGGGAAAGGTAAGAAAAAGAAGGCGCCGACTAGGCGTAAGGCTAAGAGTGTGGAGGAGCCGGAAGTGCAAGTAATATCCGAACAAGAAAGTTCAGCACCGGCAAAGAGGGTGAAAGCTAAGAAAGGGGGTAAACCTGAAACGGCACCGGCCTTCGTGATCGAGGATAAGTTCACAGCAGAGATGACTAAACAGCAAAAGACTCTACAAGCAGTGCTAGACAACCAGAATAAGACTACGTCTGAGGGAGGAACCAAGAGCAGTACTGGGAAGAAGACTGAGGGGGAATGTACACCGCGAACTGAAATAGGGAACAATTTGGTGACAACCCCGATTGTTGTTTCCGAACCGAAGGAAATGAAGGGGTGTTCGTTTAAAACCTTCGCTACGTGCAAACCTCCAACGTTCAACGGGGAGCGCAATCCTGTTCTGGCTTTGAAGTGGGTTCGCGAAATGGAGTTGGCTTTTGACACCAGCAAATGCACTGAGGAAGATAAGGTACTGTTTGCAATGTCAATGATGAAATCTGAGGCCATCTATTGGTGGGATGTTGTGACCGGAGGTAGGGGATCAGAGGTAGCGAAGAGTATGCCGTGGGGATCTTTTGTTAAGAAGTTCCGAGCGCAGTTTTGTCCGTTGGCGGCAGTTAAAAGGTTGGAAGAAGAGTTTCTGGGTTTGGAGCAAGGGTCCATGTCAGTTCAGGAATACACGTCAAAGTTTATCGAGAAGTCCAGGTTTGCTGAGTTGTACGTGCCTACTGAAGAAAGACGGATTGAGAGGTACATTTACGGGCTGAAAGGAAGCATTTGAGAGCTGGTACAAGTGAAGGATTCGTCTACTTTTCAGGCAGCGGTGGATACCGTGGAACTTACTGAGAAGGAAAAAGCCAGACAGTTAACTGAGAAAGTCGGAGACAAACGAAAGTGGGAAGGACCAAACAGAGACGGAAAAAGGTCAGGTGCGCCTAGACCCGAGCTGCGGGTGGGGCCCACATCAGGGGAGAAGCCTTGTAGTAAGTGCAACCGAATGCACAAGGGGGAGTGTTTGGCTGACAAAGACGGTTGTTACAAGTGCGGAAAGTAAGGGCATATAGCTCGGGATTGTCGCAGTTCCAGATCGTGTTTTCAGTGTGGGTCCCCAGATCACGTTAAGTGGGATTGCCCACAATCGAAGAAAGGTTATGCTGGGAGTGGAGGCGGCGTTAGCGGAGGAAAGAATGAGGAGAGGAAGGTGGAGCCGGCTCGCGCGAGGGCGAGGGCTTTCCACATGTCTGCTGAGGAGGCGGTGGACACGCCTGATGTGGTAACAGGTGCCTTTCCTATAGACTCGATTTATGCTAAAGTATTGTTTGATTCGGGGGCCAACCGTTCGTTTGTGTCGCCCAATTTTATTCAAAAATTGCGAATGAAATCCAAGAGGTTGAACTTTGGGTTTGAAGTAGAGATAGCATACGATAGTCGAGTCTGGGTGAAGGAGGTCTATGAGGGTTGTAGCATAGACGTGGATGGTCATCTATTTCCATTACGGTTGTATCCTATGGGAATTGGGGAATTTGATGTAGTCCTAGGGATGGACTGGTTAGCGGAGAATGACGCTAGCATATTTTGTAATAAGAAGATGATCCGTATTGCCTTGCCTGATAAGAAAGAAGTGGTAATTTACGGAGATCGACGGAATAGGAAGTCATGTTTGATTTCGTTGATGAAAGCTAGGCGATGTTTGGGAAAGGGATGTCTGGGGTATTTAGCTTTTGTGCTAGATGCTAAGAAGGAGAAGAAGGGTGTGGGGGATGTCCCGGTGGTGAGTGAATACCCGGAGGTATTTCCAGATGACCTGACAAGTCTGCCTCCAGATCGGCAAGTGGAGTTCAGAATAGAACTAGTACCGGGGGCGGCACCGATTGCGCGCGCGCCCTACCGGTTAGCTCCAGCGGAGATAAAAGAAATGATGACCCAGTTGCAAGAGTTACTCGACAAGGGTTTTATTCGTCCGAGCACATCGCCTTGGGGAGCACCGGTACTGTTCGTTAAAAAGAAGGACGGATCTATGCGAATGTGCATAGATTACCGTGAGCTCAATAAAGTAACCGTAAAGAACAAGTATCCGCTTCCGAGGATCGACGACCTTTTTGACCAGCTACAAGGTGCGAGTTACTTCTCAAAGATAGACTTGAGGTAGGGTTATCATCAGTTGAAGGTGAAGGAGGACGATGTGCCGAAGACGGCTTTCCGTACGAGATATGGACATTATGAGTTCTTAGTCATGCCCTTTGGGTTGACTAATGCGCCCGCGGTGTTCATGGACTTGATGAATCGGGTGTGTCGCCCATTGCTGGATAAGTGCGTGATCGTCTTCATTGACGATATCTTAATCTATTCTCGTACCCGAGAGGACCACGAGAGGCACCTTCGAGCAACGCTGGAATAGCTTAAGCGTGAGAAGTTATATGCGAAATTCTCGAAGTCCGAGTTTTGGTTAAGGGAAGTTCAGTTTTTGGGTCATGTAGTGTCGGCGGACGACATCAAGGCAGATCCTGCTAAGATTGAAGCCATTAAAGACTAGGAAGCGCCAAGAACCCCATCGGAGGTAAGGAGCTTCCTCGGTTTAGCAGATTATTACCGAAAGTTTAT
The DNA here is from genome assembly GCA_033807775.1 of Saussurea involucrata. Taxonomy (NCBI): domain Eukaryota; kingdom Viridiplantae; phylum Streptophyta; class Magnoliopsida; order Asterales; family Asteraceae; genus Saussurea; species Saussurea involucrata. Next base: position 85,188,761 of record CM066313.1, read on the forward strand.
CCAAGATTTCTCTCGGATAGCTTCGCCGCTGACCTCCTTGACAAGGAAGAACGTCAAATTCATGTGGGCTGAAGCGTAAGAATCGGCGTTTGAGAAACTAAAAGAAAGTTTAAGCAATGCGCCGATTTTGTCGTTACCTGATGGATCGGAGGGGTTTGTGATATACAGCGACGCTTCTAAGCCCGGTTTGGGGTGCGTACTGATGCAGAATGGAAAGGTAATTGCCTACGCTTCTCGACAGTTGAAGGATCACGAAAAGAACTACCCAACTCATGACATGGAGTTAGCGGCAGTAGTGTTCGCGCTGAAAATCTGGCGACATTACCTATACGGGGTAAAGTGTCAGATTTACACCGATCATAAAAGCCTGAAACACCTGTTTGATCAGAAGGAGTTAAATATGAGACTGAGGAGATGGATGGAGCTGTTGAACGACTATGACTGCGAGATTCTGTATCACCCAGATAAGGCTAACATAGTGGCCGACGCATTTAGTCGGAGGGAACGGGGAGAACAGATCAAAGTCGTAGCTTTCAGAATCGAGGCAACCTCGAATCTCCTTGAAGAAGCTAAAAGATTTCAAGAAGAAGCACTCTTGGAGGAGAACTTAAAGAGCGAAAGAGTAGTCGGAGTTGCATCGTTGTTCGAAGTCAACAATGGTGGGCTGAAGTGCATGAAAGACCGAGTTGGATACCTAAACTGGGCAATCTGAGAGCAAGCCTCTTAGATGAAGCGCATCAATCGCGGTATTCCATACACCCAGGAACAAATAAGATGTACCGAGACTTGAGACAGTCTTACTGGTGGCCGGGGATGAAGAAGGATATCGCTCATTTTGTGGAGCGGTGTGTGACATGTTTAAATGTTAAGGCAGAACACCAACGACCTTATGGGGAACTCCAGTCTTCAACAATACCAGTGTGGAAGTGGGATAATATCACCATGGATTTCGTCACGAAGTTACAAGGACCCCGAAGGGTAATGATGCAATTTGGGTGATTGTAGATATACTCACCAAATCCGTGCATTTCTTACCCATTAAAGAGTCAGACGCTTTGGAGAAGTTAGCCCGTTTATACATTAACGAGATAGTGTCTAGGCACGGAGTGCCGCATTCCATAGTGTCTGACCGTGATAGTCGTTTCACGTCAGCATTTTGGAGAAGTTTACAACGGGAGTTGGGGTCGCAATTAAAGTTAAGCACGACCTATCATCCTCAAACGGATGGTCAGAGTGAGAGAACCATTCAGACGTTGGAAGATATGCTTCGGGCGTGCGTTATCGACTTTAAGGGGTCGTGGGAGGTGCATCTTCCATTGATAGAGTTCTTCTACAATAATAGTTACCACGCAAGCATCCAAGCGACACCTTTTGAAGCCTTGTATGAGAGAAAGTGTCGTACGCCGTTGTGCTGGAACGAAGTAGGAGAAAGGCAGTTGGCCGGTCCGGAAATTGTGCAACTAACGGCGGATAAGATTGAAGTGATCCGCGAAAGGATGAGAATCGCGCAAGATCGTCAAAGGAAGTATGCGAATAGGAGGAGGAAGCCTATTGAATTTCAAGTGGGAGACAAGGTAATGCTAAAGGTCTCGCCCTGGAAAGGAGTGGTATGTTTTGGAAAGAAAGGAAAGTTAAGGCCAAGGTACGTTGGGCCTTTTGTTATCATTGAGCGGGTTGGAGCGGTAGCCTACAAGCTAGATTTGCCGGGAGAGTTGAAGAGGATTCATCCCACCTTTCATGTGGCAAATTGGAAGAAGTGTTTAGCCGAGACCGATGTGGCTATTCCGTTAGAAGACGTCAGCATTGATGAGAAATTGATGTTCGAGGAAGAGCCAATCGAGATTGTAGACAGTAAGGTACGAAAATCGAGGAACAAGGAAGTCCATTTGGTGAAGGTTCAGTGGAAGTATCACAAGGGACGAGAAGCCACGTGGGAAGTAGAATATGATATGAAGTCCAGGTACCCTCACCTCTTTGAAAATGGAATTCCGGGGACGAAATTCTTTTGAGGGGGGAGTGTTGTAACGACCAGGACCAAAACGGATTAAATTTAATGTGTTGTGGATGGGTGTAATAAAAGTGGAAGTTGAGGGGCTAGTTGGTAAATATGAGATGAAGTATATAAGGGCAAAAAACCCTAGACAACATTCCACTTTCCTGATTTGTGAATGTGTTTGTCGTCTGAGAATTTGTGATAGAGAGAAAGAGAAGTTTCCTTTAGAATTCTAGAACAAGAGAAGAAGAAGATTCCCAAGTAGCAAATAAGAAGAAAAAGGTGTGTTGGGGATTCAATTTCTGCAAGGAACTACCAGGTAATTTCGAATCTACAACCCTGATTAAGTTGTTTTGTTGTTTGTTGAATCATTGGAAGGTTTATCTTGCTAAAGTTAATGTTTAGGATCTTCAAGAAGATTTATACTCCTTTAATCGCGTTTAAGTAGTAAAGTTTGTGGAGAATTGATTAAAGAACGTTTGGGTAACTACTTATTGCTTTATCTTGCCGTTTTTAGAGAGTTTAGCAAGATTTCAACCCTTAAAAATCGTCCAGCGTTCATCCGGAAACCTTCAGCTTAGGAAGGTGTCCGGGTGATCGTCCGGAAAGCCTCTTGCGACGCGGGTGTCCGGAAGTTGTTCGGATTGTTCCTGATTGTGTAGGTTACCGGGAAAAGTATCCGGTAAGCTTAAGTACCCGAAAAATAGGGTATCCGGATTGTTTCGTTGCCCGGACAGTAGAGGTGTTCGGACAATTGTGGTGTCCGGTATTTAGATGCGTCCGGAAAGTTGGGTGTCCGATAAGTCGTATCCGGATAGTTTGGGTAGTCAGCTCATATGTTTTATTTTTTAACTCAGGGAGATCGTTTGGAAGCACAGAACATAGTAGGAAAGGAAGTAAGCATACCAGGTGAGTTTTCTAACTAAAATGCATGATTTTGACGTGTTTTCTAAAGTGAGTACATGATGAGAAATGCCATGTTTTATTTTATGCTTTTAATTGCATGAAAGATGTTAATGTTTTTATATGAGATGTATGCATACATTGTGTAGACGTAAATTGGCTAAGTCGGGGGGAGGTTCCGCCAGTACTCACGCCGGGGGAGGTTCCGTTTATGCCATGGGAAGTGTGACCCAATAAGGCAGCGTGATACTGACTCGTTGTCACTCTCGAGTGACTTCAGGGTGCCATTTACGGGAGCGGATTATATCCGTGAAAGATTTTAAATGTATAGCTATGTAAAAGTTTATTTCTGAAAGTTTATGAAAATATTTAATTGCGAAAGATACAACTGTTTTACATGTTTTGAGAACTGTCAGGAGGGACTCACTAGACCTCATGGTCTAACCCTCGCTTCTTTTCAAATTAAACCCCTATTCAGGAAAGCAGGTAATGAAAGGCTCTAGCAGGTGAACAGAGCAGTTAGAGGATAGAAGCAGTAGAGGCAAAGACAACATTACTTTTAGTTCTAGTATTTCTCAGTTGTGTAATAGGTTGATTCCGCCAACCTAAATTTTGAGACTCATGTAAGAAATTTTGGGACCCGTTTTTGGGAAACTCTAATTCTTATGTTTTGCTTATGTATGAAATGTAAGAAATTATAACAACCCAATCTAAAATAAAGCATACAATTCATCTAAGTTGAATCATCCCAAAAAAACGGGTCCCAAATTTCTTACATGAGTCTCAAAATTTAGGTTGGCGAAATCAACCTATTACACAACTGAGAAATACTAGAACTAAAAGTAATAGTGTCTTTGCCTCTACTGCTTCTATCCTCTAACTGCTCTATTCACCTGCTATAGCCTTTCATTACGTGCTTTCCTGAAGAGGGTTTAATTTGAAAAGAAGCGAGGGTTAGACCATGAGGCCTAGTGAGTCCCTCCTGACAGTTCTCAAAATCATTTAAAACTTTTCATAACTTTCAAGCTTATTAAAAACCTTCAAAGATAAACTTTCACATAACTGAATATAAAACTTTCTCGGATATAATCCGCTCCCGTAAATGGCACCCTGAAGTTACTCAAGAGTGACAACGAGTCAGTATCACGCTGCCTTACTGGGTCTCACTTCCCATGGCATAAACGGAACCTCCCCCCGGCGTGAGAACTGGCGAAACCTCCCCCCGACTTAGCCAATTTACGTCTACACAATGTATGCATACATCTCATATAAAACTTTAAACAACTTTCATGCAATAAAAGCATAAAAATGAAACATGGCATTTCTCATCATGTAATCACTTTAGAAAACACTTTAAAAAGGCACGTATTTTAGTTAGAAAACTCACCTGGTATGCTTACTTCCTTCCTACTCTGCTCTGTACTTCCAAACGATCTCTTGAGTCAAAGGACAAACACATAAGATAACTAACCCAAACTGTCCGGATACAACTTACCGGACAACCCTTACTTTCCGGACGTTTCCACTTACCGGACACCACTACTTCCCGGATAACTCTACATTATGGGTAACTTAGCTTTCCGGATAACCTACATTCCGGGTGGACCTACTGTCCGGGTACTTCCTACTTACCGGACCTCATACTTCCCGGATACTCCACTCATCCGGACAGTTTCCGCATCCGGAAACATTCAACCTGATCGAAGTGTCCGGACGTCCAGAGGACTTTTCGGACGTCGATCTGACTCCTATTCGGTCCGAGAAATCACTAATACTCTCGAATCTTATAGATTAAAGATAAGCAACAATATTAGGATCACTATACTCAACAAATATAGAATTCTTAGCTGCGAAAACACTATATGATGCCTAATTTCTCCCATTAAGCTCAAACTCAACTTTTCAACAAAATAACCCAAAACGACTAAATCATCAGCAAGAGCTAAGGATTAAAGACAAGGAGGAGAGGTTACCTGCTACGATTCTCGCAGAGAACGAAATCCAAACCAATTCCTTCTTCTGATTCCAAGTCTTGATGATTCTCCTCTTCAATTTCCCAAAAACCCTTTAAAACTCTAATACTCCTTTCTCTCAAAACTCTCAGCCGACAAACACCAAAATCAGGGAGAATGAAATGTCACCTAGGGTTTTGAGCCCTTTTATACTTCATTCTAAAGATACCAACCAGCCCCTCAACTTCCACTTTTTACTAAATCTTGACGAAAAGCGTAAAACTTTCCAAATTGGTCTGGGTCGTTACAACACTCCCCCCTCAAAAGAATTCCGTCCCCGGAATTCCATTTTCGAAAAGGTGAGGGTGCCTGGATCTCATATCGGATTCTACTTCTGTTGGAACCCAGATTCACTTAATCAAGATTAATAGTCTATTAGTTGAATTTAGAGTTTAATGCGGAAGCGTATTTAAACTAACAGATATGTTTGATAGATGTTAGAACGCACATATATAAAGAAAACAGTAAGGAATAAAAAGGATTTCTTGAACAGTTACTGTTATTCAATATATAATAAGAACACGAAGAACAGATTAAGAACTGTTGGTGTGTGTGAGAATATAACACTCAGATATTTGACAATAAAGCTTGAGAGTATTAGTGATTCCTTGTGTATTCGTCCTTAGGAAGATCTCAACATGAGACTTCCTTTTATACTACTCTTAGAAGACTATGAAGTAGGTCACTGTTCCTTTTACGGCATGAATAGTGAACTGGATGGTGTGAACAGTTGTTTGAGCCATGCGCATTTAATGGAGCAGATGTACTATTGGTAAATGCATTAAATGGCGCAGACGTCTATTTTGTACCATGCCCTATTGAGTCCACTCAGAGCTTGACACGTGTTTTGACAGTACTTTTCCATGCAAGTTGATGAACGTATCCAGTAATATCTTCCAAGTCTTCATAGCAGACCACAGAGGCTCTGTAAGGCATTACAGAGGTTCTATGGTCTGACCTTCTGTGGAGCAGTCCACTTGTTTCCGAGTTGATCTTCTTCTTGCGCACTACAGAGGTTCTGTGATTACCTCTGTAGCTTCTGTGGCTTTCTGGACTTGATCTTCTGGAAGAAGTGGCAGAGCCTCTGTGAGAGGCTTTTCTATACTTAGCCTATTTTTCACTACTTCTAAGTATTTCTATGATTAGGAAGATTGAAGCTAACAATCTCCCCCTAAGTAGTGAAAAATAAAAATTTGACTTTGAGTTTAGTTAGGCTAAGTTAGATAAGACAGAGGTTAAACAATACCTCGAAATTTCTTTCTTTTAGAAATATGCCAGAGGCATTTTACATTTGAGTACAATGAAAGATAAAACTTTGTTTGCAGAGATTGGAGGTCTGAGAATCAGATTTTGGCATCTTTGAAATCATTGTAGCTTCTGTTGTCTCTTCCAACTTTTCTGATCTCTTTGTAGAATCCGATGCAGAGTTCTCTTAGGTGAATTGTTGCATCAATCTCTCTTATGATAGTATCTGCAGCATCTTTTTCCATTTTCTTTGAACCTCTGTATTTCACAAGGCTTGCTCTGAACTTGTTCAGAGTATTTGTTGCGTACTTCTGACAGTCCATGCATACAAATAGTTTAGTTTCGCCTTGAGGGTTTTGAAATACTAACCCAAACCGTGGTTCTGTGATGATTGAGTTTGGTATGGCGTCTGGTGGGCAGCGATCCTCTGGTGGTCGTAGATCCAGATGTTTGAGACCGATATCCTTTCCAAGCTGGAAATCTATCATGCTGTAGAGCAGAAGCTTTTCCCTCATCGCTTTTCTCAATACTTGATAGGCTCTGGTGTTTGCCTCTGTGTTGTAGTTGTCCTTTGTCCATTGCAGAAGGTCAGGTAGATCGTATGGATTGATGTTTCTTAAGTCAGCATCAGCGAAGGTAGATTCTGAATTGTTCTCTCTTCTGACTTTGTAAAGATTGTACCTGACCCTTGGATAGGTTCTTGTGAAGGAGAATCGGCAGAAGATCACCTTTTTGATCTTGTGAATTGAGAAAAAATCTGCTTTGGTTCTTGGCTTTGTTCTCGTGAAGATGTTCTCAAATTCTTCTCTGATCCTTGGATCTGTCACATGATCTGTTGGATAGTTTGTCTGAAAGGATTGTTTGTAGAGGTATTTGTATACCACTTCTTCCATTTCTTCATGTGTTAGACCAGGTCGTGGAATTTGTCTTCTGAGACTCTCCATCTGTTGAACAACTTCTGCAGCTCTACCAGTTAAAGGAATTTCTGACAGAGGCTTCAATCCATGTGCCCAGTCAACTTTTTCGGGTTTTGGGGTTTGAAAGGCGTCAAACGCACTCTTCATCAGTTTCTCTGTTGGCTTTGACAATGTTTTCTTCTTCTTAGGCTCTTCTGTCAGTATCCCTTTGCCTTTATCTTTTGTTGTCGTGGCAGAACCTGTTTCTTCTGTGGGATTTGAGGTTTGCACTTCTGTAGGTTTGATGGAGGTTGCCTCTGTGGATTTTGACGATTGTGACTTGCTCTGTAACCTCTGTTGGAGGTTGTTTGGTAACTTCTTCTGTGAGCTCAGTTTCTGTTGTTGAAGTGTTGTCATTGAATCTTCTTGCCATTCTGAAAGCTAAAGTGAACCTGTGCCTTTCTTCTTCTCTCTTCACCATACGATCACTCATTGTTGTGTGCATCCTTTTCAGAATGTCAGAAGCAGAGGTCGTTGCTCTTTTTGGTTTGGTGGCAATCGACTTTCTTCTGGGTATGGTTTGGGGTGTTTCCACAGAGGTGGGTGTTTTCTCTGTGGTTGGTTCATCTGTTTCTTCCAAAATGATTACCTCAGGGGCGGTTGTTGCCTCTGTGGTTTGCAGATCTGCTTCTGGAGTTTTGGTTTCGTTTGGAGATGATTCCACATAGATGGGTGTTGTCTCTGTGGTCTTTTGGGTTCGTTGTTGGGTTTCTTCTGGAGGGGCTTGGCTGATTGGTTCTGCTGCGATTGGTGGACTTTGTATTCCTCTGCTCGTAGCTTTCTCTCTTAGATTCTCCCCCTCAGGATTATCTGATGGACCAGGTTGGTCATCATCAGAATCATCCTGACTTTTATCAGAAGTACCCTCTGCTCTGCAAGAAGTGTTGGGCTTCTTTGGTAATTCAGCTCCTGCTGCCATCAACTTTTCACAGACATCATCGCAGAGGCCAAGAAGAGTTGCTAGCTCTGCCTCTGTTTTGAATCTCATCCTTCCTACACTTTCTCTGAAATCTTTGACGAAGTTAGCATTGGCAGTGGTGAAGGAAAGGATGACTTATGTCACTTGATTAATCACGTTCTGCCCAAGCTCTGTCAGCTGTGCTCTTGTCATGTAGTCTTTGGGTTGCATCAGCATGGTATTTCGCATGGCTTCTTCTTGAACTTTTTGTAGGGCCTTCTGTAGATCTGCAGGAGTGATGCCCATTGACACTGAAGTCTGTTTGTTCAATTGATCAAGGAATTTGTTGATTGAGTTCTCAATCGAAGGAGTAGTTGTTGCGGCAGAAGTGGCTGTTTCTTTGGCAGTGGTTGTTGCAGAAGACTTCATCTCTAAGATGGCGGTTTTGACCTCTGTGGACAGATCGTCCATTTTGGTGTTCAGATTTAGCAGTGCCAGTGATGTTGTCTCTGCAAAAGATTTGAAAGAGCTTTGCAACTCTTTCATTGTTTGGTTCACAGAGGTGACAAGGGTTTGGAACTCATCCCTTGATACTTGTGTTCCTTGTGTAACCTCTGGAGGAACACATTCGTCTCCAGAGTGAGTCCCTGTTCCTGGGACACCTTCGTTCACCCTTGTTTGTACGATGGGGGTGGAAGGATTTCCTTCTGATCCTCGAGAGGAAACCTGAGTTTCGTTCTCTACAGAAGTTCTGTGAAGAACAGAGTCCAAATCCACTCCAGAGGTCGGTATTGGAATGTCCTTCTGTTGACTAGGAGACTTGTCTAGAGTCTCTTCGTCTCTGTGCTTACTACTTCTCTCTGAAAGAAGGTTTGGCCTTAATGTGTGCGTGACAGAGGAAACGAATTCCTCTGTAGGGTGTTCTTGTGTGATCTGGGGTGATTGATCACGAACATTAGGTGAGTCTCTTTGAGGAGACTCCCTAGGAATGGATTCCCCGGTTTCTGTGGGCACAGAGGTTGAAAGAGTAACCTCTGGCTGGATGGGTTGGGTTAGGATCGAGCTGTGCTGCTCTTTTTCAATAACTCCTTCTGCAGCTAGACCTGCGGAGTTAGAAATGTGGGTTGCACTGGGAGTTGGGTTTGGTTGTGTGCCTTCTTCAACTTCGGCATCTTTTCTTGTTTCTTCCTCTGGTTCTGTGGAAGTTCCTTGCTCTGTGCGCAAGGAGTCATACATGTGATGAGATCCGTATAAGCTCATGACATGAGGATGATAGAGACCTTTTCGTATCCAGATAGCCTCTTCTTCATCTGAATCTACCTCTGAGATTTCTATCCATGTTTCTGTGGTTTCTTCTACAACCGTTGCCTCTGTAACTTCAGTTGTATTCCACTCAGCTTTGGTTTGTTCTGTATCTTCTGAAGCTTGGTTTGGACTTCTTCTGTGGACGTCCAATCCTTGAATGAAAGGGTTTTGTAAAATCACAGGGGTTTCGGCTGGTTGATTTCTGGGTGTTGTGTCATCTTCTTGTAGATGTGTGTCAATGCCAGAAATGAAGAAATCTTGTTCTTCTGGAGTGTGGTGGTCGAGAGGTTGTGCCGTCCACCCTGCTGTATTAAGGGTGTTTGCAATTTCGGGGTTCTGTAGGAAATCATTCAGGTCTCCTTGGTGAGCAAATCTATCTGGAGATTGATAGGGTGATTGATATCCTTCTTCTGTCATTCCTACTTCTGCATCTTCTTCTTCTGCAGTTTCTCCCTCTATGATTTCCTCTTCTGCAATGGTAAACAACTTTTTAAGTGTTTTACCATGCTTCTTTCTGGTTTTCCTCCTTTTTGGTTTTGGTGCCCCTTCCTCTGTTGATTTGGGTCTTTTCTTCTTCTGTTTTGGGGAAAGAGGAGGAGCAGAGGAGCCAATCTCTGTGGCATGGGGAGGTGAAGGTCTATCTTCTGCAGTGCTAGTTGATGTGCCTTCTGCAGTTTTTCTCTTCTTTGCTTTTGGAGTAGATGCAGAGGTTCTTGATGAAGACTTCTTTCCCATAAGTTCTGCACGTTTGGCTATAAAGCTGAGTTGAATAGCCATGTGTTTTGCTAACTTCTGATCCTTTTCTTCTTGAGTGGAAAGAGGTTTTGCTATCATTGTTCCTAGGGCGACACCTAAACGCGGGGGTGTCATAGGACTCGGTTTTGGAGTTCTATGATCGCGTATATACTCTTTCTTAAGGGCTTTGTTCGATGCGTAGTGCAGAAGTTTCTTTGACAGAAGTCTGCAGTGTGAGTAGCCATCAGCATGATCAGTGGGGGTATTTTTGTTCATCGGGAACTGTTTGGGAGTTGGCCCTTCCATTGGCCAATTTTGGATTAGCAACAGAGGTTCGAACAGTACTCCCAATATTCTTTGGAATTGCAGAGGTGGTAGAAAGTTGGGATCGTTTTCTTTGACCCTTTTCGAGTTGTTCTTTCTGTCGATGGTGTTTATGATCTCTTGCATCATTATGGTCGCATAATCTAGTGGAAGATCATAGTAAACCCCATACATGATGCTCAAGATTTGATGTGAGCTCTGGTCAATACTCCCTATCTTTCCTGTCAGGCATCTGTTAAGAATAGAGAACAAAGTGTTCCACAGAGGTGGTAATCGGCCTCTGTGGAAGTCATTTCTCTTCCGTAGTTGGGTGTTGTACCCAAGCATTTCCACGAATCGACAGATCTCTTCGTCTGTTGGTTGCTCTGCATAACTTTTCAATCCCAGAAGACCCCTTGTTGGTAGGTTGAATTCAAGTGAGAACATTGTTCTGTTGAACTTGATTTCAAGATGCTCAGATTTATCAGGTCTTGAAATGTACCCTTTGATAAGAGAATCGTCTTTATCAAATCGGCAGCTTTGCCAAAATTGGTTCAAATAACGGACTGGAATTTTGTTAGGGGTTCTTGATAGTAGAGGGAAGAGGACATGGTTTTCCATGATGTTCAGAAGTATGGCATGGGCTTCGCCGAAAGTAGTGGGTGAGGGGACCAAATAGCAGTTGTTGGATTTGATAGGAAGAGTGGCTTCGAAATGATCCTTAGCTATGAAGTTTTGCAAGTGTGTCGTCGGAGCAAAGTCTGCGGAGTCCCCGGAATCTTGTTGTTCAATATCTCTTGCAAGGCTGGGGTTTTCAGAATGTTCTGAATGAGCAGGGGAGTTTTCCGTTGAGTTCGCCGGAGAGAGTTCAGAGGATGTAGCTCGAGAAGATGAAGCCATTTGCAAGTGTTTTGCAGGGTATCGCCGGAGAAGAAGATGAGAGTTTGTAAAAAGTTTTATGAGAGGGTAAGGTTTGTTTTTATAGGATGGTAAAACGGTAGACTTCGAAAGGGTAAAATATATGGCAATGGATTAAAGTTTGGAATCCACACTCGAGTTTGAGCGGCGGGTTCAACTTACCAAAAAAAACGTTCCATGTTTGCCCAATGAAAATGGGACACGTAGGCCATGTCAGAAGATGACAGGACGTCGTGCGCGGCCCATTAATGCTAGGCGCGTGGAGTTGTTCTTAGCCATATGAGTTTCACTCTCAGTACAAGTAACCGTTATTACCACAGATAACAAAATGGCAGAACTTTTGTGTTTTACAGAAGCTCTGTGATTTTGAAAATCTTGAGTTTTAACCTTCTCATATATCTCATTGTTATCATGACTTTGAAGATTCTTCTTTGAACGAAAACGTTTGTAAAGATAATGGAGAGGATTAATAGGATTTTGTCAAGAAATTTTACTCACAGAGGTTTTGTAGCTCTGATGGAACTTGCAGAAGCTCTGTGAGAGCCAGCAGAAGCTCTATGAGAGAAAAAATCTTATAACTTGAATTCTATTAACTTTCTGATCATCCAATTTTTGATCTGTGTTAAGAGATGTTTTTCGCACATTTTTGAAGGTTGGTGTCCGAGAAAACTATTTTGATAAACGTTTTGTTCGAGAAGGTCATGGTGTGTGTTGTCGGTTTTCGAGATAACATTCCAAAAGATCGACAGAGGGTTAATTTGTGATCACAGAGCATATTTCCTGCAGAAGCTCTGTTGAGCTCAGCAGAAGCTCTATGACCTTAAATTTCTCCTATTTCGAATTTTGTTAAACCTTTTGAACTTTTGATTTTTGAAATGTTATTCACAGTATATTTAGGACATATTTGACAATTCTTGTCCTAGAAAACTGTTTTCTAAAAACCTTTCGTGCGAGAGACATACCTTTTGGTTCTTCTGTTCTCGGCAGTTTTGTCTTACTTCTGTCGATGGAAAATTATCGACATTCTTCTTCGGCTTTCCTTTGAGAGATTTACCTCTGTAGATCATCTCAGGGCTCCTTTTGCTCCCCTTTGATCTAATCACTTCTGTAGATCAAGAATTTTCCTTTTGCTCCCCCTTGATCTAATCACCTCTGTAGATCAAGAATTTTCCTTTTGCTCCCCCTTGATCTAATCACCTCTGTAGGTCAAGTCTATCAGAGGTTCTGTGAAGGTTGTCAGAGGTTCTGAGCAGATCTTACAGAAGTTCTGTAGTTTCAAGAACTATTGAAGGTTTTAAGAATTTACATATAGAAGTAGAATCTTTCAAAACAATAATTTAAGCAATGTATTTACTTATTATTTACAGAAGATAAAACTATACTTACAGAGGATTTTCACACCATGTTAATCATTCCTAACTTACCCACCAAGAAGTTGAATCTTTTCTCGTCTAATGCTTTGGTGAATAAGTCAGCCAGTTGATATTCTGTGGGCACGAAATGCATTTCGATTGTACCGTATTCAACATGATGTTTCAAGAAGTGATACCTTATATCGATATGCTTGGTTTTTGAGTGTTGCACAGGGTTGGCAGAGATAGCAATAGCACTTTTGGAATCACAGAAGATGGGTATTTTGAACAGAATGTGGCCGTAGTCTTTTAGCTGAGTCTTCATCCATAGAACCTGAGAACAACAGCTAGCGGCAGCAACGTATTCAGCTTCTGCAGTGGATGTGGAAACACAATTCTGCTTCTTGGAGGTCCAACTGACTAGTTTACCACCTAGGAATTGACAACTCCCAGAGGTACTCTTTCTGTCGAGCATGCATCCTCCATAGTCTGAATCTGTATAAGCTTTAAGACCAAAACCAGAGTTCTGTGGATACCAGAGACCAAGATTTTTGGTCCCTTTTAGGTATCTAAAGATTCTCTTTACGGCATCATAATGTGATTTCTTTGGATTAGCTTGATAGCGTGCACAGAGACATGTGGCATGCATAATGTCAGGTCTGCTTGCTGTTAAGTATAACAGAGATCCAATCATGCCTCTGTAGAGAGTGCATTCTACAGAGATGCCATCTGAATCTAAGAATAACTTGTTTCCAGTGGCCATTGGAGTTTTCATTGCAGAGGCATCAGAGAAGCTATACTTGGAAAGAATGTCAGAGACATATTTAGGTTGATTTATAAAAATTCCCTCTGATGATTGTTTGACTTGGAGTCCGAGGAAGAAAGTTAATTCTCCCATCATACTCATTTCAAACTCACTCTGCATGAGTTTTTCAAATCTTTTACACTCTTCTGAATTAGTAGACCCAAAAATTATGTCATCTACGTATATTTGTACAAGCATTATCTCACTACTTTTGCGTTTATAGAATAAGGTAGTATCTGTTGTACCTCTGTTGTAACCATTGACTAGAAGAAAGGTAGAAAGTCGTTCATACCATGCTCGTGGAGCCTGTTTCAGTCCATATAAAGCTTTTTCAAGGTAGTATACATGCCTTGGAAACTTTGAGCTTTCAAATCCTGGTGGCTGATTAACGTAGACCTCTTCTTGGATTTCACCGTTGAGAAAAGCTGATTTTACGTCCATCTGATAGACTTTAAAACCTCTGTGGGCTGCGAAGGCTAAGAATATTCTTATTGCTTCGAGCCGTGCGACAGGGGCAAAAGTATCATCGTAGTCTATGCCTTCTTCTTGTCTATATCCCTTTGCTACTAATCTTGCTTTGTTTCTGATGACCACTCCATCTTCATCCTTCTTGTTTCTGTAGACCCATTTAGTCCCAATGGCCTGTTTTCCTCTTGGCAGAGGTACTAGAGTCCATACTCTGTTACGCTCAAATTGCAAAAGTTCTTCTTGCATGGCGTCTACCCAGTTTGGGTCATCTAGGGCTTCAGAAATCTTCTTTGGTTCTATCACACTAATAAAATTTGTAAAGAAACAAAAGTTAGCAGTGGCAGACCTTGTTTTTACCGCGTCAGAAGGTTCTCTGATTATTTGGCTTGGAGGATGGCTTTTTGTCCATTGAGTTGTGCGTGGAAGATGATCATCAATGTCATTCAGACTTTCTTTAGAGACTTCTTGTGTTTCTTCTTGTGTAGCCTCTGTTGTTCTTCGTGCCTTGGTAGTTGATTCTACCGTTTGTGGAATGATTGGTATGAGTGGTGGTGGAGTTTGTTCCTCTGAGGACGTATAGTCTTGGTCCTCGATTTCCTCTGTAATTGGTTCTTCTGTGGTTTGTGCAGCTTCTGTGGTCGTTTTCCTTGATGTTTCATCTTCTGCACTTTCTTCTGCTTCGGCAATTGCATCTGTAGTTTTTACAGAAGAAGATGAAGCATTATTAGGACCAGTTAGAGACAAACCTGTAGGATTTTGTCCGACAGAGGATGGTTCTTCAGAAACCCTGATTGTTCCAACAGAAGGATCAATGTTTTCGTGGAGCATCTCTAAAAATAGAAGATCCAAGTCTTCTTTTGCTCGTGAGATGACAGAGGATTTCCCTTTAATTCCGAGTTCTGAACTGATTTGTTCAGAAGTCATTTGGAATGAATCATCAAAAGAAACATTGATGCTTTCTACAATCTTGTGAGACTTTGTAAGGAATGTTCTGTAAGCTTTGGAAGTGGCAGAGTATCCAATGAATTTGCCTTCATCTGCTTTTACATCAAACTTTCCTCTTGAATCTCTGTCGTTTAAGACAAAGCATTTGCATCCGAATACATGGAAAAATTTGATATTTGGCCGCCTTTTGTTAAGCAATTCGTAAGGCGTCTTGAGGTGTCTTTTCACAATGGTTGATCGATTTTGAGTATAACACGCAGTTGAAATTGCTTCTGCCCAAAAGTTCATTGATAATCCGCATGCTGACATCATAGTTCTTGCGGCTTCCACAAGTGTTCGATTCTTTCTTTCGACAACACCGTTCTGTTGTGGAGTGCGTGCTGCAGAGAAGTTCTGTGATATTCCTTCTTGTGAAAGATAGGCTTCAATGACAGAGTTTTTAAATTCTGTGCCATTGTCACTTATTAACTTCTGTATTCTGCAATCATAAAGAACTTGGATTCTTTTCATTAGATTTATCAATACATTTGGAACATCTGATTTCTTTCTAACGTATTCAACCCATGTGAAACGTGAATACTCATCAATTAGGACAAGTATGTATTTCTTGCCACCTAGGCTCTGTATTGCAATGGGACCGCAGAGGTCGACATGAAGCATGTACAGAGGCCTGGTGCAAGACACATCTGTTTTGCCTTTGTGGGAAGCTCTTCTGAGTTTTCCCATTTCACAGGCAGAACATAAATGATCCTTATTGAATTTAACATTTGGCAAACCTTTAACTAGATCAAGTTTGACCAGTTTTTCCAATGTGTGAAAATTCAAGTGACAGAACTTGTTGTGCCATAACCAGGCTTCTTCACTTTTGCAGGCAACAAGGCAAACTTTGTCTTTGTTCTTTGAGTTGAAATTCATTATATATAGATCGCCTATTCTTTCAGCTCGCAGAAGTTCCATACTTGTTTCTTCACTTTGTAGAGAGCAGAAGGTTCTTTTGAACAACACATTGAATCCTGTATCACAAAGTTGACTTACACTGAGTAGGTTGTGCTTAAGGTCATCCACATATGCAACTTTGTATACTGAAACGTCTTCTTTTCTTATGACTCCATAGCCTTTTATGTGTCCTTTCTTGTTGTCTCCAAAAGTCACAAATCCACCATCTTGTGTTTCTTTGTACGTGGATAGTGCACTTCTGTCACCAGTCATGTGCCTTGAGCATCCGGAGTCTAGATACCAGATTGGCACATACTTCTTCTGCAGGACAATCACAGAGATTTAGGTACCCATATCCATATGGGTCCAATATTGTTAGAGTTTTTCAAGTTTGCTTTGGCATTCTTGAAATACATTTTGTTTTCTGCAAAAAAGTCAGATTGTTTCTTTGTGGGATTTGACTTTTGAATTGGCGTAGAGAGTAGACAGTCTTGATTTGAAAAATGATTATTAAGTTTAGACATAAGATCAAAACAACGACAGTATTGAATATGAGATGTAATTTGCTTGAACTTTTCATTGAACTTTTTAAACTCAGCCACAGAGGCATTACATTCTTTCTTTACATTAGATTTCCTATTACTAGAAGATCTATGAATACTCGAATGTTGTTTGCAAAAGCTCTGTTTAGGACCTGCCTTCTGTGGGTTGCTTCTGTGGTGAACTTCTTTCATCACTGTCACAGAAGAAAAAGATTTATTAACCTTGGGTTTTGAAAATCTAGAACTTATAGGATCAATAGAGGTCTTCTGTAACATTTTAAGCTCAGCAGAGGTTTTGATATGTAGATTTAATTTTAGAAAATCTTGGCAGATTGGAATCTCTGTGAGTTTCTCTTTTGGAGAAATAGTTCTGTGAGGAACTTCAGAGGAGAATTTGACATCCTCTGTGTCACAGTGAATTATCCCTGATTTGAAATCAGTCTCTGAGTTGTCAGAGGATGAATCGTCCTCGTATACAGAGGTTGAGTCAATTCTTTCAATAGAGGCTGGATTTTCTGAGCATGTATCGTACGAGCTTTCTTCCTCTGTAGAATAGTTTTCATAGATTGCAGAGGTTTCTAATAAGATTTCTTCAGTGAGAGTTTTATCTATAGAAGATGTACAGAAATTTTCTAAAACGCTTGATTTCCATATTTCCAAAATTTCTTTTTCAATTAAATTTTTAAAGTTTTCTTCTGAAAAAATGGGTTTAAACTCAGGAGCTTCTGCTGATAATTTCTTTTCAACGTTTATCAAACAGACAAAAGCAACCTGTGTTTGGGTCTCTGGTTTACCAAACTTGAAGATACCAATCTGATCTTGTGTTTTCAGATATTTCTTTGGTTTGATACCTCTATTGACAGAGGTTGAAGATGATGAGTCTGTGTTTTCAAACCACACATTAATCATCTTCTTATGTTTCTTCAAGTAAGGATCCACAAAGATTTTCGCCCTTTTGCTTACAGAGATTAGATTTGGAAAATCTGGTTTGTTCGTTTTTCCAATCACAAATAAAGAGGACAGAGGTTTGTTTCTTTTGCCTTCAACACCTAGGGTGATATCATCATACCCTATACCTCGTCTTCCTATTTGTGAGTTTACTTTTTCATAAACTTTCTGTGCATCTTTATAGTTTTTAATCAAAACTTCTCTTCTGAGTAAATCTTGCCATAATACCTCTCTTTCTCTTTGAAAGTATTCTTTAAGAGCTCTTATGTCAGTAGTTTCGCTCCTTGAAACTGAAAGTTCTTTTGTTTTATCTTTTAAAGTATTGGTTAATTCAGAAATTTGTTTTTTTAAAGGATCTAGAGTTTTGTTCCAATTCTTTTCTATTCTCTCTTTTTCCTCAAAAATCTTTGCTTTTTCTTGAGTGAGAAGCCGTACTTCTCTCTCATTGAAGGTGAGTCTTTTCTGAATAATTTGATTTATCTCTTTCAGTTGAATTAATTCAATGTTAATTCTAAGTGTATTATCATCTACAGAGGTAATACAAGAGTTGGAATTTGAAGTAGATACCTTAGAGTCAGTGCAGGAGTCGACTTCTGCCATGCCACAGAAGAGGGCATTGGCGGTATGTTCATCGTCAGAAGTAGAGTCTGACTGGAAGTCTTCTGTGTTCTCCTCAGAATGTCCTTTTGCCATTAAGGATTTTTGAGCATAATACTCGGCTTTCTTTTTGTAGAAAGCAGAGTCCCTCTGTGGGCGATTTGATCTGCTTCTGCATTCATTCGCAAAATGGCCTGGTTTGCCGCAGTTAAAACATCCTTGAGGAGTGTTTCCTGTTCGATCATTGGACTTCTGTAGGTCTCCGCCTTTCTCTGATCTACATTCATTTGCATAGTGACCAGGTTTGCCGCATTTGTAGCATTCTTGCTGCGTGTGGCTTACCGAGTCATCTGACCTCTGTCGGTCATTTCCTCTGTAATGTCTTTCGCTTGACCTCTGTCGGCCACTCGATTCTTCTTCTCTTCTGTCATCTCTTCTGTTTTCTCTATCATATCTTACATTTCCGGAACCTCTTCTGTTTCCTCTGAACTCTTTTGTCAATAGAGCTAAAGATTTAGCTAGTGACGCAAGAGTTATTTCTTTTTCTGCTTGCTCTTCTTCTTCACTGTCTATTATCACCATCTTCTTCTTCTCCTTCTTCTTCTCCTCTGTGGCTTTTTCATTTCTTGGTCTCTGTGCATCTTCTTTAGTTTTACTAACCAATGCATATGGTACAATGGTTAGTGTTTTAGCCTGTGCTATCTGAGGTTCTTGTGCGGCTAATGTTCCGTAAAGATCAGAGAGAGTACAGGTGTCTAGATCCTGATTTGTCTGTAGGGACATAGACAGTTGGAGTCATTCTTCATTTAGACTTTTTAAAAACATGACATTGTTTTCTTCAGAAGTTCTGTCAATGCCTGATTTTCTGCACTTGTTGATTAGAGAGTTGAATCTGTCGTATGTTGTTTGCAAAGATTCTGTTGAAGAGGCTCTGAATGCATGATATTCATTGATGTACTATGCTCTTCGGTTTTTTTGTGTTTTAGCACCTCCTTCCAACTGTCTTTCCAGTTCTTTCCACAGATCATGCGCTGTTTCACATGAATCCAAGGATTGAAAGAGTTCGTTGGGTATTGCCATAATCAATGTCCTCTTGGTTTTCTGAGCAACTTCATCTTCTGCTTTATCTTCGGTTGACCACTCCCCTTTTGGCTTTGGTTTTTGATGTTCGGGGATTTCGGCAGATTCAGCAGTAGCAGGTATACGAGGTACTACTGTCATGGGAATAGGAGGAGGATTGTACAGATATTGTACTAGATTTTTTTCAGTGCCCTCGAAAAAATGGACCATTCTTATTTTCCACTGAGGATACTCATCTCGAAGGAGACTAGGAGGTTTAGTGAGAGAACCAGTAGTAAAGAAATTATTTGTATTTGTCATTTTGAAGATTTTAGAAAGAAGGTATGACTAAAGAGTTACTTCGATGAACTTGAAGATTTTCTGGGTTTAAGCACTTAATATCTATCACGAATCTTGATAAGTGGATCACTTGATATTGAAAATCAAGAGAGGCTCTGATACCAATTGTTGGAACCCAGATTCACTTAATCAAGATTAACAGTCTATTAGTTGAATTTAGAGTTTAATGCGAAAGCGTATTTAAACTAACAGATATGTTTGATAGATGTTAGAACGCACATATATAAAGAAAACAGTAAGGAATAAAAAGGATTTCTTGAACAGTTACTGTTATTCAATATATAATAAGAACACGAAGAACAGATTAAGAACTGTTGGTGTGTGTGAGAATATAACACTCAGATATTTGACAATAAAGCTTGAGAGTATTAGTGATTCCTTGTGTATTCGTCCTTAGGAAGATCTCAACATGAGACTTCCTTTTATACTACTCTTAGAAGACTATGAAGTAGGTCACTGTTCCTTTTACGGCATGAATAGTGAACTGGATGGTGTGAACAGTTGTTTGAGCCATGCGCATTTAATGGAGCAGATGTACTATTGGTAAATGCATTAAATGGCGCAGACGTCTATTTTGTACCATGCCCTATTGAGTCCACTCAGAGCTTGACACGTGTTTTGACAGTACTTTTCCATGCAAGTTGATGAACGTATCCAGTAATATCTTCCAAGTCTTCATAGCAGACCACAGAGGCTCTGTAAGGCATTACAGAGGTTCTATGGTCTGACCTTCTGTGGAGCAGTCCACTTGTTTCCGAGTTGATCTTCTTCTTGCGCACTACAGAGGTTCTGTGATTACCTCTGTAGCTTCTGTGGCTTTCTGGACTTGATCTTCTGGAAGAAGTGGCAGAGCCTCTGTGAGAGGCTTTTCTATACTTAGCCTATTTTTCACTACTTCTAAGTATTTCTATGATTAGGAAGATTGAAGCTAACAACTTCCCACGTAGATTCTCGCCCCTTGTGGTACCTCCAATGAACTTTCACTAAACGGACCTCCTTGTTCCTCGTTTTCCATACTTTACTGTCTACGATCTCAGTTGGCTCTTCCTCAAACATCAATTTCTCATCAATGCTGATATGTTCTAACAGAATAGCCATATCGGTCTCGGTCAAACACTTTCGTAAGCTACCGATCCAACTCGTTCGATGATAACAAAAGGCCCAACATATCTCGGTCTCAACTTTCCTTTCTTTCCGAAACGCACTACTCCTTTTCAAGGCGAGACTTTTAACATTACCTTGTCTCCCACTTGAAATTCAATAGGCTTCCTTCTCCTATTCACATACTTCCTCTGACGATCTTGCACGACCCTCATCCTATCACGGATTACATCAATCTTATCCGCCGTTAGTTGTACAATTTCCGGTCCGGCCAACTGCCTTTCTCCTACCTCATTCCAACACAACGGCGTACTACACTTTCGTCCATATAATGCTTCGAATGGAGCGGCTTGGATACTCGCATGATAGCTGTTATTATACGAGAATTCTATCAAAGGTAAGTGTACTTCCCACGAACCTTTGAAATCAATCACGCACGCCCGAAGCATATCTTCCAACGTCTGTATTGTTCTCTCACTCTGACCATCCGTCTAAGGGTGATATGCCGTGCTCAACTTTAGGCGTGATCCCAATTCCCGCTATAGACTCTCCCAAAATACTGACGTGAACTGACTGTCACGGTCAGACACTATGAATCGCGGCACTCCGTGTCTAGACACTATCTCATTAACATACAATCGGGCTAACTTCTCCAAAGAATCTGACTCTTTCATAGGTAAGAAATGCGCTGACTTGGTGAGAACATCTACTATCACCCAAATCGCATCATTGCCCTTCGGAGTCCTCGGTAACTTTGTGACGAAATCCATGGTGATATTGTCCCACTTCCACACTAGTATCACCGTAGACTGAAGTTCCCCATAAGGTCGCTGGTGTTCCGCCTTAACTTTTAAAATATGTCACACATCGCTCCACAAAATGAGCGATGTCCTTCTTCATTCCCGGCCACCAGTAAGACTGTCTCAAGTCTCGATACATCTTATTCGTTCCCGGGTGTATGGAATACCGCGACTTGTGTGCTTCCTCTAAGATGCTTTCTCTCAGATTGCCTAGTTTCAGAACCTACACTCGGTCTTTCATACACTTCAGCCCACCATTATTGACTTCGAACAACGATGTAAATCCGACTACTCTTTCGTTCTTTAAGTTATTTTCCAACAACGCTTCCCCCTGAAATTTCTTAACTTCTTCAAGAAGATTCGAGGTTTCCTCGACTCTGAAAGCTACGACTTTGGTCTGATCTCCCCGTTCCTTCCGACTCAGCACGTCAGCCACCACATTCGCTTTACCTGGGTGATACAAGATCTCACAGTCATAGTCGTTCAACAGCTCCATCCATCTCCTCTGTCTCATATTTAACTCCTTCTGATCAAACAGGTGCTTTAAGCTTTTGTGATCGGTGTAAATCTGACACTTTACTCCATATAAGTAATGCCGCCAGATTTTCAGCGCGAACACCACCGCTGCTAGCTCCATGTCATGAGTGGGGTAGTTCTTTTCATGATCCTTCAACTGTCGAGAGGCGTAGGCAATTACTTTTCCGTTCTGCATCAGCACGCACCCCAGCCCAAGCTTAGAAGCGTCAATGTATATCATAAAACCCTCCGATCCGTTAGGCAACAACAAGATCGGAGCACTGCTTAAACTTTCTTTCAACTTCTCAAATGCTGATTCTTGTGCTTCAGCCCACACGAATTTGACGTTCTTTCTCGTCAGCGAGGTCAGCGGCGAAGCTATCCGAGAGAAGTCTTGGAAAAACTTCTGATAATAACCTGCTAAACCGAGAAAACTCCTCACCTCCGATGGGGTTCTTGGCGCTTCCCAATCTTTAATGGTTTCGATCTTAGCAGGATCTACCTTGATGCCGTCCGCCGACACTACATGACCTAAAAACTGAACTTCCCTTAACCAAAACTCGCACTTCGAGAATTTCGCATACAACTTCTCACGCTTAAGCAATTCCAGCGCTGCTCGAAGGTGCCTCTCGTGGTCCTCTCGGGTACGAGAATAGATTAAGATATCATCAATGAAGACGATCACGCACTTATCCAACAATGAATTACACACCCGATTCATCAAGTCCATGAACACCGCTGGCGTGTTAGTCAACCCGAAGGGCATGACTAAGAACTCATAATGTCCACATCTCGTACGAAAAGCTGTCTTTGGCACGTCCTCCTCTCTCACTTTCAATTGATGATAACCCGATCTCAAGTCTATCTTTGAGAAATAACTCGCGCCTTGTAGCTGGTCGAAGAGATCATCGATCCTCGGAAGCGGATACTTGTTCTTTACGGTTACCTTATTGAGCTCACGGTAATCTATGCACATTCGCATAGATCCGTCCTTCTTTTTAACAAACAGTACCGGTGCTCCCCAAGGCGATGTGCTCGGACGAATAAAGCCCTTGTCGAGCAACTCCTGCAACTGAAACATCATCTCCTTCATTTCCGCTGGTGCTAACCGATAGGGTGCACGGGCAATCGGTGCCTCCCCAGGTAACAGTTCTATTCTGAACTCCACTTGACGATCTGGAGGCAGACTTGTCAAGTCATCTGGAAACACCTCCAGATACTCACTCACCACCGGAACATCCTCTACGCTCTTCTTCTCCTTCTTAGCGTCTAGCACATAAGCTAAATATCCCAGACAACCCTTTCCCAAACACCGCCTAGCTTTCATCAACGAAATCAAACACGACTTCCTATTCCATTGATCTCCGTAAATTACCACTTCTTTCTTATCGGGAAAGGCAATACGGATCATCTTCTTATTACAAACTATGCTAGCGTCATTCTCCGCTAACCAGTCCATCCCTAGGACTACATCAAATTCCCCCATTCCCATAGGATACAACCGTAATGGAAATAGATGACCATCCACGTCTATGCTACAACCCTCATTGACCTCCTTCACCCAGACTCGACTATCATCTGCTATCTCTACTTCAAACCCAAAGTTCAACCTCTTAGGTTTCATTCGCATTTTTTGAATAAAACTGGGCGACACAAACGAACGGTTGGCCCCCGAATCAAACAATACTTTAGCAAAAATCGAGTCTATAAGAAAGGTACCTGTTACCACATCAGGCGTGTTCACCGCCTCCTCAGCAGACATGTGGAAAGCCCTCGCTCTCACGCGAGCCGGGTCCACCTTCCTTTCTCCACTCTTTCCTCCGCTACCACCGCCTTCACCCCCAGTATAACCCTTTTTCAACTGTGGGCAGTCCCACTTGACATGGTCTGGCGATCCACACTGAAAGCACGATCTTGAACTGCGACAATCCCGAGCCATATGCCCTGATTTTCTGTACTTGTAACAACCGTCTTTGTCAGCCAGACACTCCCCCTTGTGCATTCGGTTGCACTTACCACAAGGCTTCTCACCTGATCTGGGCCCCACCCACAGCTCGGGTCTAGCAGTATTCGGCCTCTTACTCTCCCGAATCGGTCCTTCCCACTTCCTTTTGTCTCCGACTCTCTCGGTTAACTGTCTGATCTTATCCTTCTCGGTAAGTTCCGCCGTATCAATCGCAACCTGAAAAGTCGACGGGTCTTTCACTTGCACTAACTCTCTTATACTGCTCTTCAGCCCATGAATGTACCTCTCTATCCGCCTTGCCTCAGTAGGTACGTACAACTCAGCAAACCGGGCCTTTTCGATGAACTTCGACGTGTATTCTTGAACTGACATTGACCCTTGCTCCAATCCCAGAAACTCCTCTTCCAACTTTTTAACTGCCGCCAATGGACAAAACCGAGCTCGTAACCTCTTAACAAAAGATTCCCAAGGCATACTCTTTGCTACTTCCGATCCCCTGCCTCCGGTCTCAACATCCCACCAATAAATGGCCTCAGATTTCATCATTGACATAGCAAACAGTACCTTATCTTCCTCGGCGCACTTGCTAGTATCAAATGCCAACTCCATTTCGCTAACCCATTTCAAAGCTAGAACAGGGTTGCGCTCCCCGTTGAACGTCGGGGATTTGCATGAAGCAAATGTCTTAAACGAGCACCCTTTCGTCGTTTTTGGTTCACAGACAACAACCGGGGTTGTCACCGAGTTGTTTCCTATCTCAGTTCTTGGTGGACTGTCTTCCACGGTCTTCTTCCCAGTACCACTCTTGGTTTCCCCTTCTGATGTAGTCTTGTTCCGATTTTCTAACACTTCCTGCAAGGTCTTTTGTAGTTTTCCCATCTCTGCTGTGAACTTCTCCTCGGTCACAAAAGCCGGTGCGTTTTCAGGTTTACGCCCCTTCTTAGATTTTGCTTTCTTCACCGGTGCCGAACTTTCCTGTTCGGATAACGGTTGAATTTCTGGTTCTTCCACACTCCTTGTCTTGCGTCTAACTGGCGCTTTCTTCTTCTTGCCTTTGCCCTTAGTGGTTGCTGCTCCCACTTCAGTAACGGCCATTCTTGGCATTGTTCCTCTACCCCTCCCACGGCCTCTACCTCTCCCACGAGTGGCTGCCGCCCCGGGAGAATTCACGGGTCCATCTTCTGCCAGTTCCTCAACTCTCACCGCCTCCTCATGCGGCGCAGTGCTCTTGGTCTGAGCTTCCTCCGCAAACGGAATAACAAAAGACTCATTACTACCACAGACTCATTAATACTAAAGACTTAATTAGTACTACAGCAACGAAATAATAAGGCAACCTAAGCACGCACATGTACCTGTAAATTCACAATTACACTGGCCAGGTGTAACCCCAAACTTACCTTACATGACCATCCTCGATGCCCTACTAGTCCTATCTCTATAATAGTGTTCTCCTAACGCATCCCTGATTCTCAGTTGTAATTTCTACTCCTCACAATTTAAGTCTAGGCCCAGCCGGTCACCTAAATCCCTTAAACTATGGCTCTGATACCAAAATACCAATAAATCTCAGTTGTAACAACCCATATTTTGTAAGTTGAAAGTGTTGTGTCTAAAAGGAAAAGAATGAAAGTTTGGACTAAGGGACTTACTTGCAATAAGTGAAAGTTATAAAAGGGTCCGGAATTTTAGGTCTTTGGCTACTGATCATTCTCTTGGTTTTGGGTGGCGGCTGAGAAGAAATCGAGAACAGGCAGCAAAATCGTGAAGACTCCATTTGGTAAGAAAAACCTCCAACCAATGTAAATTCTTGCTTAGTAATTAGCTTAATAATTTAGAGTTCTAATCATATTCCATGTTGTGGGTTGGGATTTTTGTAATAAGAACACTCTGATGAAGTGTTAACCTGTTAATTGGATTGCCAATCGAATGAAACCAATCGATTAGGGATTCTGCTGCTAAGGAGTAGTACGAATCACATTTGGGTAAGAATGTTTGATAGAAAAACCTCATTAATTGGAGTATTGGGAAAGTTTTCAAGTATAGAATCAGGTGAGATTCGTCCCTGTTCGCAAGTCGCTAGGTACCGGGACCCAAGGGTCGGTACCGGAGGTCGCCGATATCGAAACCCAAAGGAGAGTACCAGAAGTCGTGATTGCGGGACTTGGGGCCCAATTGCGGGACTTGGGTTGATCGCCAGGACTAGGAGACTACCGGGACTTGGTTGTTTAAAAGGATATCGGAGCTTAATTTTTAAGCAAGATCCGGTGTGCTAATTAAAGTGTAAGTCGGTTGGCTTAGTAGTATTAAATTGTGGACTTGACACATGGATCTCATCAGGAAAACGTAGATGGGCTTAGGATTGGACCGAGTTAATTAATGTGGGACGCAGGTTTTTTGTTTTTGAGATGAAATATAAAATTTGACTTCGTTATGGATCAGATAAAGAAATTGAATGGATTTAAAGGTTGGGATGTGTGTGTGCTTAGTATGAACTAGACATGTCCAAATGGGCCTGGGCCCAAAAAAGCCCGCTGGAAGCCCGAGCCCAACCCGCCCCAAAGCCCGAGCCCGTCCCGGCCCGTCCAAGCCCGGTCCCAAGCCCCTCGGGCCCTGTCAGGCCTTGTTTTTGCTGAAATTCTCGGCCCGGCCCGGGCCCGGTCCAAAGCCCGGTCTCAGCCCGGCCCGATCGAGATTCAAAAAAATAGCCGTTTATAGCCGTTGGAAAGAGCCATTTATGACCGTTTTCAGCCGATTTTTTGTGTTTTTCTTGCCTCCAAAACAATATAAATAGGTAGTGGATGTATTGAGTTTGATACCAACTTACAAAAACGCAAAAAACGCAATTCTCGCTTATAATTCTCGATTTCTCGCTTTCTCGTGGTCGTTTCATACAACTTCTCGTTCGTTCAAGTCGTTATATTCTTCACTCAAAATCGCCAGCGGTAGTTCATCAACCCCTCAAATTAGAGAAGTTCTTGCTGAGCACGGACGAAAATCCGATGTTTGGAAGGATTTCAATATGGTGGTTCTCACCGACGGGAGTAAAAAGGCATAATGCAAAATGTGTGGACTTCTCCTTGCGCTCTCGGGAAACTCGACCTTAAAGAGGCACACGGATGGCGCATGCAAGGCACTCAAGTCCGAAGGTGATTCAAGTCAACCCATACTTGACAACCAAGGTCAAATATGGTCGTACGATAACATGTTGTCCCGGGAATTAACAACAAAATGTGTTATTCAAACGGGGTTGCCGTTCGGACATTTCTACAATCCGCATATGACGAAAATGATCCAAACATGTCTACAACCTCGCTACACTCCAGTAAGCCGTCAAACTCTTAGACGTGATGCATTAAAAATGTGGAAAAATGCTAAAAATGAAATGAAAAACATGTTTGAACAAATGCCTAACAACATTTCTTTAACTTGTGATGTGTGGAGCGCACCACACGGATTGCCACATTCTTATATATGTATAACGGCACATTGGATGGAGTCGTGGCAAATGGTCAAACGTGTAATAGCGTTTGAAACGTTTGGTTCGCCACATTCGGGTGAACGTCAATTTTCAATTATAAAAAAGCACTTGTTTTTTATAATATTTCAATTAAAATCGTTAGCATTTCATTTGATAATGCTAGTAATAATACTGCATGTGTGGATAAATTAAAATGTGCTTTAACCCCTATGTTGAACGGTGAAATATTTCATACACGTTGTGTTGCCCACATTATTAATTTAGTCGTTCAAGACGGTTTAGGACAATGCAGTGACACGCTAACCAAATTTAGACTTATGTTACGGATAATTTTTAATAAAGGTAAATCAATGCAATTGCATTTTAGAAAATATTGCGAGGAATGTGGATGGAGAGCTTTGGGACCGGCTCATGATATGCCCGTTCGATGGAATTCGACATATCAAATGATCGAAAATTTGTGTGCACAAAGAATTTATTACCATGCATATTATAATGTTCATTACCCACAGAATACTATTGTAGAGTGGGATTGGGTCGTGATTAAGGGATTATACGATCTTTTGGGTGATTTTAAAAACGCAACAACTTACTTATCCGGTGTTTATTATCCAACAAGCCCTCTAGTTTTAAATCAAATATATATTTTATCAAACAAAATTAGAGAGTACGAGGATAGAGAAGACCATTGGAAAAATATGATTGTTACAATGAAATCAAAATTGTTAAAATATTTTAGAAAATCCTTTTTTCTTTTCTTTGTGCCGCGGCGTTAAACCCGTGGCTAAAGGTTACCGGTGTTGAGGTTTTAATTACTTTTATAAGTCAAAATTTTGGTTTAGATACGTCCACAAATTCTAGTTTTTCAATGAAAAGAAAAACATTATTTAATAACATGTTTTTAGAATTATTTGAAATTTATAAAGTCCGACATGGGGGCGCACACCAACAATCCTCCCAACAACCACTATTTGCGTCGGGTTCTTCTAGTAGTGGTCATCGCCAAAGCCGGAAAGACTTAATGACCTCTTTAATGAATGAGGTGCAAAATGAATCAAGTAAAAAATCCCGATATGACAGTAATCTCAATGAATTACAAATTTACATGAATACTAATTTCTCTTGGAATCAAGTTGATAATTTTGAAGAATTAAACATATTAGCATTTTGGCAAGAAAGAGAACAAGCATTTCCGGTTTTGGCATTAATGGCTCGTGATATACTAACAGTCCAAGCTAGTACCGTAGCTTCGGAGTCCGCTTTTTCTCTTAGTGGCAGGATCATTTCGCCCCGTCGAACAAGATTAAGCCCGGAGTCAGTACAAGCTTGCGTTTGTTTGAAGGACTACTTGGATAGTCTTGAAAGAATTCAAGACCGAACGACCCTAGAGGTGGAGCTTGATGGAGTGGAAGAAAATCTTGAAGAAAACGAAAGTGGCCAACTAAATACCCCACCAAGTACCGATTGTGAAAGTAATGTATCACATTACGACGACGACGAGATCGACCCTGAAGAACAACTCGATGTTGATGAACTCGATGATCCTACGGCTCTTACTAGACTTAAGACGACCGGAACTCTTGCATACTATCCACCAGACGAGGACGAGGACGAGAATTAAGAGTATTTTTCTTTATAATTCAATAAATGTACTTCTTTAAATGTATTTTTCTTTATAAGTTATATAAAATTAATAGAACGTATTTTTCTTTATATATGAAATTCTAATAGAACGTATTTTTAAGTATGTTTGAGTGACCCAATTAAGTATTTTATAGTGGATACGAATAATATTTACTAAAAATGTAGAAAATAAACTTTTTTTCTCAAGCCCGATTTGGGCCCGGTCTCGGCCCGGCCCGCTAAGCCCGGTCTCAGCCTAAGCCTGATCAGGCCCAGCCCTCTTGCACGAAGCCCGGCCCGGCCCGGCCCGGGCCTGCCCAAAGCCCGGTCCCGTGAACAGTGTTTAGGCCCGGGCCCGCCCAAAGCCCGGGCCAGACTAGCCCGGCCCGGCCTTTTGGACATGTCTAGTATGAACCGTACACTGTACACACATGGCAATCCAGTAGCTACAATTCTCTATATCAGCCCACGTGGTCCATCCTAATAGTATTGGAATTTAGTAGTTTTCTTGGAGCATCATAATTGTTTGTTATCATGGTTCACGTGGCTTGTAAGGGTTTGTATTGTCAAATCCATTTTTGTAAGGCAAAGTCCTTGGTATTTAGTTAAGTATAAAATTTAAGTTTTGGGTCTAAATCCATGTGTATTAATTAGTTGGACTTTGACATTTAGCGATCCGGTAACGTTTCATTAGAGTCCGGTAATTTATGTCTTGGGTCGGTAAGAAAAGTCCAAATGTTTTGACATTTGGACTAGAAGTGTAACCTACCAACTTGGATGAATTTGGGTTAAATTAGGGAGCAAGCTCGAGTATTAATTGTTAGATTTACGAGTACGTTTCCTACAATTTTAGGTGCTTCACCGAGAGGTCGGGAGCGTAAGTGAGAAGTCTTGAGGCGAGAAGTTGCGAAAGCGCCCGGTGAGTTTTTCTAACTAAAATACGTGTTTGTGCGTGTTTTTCAAGGAAAGTTGTTATGTGGAAATACCCGGTTGTTTTACATGATTCTTACGTAAATGAACGTTTATTATTTCACAGATCAGGTTATGTTTATGAACATGATTTATTTACCAGTTTTACGAATGCTTTCTCATGAAAATTATGCTCTACTAAAAAGATTATTCAGCAATGAAACGAATTGTAAAGTGTATTATAAATCCCATGTTTTATGACTATGATGGTCTATGTGAATGCTATGTGGAGTCGGTCTGCACTGTGGGATCAGAGATAGATCCCCGGGTTCTGACGATCCCTTGGATATGTATGACAGACTGGTAGGGTGGAAGTCGTTTCCTCCTATTTCGAGTAGAGGGGAGTCTGCGTAGGCTCCGGGAAGGGGAGTCTGCGTAGGCTCAGGAAGAGGCGAGAAGGGAACCTGCTGGGACCCCGATCGCGAAATGTTTATGTGATCCATCACACAGTGCAGTACCATGAATGATGTTTATGTGAAGAATGTGAACTGTTTTATAAATGATTTTTTTATAATGTTGAGGTGCACTATTTATGGAGGGAACTCACTAGACCTCATGGTCTAACCCTCGCTTTTCAAAACTAAAACCTTTTCAGGTAAGCAATTAGTAGAAGGCTCAGGTAAGTGAGCAAGAGCAAGATAGAGGACAGATGCAGCTAGAGACATTACAAGTGCCACGTATGGCAGTTAGATTATTCTCAGTTATGTATAGGTTGTTTCCGCCAAACTTAGTTTGTGATTACGGTAAAGGAAAATTTTGGGACCCAGATTTGTAAATTTTATGACTTAAGACTATGTTTGTCCTGTTGTATTTTTGGGATGTTACAAATGGTATCAGAGCCATAGTTTAAGGGATTTAGGTGACCGGACGGGCCTAAACTTAAACTTTGGAAGTAGAAATCACAACTGAGAATCAGGAAATGCGTTAGGATGGCACTATTGTAGAGATAGGACTAATAGGGTACTGAGGACTGACATGTAAGGTAAGTTTGAGATTTTACCTTGCCAGTGTAATTACGAACTTACAGGTACATGTATGTGCTTAACCTACCTTATTAACCTACCCAGTGTTTATGTCGTGTTCCAGTACGTTAGAATGTCAACGAGATCCCTCTGGGGTAGATTGAGACCCCTTGTTGGGGAAGTTTCTTGAGAGGTCACTTATGATGTGATGCATGTATGCACCGTAGAGAAGGAATGTTGTATAGAATGTTATGAGTCGTCTAGAGGTAGCTCTTTGTGGATTCGGAGAGGATGAATGTTTGAGTTTAGGTAGGGCTCCTGTTCGAGAGAGTCCCAGTCCTAGAAATCTTGGAATAGATTAGTCAGGACGGTAAGAAATGTAACAACCCAGTTCCCATAACATACAACATATAACATAACCTGCATATATATCATTGATTTACAACGAAAGTTACATAACAAACCAAGTACGGTCCCTTCGGTCTCCTAAATTACAAAATATATATATAAAAGCTTCCTTCACTTTATCCTCTCCTTTGCCGATCCTTAACCTGGAAAACATATTTTTGAAAACAAAATGAGGGTTAGACCAAACGGGTCTAGTGAGTTAATCCCGATCCTTTCCAAAATCATTATAAAACCTTTCGTCAATCAAAATAGTTTAAATACAACCTTTGCCAATACAGACACATATACCATAAGTATATAAACGTCACATATATATACCGCACGTATTTTAATTACTACATCAAGACTCGTGCATCGTGCTCAACTCCTCCTCATTCCTTGTTACCATGGCCATATTAGTTGGTAGCAAGCCAACTAATAAATCAACGCCGTACAACAACTACGACACATCACCGGTCCGCACACCGGAACCCGGCAACACACCGGTCCGCTCACCGGAACCCGACAAAAAGTGCACTCGTGTAGTGCAAAGCTTATATAAATACAATATATATATATCTCATTACATCATATTGTCATTTATATACACATAATCATATTCCTACCACATAATCATCTCATATATATATATATATACACATATATATGTATCCCAGTTCAAAAAACGTTTTAAAGCAAAACTCGCCTCGATCGCTTATCCATAAACACTTCCAAGCTTTTCTCCAAAAGATTCAGTCTTTCAATCCAAATCCACAGAATCTGTAACAGATTAAACACAAATATCACCTTACTAGTCAAACACATAAAGCCTACTAAAATCTTATCCTCAACAGCTCTCCCTTCAGCGACTTATCACGGGGGTTCCGCTACCCGGATAGCGGATGGGGTCAAGGGGCAACACCCTTGCGGGACACTACCAAAAATACAATCAGAAACTATAACCGGACACTACCAAAACTACCGGGACTCACTGCACCGGGACTCCACTGTACCGGGACTCTCCAGTACCGGGACTCCATATCACCGGGAGTTGGCATTACCGGGTCTTGTCGTTACAAGGAGTCGACAATACCGGGAGTTCACTATACCGGGAGTCCACCGGGAGTCGACAGTACCGGGACTCCACCGGGAGTCGATAGTACCGGGACTCCACACTACCGGTACTCAATGAAATATACCGGTACTCTCAAGAACACAGTCGGTTCCATTTTACCCAGATCCAAATTAAACCTATACAACTACAAATTAAACATTCTAATCCGATAGAAGTCTAATACTACTGATTATAAACATAAAACATAAAGGACTTACCTCAAAATCGTTTCCAACCAAGCCAATTGAAGTCCTAACCGTACGAACTCTTCTTCTGCTTCTTCTCGTCTCCAAACACACACTCACACACTGATAAATCTGATTTTAGGTTTGTGAAATATCTGAAGTCTACAAGGGTGTATATCAAATCCCCATTTACCAATTGAACCTTCAACTATCAACTAATGTCTAACACCCCTTTAACTTATTTTACCCAAACTTACCCTAAACCTCGTTTTATAAAGTTAACTAGATTTAACGGAATTATGATTTAACTAACGAACTTACCCGGGGTATTACAAGAAAAGACTGTGTCGTAATCTTGAAAGTGTCAATGAGGCTCAGAATTCTTAATCGAACTTTTAAATGGCAGGGTAAATGAAATAAGATACCTATAGTGAAATGAAAGCATGTAAAAGAGAAAAGTGAGGTAGTTGATCAAAACGTAATAGTAGGAAAGGGTTGAGTAATGAGATGTAGAACGCATGTACGACAAGTTATTGCAATACCGAAAGGGCATTGATCGAAGGTAAAGAGTTAAGGATAAGTTGCGAGAGTAACGCGGTGGACCGTGTTAGAGTGAGTAGCCTTCAATTACAAGTAGAGTCTTATGCATGACATTCTTATTTACAAAATGAAATTTTCACGATTTAAAGTAAATATGTAAATATAAATTTTGGTCCAAAATGAGTCAGCATGTACCAGCGCATGTTTAAAGAAAAAGCAATTTCAGTTACGTCGCACCGTGAAATTTTGAGCTTAACGATCTGCAAAATATTCCCCGCCTTTTCATGATAAGATAAAATAGTTACGAAAGTCAAGAATATGTTTGCCAACATGATTTTATAACCAAAATGAGTATTGCCATATTGTTGTCATGAAATTGAGTGAGAGAGCCGGCTGGTTTATTTGAGTCGGAAATTTCTTTCAAAATTGTGTCGTATGAAAAGATTTCCATTCAATATAATAATGTCGTAATAACACCGTTCAAATTGAGTAAGATTAAGGTTCACGGGAAGATGCATGCAAATGATTCTCGAATCGTGTGCAGGGCATTGAAGCTATAAGAGTGATGGGGTCAGGGGTACCCAAGGTGTTTTCAAATGTTGTTTATTTAAAATGATAAAATGTACGAAATGATTTATCTAATGCGTTGTCATGCATGAAGGCTATGAACTCACTAGGCCATAGGATATTGCATATTAAGCTAAGGAAGAACTTCAAGAGTGGAAAATGTCGGACAAATCAGGAAAGAATGTTGTAGCCTTAGTATCTGTGTTCACGAGGAAAGGTGAACAGTAGTAGAGTCGGAAGGGGATTATAGTATCAGTTGTATGAGGGTTTGCACCCTTGTTCGGTAACTGGAAGCATGGTTGTCAAGGGACGGTTGTGTCTGGAGGAAGGATTTGAAGCCTTCAAGGTGATAGTTTTTGCAACTCGTTATGAGTAGTGTGGTGAGGAAGAATGAAACGTCTATGGCCTAGGAATGTGAGTTTCGAGGTGAACTTGTAATGTCGATGTCACTTAAGTAGGGTTCGAAGAGAGGCAGACAGATTATGAAGTTGAGGATGATACGTTCGAAGGATTAGATTCCGTAAGGAACCCATGTTAAAGAATAAGTTAAGAAAGTAGTTACAGGTTGTCTGTTGTGGTAGAAGTCGGCACTTGTGTAAGGTGGCTGAGGTCGAAGACTTAAACCAGGAGGTTGAAAGTTGATAAAGCACCTTGTGGGGTGTTAAGGGGTTGAGCAGTTATCGTTTCGAATAAGCGTTCTATTTTTAGAGGTATGGAGGGTTCATAGAAGGATGATTTATGTAGCACGAGCAAAACGGGTGTATAGACCGTATCGTGTAGGGAGGGACGGTGGCCTGTCTATGAAAGGGTTCGGGTAGTAAAGAGATAGCTAGAATGTTGTGTTCGAGCTATTTGAGAACTCGTGTGTTATAGTTCAACATGTGGGGAAAGGACTAAGTAGCGAAATAGACTTGACTATGTATACGGGAGGATAGGAAGGCAAGTTCGAATCGTGTGAATGATCATGAGAAATCTGGTCTGCAGTGTGACGTTAAGGGCAATGAGTATGCGGATGGGTAGAGACTGTATTGGTCAAGCTCACGGTGCCAGCTAGTGGCGTAGTGATGTTATGTTAGAAAGAAAGGAAGCATCAGATAGAAGTTGTTGGGGGTTTCGGATGAGATATACGACTTGTTAACCAGGTTGTCAGATCATGTAGAGTGTAAGTAGACGTTGTGTTATGATTATGTTCGGAATAGTATGACGGGGCGGTGATGGGTAGTACCCCAGGGAGAAACCAAGTGTTTTTGGTTGAAAGAGTCGCTAAGTAGGTATATTTTGGGATCATTGGAAGTTTAAAGAAGATGATGGATGTGTTAGTCAAAGTGTGGTGTAGTAGTCGCGAGATCCTTAAAGACTGTGTGGTGACGTCGAGCACTGGTGTCGTTTCACGACGACTTGGTTATATGTCTTAAGCTAGAATCTTGGTGCAGCTGTTTGGTAATGTAATGAGAAAGTGTTGTTTTGTGGGCGGTGCTCCACGCTAACGTGGAGAGGTGATAATAGTATGTCGGATTAAGTGAGTAAATTGGAAGTAGCAAACTTGCCAGTAATGTCGAAAGTGCAGTGTTGTGTAGGTTGTCATTGGTAAGTGTGCGAACCGTTGGAATGAGTATTGAGGAAGGGAATCGTGTTTGATTTTGTTCAGGAGAGGAGTGGATAGGACAATTGAATGAGTTAAGTTAGTGACTTCGTGAGAAAGGTATAGACGATTTGGTCGTGCAGTGATTAAGCTAGTAAGAATAGTATGGTGTGACCATGGTTACTCCTCCCTGTAGAGTGAGGATAACCGGAGTTATGTTTTACGACTGAACGAACGTGGCAATCAGCGAGGAATGGTTGTGTTTCAGGATAAGTTTAATTCGAGTAGGAACACTAGCCTACGAGTTAGAAGTACCGTAAGAATTGAAGGAAGTGCACCCAATGTTTCTTATTTCGAATTTAATGAGGGGGTTGACCGAGTCAGAAGTGGTTTTACCTTGGGGAAGTGTCAAATTTGGTATGGGCAAGATACCGCATCTTTTCCCAATAAGGAATTCCGGGGATGGAATTCTTTTAAGGGGGGAGTGTTGTAACAACCCATATTTTGTAAGTTGAAAGTGTTGTGTCTAAAAGGAAAAGAATGAAAGTTTGGACTAAGAGACTTATTTGCAATAAGTGAAAGTTATAAAAGGGTCCAGAATTTTAGGTCTTTGGCTACTGATCATTCTCTTGGTTTTGGGTGGCGGCTGAGAAGAAATCGAGAGCAGGCAGCGAAATCGTGAAGACTCCATTTGGTAAGAAAAACCTCCAACCAATGTAAATTCTTGCTTAGTAATTAGCTTAATAATTTAGAGTTCTAATCATATTCAATGTTGTGGGTTGGGATTTTTGTAATAAGAACACTCTGATGAAGTGTTAACCTGTTAATTGGATTGCCAATCAAATGAAACCAATCAATTAGGGATTCTGCTGCTAAGGAGTAGTACGAATCACATTTGGGTAACAATGTTTGATAGAAAAACCTCATTAATTGGAGTGTTGGGAAAGTTTTCAAGTATAGAATCAGGTGAGATTCGTCCCTGTTCGCAAGTCGCTAGGTACCGGGACCCAAGGGTCGGTACCGGAGGTCGCCGATATTGGAACCCAAATGGGAGTACCGGAAGTCGTGATTGCGGGACTTGGGTTGATCGCCGGGACTAGGAGACTACCGGGACTTGGTTGTTTAAAAGGATACCGGAGCTTAATTTTTAAGCAAGACCCGGTGTGCTAATTAAAGTGTAAGTCGGTTGGCTTAGTAGTATTAAATTGTGGACTTGACACATGGATCTCATCAGGAAAACGTAGATGGGCTTAGGATTGGACCGATTTAATTATTGTGGGACGCAGGTTTTTTGTTTTTGAGATGAAATCTAAAATTTGACTTCGTTATGGATCAGATAAAGAAATTGAATGGATTTAAAGGTTGGGATGTGTGTGTGCTTAGTATGAACCGTACACTGTACACACATGGCAATCCAGCAGCTACAATTCTCTATATCAGCCCACGTGGTCCATCCTAATAGTATTGGAATTTAGTAGTTTTCTTGGAGCATCATAATTGTTTGTTATCATGGGTCACGTGGCTTGTAAGGGTTTGTATTGTCAAATCCATTTTTGTAAGGCCAAAGTCCTTGGTATTTAGTTAAGTATAAAATTTAAGTTTTGGGTCTAAATCCATGTGTATTAATTAGTTGGACTTTGACATTTAGCGATCCGATAACGTTTCATTAGAGTCCGGTAATTTATGTCTTGGGTCGGTAAGAAAAGTCCAAATGTTTTGACATTTGGACTAGAAGTGTAACCTACCAACTTGGATGAATTTGGGTTAAATTAGGGAGCAAGCTCGAGTATTAATTGTTAGATTTACGAGTACGTTTCCTACAATTTTAGGTGTTTCACCGAGAGGTTGGGAGCGTAAGTGAGAAGTCTTGAGGCGAGAAGTTGCGAAAGCGCCAGGTGAGTTTTTCTAACTAAAATACGTGTTTGTGCGTGTTTTTCAAGGAAAGTTGTTATGTGGAAATACCCGGTTGTTTTACATGATTCTTACGTAAATGAACGTTTATTATTTCACAGATCAGGGTATGTTTATGAACATGATTTATTTACCAGTTTTACGAATGTTTTCTCATGAAAATTATGATCTACGGAAAAGATTATTCAGCAATGAAACGAATTGTAAAGTGTATTATAAATCCCATGTTTTATGACTATGATGGTCTATGTGAATGCTATGTGGAGTCGGTCTGCACTGTGGGATCAGAGATAGATCATCGGGTTCTGACGATCCCTTGGATATGTATGACAGACTGGTAGGTTGGAATTCGTTTCCTCCTATTTCGAGTAGAGTGGAGTCTGCGTAGGCTCCGGGAAGGGGAGTCTGCGTAGGCTCAGGAAGAGGCGAAAAGGGAACCTGCTGGGACCCCGATCGCGGAATGTTTATGTGATCCATCACACAGTGCAGTACCTTGAATGATGTTTATGTGAAGAATGTGAACTGTTTTATAAATGATTTTTTATAATGTTGAGGTACACTGTTTATGGAGGGAACTCACTAGACCTCATGGTCTAACCCTCACTTTTCAAAACTAAAACCTTTTCAGGTAAGCAATTAGTAGAAGGCTTAGGTAAGTGAGCAAGAGCAAGATAGGGGACAGATGCAGCTAGAGACATTACAAGTGCCACGTGTGGCAGTTAGATTATTCTCAGTTGTGTATAGGTTGTTTTCGCCAACCTTAGTTTGTGATTACGGTAAAGGAAAATTTTGGGACCCAGATTTGTAAATTTTATGACTTAATACTATGTTTGTCCTGTTGTATTTTTGGGATGTTACACGGGTTTACACCCCCCTAAATCTAACCGCAAGTGTACGAGTCGAATCAAGTAATAGTATTGAAAGTACGAGTATCGAACACATGGAACTAGGAACTAAGTATCACAATGACTATAAGATCTATTAACTGAACAGTCGGAAATTCTAAGGTTTTCACATACAAACACTTGACTCGAAACAATTACCAGCTAATCCCTTTAATGAATACCCAATCTCTAAAATCACCGTTGTTCTTTCTCAAGCAACAACGGGTTTTATTTTGAAAGCACAAGTTTTATCTATCGATCTCAACCTATGGAATTCAAAACACATTCACTCAAGATTTCAACAGGACTAAGGCTTACTTGGTATATCTCTATCCAATTTCTCACCTTAGGCATGCAATTCTAATTCTAAGTAACAATTAATTCTCTCGAACTCAATTGCTAACAAACAATTCAGATGTAAATTGGCCAAACTCACAAAAGCATTAAAATCTAAATCACATGCTTCATTAAAATAGGAAAATTTGATAAAAGCTTCAATTCAAATGTTCATATGCTTAAACCAAATTCATTCCAACCCCCAACATCTAAAGATTAGTTCATGTTGGTGGTGGACAAAAACTCAAGAAAAAGAAGAGAAATAGCATGTGCAAACACAGTGATCGTGAACGTGGTGAATGTAATGGTGAACTCCCTTCTCTCGGCTCTAATACAGTTCTCGTTGTGAACTCCTCCTCAAACCGTCCTCTATCGTGGCTCCAAAGTCTCCGAAAAGCCTCTGAAAATCGCCCCTCCACAGTCTGCCGTCGTCCGTGTGCGAATGATAACCTAAAATCCGGAAAACACCAAATATGAAGCTGGAACAGAGGGGTGCGCGGTTTAGGCCGCGACTTGTAAACCGCGTGATAAACTGCGCTGTTTTCTAAAGTGCTCCGGGTCAGGTTCGGTTCATGGTTCAGGCACGGGTCTTGGGCTTGGATCTCGGGCTTCCGTTGGGCTTCGTTTTGTACTCGTTTTGGGCTCTTTCCGCTTCTTTTCTCGATGATTGTCGCCTTTTAGATTACCTGCACATATCACTCGATAAACCATAAAATTTCCGCCTTTTTGCTAGAACATCAGCCAATCTCATTGGTTTGAGAACCGAAAATAACGCCAAAAAGTGGCGTTATCAGTAACCCATCCCTTTAATTCTAAGAACAAGATCCCTGGATTCATTCAGCGGTCCATTCCTAGCATCAAAGTGGATATTATTGGTAAGAAATCAGAAGAACTGATAGTTCCTCCCATTTCCAATGCCAAAGGTATACTTGGTGCTGGCCCTGCTCATTTAAAACTAATGGCTCAGTATGCAAATGGTCCTAAAGCTACTTTTAGTTATAGGAAATGTTATCACTGTAGACTTACAAATCATATTGCTAGTAAGTGCCCTACAGACACCAAAGCTGAAAAGATAGCTAAGGTGAATATCAATGCCCCCAGGGCAAAGAAGACCACCGAGGTTAAGAAATTAACCAAAGTGAAGACTGACACC
This sequence comes from Saussurea involucrata, assembly GCA_033807775.1. NCBI lineage: Eukaryota > Viridiplantae > Streptophyta > Magnoliopsida > Asterales > Asteraceae > Saussurea > Saussurea involucrata. The sequence goes on from CM066313.1 coordinate 85,228,118, forward strand.
AAAGATGAATCTTCAAATGCCGCGAAAATTGCTGAACCTTCCACTTCCTCTACCACCACTGACAAATCAAAACCCAAAATGAAATGGGTGCCCAAGTCAAACTAATCTTCCTTGTTTTGCAGGTTAAGAAGGGTATCTGGTATCTCGATAGCGGATGCTCTAGACACATGACTAGTAAGAAGAACCTGCTCACTGAATATAAGGAAGAGAAGGGTCCCTCTGTGACCTTCGGTGGAAATGGAAAAGGCTATACCCGAGGGTTTGGTGTACTCTCTAATGGTACAACAACCTTTGGAAGAGTTGCATATGTTGAAGGACTGAAGCATAAGTCAGCTATGTGACAAGGATAACAAAGTGATCTTCACTAAGGAATCCTGCTTTGTCACTGACAAAAATGAGAAGATAGCTCTCAGCGGTTATCGTATGGAAAATGTTTACGTAATAAACATGGACTCTACAACCACTGAGAACTCTTGTTTCTTCTCAAAAGCCTCATCTGATGCCAACTGGTTATGGCATAAAAGGCTCTCCCATCTCAACTTCAAGACACCGAATACTCTTTCCTCTAAAGAGTTAGTCACTGTCTACCTCAGCACTCATACTCCAAAGAATCCTTATGTTCAGCGTGTGAGAAAGGGAAATAGACCAAAGCAAACTTCAAGTCAAAGCAAGTCTCCTCAGTGTCATCTCCTTTACAACTTCTCCATATGGATCTGTTTGGCCCTGTTAACAAACAATCCATCGCTGGAAAGAAATATACATTGGTCATAGTTGATGAATTCTCTCGCTATACCTGAGTAATGTTTCTCCGTTCTAAGAGTGACACCCCTGAAGAACTCATCACCTTTGTTAGGAAAATGGAAGTCCTGAACAACATGACCATTCGCTCAATAAGGAGTGATCATGGAACTGAATTTAAAAACAGTTCTCTTGATTCCTTATTTGGAAGTAAGGGTATTTCTCACAACTATTCTTCAGTGAGAACACCACAACAAAACAGAGTCGCTGAAAGAAGAAATAAAACTATCATTGAAGCTGCACGTTCAATGCTCAGCGATTCTCACCTGCCTACTCAGTTTTTGGCAGAAGCTGTTAACACTGCTTGTTTTACTCAAAACAGGTCGCTGATCGTCAAAAGATTCAAGAAAACAGCCTATGGACTTTTTCATGGGAGAAAGCCTTCTATCAGTTTTCTTCACATCTTTAGATGTCAGTGTTTCATACTGAACAACAGAGATGCCCTTGGAAAGTTTGATCCTAAGGCTGATGATGGAATCTTTCTTGGATACTCTTCAGTCTCCAAAGCCTTCAGAGTCTTCAATCGAAGAAGACAAACTGTTGAAGAAACTATCCACGTCACCTTTGACGAATCCCGTTCAGCGAACTCTAGACCTTCTGCTAATACTGAATAACTGAATCAATGGATGTTCTCTCATCTTGGTGATTCAGAAGATATTCCCACTCCTCATACTCATCCCGCTGAAGATGATGGTCCTACTATCATCCCAAGCATGCAGACTAGTGAAGCTGAAACATCATGGGTCTCAGCTGTTCCTATTAACACTATGCATGTTTCTGAACCTTCTGTCTCAGACATACCATCTACTTCTCAGCAATCAGTGAATGAAATGACATCTGCACCTATTCCTCTCTTGGCTGAATTACCAGAAGTCGGCGAATCCTCATCTTCAGATCCTCCAGAAGTTCAGGTTGAGCCAATGACTCACGCTCCGGCTCAGCGATGGACTATAAATCACCCTATTGAACAAATTCTTGGTGATCCAAACGCTGGGGTTCAGACTCGACGAAGTGCAGGTAATATTTGTTTATTTGTTAACTTTATTTCTCTGATTGAACCAAAGAAAACAGATGATGCCCTCCAAGATCCGAACTGGGTCAGCGCTATGCAAGAAGAGCTGACTGAATTTGAAAGAAACAAAGTTTGGAATCTTGTTCGAAGACCAACTGACAAGACAGTGATAGGCACTAAATGGGTCTATCGAAACAAGTTGGACGAACATGGAACTGTAACCCACAAAAAGGCTCGTCTTGTTGCTCGAGAGTGCATGGTATGACACTCTCTCATCTTATCTCCTTATCGAAACATTTGAGCGTGGTAAAATCGACAAAACTCTATTTTTCAGGAAAGTAAAAGGTCATATCATTCTTGTTCAAATATATGTCGATGATATTATATTTGGTTCTACTAACCCTGACCTTTGTACTCGTTTCTCTGAAAGGATGAAAGCAGAATATAAAATGAGTATGATGGGTGAGCTAACATATTTCCTTGGTCTTTAGATAAAACAAAATTAAAAAGGAACTTTCATTAATCAGGGAAAGTATGTTAAAGATATGCTGAAGAAATTTGACTTAACTCATAGTTTAGCTATGAAAACCCCTATGGCACCGCCGTTGACACTAAACAAGGATCCTAAAGGAAAATATGTTAATGTCACGACATACCGTGGGATGATCGGCTCCCTACTGTATCTTACAGCTAGCCGACCTGATATTATGTATGCAACCTATTTGTGTGCACGATATCAAGCTGAACCTAAGGAATCTCACTTGATCGTTGTAAAGCGAATCTTTCGTTACTTTAAGGGTACTCCTAACCTAGGTCTTTGGTATCCCAGAAGGCTGTCAGATAGTGATTTTGCAGGATGCAAATTGGATAGAAAAAGCACCACAGGAGGCTGTCAGCTCCTGGGTGGAAAGCTGGTGAGTTGGACAAGTAAGAAGCAAAACTCAGTATCCACCTCAACTGCTGAAGCTGAGTACGTAGCTTCTGGAAGCTGTTGTTCTCAGGCCTTGTGGATGAGAAATCAACTACTGGACTATGATCTTTAGCTCTCGAAAATTCCAATCTATTGCGACAGCACTAGTGCCATCGCTATAGCCAACAATCCAGTGCTACACTCAAAGACCAAACACATCGAAATCAGGTATCATTTTATCAGAGATCATGTGATGAATGGTGATATAGAACTTTATTTTATCCCCACTGACTTTCAGTTAGCTGATCTGTTCACCAAGCCTCTTGATGAGACAAGGTTCAACTTTCTCATCAGCGAGCTTGGAATGCTGAACTTTGAAGAATAAAAACTTCAGCGGTTCGCATTTGATCAGGGGTAATAAGAACTTGTATAACCCTTTCTATCATCTTCTCTCTGAACAAAAACGATTCGCTGATATCAAGTTATGTTTTCTCTTGCTCAATGACGTTCGCCTAGAACTGAGAGATTTCAAAACAAATTGCATCGCTGAATATCTCTTCCTTATCAGCGATACTTTGAAATTTCTAAAACTAACACTGATATTTCTATTCAGTGCTTCATATTTTCAAACTATCCCTGAGTTTTCAAAATCCTCAGAGACATCCTAAAATATGAAAGGACGTTTGTGACGTAATCAAACGGATAAACCCTGACACGTTCTTTTTCTGACACACGTTTGCACGTTTCGTTTCCTCATCCAATCAAATGCAAACACGTGTCTGTGTCATCATGAAAAACTTTTCCCGCTCATAGTTTTTCTCTCTCTACTCTCACTATATAAACCCATTCGAGTTTATATTTTTTTTACGCGAACAACTTCTCTTCCAAGCAAGAATTACTGTTGCATTTTGAACTCAAGTTTCCATAAACTGTTCATCTTCTTCTTCGACAACAAAGGTTAATATTCTCATTATTTTCCAACATTAACTTGTTTATGATGTTATCTTTGTTTTCAAAAGATCAAACAAAAGAACCTTTTAAAATGAAATCATTTTCTTTTCATGATTTTATGAACACAATCTTCATGGTTGTTCTTCAAGTTTAAAACAAAAAATCTTAAACTTGTTCTACATATGTTTTTCCAGAATCCTTATTTTAAAGAGAAAACTGAAAAATAAGACATTCACTATTTTGCTTGTCTATTTTACAAAACAAGAAAAACCCTAAATCTCCATTAAGACATCTTTTGTCTGATTCGAATGTGCAAAACTCTTAAAACATCTTATTTTGGAAAATCCTTCCACATTAAGACTGTATTCTTTATCTTTGCTCTTGGTTGAAATGATAAATAGCAATGGCATCTTCTACTGACGCTCCTACCCCCAAGTCTACTACTGCTGAGAAACTGAATCTCACCAAGGCTCCTCAGGTCAAGTTCAAACTTGAGAAAGTCACCTTCCAACACAACAACCACTATGCGCTTTTTGATTTTCCTCAGCGAAAGCAAGTCACACATCTGGATGATGATGTGAATTTTCTTAAAAACCTGCTGCTTATCTATAGCCCTGACTACTGTACCCCTTGCCCATAAATTCCTTTTAGCTCAGTTCTGGTATACTGCCAGACGAGCTGAGGTTCCTTCACCCAAAGACCCAAAGAAACTCCTTGATGTCATCCTCTGTGACACCAAATATGGAACCACCAAAATCAACCCTGCTATTATCAGGCGTGCACTGAACCTCCTAGTCGCTACCAAAGAAAAACGCTTTGTTCCTCTCCCAAACCCCAAAAACCATGCTGCTGATAGGGAAACAATCATTGCATTTTTTGATGCAATGAAGTACGTGTGGGACTCAGGAAGAGATGAACAACCCGAGAAGAAGCTGACCGCAATGAACTTCCAAAATTCCAAGCGAGATGAACTTCATCTATGCCCACCTGATAAGCTGTATGACAGCGAAAACCGGCTCCTCTGACCAAGCCGCTCAACCTCAGCAAGTCATGGGCTATGCACTGCTGAAAGGTCTCCATGTTGACTGGGCAACGATCATCTACGACGATTTGGCATTCAGGGTGGACATGGGTGACAGACCAACATGCGTTCCATACCCCCGGTTCATCAGCGCCATCTTTCTACAAGGACTCGGGGATAAATACCCAAAAGAGGGTGATCTGAGACTCTCTCAGGTTGGCCCTAAAGTGCTCGAATTCAGCCCCATGCCGAACGAGGTACGTCTCTTTACTCTCTTACGTTTTCTCAATCCTCCTTCTTCTACTTCTGCAGCTACTTCAACGGAAATCCTCACCGCTGATACCCAGGCTGCACCCTTCACTCCTTCTCGTAAAAGGAAACACTCAGCTTCCTAACTTGATTCCAAAAGGATCAAGAAAACCAAGGAGCAACCCCCTAAGCCTTTCCAGGCTGAAGACCTAGCGTCTGACTCTCAACAGACTATGCTAGATGATTTCGTGGTACGCTCTGCCACAGCTGATCAAGCCATCCCTTCCATCCCAACTTCAGCATCTCTAAACACTGAGGTTATAAACTTGGAACTGAACCCTCCTCCTTCAGAATCTCTACAGACTTAAGTGATTCTCAGTGGATCCAACGCTGAACCCCGCACCCAACCAATCTTCTCAACCTTCATTCCTCCCATCATTTCTTTGGACACTCCACCAGTTTTCCCCTCGTTCTCTGGAACGTCCGTCATCATACATGATTCAGCTACTGATACTCTACATATGATGATGGATGCAAATTTAGGATCTGCAGGCACCTCCATGTGCCAAGGCACTCTCGAAGGTGACATGGAACACTACTCAGGTCTACGAGGTTTTGACAACTTCGCCAACCCGCCTGCAAGTATACACAAAATCCCAAACATTCCTCTCTTAAAATCCCAAACTTCTGAGCTTTCCTCTGTTCCTAAGTTATTTACTGTTACAGATCCTAATTTGGGAGATATTCAAAACTCCTAAAAGATCTGGTGACAAAGGTGGACTCTTACAACACCACTCTATCCACTAACTCTTCAGCGGTTATAGACGCTGGAGAGAATCTCAAAACGCTAACAACTGAGGTCGCTAAGAAAGCCTCCAGTGCTGACATGGAGAAGGTTGAAGGTCATATTGGAAGCTTTGCTACTACAATCGCTGACCACTCCACCGTCATCAACAATCTCAGCTTGGCGCACACCACCCTCTCTACAAACTTCACCACGCTGTCCAATGAAGTCACATCATTGACGACAGCGGTTGGAACTCTTCAGGGTGAGGTGACTTCTGTCAAAACTGAGGTTGGCACTGTCAAAGACCTACTCCAACAAGTCCTTGATCGCCTGAATGCTCCAACTTGTGCTCCTTCGCATTTCCCTCAGGCTGATCGTGAGGATCTTCAAAGTCTCAATCCTGCTGTTTCTGGCCTAGAAGACAGAATCGCAGTGATTGAAACCTTCATGGGAATCACTGGCCTAGAAGACAGTGACTCTCATCCTGCTGCTGCTGACATTCCGTTTGCCTCCCCTACTCATCATGAGGAAGAGGGGGAGAAGAACGATGAAGGTCTTCCCCATAATGCTGAGGGGGAGACAAATGAAACTGTTGTTGCTGCTTCCACTAGACAACCTCAGGGAGTTGAAAACCCTGAAGGAACCGAGAAACCTCCCTCTGTATATGAGGGGGAGCAACTCGAAGAGCAACATGATGAAATTGTTACTTTTGTTACTACTCCTTATGCTGACGAGGAAGAATCTGATGAAGAAGATGAAGACGAGGAACCTGTCGACATCACTGATGAAGAACCATCATCATCCCCTAAAAACGATGATGATGATAACGATGATGACGATTTCTTCTTCGTCCAGCCTATCAAGACCGCCTCAGCTCAAAAAGGGGTCATGATAAAGGAACCATCTAGGGAGACGACTAAGACAAAACCTGTAGCAACCGAAGCTGATAAAGGCAAAAACAAAGGCCTTGCTACAGAAGGCAATTTGTCTATCCTTCAGATTAAGCCAGTTTGTCAGATACAATATCTCCTCTTCCCTTATACTGCATCCCTCCTCTACCCCTTCTCAATCTCAGTTCTCCTCTCCATAAAACCTCTATACACTTAACCATTTTCTTTTCTCTATCTCTTTCATCCCCAACTCTTCTAACTTAAACAATCGCTGTGTTTTAGCCAGTCCTCTCCCTTGTTTGAGGATCTAGCTGAAGGTTCTCTTGCTGCAACTCCAATAATCCCAGTCTTGGATCTCCCTGAGACTAATGAACAAGAAGAAGAGTTGCTCTCTCACAAAAACAGACCTTCCTTGGCTCCTCAAAAGCTAAGTGAAGAGGATCAGAAAAAGAGAGAAGCAACGATCAAGAAGCTTGAAGATCAGCGAATCATCCTTCCGCGTTCTAAAGTCACTCCTAAACCTGCTAAGATCAGACTAACAAAGAAAGAATTCGCTGATCACCTCGGAGCTGAAAGACTACTCGCTGAAAGAAGAGAAACTGAAGAAAAAGATAAAGCCTATGTCATTCAGCTTGTCCAACAATCAGTGAAAGACCCCGAACTGAAAAGGACTCCCATCGAAGTCCAACGTCAGTTATGGGAAGACGCCCAAAAGATCAACGAAGAGAAGACCAAGGTTTCTGCTTCTACCTTGAAATGGTGCAAAGAAAAGTTGAACTTTCGATATCGGGCTGCCAGAATTAACAAAGTACACATCAAGGGAAGATCGACCATCAAATTTCTAGTTGTTGAGGTCAATATATTCAGAGAAAACGGTACCACGGAAACCTTCTATGCTGATGCGATCATGAAGTACGGTTTCTCTGAGTGGTTGGAGATTAGAATAGCCATTCAGCATTCACGTTCAAAATTCAAAGATCATGTCGAAAAACTTATTAATCAACAGATCGACTTGGTTTCTTCTGCTGTGGATATTCCTCCTTTCCTCCTAATCCAACTCTACAAAGAAGGGCCTATGCAAAGAAAAAGTTAAAACCTTCAGACTCAGGTCCTCCTATCCGGAACGAAACAGGTATTGGTTTCTCACGAAATGAAGTACTTGGTCCTGATCCTGATCTCTCAGTGCTTGACACCTCTCTTCCCCCTGGTGAACGTTTCATCCCTGGTAAAGTCTTAAGCGAACCTTATGGTATCTTCTTTCAGGACTATGAAGGACGACCACACTTTCAACGAATCTCTGAGCTACCCATCACTCCTCTCGAACAACTCAGGGATCTCATCTACTGGTGCGGATTCAGAGATGATATTCTCGGACATTACATGAAGCCCCTGATCTTCAAAGAAGCACAAGAAAGGAAAAATAAGGGAGAAACAGTCCCTGACTGGATGATCCCCACTACCAAGACCCTTGATGAGCTTCTCATGAAGGAAGAACCCTTCTAGCTGATAGGATTTCCCTGTAATTCTTCTATCTTTACCAGCTTGTGTCTTTTGAACTTGTAATTTTATTTGTTGTACTTATAATTTTTCCACTTCCCTTTGTAACCTTATACGAAGTTTAAAGAAAAATTTCAGCGAATGTACTTTACTCCATCAGTACTGAAAAGATCCCAGAAAACAGTAAAAGGGACAAATATTTTATAAGTTCTTTTTATCCTTATGTTTTCATACTTAGCAATTTTCCTTTATTGCTATGTCATAATCAAATAGGGGGAGATTGTTGATCCAAACCCTCAGTGATTTGATAATGACTCTTTAAGAAACACTTAGTGAAAATTGTAAGTAGACAATATCTATTAGAGATTCACTATCGCTGATAAGTACTATGTCTCTTCAGTACCGCTGATAGGAAACTCATGCTCTTTAATTTTAACATTCAGCGATCACTGTTCATCAATAGAGCTCTGAGCCTGTTCAGTCCTATTGGTGATCGCTGATAGTTTAGTTGTTTACTTATGATCCCTGAAGACAAGTTTCACGTCAACAAAGGTTCTACGCTGAAGTCGAAGATCAAGCCCAAGAACCAGCGACAAGTCTACTAATGAACTGATGCGGATATCAGCGAAGCAAGACTTGTCCACTCAACGTGAAGTTTCAAGTAGAAGACTTCAGCGATTGCTGAGCTTTGTCACTCGCTGATAAAGTACTGTTCAACAAGCGCTGATCATGAGGTCTACTCTACAAGTTACTTTTGTCTTTCCCCCTTGCACGTCTCCGTACGATAATGTCAGAAAGGACATCCATTTTGTCCTTGATCGTACAACCAACTCTGATTCTACACTGTACATCATGCAGCTACTAAGGTTGTCTAATATGGTCAAACCATGCAACCAATCAGATGCTGCCACGTGTAAAGTAATATTAAAATGCATTAAATGCATGCAGTATATAAAGAGAAACCCTACTTCAACATGAAGTGCTCATCCATCTTCTTCTCTCTATCTTAGTGTTAGAATATTACTCGTAGTATTCTTATCTCCTTTCTGTCTTAATTCTAGTGCAAGAAACTTAGTGTTCTTAACTTGTTTAGATTAGGCTTAGTCCTTAATCTTGTTCCGCAACCCCCCCTTCTACAAACTTGTATAACCCTCTCGGGACCAACAGATATATATACTTTGGTGAATGAAACAGAAGGCAGGGATTTTGCAAACCTTTATAAACCACGTGGTAAACCACCCAAGGGGATGAATTGCACCATTTCACCCCTTTGTTCAGAGCATTGCTTTATCTAGTTGGCATTGCTATTGGTCTTGTTGATTTATCAAGTGTAAGAGATCTTGCAATCTACATGGACATGTCATGTCATCTTGCAAGACCATTTGCAAGATTGGTGTGAATGCTCTAATCACTTCTCAATTAACTATTTTATGTTTTAACCATTTGGTTAGTTTTCTAAATTTTGATTAATGTCCAATATTGGTTCCATGTTTACAATGAAAATGTGGTTTTTAATTGAACTACCCATATATATGTATATACAGGGACCCTCTTTTGAGAACCTATGAAATTGTGATAACCTTGAGAACTAGTGCATCATGTGCTATGTCATACGATTTTGCCACTAAGACTGGGATATTTAAAATAATAATTAACATATATATGTGTTTGTTTCACATGTACTCGGTTCAGCACATTTTTTACATGTTTGTGAAACAAAAAGTACACATAAAAAAGTTTCACATTGTGGAACAAATACATATGAAACAATCACATTGTAAAACAAATATATATATTAATGAATAGATTAAATACTACCCTTACATGAGAAAAAAATCATGTGAAACAAAATTGTAAGGTAGAAGTTCTCAAGGATCTCGTAAATTTTGGAGTTCTCAAATGATTAAGCTCCTCCTATATATATATATATATATATATATAAAAGCGTACAGAGTCTATCTCAAGTCTTCCAGAACTGTGATGGAAAGCATAAACGTCAGATTTGACGAAACTGAAGACATGGCTTCAATGCAAAACAGTACAGAACCCGCAATATCTGAAATACTAGCATCTGGACAAATCCGTCCAATGACGACTAGGACGTCAAACAAGAATCAAGCTTCCACTTCTAACTCTAATCCTAACGATCTTGATTTATTGTTTGAACATTTTTATGATGACTACTTTAGAAGTAATAAATCATATTCATCTGTGAATGACAGGAGTCAAGTTGCTACACCACCAGCTCATGCTACAATGTCAGGGCCTTCACCGGTACTGACTACACCCATAACTGGTGCAACAACTCTTGCATCGTCTTCAAGCAATACAAATATGACATCTCCACAAGCAATACAACGTGAATCTACGAATGGTGCTTCTTCGTCGGGTACAACTGCTAACGCCAATGGTGAGGGTTCTTCTAACATACCCAAGTCATCTTCCGAAGCAGCTCCAGAGGCAGTTCCTATTGACTCTTCTGTCACTGAACCAGCCCCACAACCAGAACCTACCTTGACAATAGAGTTGAATTTTGATAAAGATCCCACCTTTGTGGATCCCAATGAAGATGATGTATCTCTCCACCCACATTCCACCAAATGGACTAAGAGTCACCCAATTGAACAAATTATTGGTGACGTCTCCGAACCTGTAAAAACAAGATCTGCTACAGCAAATGAAGTCCTTTATGCGCTCTTCCTAAGTTAAGTTGAGCCTACATCAGTTCGACAAGCCTTAGAAGATCTGGATTGGATCATTGCTATGCAAGATGAGCTGAACTCTTTTGAAGCATTAAATGTGTGGAGACTAGTTCCTAGAACTAAGGGTAAAACGGTAATTGGTACAAAGTGGGTCCTGAAGAATAAGAAAGATAAAGACGGGATTGTTGTGAGAAACAAAGCACGCCTAGTAGTGAAAGGGTATAGAAAACAAGAAGGGATTGACTATGACGAGACGTATGCACTGGTGGCTCGCTTAGAGGCAATCCAGATGTTTCTATCATTTGCCGCTTTCAGAAACTTCACTATTTATCAAATGGACGTGAAGACTGCTTTCTTGAACGGTGTTTTGAAAGAAGAAGTATATGTTTCTCAACTGGAAGGCTTTGTCAACAAAGATAAACCAGACTACGTCTACATACTTGACAAAGCCCTCTACGGTCTCAAACAAGCCCCTTGTGCCTGGTACGAAGTTTTATCTACCTTCCTACTTGCCTTCCTACTTGTTAAAGGCTTTGCGAAAGGTAAAATCGACACAACTCTCTTTACGTTGCACAAGAATGGTGAGATTCTTCTGGTACAAATTTACGTTGATGATATTATTTTTGGTTCAACTGACCCTGGTTTATGTACTTGGTTTTCTGACATTATGATGTCTAGATTTCAGATGAGTATGATGGGGGAGATTAATTTCTTTCTCGGATTACAAGTCAAGCAATTCTCAACAGGTATCTTCATCAACCAATCAAAGTATGTGTTTGATATCTTGAAGAAATTCAAGATGGAAAACTGTACCTCAATTGGCACACATATGGCTCTTGGATCTAAGATAGGTCTGGATCCTGATGGTGTAGATGTAGATGTTAAGAATTACAGAGGAATGATAGGCTCATTAATTTATCTAACTGCGAGTCATCCAGATATAATGTTTTCAACATGTCTTTGTGCAAGATTTCAGGCAAAGCCAAAAGAATCACATCTTGGTGCTGTTAAAAGAATCTTTCGCTATCTGAAGGGGACACCATACCTTGGAGTGTGGTATCCAAAGGGAACAGGATTCAAACTCACCGCATATTCTGATGCGGATCATGGAGGAAGTATACTAGACAGGAAGAGCACATCTGGACATGTACAGTTTTTGGGTGACAAGCTTGTGAGTTGGTCTTCGAGGAAGCAGAACTGTGTTTCAACATCAACTGCGCAGGTAGAATATGTAGTTGCGGCCAGTTGTTGTTCACAGGTTATGTGGATGAAGACTCAACTCATGGACTACGGGTTCAAATATAAGAAGATCCCATCTATTGTGACAGCAAAAGTGCAATTGCTATATCAGCTAATCCTGTCCAACATACAAAGACGAAACACATCGACATCAGGTATCATTTCATCAAATATCATGTTGAAAAGGGAACAATTGAACTTTACTTTGTTACAATTGAATTTCAACTTGCCGATCTTTTCACAAAAGCCTTGGATGAAAAACGATTTAACTTCTTAGTATCCAAGCTTGGCATGTTGAACATGAAAGTCTAATATCTTTTATTGATCATATAATATATGGAAATATGTGTATTTCAATCTAGCTAACTAGTATCTAGATTGATACATTCAAATTTTCATCACATTCTATTCTCAATAAAAGATATTTTATTTTTCATGTCTTTGTTGTTTTTCATTGTTTATTCAGTTTGTTATTTTGCTTTTTGTTATGATACATGTGTCTGCATAAGGTGTGTTCATAGTCTCAGGGGGAGTATAGTACATGATACACGCACAAGAATAGGGGGAGTGTGCATAATAGATAGATCTTGTACGTATTGATCTCATATGCCCATTGCTTGACGACTACAAGGTAAGTATTCTAATTTGTTTTGATCACAAACTCTTAAATGATGAAAATCAAATTTTCCAAACATACTTGCATCATTTAAGGGGGAGTGAAACTACTTCAAGAAAACCTTGAGTGCTTAAATCAATTGGAAGTTGGACATCTTCCAATGTGATAAAATATTTTGAGAAAATTTTACTGAAAAATGTCCAAGTGTTACTGATATCGCAACCCATTACTTGCGATAAAATGGCGAACAGTGGTTTATTGCAACCCTCAGTTGCGATGAAACCTGGTTGCCATCTTATCGCAACCTACTTGTTGTGATAAGAAGTTTTCATCGCAACCTTGAGTTGCGATAAAACGCAGTGCACAGTAACTTATCGCAACCCCCTTGTTGCGATAAGATTGAACGTGTATCGCAACAAGCCCATTGCGATAACATAAGAGTTTATCGCAACTTGTTCTTTGCGATAAACTGACACTGGCAAGTCAAACGTTGGACCATTTATTCGTTGCCACATGTCATTTTTCAAAAACCCTATAAATAGGAGCAGTTCGCAAACCTTAAACCTTTTTCACACTCTCAAACCCTCTCGAGACTGCTCCTGTGCTTTCGATCTTCAAGGCGTGTTTTGTGATTTCTGTTGCTTGCATTCCATTCAAATTATACTCGAGGTAAGTCCTTCAAGTTTCAATCGATTTCATCCATGCAATCATGATTAACAGTCGATTTTAAGTTGCTAGGGTAGAACCTTTCATATTCCGTGCTTAAATCCATGTGTATTATGTGTGTTTGTACTTAGAAATCATAGGGTTTTACTCACGAAGTCACTGCGAACCTAGTAGTGTAGGTTTTAACATCATTTATGCGAAAACTAGTTTTCTGGGCTTGAACACTTAGAAAATATTTCAGTGTTCAAGCTTATCGCAACATGCTTGTCTTTATAACATTCAAACTTATCGCAACCTGCTTCATATTCAAACGTATCGCAACCCATTAGTTGCGATAAGATTTTATCGCAACCTATGTGTTGCGATAACATTTTCTCGCAACTAATGCGTTGCGATAACCACTCCTCGCAACCTTTGAGTTGCGATATCATCATGTGTTGCGATAACTCTTTGATGTGTGTTGCGATAAACCCAGGACTTAGGCAATTGTTTTTTGAAATTTTTTCAAGAAAAATCAATTTTTGGCACTGTTCTAAATTGTGAATGGTTCAGATGGCTCACCGTGATGGGAATTCCTCTGACAAGAACACTGTCATCCCATCGCACTGTTCATCCCACCCTTCCGTCAATGCCCGAGACCATGATGAGGAAATTTTCCCACGGAACCAATTCCTGAGAATTGACGACAACAATCACCACCTTGACCTCAATGTGGTGTTTGACTACCAAGTTATAGTGGAAATACTTCGTGGCCATCCCCTCCGAACCGCACTCACTAAGGTTGTCACTGTGCCCATGATCTACCTACAACAATTTTGGGCAACACTACAGTACCACCCAAATCACCGAAGGGGCGCACACTTCACTGCCAAAGCTGACCACTTTGATGCACGCATTACCATCCGAAGACTCCGCAGAGCACTTGACCTACCCTACAGCGAGAACTTCGAAGACCCGATTCCCGAGGCTCAATTCTTTGCCGATATCCAAAGCCTCGGATATCAAGATGCCAAACACCCAATTCTAATGGGCTCGTCTAAATTCCAACGCCAATACCCACCGAGGATCTGGTATACACTATGCTCGATCATCAATCGGTGCATGACGTCTAAGCATACTGGATTGGATAAGTGCAACATCCCAACACTGCGAATGTTCCATGCAATCGCCTTCAACCGTAACATCGATTTCGCCATCATCTTGTGGAACGAGTTAGTAGAATTGGTCGAGGACAAATTCCGACCTCACAAGAACCGAAACTTCGTACCATGCCAACGCTTCTTCCAAATCCTGATCCATCAAATTATGGAAGACAATCAAGAGATTCCACGCCGAGAGACTGCACCCAAAGGCCCGAGCCAGTGGATGCACTACCTGAAGATGCCGAAGCACATCGACTTCGCCCACGTTACGGTCATTCCTGAAGCTGTCTTAGCCTATGCCGACCAACAGTCCTGGGTAGTTAGGCAATATAGGTTAGAGAACGCACTAATGGTCAATCCAGAACAGGAGGGACCTCCCCAACGTGCAAACCAAGTAGGTGGTGAGGGTCCAAGAGTCAAGGGGGTTCAGGAACAAGGGGTTCTTGTACAAAGAGAGGTGAGGCGTACAATAAGAAAGAGAGTAGGGAAGCCAAAACAGATTGTTGCCCAGGCATCCACTTTCAGACCGGCAAAACCACCACCTCCACCTCCGCAAATGAGAATCTTTGACGATGACGTATCATGGGATTCAGCTGATGTTGCTGCTGCATCATCTGACACTGATGATGTACCCACACACCCTCCACATGATGCAAACGATGATGACTCCGACAACAACCATGATCCAGACGCAGATCTTATTCCAAGACACGTGGGTCGGAGACAACCTATTGAGAGTTCCGATGCTGATTCCGCATGGAACATCGGACTCTCCGATACTCATGGCGATACCGAAGATATAAGGCGGGAAGAGGGAGTTACAGTAGGAAATGTAAATGTGAGTAGTGAGGTGGCGAGAAAAGAAATGGGAGAGAAAGAGATCGAGTAGGATAAAGTTTTAACTACCGACTCTCCCCAAACCGATCGAAGCCGGGTAGCCACATCTACTACCAACGTACGTTTGTCGTCGTTTCGCATTGAAACAGACATGGTGGACCCAGCCATGCATAGCACAGCCCCTCCAAGCCACTCATCGGTCTCTCAACAGGCCGTTGTTTCATTTTCCACAGGGGATTTAGCACAAACTCTATCGGCTGCACACTCGGTGTTTGCCGGTATTGAAACAGGTAGGCTCCCGCCCCGGCCACCGACCTTCTTTCATAGCACTTCGAGTCTAGAGCCCTTTGGAAGAACATCATTTCCTAGGAAACGTGCAATGGTACAACAACAAGTTGTGGGATTCCGTGCCCCAACCGGAACACCCAGAGTTAGGCCGCCATTCGTTGGTGCCTCGCGAGGACAGGGTGGAAGTCCTGTCATGGTCAACACTATGCCAGCCATGATCACAGGCTGTACGGTTGCTACAACCGCTACTTCAACCGGTAACCTACGTGGTCCGGAGGTTAGTTCCATATTTCCCAATTTTCCTCATGAACAGGTCGTAAGAATGCTTGGCCCGTATCTGCACTATATTACTCTTCCACTACTCGCGTCTGCTTTAGGCACTATCTATCATGCCTACATACGCAGTCAGGCCATGCAAAGTACAGTTGACCGATTAGCACATGAAGTGAACAGAGCCATTAAGGGTAAAGGTATTGTTGAATCGTCATCAACTCCTCAAGATCAACCATCAAGCGCACAATCCTACCAACAACCACCACCATCAGTTCCGCTACACCAAATCCCAACCGACCAGCTCAAATTAGAGTTGTTAGCCCGACTCTTAGCCCAAGGCGACTCTAATACGGCTGAAGAGGTAGACCTAGTTGGATTACTACGCCAACAATCCCAACCTCAAACTTCAACATCCGCAAGCGCAGAATTTCAAACCTTAAACGACTCAATCAAAGAAGTGATCAAAGTTGTAATTGCTGGCTACCAATCATTATCGCCAAGAATCACCGTAGTCGAACAAGCGTGTGGAGTCCAAGCTCAAGCCTCACACAAAAGAAGACATGATGATCAGGATGATCCTGATCAGCATGAGGGGGAGAAGAGAGCACGGGTTGGAGAAACCTGTGGTACAGGTACGGGAAATGAAGGGGGTTCAGTCAGTGAACGGGTAACGAGTGAAGGTGGAACGACGACTGATGTGGTACAGGCAGATGATACTGAAATGGAAGTTCTAGCTGATGTCATAACCGGGGTTAAAAAGCCTTCGGTTGTTGACAATAGAATGGAAGAAGAGCGGATAGCCGACGATATGTTCAACGACATCATCTATATAGATTAGGAGGAAGAGCCGGAAACGACCGCTTTTAAAATTAAAGAAGAGATAGATGATGCACTTGATGAAGAATTTGATAATACCGGGGATCAGGATATGGGAATTGAGTCTGAAGATGATGTTCCTTCACCGCAACAACCAGCAGATCAGGGTACAAGTACTTCAGCTCCACCGGCACCGGTAATTCCTGATGGCAAGATCAGAGATCCAGTACTTGAGGCTGAACTTAGAATCTATCAAGAGGTTATTGATGCTGAGCCAAGGTACGTGGCCACAAGAGAAAGGGTAAGGATCTTGATTCCCTTCCAAGAAAGCTTAAGGAAAGATTTGTTCGTAAAAGACGTTCAGAGAATAAACTTGGAGAAAGTTTACGGGATAGAGAACTGGCCATCACTTGAGAAGATCGAGTTTCTACATGTTATGGGCAACAAAAACAGAGAAACAAGTGATGTCAGATCAGACAATATGATAGTGAAAGTGCTGAAGGTTGAATCTCAAAAGCTGCTAAATGTCTGGTATCCTGAATTCATAGTTTTAAGATTTGGCAGTTCTGAATATGTGTTCTCTGAGGCTGACTACAAAAGTTTAAAGCTTGACGACCTTCTTAGCCTCTACAATACTTTAGCCACCCTCCCGGAGAAGAAATTAGAATGGTCTGGCGCGTATCAGAGTGCTAAAAGATTCATGCGGAACATTCTCAAATTCTCATATATTACCGACTTTCAGATGGCTCTTGAGTCACATCAAACCCATGTGAACCTCAGAATTCCAAACCGACGTCTGCTCGATATTCAAGGTATTCCTGCTTACACTGTACTGAAGAAACCAGAGCTCGGAGTTGTCTACTTAAACCAAGACTCAAAGAAGAGATTTATGAGAGTCATTGACGTCAACAAGTTCAGCGATGGTACATTCAAAATGATTATGATACATCTGGAAAGTAAGCTACGTCTGGATAAAAGTGGAGAGGTGAAGCTCAAAGACAAAGAAAGGGATCTGATCAAACAAGTGATTGAAGCCATTACCTACCGGAAGGAGTACCGAAATCAACTGCGGAGGTTCGAGATCATCTTCGGTATTCAGAAGAAGTATGTGGCCCCGGTAGACGTCTAAATATTTTGCCTCTACATTAGTACAAAGGGGGAGATTGTTAGTGCACATGTTATATTATACCAAGTAGAGGGGCTCAATGTGTAATAGTGCCAAACTTATCTCAAGTATATATACTTTGCTACTTTCCCCTTTAGGAATTAGGTCATCCATTTTACACATAGTAGCCACACATAGTGTTCTTTCATTCCAATCATCATTGTGAGCTATTTTGATTCTTAATGAATATAGAGATGACTTCTTGCATGATGATTGTTCATTGATTACTTGTTCTGGGATCACATAATCTTAATATCAATTTTGGCGATCTTTTTGCTCTTATCAGGAACACGTGAAGCTAGTGGGATTTTCTCGGTGGCTGATTATGGTCTCCTAGCCGAAGTGCAGGACCATATGGGTAAAGGCAGTCCTCCAGAAAGACTAACCTTCTATTTTGGCGTGCTCGGTTGGGAAAACTTCCTACCCGAATTAATCTGTCTCGCAGGGGAGTCGGAGTCCCCTCAACCCTTTGTCCAATCTGCAACGTGGGTGACGATACTGAAAATCACCTTATGTTCGAATGTTCTTCGGCTAAAGAGTTGTGGGCGCTGCTACATCATTGGTGGCTAGCGATTCCATTATCACCTTCATCGTTCGAGGAGGTCGTGGAGCTGTTAACCAACCCGGTCGGTGAGAAACTGGAAAAGTTGTTGTCGTCTGTAATCTGTTTTGTGGTCCCTTGGGTGGTTTGGAGAAGTCAAAATGGAAAAGCCTTTGAAAGCAAGTTTCAATCCACTATTGAAGTGGCAAACGAGGTTCAGTTTTTCTCCTTTCTTTGGGTTAAAAACAGAGTCAAGTTGGAGAGGGAAATTAGGTGCGAAAACCGGTGCTGTAACTCCTTTCGGTGTATCTCGGGCTATCTGTAATCTAGCGTCTTGCTAGGTTCCGTTTTGTAAAATATTTTGCTTCTTGTTGTTCTAATATATAAAGAATACATACACATTACAATTACATGTGTATATAAAGATAGTATGTGTATATAAAGATAGTATATATATATATATACTATCTTTATGTATGTATGTATATATAAAGATAGTATACATACATACATATATATATATACATACTATATATATGTATGTATACTATCTTTATATACACATACTATCTTTATATACACATGTAATTGTAATGTGTATGTATTCTTTATATATTAGACCAAAAAAAAATTCATTTCTTTAAAACAGTCGGAAATAAAATCAATTCCGACATATTTTTGCCAAAGTCCTTGTTGTGTCCATGGAGGTTCACCTGCGATGACTCTAGACCATTCGTCGTGGTCGTGGGATTAGTCAGTGCACGTAAGTTGGTCCGAAAACCTACAATTACCAAAAAAACTTCTATCTTCAACAACTATGCTAAAAATGTAATTTTTAACGACGTCTTACTCCTCGGTGAATCATTTATTGTCCACATGGGTTTTTTTAATTGTTTGTTTAATCGAAGAAAACCATTTTTCAAATGACATGGAGCATTCTGCATTTATTTTATATGTTTTTTTTTTCAAAATAATTTTTCTTCAACGATGCTTACTTATTCAACATTGTTTTGTAAACTTATATTATAGCAAGTTATAAGACTTTGATATTAATTGTTTGACTTAAGGTCATCCGTAGCGGAACCCTCAAACCCTCAAGCCACCTCAGCGCCACATCAGCTTTTCTACTTACCCTCTCCTTACCCTAAAGTGGCGTAGCGGAACCCTCAAACCCTCTTGCCACCTCATTTTTTTTAATTCTTTTATTTATACATTTAATTAAAAAAACAAAATAAAAATTACAAAATACAAAACACTAAAAAATAAAAATTACAAAATACAAAATTACCCAAAATTATGATATTTTTTAATTTTCTCTTTTCTCGCTAAAGTAGCCCTCAAAACGTCTCCCGAAAGGTGATCATGCGAGGATATGAAAAACTCGAAGTCTTGTTGATATCGTTTTTCTCGTTCGAGTTCCAACTTATCTCGTTCGAGTTCGAGTTTTTTCATTTTGTACTCCATTGTATCCTCAATCTTCTCGTTGAACGAGCCTATGGTCGTCAACAACTGAGTAACACTTTCGTTCGTATTCGACCCGCTCGTATTACTCGTTGATGTTTTTTTTGCCTTGTTTCTCCCGATGGGTCGTTGAAGTTGCTTGACCTCGTTGACGTCTTCATCGTCATCATCGGAAGGTTTGGTACGTTTTGAACCCCGCGATGAAGTTGTCGTCATCGTTGGAACGGCTCCCCATTTTGGAGAATTTGAGAGATTTTGATGTGAAAAAATAAGAGGTTTGGGTTAATATATATAGTGTGATTAAATAGAAAAAAAATTAAAAAAAATTTAAAAAAAATAATTTTGTTGTTTTTATAGCCGTTGCCCAACGTTCCAATTTAAAAAAACAAAAAAACAAAAAAAATTAAAATTGCTCGGGTTGAACGGGTTTTGGAACCCGGCCCTGGAACCCGCCGTGGAACCCGCTCCCCCCGTACCGGAACCCGCTCGAACCGGGGTGCCATGTGGCGTGAACCCGAGCCCAAGCCCGCAGGGCTATGATGGCCTAAGATACATACACAGCATCATGTATTATAGAATAAACAAGGTTTCCTACTTTCCTTTAAAAATAAATGTCTTGGTCAAATATAAAGACATGATAACCACCCACAAATTGTTATGTATATATATGATCGGGACATTACGCCTAACACACAAAAAAGGTTGACTTTGGGAATCTGATCCCAACTTCATCAGCTACATTAGCATCTCCTTTCTACTTCTGCACTATGCAATTACTTGGAACACTTCATTTCAATTATCTCATCATCAGTTGATCAACAAATAATGGCTTTCTTCTTTGAAGAGTTTCAACGTCTTCAAATCAAACTGGAACGTACTAAATCAGCCACCAACAACTTTAGTGAAGACAACTTAATTGGGAGAGGTGGGTTTGGGAAGGTGTACAAAGGAGAAATATCTCACTCTAAGGGGCGAAGCATGGTTGCTTTTATGCGTCTAGATAGCAAATATGGGCAAGGAAACTCTGAGTTTTGGAGGGAGATCATGATGCTTTCCCGTTACACACATGAAAATCTTGTACCTTTCTTCGGATACTGCGACGAGGATGGTGAGAAGATCCTTGTGTATGAGTATGCATCTCGTGGAAGCCTTGATCGCCATTTAAGTGACACTGCTCTCACATGGATGCAACGTATAAAGATATGCCTCGGGTCGCAAGGGGAGTAACCTACCTTCATGATCCTATGGGGACTCAACAAAGAGTTCTTCACCGTGATATAAAAAGCGCCAACATCCTACTGGATGAGAATTGGAATGCTAAAGTTTCTGACTTGGGGCTGTCGAAAATAGGCCCTGCTAATCAGCCACACACAGCTATTGTCTCTAATGTTGTAGGTAGCTTTGGGTACCTAGATCCTATGTATCTGGAGAAGAATGTGCTAACAAAAGAGTCGGATGTTTACTCTTTCGGAGTGGTGCTATTTGAAGCATTGTGTGGTAGTTTATGCTTTGAATATACCGATGGTCGTTATCAAAGTTTTGTGCGTATGTGGAAGAAAAGCTACAAACAGAAAAAATTAAATGAAATTATCTTTAAAGATATGTTGCAGCAAATGGATGTGAGTTCTTTGGAAACATTTTCAGAGATTGCATATCAATGCTTGAAGAAATCTGGTGAAGAAAGGCCATTGATGGCAGATGTTGTGGGAGAACTTGAGATTGCACTTCAATTTCAGGAGATTTATGAAGCGGCAAAGGAGTATGAAGCGATAATTAAGACTGTAGTACCTCTTCTTATCTTTAGATCCAGAGCGGAACTGCAAGAGCTTCTCTATAAAGGGATCCTAGTTAATGGGGGAAAAACGGTAAATAGATATTTCTATGAATGGTATATTGTGATCTATAGAATGTTAAATAGTTTCTGGAATTTCACCTAATTCATACCATACACGACTACAACCACCACCATTTCAATTGGTACGGTTCGTATTGAATTGGTTGGTTTGTCATGGTACAAATTTGACACCCCTGTAATTCACAAGCATTCTCGATTCCCATTACAAATCACAACTCACAACCAGCCTACACTAAAATCCGCCCATCGTATATAAATCCCTATTTACTGACCAACACATATGTTTGTGATTTCTTTTTACTTTTAGATGTTGATACTACATGTATGGTACACAAAGAAGTTCATTCTCTCCAAATCTCTATTCTCAATAATCTCCTCATCCTACATCACCCCAACTAATATGAACTCATTTCATGGACAGTGGTTTTTATTAAATGAGAATGGAGAACACAGTGAAATGATATCAGCTGTAGAATTTTGTATTCCAATTGCAGGTGCAGATCACAATGATCTATGTTTTTCTAAAGAGAATTCAAGGTGCAGTGACATGTTCTCCTCCTCCCTTTTGCTTTTAGGTGTTTGATAATTATTTCATTATTTAATTGTGTCATTAATTCTTCGTTGCTTCGATCTTTATGTCAGATTTGAGAAGGGAAGTGTTATAGCACCTGCCGGGAGGTTCATAGCACATGCCAGAACTCAATTCTTGTCACCAGGAATCACTTGCACAGTAAACCTTGTGTTCAAATTCTTAGATGAAAAAAAGAGCTCAAGCGAACCGAGATTGATATCCCTTAGATACAAATTGGAAGGGGGGAGAAATTCTTTAATTTCGTACCTTGCATATGGGAGAGAAGATGGATGGATGATGGTCGAATTATTTCAGTTTACCAACATCATGACACTTGTTGACCTTGAAATTCGGTTCGAGGGCCCAAAGGATGGTTATTCCCTCATGGTAGAAGGCATTGAGTTTCGGCCCCTGAAGAAAGTAAGTTGGCAAATATTGGTTTACTTCATTTTTCTTTATTTTGTTTTTAGTGTTCCGATTAAACTTTCTTAGCCACAAGAAACATTGGCAGGACTTTTATGTGGAACAGACACGAACAGGGTGGAACAAAAGTCCTGTGGAACAAACTTATGTTTTACCGATATAATCTCAACATAAAATATAATTCTCTTCTAAAACATCAAATACATGTTCTATTTTATATTTTATTCATTCTTTAAATTTTATTTATTTTATTTTATCAAATGTTATATGTTCTGTTCTGTCCAGTTCTGTCTACCAAATGTTGTTATAGTCATGTTCTGTTCTGTCCTGTCCCATCTTGTTCTGTTCTATCTTACCAAACGCACCCTAAGAGAACCCACATGGCTAGCCTACTTTTCGAGGGAAAAAATTAATTTGTGGTATTTAATGGAACATACAATATTTTCTTCCATAGTCGATCAAAGTCCTATATTGATTGGTATATTTTGTAGGTGGTGTTAGAGGATGAGAAGGTGCACATACAACCCATATCAGATTCAGACACATATTGGGAAGAAAAATTGCCAGATGGTTATGAAGAAATAATCAAGTGGTCAAAAGATAGTCTTAGTCTGGAAAGCAGAACGAAAAAAGAACTCTACTTTCTTTTTTGCAGTGGTTTCCTAATCAATAATGGTGATGAGGTAGTTTTATATGAATGATTTCTTTAATTTTTAAACATGATGTCTTCACTTTTTTGTTTTCATATATATATATATATATATATATATGTAGTTGTTGTACATGGAGCATATGAACGTGGTTTCTGCATAATTAATTGCTATAAATGTACTTACATGTTTATTGATTAACAGTGGTTTTCTCTAGCCAAAAATGGGAAGAAATGTTATATACAATCAGCAAGACAGGCTTAATTTGCTTGAACATGAATGGAAATGGCAATGGCAATGGCCATCGCAACGGGATGTTGCACAAACTTCAAGGTTCTTCCTCAATCTCCTAGCTTAGATTAAACGTTGTTTTGCATATATGTGTACCATGCGTTAAGATTTTTGGGTAAGAGCTGAGGTACCTATTGGGAAGCTTGGTTTTCGACAAAGTTTTGCATCCACTAATTACCCGGGAATTAACGATTTCCGATGTTCATTCAAGGAAATTGGGTACCCAATTTCAGAATCTATTCACTAATGTGTTTTAAGTTGCAAGCATTAATTAGTCACTGTGTTTCTCTATTTCCACATAACATGAGAAAATTTCAGTCACATCCTTGTGTTAAAAATAAAAATATAACACATGCATGCAATGGCTTCTATTCCATGGATCCCTTGAAACTCTTTAAATCCTTTTGTACTAGTATCTTGTCAAACTCTTATCATTTCTATTAATACACAATATGTTCTATATTTTCGCAGATTTGAAGATGTGGTATTTCAAGATTCTTGGAAATCATTTCGTATTTTCTGCAAAATCAAGTCTCAAATACTATCACCTCAAACAACATATGCATGTTACCTTGTCTACAAGATGACTTCTCACAATGATGGAATTGAGGCTCCTGTGGAAGTGACACATACAGATTTGTTTTCGAAGGATTTTCAATCGGCTAATACTTGGTATATCTATCTACGTAGTCCTCGAACCCCGGTTATTAGATTAAACGTTGTTGAAGAATGCATCGACAACCCATCGGATATACCTAAAATGATTAGAGGCTTTCCACGGTTGAGGAACGATGGTTGGATGGAAGTTCAATTCTGGGAATTTCAAACTTCTGATACTAGCAAAGTTATTAGGATGCAGTTTGAGTTGAAAAACCTCAATGAAAAGTCATATTATGAGATTGCTGTGCAAGGCGTTGAGTTTAAAACCTTATAGATTATATTATTTATGTTGGGGGTAGGAGTTAATTAATTGTAAATTAGCATAATTAGTTTGTTTTTTCATTTTACCTCTTGTGATGATGTATATTTCAAATTCAATTAATTTTCTTGGAACAGTTCTATTTAGACACCTATTTCTCCATTCCACTTTTGGGATATTAACTCCCTTCTTAAAGATGGAGAGGTTTGGGTTGAGTATGCAGAAGTTCCTCCGGAAGCCTTCTTGAAAACTTATGCGAAAGTAAAGTTGCAACTCGATCCCTTGCAACTAGGTTGTGACTACTTGCTTACAACTATATATGTAACTTGTGGATGGTTCGTTGATTAGCTCGAACCTATCGTAGATTATTGTATATGTATGACTTATCTCTCTTAATTTTTGTTTCTCATGGTTCTTTCTATCATGCGTTCATCCTGAAACAATTCTAATCATTAATGAATAAGGATTCTTTTGAACGAACAATATCCATTATTATAATATACAAATCCTTGTCACTACTAAATGAAAGACTTTTGCCCACGGACTTTTCCCTGGAAATCTGTCGCTAAAGGGTGATTTGTCACAAAATTGTCACAAAAGATGGTGGATACTCATTGTTTCTAAACCTTAATTTCCGATAGTGATGTTTAACGAGTTGAGATGTAATAACCCTCGTAAGTTATCTTGTTATTTTATGTTAAAATCCAAGTTTAGGAATAGTGGGTAGTATTGTTATTCTATTATTTTATGTGAAGTGTTATGGTAAAATGTTGTATTTGATATAATTCAAAGTCTAGGGGTTGTATTATGATGATATTAGATGAAAAAGGGATTAAGTGTTATTCTTCCTTAGTTGAGGGTATTGAATGTTCTTAGTGACCATATATAGTTGATCATGAGTCATCATTTATATGGTAGTCACCTCTTCTTTCATTTCATTCTCACCAGAAATTATGCACATATTAATGTGTGTGTTTTTAGAGAGAGACGTTTAGGGAGAGAAGAAAGAAAGAGAAGAGAAAAAGGGGTTTCAAGGTGGTGGAGATTAAAGCTTGATAGTTCTTTGAAGAATAAGTCATTTGCAGGTATAGGTATTCTTTATTCATCTTCTTCATCTTGTTGGGTGTGATTATAGTCTTAGGGTTTAGGTTATGGTGTTTCTCCATGAATAGCTTTGTTGGTTGTTTTGAGTTAGTTCATGGTTTTGATTGTCTTTCCATGGATGATTCCAAAAGTGTATGCAAATGGTTATTTTGTATTTAAATGTATGATTTAATGGTTTCTAGAGCTTCATAAATAAGTGTTCATATAAGTTGTAGTTTTGAACTTCTTTTATGGAGGATGAAGGTTAGGGGAGTATTTATGGATGTTTAACAAGTGTTTGAATCATGTTTTAATGCTATTCATCCTTGGAAATTAGATGAGTTAAGAAGTGGTATGAATTTAGTGTGTAGGAGTTGTTGCAGGGGAATAGGTTGCGCGGGTTATAGCGCGGCTTGTAAACCACGTGGTAAACCGCCCAAGGGGCTGAATTGCACCATTTGACCCCTTTGTTCGGAGCATTGATTTATCTAGTTGGCATTGCTATTGGTCTTGTTAATTTAGCAAGTGTAAGAGATCTTGCAATCTACACGGACATGTCATGTCATCTTGCAAGACCATTTGCAAGATTGGTGTGGATGCTCTAATCACTTCTCAATTAACCATTTTATGTTTTAACCATTTGGTAGTTTTCTAAATTTTGATTAATGACCAAGATTGGTTCCATGTTTACAATGAAAAAGTGGTTTTTAATTGAACTACCCCTATATATGTATATACAGGGACCCTTTTTTGAAAACTTATGAAATTGTGATAACATTGAGAACAATGTCATATGATTTTTGTCACTAAGACTAGGATATTTAAAATAATAATTAACATATATATATATATATATATATATATATATGTTTTTTGGTTTGTTTCACATGTACTCGGTTCACAATGTGCACATTTTTTACCCGTCTGTGAAAAAAAAGTACACGTAAAAAGTTTCATTTTGTGGAACAAATACATATAAAACAATCACATTGTAAAACAAATATATATTAATCAATAGATTAAATACTACCCTTACATGAGAAAAAATCATGTGAAACAAAATTGTAAGGTAGAAGTTTTCACGGATCTCATAAAATTTGGAGTTCTCAAATGATTAAGCTCCTCCTAGGGTCAAGTTTAGGGGAAAACCTTAAAGAAATGGAAAACTGAGGAACACCGTGGTAGCCTTTCATCCAGACTATATGCAATTGTGCATACAAATAATTTGTATCATGCACATGTGCATAAAAACCAAAAAGCAACCGGGATTGCTTGTATGCACAAGTGCATACCATCCAGATGAAGGGTTACAGGTGTTCCTTAGTTTTCCATTTTTTGAAGTTTTCCCTTGAACCTCCCTATTTATCTATATATATATATATATACTTATATAGGGGTTAAATCATGTGAGAACCAAAAAAAATTGAGAACCGGTCTAAGTAGTAATTTGGTTTTGATCATATGGTTTTAATTAAAAGTTGTTTCAGCACATGAAAATGGCATAATCGTCATTTTGGTAACTGAGATCCACCATATGAAACGCATACTATTTTACCTCATGAAATAAAAACAAAATTTTCATAAATACGATATTTCATGTATATGTTTTTTTAAGTATATAATATTTATATACGATAGATGCAACAAATAAACTCACACACCTTTCTCACCTTTGATGAGGTTTGAATCCGTGAATTCCTAGAAGGTCAAAGGCTCAAATACCGCTAGGCCAAATGCCCTTTGGTCATATATATGTTATTTCACCACATGGAACCAAACACTATATATTTTTTCACGACATGAAACAAAACACTATATGTTATTTCACCACATGAAATCAAACATAATTTTCTCCTATAGGTTATTTCACCCCATGAAACCAGAAAGAAAAAACCCTAAATTATGTTATGTGTGTGAATCCTGTTTGAACAATGATCGTAAGGTGTAGATCGAGGCCAGGAGTGAGAAATCATGAAAACCATCGGATTTTGGTGTTGATTCGAAATGGTATATGTTATTTCACCATATGAAACCAAACATAACTTTCTGATGTTTGTTATTTCACCCCATGAACCAGAAACAAAAAACCCTAAATTATGTTAGTTTTCATCCTCTTCACTTACCCCTGTAAATCCATGAAATTGATCCAAGGTATAGAATCTACGATGTTAAACACGTCGTTCAGCAGGAACAACTTGTCCAACATCTTCTTGAACTTATCTGGACTCACCACCGAGTTTGAGTCATCCGATTCAAACTCACTGTCGACAACAAATCCTTCAACAAGATCTCCTTGCCTCGATTCGATTTGCTGAAATCAATTTCAGCAAATCAAATCAAAAATCGATTTGAAATCGAATCATAAATGGATTGCATCAACGATTTCATCTCCTCGATTCGAAGGTACTCATAGGACTCGGGGCGTTTCTCACTGAAGAGCTCCATGAGGTTGAGGTTACCGATGACCGGCCAAGGTTTGGGTCCCGACGATGAGGCGTTTCACGCTGGTGGTGTTGTTGGACTCGCCGGAAACAATGCTTGGTGAGGAATTCTCCTGTGAAACATGGTTTTCTTTGTGAAATCTTGAAATTCTTTGGCCCTAACCAAATTAAACAACGATGTAGGGCAAGATGGAGCCATAAAGGGTAAGTTTTGGAGGGAGAGTTCATAGATTCGGCCATTGTTGCAAGTGACTCCGATGAGGTTGGATGTGAAATCGGAACATGGGTTTGAGAAGGTAGGTTTGGTCCAGTTATGGAGGTTCCCGATGGGGTCTTGAAATGATTCAAACAGAACGAAGGTTTTGGTGGAGGAGATGCTTTTTCGGTGAAGAGGGTTTGGGAGAGGAGAGGGTAGTGTCTTCTAGAAGCTTTCTCAATTATAATCCATCAGATCATATTTTTAATACCCAATATGCCCTTTCACTTTTAATTTCAACCCATAGTAAATCATAAACTTTTTCACTTTTTCTTAATATATTGCCTGGAATTTCCCTCCAAAAAAATCATAAACTTCTAATTTATTTCAAAATTGTCATTGCCTTTAATGACCATAGATTAAAATCAATTAATGGTTTAGATCGCTTTTCACGGTTCCCAACCTATTTTTGGTTCTCGTTTGATTATCGTCCTATATATATATATATATATATATATATATATATATAGAGAGAGAGAGAGAGAGAGAAAGGTTCAAACGAGAACGCTAAATATTTACGAGAAGCACGAGAACGGCCGTCCATGTACAAAATCACATGTGATTCACATACAAAATCATATGTGATTAGAATTCTGGACCCGCGCGGCTTGCAAATCGCACGGCAAGCCGCGCGGATCACATGTGATTTTGTACTGTGAATCACATGTGATTTTGTACATGGGCGGCCGTTCTCGTGCTTCTCGTAAATAGTTAGTGTTCTCGTTTGAACCCACCTATATATATATATATAAGTTGGGCCAACACTAACCGAGCTTTATTTGTTCCTAATGGGATTTGCACCCGTCACCATCTCATAAACCGGGTTATATTAGGTAAAAATTCTGGGAACGAAAAAAGTATCCGTTTTTTTAGAGAAACCCAGTTCCATTTAATTATATAAAACATACCCGGTATTCTACCCAATCGGGTTCTATTCGGTGGGTAGGAAGCGACACGCGTTTTTTAGGAATCCTACCCGGTTCCGTTTAGGAAACCGTGTAGCATTTACCCCCACAATTTTCTAGGTTAAATACCTAAATAATGAAGGGGTTTTCTATCTCTACCCCCATGCAACATTTGTATACCCCCTCCCCTCACATTGCATATTTTTTTATTTTTTTATTTAAATTTTACATTTCAACCCCTTATACTTATCTAATTAAATTATTTTATACCTTTTAGTTTTCTATTTATCATTTTACACTTTTATTATATTAACACATATAATTGTATACTAATTAAAATACGTTAAAAAAATACTTTTTAATTTTAATAAGTTACAACATTATAATCGTCTCGTCGATACCTTCGAAATGAGCCAAATATTGAATATTTTTTGATTTAATTATATTACTATATGTCATACGTTTACATTATTTTTTGATTTAATTATATTATTATTAGTCGATACCTTCTTATTTTTTGATTTAATTATATTATTTCGAAATAAGCCCAATATTAACTACAATACGTTAAAAAAATATTTTTTATTCCAACAAATTCCAACTCTGATTATTCATTTAAATCAATATATCCACGAGTACAAGTACACTCTATATATTCTTCATACAAATCTAATCTACGTTTGTAAATGAGCCAAATATTGAATATTTTTTAATTTAACTATTTTATTATATGTCATATATACTAGGGGTGCTCAAATTTTCGACCAACCCAACCCAACCCGATGCAAAAAACTCAAACCGAGCCAACCCGATGTATAATCGATACTATTTTTCACCAACCCGTATATATTGGGTTGATAACGGGTTAACCCCAAGCCAAACCGACCCAACCCGCCAACCCGTGATGTCGCATTTATAAACAAAATATTTATAAGAAATCTTTTGATTGGGTTGGCGGGTTGGGTCGGTTTGGCTTCAACCCGACAACTTAGTAAAATAGTGAAATGATCGATAAAAGTTTCAACCCGACCAACCCAACCCAACACGAACGGTTTGAGTTGGGTTGTGTAACATCCCTTAATTCCAACATACAAGTTTCATATAATTCACCACAAAATAACATATCATAATCCAAATATGGTCCCTTAAATTCTACAATTAGGTCTTTCAGTACAAACTTTTTCGAATAAAGTAAAATACATAACAACTACTAATTATAACTGAAATCTTCATGATCATTCAACATCCACAAAAGCTAAACATGAGAAATCCTATCATAGTCTTTTGTTTGCTCCTTGACCTGGAATACATATTTTAAAACAAAAATGAGGGTTAGACCTTGAGGTCTAGTGAGAAAAATCCCCGTTAGTTAAAGAAAACTTTTGCACAAAGTCATACATATACTTCACATAAGAATACCAGTTATGACTCATGTAATCTTTCCATCTCTTTCTCCTTTCTTTTCTTTGGCCATATTAATTGGTAGCAAGCCAATTAATTAATTTACACCGCTGTACTAAATACAGCCAACACCACTGTCCCTTTGTACAGCCAACTTCCACCGGTCCTAAGCCCGGCCAACTAGTACTCATACAATGCAATATTCATATAAACATTATATGCACCATATTACATTTAATCACATATATGTATTCTATTTGAAAACATTTCAAATAAAAACTCACCTTGTTTTTATCACAAAAACCCTTCCAAGATAACTCACGTACGTCAATCTTTCACCAAATCTGAAATCAGATAAAATACCAAATATTTCCTTTACTACTTAAACTTACAAAATTCCCAACTGAAATCGCAATGAACAGTACCAAATCGCAATCTCCTATTGCGATTTCACCCTGAAGTCGCAACCCCTTATTGCGATTTCATCCCGAAGTCGCAACCCCTTATTGCGATTCCACCTTGGAGTCGCAACCCACTATTGCGATTCCACCTTGGAGTCGCAACCCACTATTGCGATTCCACCTTGGAGTCGCAACCAACTACTGCGATTCCAAACTCGAATCGCAATCAACTACTGCGATTCCAAGCCAAGTCGCAAACGACCATTGCGACTTCATACCCAAGTCGCAACCAACCATTGCGACTCCGATGAATGTCGCAGTCGTCCATTGCGACTTCGATGAATGTCTCAGCCTACTGCGACTTCGATGAATGTCTCAGCCTACTGTTTCATCCTAAAACCCAGATTTTTACAGTTTTATTCTATACATGTTCATGTAACTTTGCATATATGTTTAAGACCATTAACACAACCTAACCATAAGCTTAAAATTCCCAAAACATCCATTTCTAACCAAAACCCACTTAGAACTTCACTAGCATTTTCAAGAACACTTCATGGAATTAAAATACTAATAAGATATGGATTGCTTACCTTGATTTCTTCAGATTTATACTTGAATCACTGCAGCAACTCCTTAATTCTTCCCTCTTCTTTCCTTTTAGCCCTTTTCGATCTCTCTTTCTCTCAACCGAAAACACTTTCACACACACACACACACACACACACTTTGGACAAATATCTTCTAATGTCTCACAAGAGGACACCTCCTCTACATGAGGTGGTACTTGACGGTGGTGGGAGAGAGTTTGTGAAAATAGACAAAACAAACCTCAAGTTTAGCTTATATGACAAAACATACCCCTAAACTTCCATTATTAAATTAAAACTTACCCTTTAGTTTTTAACTCCTAAAATACTAATATAAAACTTATAAATTCCTAATTTAAAATTAGATAAAATACATGGTTATTACAACATCTCCCCCTTAAAAGAATTCCGTCCCGGAATTCGATTAAGTGAACAGATGAGGGTATTTGGCTCTCATCTCCGACTCTGATTCCCATGTCGCATCCTGACCCCTATGATGTTTCCATTGAACCTTTACCTGCCTGATCTCTTTATTCCTTAATACTTTAACCTTGTGATCAACTATAGCTTCCGGTTCTTCCACGTAGTTCAGCTTTTCATCAACCTGGATATCCGGTAGAGAGACTGCCTGGTCCGGCGTGACTAAACATTTCCGAAAATTCGACACATGAAACGCGTTGTGAATCCTGCTCAATTCCAACGGAAGATCCAATCTGTATGCTACTTCACCAATTCTTTCTGTAATTTCAAATGGCCCAATATACCGCGGACTGAGTTTACCTTGCTTCCCAAAACGTATGACTCCTTTCCAAGGTGAAACTTTTAACATCACAAATTCCCCAACCTGAAATTCTAACGGTTTCCGGCGTCGATCTGCATAACTTTTCTGTCTGTCTTGTGCCGTTTTCAATCTATCCCGGATCTGAGTAATCTTATCTGCTGTTAACTGCACTATTTCTGGCCCTGCTAACTGCTTTTCCCCCACTTCATTCCAACACAAGGGCGTTCGGCATTTCCTGCCATACAATACTTCAAACGGTGCCGCCTGAATACTAGAATGATAACTGTTGTTGTACGCGAACTCTATCAAAGGCAAATGTTTATCCCATGATCCTCCAAAATCAACTATACAAGCCCGAAGCATATCTTCTAAC
The DNA here is from genome assembly GCA_033807775.1 of Saussurea involucrata. Taxonomy (NCBI): domain Eukaryota; kingdom Viridiplantae; phylum Streptophyta; class Magnoliopsida; order Asterales; family Asteraceae; genus Saussurea; species Saussurea involucrata. Next base: position 85,260,919 of record CM066313.1, read on the forward strand.
GTCTGAATTGTTCTTTCACTTTGTCCATCAGTCTGTGGATGATATGTTGTACTCAACTTGATTTGTGTTCCCATTTCTTTTTGAAAGCTTCTCCAGAATCTAGAAGTAAAACGACTATCTCGATCAGAAATAATCGAAATTGGTACTCCATGTCGAGTTACTATTTCATTAATGTACAGTTTGGCCAAACGTTCCAAAGAATCGGTTTCTTTTATCGGCAAGAAATGAGCAGACTTCGTCAACCTATCCACAATCACCCAAATAGAATCGAATCCTTTTGAAGTTCTTGGTAACTTGGTAATGAAATCAGTTGTGATCTGATCCCATTTCCACACTGGAATATCTAAGCGTTGTAACTGACCAAACGGTTTCTGATGCTCAATCTTTACTTTCTTGCAGGTAATGCAGTCTTCCACATGCTTAGCAATACTTCTTTTCATCCCCGGCCACCAATAGAATTGTTTCAAATCTCTATACATTTTATTTGTACCTGGATGAATGGAGAATCGAGATTGATGAGATTCTTGTAGTACACGATCACGTAATCCACCCAAACGAGGTACCCAAGTCCTATTCCCCAAACACAACAACCCACGATTATCTTTCCCAAGCAATGCTGATATCCCAACCAACCGTTCAGATTTCAAACTTTCTTCTTGATAAGCATCTAATTGGCACTTCAGTAATTCGTCAAAAATGTTTGGAAGAAGTTCAGCTCTTAAAGATATTGCCTTTATCGTTCCACTTCTTTCTTGTCGACTTAGTGCATCTGCCACCACATTCGCTTTTCCTGGATGATAAAGGATTTCACAATCATAATCGTTCACTAATTCTAGCCACCTTCTTTGCCTCATGTTCAGTTCCTTCTGATCAAAAAGATGTTGGAGACTCTTATGGTCCGTAAAAATTTGACACTTGGAACCATAAAGATAATGCCTCCAAATCTTCAAAGCGAAAACAACTGCTGCCAGTTCCATATCGTGAGTAGGATATTGCCTTTCATGATCCTTTAATTGACGAGAAGCATAGGCAATTACTTTTCCACGTTGCATGAGTACACATCCCAAACCTAACTTAGAAGCATCACTGTAGACCACAAAATCATCCGAACCTTCTGGCAATGCTAAAATCGGCGTGCTGCAGAGTTTCTCCTTTAATATCCTGAATGCCTCGTCCTGTTCTGCCTTCCATTCGAACTTCAGATTCTTCCGAGTCAGCTTCGTCAACGGTGTGGCAATACGAGAGAAATCTTTTATAAACTTTCGGTAGTAGCCGGCCAAACCCAGAAAACTTCGTACTTCTGTTGCTGTCTTTGGTGGTTCCTATTTTTCAACTGCTTCCACTTTCATCGGATCGACTTGTATACCCTTTTCAGAAACTATATGCCCCAAAAACTGAACTTCCCGCAACCAGAATTCACACTTTGAAAATTTCGCATACAACTTTTCTTTCTTCAACAATTCCAAGATCAAACGAAGATGTCGTGCATGATCCTCTTTGGATCGGGAATAAATAAGTATATCATCGATAAATACAATGACGAATTTATCAAGATATAGCTTACATACCCGATTCATTAAATCCATAAAGGCGGCTGGAGCGTTTGTCAATCCAAATGGCATTACTAGAAACTCATAGTGACCGTACCTGGTGCAAAAAGCAGTTTTCAACACGTCTTCTTCTTTGACCTTCAACTGATGATAACCGGATCTTAAATCAATCTTGGAGAAACAACATGCTCCAACTAATTGATCGAAGAGGTCATCAATTCTAGGTAGAGGATACTTGTTTTTGATTGTGCGCTTATTTAATTCTCTGTAGTCGATACACATTCTCATCGAACCATCCTTCTTTTTCACAAATAAGACTGGTGCTCCCCACGGTGAAGAACTTGGTCTGATGAAACCCTTAACGGATAGATCTTGCAGTTGTGCCATCATTTCTTTCATTTCTAGAGGCGCCAAACGATACGGTGCACGGGCTACAGGGGTGGCTCCAGGAATTAGATCTATACCGAACTCTACCTGTCTAACGGGCGGAAGACTGTTCAAGTCTTCAGGAAATACTTCTGGAAAATCACTAACAATTGGAATGTCTTCCAACTTACTCTTCTCTAGCTTAGTATCTATTACATAAGCTAAGTAACTCTGACAACCTTTACTAACACACTTACGGGCTTTTATCATGTTAATAAGATTATACTGATAATTCCTACGATCGCCATAAATCACTATCGGCCCTTTTTCAGGTAACACTACGTTTATTAACTTCTTATCACAATTTATATTAGCTTGGTTCTCGGCTAACCAGTCCATTCCCACTACCACATCAAACTCTACCAGGGCTATTGGAAATAACTGGATCGGTACCCCGCACCCTTCTATATCTATCACGCAAGTATCAAATACTTCTTTAACTGATACTTGATTTTCATTTGCCGTATCTACCAATAAAGCATGATCTAACACTTTCGGCTTTAAACGCATGTAAGCAGCAAATGAAGGAGACACAAACGATCGGTTTGCACCAGAATCAAATAACACCTTAGCACGTGTGGAATTTATTAAGAAAGTACCTGTAACTACGTCCGGAGTTTCCTCCGCTTCCTTTGCTGTCATCTGAAATGAACGGCCTCTTGCTCTTGTTGGCTCTGACCTCGGTGCTGTTGGTCTAACACCCGATGCTCTTGTTGACGTGCCACCCGATGGTATTCTTCCCAGTGGACAATCTGATTGAAGATGATCTGGCGAATTGCATGAATAACAAAATCTAACCACCCTACAATCTTTAGCAATGTGCCCAAACTTCCCGCACTTATAACAGTTTCTAGGATCTACCTGACAGCTTCCTTGGTGAAAACGGTGGCACTTTGGGCAAGGTCTTTCAGCTGCTCTAAAAGGTGGACGACTATCAAATCGCTGAAATCCAGACTTCTTCACATCGTGTGGTGGTCCTTCCCATTTTCTCTTTCCCGCACTCTTATCCCCAACATCCCTCTTATTGTCTCGCTCCACATTTTCCGCAGCATTTACTGCTTCTGAAAAAGTATTAGGTCTCGCTGCAGTCACTAACTTCCTGATCTCTGAATTCAATCCGAATACATACCTTTCCATCTTCATCTTTTCGGTGGCAACATAATACTCCCCAAAACGCGACTTTTCCAAGAAGCGAGCAGTGTAGTCTCTTACTGACAAATTTCCTTGTTGTAGGCTCAGGAATTCCTCTTCCAACTGTCTAACTGCGGCTTGCGGGCAAAACTGTTCCTTAAATGCTCTCGAGAATTCGCCCCAAGTAAAAGTTGAATACACATTAGGTCCTTCAGAGTCAATAAGGGCTTCCCACCAATACAAGGCATCTGCTTTCAACATTGCTGTTCCATATAACACTTTATCTTCTTCCGCGCATTTACTGGTCTTAAATACAGCTTCAACCTCCTTCAGCCATCGCATTGCTTTTACTGGATCTCTGTCCCCTCCATAATTGGGTGGTTTACAGCTTAAAAACATTTTATAATCACACTTTCTGGGTGCTGATGTGACAATAGGTGCGATAGGCACTTCGTTTTCGAGGGTAGGGTCTGGTATTTCTGTTTCCGAATGGTGAGTCTGGTTAAACATAGCTTGTATATTTGCCTGAAGTCTTCCCATTTCAACTGCTAGGTCATCTCTTGTAACAAACTCTGTGCCTCGCCCCTGTACTCTGCCCCCTGACCTACCTCTACCTCTTTCTCCCCCTCTTCCCCTTCCACCGGCTGTTGGATTAGATCTATTCGGATTCCCTTCCCCTTCTCGGTTTGTTCGTCTCGTTCCACTTGCCATTCTGTTGATTCAAACAAGGTTAATATACACATAAGCACATACCCCATATAATAAAGTATTCTGGTTCCAACATGTACCTGTAAGATCATAATTACACTGGCCAGGTGTAATCTGAAATTACCTTACATGATGTTCCTTCTACCTTTTTATATTTAACATCCCAAGGTTCTAAAATAACAAGGACATCCTACTTCGCATGCAGTTTAAGTCTAGGTACAGATACTAATACCTAAATCTCTTAAACTAAGGCTCTGATACCATTTGTAACATCCCTTAATCCCAACATACAAGTTTCATATAATTCACCACAAAATAACATATCATAATCCAAATATGGTCCCTTAAATTCTACAATTAGGTCTTTCAGTACAAACTTTTTCGAATAAAGTAAAATACATAACAACTACTAATTATAACTGAAATCTTCATGATCATTCAACATCCACAAAAGCTAAACATGAGAAATCCTATCATAGTCTTTTGTTTGCTCCTTGACGTGGAACACATATTTTAAAACAAAAATGAGGGTTAGACCTTGAGGTCTAGTGAGAAAAATCCCCGTTAGTTAAAGAAAACTTTTGCACAAAGTCATATATATACTTCACATAAGAATACCAGTTATGACTCATGTAATCTTTCCATCTCTTTCTCCTTTCTTTTCCTTGGCCATATTAATTGGTAGCAAGCCAATTAATTAATTTACACCGTTGTACTAAATACAGCCAACACCACTGTCCCTTTGTACATCCAACTTCCACCGGTCCTAAGCCCGACCAACTAGTACTCATACAATGCAATATTCATATAAACATTATATGCACCAATTACATTTAATCACATATATGTATTCCATTTGAAAACATTTCAAATAAAAACTCACCTTGTTTTTATCACAAAAACCCTTCCAAGATAACTCACGTACGTCAATCTTTCACCAAATCTGAAATCAGATAAAATACCAAATATTTCCTTTACTACTTAAACTTACAAAATTCCCAACTGAAATCGCAATGAACAGTACCAAATCGCAATCTCCTATTGCGATTTCACCCTGAAGTCGCAACCCCTTATTGCGATTTCATCCCGAAGTCGCAACCCCTTATTGCGATTCCACCTTGGAGTCGCAACCCACTATTGCGATTCCACCTTGGAGTCGCAACCCACTATTGCGATTCCACCTTGGAGTCGCAACCAACTACTGCGATTCCAAACTCGAATCGCAATCAACTACTGCGATTCCAAGCCAAGTCGCAAACGACCATTGCGACTTCATACCCAAGTCGCAACCAACCATTGCGACTCCGATGAATGTCGCAGTCGTCCATTGCGACTTCGATGAATGTCTCAGCCTACTGCGACTTCGATGAATGTCTCAGCCTACTGTTTCATCCTAAAACCCAGATTTTTACAGTTTTATTCTATACATGTTCATGTAACTTTGCAGATATGTTTAAGACCATTAACACAACCTAACCATAAGCTTAAAATTCCCAAAACATCCATTTCTAACCAAAACCCACTTAGAACTTCACTAGCATTTTCAAGAACACTTCATGGAATTAAAATACTAATAAGATATGGATTGCTTACCTTGATTTCTTCAGATTTATACTTGAATCACTGCAGCAACTCCTTAATTCTTCCCTCTTCTTTCCTCTTAGCCCTTTTCGATCTCTCTTTCTCTCAACCGAAAACACTTTCACACACACACACTTTGGACAAATATCTTCTAATGTCTCACAGGAGGACACCTCCTCTACATGAGGTGGTACTTGACGGTGGTGGGAGATAGTTTGTGAAAAGAGACAAAACAAACCTCAAGTTTAGCTTATAAACATACCCCTAAACTTCCATTATTAAATTAAAACTTACCCTTTAGTTTTTAACTCCTAAAATACTAATATAAAACTTATAAATTCCTAATTTAAAATTAGATAAAATACATGGTTATTACAGGTTGGGTTGCACTTTTGATTGGGTTGGGTTGGGTTGAGATTTTTCAAACCGCAATGATCGGGTTGGGTTGTCAAAGTGCCTTCAACGGTTCCCAAACATACAACAAATAACATATTTTACATAACATTGTTTCATAACAAAAGATACATCATATAACATGTACGGTCCCTTAGTCTTTACAACCATAATAAGTATTTCATTACAAACTTTTTGCTAATTAATTTACATTATAACTAATAACAAAGTTATAACTACAAAACACGTCATAATCTTCAAAAACATAAGTCTTCCAAAAGTCAATCACAGATTACCCTTTTCACTTGCTCTTACTTGATCCACGACCTGGAATACATATTTTTAAAACAAAATGAGGGTTAGACCTAGTGGTCTAAGTGAGAAAATCCCTGTCAGTTTAAAATCATTTGCACAAACACCATATACATAACACAAATATGAATACCAATTATGACTCGTGCATTGTGTACTTTCCTGTCTCATTCCCATGGCCATATTAATTGGTTGCGAGCCAACTAATCATTTTACTCCGCTGCACTAATATACAACCAACTCCGCTGTCCCTCCGTACATCCAAACCCCACCGGTCCTAAGCCCGGCCAACGTGCACTCGTGTAGTGTATTGCTCGTATAAATATAATATACACCTCAATATATCATACTTCATACATATGCACATAATTACACTAATTATCACATTCCCAATCCACATATATGTATTCCAGTTTGAAAACATTTTAAAATAAAACTCACCTGTTTGTTTATCAAAACGCTTCCAAGCCTTTCCCAAAAGATTCAGTCTTTCACCCAGAATTCACAGAATCTGAAATAATTTACATACAATTATCTCTTTACCAATTAAACATATAAGACTTACTAGAAGACTAAGAACTCTAGATAACTCTATCTAACTCTTATCCTCAAATGTTTCCCCCAAACTCGATCTTAAGTCGAGTCCACAGTATTTCCAGTCCTCATTCATACCCTATCCAAGAGTCGACAAAACACAAAGTTACCGGATACTCAAAAGTATCTAAAATCTCAAAAGTGACCAAACAGCTAGAGTTTTCGGACACTACAAAAACTATCCGGACAACATACTCAATCCGGACAACACAACTTTCCAGACAACATACTCAATCCGGATGACATCCGGAAACCAAGGTAATCCGGATACCACCCGGTATCTAATTTCATCCGGAAACTATTAAAAAGAAACTTACCGGATAAATGACTCGTCCGGATACCTTTAGCACAGGGTTTCCGGATACTTCCTCTTTCGGACACTAGCAAGGAGAAACTACCGGACACTACCATAAACGTTCGGAAACCACTGTCTGTTTACCAAAATTCTACCCAGAATCGATTGAAACTAACACCAGTCATGAAATTGATAATTCTAATCCGATAGAAACCTTCTATTAACAATTACAAACATAAAACGTAAAGGAACATATCAAAACACACACACACACACACTGATATTTTCTGTTTTATGGAAATATCTGGATGCTTAAGGATAATATTAGACTTAATTTACCATATTGGCTTAAACTATTCAATAATGACTAAAACACCCCTAAACTTATAAATTAACCCAAACTTACCCTAAACATCCAATTTTAAAGTTAACTAAAATTTAACTGAAAGAGAATTTAACTAACGAACTTACCCGGTTTATTACATCGGGCCTTGTGATTCGAGTCAACAACTTTATTTTATTTCAAATCAATAACTTTACTTTATTTTAAATCAAATTATTAAACGAATGACGTTCGATATATATATATATATATATACATATATATATATATATATATCGAATTCCTTAACGTATTTTAACGTAATTATGTATGTTAATGTGATATGTTAAAACGTATTTTTTTAAACATATTTTAGTTAATATATGATTATTATGTTAATGTGATAAAAGTGTAAAACGAAAATTGAAAAAGTAAGAGATGTACCATAAATTAAATAATTAACTATAAGAGTATAAATTGTAAATATAAAAAAATATTTTTATGTAGTATATATGATATATAATTAAATAATTAAATCAAAAAAATTCAATATTAGGCTCATTTCGAACGTATCGAAGAGACGATTATAATGGTGTAACTTGTTAAAATTAAAACATATTTTTAACGTATTTTAGCTAATATACGATTATATGTGTTAATATAATAAAGGTGTAAAATGAAAATTAAAAAAGTAAAAAGGTATAAAGTAAAGTAATTAAATAAGTATAAGGGTGTAAAATGTAAATTTAAAAAAAATAAATAATAATTAGTGTGTGTGAGAGTGAGTAGGTCAAATTAGGGGGGTAGGAGGGGGTATACAATTTGACAGGGGGTAGGGTTAGCAACACCCATAATTTAGGGTTTTTCGGGGTAGGCATAGCAACACCCATAATTTATTGCTTTCTTGTTGCTAATCCACACAGCGGCTAAATGCTTTATTTTTCTTCTTGCTAATCCACACGGCGGTTGCTGCTGATACCAATTTTGTTCTTTTCAGATATCCATTAATTTGAAGACTTTTTAAGGTTACTTATTAAATATAGAGTAAATTACATATTTGGTCCCTGATGTTTGGTTGCTTTTTGGATTTGGTCCCTATTTCGAAAAAATTACATGGATCGTCCCTGAGGTTTGACAAAGCGTATGGATATGGTCCCTCCCTCTAACGTCGTTTAAGAAACCCAGTTAAGTCTAAGGGTATTTTAGTCTTTTTACTCTCTTTTTGTCTTTTTCCTATTTAATAAATAAAAAGAATAAAAAAATAATTAATAAACCCCCCCTACCCCCCTCCTCCTCCTCCTTCTTCTTCCTCAGGACCTCCGGCCACCACCACCACCACCATCATCATCTTCAACCCATCACCACCACCACCACCATCATCATCAACCCATCACCACCATCATAATCAACCCAACACCACCATCATCATCAACCCATCACCACCACCACCACCATCATCATCAACCCAACACTACCATCATCATCAACCCATCACCACCACCACCACCACCACCATCACCACCATCATCATCAACCCAACACCACCATCATCATCAACCCATCACCACCACCACCACCACCATCATCATCAACCCAACACTACCATCATCATCAACCCATCACCACCACCACCACCATCATCATCAACCCAACACCACCATCATCATCAACCCACCACCACCACCACCACCACCACATTATGGTCACATTTTGAACGAAATTCTTTGATTAGCTAGAAATGAGACAAGTAAAATTATCCAACTTAATTAAGTAACCCACTTTTCTTAAATTAAAATAAAGTTGCCTCGATCAGTTTCATATATCTAACAATTCACATGTGATTTAATTAAACTGAAGAATTAGATCACGATGACCAACATAAACAAAATCACGTATATATAACATTCACACAAAAATACTCAAACCCAATGACGATCTTAATTATGTTTTAATTTGATCTTAATTAAGATCTTAACACAATATATATATATATATATATATATATATATATGGATTTCAAACCAACAAACTGCATGCTTACTTTTTGGATCTTGAAACCCTTCTAATCAAGACCACCAAACAAAGCACACGATAGAACACGAAAAACCCAATCAATATATAAACGTTAATCCATCTCTGACTCTCATGGAGCCCTCTTTTCTGCAACACATCACCGCCGGTCACCATGCACGTTTGACTTTTCTCTTCGTACCATATCAAACACCTGGTGGTCATGCATGAATACTCATTGATCAACAATGCATCCAACCCATACTTGTACATCGACATGTAATGCATCATCACCCAATACTTTGGCATGCGTTCTTTGGATATAAAGTAGCCGGAAAACAGAAAAAATCTGGCAAGAAGAACCGTTACCGGTGGTGGTGGGTTGTGGTGGTGGTGATGGGTTGATGATGATGGTGGTGATGGTGGTGGTGGTGGTGATGGGTTGATGATGATGGTGGTGTTGGGTTGATGATGATGGTGGTGGTGGTGGTGATGGGTTGATGATGATGGTGTTGGGTTGATGATGATGGTGGTGATGGTGGTGATGGGTTGATGATGATGGTGGTGGTGGTGGTGATGGGTTGAAGATGATGATGGTGGTGGTGGTGGTGGCCGGAGGTCCTGAGGAAGAAGAAGGAGGAGGAGGAGGGGGGTAGGGGGGGTTTATTAATTATTTTTTTATTCTTTTTATTTATTAAATAGGAAAAAGACAAAAATAGAGTAAAAAGACTAAAATACCCTTAGACTTAACTGGGTTTCTTAAACGACGTTAGAGGGAGGGACCATATCCATACGCTTTGTCAAACCTCAGGGACGATCCATGTAATTTTTTCGAAATAGGGACCAAATCCAAAAAGCAACCAAACATCAGGGACCAAATATGTAATTTACTCTTAAATATATTATTGTTTATCTTTATATCTCCCCACATATACAACACACAAGTATAACACGTATATATACATGTATAATATATATGTATATATAGGATACAAATCAAATACAAACCATGTATTTGTTGCACCCTTACAAACCAATGTGCATATATGCATTATCCCATATGAATGTATGTCCATTATATGTATATTCTTGCACGTATTCATATGCATATGTATATGCACAATGTTCACATATGCACAATGTTCACATATGCACACTGTGGTTTGTAAGGTGTGCAACAAATGCAAGGTTTGTTTTTTTACGAAGGCTCTCTCTCTCTCTCTCTCTATATATATATATATATATATATATATATATATATGAAATTCATGAATGTACGTTTGTGAAATAATATATGATTGATGGTGTTGTTTTTTATATTTTTTAGGATCGTTTGAGCTATCAGATTACAAGATTAATTTAATTTGCTCATTGGTGGAACAAGGTAAATCTTTGTCATTTTAAATTATAGTTTTTAAGTATTGCATGATCATACATAGTTTACTATATCTTAGGAACAACATTGCATATGATTTATATTTTATACTCGTCTGAAATAATCTAATAGAGATTACTTTCAGATAGTTCCTATTTTGGGACTGCTTTTGGAATAATTTCTCATTTAGGATGTGAATACGTATTAGTCGATTAAGTATTTAAGAAAAATTCGTTAGATATTTCTCATTGCTCCTACAAGTATGTTTTCAGACGTATATTTTAGGAGCCAAAGGAAAATGTTGGCGATTTTTTTAAAAATACTCAATCTGCTAATACGTATTCATATATGAGACAAATTATTCAAAAAGTGGGTTAGGATTGACCACGTGCCATTTGTTCTATTCATAAATTGCATGCATTTCATTAACATTTTATTTTCTTTATTACAGATGGATCGTAATACCTGGATGTACAAAATACCACGTGCTACCATTGAATATTTGACCAATTTGGACGAGCTTATTAAAGCTGCTGAGGATAATGAAGAAAGTTATATTTGGTGTCCTTGTAAAGAGTGCCATAATTTGCATAAGTTTACTGATTATCATGTAATTAAAGGACATTTGATATGTCGCGGGTTTAATTATGGAAGGGTATACGATTTGGTCACGACATGGTTAGGTATTTGATGACCGTAACACGAGTCGTGATTGTAATGTCGATGATTACATTGATTCAGACAATAGTAGCCGTGATAATATAGATGGTATGTTACATGATGTGGAACATAATGTTGCTGATAAGCATTATGAAGATTTTCAACAATTGTTTGTGGATTCTGAAAAACCGTTGTATGTTGGTTGTATAAAATTTATCAAGCTTTCAGCCGTGTTGAAATTATTTAACTTAAAAGCAAGCAATGGTTGGAGTGATAAAAGTTTCACTCGTCTATTAGAGATTTTGCATGAAATGCTTCCATAAGATAATGAGTTGTCTGTTTCTTTATACCAAGAAAAAAAATTAATGTGTCCAATGGGATTAGAAATTGAAAGGATACACACATGTCCAAATGATTGTGTGTTGTACCGAAACGAGTATGCAAACCTACATGAATGTATTAGATGTGGTACATCACGGTATAAGCGAAAAAAACATGTGGAAAAAAATAGTGATTAGATGAAAAATGATCCCCTGCTAAATTATTGTGGTATTTGCCCATGGTGCCAAGACTGAAACGATTATTCGCAAACCCCAAAGATGCAAAATTGTTACGTTGGCATGCCAAAGAGCGTAAAAGGGATGAAAACATAAGACATGCGGGTGATTCTCCTCAATGGAGGAATATCGATTCTGATTTTGAAGAACTTGGCGATGAAATTAGAAATATCCGGTTCGGGCTTAGTACAGACGGATTAATCCGTTTGGAAACATGAGCAGTCGTCATAGCACATGGCCAGTTCTGTTATGCATTTACAATATTTGTAACACCCCGAATTTTCAAGTAAGTAATCTTTCTGTAACGATACTCAAATTAATCAATTCAGCTTGTTTAGATGTTGAGAAGTGGGGAATTTATGCATATGAACTCTCGATAGGTTGAACCTAGGCTGCACCCTCAAAATCACCAAGTTTCGGGCCCGGAGGTGTGATGGGCGACATTGCCCGCGACAATGCCCAAGGGCAAAGTCGCATGGCATAGTCGCCATGCTTGTACCGTAGGGTGGTTCCCTACCGCGACATTGCCTGCGACAATGCTCAAGGGCAAAGTCGCATGGCATAGTCGCGACGGGCCACCTGATGTATAAAACTCACCCCTTTGCAACTTTCAGCCTCATTCCTCACCCATCTCGTTTGGCCGCCGATTTTGGAGCTTTCAAGGGCGATTTTCTCACCCTCACACTCATCTTCTTCATTTATTGCACAAAGGGTTAGTTGGGATCATTTAAGAGCTTCAAAAGTTGTCCAAGGAACATTTATTGCAAGGGTTTCAAGACTAGCACAAGCAACAATCCTCTCCACTCCACATTTCTAGGGTTTTACCCAACCCTCACCTAAACCTTTCCCTTTCTTTGGATAAAAATGAAGTTTGGAGCTCATTGTGGTAACACTAGAAGTGTTTGGGTGGTGGATTCATATGGTGGTTGAGGTAACCTTCTCTTCTCTTCATTTTTGGAAATTAGGGTTTTGGGTATAAGTTGAGATTATTGATGAAATGTTCGGGGAACGATTTGGTATGGTTGAATATGGTTTTTGACGGTTGAAAACTTGTGGATCTAGGTTTTGGAAGATTTGGCTTGAAGATCCAAGTTTATTCAAAAAAGCTCAAGTTTGGGGAAAATCTAGATTTAGCCTAAATCTAACAAGGTGAGTTCAAGTTGATTTTTGAAAACGTTGTACATGCCAAAATGTTCAATCTAAAATGTTTTTAAGTGATTTACATGAAAATATGCATTGTTGGGTTATTTGAATGATCTTGATTACTTGGAGTATTTTATTTTATAAAACACCACCCGTTGGGATTTTTGGATAACTTAATAAAATAAGCATTAATGAAAGTGTTTTGATATTTAATGCATAATTGAAGGTTATCTAGTAAAAATACACTTTTAGTGTTTTGTTGGAATTATGCATAATTTATGTGGTGGTACGTTTTGAAGCATGAAAGTGTGGGTCATTGAGTTTTGGGTCATTTCCGACCTTGTGAGCATTTTAGAAGCTGTAAACCTTTCGGTTTGAGAAAAGATGTAATTTGGGTATTTTAATGGATAAATCTTAAGTATTGTTATTTTAAATGATTTATCTTACGATTGTAAGTTTTTTGACATAAATACACTTTGATGTATACTTTGGAAAATGACATGACTTAAATTAAGAATGTGTTGAGTAATTCGTGTCTATGGAGCATGTTTCGCATAAACGAGGGTTACAAACACCTTAATGCATTAGTTGGCTTTTATGAGTGGTTAATTGGTTTTGGTTGAGCTTATGGCTCGATTTATGACTTTATTGAGTCGTGAGGACATTTGTCCAATTTTAATAATGTAATGTGGAGCTTTGGGTGTGAGTCGCATTTACTGCATTTTATTTGGAGAGTACATGTTTTGAGTGTGTGTGTGTGTCATTCAAGTGGAGTCATGTACTTTTAGATTGTAATGCATTGGATCCATAGGCATGTAAGTCAGTCATATTTAATAGTGAGGAGTCTTGATATTCTCACTTTGGGAATTATGCCCGAACTGGCGTTGTTGATGTCTCGTTTCTTTTGTGGAGAGGGACCGTTATGGGTGGTACTCTGGGACTATGAGTTATTTGGTGTCTATCTCTTTGTGCACGAGGAGTGGACTATTGGAACGCATGGGTATATGCGGTAGGCCATTCGGGGCCACTAGCGAGTAGGAAATAAGGGACATTGATGTCCTTGAGGTGTAACTCGTCTAGATTGGATAGGAAATATGGTCTCATAAGTCCTTGAGGTGTAACTCGACGGAGTAGGCAATAAAGGCATGTATATGGTTTGAAGTTGTGATGTCTTTATGGCATGGGAACTAAAACCGGGACTTGAGGTGTAATCCAATAACATAACATCATAGGTGATCCCACTCACGTGTTCTCGTCACCTTGATGGATACGGGTCTCCCCCGTCATCGAAAGGTGTTGTTTGGGTATTTGTTTTATCCATGTTTTCGGTGACGTATTATATATATATATATATATATATATATATATATATATATATATATATATATATATATATATATATATATATATATATATATATATATATATATATATATATATGGATTGCTTTCCATATTTTATGGGTTGTGTATTATGCCTCATCCGAATTTAGGATGTTTTGAATAATAGAGATTTATTCATGTTTTTATGATTTTGGAAATCAAATATTGGTTCACTTTTCAAGTGAGTTTGGGGTTGAGTCCACTTTTGAGAATCGTTTTATATTGGAGCTTTCGTCACGAGATTTGTGTGCGTTGGGAAATGGGTGATTTGCATTTACAGAAATCCTTTTTGGAACTCATGATTTAAATTGCACCTTTCTCGTCTTACGAGTTATATAACCATGATAAAAACTCTTGAACTCACTAGACGTTAGCCTAACCTTTTTATTTGCCGGCATGTGCAACAGGTTCAGGTTGGGAATAGCTCTAGCGACACTGTGAAGAGATGAGTGCCAGTAGTGTGCTCGAGAAGTGATTTGCTTAGTGAAGTCTTCCGCATTTATTTTCGGGATTAGCAACTTGTACTTGGGTTAAGTAATACCCGATATGAATTTAGTCTTTGTAATAAGACTTGGATTATGAATTGTCTGAGGTTAATTATAGAACTTAATTTGAGATATTTATGGTATTGGTTTATAAGAAGAAATTCTATTCTTTTTGGACGTATTATTGAAAATTTTAGTTAGTTGCTCTTCCCAAATTTTTAGGGTGTTACAAGTTGGTATCAGAGCTTAAGTTTGAGAGAATTAGGTGTTGATTTTGGATACCTAGACTCAAACTAGCGTTCTCGTAAATGAATGGGAGTGAAATTTGCACCACGAGGCACTCTAAGATAAGATATTTTGAGGTTGATGGAGTCATTAGAAACGGGAATTACGTCTAGGGTAGCAAGGATGATCATGTATGGTATGTTCATAATTGAACCTGGCCAGTGTTATGGTGAACCTACAAGTTACATGTGAGTACTTAGACAACTTTGATGTGATGACCGTTGGGGTAGTGAAGAAGTTTCTAAGCGAGTAACCGTTAGAAGAGGTAGATGATTTTAGCCTTTGCCATTTGGAGTGGCAGTAAGCATGGTGATTGCATTAAGTGGACCATTTCGGGTCAAAATTGATGGTCGGATTAGAACCATAGGCTTATTGGATCGACTTTAATTCGAGGAGAAAATGTAAGGTTAACCGTTGTAGCTTTCAATTTGTCTTAAGATGTTTGAACCTCCGAATGATGATAGTGTGACTGGAGGGATTGGAGGAGTGTGGTTTGAGACATTGAGTGTCGACTAAGTCATTCACAAAATTTATTTATTCATTTTTAAATAAATTGCATCAATTGTTTCTTGTGTTTCCAATCGTCATGCGGATTGTATTGAGAAATCTTGAAAAGACGTTTAGCACACACAAGGTTTTAAACCACGATTTTTAGCATGCATGAAGTTCTTTTATTGCAGGAATTTGCAAACTTTGTCGAGACTTGTTTTACTCCTTGTTATTTTCCAATGTTACTTTCGGACACTATGACGTCCATATTTTAATGGTTTATGGTTTTGGGTAAGTAACTGCGACTTGCGACTTTAACATTGGATCTCCTCCACATATGTTAAAGTTGGGACGGAGAGTTACCACCCCTTGTTTTGGTGTTTGAGCCTTGTTGAAAAATTTTATTTCATCCGAGTTTTGTTGAAAGGTGTCTCTTTATATCGTATTGCAATAAAAAAGGAATTTTTGGGAATTTTGACATTTTGGTCATAACCTTGCTTTATACAATTTGATTATTGGCAACGAAAACTTTGGCACCATTTGATTGATTGGATGTCGTTTAGTTTCATCGAGTTTTATGGGAGTTTTGTGGGGTATTATGAAGTTTTGTTTTACAATGTTTTGTGTTACATGGGTGACACTTTGTAATGTGCATACTTGAATTATTGTGTGCGCTAATCTATGGGTCTCATTGAGTATTGTGTCTCATGCGAGTTTTGTTGAGAAATATTACTCTATGTCGTACTGCACCAAAAGAGTGGTTTTCGGAGTTTTAATATCACATGTTTTCTCTTTGAGGGTTATAGTAGCATATTTTGTTGCAACTTGTTAGGTGGACGAATTGACTTTTACGGGGCGTGAGTAATGCATATGAGAACATCATGATAGTTTATATTAACGTTTTGCCTTTTGCATTTTCGACTAATTGGTTCTTCTGTTATTATTTCACGCAAATGCATTATGTTGATTTATTGATGTGCATATCATTGCAGTCACTATTTTTAGAGCATTAATATGCATCGTTTGTACGGTTCGAAATCTAAAGTTGATTTAAAATCTTTTAAGTGTCAACCAAATTACAAGCACTCACTGTTTTCCTAAGCTCTGAGAAATTACTTTAATGTGTGTGTGAGCCTTGTCAAAAGAAATTTTACTCCTATGTCATTATATGACTAAATGAGAAAATTTTGAAATTTGATTTAATGAATTTCATCTTTTGAAATTTCGTATGAACTATCTGTTGCATGTTGTTTTAGTTCAAGAAAAACTACTAGGAAAGTGTTACAAGTTTGCATGTGTATTCTGGTTTGGGATTTCTTTATGATATTTTATCCGATATTTTCGAATAATGAAAACATGATTGTTATTTGGATTTAAACTTGGAACCGACGCAAATGATTTTATATTTTAATCAAAGTGCATATGTGGATCGTTTCACCGTTTGCAAAATATACTGACACATGCGAATTTTGTTGGTGAATTTTATTCTGTGTCATTTTATGATTAAAGGAGAAGCTTTTGGAGTTGGATGCCGTTTAAACTACTTCTTGAAGTTCGCACAAACATTTTGGTTGCATACTATTTAATGCAGGAGATTACTTTACGTTTATGGCATAAATAAATTGTACGGTTCATTTTAAAGGTTTGTTAAGCATGCTTTTGCAACTACTAGTAAATCGAGTAGTGATCGAGTAAAATTCAAATGATTTTCGTATGTGGGACGAGTGTGCCCATTTTGCACAACTATTGGATAAGTGGTAGTAGGTTTTATACGAACGATAAATTGTTATGAAAACATTCGTGTTGAAGATTTCTATTAAATTTTGATTGGCATAATTGTTGAGTCTATCACTTAAAAAACCTTTAACTCATTAGGCTTGGGATGGTTAAGCAACCCCGGTTAAGGGTAGGGGCTGTAGGATCTTGTCGGTGAAAGTTTGGGTTTTCCGACGCGTGATAGTATCATTAACCGAATGGTGTCGTTTGCAAGACCGACGTATTTTCTGTTGGCAACTGAAGGGTGGAGTTCACAGTATATTCTGTTAATGCTTTAGGTAACCGTTCATTTTGGCGACCTTGTTTTGGGTTTGGTCAGTGTTTGCATAGATGATGAGTAGGACCCTTTAGACACCGTTCGGATAACCTTGGTTTTGTGGGTATGCTCGACGAATGAAACTCGTGTATGCAGTTCTGCGGTGATTTAAGTCTTGGTGAAATGACTAGGTGTCAACTCTTGGATTTCGAGGCCAAGAACCGTCAGTGTAATTGGATGATTGTAGTCCAAATGTTAAGGGCTGGTGGTATAGGTTGTAGTAATCTTATGAAGTTCAGTCTGTGATAAGTAGATTTAGCGGGATGACTTTTCCTGATAGTAAAGGAAATTATCGATTGGATGATTGGAAGTTGGGCGTATTCTTGGAGTTGTAGAACCAATGGGTCAGGGACGACCGTCTGTTTTGGAGTCTAATAGTACTCGTTAGAGTGAAGTGACAGTTTAACAGCGGAACGATTGGATTTGGGGGAATTGTTGGTTTCGGTAGTAAACAAACCTTGGATTGATCGGAGAAAGGTTTCAGAGCCTGTAGGCAGGGAGTGATTCAAAAACCGGGATCTACCGCTAGGGGAAGTATGGGTCATTTAAGGTTGGGAGACAACCGAAGTCTTGTGGTTATAAGCTGCCTTGGTAAGTTAAGCGTTACTCGGATGCAAGGGTGATGAGCCTAAGGGTACATTAGGTGTGAGCATCGATGCAAAGACTTTCATGGCAGTTCGATCAAGAAGAACAATTTGAATCTTAGTTGGAAACTGAGGGTATATGAATAGGTTTGAGCTCGGTAACCGTTGGAAGTACGAGAACTAGATTTCAAGGACGAAATCTCTTTTAAGGTTGGGAGGATTGTAACACCCCGAATTTTCAAGTAAGTAATCTTTCCGTAACGCTCCTCAAATTAATCAATTCAGCTTGTTTAGATGTTGAGAAGTGGGGACTTTGTGCATATGAACTCTCGATAGGTTGAACCTAGGCTGCACCGTCAAAATCACCAAGTTTCGGGGCCGGAGGTGTGCTGGGCAACATTGCCCGCAACAATGCCCAAGGGCAAAGTCGCACGGCATAGTCGCCATGCTTGTACCGTAGGGTGGTTCCCTACCGCGACATTGCCCGCGACAATGCCCAAGGGCAAAGTCGCATGGCATAGTTGCGACGGGCCACCTGATGTATAAAACTCACCCCTTTGCAACTTTCAGCCTCATTCCTCACCCATCTCGTTTGGCAGCCGATTTTGGAGCTCTCAAGGGCGATTTTCTCACCCTCACACTCATCTTCTTTATTTATTGCACAAATGCTTAGTTGGGATCATTTAAGAGCTTCAAAAGTTGTCCAAGGAACATTTATTGGAAGGGTTTCAAGACTAGCACAAGCAACCATCCTCTCTACTCCATGTTTCTAGGGTTTTACCCAACCCTCACCTAAACCTTTCCCTTTCTTTGGATAAAAAAGAAGTTTGGAGCTCATTGTGGTAACACTAGAAGTGTTTGGGTGGTGGATTCATATGGTGGTTTAGGGTTTTGGGTATAAGTTGAGATTATTGATGAAATGTTCGGGGAACGATTTGGTATGGTTGAATATGGTTTTTGACGGTTGAAAACTTGTGGATCTAGGTTTTGGAAGATTTGGCTTGAAGATCCAAGTTTTACATGAAAATATGCATTGTTGGGTTATTTGAATGATCTTGATTACTTGGAGTATTTTATTTTATAAAACACCAACCTTTGGGATTTTTTGATAACTTAATAAAATAAGCATTAATGAAAGTGTTTTGATATTTAATGCATAATTGAAGGTTATCTAGTAAAAATACACTTTTAGTGTTTTGTTGGAATTATGAATAATTTATGTGGTGGTACATTTTGAAGCATGAAAGTGTGGGTCATTGAGTTTTGGGTCATTTCCGACCTTGCGAGCATTTTATAAGCTGTAAACCTTTCGGTTTGAAAAAAAGATGTAATTTGGGTATTTTGATGGATAAATCTTAAGTATTGTTATTTTAAATGATTTATCTTACGATTGTAAGTCCTTTGACATAAATGCACTTTGATGTATACTTTGGAAAATGACGTGACTTAAATTAAGAATGTGTTGAGTAATTCGTGTCTATGGAGCATGTTTCGCATAAACGTGGGTTACAAACACCTTAATGCATTATTTGACTTTTATGAGTGGTTAATTGGTTTTGGTTGAGCTTATGGCTCGATTTATGACTTTATTGAGTCGTGAGGACATTTGTCCGGTTTTAATAATGTAATGTGGAGCTTTGGGTGTGAGTCGCATTGACTGCATTTTATTTGGAGAGTACATGTTTTGAGTGTGTGTGTGTCATAAAAGTGGAGTCATGTACTTTTAGATTGTAATGCATTGGATCCATATGCATGTAAGTCAGTCATATTAAATAGTGAGGAGTCTTGATATTCTCACTTTAGGAATTATGCCCGAACTGGCGTTGTTGATGTCTCGTTTCTTTTGTGGAGAGGAACCGTTATGGGTTGTACTCCGGGACTATGAGTTATTTGGTGTCTATCTCTTTGTGCACGAGGAGTGGACTATTGGAACGCATGGGTATATGCGGTTGGCCGTTCGGGGCCACTAGCGAGTAGGCAATAAGGGACATTGAAGTCCTTGAGGTGTAACTCGTCTATATTGGATAGGCAATATGGTCGCATAAGTCCTTGAGGTGTAACTCGACGGAGTAGGTAATAAAGGCATGTATATGGTTTGAGGTTGTGATGTCTTTATGGCATGGTTGATAACGCCACTTTTTGGCGTTATTTTCGGTCCACAAACCAATGAGATCAGCTTGTGTTGGAGCAAAGAGGCGGAATTTTATGGTTTATCGAGTGAAATGTACAGGTAATCTAAAAGACAACATTCATCGAGAAAAGAAGCGGAAAAGAGTCCAAATTAGAGCCAAAACGAAGCCCAACAGAAGCCCAAGATCCAAGCCCGAGACCCGTGCCCAAACCATGACCCAGAACCTGACCCGAACACATCAGGGAAACCGCGCGGTTTGTTGCGCGGTTTGCAAGCCACGGGACAAGTGGCATAAGTCCCTGTTTGTTTGATATAATTTGGTGTTTTCCGGATTTTAGGTCATCATCTCGATACGCGCGACGGTAGGCAGAGATGGGGCAATTTTTAGAGGTTTCTCACAGACTTTTGAGCCACGATAGAGGATCGATTGAGGAGACGTTCACCACGCGAAGCGGATTAAAGCCGAGAGAAGGGAGTTCATCAGTATATTCTTTACATTCACGATCACCATGTTTACACACACTTTTTCATCCCCTTTTCTTATGTTTGAATCCACCCCCAACATAAACTAATCTTTAGATGTTGGGGGTTGGAATGAATTTGGTTTAAAGCGTATAAACATCTGACTAAAAACAATTACCAGCTATTCCCTTTAATGAATACCCAATCTCTAAAATCACCGTGGTTCTTTCTCAAGCAACCACGGATTTTATTTTGAAGGCACAAGTTTTATCTCTCGATCTCAACCTATGAGATTCAAAACACATTAAAATCAAGATTTTAATAGGACTAAGGCTTACTTGGTATATCTATATCCAATTTCTCACCTTAGGCATGTAAGTTCTAGTTCTAGGTAACAATTAATTTTCTCGAACTTAATTGCTAACAACAAATCAGATGTAAATTGGCCAAACTCACAAAAGCATTAAAATCCAAATCGCATGCTTCATTAAAATAAGAAAAACTGATAAAAGTCTCAAGTCACATGTTCATACACTTTAAACCAAATTCATTCCAACCCCCAACATCTAAAGATTAGTTCATGTTGGGGGTGGATTCAAACATAAGAAAAGGGGATGAAAAAGTGTGTGTAAACATGGTGATCGTGAATGTAAAGAATATACTGATGAACTCCCTTCTCTCGGCTTTAATCCGCTTCGCGTGGTGGACGTCTCCTCAATCGATCCTCTATCGTGGCTTAAAACTCTGTGAGAAACCTCTGAAAATCGCCCCATCTCTGCCTACCGTCGCGCGTATCGAGATGATGACCTAAAATCCGGAAAACACCAAATTATATCAAACAAACAGGGACTTACGCCACTTGTCCCGTGGCTTGCAAACCGCTCAACAAACCACGCGGTTTCCCTAATGTGTTTGGGTCAGGTTCTGGGTCATGGTTTGGGCACGGGTCTCGGGCTTGGATCTTGGGCTTCCGTTGGGCTTCGTTTTGGCTCTAATTTGGAATCTTTTCCGCTTCTTTTCTCGATGAATGTTGTCTTTTAGATTACCTGTACATTTCACTCGATAAACCATAAAATGCCACCTCTTTGCTCCAACACAAACCGATCTCATTGGTTTGTGGACCGAAAATAACGCCAAAAAGTGGCGTTATCAACAACCCCAAACCGAGCGTTGCTTGTCCTCAAGCAAATTAGCGATAAAATAGAATAAAACATATATCAGTGAAAAATAATAACTGCACAACTCCCAATTGGTACCACGTAATGCACTGGTGATTTCCCATACCCGTGAATGCCTATCTCACCCTCGCCTCATCCTTATTTTGTTTGATCTATGGCCTTCCATTGTGAGTTGAACTCGTGACAGCTCCGGTTGCATTAAGGTCGTACTAGGTCCAAACATACTAGGGTAAACATTTCGCCTCGACCCTACCTCACGGGATACTCTCATTTCACTCGAACCTAGGTTGTCGCACATGTTGTCATGTATAAGGAAGTTATGTACAAGAATACTCGATAATTACATGACAACTCTAATGAAAGACGCACAAATGTCCAAAAAGTCGATCTCAGAAAGGAATCAATTAGCAAGACAGGGAGTATTGGTAACCGTGGTTGTATACCCTAATCATATTTTCCAGAAGATCATCCAGGTCTTTACATGGGTTGTAATGGGGCTAGGTTTATGGTTAGGAAACGAAAGGTAAGCGGATCAAAAATCTTCGGTGTGTCAACCATTAGCAGTTCTGAACTTCTTGACTTTATTTTCTATTATTTGGCCCTCTTTGTCATTGCTGGAGTCGCTTTGACTCTCTTATTTTCTGCTGTAGATAATATCTAAACAAACTTTTTTGTGGGGCATCATTGGCCCTCTTTATTTTATTGGGGCTGCATTGGCCCTCTTTTCTATCTATTATTTATTTTCATGACTGGCCTGTATTCTTTCCTTTCTGCTCTATCTTCTGTTATTCATTACCGCTTCTGATTGACACACTTTCGGATAAGGGTTGGCAAAGGCTTTTGGCTAGGGTTTAATGGTGGGTTTGAAATGAATAGGTGGTGAGTGTTTGGCTGCAAAATGGGTTATGGATACACACATAATGGGTCAAAAGGGAACGATAGCTAAAAACGGGTTAACAATGCACACAATGCCTGGAATCATCTCTTAAGGTCCACACGATATGGTCTACTATACCCTTACCCAGTATCCTGATGGTTGTCTTTGTTACTCAATGCAATATTATAGCGAGATCACTCTATAATCACGACAAGGAATTCGAAAAAGTGTATATGAATTAAGTGTTTAAATCCCTCGAAGTGAAGAACGTCATTTAGGCTCAATTCTCGCTATTGGGTGGTCTCCACTAATGTCCCTAGTCATGCCTTTTCCCGGTCCTTCCCTAATGGTCACGTTACTATCACAAGATTCTTCCCACAATGGTCGGTCTCAATCATTCAAAACAAACATTTAGCTACTATGATCTAACCATTAAGAAGTGCAGGAAATCTACATGCATAAACGTGGGCCCGATTGGGCAACCCCAAACCTTACCCACACATTGTCCCCAATGTGTAAGTATCGGTGTAGGCGATGCGACAAAATTCATTGTGCAGTTATTACAGTTATCAGACAGGCAAGACAAAGTATTATCACAAACATCAAAGAGCTAGCCCAAAGTTATTTAAAAATGGTCACCCCAAACCTAGGTCGTGGCCTAGGTTTGCCAACTAAAGCCAACCCCAAACCTCGGTGAAACCGAGGTTTGCACAGGAGTAAAAGTGAGTGTGTAGATGTTGAAAAGTGAGGCACCCCAAACCTAAGTGAAACTTAGGTTTGTTGCATCTCGTTTACTAATAAGGAAACAAAATATCATACACCACTCGTTAACATACAGGGTTAGAACATACATGTCTGACCGGACGGAGGAGATTCTATTGAAAAATTAGAGCAACCAGTTGAGTGACATCGGAGAAGATGGAAAGAGAATGCAAAAACAAAGGAAATCAAAGCAAAAGACGAAAGAAAGCAAAGAAAACGAAAACACAACGCAAGAAAGGGAAACACTACACGAAAACCACCCTAGGCGCGTCAGGGGAGCCGCGCGGTTTAGGCCACGGCTTGAAACCGCGTGGCATCCCGCGTAACTATCTGTTTCAGCAAAACATCCAGAGACTCCCGCGGCTTGGCACGCGGCTTAGGCCGTGTATGTCTCTGTTCCCAAAGTTTTTTTTTGTAAATAATTAACACTCAAAAACGCAAATCATAAAAAGAAAAAAAAACAAAAAGATCAAACCTCGGTGGGTTGCCTCCCACCTAGCGCCTTGGTTTTGGTCGTGGCTTGACCTTCCTTCTGATCACTCCTTCGGCTTTCCGTGATTACCAGGTTCCTCTTCGCTTCTACCTCTTGCACTCTCGAACATCTTGAACGTTTCTTTCTCTCCGCCAACCCTTAAGGTCATCTCGCCTTCTTCCATGTCGATAAGCGCTTTGCTCGTGGCTAAGAATGGTCTCCCCAAAATCAATGGTACCTCAACATCGTCCTCCACATCTAGGACTATGAAATCAACGGGGAAATAGAACTTCCCGACCTTTATCAACACGTCTTCAATGATTCCATACGGGTACCTCACCGATTTATCTGCAAGTTGAAGTGTCATGTATGTTGGCTTCACATCCCCCAAGCCGAGTTTCCTAAAAATAGATAGAGGCATTAAATTAATACTTGCTCCTAAATCACATAACACCTTATCAAAACAAAGATCTCCAATTTGTATAGGTATAGAAAAACTCCCTGGATCTTGAAGCTTTGGGGGAAGCTTGTTCTGAATGATCGCGTTGCACTCCTCAGTAAGTGCAACGGTAGCCTGGTGTTCAATTGCCCTCTTCTTGGATAAGATGTCCTTCATGAACTTGAGATATGTTGGCATTTAGGCATGTGCTTCTGCAAATGGTATGTTGATGTGCAGCTTCTTGAATATGTCAAGAAATTTCTTGAATTGTTCCTCATTGTTATGTGCCTTCACTCAATTTGGAAACGGTAGCGGTGGTACATACGGGTTGACTACCGGCTTTGATGGAGGTGTTACCTTTTTCTCCTTCGGCTCTTCCTGATCAACCATATCACTTGAAATACCATCTTTCAGCTCAACATTTGCCTCCTTGATCATCTCCTTGCCACTTCTCAGATAAATGGCTTTGCACTCTTCCCAGGTTTTCCTTTCGGTTTGACTCGAAAATGTCCCGGGAGCTCGGTTTTGTAGGACTTCAGAAATTTGTCCCACTTGCCTTTCAAGGACCTTAATAGATGTCGTATTCTGATCAGTAGTCGCCTTAACTGTGTTAACCATGCTTGCTAATTCTTCAACTGTGCTATCCATCTTGGTCCTGAACTTCATCATCATATCCTCTAACCCCGGTTTCTTCTCCCCGGATGGTCCTTCATCAAATCTCCGTTGGTTGTAACCTGGAGGACGGTAAACATTGTTAGAATTAGGAGAGTTAGAAAAGTTGGAATGATTACCTTGTTGTTGTTGACCGGGTTGACTCCATGAAAAGTTAGGGTGTTTCTTCCACCCCTTGTTATTTGTGTTCGAGAAAGGGTCGTTCCTCGGCTGGTTGTTCCGGTTTTGTAAAAACTGAACCTGTTCAGGTTCTTGAGCAGCGGGGAACACTTCCGGACTACCTCCCTTCAAGTGGTTTGTGATAGCGACTAGCTGAGCTTTTATCACCTTCAACTCCTCTGATTCTTGAACATTAGCTACCCGTCTGATAGAAGATCGTGGAGTGGCATAGCTATGTTTGGCTAAGTTCTCGATCAAGTCAACTGCTTCTTCATACGTCTTATTCATAAGGGCTCCACCCGCTGCAGCTGTAATATCATTTTTGAACTGCGGGTGAAGTCCACTAAAGAAAGTCTGGATAACAACCCAACCGTGCAACCCATGATGAGGGAACTTCTTCAACATATCTTTATACCTTTCCCACGCCTCGTATAGTGTCTCTTGGTCCCATTGAGCAAAGTGGGTAATATCGGCCATCAATTGAGCGGTTCTTCCCGGTGGAAAGAATTTCTGGAGGAACGCAGCTTTCAGGTCTGCCCATGTAGTGATCTGATCCGATGGTAGGCCCTCTATCCAAATTTCAGCTCTACCCTTTAGGGAAAAACTGAATAGCCTCAGCTTGATCGCATTCTCATCCATCCCATTGATCTTGAACGTATTGCAAATCCGTTCAAATGCACGAAGGTATGCATGGGGATCTTCAGTTGGCGCTCCCCCAAACTGATTCTGTTGTACCATCACGATGGTACTCAGCTTGATCTCGAAATAATTTGCCGCAGTGGTGGGTGCTTGGACTCCTATGCGTGCGGATGCCACGTTCGGGTCGGCAAACGACCGCATAGGACGTCTCTAAGGAGGAGCTTCGTCGCCCATCTTCAGATGTCTCTTAGCTTTTGATTTTTTGCGTAACTTACGGGCGGTTCTTTCGATTTCCGGATCGAGTGGTTCGAGTCCATCCCCTCGGGTTTTCCTTGGCATAAACCAATTAGTACCTGAAACGGAAAGTAAACAAAATTAGCAATCCAAAAACTGAAAGCGATGGAACGAAATAACAAAATAAAAAAAATGTCCAATGTAATAGTGCTTATAGTTGGTAGTGCTATCAGTTGCAACTAGTTCCCCGACAACGGCGCCAAAAACTTGATAGGAGGGTTTACACCCCCCTAAATCTGGAACTAAAACCGGGACTTGAGGTGTAATCCAATAACATCATAGGTAACCACACTCACGTGTTCTCGTCACCTTGATGGATACGGGTCTCCCCCGTTATCGGAAGGTGTTGTTTGGGTATTTGTTTTATCCATGTTTTTGGTGACGTATTATATTTATATGGATTGCTTTCCATATTTTATGGGATGTGTATTATGTCTCATCCGTATTTGGGATGTTTTGAATAATAGAGATTTATTCATGTTTGTATGATTTTGGAAATCAAATATTGGTTCACTTTTCAAGTGAGTTTGGGTTGAGTCCACTTTTGAGAATCGTTTTATATTGGAGCTTTCGTCACGGGATTTGTGTGCATTGGAAAATGGGTGATTTGCATTTAAAGAAATCCTTTTTGGAGATCATGATTTAAATTGCACTTTTCTCGTCTTACGAATTATATAACCACGATAAAAACTCTTGAACTCACTAGGCGTTAACCTAACCTTTTTATTTGTCGGCATGTGCAACAGGTTCAGGTTGGGAATAGCTCTAGCGACATTGTGAAGAGATGAGTGCTAGTAGTGTGCTCGAGAAGTGATTTGCTTAGTAAAGTCTTCCGCAATTATTTTTGGGATTAGCAACTTGTACTTGGGTTAAGTAACACCCGATATGGATTTAGTCTTTGTAATAAGACTTGGGTTATGAATTGTCTGAGGTTAATTATAGAACTTAATTTGAGATATTTCCGGTATTGGTTTATAAGAAGAAATTCTATTCTTTTTGGATGTATTATTGAAAATTTTAGTTAGTTGCTCTTCCCAAATTTTGAGGGTGTTACAATATTCCTCCTTGGTTATGCATGAAACAAAAATACATCATGATGTCATTATTAATTTTGGGTCCCAAACAACCAGGGAACGACATTAATGTTTATTTGGATCCGTTAATTGATGACTTAAAAGAATTATGGAGTCCAGGTGTTTAAGTATATGACGCGTCCGGTAAGGAGGATTTTTTATTGCAGGTCATGATATTTTGCACCATAAATGATTTTCCAGTGTACGACAATTTGTTAGGATACAGTACAAGAGGAGTGAAAGCATGTCCTGTAAGTGAACATGACACACATTCGTTGAGGTTAAGAAATTGTAAGAAAAACGTGTTTTTGGGACATCAAAGATCACTACCAAGGGGTCACCCATACCGTAAATTGAAGAAAGTGTTTGACATAAACATTGAGCAAGGAGTATTAAGGCCACCATTGGATGAACCAACTGTATATTCTCGAGTTGAATATCTAAACATTGTGCTTGGAAAATGTGGTACACCTCCTCCTAAGAATATAGGGAAAAAGAGGTCTATCTTCTGGGATTTGCCATATTGGGAGCACTTGTAAGTCTGACATTGTCTTGATGTTATGCATATTGAGAAAAATGTGTGACAGTTTGATAGGCTTGTTGTTGAACATTCCAGGGAAGACGAAAGATGGGGTATAAGTTTGAAGAGACATGGTTGAAATGGGAATTCGATCACAGTTTGCTCCTGTTGAAACTAGAAGTTTCACATATCTACCATCGGCTTGTTATACCTTGTAGAGAGCGAGAAAACTATAATTTGTCAATGTTTGCAAGGTATTAAGGTTTCATCTGGATATTCAGCTAACATAAAGAAGTTGGTGTCAATAAAGGACTTAAAATTGCTTGGTATGAAGTCTCACGATTGTCATGTTTTAATGACACGCCTTATTCCCATTGCAATTTGTGGGATCTTGCCAGATATGTATATCAGGCACACAATAATAAAGCTTTGTTTGTTTTGTAACTTGATTCATTCAAAAGTGATTGATCCTGAAGTGTTGGATTCATGGAAGAAGGATATTATCCTCACCTTTGTCAACTTAAGATGTATTTTCCGCCTTCCTTTTTTGATGTCATGTTTCACCTAATATCTCATATTGTTAGAGAAATAAAGGCATGTGGTCCTATTTTTCTGTGTTACATGTATCCATTTGAAAGATATGTAGGTTTCTTAAAGGGGTATGTACGGAAAAAAATGCTATTGAATGCCGAGATTGAGGAGAATCGGAAGGATCTATCGTGCGGAGATGGACGAGAATAATAAGTTGCTCAATGCTAAGATTGAAAAGATCATGCAACTAACGTCCAAGCTTAACAACACACATGATGGAATCCTAAGCCCTTGTATGAGGAAGATAGTTGTGGTTCAATGCCTTATGTCGACGAATTTGATGGTGTACATGTAATTGAGCTCATACACATATACAATTATGCTTGAATACTTACATGTTTAGGTAAGACGAAATTTTACAAAGAAAAGAGAGTGTTCGCCCCGGCCAACAAAGACCGTGATTACATAGATAACTGAGGGATTAGATGGCTCCTACTCCTACATACTTACTTACATAATATTTGCAGTATTCCGCTCATTGCGAATTGTTGGTGATAGATGGTAACTACAAGTTCCTATGTGTAAAAGGGATGGTCCATCCTATAGGGGATGGATTATGTCATTTCGTACCTATCACGACAAATTACATGAAGGTGCAAGTGGACCAAGTGAAAATTATTTTGCGAACTATCCTCTTCTTGTGCCGAATGAAGAAATGGTGAAACTAGGTCAAACACGAAACAACTTTATCCAATGGTCACGTGATGAAATTGTTCTCACTCAAGTAAAAATAAATTAGTCCTCTCTTTCTTTACTATTGTAGTAAGATTTAATTATTTACATATTTTTCTTATGAACTTGTTAATAGGCCTCCAAAAGTCAACATGTGGTACATGATGAAGGAAATTCCACACAACCGCCTGTGTTGGCCGAATGTGTGCCCAAGAGTTCACAACCATTGCACAGAAGGAGAAAAAAGACGACTCCTAAAAAGAAAACATTTCCATCGAATAGTGTGATCCCGACGGAAACCTTGATGAAGAGGCCGAAAGAATTACAATCCCTATATCGGCATTGGGAGTCCCTCGTGAATCCGAATGAAGGGATTCTTATTCAGGCCGAGCCCTGGGTATTCGGATCTCATCACTTGAGTTTATGATATTCCGTGAGGACATACATTCTTTAGTTAAGAATTATTGGCTCGATCATACCATTATCTTTTGGATCAGATGTAAGTCAATGATTAGTACATATTCATTCTATGATCCCAATGTTCTACTTATTATAAATTGTCGTTTTTTTAGGTTCCTGCATGGGATTGTGAAAATGAAAAATTAAAAAATATGAGAAGAACCGATGTGGTTTCATATGTCCCTCTTGGATTCATGCCAATTAATGCATATCAAACAAGGATGGTTTCATAAGTAAAATGGCTAGTGTGATGTCTCGCAATAGAGAATAGTGGGTTTTTCTCGCACCATACCTACAAAGGTACCATCCTAACATCTTTATTGTTATAGTGCTTACGGTTTATCCATTTTTTATTTATACTAATGGTTTTAAACATTACCAGACACCACCACCACCACTGGATCCTCCTTCTTATCATTCCTCGTCGTCGCATTGTGAATATATTGGATTCGTTAATGTCTAAGAAAAGACCATGGACTACTACACTGTCAAAGAGCACGTGGAAGCGTAAGTGATTCTTAAACTCGTATAAAATTGATTTGTCTTTCTATAATTTCTAACATTACTATTGCTAATGTTTTTTGTAGGTCTACTACTAGGTATCTTGATGAAGGAGGGTCGTGTGATACTGATAAATCCATGCCATTTAGATGGGAGCTCTCAAAGGTAATTCATCTCACTAGACATCTATACAACTTATTTCATAGTTGGTTTTGTCTGATTCATACCCTTTTTTGTCAATTTAGTGTAATCAACAAATATTTGGTTGGGAGTGTGGCTACTATATTATGCATTTCATGTTCGATTTTATGATGTGTATCATCAATCACAGTTTCTAAAGAAAGTAGGTATTTGTTAAACATGTTTTATTATGTCTATTGTATTTAACCTTGTCGTCAAATAACAATTTGGATTTTCATTTGCATCTAGGTACCATGGTACGACACGACTCCCGTGACAGAAAAAATGATGAACGTTATGGCTGTGACATGGGCTAAAAACTTTTCTAGCACTTATCGGTTAGTTTCTTCGGTATTAGCCATCCTCTTCTTTATTGCTTAATTAGTCTTTGTTACATACTTTATTTCTAGATTGGTTAACTATTAAAGTAAACGTACCAACACTATGCAAACATTCATTAGATTTTGTTTGGGACCATCCAAGTCGTATTCTGCAAAATGTGCTACCAATTAATTTGTCCTCAGTTAATAATACAACTTATAGACAAATTGGGATACACTACATATCCTATTAACATGTGGCAATACAATCTTTGACTCGACATGTAGTTTTTTGTGAGGTTTATGTTGCCTAGTTTTTCATATTGCAATTACTTTTTATATTTGGATTGGATGTTTGGTTTTTGTTGCAATGGTCTGGTTTGTCATCGTTATTAATTTATCTCTATTTAATAATTATGTGAAATAATTACATTTATAGGGATTTTGACATTTGTATGTCATTGTTATGGAAGCTCGTTTTGTTCAAATAGTTGATGTGGATATCGGCCTATCGTTTGACCATTTTTGGCACCACTTGAAGTTGCAATTACAGAAACTTAGGGGGTGTTTGGTTGGGGGTATTGAGGGGTAAGGAATGAGATTGATAATGAAAACTGATGTTTGGTTTGATATAATATAATGGAATCATTACCCCAAACCCATTAATTTCCATTCTTGACCAACTTGGGGGAATGTTATTCCCGCTTAGTCATTTTTTCTCATATGTCCCTTTATTTCTCGATGTTGAATGAAAAATATTTTTTATTTTCACGTTGGACGTCACATATTTGTATTAAAAAGTTTGTATAAAATATTTTTTTATTAATTATATTGGTTTAACCAAACAACATCAATGGAATGCTCATTCATATTCCCATTCTTCTGCATTCCCATTTTCATTTTCATTCTCATTCCTTAAAATGAACCAAACGCCTTGTGAGGCCACTTTTGTAAGTTGCACTTTTTTTCCCATACAAGATTTGATAAACAAGTTTTTGTGAGGTCACTTTTGTAAGTTGCACTTTTATTCCCATACAAGATTTGAACTTTTGTGTTGCGCTTTTGGTTGTCATTAACATACTCTTGGCTTATATGAGTGATATAGATTGTGTTATCAATTTTCATATGCTTCATGTAATTCCTCCAAATGAATTAGAATACTAGATCTGTTTATTTCCAACATTGTGTTGATAATGCATTCATTTTTATTTATGTTTAGTTTTTTTAAAGGTTTTTAGGTTATATATCAATATATGCTGATTTAATATATATATATATATATATATATATATATATATATATATATATATATATATATATATATATATATATATATATATCGTACCCGGTTTCTTAAACAGAACCGGGTTCATTTGATGTCTCTTTCCCGGTGTATTTATGTGGCACTAGTACCTGTATATTATATTTGAAGGAACCGGTAGCATTAAACATATTGTACAACGTACCCCCTTACATAGTACCAGACTGACGAACCGGGTACCAATAAGTTTGGCAACCGAGTTCCATTATCAATTATGTAGTAGAGCAAACTAAAAATTGCGCCAAAATATACTTAAATTTGCACCAAAAGATGTTCCAAAATATACACCAACTATTGTCTGTAAGGTCGGTGTTGATCCAAACCCTCAGTGATTTGATAATGACCCTTTCTTATACTTAGTGAAAATTGTAAGTAAACAATATATATCAGAGTTTCACTATCGCTGATAAGTACTAAGATCTTCCAGTACCGCTGATAGGAACTCTTGTTGTTTAGATTAAACATTCAGCGAACACTGTTCATCATTAACGCTGAGTCTGTTCATTCATTATGATGATCGCTGATAAATTAGTTGTTTACTTATGATCCCTGAAGACAAGTTTCACGTCAACAAAGGTTCTACGCTGAAGTCGAAGATCAAGCTCAAGAACCAGCGACAAGTCTCCTAATGAACTGATGCGGATCAGCGAAGACTCAGATTTGTCCACTCAACGTGAAGTATCAAGTACAAGACTTCAGCTATCGCTGAACTCTATCATTAGCTGATATGAAATGATAGATCGCTTAATCAACGAAAGCTGATCATGAAGTCCTCCGTACAAAATACTTTTGTCTTATCCACCCTTGCACGACTCCGTACGAAATGTCAGAAAAGAACCTCCGAATATCTGAAATCGTACAACCACTCTGATACTACACTATTCATCCATACGGCTACTAAGGTTGTCAACCAAGGTCAATGACATGCAACCAACCAGCTGATGACACGTGTAAAGTATATACTGACTTGCATTAAATGCATGCAGTATATAAAGAGATGAACTCACTTCATTTGAAGTAACTTGCTAACTCTGGACAAGTTCAATCTCTTATCTCAAGATAGGTTATTATTAGTAATTTCCTTATCTCTCTTAGTGCAAGAAACCTTAGTGTTCCAACTTGTTTAGATTTAGGTTTATCCTTAATCTTGTCTCCGCAACAAGCTATAAATTGTTAATGATTTATCAATAAACAATTTAGAAAAGTAAAATCTGTGTGTTTGTATTCAACCCCCCCTTCTACAAACTTGTATAGGCCTTCGAGACCAACAAGTGGTATCAGAGCAGATTTGTTTAATCTCATAAACAAGATCTAATCTAAGATATTTCTCTTCCTTGCTATTATCTGAAAATGGCCACTAATACAAACACAAATTATATAGACAATGGTTCTCTTGCAAAACCCCCTAGATTTTCCAGAGATAACTTCAACTTATGGAAAAATAGGATGACACTCTTCTTAGAAGGTGTAGACCCTACTATGCCTTACTATCTTGAAAACGGCCCACACATCCCTGTAACAATTGATCCTTTAGTTCCAGCCACTGCAAATAGACCTGCTATTCCAGAAAGGCTGATTCCTAAGGAAATACACATGTGGACCGACGAAGATAAGAAGAAAGTGGCTATAGATACAAAAGCCAGATCCATACTATCCATGGCCCTTCCTGACGAAGTCTACCATTCCGTCATGAACCTGAAATCATCAAAAGCCATGTGGGACACAATATGTGTTCAGTATGAAGGAACGTCTGAAGTCCAGGACTCAAGAAAGATCAACCTGGTAAGACAATACGAAAGCTTCATTTCTGGTAAGAATGAAACTCTCTCTGAAGTTCACCAACGTTTTAATTGTTTAATTATAGATCTGAAAACTGTTGGTAAGGAATATTCTAACTTTGAAGTGCTGACAAAGTTTCTAGAATGTTTACCTGAAAGCTGGGACAATTATTCCATGTGTCTCAAGCTGTCAAAGGATCTAAGATCAATGACCCTTGCTACCTTATATGGCATGTTGCTGAATCATGAGCAATCAAGCCATCTTAAGAAGAATCTTGTTAAAGATTCCAAAAGCATCCCTGTTGCTTTAATCTCAGAGGAACCTTCTACTCAGCGACCTTCGGTCACTATCACTGAGTTAGAAAGTAACTCTGAAAGGTCATCAGACTCTGATTCTTCAGATGATGATGAATCCTTGGCTCTCCTAACTAAAAAGTTCAGGAGATTCGCCAAAAAGAAAATGTTTAGAAAGAACAAACCACTTTCCATAACTGACAAGCCTAAATCATCAGCTTTTGTTGATAAGGCTACTGCTACTTGTTTCAACTGCGAAAAGACAGGTCATTTCGCTAATGAGTGCAGGTCTAAGAAAGTTTCTAGACCCTCAGCTTTTACAAAGAAATCGTTTGTTCCAAGGAATAAAGATGACAAATACTCAAAGCTGAAAGAAAAATATGCGAAGCTGAAAAGCTTTAAGAAGAAAGGCAAAGGCCTGATGGCTGACTATGATTGGGCTGCTTCTGATGAAGAAGCATCATCATCTGACTCTGGAGATGATGAAGCAAATCAATGTCTCATGGCCAAGATTGAAGAAGAGGAAGAAAGCTCAGACATTCCCTCCACTTCAACATCTGCCATTCAGGTATCACCTTCTTTCTTTACCAATATTGCAAATATTGATGAAGCTGATAGTCTCCGTAAGATCGATCTCTTGACTAGAAGTTTATACGAAGCCATGAACGGCAAAACTGTGGTTGAAAACCAAAATCTTGATCTCGCTGAAAAGCTTAAAAACTGCCACCTTCAAATAGAAAAGCTTTCTAAAATTGAAGAAGATTTTAAAGATCAAGTATATTTAAATCAGCTAGTCAAAATCGAACGAGCAGAAGCTATCGCTGCATTAGAGGCTGAAAAAGCTACTGTTGAAGGATGGTGTAATTCTTCAACAAAGATCACTGAGATAATTAAGGCTCAGATTCCTTTGAGTGATAAACGTGGTCTGGGTTATAAGTATGATACTCCAAAACCAACCACTGAACGTTCAATGCTTAAATTTGGAACGTTCGTATCCTCAGTCGCTGACACTTCATCATCTCAGTGCTCCTCGTCCTTTACACCAATCCCTGAGGAAACGCCTACCTTCTCAAAAGGTAAGGAGAAAATGGTTTATTCAAAATCTACCTCTGTCTCTAAAGACAAAGGTAAAGGAATTGTTATTTATCAAAATCCTCAGAAGGGTACTTTAGTACCAAAGCTGAATGCTTCTAAAGCTTCAGTGACACATCCCTCTGGATCAAGGAAGCTGATCTCTGGATCTATTCAGCGATCTACTCCTAGACTCAGAGTGGATGTCCTTGGTAAGAAATCTGAAGAACTGAATGTTCGTCCCATTTCTAAAGCCAATAGTTTACTTGGTGCTGGCACTTCCAATTCTAAATTAAAAGCTCAGCATTCAAATGGTCCTAGAACTACTTTTAGCTATAAGAAATGTTATCACTGTGGACTCACTGATCATATTGCTAGTAAGTGCCCCACAGCCACCAAAGCTGAAAAGATAGCTAAGGTGAAGATTGCCCCCAAGGCAAAGAAGACCAACCCTGGTGCAAATCAGGTCAAGGTGAATTCTACCACTGAGGTTAAGAAATTAACCAAAGTGAAGAAAGACAAAGTTGAATCTTCAAATGCTGCGAAGACTGCTGAACCTTCCATTCCAACTACTTCCACTGACAAACGTGTATACATGGTTAAGTGGGTACCTAAGAAAAACTAATCTTCCTTTGTATTGCAGGTTAAGAAGGGTATCTGGTATCTCGATAGCGGATGCTCTAGACACATGACTGGTAAGAAAAGCCTGCTCGCTGAATACAAGGAAGAGAAAGGTCCCTCTGTGACTTTCGGTGGAAATGGAAAAGGACATACCCGAGGGTATGGTGTACTTTCAAATGGTACAACCTCCTTCAGAAGAGTCGCATATGTTGAAGGGCTGAAGCATAATCTTCTAAGCATCAGTCAGCTCTACGACATGGATAACAAAGTGATTTTCACTAAGGAATCCTGCTTTGTCACTGACAAAAAGGAGAAGATAGCTCTCAGCGGTTATCGTTTGGAAAATGTTTATGTAATAAACATGGACTCAACAACCACTGAGAACTCCTGTTTCTTCTCAAAGGCATCTTCTGATGTTAACTGGCTATGGCACAATAGGCTCTCGCATCTAAATTTCAAGACACTGAATACTCTTTCCTCCAAAGAGTTAGTCACTGGTCTACCTCAGCATTCATACGCCAAAGAGTCTTTATGTTCAGCGTGTGAAAAAGGGAAGCAGACCAAGGCAAGCTTCAAGTCAAAGCAAGTCTCCTCAGTGTTATCTCCTCTACAACTACTCCATATGGATTTGTTTGGCCCTGTTAACAAACAATCCATCGCTGGAAAGAAATATACGCTGGTCATAGTTGATGAATTCTCTCGTTACACATGGGTAATGTTTCTCCGTTCTAAGAGTGACACCCCTGAAGAACTCATCACCTTTGTTCGGAAGATGGAAACTCTGAACAATATGACGGTTCGCTCAATAAGGAGTGATCATGGAACTGAATTCAAAAACAGTTCTCTTGATTCCTTCCTTGAGAGTAAGGGTATTTCTCACAACTTTTCGTCAGTGAGAACACCGCAACAAAATGGAGTCGCTGAAAGAAGAAATAGAACAATTATTGAAGTTGCACGTTCAATGCTCAGCGATTCTCACCTGCCTACTCAGTTTTGGGCAGAAGCTGTCAACACTGCTTGTTTTACGCAAAACAGGTCGCTGATAGTTAAAAGATTCAAAAAGACAGCCTATGAACTCTTTCATGGGAGAAAGCCTTCAATCAGCTTTCTTCACATCTTTGGATGTCAGTGTTTCATACTGAACAACAGAGATGCCCTTGGAAAGTTTGATCCTAAGGCTGATGATGGAATCTTTCTTGGATACTCCTCAGTCTCCAAAGCCTTCAGAGTCTTCAACCGTAGAAGACAAACTGTAGAAGAAACTATTCACGTCACGTTTGAAGAATCCCGTTCAGCGAACTCTAAACCGTCCGCTGATACTGAAGAACTGAATCAATGGATGTTTTCTCATCTTGGTGATTCAGAAGAAGTTCCCACTCCTCATGCTCACACCGTAGAAAATGATGGTCCTACTATCATTCCAGATATGCAGAATAGTGAAGCTGAAACATCTTGGGTCTCAGCTGTTCCTATAAACACTATACCTGCAGTTGATCCAATTGTCTCAGAAATTCCATCTATTTCTCAGCAATCAGTGAATGAAGTGACAAATGCAAACATTCCTCTCTTAGCTGATAATCCAGAAGTAGCTGAAGCCTCATCTTTAGTTTCTCCAGTTCAGACTGAGTCAGCGACGTATGCTCTGGCTCAGCGATGGACTGTAAATCACCCAATCGATCAAATTCTTGGTGATCCCAACGCTGGTATTCAGACTCGTAGAAATGCAGGTAATATTTGTTTATTTGTTAACTTTATTTCTCTAACTGAACCAAAGAAAATATATGATGCCCTCAGAGATCCAAACTGGGTCAGCGCTATGCAAGAAGAGCTGACTGAATTCGAAAGAAACAAAGTTTGGAAACTCGTTCGTAGACCAACTGACAAAACGGTGATAGGCACTAAATGGGTCTATCGAAACAAGTTGGACGAACATGGTACTGTAACTCGCAACAAAGCTCGTCTTGTTGCTCAGGGATACAGACAAGAGGAAGGCATAGATTATGACGAAACATTTGCTCCAGTAGCAAGACTTGAATCTATTCGTCTTTTCTTAGCATATGTTGTACACAAAAACTTCACAGTACATCAGATGGATGTTAAGTCGGCGTTTCTGAATGGAAAGCTGAATGAAGAAGTTTATGTGGAACAACCTCCAGGATTCTCAGATCCTAAGCGTCCAGGTTATGTTTATAAACTGGACAAGGCACTTTATGGCTTGAAG
This sequence comes from Saussurea involucrata, assembly GCA_033807775.1. NCBI lineage: Eukaryota > Viridiplantae > Streptophyta > Magnoliopsida > Asterales > Asteraceae > Saussurea > Saussurea involucrata. Next base: position 85,299,000 of record CM066313.1, read on the forward strand.
CAAGCTCCACGTGCATGGTATGACACTCTTTCCACTTATCTCCATATTGAAAAATTTGAGCGAGGTAAGATTGACAAAACTCTATTTTTTAGAAAAGTGAAAGGTCATATCATTCTAGTTCAAATATATGTTGATGACATTATATTTGGTTCTACTAACCCTGAGCTTTGTACTCGTTTCGCTGATAGAATGAAAGATGAGTATAAAATGAGCATGATGGGTGAACTAACATATTTCCTTGGTCTTCAGATTAAGCAAACTGAAAAAGGAACTTTCATTAATCAGGGAAAATATGTTAAAGATATGCTGAAGAAATTCGACTTAACTGAAAGTTTAGCTATGAAAACCCCTATGGCACCACCGCTGACACTTGATAAGGACACAAAGGGTGTTCCTGTCAATGTTACGTTGTACCGTGGGATGATCGGCTCACTATTGTATCTTACAGCTAGCCGACCCGATATTATGTTTGCAACATGTTTGTGTGCACGATATCAAGTTGAACCTAAGATATCTCATATGAAAGTTGTAAAGCGAATCTTTCGATATCTTAAGGGTACAGCGAATCTAGGCCTTTGGTATCCCAAAGACTCAGGATTCGATCTAACCACCTATTCAGACAGTGATTTTGCAGGTTGCAAAATGGATAGGAAAAGCACCACAGGAGGATGTCAGCTCCTGGGTGGAAAGCTGGTAAGTTGGACAACTAAGAAGCAAAACTCAGTGTCCACTTCCACAGCTGAAGCTGAATATGTAGCCGCTGGAAGTTGTTGTTCTCAAGTCTTGTGGATGAGAAATCAGCTACTAGACTATGATCTTCAGCTCTCCAAAATTCCAATCTATTGCGACAACACTAGTGCCATCGCTATAGCAAACAATCCAGTGCTACACTCAAAGACAAAACACATAGAAATCAGATATCATTTTATCAGAGATCATGTGATGAATGGTGATATAGAACTTCATTTTATCCCAACTGATTATCAGTTAGCTGATTTATTTACCAAACCTCTTGATGAGACAAGATTCAACTTTCTCATCAGCGAGCTTGGAATGCTGAACTTTGAAGGGTAAAATCTTCAGCGGTTCACATTAATCAGCGATAGGATAAAATCAACTCGTATAACCTATTCAATCATCTTCTCTCTAAATAAACTTGGTTAAACTGATATCCAGGTATGTTTTCTCTCTCTGACAAACGCATGAAAAAGCAAGATTTCAAAACAAATGCATCGCTGAATATCTCTTCCTTAACAGCGATATTTTGAAAGTTCTTAAAACCTTCACTGATATTTTCTATTCAGTGCTTCATGTTTTTCAAAAGAGTCCCTGAGCTTTCAAAACCTCAGAGACATCCTAAAAGAATGTGAAAGGACAGTTGTGACGTCATTGCAACGGATAACACCAGGCACGATTTCTTTCTGACACACGTTTGCACGTTTCATTCAAACTTCAAATCAAATGCAAACACGTGTCCGTGTCATGATGAAAACCTTTTCCCGCTCAAGGTTTTCTCTCTCTAAAACTCCCTATATAAACAAACTCTTGGTTTATATTTGTTTTTTACGCGATCAAATCTTCCTCCGCAAGAAAGAATCCTCTATTACATTTGTGCTCTCAAAAACCTCAAGAACTGTTCATCATCTTCGTTATCAAACATCAAGGTTAATATGTTCTTATTTATTACCAAATGCGTATAACTTGTTTCCGATCTTCTCTTTGTTTTAACAAGATCAAACAAAAGAACTTTGTAAAATAAAATCATTTCTTTCATGGTTTTATGAACACAACCATTTCATGGTTGTTCTTCAAGTTTAAATGCAAAAATCTTAAACTTGTTCTTCATTCGTTTCCAGAATCTAATTTCTTCATAGAAAACTGGATAACAAGATTCAATGGGTTTTACATTTCTGTCAAAAATCAAGAAAAACCCTAATCTTCATTAAGACATTTTTGTCTGAATGAAATGGATAAAATTCGAAACATATTAATGGAAATTTCTTTCCACATTAAGATAATTCTTATTTGTTAACATCTTTGGTTGAACTGATAATACAGAGAAATGGCAACTTCCAAGACTCATGCCACCGCTGAGAACTTCTCCACTGACTCTGAAGAAGTGGATATCATCATGGCTCCACAGGTTAAGTTTTCTATGGATCAACTTGACTGGACCAAGATAAACAACCTCTCTGCGCTTTTCGAGTTTCCTCCTCGAAAGCAAGTTACACATCTGGATGATGCTGTAAATTTCCTTAAGAATAGCTGCATTTCAACAGCCCTGACAATCACACCTCCTGCAAGTCAGCTATTGCTATCCCAGTTCTGGTACTCTGCCAGACACTCTCAGCTACCATCCGCCAAAGATCCCTCCAAAACAATTGATTGTATCCTCTGTGATACTGAATATGGTACAATAAAGATCACACCAACCATCATTCGCAAAGCTCTAAACTTTCCCATCGCTACAAAAGAAAAGCCTTTTGTTCCATTCCCTGACCATAAGAAGCATGCTGACAGAGAAGAAATCATTGCTTTCCTCGACGCAATGGGTTACATCTGGGAAACTGGAAGGGACAAGAAGCCCGAGAAGAAGTTGACGCTGATAAAGAAGTCCAAAATGCCCAGCGAGATGAACTTCATCTTCGCTCACCTTATCAGCTGCATGACTGCCAAGACCGGCTCTTCTGATCAAGCCGCTCAACCTCAGCAAGCAATGGGATACGCTCTGCTGAAAGGTCTACACATTGATTGGGCATCTCTCATTTATGATGACTTGCTGCAAAGAGTAGACTTTGCCGCTGACAGACCTGCATGGGTTCCATACCCAAGATTCATCAGCGCCATCTTTCAATATGGCCTGAAGGACAGCTACCCGAAAGAGGGTGACCTGAAACTCTCTCAGGTTGGCCCTAAGGTGCTCGACTTCAAACCTGTCGAAAATGAGGTACGTCTTTCTACCCTTCTTACTCTTCTCAACCCTACTTCTTCGACTTTTGTGGCTCCTTCAGCGACTATACCCATCGCTGATACCCCGGCCACACAATCCTCTCCTTCTAAGAAAAGGAAACACTCTTCAATCCAACTTGGTTCCAAAAGGATCAAGAAAACCAAGGAGCAGCCCCAGCAATCTCTTGCTGAAGACTCCTCAGCTCTTTCTGCAGAGCTGAAGGAAAGTTCTGTGGTACGCTCTGCCACACCCATTCAAACCATCCCTTTTATCCCGGCTTCAGCGTCTCTAAACGCTGAGGTTAGAAACTTGGAACCTACCCAACCTCCTTCAGTCTCTCCAAAGACTGATGAAGTGTTTTTCAGCGAATCCAACGCTGAACTCAGTACCCGAACCCAATTCTTATCCTTCGCTTCTCCCTCTACTCACTTGGACTCTCCTCCAAAGAATACTGGAGATGCCATCATTCCAGAAGCCTCCGCTGACGCTTCTCAAAGAATGATGAAGACAGGACCTGCAGAGATCACCATTCCTCACCGAACTTTTGAGGAAGATATGGAACATTTTTCAGGAATCCGCAACTTTGACGAGTTCGTCAATCCTCCTGCACGTACAAATCAACCCATATACACTGTAACTAAACCTGAAACTTCTGAGCTTTCCTTTGTTCACAAGTACTTATGTGTTACAGGTCCTAATTTGGGAGACATCAACGCTTCTCTGAAGTCCATGGAAACAAAGCTGACAGATCTCACCACCACACTCTCCAACAACTCTACAGCTATAACCACCGCTGGAGAAGATTTGATAAAGCTGACAACGGTGGTAGAGAAGAAGGCTTCCACAGATGACTTGAAGCAAGTTGATAAGACTCTCAGCGATTTCGCTAAGGTGCTCGCTGATATCTACACAGACTACACCTCACTCAAAAACTCAGTTTCCTCCATGTCCGGCGAACTAACAACGCTGAAGACATCTGTTGGAACACTCGAGGGAGATATGTCTGATGTGAAGACAAATGTCCAAACTCTGACAACTGACTTAGGCTCTGTAAAGACCGATGTTAGTTCGATAAAGACAATGGTCGAGCAGCTGCTGAACAAAGCCAATACTCCTGATCCTGCTCCTACACCCGTCCCTGAAACTGAAAACTTCACAGCGGCGGATCGCACAGAGCTGAAGAAGATCAATCCTGCTATTTCTGGCCTTGAAGACAAATTAGCTAAGATTGAAGTTCGCGTAGGTCTTTCTGGCCAAAAAGACAGAGAACCTACCCATGCTGCTGAATCTACCCATTCCTCCCCCAGTCATCATGAAAAAGAGGGGGAGAAGAGCGCTGAAAACCCTTCCAAGAGCACTGAAGACCTTTCCCATGATGAATCTATCAGGGGAGAGAAGAACGAAGACCTCACCTTCGCTGAAGAGGGTGAGAAGACTATTGAAGCGGAAGCAGCCGCTGGACCTCAGGGAGATGAAAACCCTGAGGGAACCGAGAAGCTCGCCTCTGTATCTGAGGGGGAGCAACTCGAAGAAGACGCTGAAGAATCCGAAGCAGAAGATGATGAAGACGTCGACATCCCTGAAAATGAACCATCTTCTTCTCCAAAGAATGATGATGATGATGACGAAGATGACGATGATTTCTTTATCGTCAAACCTGCCCCAAGGATCAAAGCTCTTAAGGGAATCTCGATAAATGAACCTTCAAGGGAGCGGACAAAGACAAAGCCCTCAGCCTCTGGAGCTGAGAAAGGCAAAGGCAAAAGCGTCGCTGAAGATGACAATCTGACGATCTTGCTTGAAAAGCTGGTTTGTCAGGTACACTAAACATCTCTTACTCCATCCCTCCTCTATCATACACTATCAGTTCCTCTACCCAAGCCTATACACTTAAACCAATTCTCTCTATCTGTTTCTACCCAAGTTCTTACTTGTAAGATCGCTGTGTTTCAGCTAGTCCTCTCCCCTGTTTGAGGGTATCGCTGAAGGCTCCACAACTGCGACTTCACCAATAATTCTAGCTGCCGCTGAAGATATAATCCCAGTCTTGGATTTGATCTCTGAGACTGATGAACCTGAAGAACAGACTCTCTCTCACAAACGCAGACCTTCCTTAGCTCCTCAAAAGCTAAGTGAAGAGGAACAAAAGAAAAGAGAGAAAATAATAAAGCGATTCGAGGATCAGCGAATCATTCTAAGGCATGATCAACTGCCTTCAGTTCCTCCAAAGTTCAGAATTTCAAAAGCTGAATACAAGGAACACCTTAGAGCTGAACGCCTCATCGCTGAAAGAAAGGAAGCTGAAGAAAAAGACAGAGAATACGCCATCAAGCTTACTCAAGAATCTGTCAAAGACCCCAAGCTGAAACGTGTTCCCATTCAAGTCCAACGAAAGCTTTGGGAAGAAGCCCAGAAGATCATGGAAAAGAAAACTGAAGTTTCTCAGACCACCCTGATCTGGTGTAAAGAGAAAATACACTTCAGATATCGTCCAGCGAAGATCAACAAGGTATTCATCTCTGGAAGAACCTCTATCGGAGTACCTATTGTTGACATCAAACTTTTCAGAGAAGATGGCCAAACTGAAACCTTTCGCGCTGACACTGTAAAAAGGTATGGTCTCTCTGAATGGCTGGAGATGAGGTTAGCTATCCAATCGTCACAATCTAAGAACAAGGATCATTTCGAAAAGCTGATAAACAGACAGATCGATTTGATATCTTCTTGTGTGGACATTCCTCCTCTTCCTGATCTTAAGCTGAAAAGAAAAAGGGCCTCTTCAAAGAAGAAACGTCAAGATTCAAACTCAGGTCCTGTCATACGAAATGAAACTGGAATTGGTTTCTCTCGCGCTGAAGTGCTTGGTCCTTACCCTGATCTATCTGCCCTTGACATTTCTTTGCCACCATGTGAACTTTTCGTTCCTGGTAAAGTCATCAGTAATCCTTATGGAATATTCTTTCTCGACTACGACGGACGTAAATGTTTTCAACAGATCGCTGAGCTTCCAATCACTCCAATCGAACAGCTCAGAGATCTCATCTACTGGTGTGACTTCAGAAAAGACATTCAGGCACAACACCTAAAACCCTTGATCTTTGAAGAAGCGCTGAACAAAAGAAAACGATGTGTAACGGTTCCTGGCTGGATGATCCCCACTGAAAAGACCCTTGATGAACTTCTCATTAAGGAAGAACCTCTGTAAGCTGATAAAATCGCCTCTTTCATCTATTTTATCAGTTATCCTTTTGTACTTGTAATTTATTTCGCTCGTACTTGTAATCTTTCCATTTCTCTTTGTAACCTGATTCAAAGTTTTAAAGAAAGATTTCAGCGAATGTACTTTACTCCATCAGTACTGAAAAGATCCCAGAAAATAGTAAAAGGGACAAATATTTTATGAGTTCTTTTTATCCTTATGTTTTCATTAAATAGCAATTCTCTTTGTTGCTATGTCATAATCAAATAGGGGGAGATTGTTGATCCAAACCCTCAGTGATTTGATAATGACCCTTTCTTATACTTAGTGAAAATTGTAAGTAAACAATATATATCAGAGTTTCACTATCGCTGATAAGTACTAAGATCTTCCAGTACCACTGATAGGAACTCTTGTTGTTTAGATTAAACATTCAGCGAACACTGTTCATCATTAACGCTGAGTCTGTTCAGTCATTATGATGATCGCTGATAAATTAGTTGTTTACTTATGATCCCTGAAGACAAGTTTCACGTCAACAAATGTTCTACGCTGAAGTCGAAGATCAAGCTCAAGAACCAGCGACAAGTCTCCTAATGAACTGATGCGGATCAGCGAAGACTCAGATTTGTCCACTCAACGTGAAGTATCAAGTACAAGACTTCAGCTATCGCTGAACTCTATCATTCGCTGATATGAAATGATAGATCGCTGAATCAACGAAAGTTGATCATGAAGTCCTCCGTACAAAATACTTTTGTCTTATCCACCCTTGCACGACTCCGTACGAAATGTCAGAAAAGAACCTCCGAATATCTGAAATCGTACAACCACTCTGATACTACACTATTCATCCATACGGCTACTAAGGTTGTCAACCAAGGTCAATGACATGCAACCAACCAGCTGATGACACGTGTAAAGTATATACTGACTTGCATTAAATGCATGCAGTATATAAAGAGATGAACTCACTTCATTTGAAGTAACTTGCTAACTCTGGACAAGTTCAATCTCTTATCTCAAGATAGGTTATTATTAGTAATTTCCTTATCTCTCTTAGTGCAAGAAACCTTAGTGTTCCAACTTGTTTAGATTTAGGTTTATCCTTAATCTTGTCTCCGCAACAAGCTGTAAATTGTTAATGATTTATCAATAAACAATTTAGAAAAGTAAAATCTGTGTGTTTGTATTCAACCCCCCCTTCTACAAACTTGTATAGGCCTTCGGGACCAACAGTCGGTAGCAGTTACAATATCGTAATCAAGTGATTTACGGTCCCAAAGTGATATCAATAAATCACGTTGCAACCGACCGAATACAACAAATGTGGAATAACGAGATCTAAAATATTGTATATTTAGTCTAATGATTCATACTGATCCACAAACGTAAATTTTAGCAGTTATAATATATACGACGATATTATAACGAAGCAGCAAATAAATCGAGACATCAAGATTTAACGTGGTTCCACTATCGGTGTGATAGCGTATGTCCACAGTGAGAGATGAGTTCGATATATTACCAACCGAGAGAAAGTTACAACGTGTTTACAAGATCCTTGGATCAACAAATCAGCTAACAAAATATTTTCTCATGAACGAAATATATATATATGTGTATATATATATCGAACAAGATATATATGTGTATATATATCGACGTATATATATATATATATATATATATATAATTGACAAAGGAAATATTAAAGAAGGGAAGGGAATTGTGTATATGTAGCTCTCTTTTGTTTTGTGCACACATTGACCATTGAACTAATGCATGCCTTTTATAGGCATGGAACAAGAGAATGGAGTACACTTCCAGCTAACATATTGGTGTCATGCATATATATATATATATATATATATATATATATATATATATATATATTCTTTCCATCCAAAGACGTGGACCTCATGTCTGTTAATGCCGAAAATCGTCCAAAAATACAATTTAAGGTTGATGTGGAGCTTAACAACTAAAGAAAAGAAATATTTCGACAAACTATGCGACAAAGACAAAAATAAAGAAGACGATAGAAATTTGGTGATGCGGGAGAAACCTCAACGAGGAAAAAACCCGCGGACGACAGTGGGTGTCGTCGATGTACTATGGTCGCCAATCAGGGGCGACGTCCTTATGTTCCAAGTGTCGAGAGTACAAGCGATTACAGTACAAATATCATAAATAACTTAATTTGTAAAGTAAATAGTGCGTCGTGTGAAAAAACAATGTGTCGTGAGTGTCTTTCGAGAGAGAGTTCCTTTGCTTGAATGCTTTCGCTATGCAATGGGTGTTCTCGAATTCAGATCCCCTGTACTGGAGGTGATGTCTTTGTTTATATAGCTATTGTAGCCTTAAATGATCCTCATAAAGGCTGGATAACGGTCGTAACGGTTTTTGGAAATCAATGCTCTTGGTGATCTTTGTCGGTTATAGCCGTTTGGTCATAAATGGCGTCGATCCTGTATTAAATAGACAAAAGATAACACCCATGTCGTACGTTAGATAATCGAGGTCTTATGGTTTCTTACGACGGTAGTGGGAGTTTGGCAAAGTTACGATCGAGTGTCGTGAACAACTCTCGACCTAAGCTTATATACGACGACAAAGGTATCGAATGCGCATAATCGTTAGGACCTTATCTTAATCCAAGATGTATCGTGTGGTATGTGTCTTATCTTTTCCTGTCGTGGTCGTGACTTGTAAATTTTTACCCAAACAGTTTGCCCCTAAAATTTAAAATGAAGGGGCAAATTCAAATTTTGAATTTTAATTTTTTGTCAGAAAAATGTCTTATGTCGTGACACGTGTCGATGGGCGTTCCAGTTGCCTGGGAACTGAATCGGTTCAATTCTAACCGAACTAGTGGCGCGGGAAGTCGAATAGGAGATAAGATCGTGACGTCATGATGACGTTCGTTTATGCTTGACAGCTGTGGATGCCACCTGTCAATGATCGGATGGGCTTTCGAAAAAGGCGAGGGCACGTGTCGATCATCGAACGCTTTAGCCTGACACGATCATTTGCATAAATAGAGACCTTTGGCCGATCCTTTCCATTTTACGTTTTCAGAGTGATATTCTTACCTTCGATTCTTGCCTTTTTTCTGTAAATCTACTTCCAAATCTGCAAAATCTCAAGCCGAGTTAGTATATTCGACGTTTTTAGAGCGTCTATTTAAGGTACGATCTTTCTTCCTTTTATGCGTCGCAAGTCAATAGCTAGGAAGCCTAGGAAGAATTGGGACATTTTTGCTCTTTTTGATTTGAAGATTTGGCTTTCGGGTTTAGCGATGTCAACCGAGCCAGAGAGTTCTATTCGAGATCAGGACGACGTTGATTCTCTTAGGAAGTTAGCACAGATTCCTGTAGGGGTCAAGTTATATAGGGCTGGTCAGGTTCGACCAGAAATGTGCCTGGACGGATACTTCGTGATATACGGGTATCCGTTCAAGATAGGTTTCAAGTGGCCCTACTCCCCCCTGTCCAAATTATTCATGACAACGTTCGACGTAGCACCAGGATAACTAATGCCCTAGTTCTGGCGAGTCGTTCAGGTCATTAAGCGACTTACTAAGGACTGGGAGTCGCCCCTGAACATAAACGACCTCCTTATGGCCTACCAGGTCAAGATGGATGGAAACCATCGCTACAGCCTCTTTTCGAGGCATAGAGGTGATAGTACCTTGGTCTTGAAACTGCGGTTAATGACCGTAAGTGGAAGGCTAGGTACGCTTTTGTGCATGTAGCGACACTGGATCCGGAGAGTGACTGGATTAGGGCCGGCTGGAACACGTCGGGTAAGATTTTAAAGTGGTGTCGTACGTTTTGAATTAGAATGTTGACTTGTCTCTAACTTTTTCTTTTTTGTAGACAGATATTCGGTTCGAGGATGTGAAACCCAACGCCGACTCTCAAGCTAAGATCGATAAGTTTTTGGAACATAGTGCTGACGATCGATCTTTTGTTACACGACATCTTGTGGACGAGGAGGACGAGGAGAACGTGGTCTTTCTCGGAGAGAATCGAGAGGAAGATAAAGAAGAAGAGGCAGGAGGAGCAGAGGAGCCGAGAGAAGAAGAAGTAGAGATGACTGGTAAGTGTACGTTTATCTCCTTATGTGACCTTTTTGTTGCTCCAATCGTGTAACGTTCCTTTCTCCTTTTCGTTTTCCAGGGGAATCGCAAGCGAAGTCGTCATCTGTGGCTGCCAAGAGGGCAGCCCAAGCTGAGTTGGCCCATAAGGGCAGGGAGAAGAGGAAGGGGACCTCGACCACTGGGTCGGGGGTTTTGAAGAGGACCAAGATGACGGTCCCGAGGGAACCGTCTTCGAAGGCGGGCGACACGTCGAAGGTCGTCACTCCGGAGAAGACGAAGGTGTCGATCGCCTCTCCTGAGATGACTAGGGTGTCTTCTGATGCGATCGATGCAACACCGGTTAGCTCAGCTCCCCCGGCGACAATGTCGATGCCCTCATCTGCCACGTCGACCCCTTCGTCAGCTGACAAAGGAAAGGGTCACTCGGAGGAGGGAGCTAAAGTTACAACGGTCAACTTCACGTTGTCGGCTGACTTTATGGCTGATAATGTCCTGGATGCGGCGAAGATCTTTCCTCATCTGGGGAAATATCAGCTTCCTTCTTTTAGGGAGCGTTTTCAGGGGGTGTCGATCGACGACACGGGGTCCCACGTCGCTGGACTCACGTTTATGGTAAGTGTCCAAAACTCACTTTTTAGTTTTTTGTAGTTTTGTCGGGTGTTTGCTAACCCATGTTTTTTGTGTTTCAGGCGTTCCAATCCTCCCTTGCTTTGTACTCCGAAATGGAGAAGACAAGGCGTCTAGTGGCCGCAGTTCTCGAAAGAGAGAATGCGGCACTGGAGAAGGATAAAGCTGCCTTAGCCCGGGTCGAGGCTTTGTCCGTACGACTCGACGACGTTCAGAATGACCTAGAGGTCATTGACCGTGAGAAGGATGAGGCAAACAACCGTCTTAAGCAGGCTCTAGACCTGATAGTCGACTTGAGGACCGAGCTGGACAAAACTAAGGATTCCTTAGCTGTGAGTGAAAAAGAAGCCAAGGAATCTCAGTCCAAGGTGCCAGAGCTGGAGGGGGAGGTGAAGGAGCTAAAGGACGAGCTGAAGTTCGTTTTCGCTCTTGCTCGACTGACTGCTCAGGCTGCGACCATGCGACAACATCTGTCGGGTAAAAATCCTCTTGCTTCTGCGTCAGACGAGTTGGCCTTCTATTTGTCGAGTGTCGGATCTGAGAGGGACCTCTACTCTGACGACGAGAAGGAAGTCGAGGAGGCAGCAGACGAGGATGAGATCTTCAAGGGCGAATCCTCTGGTCCTAAGACGGCTGACAACCCACCCCAGCCTTAGATCGATTAGGGTTTTTTTGTTTGTTTTTACCGATCGACCGTTGGGGGTCGAGACTTATCGATGTAATCGCTGATGAATGGAAAAAATATTTCTTTTGGAACTTATGTTTTTACATTGTCAATCAATTCTCATATTGCAAGTAAACAATGAGTATAATACAATCAAATAAACATAAGTCGTATAGAGCAAACATAGATACTTGCGACAAAAGCATTCATCCAAAACATGATAGTTTTTCTAAGTTAAAAAACATAGATCGTGAGATCTTTGGACCTTATGATCATATAATTAAGTCGTGCAATAGGCTTGGTCTCTTACGTCGTGCATTCCTAAAATTCGTGCAATCAAATCGTATAGTAGACTTGGTTACTTATGTCGTGCGATCTTGCGATAATGTGATTAAGTCATGTAATAGACTTGGTTACTTATGTCGTGCGATCCTGTGATAAAACAAGGTCAGAGTTTGGTCGTTGGCTAACCAACGACCCTCCGATGCTTAAGTCAGTAATCGTCGTGATAAAAAATCGTATGAAAAAAGGGTTTAGAAGAAATACCTTTTCAGATGTGTTGCATTCCAACTACGTGGAATGTCTTGATTGTCAAGGGTCTGAAGCCGATAAGCACCTTTACCCACGACTTCCGATATACGATATGGACCTTCCCATTTGGTGGAAAGTTTTCCTGCGTTGAGCTCTTGAGTGTTCTGGAATATTCGTCGGAGGACGCGGTCGCCTTCTTGGAAGATTTTAGCTTTAACGTTCTTTTTGAAATGTCATTCGACCGCTTGCCGTTGTGACGCCATTCTGATCAGTGCTGATTCTCTAAGTTCTTCAAGGGCGTCGAGGTCGTAACTTAGATCCACCAAGTTATGGTCGACAGAAGTATGCCTCGAGGTTGGGAGCTGGACCTCGACCGATAAACTGCTTCACAACCATAGACTAAAGAGAAAGGGGTTTGTCCTGTGGACGTGTGTGGCATCGTGCGATTTACCCACAGGACTGAAGGGAGTTCTTCGACCCACTTTCCTTTCGTGGCTTTCAATCTTTTCTTGATAGAAGCAATAATGGTTTTATTGCTCGACTCTGCAAGTCCATTCGCCTAAGGGTACCTAAGTGTCGAGGTAGTCAGTTTGATATTGCGGTCTTCGCAGAACTGTCGAGTCCTGTTGCTTATGAACTGGGATCCGCTGTCGCAGACAATTTCGGACGGAATCCCAAACCTGCATATAATGTTAGTCTGGATAAAAGAGATGACCTCCTTATCTCGGACTTGGGAAAAGGCAGCTGCTTCTATCCACTTAGAAAAATAATCTGTAAGTACGAGAAGAAATACCTTTTGCCCAGGGGCAGGTGGTAACTTGCCGACAATATCCATTCCCCATCTCATGAAGGGCCATGGGATTAGTGTCGAATGTAAAGGTTCAGAAGGTTTGTGGGACGTACCTGAATGTCGTTGACAAGGATCACAATTCTGGACATACCTGACGGCGTCTTGTCGTAGTGTCGGCCAAAAGTAGCCTTGTCGAGATATACGGTTGGCTAGACTGCGACCTCCTGAGTGGTTGCCACACTCTCCGTCATGCATTTCTTGAAGGATCTTTTGAACTTGACTTTTGTTGGTAACACATCTCAGGTTCAAGCCTGTCGATGATTGTCGATAGAGTCTATCTCCAATCACGACATACTTGGATGCCTTGAACCTGATCTTCCGAGCTTCCATCTTGTCTTCTGGGAGTTGGTCGTGCATAAGGAAATTTCTGATGTCGCGCGACCAATCATCCTCCGGATCTTCGATTTGGATGACGTCATCATTTTCGATGGATGGTGTCGCCAGGTGGATCATAGGAATGTTGTCGAATAATGGTTTTCTGAGTGCAGACCCAAGGTTTGCTAAAGCGCCAGCCTGATTATTTTGATCCCTTGGAATCTGTTCGATTGAGAATGGTTTGAAAATTTCTGATTTTGCTTTTGCCACCTTTAGGTATGCTGTCATATTTGAATCTTTGGCCGTGAATTCCCCGTTCATCTGATTTACGACTAGGAGGGAATCGCTTTTGACGTATAGTGTGGTTGCCCCCAAGTCGTGTGCCATGTTCATTCCTACGATCACGGCTTCGTACTCGGCTTCATTGTTGGTAGTTTTAAAGTCATATCGTACGGAGTACACCATCTTGCCCCCCTGTGGCGACTTTAAGACGACGCCAAGCCCTGATCCTCTAGTGTTTGATGACCCATCGATGTGTAAAGTCCAGGGAACGTCGTCGTGAGTCACCACAGTGAGCACCTCGAGCTCTGCTTCTTTTTCCAGTTCAAGACTGAAATCGGCGATGAAATCTGCCAAAGCTTGCGATTTGATCGTTGTCTTAGGCTTGAAGTCGATATCGTAACTACTGAGATATATGCTCCATTTCGCCAATCGACCTGTCAACTCAGGTTTCCTCAAGACAGACTTAAGAGGAAAGTTAGTCACGACAGTAATAGGGTGTGATTCGAAATAATGTCGTAATTTCTTTGCAACTGTAACCAGCGATAAAAGCAATTTCTCCATAGAAGAATACCTGGTTTCGGCGTCTAGAAGAGATTTACTTACATAGTAGATCGGTAGTTGTTGCTTTTCATCTTCTCGTGTCAGGACAGCACTTACTGCATTAGGACTGACGGCTAAATATAGTTGCAAGACCTCATTATCATGAAGTTTCGACAGCAGAGGTGGCGACGTCATGTACTCCTTCAGTTTCTGCAGTGCTCGTTCATGATCGCCTGTCCAGTTGAAGCCTTTATTTTTTCGGAGGACATTGTAGAATAGATGGCATCTATCCGATGATCGAGAGATAAATCTGTTCAGGGCTGCCACTCGACCAGTGAGCCTTTGGACTTCTTTAAAATTCCTTGGGGATTTGATCTTGATAATGGCCTTGATCTGATTTGGATTGGCCTCGATCCCTCGTCGCGTGACCATATAACCCAAGAACTTCCCGGCACTGACGCCAAAAGAGCATTTCGTCGGATTCAGCTTCATGCTATATTTCCGGAGAATGTCGAACGACTGCTTAAATGCTCGACGTGGTCGACCGCTTGCTTTGACTTGACGAGCATGTCGTCAATATATACCTCCATCGTGTCTCCAAGGTGATCTTTGAACATCTTGTTCACTAGTCGTTGGTAGGTAGAACCTGCATTTTTTAAACCAAAAGGCATAACTTTATAGCAATAAATACCTCGATCTGTCATGAAGGCAGTTTTTTCTTGGTCCTCGACATGCATCAGGATCTGGTTGTATCCGGAATAAGCATCCATGAACGTCAATAGTTCATATCCTGCTGTTGCATCGACCATGGCGTCGATATGTGGTAGTGGAAAGGGGTCCTTTGGACAGGCTTTGTTGAGATCCGTAAAGTCGATACATACTCTCCACTTGCCATTCTTCTTTTGCACGACCATGACGTTTGCAAGCCAGTCGGGGTACTTCACTTCTCGTATATTTCCCGTCTTGAGGAGGTTGTCGACCTCGTCATTGATTACCTTATTCCGTTCAGGAGCAAACTTTCGTCGTTTCTGCTTGATAGGTTTGAAAGACGGGTCGACGTTGAGCTTATGAGAAATAACGTCGGGGTCTATGCCAAGCATGTCTTCGTGCGACCAGGCAAAGCAGTCGGCATGTTCCTGCAAAAAAGATATTAGCTTTTCCTTAAGGCAAGGGTCGAGGGATGAACCTATAAAGACGGTTTGGTCAGGCTTGCTCTGGTCCAGGATGACTTCCTCCAGGCGATAGTCGTCGGCTGTCCCAGGAGCATCTTGGTCCTATATTTGCTAGATGGCCTACTTCTGCGGTTTCAGGGTCGTCCTGTAGCAGTCGCGGGCGACTTTCGGCTCACTTTTGATCTCCTGGACTCCCCATGGCGTAGGGAACTTCATTGTCTGATGATATGTTGAGGGGACGTCTTTCATGTCATGGATCCATGGTCGACCTAGGATGACGTTATAGGCCGACGAGCAATCGATGACATTGAACTTTGTCTGCTTTTTGATCCCTCGAGCGTAGACAGGCAGAGTAATTTCTCCAAAGGTACTCGTCGCGTCTCCGTTGAAACCTACCAAGGTTGTCGAGCATCGGGTAATTTCCGATCGATCGATTCCCATGGCCTTGATGGTATCAAGGAAGATGACGTTCGCTGAGCTGCCCCCGTCGACCAAGACTCGTCGGGTCAGACAGTTACCAATCGTGAGTTGAATGATCAACCCGTCATGATGCTTTTGATGCGAGTCACCGAGGTCGTCCTGGTTGAACGTAATCTTCATGGCTTCTAGCTCTAGATCTCCTTTGGGTCTTGATGAGCGAGGGGTAGGTCGATCGTCTGGTCCTCGGTTGGCATGTCGTTTAGCTGCGGAATACGTCAGACCGCAGACATCGAACCCACCAGTTATGCAATTTACGACCTTTGCATGGTCCGGGGATGGCGGTCGAACGTTGTTAACTGGGGTAACGTCGTTGTCGATGATATCCTTGAGATTGCCCTTCGGGACGTGGTATGCTAGCTCTTTTTTAAGGGCTATGCAATCGTCCGTCGTATGACCATGATCGACGTGGAAATCGTACCACTTCAATTTGTCTTTCTTGTCGTCGTCTTTGTCGGTCTTCTTCGGGCATCAGATGGCCGTCTGGATGGTCTTCAATGCCTCGACCAAATCCTTGGAAGTTCCCTTGAATCCGTAAGAGGATATCTTAGGATATTGAGGGAATTTGGTCAGGGTCACGGTCTTCTTTTTTTCGAATCGGACATTGAAAATCTGTCGCGCGGGCTCCGATTTAGTAGGGCAAACTAAAAACTGTGCTAAAATATACTTAAATATGCACCACAAGATGTTCCAAAATATACACCAACTATTGTCTGTAAGGTCGGTAGCAATCACAATATCGTATTCAAGTGATTTACGGTCCCAAAGTGATATCAATAAATCACGTTGCAACTGACCGAATACAACAAATGCGGAATAACGAGATCTAAAATATTGTATATTTAGTCTAATGATTCATACCGATCCACAAACGTAAATTTTAGCAGTTATAATATATATGATAATATTATAACGAAGCAGCAAATAAATCGAGACAACAAGATTTAACGTAGTTCCACTATCGGTGTGATAGTGTACGTCCACAGAGAGATGAGTTCGATATATTACCAACCGGGAGAAAGTTACAACGTGTTTACAAGATCCTTGGATCAACAAATCAGCTAACGAAATATTTCCTCACGAACGAAATATATATATACGTGAATATATATATATATATATATATATATATATATAATTGACAAAGGAAATATTAAAGAAGGGAAGGGAATTGTGTATATGTAGCTCTCTTTTGTTTTGTGCACACACTGACCATTGAACTAACGCATGCCTTTTATAGGCATGGATTGCTTAGCCAACAAGAGAATGGAGTACACTTCCAGCTAACATATTGGTGTCATGCATATATTTTTTCCATCCAAAGACATGGACCTCATGTCCACCAAGCATTTTGTTTTCTTTTTCCTTTTTCTTTTCATGCAAAAATACTTTGGTTACCAACTTTCATGCAAGTTGGTGAATTTGCACAATAACAAGAAAAACAACAAGGAATATCCTATTGTCTGTAAGGTCGGTAGCAGTTACAATATCGTATTCAAGTGATTTACGATCCCAAAGTGATACCAATAAATCACGTTGCAACCGACCGAATACAACAAATGCGGAATAACGAGATCTAAAATATTGAATATTTAGTCTAATGATTCATACGATCCACAAACGTAAATTTTAGCAGTTATAACATATACGATAATATTATAACGAAGCAGCAAATAAATCGAGACAACAAGATTTAACATGGTTCCACTATCGGTGTGATAGTGTACGTCCACGGGGAGAGATGAGTTCGATATATTACCAACCGGAAGAAAGTTACAACGTGTTTACAAGATCCTTGGATCAACAAATCAGCTACCCAAATATTTCCTCACAAACGAAATATATATATATATACGTGTATATATATATATATCGAACAAGATATATATGTGTATATATATCGACAAGATTTTATATATATATATATATCGATGTAATATATATATATATATATATATATATATATATATATATATAATTGACAAAGGAAATTAAAGAAGGAGAGGAACTGTGTGTTTTTGTGGCTCTCTGTTTTCTTCAGCCGATGCATGCTATTTATAAGCATGCATGCCTTAGCCACCAAGACTTTGTAGTACATCCAGCTTGCATTCCTTAGTTGTTATGCATTTTTTTTCTTTTTCCATCCAAAGACGTGGACCTCATGTCCACCAAACATTTTATTTTCTTTTTCTTTTTCCTTTTTTCATGCATATTATTTACTTGGTGAGTTGCACAATAACAAAAAAAAACATTAATGTTTTTCAACACTCCACCATGATGTGCAAATCACCCGACGAATCCAAAGCACGAACCAATCCACCGAAAACGAACAAATAGCTGATAGAGATTGACACGAGGTAACATAATGCATTTTGACCTTGACGAGCTTTGGCTCGGCCATCACCCGTCAAAATCAAAAGCAAAAATCCTCAAGCGAGCAATCCCAATAAACGAACGAGTTAAGCAACCTAAAAAACACGTGACAAGTAATAACTCCCCAAAGATGTCGCTATGTCATATGTAGCAATATTTCTCATCTCTCCCACAAAATACCGAACGACACTAACACAATCTGAGCTGGATCAAATTCGAGCAATGCTCGAATGCGGCTGGCGGTAACGACTTGGTGAACATATCGGCATCATTATCTTTAGATAATATTTTCTTCAAATACACAACCTTTGCGTCGTGTAAAGCTACCAGAAATGCATCACGCACATTAATGTGCTTCGTTCGAGAGCTGAACGCCAAATTTGTAGCCAAGTAAATAGCACTCTGGCTATCACAATTAATACGAACAGTAGACTGCTTCAGGCCCAAACCAATCTACAGTTCCTGTAAATAAACTGCTTCTTTAGCAGACTCGACCGCTGCAATAAGTTCAGCTTCGGTAGTCGATAATGCAACAACAGACTGTAATCGAGATCTCCAACTAACAGTTGTTCCACCTAATGTAAAAACATAACCAGAAGTGGATTTCCAACTGACACGATCACCTACGTAATCTGAATCGCGGTATCCAACAATGTCACAATTGTTTTGCATACCAAAAATGAGGTCGTGAGTTTCCGTACCTTTTAAGTAACGAAATACAGCTTTCACTGCAGCCCAATGTGACTTACCCAGGTTCGATAGAAACCGACTAATCACTCCAACGGAATGTGCAAGATCGGGACGAGTGCATACCATAGCATACATGAGGCTTCCGACTGCACTGGCATACAGAATCTTTGCCATCTCAGCGTTCCCAACATCGTCTACCGGACAATCGTCTTTTGTAAGCTTGATGTTACTCGGAAGTGGCGTAGATGCCGACTTCGCACCATCAAGATTAAACCGCTTCATAATCTTTTGAATATAGCCCTTTTGTGTCAACTTGAGAGTACGAGACTTTCTGTCCCAAACAATTTCCATGTCGAGAATAACACGAGCTTCACCGAGATCCTTCATTTCAAATTCTGATTTCAACCTATCTTTCAAACGGTTGATTTCAGATCGATCCCTGCAAGCTATTAGCATGTCATCAACATAAAGAAGTAGATAAGTATAAACGCCACCGCTTGATCTATGATAGACACAAGTGTCTTTCTCACTACGCTCATAACCCAACCAGAGCATAAACAAATCAAACTTCTTATACCACTGTCGAGGCGACTGTTTAAGTCCATAAAGGGACTTTTTCAATTTACAGACCCAATCGGATTTGTTGTCGGAGATGAAACCTTCCGGTTGCTTCATATGGATGGTTTCCTCAAGATCTCCGTGCAGAAAAGCTGTTTTCACATCTAACTGTTTGAGCTCCAGATCGTAAATCACCACAAGAGCCAGAAGGACCCGGATAGATGTGTGTCGAACCACATGTGCGAAGATATCGTCATACTCGATACCCTTCCGCTGTCCAAAGTCTTTCGCAACCAGGAGAGCTTTATAACGCATATCGTCTTTGACTTAATAGACCCATTTGCAGCCAATTACTCAACTGTCTTTCGGTAATGGACATAGCTCCCAAGTGTTATTTTTCGATAGAGCTTCCATTTCCTCTTGCATAGCTACTAACCACTTATCGCAGTGGTTCGAAGCTAATGCCTCTGAAAATTCAAATGGCTCATCATGTACAACATGCAAAGCATACTCAAGCTGGTCAGTAAAACTCATATTTGCAAACTCCCAATCACCATACCTATTAGGAGGACGGATAGTTCTTTGGCTCTGCCTTGTAGGTACTGATACTGAAATTGTATCGCCTTGACCTCCATCATCATTCAGAACTTATTCCTGAACTGAACTAACTGGATCAAAAATAGATGTCTCTAGTGGACTAACGTCTTCTTCAGATTCTGACCCCAACGAAAAACCTCGAGCGAATGAGCTGGGTACAATAGGACTGACAATTATCTCATCTCCATCGACTGTTGGAGAAACAGAAGAGATAATTTCCGGTTCTGGAGCAGGTTGTCGATTATAATTAGACTTGAACATAATCGACTCATCGAAGGTCACATGTCGAGAATGAATCACCACGCGGGTGACTGGGTTCCAGATTCGGTAACCCTTGATTCCATCTATATAGCCGAGCAAGAATCCCTTGGTGGATCTAGGATCCAGCTTGTCCTGACATGTCACATGAATATATACAACATAACCAAATACACGTATGTATTTCAAACAGATATCACCTTTACCCCTCCAAATTTCTTTCGGAATTTTCCCCCAATGGCTGAACATGGTAAGCGATTCACAATGTGTACAGCAGTGTGAAATGCTTCAGCCCAAAATATTTTAGGGAAACTAGATGTAACTAACATACATTGGACTTTATCTAACAAGGTCTTATTCATCCGTTCGGCGACTCCGTTTGATTGCGGATCGCCAGGTGTGGTGTAGTGTCGGTGAATACCTCTACGTGAACAAAAGTCTTTAAAGTTACCACAAGTGTATTCACCACCATTGTCAGATCCTAGCACTTTTAATTTCCTACCAGTCTCGACTTCGACTAGTGCTAGCCAAGTTTTGAATATTTCAAAAACATATGATTTTAACTTAATCACATACACCCAAAGTTTATGCGAGAAATCATCAATAAAAGCAACATAGTACTTACCTCCATTGAGAGACTGTGTCGAAGATGGTCCCCAGACGTTTGTATGAACATAATCGAGGATCCCTTTGGTGTTGGGTTTTCCAACACCAAAAGAAGCACGCGTCTGTTTACTCGAAACACATTCTGAACAAAAGTCCAGACTTGTAGGCGTGTCAACTGTAATGAGTTTCCGCTTGCGTAGAATCTCCAAATTCTTCTCTGAAGTGTGCCCCAGTCTAAGATGCCACAAACGGGCATCTAAACTTTTCGAACTATCCGCGACACACGTATCAGAACTGACTGTTTCACCTACCAAATGAAACAGGTTATTTTCTGCCTGCTCACCTTTCATCACAATAAAGTTCCATCTGGAGAGGCGCATACTCCCATTCTCAATCTGAATCTTACAGCCAAGTTTGGACAGTTATCCAACGGAAATCAAAGAACGAGTCATAGACTGTACAAATTTAACATTTAATACAGTTCGAATAGTACCGTCAAACATTTTGATTCTGACCGAACCGATGCCCCGAGTGACACACGATGTATTGTTTCCCATATAAATATGGTTACCTTCGAACTCCTCGAAGGTAGTGAAATAGTCCTGAAATGGTGTCATATGGCACGAAGCTCCGGTATCCAACACCCAACGTTTGTTGCCTTTTGGTGATGTAACCGTTGCTGAGAAACCGGCGTCTCTTTCGGTTGCAACTGCTGAAGATTCTGCTTTGTTCTTGTCCTTGTTTTTCAAGCTAGGACAATCTCTGACCCGGTGACCTGGTTTGTGACAATAATTACAATTGCCACGTTGCTTAGATTTCCCGCGAAAACCAGGTTTACGAGAAAGGGAGCGGCCACGAGTTCTTCCCCTGAGCTGATCGTCTTGGTCTTTTTCAGCAGATAGACCTCGACTGTTGTGGTTTTTATCCCGCGAATTGTTACCGATTTTCATCTGAATTCTTTGTTCTTCACAGATCATCCCTGCTTTCACGTCAGACAAAGAAATGGAATCTCTTCCATAAATAAAACTATTAGTGAACTTGGAGTATTTCTCGGGAAGTGAATACAACAGAATCAAAGCGAGTGCCTCATTATTTGTGGCAAAAATAGACTATGTTGCCTACAACTTCATTATGATATCTTCGAATTCAGTCATGTGTGCCTGAATGGTAGTACCTTCCTTCATTTTGAAGAAAAGGCACGATCTCATCAATAATAGTCGGTTGGTCAAAGTTTTCTTGAGATAAAGATTCTCAAGTCTTCTCCAAATCCCTGCGGCTGTCTTTTCAGAAACGTTTTCAGAAATAACATTTGGACCATACCCATTTGTAAGGTAGTGAAGGCCCAAGCCTCCATTTCCTTAGCTTCTAAGGTGGACATATCCGGATCTTTTTCTTCTGGAGCAAAGACTACGGGGTGAACATCATTTTTCCTAAGTGCTGCTGCAGTAGTAAACTGCCATTTACCAAAGTCACCTTCACCGTTCCATTTTTCTATTGTAATCCCGGACCCCGATAATTTAAAAGAACCTTTTTGACAAACATTTAAGTCCGGGTTGGAAACGGATCCGGCAAACGGATTTCCTGAATCAATAGACATTTTTACCAAGCACTTATCGTGCAACTAAAAATATACAATTTAAGTCAAATTTATATCTAACAAGCTCTAATACCAATTGTAAAGTCGGTAGCAGTTACAATATCATATTCAAGTGATTTACGGTCCCAAAGTGATAACAATAAATCACGTTGCCACCGACCGAATACAACAAATGCGAAATAACAAGATCTAAAATATTGTATATTTAGTCTAATGATTCATACCGATCCACAAACGTAAATTTTAGCAGTTATAATATATACGTTAATATTATAACTAAGCAGCAAATAAATCGAGACAGCAAGATTTAACGTGGTTCCACTATCGGTGTGATAGTGTACGTCCACAGGGAGAGATGAGTTCGATATATTACCAACCGGGTGAAAGTTACAACGTTTTTACAAGATCCTTGGATCAACAAATCTGCTACCCAAATATTTCCTCACAAACGAAATATATATACGTGTATATATATATATCGAACAAGATATATATGTGTATATATATCGACGAGATTTTATATATATATATATATATATATAATTGACAAAGGAAATTAAAGAAGGAGAGGAATTGTATGTTTTTGTGGCTCTCTCTTTTCTTCAGCCGATGCATGCTATTTATAAACATGCATGCCTTAGCCACCAACACGTTGTTGTACATCCAGCTTGCATTACTTAGTTGTCATGCTTTTTTTTCCTTTCCATCCAAAGACGTGGACCTCATGTCCACCAAGCATTTTATTTTCTTTTTATTTTTCCTTTTTCTTTTCATGCATATTATTTACTTGGTGAGTTGCACAATAACAAAGAAAAACATTAATGTTTTTCAACATTGTAAGGTCGGTAGCAGTTACAATATCGTATTCAAGGGATTTACGGTCCCAAATTGATATTAATAAATCGCGTTGCAACCGACTGAATACAACAAATGCGGAATAACGAGATCTAAAATATTGTATATTTTGTCTAATGATTCATACCGATCCACAAACGTAAAATTTAGCAGTTGTAATATATACGATAATATTATAACGAAGCAGCAAATAAATCGAGACAGCAAGATTTAACGTAGTTCCACTATCGGTGTGAAAGTGTACGTCCATAGGGAGAGATGAGTTTGATATATTACCAACCGGTAGAAAGTTACAACGTGTTTACAAGATCCTTGGATCAACAAAGGAAGGAATAATATTATTAATTCCGACAAAGCACAGGTAGCATGATGGCAATGTTTATTTACATGAAGGGAATACCTTGGTTTGGTTTGGATAGGTACGAGAGAGAGAGAGAGAGTGAGAGTGATTAAATGTGATGGGAAAATAGTGGTTGTGTGCAGCAGCAGCAGACTGCAGAGGGAGAAAGGGATATTAAACATGATGGATGGATGGATGGTATAGTGGAAAAATGAATGGCTGGGGTGAGTTTAGCACCAGATCAAAGGCTGATTCACCCTAGATTCCAAACACCTTTTTCCCAGCTAACGAAATAATTCCTCACGAACGAAATATATATATATATACATGTATATATATATATCGAACAAGATATATATATGTGTATATATATCGACGAGATTTTATATATATTTATATATATATATAATTGACAAAGGAAATATTAAAGAAGGGAAGGGAATTGTGTATATTAGCTCTCTTTTGTTTTGTGCACACACTGACCAATGAACTAATGCATGCCTTTTATAGGCATGGATTGCTTAGCCAACAAGAGAATGGAGTACACTTCCAGCTAACATATTGGTGTCATGCATATATTTTATTTTCTTTCCATCCAAAGACGTGGACCTCATGTCCACCAAGCATTTTGTTTTCTTTTTCCTTTTTCTTTTCATGCAAAATACTTTGGTTACCAACTTTCATGCAAGTTGGTGAATTTGCACAATAACAAGAAAAACAATAACGTTTTTCAACACTCCACCATGATGTGCAAATCACCCGACGAAACCAAATTATGAACCAATCCATGGAACACGAACAAGTAGCTGATAGAGATTGACACGAGGTAACATAATGCATTTTGACCTTGACGAGCTTCGGCTCGGCCATCACCCATCAAAATCAAAAGCAAAAATCCTCAAGTGAGCAATCTCAATAAACGAACGAGTTAAGCAACCTAAAAAAACACGTGCCAAGTAATAACTCTCCAAATATGTCGCTATGTCATATGTAGCAATATTTCTCATCTCTCCCACAAAATGCCGAACGACACTAACACAATCTGAGCTGGATCAAATTCGAGCAATGCTCGAATGCGGCTGACGGTAACGACTTGGTGAACATATCGGCATAATTATCTTTAGATAATATTTTCTTCAAATACACAACCTTTGCGTCGTGCAAAGCTACCAGAAATGCATCACGCACATTAATGTGCTTCGTTCGAGAGCTGAACGCCAAATTTGTAGCCAAGTGAATAGCACTCTGGCTATCACAATTAATACGGACAGTAGGCTGCTTCAGGCCCAAACCAATCAACAGTTCCTGTAAATAAACTGCTTCTTTAGCAGACTCGACCGCTGCAATAAGTTCAGCTTCGGTAGTCGATAATGCAACAACAGACTGTAATCGAGATCTCCAACTGACAGTTGTTCCACCTAATGTAAAAACATAACCAGAAGTGGATTTCCAACTGACACGATCACCTGCGTAATCTGAATCGTAGTATCCAACCATATCACAGTTGTTTTGTATACCATAAATGAGGCTGTGAGTTTTCGTACCTTTCAAGTAACGAAATACAGCTTTCACTGCAGCCCAATGTGACTTACTCGAATTCGATAGAAACTGACTAATCATTCCAACGGAATGTGCAAGATCGGGACGAGCGCATACCATAGCATACATGACGCTCCCGACTACACTGGCATACGGAATCTCTGCCATCTCAGCCTTTCCAACATCGTCTACCGGACAATCGTCTTTTGTAAGCTTGATGTGACTCGGAAGTGGCGTAGACGCCGACTTTGCACCATCAAGATTAAACCGCTTCAAAATCTTTTGAATATAGCCCTTTTGTGTTAACCTGAGAGTACGAGACTTTATGTCCCGAACAATTTCCATGCCGAGAATAACACGAGCTTCACCGAGATCCTTCATTTCAAATTCTGATTTCAACCTATCTTTCAAACGGTTGATTTCAGATCGATCTCTGTAAGCTATTAGCATGTCATCAACATAAAGAAGTAGATAAGTATAAACGCCACCGCTTGATCTATGATAGACACAAGCGTCTTTCTCACTACGCTCAAAACCCAACTAGAGCAATAACAAATCAAACTTCTTGTACCATTATTGAGGCGACTGTTTAAGTCCATAAAGGGACATTTTAAATTTACAGACCCAATCGAATTTGTTGTCAGAGATGAAACCTTTCGGTTGCTTCATATAGATGGTTTCCTCAAGATCTCCGTGTAGAAAAACTGTTTTCACATCTAACTGTTCGAGCTCCAGATCGTGAATCGCCACAAGGGCCAGAAGGACCTGGATAGATGTGTGTTGAACAATAGGCGCGAATATATCATCATACTCGATACCCTTTCGTTGTGCAAAGCCTTTCGCAAACAGGCGAGCCTTATAACGCATATCGTCTTTGACTTTATAGACTCATTTGCAGCCAATTGCTCGGCTGCCTTTCGGTAATGGACAAAGCTCCCAAGTGTTATTTTCCGATAGAGCTTCCATTTCCTCCTGCATAGCTACTAACCACTTATCACAGTGGTTCGAAGCTAGTGCCTCCGAAAAGTCAAACGGCTCATCATGTACAACATGCAAATCATACTCAAGCTGGTCAGGAAAACACATATTTGCGAAATCCCAATCACCATACCTATTAGGAGAACGGATAGTTCTCTGGCTCTGCCTCGTAGGTACTGATACTGGAACTGTATCGCCTTCACCTCCACCATCATTCAGAACTTCTTCCTGAACTGGACTAACTGGATCAGAAATAGATGTCTCTGGTGGACTGATATCTTCTTCAGATTCTGACCCTAACGAAAAACCTCGAGCGGATGAGATGAGTACAATAGGACTGATAATTATCTCATCTCCATCGGCTGTTGGAGAAACAGAAGAGATAATTTCCGGTTCTGGAACGGGTTGTCGATTATGATTAGACTTGAACATAATCGACTCATCGAAGGTCACATGCCGAGAATGAATCACTTTTCGGGTGACCGGGTTCCAGATTCGGTAACCCTTGATTCCATCTGTATAGTCGAGCAAGAATCCCTTGGTGGATCTGGGATCCAGCTTGTCCTGACCCGTCACATGAATATATACAGGACAACCAAATACACGTATGTATTTCAAACAGTTATCACCGTTACCCCTCCAAATTTCTTCCGAAATTTTCCCCCCAATGGTTAAACATGGTAACCGATTCACAATGTGTACGGCAGTGTGAAGTGCTTCAGCCCAAAATATTTTAGGGAAACTAGATGTAACTAACATACATTGGACTTTATCTAACAAGGTCTTATTCATCCGTTCGGCGACTCCGTTTGATTGCGGATCGCCAGGTGTGGTGTAGTGTCGGTGAATACCTCTACGTGAACAAAAGTCTTTAAAGTTACCACTAGTGTATTCACCACCATTGTCAGATCTTAGCACTTTTAATTTCCTACCAATCTCGACTTCGACTAGTGCTAACCAAGTTTTGAATATTTCAAAAACATCTGATTTTAACTTAATCACATACACCCAAAGTTTGTGCGAGAAATCATCAATAAAAGTAACATAGTACTTACCTCCACTGAGAGACTGTGTCGAAGATGGTCCCCAGACGTCTGTATGAACATAATCGAGGATCCCTTTGGTGTTGTGTTTTCCAACACCAAAAGAAACACGCGTCTGTTTACCCGAAACACATTCTGAACAAAAGTCCAGACTCGTAGGCGTGTCAACTGCAATGAGTTTCCGCTTGCGCAGAATCTCCAAATTCTTCTCTGAAGTGTGCCCCAATCTAAGATGCCACAAACGGGTAGCATCTTAATTTTTTGAACTATCCGCGACACAGACATCAGAACTGACTGTTTCGCCTACTAGGTGAAACATGTTATTTTCTGCCTGCTCACCTTTCATCACAATAAAGTTCCCTCTGGAGATGTGCATACTCCCATTCTCAATCCGAATCTTACAGCCAAGTTTGGACCGTTGTCCAACAGAAATCAAAGAACGAGTCATAGACGATACAAATTTAACATTTAATAAAGTTCGAATAGTACCATCAAACATTTTGATTCTGACCGAACCGATGCCCCGAGTGACACATGATGTACTATTTCCCATATAAATATGGTTACCTTCGAACTCCTCGAAGGTAGTGAAACAGTCCCAAAATGGTGTCATATGTCACGAAGCTCCGGTATCCAACACCCAACGCCTGTCGCCTTTTGGTGACGTAACCGTTGCTGAGAAACATGTGTCTCTTTCGGTTGCAACTGCTGAAGATTCTGCTTTGTTCTTGTCCTTTCTTTTCAAACTAGGACAATCTCTGACCCAATGACCTGGTTTGTGACAATAATTACAATTTCCATGTTGCTTAGATTTCCCACGAAAACCAGGTTTACAAGATAGGGAGTGGCCACGAGTTCTTCCCCTGAGATGATCGTCTTGGTCTCTTTCAGCAGATAGACCTTGACTGTTGTGGTTGTTATCCCGCGAACTGTTACCGATTTTCATCTGAATTCTTTGTTCTTCACAGATCATCCCTGCTTTCACGTCAGACAAAGAAATGTAATCTCTTCCATAAATAAAACTATTAGTGAATTGGGAGTATTTCTCGGGAAGTGAATACAACAGAATCAAAGTGAGTGCCTCATTATCTGTGGCAAAAATAGACTATTTTGCCTTCAACTTCATTATCATATCTTCGAATTCAGTCATGTGGGCCTGAATGGTATTACCTTCCTTCATTTTGAAGAAAAGGCACGACCTCATCAATAACAATCGGTTGGTCAAAGTTTTCTTGAGATAAAGATTCTCAAGTCTTCTCCAAATCCCTGTGGCTGTCTTTTCAGAAACGATTTCAGAAATAACATTTGGACCTATAGCCATTTGTAAGGTAGTGAAGGCCCAAGCCTCCATTTCCTTAGCTTCTAAGGTGGACATATCCGGATCTTTTTCTTCCGGAGCAAAGACTACGGGGTGAACATCGTTTTTCCTAAGTGTTGCAGCAGTAGTAAACTGCCATTTACCAAAGTCACCTTCACCGTTCCATTTATCTATTATAATCCCGGACCCCGTTAATTTAAAAGAACCTTTTTGATAAACATTTGAGTCCGGGTTGGAAACGGATCCGGCAAACGGATTTCCTGAATCAATAGACATTTTTACCAAGCACTTATCGTGCAACTAAAAATATACAATTTAAGTCAAATTTAGATCTAACAATCTCTAATACCAATTGTAAGGTCGGTAGCAGTTACAATATCGTATTCAAGTGATTTACGGTCCCAAAGTGATATAAATAAATCACATTGCAACCGACTGAATACAACAAATGCGGAATAACGAGATCTAAAATATTGTATATTTAGTCTAATGATTCATACCGATCCACAAACGTAAATTTTAGCAGTTATAATATATACGATAATATTATAACGAAGCAGCAAATAAATCGAGACAGCAATTTTTAACGTGGTTCCACTATCGGTGTGATAGTGTACGTCCACAGGGAGAGATGAGTTCGATATATTACCAACCGGGAGAAAGTTACTGTTGAAAAACATTAATGTTTTCTTTGTTATTGTGCAACTCACCAAGTAAATAATATGCATGAAAAGAAAAAGGAAAAAGAAAAAGAAAATAAAATGCTTGGTGGACGTCTTTGGATGGAAAGAAAAAAAATGCATGACAACTAAGGAATGCAAGTTGGATGTACTACAAAGTCTTGGTGGCTAAGGCATGCATGCTTATAAATAGCATGCATCGGCTGAAGAAAAGAGAGAGCCACAAAAACACACAATTTCTCTCCTTCTTTAATTTCCTTTGTCAATTATATATATATATATAAAATCTGGTCGATATATATACACACATATATCTTGTTCGATAGATATATATACATGTGTATATATATATATATATATTTCGTTTGTGAGGAAATATTTAGGTAGCTGATTTGTTGATCCAATGATCTTGTAAACACGTTGTAACTTTCTCCTGGTTGGTAATATATTGAACTCATCTCTCCCTGTGGACGTACACTATCACACCGATAGTGGAACCAAGTTAAATCTTGTTGTCTCGATTTATTTGCTGCTTCGTTATAATATTATCGTATATATTATAACTGCTAAATTTATGTTTGTGGATCGGTATAAATCGATAGACCAAAATATACAATATTTAGATCTCGTTATTCCGCATTTGTTGTATTCCGTCGGTTGCAACGTGATTTATTGATATCACTTTGGGACCGTAAATCACTTGAATACGATATTGTAACTGCTACCGACCCTACAATTGGTATCAGATCATGCTAGATCTAAATTTGACTTAAATTGTATATTTCTAGTTGCACGTTAGGTGCTTGTTAAAAATGTCTGTTGATTCAGGAAATCCGTTTGCCGGATGCGTTTCCAACCCGGACTCAAATGTTTATCAAAAGGTTCTTTTAAATTATCGGGGTCCGGGATTAGAATAGAAAAATGGAACGGTGAAGATGACTTTGGTAAATGGCAGTTTACTACTGCTGCAGCACTTAGGAAAAACGATGTTTACCCCGTAGTCTTTGCTTCGGAAGAAAAAGATCCGGATATGTCCACCTTAGAAGCTAAGAAAATGGAGGCTTGGGCCTTCACTACCTTACAAATGGATATGGGTCCAAATGTTATTTCTGAAATCGTTTCTGAAAAGACAGCCGCAGAGATTTGGAGAAGACTTGAGAATCTTTATCTCAAGAAAACTTTGACCAACCGACTTTTATTGATGAGGTCGTGCCTTTTCTTCAAAATGAAGGAAGGTACTACCATTCAGGCCCACATGAATGAATTCGAAGATATCATAATGAAGTTGAAGGCAACAGAGTCTATTTTTGCCACAGATAATGAGGCACTCACTTTGATTCTGTTGTATTCACTTCCCAAGAAATACTCCCAGTTCACTAATAGTTTTATTTATGGAAGAGATTCTATTTCTTTGTCTGACGTGAAAGCAGGGATGATCTGTGAAGAACAAAGAATTCAGATGAAAATCGGTAACAGTTCGTGGGATAACAACCACAACAGTCAAGGTCTATCTGCTGAAAGAGACCAAGACAATCAGCTCAGAGGAAGAACTCGTGGCCGCTCCCTATCTGGTAAACCTAGTTTTCGCGAGAAATATAAGCAACGTGGCAATTGTAATTATTGTCACAAACCAGGTCCCTGGGTCAGAGATTGTCCTAGTTTGAAAAAAAAAAGTACAAGAACAAAGCAGAATCTTCAGCAGTTGTAACCGAAAAAGACACTGGTTTCTCAGCAACGGTTACATCACCAAAAGGAGACAGGCGTTGGGTGTTGGATATCGGAGCTTCGTGCCATATGACACCATTTCGGGACTGTTTCACTACTTTCGAGAAGTTTGAAGGTAACCATATTTATATGGGAAACAGTACATCGTGTGTCACTCGGGGCATCGGTTCGGTCAGAATCAAAATGTTTGACGGTACTATTTGAACTTTATTAAATGTTAAATTTGTATCGTCTATGACTCGTTCTTTGATTACTGTTGGACAACTGTCCAAACTTGGCTATAACATTCGGATTGAGAATGTGAGTATGCACATCTCCAGAGGGAACTTTATTGTGATGAAAGGTGAGCAGGCAGAAAATAACGTGTCTCATCTGGTAGGCGAAACATTCAGTTCTGATGCGTGTGTCGTGGATAGTTTGAAAAGTTTAGATGTTACCCGTTTGTGGCATCTTAGACTGGGGCACACTTCAGAGACGAATTTGGAGATTCTGCGCAAGCGGAAACTCATTGCAGTTGACACACCTATGAGTCTGGACTTTTGTTCAGAATGTGTTTCGGGTAAACAGACGCGTATTTCTTTTGGTGTTGGAAAACACAACACCAAAGGGGTCCTCGATTATGTTCATACAGACGTCTGGGGACCATCTTCGACACAGTCTCTCAGTGGAGGTAAGTACTATGTTACTTTTATTGATGATTTCTCGCACAAACTTTGGGTGTATGTGATTAAGTTAATGTCAGACGTTTTTGAAATATTCAAAACTTGGTTAGCACTACACGAAGTCGAGACTGGTAGAAAACTAAAAGTGCTAAGATCTGACAATGGTGGTGAATATACTAGTGGTAACTTTAAATACTTTTGTTTACGTAGAGGTATTCACTGACACTACACCACACCTGGCTATCCGCAATCAAACGGAGTCGCCGAACGGATGAATAGGACCTTGTTAGATAAAGTCCAATGTATATTAGTTACATTTGGTTTCTCTAAAATATTTTGGGCTGAAGCACTTCACACTGCTGTACACATTGTGAATCGGTTACCATGTTCAGCCATTGGGGGGAAAATTCCGGAAGAAATTTGGAGGGGTAAAGGTGATATCTTTTTGAAATACATACGTGTATTTGGTTGTCCTGTATATATTCATGTGACAGGTTAGGACAAGCTGGATCCCAGAGCCACCAAGGGATTCTTGCTCGGCTATACAGATGGAATCAAGGGTTATCGAATCTGGAACCCGGTCACCCGAAAGGTGATTCATTCTCGACATGTGACCTTCGATGAGTCGATTATGTTCAAGTCTAATCATAATCGACAACCCGCTCCAGAACCGGAAATTATCTCTTATGTTTCTCCAACAGCCGATGGAGATGAGATAATTGTCAGTCCTATTGTACCCGGCTCATCCGCTCGAGGTTTTTCGTTGTGGTCAGAATCTGAAGAAGGTGTTAGTCCACTAGAGACATCTATTTCTGATCCAGTTAGTTCAATTCAGGAAGAGGTTCTGAATGATGGTGGAGGTCAAGGCGATACAATTCCCGTATCAGTACCTACGAGGCAGAGCTAAAGAACTATCCGTCCTCCTAATAGGTATGGTGATTGGGATTTCGCAAATATGAGTTTTACTGACCAACTTGAGTATGCTTTGCATGTTGTATAGGATGAGCCGTTTGACATTTCGGAGGAACTAGCTTCGAACCACTGTGATAAGTAGTTAGTAGCTATGCAGGAGGAAATGGAAGCTCTATCAAAAAAACACTTGGGAGCTTTGTCCATTACCGAAAGGCGGTCGTGCAATTGGCTGCAAATGGGTCTATAAAGTCGAAGACGATATGCGTTATAAGGCTCGCCTGGTTGAGAAAGGCTTTCCACAGTGGAAGGGTATCGAGTATGACGATATCTTCGCGCACGTGGTTCGACACACATCTATCCGGGTCCTTCTGGCCCTTGTGGCGATTCACGATCTGGAGCTCGAACAGTTAGATGTGAAAACAGCTTTTCTGCACGGAGATCTTGAGGAAACCATCTATATGAAGCAACCGAAAGGTTTCATCTCCGACAACAAACCCGATTGGGTCTGTAAATTGACAAAGTCTCTTTATGGACTTAAACAGTCGCCTCGACAGTGGTACAAGAAGTTTAATTTGTTTATGCTCTCGTTGGGTTTTGAGCGTAGTGAGAAAGACGCTTGTGTCTATCATAGATCAAGCGGTGGCGTTTATACTTATCTACTTCTTTATGTTGATGACATGCTAATAGCTTGCAGGGGTCGATCTGAAATCAACCGTTTGAAAGATAGGTTGAAATCAGAATTTGAAATGAAGGATCTTGGTGAAGCTCGTGTTATTCTCGGCATGGAAATTGTTCGGGACAGAAAGTCTCGTACTCTAAGGTTAACACAAAAGGGCTATATTCAAAATATTTTGAAGCGGTTTAATCTTGATGGTGCAAAGTCGGCGTCTACGCCGCTTCCGAGTCACATCAAGCTTACAAAAGACGATTGTCCGGTAGATGATGTTGGAAAGGCTGAGATGGCAAAGATTATGTATGCCAGTGCAGTCGGAAGTCTCATGTATGCTATGGTATGCACTCGTCCCGATCTTGCACATTCCGTTGGAATGATTAGTCGGTTTCTATCAAGCCCAGGTAAGTCACATTGGGCTGCGGTGAAAGCTGTATTTCGTTACTTGAAAGGTGGAACAGCTGTCAGTTGGAGATCTCGATTACAATCTGTTGTTGCACTATCGACTACCGAAGCTGAACTTATTGCAGCGGTCGAGTCTGCTAAAGAAGCAGTTTATTTACAGGAAATGTTGATTGGTTTGGGCCTGAAGCAGTCTACTGTCCGTATTAATTGTGATAGCTAGAGTGCTATTCACTTGGCTACAAATTTGGTGTTCAGCTCTCGATCGAAGCACATTAATGTGCGTGATGCATTTCTAGTAGCTTTGCACGACGCAAAGATTGTGTATTTGAAGA
This sequence comes from Saussurea involucrata, assembly GCA_033807775.1. NCBI lineage: Eukaryota > Viridiplantae > Streptophyta > Magnoliopsida > Asterales > Asteraceae > Saussurea > Saussurea involucrata. The sequence continues at coordinate 85,332,850 of CM066313.1, forward strand.
AAATATTATCTAAAGATAATGCTGCCGATATGTTCACCAAGTCGTTACCGTCAGCCGCATTCGAGCATTGCTCGAATTTGATCCAGCTCAGATTGTGTTAGTATCGTTCAGCACTTTGTGAGAGAGATGAGAAATATTGCTACAGATGACATAGCGACACTTTGGGGAGTTATTACTTGGTACGTGTTTTTTAAGTTGCTTAACTCGTTCGTTTATTGGGATTGCTCACTTGAGGATTTTTGCTTTTGATTTTGACGGGTGATGGCCGAGCCGAAACTCGTCAAGGTCAAAATGCATTATGTTACCTCGAGTCAATCTCTATCAGCTATTTGTTCGTTTTCGGTGGATTGGTTCGTGCTTTGGACTCGTCGGGTGATTTGCACATCATGGTGGAGTGTTGAAAAACATTAATGTTTTTCTTTGTTATTGTGCAACTCACCAAGTAAATAATATGCATGAAAAGAAAAAGGAAAAAAAATGCTTGGTGGACATGAGGTCCACGTCTTTGGATGGAAAGAAAAAAAATGCATGACAACTAAGGAATGCAAGCTGGATATACTACAAAGTCTTGGTGGCTAAGGCATGCATGCTTATAAATAGCATGCATCGGCTGAAGAAAAGCCACAAAAACACACAATTCCTCTGCTTCTTTAATTTCCTTTGTCAAATTTATATATATATAGAGAGAGAGAGAAAATAAAATGTAACTGCTAAATGTGTGAAACTTTTGTAACCAAATCCAGACCATTGATTTCTAATCTTGATCTAATTATACTTGAGGGTAATTAAGTCATTTGTATTCATTAATATTATTTCCGATTTTCAATTAAAAAAAATTAGGCATTAATTTAGGAATTGATTTATTCTATTTTAATTTTTATTGTTTTTTGATTCTATCCATATTTTATAATTATCGTCTTCTTCAATCAAACCGTTTTTAATATATGAAAAATTCCTTAACTGCTCTACTGGAACGAGATTAACAGTTTTCAGTTTGGTGTTTTCTTGCATCACAATCATGTATTTCGATAACGAAAACTCAAATGTTGAAGAAGAAATTGCTAATGACCCAATCGACATTTATGATGATATAGCGAACTTTGTGATTGCTAATGGATCAGACGAAGAACGCGATGATACATTTCCAGACGATCTTCATGATTCAATTGATGGTACTCCCAAAAAAACGGTAAGTGTTATTTTAATTTTCGCAATACGTATGTTTAAATATATTAGACGATTGGTACTGTTTCTATTTTTTTCATGTCGTAATTAGTTTTATACGTACTCAGATTATCTTACTAACATCATATTTGATCAGACATGGTAACCGTATTTGTAAATTGCATATGAAAAATTTTGAATGTGTTTCATATGAAATTTAGATTTCATAGCTTTATAGAATAGTATTGTAAGATAATTCGAGCTCCATTTTTCAGATTTTATTCAATATGAAAACATACGAATGACTATATGGTATGAAATTATATACTCAGAATACAATTTATTACGAATTTATACATTTATGTTACGTTATATATGAAAACTATGTAATATGTAGCATGGTTTATTTTACTTATATGTTGTATGTGAAAAATTATCATTACTGCGCCATATATATGTTGGTATTTTTTATGGTACTGCATCTCATAATAGTTATGTTATTAAATTTTATTTTAATTTTTTTTTCGTAGTACATCATGAGACTTTTGTGTCACCTGGAGGTACTAAATATTGGATACCTTATGTTGATGAAAGTATAAAGATTGGTGTTGGATGTGAATTTAAGACTATTGAGCTTGCTGATGTTGCCTACATGAAATATGCTGAAGAAGCTGGATTTGATGTTCGTCAATCCAATAAGAAAAAAACAAGTTTGAGCAGGTTATATCACGTTATCTACTTTGTAGTAGGCAAGGTATCCCTGTGAGTAGAGACCTCGAGTCCATGACTAGGAATTCATGCGTTAAACGTACGAATTGTAGAGCATGCATTAAGTTTCGTCTTAGGAAAGAGACTGGCACGTATGTTGTTTACAAGTTTGAAGAAAGGCATAACCATGCTCTTTACAACACCGTTGACAAGACGATGTCACGTTCGAAGTGACAGTTGCAATATACTGATTTTAGGAACGTATACAATGGAGCATCATCTTCTGTTGGTTGGTCAAAGTCGTATAATATCCAGGCTGCGCTTAAAGGTGGTTACGAATATGTTAGCCAGACTCAAGTTGACTATCAAAATGCTAGGACTGCTATGGGACCATTTGTTGGAAAGAAAGATGCGCAAATGTTGGTTGATTTGTTGTGTAAACGTCGAACGGATGTTCCTGAATATTTCTTTGACATATTGGTTACTGATGGGGAGTTACAGGCTTTTTTTGGGCTGATGAGATTGCTAGACTAAACTATAAAGAGTTTGGTGACACTATATCATTTTATGCAACGTATCGAATGAATCGGTACGTATTATATTACGAGTTATTGTATGTATCATAATTGTTTTGTACATTTTTACTAATTATTTCATTTTTTCCACAGTCATGCTATGAATTTTGTCCCGTTCATAGCTATAGACAACCATAGGCGTTCAGTTGTTGTTGGATCTGCGTTGATAAGCCGCGAGACTATAGAGAATTTTAAGTGGGTGTTGGCTGCGTTCCTGAGAGCACATGAGAAGCAACCTACATTTGTCATTACTGATCAATGTGCGGCTATGAAACAAGCAGTTCCGTTTGTATTCACAGAATCAAAACATCGCTTGTGCATGTGGCACATCATGAAAAAACTACCTGGCAAGGTATTTTTTATACTTTTATTTACTCGTTTTATATTATTATGTAATTGAATGCCTAATTTTTTAGTAGCCATAATATGTACGTCCATTCAACATTTTAATCATATGTACACTGTTGTAGATAACGTCTGATCTTGATGCGAATATAACCTTCAAAAGAAGATTCAACAAGTTAGTATGGAATGACCATATGAGTCCTGAGGAATTTGAGTTTGAGTGGGCTAGTATTATTGATGATTATGAACTTCATGACAATGAATGGTTAAGAGAGATGTACCGGATTAGAGAGTCATGGATATCTGCGTACTATAGGGACGTACCCTTTTCGGGTTTAATGAGGACAACATCACGATCGGAGAGTGCTCACGCGTTTTTTCGTATATATGCATACTATCGTAATGATCTTGTCAAGTTTATACATGCGTTTGATGGTGCTATTGAAAAGCAGAGGAACAAGCATCGCATCCTTGAGTTCATCACAAGAAACACGTTCCCTCGATGTGCTACTCCGTGTGTAATTGAGAGGCATGCTTCGGAGATATACACACGTGATGTTTTTAAAGAAGTTCAAAAAGAGATTAAAAAAGCCGCGTATCATTGTGGCGTCGTTTATCCTGGTGAAGATGGTGATATACGAAAGTATAGGGTTTTACATAAAAATATAAAGGCTCTCACCAAGTATTCGTATGAGGTACGATTATTTTTTTTGTTCACAATTCCTTTGTAATATTGTTTGTAGTAGCTTATATTCAATAATAATATTTTATGAAAATTCTTACTTATAATACCCTCTTTTTTTTACAGGTTTCTCACAACACATCGACAGACATGATGGAATGTGAATGTAAATTCTTTCCACGACATGGTACCCCGTGTCGCCATATTTTCAAGATTTTGCTGAACTTCGACTTTGTATCAATACCAGAAATACTTATATCGCGTCGATGGACCAGAGATCTTGTACTGGTTGAAGTTCAAGCTGCTCGGGCACGTTACGGCGAGGTTGATGTAGAGGAGGAGCGTTTGATAAATGGGTTGTATTCTAAGCTTGATTTATTGGTTAGTCGCATTATAAATGATAAAAGTAAGTTGATTGTTCTAACCGAAATGATGGATAACATGAAAACTGAGTTCCAGGTTGAAAATATAATTCCGTCAGCTGCTGCGGACAGAAACGAGGCTCTTAGGGAATGTTATGGTGTAGATGTTCCGAAAGAGATTAACGTGCTACCATCTGCTGGTATACAGAACAAAGGATGTGGTACAGGAAAACGTTTGGTAGGTGTATTGGTAGGTGTATTGGAGAAAGCTGCCAAGAAGTCCAAGAAGCAAGAACGTCTGTGTAGGAGGTGTAACACTTATGGTCAGCATGATTCAAGGAATTGTCCGACCCGAAATAAATCTGGATAGTATTAGTTCGGTTGTTCTCATACGTTTTTCATACCTATTTATACATTTTATGCTGTCGGACAATTTACCTTCCTCAATTCGCCCATTAACCACAACAATTTCTGATATGAAAATATCCATAGCAGCAATAAGGTTTTTGAGTTTTTTCATACTCACCACAAAACTATCGTTTTTTCGAACCCTAACCTCGCAAACCTCTGTTTTCGCCTTCCATGTCGTTCATAGGTTTTTATCGGCGCCTCTATTAGGGTTGAATCAATCTAATTTCATACAAAATTGGTTTCCAATATTTGAAATCGCTTGCCGTGGAATCAGGGAGGGAATCGAAGTGGTCCCCAAAAAATCGCTGCAGATGAATCTTTCCAAAAGGATTTCGTACGTTTGATACCAATAATACCCTTTTCATATTTCATATTAGACCATTATGCCATCGGGTTCATATATAATTACACAATTGCCACCTTATTAATTTCGACCTTTGATCAAAACAATCAATGGTCTAGATCTAGTTTCATAAGTTTCATTTTTTTCATTGGTTTCATATTAGTGGGACTCTATATATATATATATATATATATAGGGGCTTAATCAAATAAGAACTAATTAGTTTGTGGTAACCGTAAGAACCAATTTCAGCCACACATTTAAAATAATTAATGATATTTACAAAAATAAAGTAAAGGGTAAATTAGTAAATTGAATTGAATATTTATTTTATTTTAATTTTCTAATTTTACATCTCTCTCTTCTTTAACTTCACACGTCACTCTCTCTCTCTCTTGTTAACCCTAAAAATATTTTTCTTATGAGATATGTGCTGCTGCTTTCATTCTTCCTCAATTCCGGCAACCACCGTGATATTTTGACTCCATCACCATGGAACCCACTGAACACAACATCTAGGAAAAAATGAGCAGCATGGCGACGGCGACGACGTGGAAGAAAGAAAGGGGTTGTGATGGAGGCGGTGAAACACCATGGCGGCGGCGACGACGTGGCTGTGATGGAGGCGGTGGAACACCATGGCGGCGACGACAGTATGGCTTCTCCCTTTTTCTGGTTTGGGCTTATCGTGGACAGCAAGGTCTGTCCTTGAGTACCAGCCATTTCTCCCACCGTCGGTGACGAAGGTAGATCCCCTGGCGGCGGCGGCGGTGGCGGTGGATCTACACCATCAACATCTCAGGGATTTCAAATGGTCCAGGTTTTTGGTGTTATGTATATACACTTTTAGGATGTTAAATATATAACTTTGATGCTTACCTCAAGTTTCTTCATCTGTAATAAACGAATTTTGGTTTTGGGTACCATAATGGAATCATAGTGGGTATCACAGTGATATCACACTTGTTCTTGTATGTATTCTGGGTATCATACTGAGGATAAAGGTGTGTGTTTCTATGTATTGTTGGGTATCACATTGAGGATAGATGTTTGTATTTTGTATGTATTTTGTGTATTACATTTGTTTTTTGTATGTATTTTTGGTATCACAATGTTATCATATTTGTTCTTAGTATGTATTTTGGATATTGAAGGTCTGCATCGTTGTTTTAGGGTATCACAATGGCATCACAACTGGTATCACAGTGGTATCACATTTAGTCTTAGCATGTATTATGGATATTGAAGGTCTGCATCGTTGTTTCAGGGTATCACAATGGCATCACAAATGGTATCACTTGTGATATCATTATCATAATCGATATATCAGAGAGAGGAGAGAGGAGAGAGGAGATTTTAAAAATACCTAAAATGCCCTTTTATTTAAATTTCAAACAAAATTTCCAAAATTAATAATTTCCTAATATACAGCTTAATATGTGACTCACATTGGTTCTTACAGTTACCACAAAATAACTAGTTCTTCCTAGAATGGCCCCCTATATATATATATATATATATATATATATATATGAAATCTCATCGATATATATACACATATATATCTTGTTCGAATCGATGAGATTTCATATATATATATATATATATATACACACGTGTATGTATATATATATATATATATATATATATATATATATTTCGTTTGTGAGAAAATATTTGGGTAGCTGATTTGTTGATCCAAGGATCTTGTAAACACGTTGTAACTTTCTCCCGATTGGTAATATATTGAACTCATCTCTCCCTATGGACGTACACTATCACACCGATAGTGGAACCTCGTTAAATCTTGCTGTCTCGATTTATTTGCTGCTTCGTTATAATATTATCGTATATATTATAACTACTAAATTTACTTTTGTGGATCGGTATGAATCAATAGACCAAAATATACAATATTTAGATCTCGTTATTCCGCATTTGTTGTATTCAGTCGGTTGCAACGTGATTTATTGATATCACTTTGGGACCGTAAATCACTTGAATACGATATTGTAACTGCTACCGACTCTACAGTTACAATGTGTTTACAAGATCCTTGAATCAACAAATCAGCTAACGAAATATTTCCTCACGAACGAAATATATATATATATATATATATATATATATATATATATATATATATATATATATATAATTGACAAAGGAAATATTAAAGAAGGGAAGGGAATTGTGTATATGTAGCTCTCTTTTGTTTTGTGCACACACTGACCATTGAACTAATGCATGTCTTTTATAGGCATGGATTGTTTAGCCAACAAGAGAACGGAGTACACTTCCAGCTAACATATTGATGTCATGCATATATATATATATATATATATATATATATTTTCTTTCCATCCAAAGGCGTGGACCTCATGTCCACCAAGCATTTTGTTTTCTTTTTCCTTTTTCTTTTCATGCAAAAATACTTTGGTTACCAACTTTCATGTAAGTTGGTGAATTTGCACAATAACAAGAAAAACAATAAGGTTTTTCAACAAAAAGGTGTGCCGAAATATACCAAAGTATACACCAAAATTTAAAGTAATTTTAAATATGTTATTGCATCTTTTGCAAGACATTTAAACTGTTTATGACATTGTGAAATATTTTCTAACTATAAATATGTTCCTCCCTGCTCCCTCTTGTTGATGTTTGAGAATGTTGGCAATCTTTTTTTAGCAAGATGAATGATGAGGCCCATATGAAACTTTTCAGAAAAATCAACACAACAAGCCTTATGTCACAAGGAAAATAAACAGTACTTGACGAAAATTTTCAAATGTTTTATACTATAGTATAAATATAGGGTTGAGTTCATGCGAGAAATGTCATTTGTTTGTGCTAAATTTAAGAAATGCAACATTCACATGATATATGTGAAAGTAAGTATACATTCAGGCATTACCGGTCGGAAATAATGACATATATTTTCCTCAAAGGTAAAGTTTTTCCAACCTATAATTGAATTGTATGTCTTGGCGACAACAAATATAGTTATATGATATTTTGTTCATTTGTTAAGAATAACATCGAGGATATGTTATCACATTTTCCAGGTCTAGATCTCAGACCTTGAATCCATGGTGACAGATCGATCGGATAAATGAGATGTGGACACCTAGGTCAATTCCTCTATTTCCCCAAGACACTCTTATGAGTATGAACTGTTTCTTTCTTTTAAATGGTTTTCCACTTCGAAGCCACAATCCATAATCCTCCCCAAATCCTTAAAAAAATGTTTTTTATTATTGCAATTTATGATATTATAATAAGTTTGAGAGAATATATAATTAGTGAGGCTTGATATTTTTTAGAATTAAATTGTTAAGATTTGGGTTTGATATCTTTGGAAATGATGTAGTTTGGAATTGGGTTAAAAAGTATAGACTGGGGGTAAAATGGTCATTTCAGCCATTGAACATGTTTATTGAGCACAACAACCGAACAACAACTTATATGTTAACATACAGATAGTTATATCCATACAGCCAGCTATATCCATTCAAATCTTAACAGAAAACGAACTGAAAAACACCTTAATGCACATTACTAAGGACATTTTTGTCCAATTGAATATATCATCGCATGAAATTCACATGACATTTTGTTAAAAGATAAAAGTTATAAACTGATCAATCTTGTCATCTTAATGTTTAACTTAATTTGTTTTTAATGTTTGTGATTGTATGAGGACGGGTTGTGACAATTCTTCAAATTCGTGGATAGCGCTGCAAGGAATGAGTGCAGAAAGGGTAGCGGAGCAATTATGGTTGCTGGAGGGTGTTTTATGCATGGACTGAAATGCAATTAAGACATTTATATATAAATAAAATGTATTAGGGTTTTCTCATTATCAATCGTCATTTTGTTTTCTCAGTGTTGTTTAGGTTAGGGTTTTCTCTGTATTATTTTTAGTGTTTCGTCAATATATCTTCAAATCTCTTGAAGATATCATGAGTGTGAGTGATTTTGTAGTAAGGTTTCTTTTGTAAGTTCTTTGTTCTTAATAAAATGTTTGATTAAGATTTTAAACATGGTATCAGAGCGTCCAATGATTTTGCGGTGCTCATCTGTGTCTACGAATGGTAAAACCCTAGTTTCTCACTGTGTTTAAATGATTCTCTGAAAACTCTGATTTTCTTTGTTGTTCTTTCTCATCGATTTGTTGCTCATCTGTTGAAGATACCTTCGTGTTCTTCAGTTCATCTTCTGGATTTGTTGCTCGTTTTTTTCTCATCATATTGTTTTAAAACAAATCGATTGTTCATTTTTTGGAGATTCTGACCGTGTGTGTTCAGATCTTCTTACTTTGTTAGTTTTCTTCATTAAACAACAAAGAATCAGTGTATTTTCTGTCACATATCGCTCAATTTTTTTTCTGGATTTGATTTTTCTTTTTTAGATCTTGTCTAGATTCTGTTGTGTTAGTCCTGGATCTGATTAATTTTCCAGTGTCTGTGTTTTTGTACTCCTTGAAGATCTGGATCTCTTCTTGGTAGATCTGGTTCAGATCTAAGGTTGATCTCTTCTTATCTGTTGAGGCTTTCTTCTTGTCTCTTTGTTCTTCAAGTTATTGATTCTGAAACTGATCTTGTTTATATCTCTTTCAGATTCATACTTGGTTTCAAACTGTGAATCTCTTCTTCTAATAGATCTGGTTCAGATTTGTGTACATCATTGAAAGATCTCATTGAAAGATCTCATGCATGCCTAGCTTTTAGCATTTTTGTCTATCTTAACTAATCTGCTTAAATAAATTGTTTGTCTAGATCTGCTTTTTCTAGATCTAGTCTAGATATTTTTTTATTTGGTTTAAGATAAGATTTGTTTTCTAAAATTTGCTATTAAGCTTCCTGTGATTCGAAGAAGAACATTATTGATCTAGTGAGTCGAAGAGGTTGTGCTTGTTCTTGCTCTCTCCTAATATTTGCTAATTGTGGAGGTGCCCTTCTGTCCTATGACTCGAGGTCTGTCTTTTTAGATCACTGAATCGACGAGGATTAGGTCCTTATGACATTGTACTACCCTCTCGGTGTTTAGTTTTTTGTTCCTTATTCTGGCCACAGATCTACCACCTCATCTCGGATCAGATCTCAGATCTGACTTGAGACTTGGTGTTAGACTGTGTTTGCTTTGTTCAGGTGTGGTCTGGACTTATCTGGTGTGTTTACTCTGGATTTCTCCTTGAGATTCCAGATTTGCTCATCTATTTCCGTTGTGCTTCACTCAACCTTTCTCTGTAAGCTCGTTAAGTTTTTCTATTTTCCGAAATCACTGTAAGTCTTCTCTTACCCTTCTTCTATGTGCTGCTGCTTATTTTGTTTGGATATCTGAGTGGTGGACTTGACCTTCCATCCTTAGAGTGGCAAGGAATCCTGTCTGTGTGCCCTTAGAGTTTTATCCTTGTGTGGTTTCCGTTTGTTCTGATTGTTCACTATGGCTGGAGACGATTCTCCCAAGGCTCCAGAACCTCAATCTTTGATTGCGAAGCTGGACTTTGGGGACCCATTGTATCTCCATCCTAGTGACACTTCAAGGGTTTCTATTCTGAGTATGAAACTTAGTGGGACCGAGAATTACAAGGTTTGTTCATGTGCAATGACTTTTGCCTTGGAAACTAAAAATAAGTTTTGTTTTGTTGACGGATCTGTTGTTCGCTCTAAAGACAACGAGGTCCTTGGTAGACAATGGGACAGGTTTAACTCAGTTGTTTTATCTTGGATTCTTAACTCTATCTCCGAAGAACTGTTTGTCAGTCAGGTTTTTTCAAAAGTAGCTTCTGAGGTGTGGACAGAATTGAAAGAAACTTATGATAAAATCGACGGATCTGTCACTTTTAATCTACATCAGAAAATTAATTTTTTGACTCAAAATTGAGCTTCTGTTTCCGACTATTATCATAAGTTAAATGCACTATGAAAATAGTTTGATTGGTTGGCCAAACTGCCTCCATGCACTTGCAATGCATCTCATGATTTTTTAAAACACAATCAATTAATCAAACTGATGCAGTTCTTGATGGGCTTGGATGATCACTACATTCATATTCGAAGCAACATTTTAACTACTGGTCCCTTGCCCTCTGTCAAAACTTCTTTTTCCTTGGTATCCATGGAAGAATCCTACAGAGGTGGGACTCGACCCTCTGATACCTAGAGCAGCATTCTGCATTTTTTGGAAAAACAAATGGGAATAAGAAAAATTTGGGAAAACACCTCTTGTTTGTAAGCATTGTGGGTTAAATGGTCATACCATTGAAAGATGCTACAAACTAATTGGATTTCCAAAGGATTTTCAGTTTACAAAACCTAGAACTGGTCAGTCATTCAAGTCATCTGCTGGTAATGCCTGTTCCACAGACAATCCTGTTCACAATCAGAGTATCTCTACCTTGTTAACTGAAGATCAAATAAATAAACTTCTAACTCTGATTGATCACAAGCAATCCGAAGGAATATCTGTTAATATGACAGGTAACTTCTTTTCCAATATGGGAAATCTGTCTAATGTGTCTCATAAACTTTCTGGTTCTGGTTGGATAATTGACTCAGGGGCAAATCAGCATATGACCACCTCCTCTTCTCACCTTGAAAATCTCATGGATATTTCTTACTTAAACCTTAAAGTAACTCAACCAAATGGAGAAGAGGCTAAAATAAATCAAATTGGAAATTATAGATTGAATAACAGGGTCATGTTGTTTGATGTTCTTGTTATTCCTAATTTTCATGTGAATCTTTTGTCTGTTCATAAAATTGCTAGAGATAGCAAAATCTTTGTTGGGTTTGATGAGTACAAGTGTTACCTTCTCCAGGACTCTCAGCCCAAGAAAATAGTGGGGACTGGTAGCGAACAAGGAGGTTTATACTTCTTGGATAAGCTATCAATAGGTGAGTCGTTTGACTCAAAATTATCTTGCAATAAGTCAAATATGCCTATAATGTGTTGTGTTTCACGCCAATTGTGGCACAGTCGGCTGGGACATCCAGCTGACCAGGTCCTTAATGTTTTAAAAGAGACTTTGAATCTAGGACGTGATCAACCTGCTCCACCGTGTGATATTTGTCATATGGCTAAACAAGCCCGAGACAAATTCAGTTTAAGTAATCATACTACTACTACTCTTGGTGAATTAATTCATTTGGACCTTTGTGGACCCTATAGGGCGCCAAGTAAAGAAGGTTTCAGATTCTTTTTGACTATTGTTGATGATTATTCTAGATCTGTTTGGGTGTATTTGTTGAAAAGCAAAGATGAAGTTATTGACAACGTTGTTGCTTTTCACAGTATGCTATTTACCCAATTTGGCAAACGTGTTAAAATCTTCAGAAGCGATAATGGGACAGAATTTGTTAACAATAAACTAGGTGAGTTTTTTAGGACTAATGGAATAATTCATCAAACTACTTGTGTTTATACACCCCAACAAAATGGGGTGGTTGAACGTAAACATAGGCATTTACTTAACATGGCTAGAGCATTAATGTTTCAAGGAAACATTCCATTGAATATGTGGACAGAGTGCATTTTGACAGCTACTTATCTTATTAATCGCACTCCTTCCTCTGTATTAAATGGAAAATGTCCTTATGAAATTATATTTGGTTTTGCTCCTGTCTTGACTCATCTTCGAAACTTTGGATGTTTGTGTTTTGCTATCAAACCTAATGTCTCTGATAAATTTTCTGCTAAATCTGAAAAATGTGTTCATTTGGGTTATTCTAATTCCAAAAAGGGTTGTAGACTCTATAGTCTAGAAGCAAAACAAATTGTTATATCAAGAGATGTTAAGTTTTACGAGGCCATTTTTCCTTTCAAAATGAGTTCTAATCTTCATGATCATACTTCCACTGATGTTAGTTCTTTAAACTTTTTTGATTCTGTGCTATTTTAAACTAATGATTCTGCTTCTGAAATGCCCGATGATGAGATTAGGCTGAGTCCTCCAAATGAAAATATTTTAAATAATTCTGATAATAGAAGCAACTGTGATCAACTTGGAAGCCAAAATAGGGCTGCCGGGTATGGTGACCCTGGTAGTACTAACAGTAATGATTTTCTGACAGGGTTGTCGGGTCCAATGACTCTGGTAGTACTGAGGGTACCAGTAGTTCACAGGTTGCTGGGTTTCGACAATTAAGAGTTCATGTTAATAGTGATGAACATTTGGAGTCCCCTCCCGAGGGTAGTAATTCTGACCAAATTATTACTTCTATTCGAAAATCAAATAGACCATCTAACTTACCTAAAAGATTTGATGACTATATTGTTGAGGGTAAAGTTAAATATGGAATTGAAAAGGTTGTTAATTACTCTAGTCTTAGTACAAATAATTTTTGTTTTGTATCTACCTTAAACAAGTCTTTTGAGCCTGATAGCTTCTTTGAAGCGAGTAAAGACCAGAACTGGGTAGATGCTATGAATAATGAGATGGAAGCATTGTATAGGAATGGGACTTAGGTCCTAACTGAGTTGCCCCTGGTCGTAAGTCTATAGGATGTAGGTGGATATATAAAATAAAATATAAATCCCCCGGAGAAATTGAAAGATACAAGGCTCGGCTTGTAGCCAAAGGCTACAGTCAACGTGAACATCTTGACTACGAGGAAACGTTCTCTCCTGTAGTTAAGATGGTCACTGTCATGTGTGTAATTGCACTTGCTATTCAAAACCGTTGGCCGTTGTGTCAACTCGACGTAAACAACGCTTTCCTCTATGGAGATTTAGAAGAGGAAGTTTACATGAGTTTGCCACCGGGATATTTTTCACCTAATGACAAAAGAGTTTGCAAGCTTGTAAAGTCTTTATATGGACTCAAACAGGCTCCACGACAATGGTACGTCAAACTTTCATCTTGTTTAGTTGAACACGGGTTTGTTCAAAGTACTAGTGACTACTCTTTATTTACTAAATCTTCAGGTGATGGTTTTGGTGTTCTTCTTGTATATGTTGACGATATAGTTTTGACTGGTAACTCTGAATCTGAGATTAATCGTGTTAAAGTTCATTTACAGTCAAATTTCAAAATAAAAGATTTGGGGTTTCTAAAATTCTTTTTAGGAATTGAAATTCTGGAAACTGACAGAGGTATATGTATGTCACAAAGGAAATAATGTTTGGAACTTTTAAATGACTTTGGATACTTAGGTTGTAAACCAATAAATACTCCAATAGACATGAATCTTATAGTTACTGATCCTGTTGGATCAGAATTAAAAGATCCTCCTTTAAAGGTGTTGGTCCCATTTAGAACAAGCAAACAATAGAAGAACAATTCATATATAAATAGAGATAAGATGAACAATAAGAACAATAATAAAGAAACTCATCTCATATTCATTGATGAATAATATGGAGGAGAAAATATGAAGAACACCACACTTTACATTTAGATGACTCTCATGAGAATAGACTTGTGTGTGTTTTTGTGTGTTACTTCTAAAACTCTCTCTCAATTGACAAATGAAACCCTAAACGCCTTTTTAAAATGTTCATTTACATTAAAAGGCTCAAGCCCATAAAGCTAACTAAAAAGCTAACTAAAAAGGCCATACACTTTTTCTTTATAAAACATTTAATTAAATTATGAGCTAATTTAATCTAACAATCCCCCCTAATGTTTTATAAAGAAAGCATCATCTTGTAGTCTCCCCCTTGCTTTCTTTAGAAACTTTGGCATTCCGTTCTTCGAGTCTTCAAAGCATCACAAGCTCCCCCTCAAATGTAGGCTCATCTTCTTGAAAAACTGAGACAATTAACCCCATTTTGTCCAGTTTTCATGACTCAACTTCACTGTTGAGTAAGCATTCATCACCGAGCATTAAACATGAATAACAGAGGAGTGAGTGACAATCAATATATCACAATAGCAGCATGAAACCGTGAAGAAACGTCGAGAGAACACCGTTCTTGAAAGCGGAAAGAGCATGAATTAAATGCAATGCTTTCGGTCCACAACCTTACAGCAGACTTTGAAGCTGAGTTTGGCATATCATCTCACATATTTTGAGAAAACTCAAAACATCAAAGTCGTGCGTCTGTAAATTATCTTTCCAATGCAACTAGACTCGTGTAATTTGGAGCGCCGAGTCAAAAGTTATGTGCGTGTTTCTGAAACAGCGCAAAGATGTCAAACAAACTGAAAATTTTCGGGCTCCGGGCTTTTGGCTTGTTTTGATTTCTGGACCAACGAACTCTAATAAACATGCTTGAGTATGCTTCTGTTCCTCTCTATTCACTGCTCTTATTTATGAAAAATTTGATCCATACAGCCTCTTGATTGAGCTCTGAAATGACTCTGGATGTGCATATGAGCATCTCTGAACTGACTTTCAGAGGCCTTGCATGTCCTCTGAACAACATTTGAAATTCTGAGCATGTATAGAGATAATGTGCATCACCTCTGTATGAATTAAGCCCAATTAAGCTCTTTACAGCAGTGGCTTAATCTGGACAGCCACGTCTTTCTGGACTTTAGTAGCTACTCAAAAACAATTTCTCATTCAAAACTCTACACAAGTAGACTTTGATCTTTAAGTCTCTGGATGGTCTTAACAGAAGCAGCTTATTCAGCGACTTAATGGTTGTTTGAATGGCTTAATACTTCTGGACATCCTCTGACAAATCAACAGAGCTCTGGTAAGCTCTGATGTCTCTGAAAAATCAACAGAGCTCTGGACAGCTTCTGTCGATGATCAGAGCTCTGATAAGCTCTGTAAGCCTTTGAAAAAATTAACAGAGCTCTGGTGTCTTTTGAAATGTAAACAGATCTCTGATAAGCTCTGTCAACTGCCGCTGATCAACAACGGGTCTCTGATAAGCACAATCTCTGATGGACATGATCTCTGGTCGCATAGCTCTGTAAAAATTTGCTTCTGGAAAACTTCAAACCATCTTCTGTCAATCAACAGAGCTCTGATATTCTTGACGACCTGAGGAAATCAACAGAGCTCTGGTTGTGTGACCAGAGCCTCTGTCAATGATCAGAACTCTGGAAGTTTTGTTAAACTCTAAGTAGCAGCAACGACTTTCTGATGTACTTCTATGTATCACCATGTTAACGGAAAACCTTCAGAATGTCTCTGTCAAGCTCTGGTTGAGTGACCAGAGCCTCTGTCCAGCAGCATAGCAGCTTATTGAACTACACAGCAGCAAACTTCTCGAGATCATGACTGCATCTAACAGCCTTGGTTTCAAACAGCAACAACACCAACCTGTTACATTTTCTGTTATGAATTAACTGCACCAAACAACAACTTGATCAGTTTGTGACAGCAAACAGCAACCAAACAGCAACCAAACAGCAGCCAATTCAGCAGCCAAACAGCAGCAATACAGCAGCCAATTCAGTAGCCAAACAGCAGCTTAATTAGCAGCAAAACAGCAACCAAACATCAGCCAATTCAGCAGCCTTAACCTTTAAATCTAGACTGCTTATCGGTCTTGTATTCATTCTTTCTGTTGCGTACTTTCAACACAGCAGTTTAACAGTCTTTGCACTACTAAAATCTTCAACAGCTTAATCACATTCCTCTCTGGAGAACCTCTGTCAAGCATTGGATAGAAACTTTGGAGTTCTGGTGTTCCTGATTTCTGCTGTACAAGTCTGTTTTGACTTATTCTGGACAGCTATGTGCACAAAAGCTCTTAATAACTTCTGAAATACCATCAGAGTCCTCTGTGGTTAAGCTCTGCTGCATAAACATTCTGTTCACGGACAAACTTTCTGAAAACCAAAGGAGCAGCTGCAAATTTGTGCACACGAACACCATATTTCATCGAGTTCTGATCCTGGACAACACCATCTACACAACATCGTCTGCAATATGTGCAGCCTCTGTGGTTAACATTTGAACACAACAGCAGCTTCTATTCTTTATCAGCACCAGAGAAAAAAATTACATGAGCTGCATGTTTTAATCTGTTTTGACAGCAACTCGAGATCAAACACAAACTGCATATAAGCTCCAAAACAGATTGTATTTTTTTGGTGACATAACGCACTGCGAGTATGAATGAGCTATGAACAAACTTCTGTTGGAAATTATGATGGACAGAAGTGAAACAACACAATTCACAGCCTCTGGATATACGAAAGCTCTTTTACTGCAGAGCTATGAGCTAAGGCAATTGCGTCAACATGTGAAATTTCAAACTGGTATCTGTTCTCTTCATGAACAAAATTTATTTCTGAATCAGAATATTGCTCTAATGTTGGCCCTATCACGTCAAAACTCTGATCTGTCGTTGTACACAAAAGAGATTTCAAACAGCTTTAAGCACTGATTAAGCACAGCGGCAAACAAGTTTTCTGTTTAGGAAATCACTAAAATACACCGATTTGGATGGATCAAGAACAGGCCTCAAATCACCCTTATTACTCCATAAACCAACTTCTAAATCAACAAACATTGATGCACAGGTCAATCAGGTTGTAGCGCAGTAGTTGATCGCCCTGGGTGATGTGGTGGAATATCCCATCTACCCAGGGTTCGATTCCAGACGTCCTCAACATTGATAAGACATCTTTAAGTTTCAAAATTGCCAAGGATTAGTCCGGGCTGTGCCTGGGATACCCTTTCCAAAAAAAAAAGAGTAAACTGCAATTTTGGTCCCTGTGGTATGTTGTTTTTCTCACCTTTGATCCTTAGAAAATTTTTATTGCAAGAAAAACCCTGTGTTATGTAAAAGTGCTCGGTTTTGGTCCCTCAGGCATAACACCGTTAGATTGACTCTATTAAAACCCCCCATGTGACTTGCACATTAGGGCAATTTGGTCATTTTACTTTATTTTTCTGTTTTTCACTAAAAACAAAAACCACAGGGAGCAAATTGCAATTACTATATACTATATTATATTTAATATTATAATATAGTAATTATATATGTATATATTTATATAGTGTATATATATATAGAGAGAGAGTAACCAAATGAGACCCAGATGTCTTCTCGATCTCTTCTCTCGATTCTCTATCGCACTTCTCTATCGCCTCTCGATCTCTTCTCTCGATTCTCATATCTCTCTCTCTCTCTCTCTCTCTCTACTCTCTTTTTTCTGTCAAAAATTGCAGTTTACTCATATATATATATATATATATATATATGTATCGTCTTCTCCATCAACACCCACATGAACCCTAGATTTCATCTCTTAAGAAAAAACCCTAATTTTGAAAAAGAAAACCCCCTAATTTCGGTCGTGTGCAGAGGAGCTGCGTCAAGATTGGGTCTGCATATAAGTGCAGATCGCGGCTGGATGGGAACAGGTGTGGCTTATTGGCTGCTACGCTGGTTCGTCGAAGGAAGTGCGTAACAGCAGCACTTGGGGTGATTAAGCAGCAGTTGGGTTCGTTGATGGAAGTGCTGAATGTCAAGTATGTCCACTTTAAGCCTACTGGAATCGTCCCAAACAGATTCGGTCGTGTAAGGTGTAGTACAGGCGTCTTAGCCATAAAGCAGGTTGATTGGTCCTTGTTTCGTTTGTTGTGGCTGCTTCACTTGTACTGCAGACTTTGTATGGTCTTATGTTTTGGTAATAAATGTGGTGTTTTTGTTGTTCAAAATAATAAAACAGCAAAAAAGACCCTAATTTGGAGAAATAAAACTCCAAGATTCTAAAAATCTTATTAGGGTTTATGAGAAATCCGATGGTGAGGTTGACTTGGGCGGATGAAGAGTTGGAGATTTACACAAAACCCAGAGAAGATGTTGGGTTGAAATTGGAAACCGTGATGATGGATGGAGTATGATTTTTAACTTTATTTATGGGTAGAGAGGAGGGTTTCTCGTGATGATATATATATATAATATTTGTTTAATTTTTAATTAGAAATTTTTGTTTTTAGTGAAAAATAAAAGAAATAAAGTAAAATGACTAAAATGCCCTCATGTGACTTGCACATGAGGGGCTTTAACAGAGACAACTAACGGTGTTAGTCCCGAGGGACCAAAATCGAGCACTTTTGCATACCACAGGGTTTTTCTTGCAATAAAAATTTTTTGGGGACCAAAGGTGAGAAAAACAACATACCACAGGGACCAAAATTGCAGTTTACTCAAAAAAAACATTGATGCACAGGGTTGTTGGTTTCCATGTTTCACAAAACCTTTGGTGTGGAAAATAAGATGATCTTCATAACACCTTTTAGAACAATGAGTACAAATGCTCATATCTCTGATTGATCAGGTCAGAAAACTGATTATAAGTACTTAAAGTCATAAAAAATTCAGATCAAACTTTGAAAATGTAGCACAACACCAAATCTTTCTCAAACAACTTTTTCAAGACCCAAATGATTTTGTTTTTCATTTAATCGATTATGAGCAGCGGAATACTAACAAAATATGAGTAAAAGAGAGTCCAATCTTGGATTTAAATAAAGGTCAGATCAAAGATCAACAACCTTACTACCAAGATGCCAAAAAAATGCTATGGACTTAAGCACACACAAGGATGGGATCATAGATCAACCATCTACTTAGTACTTATCAAATAAGACCAATGAATGAGAAAGAATCAAAACACACACATGTATTAAATCTGATCAGATTTGACCCAAACAGAATCAAATCTTCACTTAGGCATTTTATCAAACATGTGGTGTGCAGAATCAGATTTTGTGAAGAAACAACAAAGTTTTCTATGAAAAATCATCCAAATCTTATTTAAATGAAGAAATGGGTTTCCAATAAGCACAAAAACAGAAAATAAACCATTAGAATGATATTTGTGTTTAGGCTCATGTGATTGAATCAATCTAAGCACCAAAACAACAAATAAATCATCTAATAACTTCTATTGTTGCCATAGATGACCGATTTTGAAGAAAAGTTTCTTGAATCGGCTCTGATACCAATTGTTGATCCCATTTTACACAAACAATAGAAGAAATCCATAGAAAATGTAGAGACAAGATGAAGATTAAGAACATAATATTCAAGAACTCATCTCATATGCTTTGATTGATTCAATATGGATGGGAAATTAGAAAGAACACCACACTTTTACATGTAAACGACTCTCATGTGAAAACACCTAGTCTATGTGTGTTTTTGTGATTCTTCTAAATGACCTAAAGAAAAATGAACCCTAAAATTCTTTATAAAGGGTCCATTTACAAGAAAAAAAGGGCTAAGCCCATATAACTAGCTAATTATAAAGCCATATTACAATAATTCTTTATAAAACATTCATTAAATTAGGGGCTAATTTAATGTATATCCCCCTAATGTTTTATAAAGAAAGCATCATCTTATAGTCTCCTAATATAATCTAACAAAAGGATTTTACTGGATATCAAAAATTGATTGGTAGACTTATTTATCTGTTAGCCACATGTCCAGATATTTCCTTTGTTGTACACTGTTTGAGTCAATTCATGCACTCCCCTCGTCAATCTCATCTGAAATTAGCACATCGGGTTTTGAGATATCTAAAAAGTTCTTTCGGTAAGGGTATTTATTTTTCTGAATGTTTACCTACTGATTTTAAGCTTACCGCCTATGTTGATGCGAATTGGGGGAAATGCTTATCAACTAGACGGCCAGTGACTGGGTATTGCTTATTTTTGGGTAATTGTATGGTTTCATGGAGGAGCAAGAAACAGTCTACTGTTTCTCGTTCTTCCGTTGAATCCGAGTATAGAGCAATGGCTGCTCTATGTGAAATAATCTGGGTAATTAGTATTTTGACAGATTTAAGAATTAACAATTTGCTTCCTGTAAATTTAAATTGTGACAACAACTCTGCCATTTAAATCGCTAATAACCCAGTGTTTCACGAAACATATTGAAATTGATATACACCAAGTAAGAAATAAAGTTTCAACTGGAATGCTTAAAACTGTAAAGATACCATCTACTGAAAATCCAGCTGATATCTTTACAAAATCGCTTGGTGTAAATCAACATAATTATCTTATCTCAAAATTAAATATGTTGGATCTTTTCCGATGTCAAGATTGAGGGCGGGTGTTAAAAGATAAAAGTTATAAACTGACCAATCTTGTCATCTTAATGTTTAACTTAATTTGTTTTTAATGTTTGTGATTGTATGAGGACTGGTTGTGAAATTCTTCAAAGTCGTGGATAGCGCTGCAAGGAATAAGTGCAGAAAGGGTAGCGGAGCAATTATGGTTGCTGGAGGGTGTTTTATGCAAGGATTGAAATGCAATTAAGACATTTATATATAAAGAAAATGTATTAGGTTTTCTCATTATCAATCGTCATTTTGTTTTCTCAGTGTTGTTTAGGTTAGGGTTTTCTATTTATTATTTTTAGTGTTTCATCAATATATCTTCAAATAATATCATGAGTGTGAGTGATTTTGTAGTAAGGTTTCTTTTGTAAGTTCTTTGTTCTTAATAAAATGTTTGATTAAGATTTTAAACACATTTTATAAGGACATTCTGTCCAACCAAATACATAATGACCATTATTATCTTCATCTCCTACTTCCACCGCTATCATTGTTGCCACTACCATTACGACCAGCATCACTCTATTCACCAACTTACCTCACACTATCACAAATATGACTTTTATACGCGCCTAATTATACACGGTTTTTATTGTTTTTACAAAGACCGTGTATAAATGATGGATCTGGACCTTTTTTACACGGTTAAAGTTGAACCGTTGCCTCACCATCTTGACCCCCAAGGCACAGAGAAAACACAAAGTAAACCCATTTACACATCCAATAATTAAAACATGACCAGTAGCTCATCTTCATTTTTCCTTACCTACCACCCATTTGCAAATAAAGAAAACTCACCATCGAAGATGAAGACCAAAAATCAAAATCAACCTTCGAGACAAAATCAATAATCGAATCGAAAATCAAATGAACAAGTAAACAAACTAACAATTTCATCGATCCGAAAGAAAGAGAATGTTATCAGAATGTCAACACGTTCATTATATTTTTGGTTGTCACTCGTTTATCTGATTAACAACTTTTGATTGCTCATCATAGGGTAGTTGCGTAGGTTCGCCCATGTCTAAGAACTAAAATTGAAAAGTATTTTTTTAAAGATGGTGTTTGTACGATATTCATATGATAAGGGACTATTTATGTAAATTAGTCTAAACTCCCCCAATAACTGCCAAACTCCAATTCCTTTCGATTTTCTCATCCGTTGGATTTCCCCCCACAAAATCACGACACCGTTACCATTCATCTTCTTCGTCCCCAACGAATCCATTTTCCCACCATGGCTTCCAGTTCTCAGCCCGCCGGAGAAGGCGGTGGCGGCAGATCCGGCGGAAAAATCGTTAAACCTAGGCGAAGTGCCGCCAGAAAGACTCCATATGACCGCCCCACTCCGCCTCTGCAACCAGAAAGCCCTAATTGGTTCAATGGACTTGTTTCCCCTGCTAAATTTGTTGCTGATGGTGCTAGTAAACTTATTTCGTCAATTTGGAACCCTAAGGGCTGGGGCTCGCATTCGTCGTCTTCAGACAGCGATTCTGATTCAGGTAGAGAGTATGTAAGTTTGTGTTATCGTTTAATAATCGGGTAAAATGCACTTTCATTTATTTCTTTAAT
This sequence comes from Saussurea involucrata, assembly GCA_033807775.1. Classification (NCBI taxonomy): domain Eukaryota; kingdom Viridiplantae; phylum Streptophyta; class Magnoliopsida; order Asterales; family Asteraceae; genus Saussurea; species Saussurea involucrata. The sequence continues at coordinate 85,355,000 of CM066313.1, forward strand.
ATAGTATTTTACTTTCACTTTTTCTTGTTACCGCAACGGCTTTTTGATTTATTTTTTATTAGGGCATTGCTGTAATATAAAAAAGTGAAATTACAATGCTGTAATATGAAAAAGTGAAATTAATAACTAAATAAATGAAAGTAGGTTGTTATTTTACGCATTTTGCGTTTAAATAATTGATGTAAAATTTGGCTACTTCAAGGTTAGAAATCACAATAACATGTAATTTAGTCTTTGTGATTTTTGGACTATTTTTTTGTGGTAAAAAGGGGGTGCTGTGGATTAGGGCTGGTTACAAATGTGTCATATGACTCGCTGAGTGAGTGTTCGTTTTATTGAACTTGAAAATAAATTTATGGGAGAAGCTTAAATTGAAGATTAATTTTGAAGAGGATACAGAGAAAATGAATTAAGATAAAGAAAGCGGAAGGAAGAAATCGATGAATTTCTGTGACTATGTGTTGAAGAGTGATATGTTCTAGTGGTGACTTGACAGGATTATGTTTTTTTAGCGTTTTGGATGATGTTGAATTATTGTAGTAACGTGAAATAGATTCTGTAGCATTTAAGTATGGCATCCACTCTAATCCTCTACCCAGTGAAGATTGTTTGATTTGACTTGGCATCACAAGTATTCGGCGGAGAAATCTTTATGACCCAAATCAATATCAAGCAAATCTTTATGACACATAGTTTTATGCTTTTTCTGTTCTTTTGGTGGTTATCAATAATTTAAAAAAATCACTTGTTTTCACAGAAGGCGTTAGAGAAGATGATTACGAAGATAACGAGAACCTCTCTGATGTAGGAGGTGGGTTGAATCAGGTAATTATGCAGTTCTCATTAAGTTTTTTTTTATCATTAGTCAATGCATGGATATGACGTATGACTTCTGATCATAACTAAGCTAGCCTTTCTTGTGAACTAAGTACTTGAAACAGCTGCATTATTTTGGTTTATAACAATTGATTGAAACTAGTATGTGGCATGTAATGCTAAATATATATAACCACACTTGATACACCTATATAAACACTGATGCGTCATGTTAATTTAGTCATAATAACTGGATCTGTTCCCTTTATCCCTTTTGAGAAAAACTTGTTGCAAAACCCCAAAATAAACACTGATCATTATCTGCAGTTCTGCACATTCATGCATGCACTATTTAGAATTAGAGGCAATGAAATTCATGATGCTACTTAATGCCAGCTCTTTTTTTCTGCTCTGGATTTTTTAATGCAACATTTCTTAATCAATATGTATCTTATGACACCAGAAGAAGGGCAGTTCGTCGGGAAAGAGTGAGATATTGTATTTAGTTGAGCAACTACTCATGCTCGAAAGCTTTTCAAGGTAACATCATCTTTTTCCTATCCCATTTTGTGGGTTTATGCTAATTTATTGGTCAGTTTTGGCCTATTTTTTCATTGGTCTTCTTGATTGCGAAATTGGAGGAACTTGTATGTAATTGTTTTGTATTCTGCAATGATTTTTGTCTTCTTTTATATCAGCCTGGATTTATTTGCACTTGCATGAAATTCCATGGTTAAAGTCATGCTATTTATCCATATTTATTTGCTTTCATTTTTACCGGTAATGTTGAAGAATAAATAGGTAAGTAACAAATATGAATCGAAAAGGGTCTTTAGGATTACATTTAAGTTTTTTCCTACCCTACCGAGCCTGCAAAATTTATTTGTTCTTGATTCAACTCATGTATTTCTTAACCGTAGATTGTCTAGCAGCGTTAGATTGCCTTACTAGTTACATTATGATATTTGGGAACTTTGGCTTGTTGATTCAGTTCTAAGCTTTAGATATCTTATTACATGATGCTTAATGCTTTATTAGTTATTACTTGAAGGTTACTAGTTACTTGTGTGTTTGTTGGTGAGATTCTTGCATATTGGGAGAGTAAAGAACAATCAGTAGTTTCTCTTGTAGTGCTGAATCTCTAAACAGCGCTTCATGACAGATGTAAATTCTGAAATGACATGAACTGCACTTCTATTAACAGTTCGTTTCTGGTTGATGTATAATTGAGATCACAACATTGGGCTTGTTTTCAATTGCATTCCTGGGTGACTGGGTTTAAGTCAACAACTAAGTAGAAATTGTACAATTTGTATGATTATGGCATGAAATCCTTAAATATGTAATAGTTTGCTCCCATTTGTTTTATGAGCGGAGCTTTGGCTTCTGGCGGTTTGATGCTTCTTTTTCGATGAATGATGTTGGCAACTGGCTAGCAATATTCTCTAGTTTGACATTTTTAGTTGGTACCGTTCGCATAAGCAAGGTGTGGTGACAATCTACGTAGACCAGAGTTTTAGCGTTGATGATATTCTATATCAAGATATGTATATTTGATCAATTAATATATACTATATTATAAAGCATTTGGTAAAATTCTTAAAAACAACTTATTAAGCATTACGTATTGCTTATTAATGCATAATATCTTAAAATTTTAAGTTTGCATATTTTATCTGTAGGCCTGTCTTAGTACTTATGAATGTATTTTGCAATTTCTAACAGGGAAGAGTGTGATAGACTAATAGATATTATCAATTCGCGAGTTGTAGAATGTACCATGAGAGATATAATGGATGCTGAACCAAGTAAGATTCTGAGCAGAACTGATCTTGTTATCTTTGAATATCTTTAATTGACCGTTGCTTATCGTACTTGAATTATGTATAGATAATGTTGTGTTTTTATTATCATGAACAGAGAATCCAGATACCTGTAACCAAGCTATCATGGAAGCAAGAAAACTGATCACGAAAAACATGGTTGGATTGAGTTCAAAGTCAGAGCTGGACAGCATCCATGGCTCCAAATCTCTAGTGACGCCAAATGTTAGTACTACCTTACAGTTTTTGTTTATTTGATTTCCTACTTATCTGTATGTTGTATTGCATTTACAGTACCGATAAATATCAATGTGTCGTAATGTTTGCAAAATGTGGAAATGACCCTTGTCTACGATCTTTTAAGAGTTTGCTTATATATCTTACTAATGCACATGTGAATATGCACCTATGAGTTCACTGATAAGTTAAGAGGGATTGTAAATATGGGGACATGCATGTTTGTTTGCCAAAGTTGGATGTTTCACTCTCATTAGCATGGTGTTAGAGTAACAGTAAACGACTAGGAAAGGTGTTAATGTGAAGTCGGAGGTTTGGAGGAGCATTATGGAATCTAACGGTGTTAGATTAAGCCAAAATACAAGTAAATTTAATGAAATGTAACTTTCAATGGTATTGGTAGGGAGGTTAAAGATGGATCAAGAATGACCTAACAAAAAAAGATTTAAAGTCACCTTTTGTTATTTGTGATCTGTTTTTTAGAATATGGAGAAATTGGTGAGGATGTTAATTATAGGGAAGAGCTTGGAGTTGAAATGGTCTTTGCAACCATAATTTGATCTATGGACAACATCATTGTGGTAAAGGATGTAATGTCAAAGGAATCATTACCGCACGCAGGGCATAGAGGGGGAGGTCATAAGCGTCTTTAACGTAATCCCGAAGAGAAGAAAGAGATCTTTGGAAGGTGGGTTGAAATTATCCGATCAAGAATCAAACTTATTTAAACGTTCCCCCTATTCTCTGTTTTCTTGAAAAGGGCGCTCAGCTTACAGGAACTGTTCAGTATATCGTTAAAAAAGGCAGAGTTTTTTTAAGGAACTTTGTCCTATCAATTAGCAAGTCGCATTGAATTTGAAAAGTAAGGTTTATAGAACCACGGGTATGACTTGCTATGATTTATGGGTGTCACTAAAAGTGATGTTCACAACGTGAGTGCTGCAAAAATTGGAATGAGGGATAGGTTTAGAAGTGAGCACATATATGAGGTCAGGGAGGTATTGATTGTGAAAAAGCTGAGTCAGCACAAACTGAGTTGTTTTGTCATTTGCCACATATGCCTTAGAATGTATCCTTTAGAAGCGGAGAGTTGTATAAAGAATAGGTCATTAGAGAATTGTACCAAGAAGAGGTTGTTGAAGAGAAGTAAAGGTCCACCAAGATTGATATGGGGAAGGAGTGAATAGTAGTTTAGATTAGTTGAGCATATGGGAGTGAATAGTAGTTTAGATTAGTAAAATTCCAAATCCTTTTGTTGTGAATATTGTCACACCAGGGGTCAGGGGACATCATTGTAGCTTAAAGTTGTGATCAATTGGTTACCGTAGTCATTTGGAAAGATAACTTTTTGATATCAGATGATTTTGCTAATTCCAGGGTATAACGTCTTTGTAACTTTGATATCTAAAATATTTTGGGTCCTTCATCGATGAGGAGAGTGAACCCCTTTTAAGTCTGAATTTTTTTAATAGCATTCACTGAAACCTCCATAATTGGGTGTTGTCTTTGTTAGCATCCTCGTGGTGTTTATCATGTGAATTCTTGCGTTTATGGTGGCATGTAAACTTTTCTCACAAAAACAGCAATGACTTTGTGATCTTCTAATCTTGTCTTTGGCCAAACCATGTTTTCTGGGTGTCGAGCTGTAACTAGAAGAGGTTATGTTGGAAACAGGTCTTTCAGTTCTCTACGGTAGGTTGACGTTTTTTGTTACAAATGCACATGAAGATTTGAGGAAATTTTGAAATAGCGATAGATATGGTTGGATACTTGGATCTTTCTTGTGAGTGAATGCAAGCTGGTCTTTTTGGTATTTGGCTTGTTTATAGGCTTGTGTTATGATGGTAGGACAAACTGGCAAAGTAGCTTGAGCATCTTCTTAAGCTCTTTCAGGCCAATGACATCGTTCGATATGAAAAGTTGTGCTTTTTCCTTCATTTTTTCATTAGAATTTGTTCTGGTTGACGGCTTCACTGTTTTTTGTCATCTTTTCAAACTCACCCGTCTTTTTTCACTAAAAAACCCCGAGGGCCAGCTTAACTGGCAAATAAAATTCAGGCCTTGGGGCTCCTCCCCAAAGGTTGGCTGTTTTAGTCTCCTCTGGGCCACTGAGATTTTCTGGCTGTTAACTTTAGGGTCCCATGGGATTAGTCAAGGTGCACGCAAGCCGGCCTGGACCCCCACAGATACCAAAAAAATCTAGACCACCCTTCGTGTGGTTCCTGAAAGGAGTTCACTTTACAATTTCTAGTCATTTAATCCATTTGTATTTAATCATGTTTAACCTATCCTCAAAGTAATTTTCTTGCATATCTTATAGTTGACTCTTATCTTGGGGTGTAAGAACAATTTGTAATCAATAATATATGCAGTTAATACTTAATAGAACCCAAGTAACTTCTCCTCTCCTGGCTAAGTAGGACTTGTAAAAGTGGCTTTCGGCCTCGCTGCATAACTGATAATTCTTCAGTTAAATAACAAACTGCTATTTATACCAACATCAAATAGACGTTAGGGAAATAACAAGCAACTATTAATTAAAGAAAGTTGATCCCCAACATATTGATGGTCAGGACTCGGGACTAATTTTGACATGAAATTGTAAATTTAACTTAGATAAGGAGTCATATTCTTGAAACATATTGAGATCATTCTAATTTACTTCAATCTTATATTATTTTTATTTTCTTAGATGAATCTTGTATTCATATTTCTAGTTGTAAAAATAGCAAAAATGTAGTAATAGAATTTACAGGCAATTCATATTGCACTTTTCTCTTGCTGGCCTAAACCTAGATTTTTGTTGATTTGGTTTAATGCACAGAGGGATTATCTTTCTGCTGGATCATGGAACATTCAGGAGGAAGTACGGCGGTTGCGTTCCAAGGCAACAGAAGATATGCTAACCAACCATCAATCCCCAAAACTTGCAGATTTTTCACAAAGTTCTTTGGCAAATGACAAGGCTGTAGGGTTAATGAAGCCAAGCGAGCCATTCTCTTTAGAACCACCAAAACCAGAGGAAGAAACTGTAAACCTGGCTGCAGATGAGGGTCCTCTTGGCTTCACTGGTTTGTTTCTTTTCCTCATGCTTCCAGATGATTCTACTCCCCAAACTCTGCCTAAAAATATATGCAACGTTTGATTGCACACGTAGTATAGCGAGTTTTCATTTATTAGTCAAATATATAAAATATTTTTGTGATAGTGCTAAACTATGGGAATTTTGCCAACACATATAAATTTTTTGTAATGATAAATTATAGGTAGACACTAAATTTTAATTAAAACTTTGCCAAAAAAGAGAGAAAAAAAACATTTATTTTGGGATGTGGAGGGAGTTTTACGTTAATTCTTGTTTTTTTCTCTATTTTTTATTTTCTACTTTTTTTGGTCATCAGATACAAGGACCACTCAAGATGTTTTTGAAGCCTTGTCATCCCTTCCAACAATTGAGGAGCAAAATCAGGTATCCATCGGTCACAAATACTAATTCTCTAATGTGACATGATCTCTATAAATCACCAAAAACTGTTTATATTTTTTGTGCTTCAGACGGCAGAGGAACAAGACGCTGATGTTCATCCAAACAGTGAACAAAACCTTGGGCTGTCTGACGATGTGAACCGTCTGAATGAAGGGGTTTGTCATCTGATTACTGAATCTAGAGAGATACCTGATGTGAATGTGAATGGTTCTCAGGGAAGCTCTAACACCAACGATCCCATTCCTTCTACGAAAAAGACGACCGATAGCCCAACTACACGAGCAGTGACGAGAAGCCGGAGATACAGCAAAAGAGGTAGGGGCCGGGCCAAATGATCCATTCGTAACAAGAAGCATGGATTGTAGGTTAGCTAACTAGACAAGTCTTCCTACCACTTTTTAGGGTTTAATTATTAAGAATTAACGAATGTAAACCGTAGGGTTTACATTCATGTATTGTTTGTAGTCTAAACTGCAGAAACAGGGGATTGTGTGTGTTAACTTTTAGGCTAGGGTTTATGTAGTTGTTAAGTTCACTTGTATTTAAACTAATTTACTATGTGTAATTCAGTAGCATATTGTGAAGAGGAGTTGTAATATGTAATGTAATTCAAGTATTGTAGTTGCTTCTGACTCTTTGTGTTGTAGTTTCTTTATTAATTTAAGAGTAAACTCCAATTTTTGTTGTTAGAGGTTTATTGGAAAGTTTTAAAAATGAGAAGTAAACTTTGACAAGTCTAGAAAGCATTCTTGTGGTTCTTATTTTGCTTTGAAAGTGGTCTTTGATCACTAACTTCATTAATGAATCTATGTTAAATGAGGGGCAATGTAGTCTTTTTCTGTTTTTTTAAAATTTCTTTTTGAAGTTTAATAAAGTATAGTGTGTGTATATGATAAAACTTCAATTTTGGTCCCGTCGGTTTGATTCCCTCATTGACGATGCTTCCTCCCTTCCCTTTCCCGCCGGCAAAAAACACTCCATATTTCCGATAACCCCTTCTTCTCCAACAAGTCTAAAAGTGGGGCTTGAAACTTTAATAAGTCTAGAAAGCATCCTTATAGTTCTTATTTTGCTCTGAAAGTGGTCCCTGATTACTAACTTTGTTAATAACTATCGTTAAATGAAGGGTTAAGGATTGGTCCCATGTTTGAAATTTAGGACTTTTTACAGATAGGAATGCTTGTAAGATGAGGGTCAAAGGATTGGTGCCATGTTTGAAATTTAGGACTAAAATACGTTATTTTACTGATCTTTTTTTGGACGGTCCTTGGTTCTTATCGGTAGAGATGGCCAAATCCGGGACCGGCCGTTAGAATGAGGGACGAAATCTGTTGGGAATTGAAAATCATGAGGAACATATATGCTATAAACGTTAGGGATCAAAAATGAACTTCACTCTTTAAATTATGAAAGCAATTATTTACAATATTATGGGGTTTTGCTTTGACATAATAATATAATAAAAAAAAGTAAGTTGCATCTAAAAGGTGATTAACTCTTTTAAAAAATAATTTGGGTTCTACATATTCTTACAAAAGAAAGACTCACTCATTTAATTTGGAAGAGTAAATTACATATTTTGTTCATATGATTTGCTAATTTGTTTTCCTTAATCATTCATCAATTTCATTTATTACAAGTTTATAACTCAATAATATATTTTATAACAAATTTCGTTGTTGATTTCATTTCTTTTATATTAGTGTAACAAAATAGAAATAATGCGAATTAAAGTGAAACATCTTAAAATGGAAATCTTCGTACTCATTTATGCTTCAGAAGCATACCCGGAAATGTATATCAAATCGCACATTGGTTAAACATTTAGAACCATACATGTATATTTTTCGGGTTCACTCAATTCCAATAGAAGACCCAAAAAACCACATTCTTGGTGATGAACTTCTGCTTTATACTCCCTTCATCCCAAAATAAATTTCCACAATGAAAACGGTAAACAATTTTAGAATTGTGTAACTACTGCAATTTGTATTTAAGTAAATGACAATTTCACCCTTAACAATAGCGATAGAAATTATCGCCATCTCATAATTAAGGGTAGAACGAAAAAGTAGACCTTTAGTTTGGGACAAACTAAAATAGAAATTTAGACACTTAGGCCATCCGTACCCCAGCGGGCTCGGGCTCGGGTTCACGCCAGGTGGCCAGCGGGTTGGGCGGCAACCGGGTACGGGGGCGGCGGGTTCCTGCGGGTTCGGCATGCGGGCTCCCCACCCCGCTCCTACCCGAACACTTTCTCAATTTTTATTTTATTTTTAATTCCAACGGCTATATATCAAACGGCTATTTTCAATTTATTTTATTTTTTTCAATTTAAACACTATAAATCAACCTCAAATCTCATCCATTTTTCATACCAATTCTCTCAATCCTCTAAATTCTCTCAATTCATTTTTCACTCTTAATTCTCTCAATCCTCTAAATTCTCTCATCATGAATTCAAACACCTCACCCACACCCCGTGGTAACCGATCGACGAGGTCGGATTCACCGCAAGAAACCCCGAACGTTGGTTTCCAACAATTTCAACAAAATCTTTATTTTCCTCAATTTGCCCCGGACGTTGGTTTCTCACAATCTATCCATCCATTTTCTCGTGAAGGCTTGATCCTACAAGGTTTTGCGCCCCCAAATTTCCAACTTCCTCCACCCGCTTTCAACACCGGAATCGATCTTGAAGAGATTGTTCCGGAAACACCACAAACGATCTCCACACAACAATCATCCCCGGATCGACAACCAAGTCCAACACCAAACCCGTCACCAACGCAAAACCAAAAAAAGAAAAAAATTCAAAAAAGAGCCGCCCGACAACCATGGACTATAGCGGAGGAAGTGGCTTTAGCGTCGGCGTGGATCGACGTTTCGGAGGACCCCCTTGTCGGTAACGCACAAAACGGAGGTACTATTATTATTATTATTATTATTATTATTGTTATGTAAATATAGATAGCTTCTGGGGTCGCATCGAGAAGGTGTTTTATACGTTGATGTGTCGTGAAAAATATAGAACACATCATCAACTAAGCACCAAATATAAAGATTTAAACAAAAAGGTACAACAATTCGCCAGCATCTACAACAACTTGTATAATAGTAGATCAAGCGGATCGAGTGAAGCCGATATTTTAAAAGCGGCACACGTCCGGTACGAAAATGAATACCAAACTGCCTTCACCCATGAACAAGCTTGGGATATCCTCAAATTATATCCAAAATGGAATACGGTTCCAACTATGACAAATACATCCCGGGGTTCAAAACGTACCCACACTTCCGATGAAGACGCTGAAAATGTTCAACGACCCATCGGGAGAAACACGGCAAAAAAGGCAGCAACGAGTAGTACGGACGACAACCGCCTTTACTCCGAAATGAGTGACTTGAGAAGTAAAATTGATGATTCGGTTGATTACAAAATGAAAAAACTTGAAGTCGAACAACAAAAGTGGCAAGTCGAACAACAAAAGTGTGAAATCGAGTTGGAAAGGCTATATGAAAAAGACTTCGAGTTTTTCATTTCCCCGCACGATCACCTTACCGGAGCTGCTTTGAATGCTACTTTGGCGAGAAAAGAGAGAATTCGACAAAAACATAATTGGAATTTTTAATTTTATTTTGTAATTTTTAATTTTATTTTTATGAATGTTATGATTTTTTATTAAAAAATTAGATGAGGTGGCATGTGGGTTCAAGAGGTTCAAAAGGTTGGGGTACGGGATTTGTGGGTTCAAAAAGGTTCAAGAGGGTTCAAAGTGGAAAGCTGATGTGGCGCAGAGGGTTCAAAAGGTTTGAACCTGGGGTACAGATGGCCTTATTTGAGACGGGAAAGGGAGGTATGTATTAACATTGTTTTAGTAGTTTTTTGAATAAACATAAATATAAAATTTAAACTTAAGACTTTTAGATAATAGCAAGTCCCAAGTCCCAAAGAAATGGTTTCATTTCCTTCACCAAAACCCTCTATTTTGCATAATGTCTTCCATTGCTTGTTGTTTCAATAAAGACTTTGCTACCAACTCCCATAATACTTGTAGCATAGTAACACAACTCAAATAAGAGGTCTTGGAGATGAAATATTAGAGTAGTAGTTGATTAGTGGTGGGGACTATAGCAATCGTAAACCGGAACCGGAGAGGTAGAGGTAGAGGTAGAGGGTGGGAGGGGAGGAACACTGAGCCAACAAATAGGTTACCAGGGTTCTACATTAGACTAGGGGTTGGGTAGTTTTATACACCTTTGCTATGTTCCTTATACCTACTTCCATTTTTATGTTGTTGTTCAATATTTGATATTCTCTTTTGAACTCTTTTATTCTTCTTCCAAGAAAGTCATGGGCAACATTTATTCTCACATACACTTTTTCAAAATCTAAGGGTTTTTATAGAAACAATCACTCTACTCTTTATAAGATGAAATATGCGTATATCTCACACCCCTAAACCCCACCTTCGATTGGAATCCAAGAGCCCATTTGCTTTGATGAATGTTTTTGAGGAATTTTGATTTTGTGGAAGGATTTGGAATTGGGAGAACTTGGAATATTTGGTTTATAGGATTTGGAATTGAATTGAACTCCATTACCTATAAAGAATTTTGAAGAAAAAAATTACCTTTTTATTAATTGATTATTACAAAACAAATGTTGTAAACATATTTTAATACTATTATTATTAAACAAATCCCATGAAATTATGTGAAATCCCGCGAAATACCATCTACTCGCATGAGATTTCTAAATCCCATGTTTGCGAGATTTCAATGAGATCCTCGAAATCTAAATCCAAGTATTCTTTCAAAGCAAACATAGGATTGGAATGAAATTCAATTCCAAATGCCTCCAAATCTCGCAAACCAAATGGGACATAAGTGATTCAGGGACAACATTGTCAGTTTATACTACATTTCTTTCCCAACCTATTGCACGAACGATATCGCACAAACGACTATGTCCATGCAAATATAAGAAAGAAATTTCCTATTTGCCGAAGATATACAAAAGCACTTGCTGCAGTAGAAATGATACGAAGACAACTACTACCACAGAAATTCATCAAGCAAATAACCTCGTAAATCTATTATGAATTTAGATATTAGACACAAACGTCACAAGCCCGTTAGTCAGGGTATTCACAGAAACAACCAGTAGTAATATTTGAGATAGAAATCAGATCTGCGTATAATATAAATATATTATATCCCCCACGCCCCACCTCTGTATGTAATCTACTGGGCTCGCTTGGTTTGGTTTATATTAGTCACAAACATACACAAGCATTGGCATAGTTTACTTTATGTTTTAGAAGGCAGAAAAACCTGAAACTTATAAAATACGATGAAATTCACAAAAACTACTTGCATAAAGCTCGAGTACTGCAATTGCTGTGTTATATACAATCACTTCTAACATCAAAGTCACGGATATATCAACTGGTATATATTATATAGCCTCAACAAGTCTAATTACAAGATAACAACTTAACAAGTTGCTCTTACCTATAAAACTGATTATATACAGCTGTAAGTATGTTTCTTTGTTATCAACGCGTGATGGGATCTTTCTGTGGTTTCGTGTGATGTTTGTAGAAGAAGAAAAGATATGAACGTGTGGGTTGACAGTGGATACGTCAAAAACCTGAATCATTTATCAGATAGGACAGAAGCACTCCAGGAAAGCATGAATTCACGAGCGGCTGAAGGCAAGTCTGCAAGTTGATAAAAAAAAAGATTCATGAATTTGACAAGTGATACAGGAAAAGAAATTACCTCTTTAAGACCGGCTATGTATTTCCAAGATAGGGGAAAAAGTTCATTTAGGACTATATGAATCCATATATGCTTTGATGAATATATACGCTATATAAAATTCTGAGAGAATATGCAACAATGCATATAGTCTTGCATATATAGTATATATACACATTGATGAATAGGGTTAGGTTTACAGGAAACTTGAAAAAAAATGAAAAACTGAGGAACACCATCCTGGTAACCGTCCATATGGACCGTATGCACATGTGCATACAAGTAATTTGTAACATGCACATGTGCATACAAGTAATTTGTAACATGCACATGTGCATACCGTCCAGATGAACAGTTACTAGCATGTTCCTCAGTTTTTCATTTTTCTAGGGTTTTCCCCCGAACCTCCCTCTTGATGAATATACTAATTCGTAGATACATATTTTGATGTTGTATATGCATAATGCATCAGTGCATATATATATATATATATATATATATATATATATATATATATATATCATATATGCATAGAGGGAGGTTCGGGGGAAAACCTCAAAAAATAGAAAACTAAGGAACACCCTGGTAGCCCTTCATGAAGTTGTTTTTTTTTTGCTTTTATACACGTGTGTATTATGCATTTGTGCATATGCACATGTGCATGTTACAAATTACTTATGCACAGTGCATACCATCCCAATGAAAAGCTACCAGGGTGTTCCTCAGTTTTCTAGGTTTTTTTAGGTTTTCCCCTGAACTATATACATATACCGGTTCTTATGGCTCTCAAAGTATTTATGGTTCTCATTTGAACTTCCCCCTAGTTACATATACTAGTTAAATATTATGAATTATACCATTATATAATTATTAAGAGATTTGTCATTATGTTGGAACATATTAATCGCAAATTAGAAAACCATTATCTTTTTTTTTCTGAAAGGCAATCTTCAATAAAACTAACCAGAAACAACAGAGTACATCAGAAATATAAGAAAACCATTATCTTATAAGCCATTTTTCGAAAATGTAGAGGGCCAACTAAGTTGGCAAATAAAAGTTAGGCCTTGGGCTCATCCCCATAGGTCGCTAGTTCAAGCCTCCTCAGGGCCACTTGGCGTTTCCTGACTGTTATCTTCAAGGCCCCATGGGATTAGCCGAGGTTTACCCAAAGAAAAACTACAAACGGAACTGTAGTTGAACTTAGGTAAGATGAGATGTCATATATATATATATATATATATAAATCATACATACCTCTAACTACCTCCAAAGCAACTGAGGGTATATTTATTTCGTCTTCAACAAGCCTATACACGTCAACAAGCTGCAAAATACACATGATGTAAGTTGGCAGCTACACGGGAATTCAAGATAACCAGCAGATTGCACATACCTCTTCAACATGAAGCTTAGAGTCTTCCGTCAATGCAAGAAGAAGTTGCCTACGAATTCCTTCATCAATCAGGAAAAGTCTAGCTCCGTCTTTGATTGTGTCTGTTAAGTCCAATTTCCTTTGAATCTGCACCTCTCTCGAACTTTGCCTGATTAAAAGTCCAAAGCGCAACTATTAGTTTCCCAAGTCATATCCACTTAGCTTAAAGACGATCAAAAGATGTATATTTGCATGTGTTTGTGTATATATAGGGTCGGGTTCAGGGGAAAACCGCAAAAAAAAATGAAAAACTGAGGAAACTCTCATTCATCTGGACGGTATGCACCTATGCATACAAGTAACTTGTAGCATGCACACGTGTATAAAAACCAAAAAACAACTTAATTTACTTGTATGCACATGTGCATACCATCCAAATGAACGGTTACCAGGGTGTTTCTCAGTTCTTCATTTTTTTAGGTGTTCACCTGAACCTCCCTCTCTCTCTCTCTCTCTCTCTCTATATATATATATATATATATATATATATATACACACACATACACGTACGTGTTATTTCCTTGAAGTGCGGGATTGCTGCTCATCTTTGTCACGTTCTCCTTTGCCAGCACAATTAAGTTTTCAAGTCGCTTCCATTGGAAAAGACCGTCTTTAAACAGAACCTAACACATAGAGGAAATAACTAAAGACTGAAAAACATGAAATACATCAACTAAACAGATTCATACCATCCCATCTTTAAATGTATACACGTATATGAATCATCTTTGTCTTGGAATAAAAAAAAGTTACAAAACTAGTTGATCAATACAAAAAAGACACAACTAGTTGATCGCAGCAATAAATGATCTTCAAGATTTTAAAATAGAAGAAAAGTGTTTTAAATAGCAAGCTTCCACAATATAAGTTAACTCACCTGCACAAGACGTTCTCGAAGAGCAGGGTTTGGGTCCGTCAAAAGGCGCTTTGCAATATATGGGTATGCAACCTGGTAAAGTGATTTTGTATTAGTACGTAAACCAAAATAAATATTTTTAAAGAAAATGATGTACTACATGCCATAATATTTACTCAAAGTATTTACTTTTCCAAAATAAGTAAATACTCTTAATTTTCAAATGTACTTTGGAACGAATAGCACTACCAATATGAAAAAAAGGCTTGGAGCAATACAAAATGCATGATGGAGAGGAAATATGCTAGGAGCACCATTACCTCAAGAAATTTAAAATCTGGTTTCAGCGTGAAACAGATGCCTTCTTGAGTCAACAAAGAACGAATTACGAGAGAAAACCTTTCAGGGATCCGAATTGGGTATTGGTAAACAAGTTGATTGAATTTTCCTGCATCAGAATCAAGTTCTCAATGATTTTTTTATTACACACTGAATATGACAAGGGGTAGAACTAATTTAATCTAATAGAACTTTTTTTTGATAAATAATCTAATAGAACTCAGTAACTGGCTATCTTGCCATATATATATATATATATAGGGTTGGGTTCCGGTGAGAAGTGCCAAATATGGTGAGAAACGTGAGAAGTGGTTATCAACCGTCGGAAGAGAAATGGACGCACATTAGGATGAGATGCACCGAGATAAGATGTACCGAGATGCACCGGATCAATTCCCTTTTAATCCGCAATTCATGGGAGGGTATTTGATTAAAAACGATCAACGGTTTAAAAGTACTTCTCACACTTCTCACCAAAAATGACACTTCACATGATCCCATGCCTATATATATATATATATATATCGCCACCCTCCTTTTGCAATTCAACAAAATTTACCTGTAACACTTCTAAAGTTAAAATCAGCCAATCCTTTTGTGCCAGAGTTCTCCCAAATTGATTCCAGTGCTGGAACAATGGGGGAGACATCTGTTCCACTGGCAAGAAATCCAAGTCTTGTGAAATCATTTGCCATTTCAGTATAATCTTCATTTACAGCATGGACAACAGCATCAATTAGAATCTGTTTATTTTGCTGAACAGGAAGGAAAAAAAAAACAAATAGGCATTAAAACCACAGACAAAACCAAGGAAACACTAGAAGTACGTCCAGATCAAATGGGGTTGTTTACTTCTTTTTACATTAAGTCCGGTATGAGTTAAGTTGTCTGTCTGCTGGACAGGATACCAACGGGTTTGAGGGAGGCAAAAAGAGAGGGTTGGATTATTTCTGAGCATTTCTGGTATTAATTTGTTTGGGGTGGCTTAATGGGGACAAGTGATGGGTCCCTGGCTTATTCCATATAGCCATTTTAGCTTAATGGCTTAACGATTAAGCTGTAAAGAAACACTCATGTATGGGTGAGTGAATAAGTCGTCCAGACCATTAAGCTCATTAAGCTATAAGTAAACAGCCCCCTTGTAAATCCATTGGTTAAGAGAAATGGATCATATTTCACGAAACAGAAAAAAAATATGCCTTATTTCACTTATCTAAATTGGTATGTTTAAAAACAAAGTTCTTTTTTGTGTTAACATTCCATTAAAAGGAGGTATGAAATGCATAAATTACCT
Source organism: Saussurea involucrata (assembly GCA_033807775.1). Lineage (NCBI taxonomy): Eukaryota > Viridiplantae > Streptophyta > Magnoliopsida > Asterales > Asteraceae > Saussurea > Saussurea involucrata. Next base: position 85,371,053 of record CM066313.1, read on the forward strand.
GGCTTAGCTGAGCAACATTCCCAAAGTCCACATATGCAATACGGCCATCACGCATAGCAAAAATATTTCCAGGGTGAGGATCTCCATGAAACAACCCAAATTCTAGCAACTGCCGCAAAGCAGCACTAACACCAACGGTCAAAAATCCATTTACATCAATACCAGCCTCCTTAATGGCCTGAAATAAAACGGGAAGAAAGAAACGGAATCAAACGTGAGTGGTTAACTTTCCAACAAAATTTATAGCATTCAGACCTGTGGATCAGTGCACCGAATTCCATCAATCCATTCCATAACTAGAACACGTGAACCAGAAAGCTGCCTGTAAGCCTTGGGAATTTTAACAGTAGGATCGCCTTTGAAGTTCTCAAGAAAATCTTCAATATTGCGAGCTTCCTGATTATTGTAAAACCAAAGAATTCCGGTTACTAAAAAATTAATACGAACATGTAAAAATGAGCTATCTCAGTGGCTTCATCGCACAATAGTATTTTCTTCTTTCGGAAAAAAAAATATAATCTGAATACTACCAATGTATAATCAAGCTCCTCCAGAAGCTTCTCACCAAATTCATCAACTATAAGCTCTGCATTGCAACCCAGCTTCTGTAGACTGATTCCATTCAGGAATGAAGCAAGTGTTCGGAAAAGAAAAAGATCTCGGTATATTATTGGCTCTATTTTAGGCCTTTGGACCTGCAAAAATAATAGAAATTATTTTCCATCCATTTCAGAAAGAAGCTGAACAAACACTATTGCAGACTTCAGTGTCCTTGATGGACTCAAATATATTCACCCTCCTATAAAGATTTCATGCAAATTGACTGTGTGCCCTTTTAAAAAGTTAACCAAATGTTTGACTTTTTAGACGCAAAATGATGGGAAAGATTCAACTAAATCGCTCAAAGTGCCAAATTAGCATATTTTAACCTTTATAGCAACATCCTCTCCTGATGCACGTAGAGTAGCCCTGTAAACTTGACCCAAACTTGCAGCTGCTATGGTCTCTGATGAAATTTTGCTGAAAACAGCTTCTAGCGGTTGACCTAACTCCTCTTCTATAATGCCGAAAGCAACCTAAAGCATTGTTAACCACTCACACCTTAAAGGAAAAATAAACCAATATGGGATAAGAGAAAAACTTGTGTTGCACAGACCATATTTATTAGCTCATTACCTGATTGGGAAACGAAGGAACATCGTCTTGAAGAACGCAAAGTTCATTCATATAATCTTCCCTAATAATATCAGGTCTGTTTGCAAGAACCTGTAAAAAGAAGTGACGAAAGTGTAAATGCATCAAAAGAAACTAAAAACAATCACACTGTGAACAACACCATAAGGAAACCACTAAATTTTAATGTGAACAGATACAGATACAGTAAAGCAAAACAAGAATACAAACTAATCTGCTAAAACAACCAAATAAGAAATTAGAAGCTAGCTAAAAGTGGCAAACCTGGCCAGCTTTAATGAAAGAAGGGCCCAGGTCACATAATAAATTCCTGAGCTGCCGAGCACGAAAAGGAACAACTTCTTCATCACGACCAACTAAGTAATCGTACACCAATCTAGTCCAGTAGAAACCTAACTTCCAAACAATCTCAATTCCTCTGCCAACCAGTGACAAAATCGCACCTTGTGACTCCAACACTTTACTCCTAACCTTCATCACCCAAAACACAAAAGTCATCCTCATATGATATAAAACGAAAGAACTACAATTGATCCAAGAGGATGTAAGTTAAAAGCACATAAACTCACAAATGATTTCTAAGGTCCCAAAACGAGTAGAAATCCAAGTGCACAATAAACCCAACAACAAATGTAGATAACAATAATCTAGATGTTGCACAATAATTTTCTAACGTAGAAAATTAAACCCACACGAAATATATATATATATATATATATATATATAGAGATAAAAACGAAAACGTTAGTATCTATAAATATATATATATAGGGTCAGGTTCAGGGGAAAACCTCAAAAAATGGAAAACTGAGGAATACCTGGTAGCCCTTCATCTGCACTTGTGCATACAAGTAATTTGTAACATGCACATATGCATATGCACAAATGCTTAATGCACAAATGCGTAATGCACACGTACATAAAAAACAAAAAAACAAGTTAATTTACTTGTATGCACAAGTGCACACCGTCCGGATGGAGAGCTACCAGGTTCCATTTTTCCATTTTTTTGAGGTTTTCCCCTCCCCCCCTCTCTCTCTCTCTCTCTATATATATAGCGAGATTACAATAAATAACACCGGGATTTAACGTGGTTCTAATATCGGTGTGATATAGTACGTCCACCAAAGAGAGAGCAGAAAATTATTACTACCAAACCAGAGAGATTACAACGTGTTATCGATAACCTTCGGATCAACAAATCAGCTACCCAAAAATTTCCTCACAAATAATAATAATAATAATAATAATACTTTGTTTAACAAATCGAGACTGAAAAGGTATGTATACTCACGGTATCAGGGGTGTACTTTCGAAACGGAATACAAACGCCACGCTCAATATCTAACTGTTCTAAAGCACTGCTACTACTAGACGGCTTTGACGACAATTGCATCTCCTCTCTACTCCGGCTACCACCTCCCTTCACTGCAGCACCGCCACGGCCCGTCGTCGCCGCCGCTACGGCCTTCACAGTCTTCAAAACCTTCTTCTTTCCTTGGCTCCGAATACCAACAACAACAGGAAACCGGCTTCTGTAAATTGTAGACACACCAACAGATGTATAACAACTGGAATTCAGAAATGGTTTATGGATATGATAACTAGTGCTAGTCATTTCCATGACTATGAAGAAAACGAGCCCTAGAAAGATGAATTGAATGCAAAATTGAGGAATTTGATTAAGAAACTGTATGGTAATTTTGGTGATGGAATGGTTATTTGGGGGGTTTTGGGGATTGACTGAGGAGAGAGCCTGTGGTTGCAGTTGGATAAGAAAAGTAGCAACGGAAGAGTAGTAATTAGCCACGTGTAAGCACGAGAATGGATGGAAACTCTGGGCAAGGGCCCCCACATTCTAGGTTCATTAAAGTCGGAATCACTTTAAACTTAAATCGGCTATCTTTTTTTGGTTGATTTTTGGATAAAATTGGTTTTTTGGATTAATATTTTGTATGCATTGAAAAAAAAATTTAAGTTTTTTCTAAAAGTTTATTGAATATATCGTTTTTTATATATATTAAATCATTACTAAATATAAAGTTTTTTTAAAGAAAGTCTAATTAAAGTTATTAAGCTATTAACAAACAGATCCTTAGTTCCATTTTAAACAAGTATTATTTCGCTTTTTAGCCGCTCTCATAATCTCCTCAACTAACTTCAGTTTTTACTCAATTTTAGAAGTGAATTTTTAGCAAGAGTTTTATGTAAATCTATTATACATTTGCATAAAGTCTATTTTCATTTTCAATATATATATATATATATATATATATATATGGCTCATTGTGTTGGCCCTAAGTTGAGATACTATACTTGTATAAATAAACGAGTGTTCAGTTTTGGAAGTTGCAGTGTAGAAGCTATAAATCCTTTGGGGATTGAGCTTCTGATATAAATCCTAACCAAGTATAATTGTTTCTTAGTTGTTCAAAAAAAATATAATTGTTTCTTATATGATACTAGTGTGCGCCCCGTGCGTTGCGCGGTAGCGAGTAATATTTTAAGGAATTACTTGATTGCATTAAGATAAAGGTAATTCATAGGTTAATACTAATGAGATACGATTTAAAACGAAAAATACAATTTCATAAGTGGTTCATTTTCATCTACTGATTACCATTTGTTGTTACGAATAAATTGAGATTTATTGGTGATTATTTTGTTGTTATATTGTTTAGAACTCAAACGACACACCAAACATATTGTTGTTACGAATGGTTTGAAATTTTTTTTCCCAAAAAGGGTTTGACTAAACTTAGTGAACTCTATGAGTTTCCACAAATTAAACATGTATCCCTCTCTTGTTGTCAATATATGTTAGCATGTTTCATAAAAATGTTAATCTTTTTATGAGTGTGAGATTACCAAACTCATTTCAAATTTATATACAACTTTCCTTCGTCATTTCTTGTAGTCCATTTCATTCTCCAATCTAGTATTCCCTCATCAATGTGGAGTGACTAAAATAATACCACAATGCAAGATTTAAAAATAAAAATCTTACAATGTCACTTCAAATACCCTTGGTTATTTCTTTTATACATATAAATAAAGATAGATAGAAAATGTAAATATTTTTCTATTTATATATATATATATATGTTATATAAATATTTATGTTATCTTTTGTAAAATATCTATTGAGGTATTAGTCAAAAGACGTTTCACAATGGCACCTCAAATTATTTTGGTTATTTCTTATATATATAGATTGATTGTTTTATTCAATATTTGAAAAGTCTAAAATCTTATGGCTTTTGGGTCGTAGTTTATTGATTGTTTAATTGTGTTTGTAAACAAACTTCGTTTTAACAATCATTAATCTCTTTTTAATTTTCAATGACACCTTCTCCTATTAATACACTCTCATTTTCTAATATATCACAATTCACTATTTGAGAATACAAAAATCTTATGGCTTGACAAAATGTCATCACATCCATCTTTTTTACACAAACGTCTTTATTCTAATGTTTCAACTTCTTACCAATGTAGGATAGTTACAACTAAACCACAATCCACTATTTGATACTCAACTCTCATGGTGCTAACTCGTATCTTTTGGGTTTTCCTTTTATCTATTTAAAGATATTAAATGTTTAACTATTACATGAAATGTTTTGTCATGTAAATTAAAAAAAACTATTTAACCCAAAAATGGATCAAATTTTGTATGAACCTTCAAGCCATATTCTATCCTTTATATAGCCACTCACACTTCCAACTTTTCGCTTTTGACACCAATGTAGGACAATGAAGAATCAACCACAATTTCACCATTTGATGAATACTTGATTCTCATGATGCCACCTCATTACTCTTGGGTTTTCCTTTTATATATATAAAGATTTGTTTTTATCGACCCAAATTCGTCTTTGTCAACACTAAATCTAGTTCAATTTAATTTGATTTTGGATAAAAGAAACCATGAAACATATAAAATCAATTACTTAAACGAGATCGCATCCATCTCAAAGCCATCGACTTGATACGGTTTAATGTAATTTCATTTGTTATGTACAGAAATGATCTTTGAGGATCTTCTTGTAATTTTCATAACATTTGTGATCATGTCTGATATTTAGTACTCCCTTCGTAAATTTCTACAATTAAAATGTCATACATTTTTTAACGTACATAATTATTCCATTTTTTGTTAAATAAATGACACCTTTTACCTTTACTTAATTTTTCTCTATTAACTGTAGGGTCAGGTTCCGGTGAAAAGTGTCAAATTTAGTGAGAAATGTGAGAAATTGTTACCAATCATTGGATGAAAAATAGACGAACATTAGGATGAGATGCACCAAGATGCACCGAATCAATTATCTTTTAAGCCACAATTCATGAGAGGAATTTAACTAAAAGTGATAATGGCTTAAAAGCACTTTTCACATTCTCACTAAAACTTTTCATATGATCTCATGTATATAAATTAATTAAAGATAATTTTGAGAATTTAGTAGAAGACAAACATTAAAAAGAAACCACAAGGGTTGTGGCGTACTGGTTAAGACCCTGGAGGATGTGGTGAAATGACCCATCTGTCCAGGGTTTGAATCCAGACATACACAACTTGTGGCCACTGAGGTTTAATCTCAGGGCTGATGTCTTACGGTCATAATTTGCCAAGGGATTCGTCTAGGCTAAAAAAACATTAAAAAGATGTGGACTTTTGCCATGAGCCTATGACTTGATCGAAATTTCATTGGAAAATTAATTAAAATACCCAAAGTTTGACTTTGACTTACCAAAATACCCACAATCTCGTTGATTTTACCAAAATACCCAAAATTTCCGTAGTGGACCCTCCGATCGCGGGCCTGGGCCCACGTGTCACCACTGTTTGGCCAAAACTTCAGCGAAGGCCCCTCAAGATTTCCCGCGGTACAGTTTTGGCCCCTTAAGAATGCCCGCGGTAGCAAAATCGGCCCCTGTCCCGCGGAGGTACCCCGCGATCGTGGGATCACCTAGGCACGTGTCATCCCAGGGTTGAAACCCTAATTTCATTAATGTATCCAACCCCCCACCCACCTACAATTCGGCCGCTATAAGAGAGAGGGTGGGGGACCTCATTCGGCCACCACTTCCATTATAAAATTCCTCTCCCAAACTCTCTCAATTTGTCGTGTGGAATACGCGCTCGATTTGAAGATGGCTCGTGTTACTAGTTTGGTAAGTTTTTCTTAAGTTTGTTGTAGTTTTTCTTTATGTTGTTATTTTAAATTTTAAAATATATGATATGTATGTTGTTAGAGTGTTTTTAACTTTGTTGTATGTTTGAATGTGTTATTTGTATGTTATAATGTTGTGTTTATTATAGATGTTAGAGTTTTTTTTTATAAAAATATGCTAGTGTTTTTTTTATAAAAAGATGACTGTTTTTTTATAAAAAAAGATGTTAATGTTTTTTATAAAAATAAATGTTAAGAGTGTTTTTTATAAAAAAAGATGTTAGTGTTTTGTTTTATAAAAAGATGAGTGTTTTTTATTAAAAAAAATGTTAGTGTTTTTTTTATAAAAAGATGAGTGTTTTTTATAAAAATAAATGTTAGAGTGTTTTTTATAAAAAAAGATGTTAGTGTTTTTTTATATAAAAAGATGAGTGTTTTTTATAAAAATAAATGTTAGAGTGTTTTTTATAAAAAAAAGATGTTAGTGTTTTTTTATAAAAAGATGAGTGTTTTTTATAAAAATAAATGTTAGTGTTTTTTTTTAATAAAAAGATGAGTGTTTTTTATAAAAATAAATGTTAGTGTTTTTTATAAAAAAAAAAAGATGTTAGTTTTTTTTTATAAAAAATGAGTGTTTTTTTATAAAAATAAATGTTAGAGTGTTTTTTATAAAAAAAAGATGTTAGTGTTTTTTTATAAAAAGATGAGTGTTTTTTATAAAAATAAATGTTAGTGTTTTTTTTAATAAAAAGATGAGTGTTTTTTATAAAAATAAATGTTAGTGTTTTTTATAAAAAAAAAAGATGTTAGTTTTTTTTTATAAAAAAAATGAGTGTTTTTTTATAAAAATAAATGTTAGAGTGTTTTTTATAAAAAAAAAAAGATGTTAGTGTTTTTTTTATAAAAAGATGAGTGTTTTTTATAAAAATAAATGTTAGAGTGTTTTTTATAAAAAAAAATGTTTGTGTTTTTTTTTATAAAAAGATGAGTGTTTTTTATAAAAACAAATGTTAGAGTGTTTTTTATAAAAAAAAAAGATGTTAGTATTTTTTTTATAAAAAAGTTAGTGTTTTTTATAAAAATAAATGTTAGAGTGTTTTTTTATAAAAAAAGATGTTAGTGTTTTTTTTTATAAAAAGATATGTGTTTTTTATAAAAATAAGAGTTAAATACGAATTTGGTCCCTGTGGTTTACAAATATTAACGGCTAAGGCCCCTTAAAGATTTTTTTAACGATGAACGTCCCTTAACTTTCTATTTCATAACATGTAGAGTCCATGTGGTTTACAAATATTAACGGCTAAGGTCCCTGTGGTTTACAAATATTAACGGCTAAGGTCCCTTAAAGTTAACTAACTTTGTAAACCACAGGGACTCTACATGTTATGAAATGGAAAGTTAAGGGACGTTCATCGTTAAAAAAATCTTTAAGGGACCTTAGCCGTTAATATTTGTAAACCACAGGGACCAAATTCGTATTTAACTCTAAAAATAAATGTTATAGTGTTTTTTATTAAAAAAAATGTTAGTGTTTTTTTTATATAAAAAGATGAGTGTTTTTTATAAAAATAAATGTTAGAGTGTTTTTTTATAAAAAAAAAAGATGTTAGTGTTTTTTTTAATAAAAAGATGAGTGTTTTTATTAAAAATAAATGTTAGAGTGTTTTTTAGAGTAAACTACTATTTTCGTCCTTGTGGTTTGGCGTCTATAACGATTTTCGTCCCTGTGGTTTAAAAACTGCTTTGTTCATCCCTATGGTTTGCATTTCATTTCTCTTTTCATCCTTCATCCTAAAAAAAGTTAAAAAATCATTTAAAATTAAGGGTAATATAATCTTTTTAGCTTTTTTTTATATTTAATTGCATTAAATACTATTGACTAAAACAAAAATCTAACCTAACCTAACACACAAACCCTCCCCAGACCCACATCAAACCCATCTTCTTCCTCAAACCATGCACCATTTTTCCTCACTCCTACCATTTTTATGTGTTTTAATTACTTCTCACATCAACCATTCAACCCTCTCACAGCAAGTTCATAATTTTTTTCCATAAAAATTTAAAGATCTTTCTATCATCATGCATGTCCTTCCTCCAACATGTTCTATATATATATATATATATATATATATCTTGCTCTATTTGTTCTCAATATATACATATAAATTCTACAAGACACAAAGTCACACATGTGTGTTTATTCAAATCATCAAGAGGTGACGTTCACGTTTGAATGTGTTATTTGTATGTTATAATGTTGTGTGAGAGGGTTGAATGGTTGATGGGAGGAGTGAGGAAAAATGGTGCATGGTTTGAGGAAGAAGATGGGTTTGATGTGGGGCTGTGAGGGTTTGTGTGTTAGGTTAGGTTAGATTTTTGTTTTAGTCAATAGTATTTAATTCAATTGAATATAAAAAAACTAAAAAGACTATATTACCCTTAATTTTAAATGATTTTTTAACTTTGTTAGGATGAAGGATGAAAAGAGAAATGAAATGCAAACCACAAGGATGAAAAAAGCAGTTTTTAAACTACAGGGACGAAAATCGTTATATACACCAAACCATAGGGACGAAAATCGTAGTTTACTCTGTTTTATATAAAAAAAGTTAGTGTTTTTTATAAAAATATATGTTTGATTATAGGTCCCCTAAACTTTGGTGAATGACAACTTAGGTCCCTAAACTTTGGTGAATGACAACTTAGGTCCCTAAACTTTGCTAAATTACAAGTTAGGTCCCTAAACTTTGCTAAATTACAACTTAGGTCCCTAAACTTTGGTGAATGATAACTTAGGTCCCTAAACTTTGCTAAATTACAACTTAGGTCTCTTAACTTTGGTGAATGACAACTTAGGTCCCCTAACTTTGCTAAATTATTTAATTGTTTATCTTTCTTTTGAGTTTCCTAGTCATAAATAAATTTTCGTAAATAAATGGTATGAATATATAAAAACATTTAAATTGGTTTCACATGCTACACTCAAATTCATTTTGGCCTCTTGCCAAAAGCATCTATATATAACACTATTATATATTGAAATAAAATAAACCGCAACATATCTATTTGGATTTTGTCAAACGGGTGTAAATAGCCCTAAGGTATGTGGGGACTTAAGCAATCCTTGTGATTCCCCTGCTACTTGGAAGTCCAATAGATTGAGTGGTTTCTTTTCTAAAACTAAAACAGACGAGTAATTATCAACACAATAAACCAAACAAGCAAAAGCATCTATATATAACACTATTATATATTGAAATAAAATAAACCGCAACATATCTATTTGGATTTTGTCAAACGGGTGTAAATAGCCCTAAGGTATGTGGGGACTTAAGCAATCCTTGTGATTCCCCTGCTACCTGGAAGTCCAATAGATTGAGTGGTTTCTTTTCTAAAACTAAAACAAACGAATAATTATCAACACAATAAACCAAACAAGCAAAAGCATCTATATATAACACTATTATATATTGAAATAAAATAAACCGCAACATATCTATTTGGATTTTGTCAAACGGGTGTAAATAGCCCTAAGGTATGTGGGGACTTAAGCAATCCTTGTGATTCCCCTGCTACTTGGAAGTCCAATAGATTGAATGGTTTCTTTTCTAAAACTAAAACAGACGAATAATAATCAACACAATAAACCAAACAAGCAAAAGCATCTATATATAACACTAACTATAACATCCGTGAATGACTATGTAGAGGGATTTCTTTTACATTGACTTGACGTTAAAGTGTCGCGTTGGCTACATGGTGGAGTTGAGACAGCGCTTCGCGGAATTAGGTGATCGCGCAGCTATCGTTGAGGACATCTTTAGAGGGACACCTTTCGGTCCATGGATGGATCTTACCAATTCTAGTGGCGACTCCACGCTAGTCCACATGTTTCTACAGTTGGAGGTCGAGGTCTCCAATGGTGATCCGAAGGAGATGTATTTTGATGTCTTCGGACATCAAATGCGGTTTGGGCGTCATGAGTTCTGTCTAATCACATGACTACTTTTTGGAGAGGCTCCCCCCTTCCTCCCTTAGCAGACATTTCCTTCGTTCGTAGGGTTTGGCCTGGCGTGTCACCATCTCGTTTGAAGCTGAAGACAGTCGTGGAGACGATGAAACAGGGCCTTGATGCCCTAAGCGACCAGGATGTTGTCCGTGTATGCTTGGTGGCGATCGTGGATATGGGCTTCATGGGCCGTGAGTGGAGCCAGACTGCTTCCGAGACGGTCCTTAGGGCCGTCGAGGACTTGGATTTGTTTAACAGGTATCCATAGGGTAGCCACATCTGGACACATGGCTACACCAGATGCACCGAGCCATCGCCAAACGCCCCGATCGACTTGCCAAGATGAATCTTTGTGGATTTACATACGCCTTCAAGGTTAGATACGTAGTATAACATAAATAATAATACATACAAACTGTTTGGCTTTCCTTTTTACGTACTTGCTCTTCTTGTGTAATTCCAGATATGGATCTTGGAGATGTTTCCCGTAGCCATTCAACATTTCACCAAGCGCACCGACAGATTAATTAGGGGAACCCGTTGGGACCGGGGTCTTTCCCTAAATAGGCAGACTTGGCTTGAGTTCTTCAGCCAATCTAGACATGTAAGTTCTTTTACTATGTTTACAATGTTGCCTACGTTAGTCCCGCTTATTAAATTTTTTGTGTTTTGCCATATATTTAGCCGCCGCTTATGCCTTTCGCAAACCTTCTGCCTACTGCCTACGAGAGGGACACACCTTGGTACAGAAACAGCGTGGCCTTTTTTGACAGAGAGGCAGCAAGGGTCCGACGTTCCTCTCCTTCCCCATCTGGGTCCAGTTCCTCATCTGACGAAGAGGCGCCCCCTTCCTCCTCCCATCATAGGTTCAACAGGAATGCACCACAGCAGCAAGGGATGAATGTGGATTGCGGTGTCTGGGTATGCCGTAACGTCAGCATGTTGATTGACGGCGATGTGCCAGATTTACATCCAGACCACACCGAACGAGAGGCCATGAACTATCGGATGCATATGGCGGAAACCATTTATGCACATTGTACTTTAGGTTAGATTAGCAGGTTGTTTATGTAACATTAAATGATTGTTATTTTTAGTGTTAACTTATTTTGTTAAAGTATTGTGATTGAAGTTATAATTTTGTTTATTATTTTGTTAAAGTATTGCACATATCAATACTTGAAGCCTAAAAAGTGTGACAAAAACAGTTAAAAAGATAAAGGGTGTAGAAAAGAAAATAAAAGAAATGATCATGAACCTACAACTTTGCCGAGGTTTTACCATGATCATCAACCTGCAACAACTTTGGCAATGGTGAATATGTATTAGCAAAGCCATCCAGTGTCATTGATGATGAAGAGGAATCATGTGCAGAAGATGCATGGTAGTATGGGGAATCATGTGATGGTGCATGATAACATGTACATGCATCGTGATGATCATGCTCCTCCCATGTTTTGCCCTGCTCACTATTACTAAATACCATGCTACCATAGTTTTATCTTTCTAGTACCTAGTAAGTAGGTTTATGAAACTTGCGGTAATCCTAATATAGAGATTATTGGATGAACAAGCATTTATTTCTTGATTCACATGTGCATTAATCCTTAGACTACTTAAAGACTACTTTTCAGCCTAATGAAAGACCTTTATTCATGAGCAGACTTCCTTTTGCAGACGAATCTTGCAATTACTTTTTCAGTCGAATCTTACAGGCTCTTTTCAGACGAATCTTACAGTGAACTATTCAGACGAATCATGCAGGCAACTTTTCAGACGAAATCTTTGACCATATCCACATCCCTGATAAAAGAACATACATTTTCACGGCTATAAGTAGATGGCATGATGAAGTAGTAATTCACAACTTGCTATCTATCTTTTATACATTCTTTTACACCGTTTACAAACATTCTCTCGCTTTTCTTAACACTATGGCTGGAGGTTCAAGATCAAGGGGAACAGGTCGGCGGATGGGGCTGGAACTTCACGTTCGACAGCCTACCAACCACTGAACGATGGAGCTCGTCGGAGTACCTGGAAGGTACCAGAAACAGACGAGGAGTGGAGAAACCATGGGAGAACTGCGGCCGATGATCCATTCACGACTGAGGAGGCAGAGGACTGGGAGATAGCATGGGAGCAATACTACCTCGATAATGCTTGGAAAAGCCCACCAAGGTATCATTGTACCCAGCCGACGGGTCTTCTACAAAGTCAACGAATTACTCCCTTAGTGCAAGAATCCATTGATGAGGCGAACGCCGAGATCGAAAAGGTAAAGGCTATGTGGAACCATAACAGGGAGGTTCAGCAGGGGAAATGGAGTATCTAGCGGAGAAGAAACGAGAACTGGCCATGACTAGGGCTCACGTTCGGGAGGTGCAACGACAGATTAAGGAAGTAGAAGAGGAACTAAAAGAAATCGAAGAGGACTACACGGGAATGAAGGACGTGATCAAGGAAAAGGTTAACTTCATCATTGGAATCTAGGACGCCTTCCAGTAATATATTTCTTTGTTTACCTACACTGTATTCGTTTCGGTTGGGAAGATGATTTGCAATAATATATCTTTTAATTAATTTACCTATTAAATAACTTAAAATGGGGAAAATATTTCTTTAATTAATTTATATATTAAATACATTAAAATGAAAATGAAAAAATACATTAAAAACCCCAACTACATAAAATGATAACCTAAAAACTACAAGGACCAAAAATGTAGTTTTTTCCCCAAACTGGAGGGGCCAAAATTGTAATTTCAGTTTACCGCGGGGTACTACCGCGGACAGGGGCCAAAATTGTACCGCGGCCAAAGTGTGGGAGGGGGGGTCCGCGGCTACCGCGACCAATCTTGAGAGGCCAAAAGTGCACCGCGGGAAATCTTTAGGGGCCAAAAGTGGAAGTTTTGGCCAAACAGTGGTGACACGTGGGCCTTGGCCCGCGATCGCGGGGCCCACCACGAAAATTTTGGGAATTTTGGTAAATCGAACGAGATTATGGGTATTTTGGTAAGTCAAAGTCAAACTTCGGGTATTTTAATTAATTTCCCAATTTCATTCTATGAGTGGCCACATATCTTAGATTCTTGATAAGCAACGGTAACCGTGGTTCCACCACCACATCTTCAACAAACCCTACATCCATAGCCAATTCGCCACTGTTGCTCTTCTTCATAATCTGTTTCTGAATTAGCAATGGCTTCTTCTCCTTTCTCAGTAGTTTCCTTTTCATCTGCTAACACTGAGCTATCTGTTACTCGACTTTCAAGTCGTCAAAATTTAGTATTATACCCTAGACGGCAATGCCTTGGAATTTTTCATCGTAATTGCAGATCCAATTGGAACGTTATCAGTGCTTCGGTGTCATCTCCGGTGCAGGAGGTATCGTCGTCGTCGTCATCGCAGCGCCCGCCTGATGAACTTGCGGCCTCCATTTTGTCGAAGGTTTTATTTCATCATCTTCATTCAATTGTATCGTTGCTTTTATCTTTCCTTTTAACATGTTTCCAGGTTTAGGTTTTTGTTTTTGTTTTTGTTTTTGAGTATATTAATTTGTTTGCGGAACATATGATAAATTTCAAGGAATTTAAATACATGCTCCAAAATTGTTAGGAACTCTAGTTGCCATGGCTCGCAGTGGCGGACACCAAGGCCCGGAAAGTCGGTGAATTCCACTGTTTGGAGGAATTCTAAGTTTTTTGGTTGATTTTCCTAATATTTTCTAATATCACGGAGCACCCCTCAAAGTTTAGCGGGTACACCTTTCATACCTCAAATAAAATCTTACCCGCTAAAATAAGTTGAGCAGGTGTGCATGGGAGCCGCATACATAAGTCCGCCCCTATGGCTAAGATTCCATGTCCACAATCCTGAAAATGAGCAATGAAACCTAGCACTCCCGCACGGGGTTGTCATCATCAACTCTCAGGCTGCCTTAGGTGTCTAACTAAGTCAGCCAAACTACAAGAATACCAAACAAAAAGGGTAAGACAAAAATGCTAAGATGATTGAGAGAACTTCTCTTATATTACTCAACTTGTCTACAATTGAGTGGATTATGGAGTGTGGTTTACAAGTAAGAAACTACCTCTATTTATTTACTTTATAAAACTATCTAGATATTCAGAAGGAAACTTCTAGCTAAACAAAGACTAGAATAGAATTATCAAGATATTTACAAGGAAACTTCTAGCTAACAAAGACTTAAAGGGTGCGTTGGGTACGCAGACAAGATAGAACAGGACATGATGGGACAGGACAGAACAGTTGTTCAGCGTTTGGTAGACAGAACAGAACAAATAACATTAGATAAAATACAAAAAATAAAATTTAAATAATGAATAAAATATAAAATAGAACGTGTATTTGATGTTTTAGAAGAGAATTAAATTTTATTTTAAGGTTATATTGGTAAAACACAAGTCTGTTCCACCTTGTTCCGGCTAGTTCCATGGGGTGGGGGTGGAACAGGTCTGTTCCACTTTGTTCCACCCTGTTCCTGTCTGTTCCACATAAAAGTCGTGCCAAACATGGAACAGTGATCCCTGTTCTGTCCAGCATACCAAACGCACCCAAAGTGTATGGATCTTTCCGGGATATGCTTGTCCCTCCTTGATCTACTCTTGGCTCTTCTTGATCCATTTCCAAGGTTCCTCCATTCTCTTAATTGATCTAGAATGTTCCAGATTTCCGGAGAATCTTCTAGTTGGACGTGATAACAAGCAGAGGAAAGATCTACGAGGATCTAGTAATACTTTCAGAAAGAAGTTTCACATTTCACAACTTCACATTAATGTAATAAATAGACTATAGATTCACTAGAGTTTAGCTGCTCAGAATTATAAAGCTCGAGTTTCATATTTCTGTCATGATCAAGAATCTATAATTTATTCTTTTTCTGAAACACAGGAATATATTTTGGAACTCTGAATCGTTATAGTGTTCTAAAATATGTCCTAATTCTTTTTATCGAACATGATCACTCATCATATCCATATGATGGTGACAAGCCTTCAAATTACTTAAATCAAATCATATGCTAGTTACGGGTCTCCAAATCATAGTCGACCTAGTGAAGTATTGAAACATTCTTATAGTTGCAATGTAGAAAATCATAAATTTATTTGGACATTTAGGATCTAATATTTAACAAGCTTCCAAAAAGAAGGTACAAGTGTACATGCCAAATCATAATTCATATCATATATTATAATCTGAAAATAGAATGTTGAGTCGTTTACTGTAATAGTGACAAAAGCACACTCACAAATGAATATTTCTATAATATGAATTTGTAACAACTATAAACTCGTTAAAATTTTCTCCTAATCCTAGAATATGTTTAGGTTCTATGAAATGATCCGAATAAAAAACAACATACTCTGCCAATCACCTTTTTCATGAAACGGGTGAAAGGATGTAAGTTTACAGTCTGAGGCAAAACCATATTGCCTGCACAGTTTCAGCAATATGTGAATTTGGAAATCATGACTTTAATCCATTTCTAATGGCGTATGTGATAACAGTTTTAGACCGATTTTGGACAATCCAGATTTAGTGGAGTCTTGGACATTTTCAACTAATCTAAAATGACACCACGTAACTTTATTGCATTGAAAAGGAATTAGGATATTGTCACCTCACAGTGATTTGTAGAAGACATCCAAGGATTTAGGAAGTGCATATAATATCTAATTTTGATAAATGGGTGATTTTTTGTAGTTTTTGACAGGAACTACAAAGTCAACACATTGGAAAGATCACCTCATAAAATATGTTCATTGGTCAAATCAAAATAATGTCAAAAAAAGCAAGTTCTACACAGTCGAACAAGTTTTTTTTGTTGGTATGAAAGTCGCAGAAAACAGATTGATATAAGAGTTCAGAAAAAGTGTCTAGATAGAGTTGGAGTCCTATCAAAACTGAATCTCTATCTTTCTATTTAAATATCTGGTAGCATTTGGATTCATATCACACATCATTCTCATCTGTTCCATTCTTGTTATATCACACAAAAAACTTGTCTATGGTTGCCAATATTTTAATCATGCTTTTGTAGTTTGAGCTACTTTGATGTGGTTTAATTATTAGTCTTAAATATCTTATAACATGGTGAACTTAGTTGTATGTATATCTAAATTAGGTTATGCAAACAGATCGAGGAGTTACACTGACAAGGGAACAACACATGCAAGTAGCTGAATTGGTTGGGGAATTGAATAAATATTGTGTAGATTCACCTGTGAAATGCCCGCTGATTTTTGGAGGTACTCTGTTACTATGATGACTCTTCTTTCTTTAATTTTTATCTGTAGCCTTGTTTGTTTTGTCTTCTTTATTTGCTAACTTTTTTAAAGCTTTTTGGTTGATGTTATTGAAGGATGTAATGTAGTATTGTTAGATTCTTATTAGGCTTCATATACATGTCTTTTTAATAAATATCATTGGTTTGCAGACACAAGCCAATTGAGAAACAGAATTACATTTCAAGGGATATACAGAATTATATGATATAAAAAAAATACAGCATTTAGGGGCAACATGGTCATTTTAACAGGTTTTGTCGAGTCTTGTCCAACTTCGTCCAATCCTGTTCTAGTCGTACCAATCGTAGAAAAGACAATTAGTCCTATCTTGTCCTGTCCAGTTTGCTCACCAAACGCACCCTAAAAGGCCAAAATGCAATGACATTTGCACTATTTGATGTAAGGATGATCTTCTTTCTCAAGCAGGCTGAAAACTCGTTTATCAAGTATAATAGGTAAGAAACCGGAAGAACTGAACTTTTGTTACATTAATTGAGAAAAAGAAAAGTTAATCGTTACACTAAAGAGTAACTAAGGCAAACTTTGTTACATTTTGATGCATTTTGTCTTTGCTAAAAGGGTAAACTAGACAATTTGCCCTTCAAAACTTTCGAAAAAGATGTTGCAATTACTCAATTAGGGACTTCGATCTCCAACCTTTCCCGACATAAGAAGTAAGCATTTGTGTTTGATTCCTACTTAATATTCCAAGCATTGTAGAATATAGATTTGGATTCATTCTTTGTCCTCTGAGTTAACATCAAAATGTTAATATTTAGTGGTTTATGATTCTTGTGAATATCTCGATTCAATCGTGAACTTTTTATCAGACTGGGACGTGGTGTATTGTTCAAATCCTACATCGCCTGGTGGGGGTTTCAGGAGCGGATTGGGACGCCTTGTTTTCAAAACAAATGAAATGGTTCAGGCTGTTGAGGCTCCTGATATTGTGCGAAACAAAGTATCCTTCTCTGCTCTTGGTTTCCTCGATGGAGAAGTCTCTTTGAAAGGTACGTTTTCCATCTTTAACATAAACACTTGCGTTTAAAACACAGAAAAAAGACCATGACTGAGTGAGCGATTCCGACTATGGTACTAATAGTTCATTGCAAACTAACTATTAGTGTTTTTCAGCATTTTTAGCTAACGCAATGGTTAGATTGCTTGAATAAAGTCTTCCAAGGGGTTCCGTCCCCTTTTCCAAAAAACAATTGGTTAGGTTGCTATGAAAAAAACTAATTCACTCGAGCCAAATATGTCATGGGTTTTGTTGCTTATTGTGAACCATGGTTTTCCTTATGTTAGACTTCAATGGAGTTATAGAAGCTTTCTAAGTAATGTAAAGGAAGACGTTATCTAAGGGACCCACAAATTGATAACGTTAAATGACTATGGCCATGTGTGGCAAATATAAGCCAACTTAGTTTTCGAGTTTATTGAAATAGCCCTATTCGATAAGCCATAAGCTTGCTTTTTGAGAAGCTAATTCAGGTAGTGTTTCAATAAACTGTGGGGCGGCTTTCACTTTTTTCAAATTATGCCCCTTGTATTTATATTTTACATAAATGACCAAAAATCTAGCTTTTTAGATTATTTTACATTGCCATCTAGCTTATCATTAGTTTTTGTCAACATAACTAGTTTATCCGAACATGTTATGAATTTTCTTACATATTGTGAATGCCTGAATTAAAAGGAAGAAGTTATCTAAGAGACGGACAAAATTGAAAACGTTAAATGACTATGGCCATGTTTGGCAAATATAAGCTAGCTTGATTTTTTAAGCAATGTGCTAGCTTTTTAAGAAGCTATGTAGCAGTTTTTTCACTTTTTTTTTCAATCATTCCCTTTATATTTTACAAACGACCAAAAACCTTAGCTTTTTTGGTTGTTTTACGTTGTCAGCTAGTTTTTGCCAATTATTACCAGTTTATCTGCTAACAGCTAGCTTATCAGTTAGTTTAACAAAGATAACCTATAACAATAGTAAGACCTTAACCTCTATCCACATCAAGTAATTTGACCCGTGAATCCTCCATCACTTATTCATGTCTTTGTTTCTTTTCGTACCTTTGTAAATGGGACCCACTAATCTACGATCGCATATTTGCATCTTCATTTCTTCTCACACCTTTGTAAACGGGACCCACAAAATAAAAAATGTTAAAATTGAAGCACGTTAGCCTTTCTCTAATCATCGTTAGATTTTGATTGTACTGATATAGTTGTGTTCCAATTTCATGTTCTGATAATTTGATATATTGATTTACTAGTTTTCTTGTTTTTGTTATATGTAGGAAAATTGATAGTTTTAGATGAGAAATGGATTAAGGTGGTGTTTGAGCGACCTGAACTTAAGATAGGATCGTTAGAGTTTGGGTTTGGTGGTCAGAGTGAGGTGGAACTCGAGATTACGTATATTGATGATAAGTTGAGATTAGGGAAGGGATCTCGGGGATCGTTGTTTGTTTTCCAAAGGCGATAGCCGACTTTCTAAAGAACATGGTGACCTCCAACCATGCCTTGTTGTATCAAATCATGTCGCTTTTTGGCATGATATTGTTATGTTGTATATAACAAATTAATAAATATTTATCTCGTTTAATTTATATCTTGCTATTGAAGATGTTATGCTTTAACAACTTGTGGCCACTGAGGTTTAATCAGGGCCGATGTATTACACTCATAATTTGTCAAGGGATTAGTCTAGGCAAAGCCTAGGACACCCTTCAAAAAAAAGATGTTATGCTTTACGTTCGTCAAGATGATGAATCAAGGTTTGTTTGTTTGACCGACTATTTGAGGGTCGAGTTCAAGTTGGCTTGAGCTCCATGAGCTTTATTGAGTCGAGCCTATAAGAGCATCTCCAACAGCTTCCCTAAAATTTTTCCAAAATGGGGAAGCAAAAGTCAAAATTCCTAAAAAAAAATTACATCCATCTCCAACAGATTCCCCATTTCGGAGAATTCTAGTTTTGGGGTATTCTCCATATTTGGAGAAAATTTTAGGGAATCTCCTACTTTCCCCAATTTGGGAAAAGTTTTGGGGAAGCTGTTGAAGATGATTTTACACCCAAAATCCTCATATTTTCCATTTTCTCCAAAATGAGGAAGCTGTTGGAGATGCTGACTACACAATCATGTAATTAAACAAATGGTCCATTATTTATTTATTTTGGTAAAACTTGCATGCATCTCAATTAATCACGTGGGCCCTACCGTTTTAGAGAACGACTACACAATCATGTTCTCGATTACTTTAAGCCTTTCTATGGCTTTTAAATTGAAGGCTTTTCTTTTCAAAGATGATTTTTTTTTTCTCGATTGCCATAAAATAACATTTGATTTTTTTATTTATTTTGTATTCCGTTTGACTGTAGCCCGTAATTTGTAATTATTGATGATGTTGATGTCAAAGTTGTCACATTATATTGTATTTCTTCGTTTTATAGAAAATTGACATCAAAATCAGCGGTATCACGTAGGTTGAAAACCTGTTTATAAGCTAAAATGGGTTAGAATTTATGAAGAATGAACATTTATTACACTAATTAGGAGTGAATTGTGGATTTGGTCCATGTGGTTTTGTGTTTTCTTTGATTATGGTCTTCATTCTATGTTATTATGGATATAGTCTCTGTGTTATGCAATATATTGTGGCTAGGGTCCTTTAACACTAACACCGTTAAGCTTGAAAGGTTAAAGACACCATATGTCTTGCACATGATGAGTATAATTGTCAATTGTCAATTGTCAATTGTCAATTTACATTTTTCCTTTCAATTAACCTGTACGTTTTTAAACAAAGAATACTAAATTGTGGATTTGGTCCCTATGTGTAACACCCTAAAAACAGGGCTAATTTAAACCTCAAATTATAACAAGATTTAAACATAAACTTTCTAAACTTTATACATAAGCAAAGATTCAACCTCGGGGATCATATTTACATATATAGAGTTCTTCAAATAACCTATTAATCAAATCATGTCACTATAATCAGATTAACTAGGTTATCTAAGTAATCTATTCAAAACCTCAGTATTCAAAACTTCTTTGCTAATCCAAAAGCTCTCGTCCCACATCCCTTTATCTTCCCGAACTAGTACCTGGTTTACCCTTTTTCTTACCGCATACCGAACCATTCATCAATATCAGTTTAAACCTGATTACATGACTACGGTGCTGTTTGTTTTTTAAGAGGTCTGAAGTCTGAAATCTTATTTCACTTCTGTTTTATAAGAAGTGGTGCTGAAGTATGAAATCTGAATCATAAGACTGTTTGTTTTTTAAATTGAAACGTCTGAATCTGAATCATAAGACTGTTTGTTTTTTTGTAAATTGAAACGTCTGAATCTGAATCAGAATCATAAGATTGTTTGTTTTTGTAAATTGAAACGTCTGAATCTGAATCATAATCATAACAATGTTTGTTTTGTAGCTGATAAATATTTAAATATGTATAATTATCTATTTTATCCCTCAAAATGCTATACCGTTGAATTTATAAAAACATCAATTCATTATAATTAAACTATACTACCATATATTTCTTGCACATTCAAAAATTCAACTGAAATACGTCCATTCATTCAAACACAATAGAAAACATTAACAAGTCTCATAACAAGTAAAATTAATGTTAATTTTGCACCAACTGTGTCGCAATTTCTTCTCTTAAACTAGCCATATATGCTTGGTCAACAGTACTCCCATGCGGTTGAACCTCTTCAACTTCATCGAGTGTTCGTATACGCAGCATCACATAGATAATATTTATCTGAAAACAATAAATAAAATAGTTATTAATATTAATATAATATATATTATATTAATATTTCATTTTGCAATATATCATAAGCGCCTCTTAATCATTTTGAGCACTTAATCATTCTGCACCAAACCAAGCACTTGTTTCATTTTCTTACCCCTGGTCCTGTGGTTCATCTTATAGGTCTGAGGGTCTGTTTGTTAACAACTTAATGAGCTTAATGGGACTTACAGCTTATTTGGTCAGTTATATTTGAATGAGGCTTAATGATATACAAAGTGGCTTATTCAGTAAGCTTCTTAGGGGGGGGGGGGGGCTTTATGTAGAAAGCCAAGTTTTTTCCCAACCTGCCTCTCCCAATTAAAAAACATGCACTTTCATCTATGAGAAAACCATCCCAAACAAAAACCCTTTCAATCTAATATACACATGTTAATCCACATTGTCAGCTTTATCCATATAGTACTTAATGGAAAGCCAACCAAACAGCCCCTTAGTTACTGATTTTCGTGGGTTTTGAAGAACTTCTGATTTTTAAACTCAATTGACGACTCTTGCATTCCTTTCATCCTTTGTATATGCAGGTTACACCTCACATTGGTGATCACTGCAACAGTCTGCTGTTGGATGATGTAAGTTTGACACCTTCATCCTTAGTTAAAGTTTGTTTATATATTATACCAATTGGAAGCATGCATAATTAATGTGAAAAATGGATAATTGGAGAATGGAGGCAGCAGCATGGTTGAAAAATGGTTGAAAAAACCCACAATTTATTCTTGAAAAAACCCACAATTTTTTTATATAAAATTTAGTCAAAATGGTTAAAAAACCCACAATTTATTCTTGAAAAAAACCCACATTCTTTCCTGCAAATCACTTTTAATGGAACCTAAAAACATCAAAATTAAACATTCTTAACAAAACCAACCAAATTAAACATTCTTAACAAAACCAACCAAATCAAACATTCTTAACTATGAATATGAAAGAACTATATCATTATAACTATATCTTCACTGTGAGATTGGAAATTGTAATGGAGGTGGCAAAAAGCAAAAAGCAAAAAGCAAAATATCATTTTAACTATATCTTCACTGTGAATGTGTGCTAATGGTTATGATAAATCGAAAAAAGAAATAGATGTATAAATCAAAAAACAATCACAGACACAGGTGATAAATCGAAAGCATAATCAGATGGAGACATCAAAATATATGGAGAAATCGATGTTATAAACAGATGGTAAATCGATGTTATAAACAGATGGAGACATCGATGTTATAAACAGATGAAGACATCGAAATCAGATGGAGAAATCGCTAAAAAGATGGAGAAGAGAGGCATGTTTACCTGCGATGGAGAAGCTATGGAGAAAGTTCGAACAACAGAGAGATGGAATGGAGAAGACAACGAGAGGGAGAGCAGATACGTTCTTTTGATGTGTGTCGAACTGAGAGGAGCCACATCTACTTCGATTGCAGATCTGAGAGAGAGGCGATGGGAGGAGGCTGAGAGAGAGGCTGAGGGAGGAGGCGATGGAGGTTTTAGGGCACAATCAGAGTTTTTAAGAGAGATAATCGTGTCTTGTGAAATAAGAGGCAAAATGAGGTTTAAGATCTGTTTTGATATAAAAAAACAAACGGTCTTAAAGACCTTTGGTCTGACCGATTAAGATTTAAGGGGATATAAGACCTTTTTTTTAAAACAAACACCCCCTACGAATATGACATTAAGTCAATCGTTGCTCATATTCCAATTCCATGACTACGAATCTGACATTAAGTCAATCGTTGCTCATATTCCAATTTCCACACACATCAGAATAATGAAAGTCCATCATCTATTCTACGTGTACATAACCTCTAGTGCCTATGGATCCATATCACCTATTTGTATTCATACAGGTTCTTGCTTATTTATAAATCATTTTCAACCAATGAGTTTAAGCAAAACCATTAATTTAAAGTAGTCAACTTTACTTTATAAATCGTCCTAAAACAGTTCATTTATAAATATACCTTACTATACTTTAAAACATTTATAAAAGGGTAAGGTAAGAATGAACTCACATGTTATTAGATGCGACACTCTTTCTTTGATTCCGTCACTAACTCCACAAAGATCTGAAATACCATATATATAATATACTAGTATTAATCCACTGCACAGGATTCTCTAACGACTAGAAATTCTTAATATCTAAAAATTCTCGTCTCTTATCGCAACCCACTATTGCGATATCTCCTCATGTCGCAACCACTGTCCACAGAATATCTCCTTAATTCCAGCTGAATGAGTATCTGATTCTTCTTCCTTTCTTCCTTCTTTCCTTTTCTCTTTTCCTCTTTCGTTTCTATCTCTCTCTCTTTGTTTCACCAATTCTCACACACACAATTAGTCACAAATGACTAACTATTTGACACCTCACCCCTCTAAAACCCATGAGGCGGTGATGGTGTTTGTTGTTTAATCAAGTTAACCAAACCAACCTCCAAATAACAACACTTGGCAAATTTGGTCCCTTAACTTAAATATTTAAAATTTACCCCTTAACTTATTATTTCACAAAATGAATAACATAATTTACTCGGGGTTAAACTCTAAAATTAATCTGTCAAATAACTAATCATAACTTATCAAATAATTATACTCAAATTATTTAATAAACTCAAACATCAACATTTATAAAAATCAAGATGTTACAATACTCCCCAACTTGAAAATGATTTCGTCCTCGAAATCAAAGCTAGGTGAACAAGTGCGGATATCTAACCTTCATATCCTCTTCTGACTCTAAAGTCACATTAGAACCTCGATGATGCTTCCATTGTATCTTTAGCATAACCACTTCTTTACCACTACGTAACTTTCTAATCGACCTTTCCAAAATTGCCTCCGGCTCTTCCACACAGAGGTTCTTTTCATCCACTATCACATCAGTTAATGGAATCACATCATTTTCTTCTGCTAAACATTTCCGAAGGTAACAAACATGAAACGTATTGTGAATTCCTTCCAATTCAGGTGGAAGATCTAACTGATATGCTTGTAGTCCAACTTTCTTAATAATGGTGAAAGGTCCTAGAAAACGTGGACGCAACTTTCCGCGTTTGCCAAACCTTATCACGCTTTTCCACGGGGATACTTTAAGCATTACACGCTCCCCAACTTGGAATTCTTTTGGTCTTCTCTTCGGATCAGCATAACTCTTTTGTCTATCCTGAGCCGCTTTCATGTGCTTCCGAATTTCCTTCATTTTGTCAGTTGTTTGTTGTACTAGTTCCGGACCAGCAAACTGCTTTTCTCCGACTTCTAACCAACATATCGGAGTTCTACACTTACGACCATACAAAGCTTCAAAAGGGGCTCTTCCAATACTGGAATGGTAACTATTGTTATACGCAAATTCTACTAATGGTAGATGCGAATCCCAATTACCTCCAAAATCTAATACACGCGATCTGAGCATATCCTCTAGAGTTTGAATAGTTCTTTCGCTTTGTCCGTCAGTTTGTGGATGATAAGCAGTGCTCAAGTTAACTCTTGTACCTAATTCATCTTGTAGTGCATGCCAAAATCTTGAGGTAAACCGACTATCACGGTCTGACACTATAGACACCGGTATACCATGCCTTGACACTACTTCATCAATATACAGCTTTGCCAATTTCTATATTGGTGACGCTTCTTTCATAGCTAGAAAATGAGCACTCTTGGTCAGTCTATCTACAATTACCCAAATAGTGTCGTTACCTTTTTGTGTTCTTGGTAACTTAGTCACGAAATCCATGGTAATCTTGTCCCATTTCCATTCTGGAATTTCCAAAGACTGAAAACTTCCGTAGGGTCTTTGATGTTATGCTTTGACTAACGAGCACGTCCCACACTTTTCTACCATTTGTGCCACGTCTAACTTCATAGATGGCCACCAATAATGCAATTTCAAATCCCTATACATTTTAGTACTACCCGGATGTATAGAATATTTGGATTTATGAGTATCTTCGAGAATTAACTCTCGATTTCCTCCAATCTTTGGTACCCAAACACGCTCTTGAAACAATTTAACTCCGCGACTATCTTCAGTCAATTGTAATTGCTGCTTAGTCATAACCTCCTCCTTTAGATTTTCTTCCAGTAAAGCTTCCACTTGTGCAGCTTTTATTCTTTCGATCAAACTTGATGCCACGTCAATTCTGGCGTTGGTAGATTTCAAACATCCACTATATTCTTTTCTACTTAAAGCATCAGCTACAACGTTTGCTTTACCGGGATGGTAATGCAATTCACAATCGTAGTCTTTAAGTAATTCTAACCAACGTCGTTGCCTCATGTTTAACTCTTTTTGATCAAATACATGTTTCAAGCTCTTGTGATCAGTATAAAGAGTACACTTCGTTCCATATAAATAATGTCGCCACAACTTTAATGCAAAAACAACCGCGGCTAATTCCAAATCATGAGTAGGATAATTCTTTTCGTGCTCTTTCAGTTGTCTTGATGCATAAGCAATCACTTTGCCTCGTTGCATCAACACACATCCCAAACCCATCTTTGATGCATCGCTATACACTACCAAATCCTCCGTTCCTTCCGGCAATGCTAAAACAAGAGCTTCACACAGTTTCTGACGTAACATTCTAAAAGCCGACTCTTGTTTCTCAGTCAATACGAACTTCACATTCTTTCTAGTCAGCACAGTCAACTCAGAAGCAATCTTTGAGAAGTCCTTGATAAACCTCCGATAATAACCTGCCAAACCTAAGAAACTTCTGATTTCAGATGCGCTCTTTGGTGTCTCCCAGTTTGTCATTGCTTCGATCTTTGTTGGGTCTACTTTAACTCCTTCCGAAGTTATCACATGTCCTAAGAATTGTACTTCTTTTAACCATAAATCACATTTCGAAAACTTAGCATACAATTTCTCTTTTCTTAATACTTCTAAAACTTCACGAAGATGGCATTCATGATCATCTTCATTCTTTGAATAAACAAGTATGCCATCAATAAATACAATGACAGACTTGTCTAAAAATGGTCGACATACTCTGTTCATCATATCCATGAACACAGTTGGAGCATTCGTCAACCCAAACGGCATTACAAGAAATTCATAATGTCCGTACCTTGTTCTGAATGCTGTCTTTGGAGTATCTTCATCTTTGACTCGAACCTGATGGTACCCCGATCTCAAATCAATCTTAGAAAAGCATCCCGCACCTTGGAGTTGATCAAACAGGTCATCAATCCTAGGAAGCGGATACTTGTTCTTAATCGTCACCTTATTCAACTCACGGTAATCGATACACATCCTCATAGTGCCATCCTTCTTTTTAACAAATAAAACCGGAGCTCCCCAAGGTGAAGAACTCGGTCTAATAAGAACCTCGAACCTGATGGTACCCCGATCTCAAATCAATCTTAGAAAAGCATCCCGCACCTTGGAGTTGATCAAACAGGTCATCAATCCTAGGAAGCGGATACTTGTTCTTAATCGTCACCTTATTCAACTCATGGTAATCGATACACATCCTCATAGTGCCATCCTTCTTTTTAACAAATAAAACTGGAGCTCCCTAAGGTGAAGAACTCGGTCTAATAAAACCTTTATCCAACAGCTCTTGAAGTTGAGTCATCATTTCCTTCATTTCGGCCGGCGCTAGGCGATATGGTGCACGCGCAATCGGTGCCGCTCCAGGAACAAGATCGATACGAAATTCAACTTGTCGCTCATCCGGTAGACCTGGAAGATCATCGGGGAACACGTCCGGGAATTCACGTACCACTTTAATGTCTTTCATTTGTTTCTTTTCTGACTTCGTATCTAGTACATATGCTAGATAAGACGAACATCCTTTCATCAAACATTTACGAGCTTTAACAACATAAATTAACGGAATTTCTTCTTTTCGCTTTTCTCCAAAGATGAGTACATCATCCTTATCAGCCATCGGGATCCGGATTAATTTCTTTGCACAAAGTATCTCTGCCTGGTTGACTGACAGCCAATCCATGCCCACAATCATATCGAATCTCCCAATTTCCATCAACAACAAGTCGATCGGAAATTGTGTTTCACCTACTGAAATTAAACAGCCTTCAAGTCTTTCGCGAACTAAGGCTTGACCACCGTTAGCTACCTCAACTACTAAAGCATCTTCTAAAGTAATTACAGGCATAGCTAACTTGGGAAAGAATGACTTGGACACAAACGATAAACTTGCACCACAGTCAAATAAAATACGCGCAGGAAGAGAGTTAACAAGGAATGTACCCGAGACGACGTCTTTCGATTCTTTAGCCTCTTCAGCTGTCATTTGGAAAGCTCGACCCGTCGGCTTTGGAATATTTGGTTTCTTACTTTTATCTCCATCCTTCTTCCGCTTTGGGCAATCCCGACGGAAATGTCCTGGTTGTTTACACTCGTAGCATAACGATCCTTGTACAGGACAATTACTCATAAGATGCCCACTTTTACCACACTTGTAACATTCTACCGCTGTTACCCGACATGGTCCATAGTGTTTGATTCTACACTTCGAACACCAATTCGGCTCACGACGTGTTTCATAATGAGCACCTTTACCGACTGTCCTTGATTTCTGAGAAGACTCTGACCGGCCCTCCCATTTTCGTTTTTCTCCAACCTGAGTCTTTTCTTCTTTGTCTTTAGCGTAGACTTCTTCCATTACTTTAGCTTCCTCAATGGTCTCTCTCAGCGTTGTTACCTTAGCATTTCGGACACGAGACATCATATCCGCAGGCAAACCCTTCAGGTATGCTTTAATTTTATCCTTTTCGTTTGGAGCCACATGCCCCACCAGATTCAGCTTCTCCATAAAGATTTCAGTATACTTCCTGACAGTTGAATTGCCTTTCTTTAGATTTCGAAATTCTTCCTCTATTCTATCCATCTCATTTTCATTGCAGTATTCTTCTAAAATCTTTTTCTTGAATGACTCCCAAGTCATGGCAGTCAAAACTGGGGTCGAAATTGCAGATGTCATAACATTCCACCACGTTAACGCATTGCCTCTTAGCATTTGAGATGCAAATCTGACTTTTGACTTCTCATCACATTCACAAGCTCGAAAAGCTTGTTCCATTTCTCTGATCCAGTTCATGCAAGCTACTGGATTATCTTCTCCTTTAAATTCTGGTGGTTTACAACTTAAGAATGTTTTGTACGAACATATTCTTTCAACTCTCCTTTCCGTCTCTGACCCCGGGTTACCAACTGGATTTATTACCCCAGTATCCGTTCCCGTTCGACATAACTTTGTACTTCGATCGTTCAGTGCTTTCATAAACATTTCTGTTTGTTGAGCCATTGCGTTTGTCATCATTCTCGTCATGTTTTCCATCATACGAGACTCCATTGTCGAACTTGGCGTTTCTTGTTCAGCAGTACTGGTACTCGTTCTGTGTACCTGACTATCAGCTCCTCCCGGAAATTGCAACCTCGGTGGACTTTCATGAGTTCCGCCCGTTCCAGGTTGTTCTCCCCAATCAGTTACTACTCTGTCCTCTGAAGAATTAGAGGACCTTGGTGGTGTATTCACCATTGTTCTGATATAACACAAAGGAATAACCATCAGAAATGGTTATACATAACTAGACATACGAAACGTACTTTACCGGTCATTAGTTACTGTAACAATTTAGAAATAAGCATGCTTGCGTGACAATATATTCATAATAACAGTAGCTAATTGAAATTGTGAATATACTATACATGAGAATCCTCATTACCATCGTTACAGTACTAACTTCACGTATTTCCGTTAACTCTAAGACTATCCCGTCTTAATATTTCTACCCATTTCTCACACATCATAACTTAATTCATCTCAGCTTAAGTCTAAGTATCTCCTCAGCATACTTAGTTCACTTAAACTAATGCTCTGATATCAATTTGTAACACCCTAAAAACAGGGCTAATTTAAACCTCAAATTATAACAAGATTTAAACATAAACTTTATACATAAGCAAAGATTCAACCTTGAGGATCATATTTACATATATAGAGTTCTTCAAATAACCTATTAATCAAATCATGTCATTATAATCAGATTAACTAGGTTATCTAAGTAATCTATTCAAAACCTCAGTATTCAAAACTTCTTTGCTAATCCAAAAACTCTCGTCCCACATCCCTTTATCTTCCCGAACTAGTACCTGGTTTACTCTTTTTCTTACCGCATACCGAACCATTCATCAATATCAGTTTAAACCTGATTACATGACTACGAATCTGACATTAAGTTAATCGTTGCTCATATTCCAATTCCATGACTACGAATCTGACATTAAGTCAATCGTTGCTCATATTCCAATTCCATGACTACGAATCTGACATTAAGTCAATCGTTGCTCATATTCCAATTTCCACACACATCAGAATAATGAAAGTCCATCATCTATTCTACGTGTACATAACTTCTAGTGCCTATGGATCCATATCACCTATTTGTATTCATACAGGTTCTTGCTTATTTATAAATCATTTTCAACCAATGAGTTTAAGCAAAACCATTAATTTAAAGTAGTCAATTTTACTTTATAAATCATCCTAAAACAGTTCATTTATAAATATACCTTACTATACTTTAAAACATTTATAAAAGGGTAAGGTAAGAATGAACTCACATGTTATTAGATGCGACACTCTTTCTTTGATTCCGTCACTAACTCCACAAAGATCTGAAATACCATATATATAATATACTAGTATTAATCCACTGCACAGGATTCTCTAACGACTAGAAATCCTTAATATCTAAAAATTCTCGTCTCTTATCGCAACCCACTATTGCGATATCTCCTCATGTCGCAACCACTGTCGAGACATAGCACCAAGTCGCAACCAACTGTTGAGACATGGCACCAAGTCGCAACCAACTGTTGAGACATGGCACCAAGTCGCAACCAACTATGTTCATACATGTCGCAACCCACTAATTCATACATGTCGCAACCCACTAAATTCATTCATGTCGCAACCCACTAAATTCATAATTTCATACTTTCAAACTATACATGTTTCTACAAGTTGCAGATATGTTAAAGACTATAACATAACAAGATTTTCAACTCAGA
Organism: Saussurea involucrata; assembly: GCA_033807775.1. NCBI lineage: Eukaryota > Viridiplantae > Streptophyta > Magnoliopsida > Asterales > Asteraceae > Saussurea > Saussurea involucrata. The sequence continues at coordinate 85,401,620 of CM066313.1, forward strand.
GTAACATAATCTTTTTTTTGGGTAGGGTTCCTGGGCCTTCGGCCCAGTACATCCCTGGCAAACACACCGACCGCGAAGTAATGCAGCCCTGAGATAATCCCTAGTGGCCACAAGTGCTGCGTGTGGGACTCGAACCCGGGCAAGCGCTATGAACTCCCCAGACCCTTACCACCACGCCACAACCCTTGTGGTTCAGATTAACATAATCTTCAAACATCATCAAGGCCCACTTTCTAAAACTCCATAGCAAAACTTTAACTATAACCCAAGGATGAAGAATTTAAATAAGAAGATTACCTTGGTTTGATTTCCACAGAATATCTCCTTAATTCCAGCTGAATGAGTATCTGATTCTTCTTCCTTTCTTCTTTCTTTCCTTTTCTCTTTTCCTCTTTCGTTTCTATCTCTCTCTTTGTTTCACCAATTCTCACACACACAATTAGTCACAAATGACTAACTATTTGACACCTCACCCCTCTAAAACCCATGAGGCGGTGATGGTGTTTGTTGTTTAATCAAGTTAACCAAACCAACCTCTAAATAACAACACTTGGCAAATTTGGTCCCTTAACTTAAATATTTAAAATTTACTCCTTAACTTATTATTTCACAAAATGAATAACATAACTTACTCGGGTTTAAACTCTAAAATTAATCTGTCAAATAACTAATCATAACTTATCAAATAATTATACTCAAATTATTTAATAAACTCAAACATCAACATTTATAAAAATCAAGATGTTACACTATGCATCATTCATCATCTTTAAAACCCATCTATCATCTCCCTTAATTATCCTAACAAAATTTTCTATAACTTTAATATAAAATGACAATACATTCAATTTCATTATTATTTTAATATAAAATGACAATACAGTTAATTTAGTTAGAAGAATTTCTATTTCTTCGATATTTTAACCATAAATGAGTCGTTTAAATTTATAGGTTTTTATTCATTATTCTCTACTTTAAAACTGTTTATGTAAGCAATATACTAAAAACTTTAAAATTATTATTTGCTATAAGATGTTTTAAAGAGGATAAACATTCAACAAAATCTATATTAAAGATGTCATGCAAACATTTATTCTAGACATAACTCTTTTAGTGATACCAAAAATTATTTTTAAATATTTCAAATTTAGCATTATCATGATTTAGCTAACAATACTTTAGATTAATCTTTTGTTGATGCTACCATGGGTCTCAGCTCCCACTTGCAATAGTAATGACTCATTTATGATTAAAATATCATAGAAATAGAAATTATTCTAACAAAGATAAATGTATCATTATTTTATATTAAAATAATAATGAAATTGAATGTATTATTTTATATAAGGTTTTAATGTAATTGAAAGTATTATCATTTAATATTAAAGTTATGGAAAATTTTGTTAAGATAATTAAAAGAGATGATAAATGTGTTTTAAAGATAAAGTGATGCATAGGGACTAAATTCACAATTCAATATTTTTTGTTTTATGTATAGATTAATTGAAAGGGAAAAATAAATTGACAATTATACCCATCATGTGCAAGGCACATGATGCCTTTAACCTTTCAAACTTAACGGTGTTAGTGTTGATGGACCATAGTCACAATATATTGCATACCACAAGGACTATATCCATAATAAACATAGAATAAGGACCATAGTCAAAGAAAACACAAAACCACAGGGACCAATTAGGAATTAAAACAAATTTCATTACATTTTGCTCTATTTTTTCTATAATTTTGTAGACTCGTACTTATCCGAGTTATAAAAAATGTAGTATGGATTGTGTAGTTGACGTTCATATGAGTTGGGCTCAAGTACGAGCTTTTCAAGCTATGAGTCTGAGGGGTTGTTTGTTTACCTCTTAATAGTTCCATTAAGAGGCAACCTCTGAATCGTTCAGAGGTGAATCTTGTTTGGCAAAAAAAAGTCTACCTCTTAATGGTTTCACAACCCTCTTAATGATTTAGCATCTAGGACCACCCTTAACCATTCAGCACCCTGATTTCATTTTAAACAAATACCAAACAACCATATTTTATTTTGCACTATATCATAAAAGCCTCTTAACCATTCTGACATCTTAATCATTCTGCACTAAACCATTCAGCAACTGCCAAACAGCCCCCGAGTCTACCATCGATTTTCTCACGAGTTTTGTGTATGCTGTGTCTTTCCTATATCTTCTAATTTTTCATGTTTTCGTTTCAACTTATCTTGAAATACATAGATCTATGTTATAACTAATTAGACGTGATAAACATTGTTGTATGCATATACCAACAAAAATGCAATTTGGATTTGAGGTAAAACATGAACCTTGTATCTAACCGTGGTGAAAAACGAACCATTGTACCTAATTTAAGATATTTTCAACAAGTGATTTTACAAACACTTACCAAAACTCATGTGTCATTTTGAAGTATAACTTTGGAGGAAAATTGAAAGACTCAGGGGCCGTTTACCAAATGCTTACCCGGGTAAGCGCTTACTAGTCAAATTTGACACTACCACTCATTTACCGGGTAAGATTTTAGCCCGCCAAATCGGTTTCGTATGCAACAAATCACTCGGTAAGCGCTAACCGTGGTAAGAGTGGTAAGAGTCGTCGCCATCACTTACCGGGGTAAGACTCTTGGTCCTTTCATTCGCTTACCAGGTAAGATTTTTGGTCCTTGCCATATCAATCCGATAGGTAATGTGACTTGGTAAACGCTTACCCGGGTAAGTGTTTGATAAACGGCCCCTCACTATAAAACTTTGGATCATGTGGCACTACACTATGATAAACATCGCTTCTATATAAAGGCGTCAACATCTTCAACAAATAAACAAGATCTATTTGTATCAATGGTTGAGATTTCATCTATGGAACGATTGAAACACCATAAAAATGCAAATAAATTTGAACCTTAAATCTACAAGGTTTACAACAACATCTTCCAAAACTTTCATTCACAAATGGAGAATTAGTGACGAAGATTCATAATTACAAATGGAATATCATAAACAACCTACTAATCTAATCATATCCAAACGAGATCAGATTATAAAGTTGTCTATGGGATCTCCCAAAATATCTTCGATATAAACTAATCTCTCCATTAAACCTTCAAAAGCTATGATTCATGAGGCACTCTCTGCTCATCCCTTCAATTCTCTTCCCGTACTAGCACCTGGTAAGAAAATTTATTTTGGAAACATTAGGTTTGCGCCTAGTGAGAACATCCAGTTTTAAAATCAAAACATTTATAAGCTTTGAAAACCAAATCTGTAAATAAAGCATATAAAATTAACCTTTTTGCCAATTCCATAACGTACACATAACATCTTTCGATAACGGGAATCATACCCGATTCCATGAGTATGATGAACATCAAGTAAGTCATAGTATTATGTTTTAGAGCGCCACTACGAATCACTAAGGATCCTAGATTTCAGCTCATGCCCAAGAAATTACAATTAATCTATGCCTATTTCTTGGTGTGGAAGTATGGATTACAATTAAACTATGCTTATCCCTTATCTCCCAATAGAAAACGAGAATTACAATTAAACATGTTTATTCCACATTTTCACGTTAACGAGAATTATAATTAAACATGCCTATTCCACGTTATCACATCACAATACGAAATGAAAATTACAATTAAACATGCATATTCCTCATTTAACGTCAACATGAATTACAATTAATCCATGTCGATTCCACGTTTTCAAATAATGCTATTGCCTATTGATTCATTACACTTAATAGCATACGTACATACATATGTTTAAATATCATTTTCTCATATCGTTAATGTATTTAAGCAAACAACGAAATTTAACTTAACATCAAATGAGGAATCATCCTCTATAAGATTTTTCATTAACTCTTCTCAAAATGGAAAACTCCATTTAATCATCTTATTTTCCAATATTTTCAAAACCAAATAATATCCCCTGTTGGGTTTTAATCACGTTTTCAGACAGTAATTTCATCCGGATTCCAATTAGAAAGAAGACAATCCGGATAATATCCGGTAACCAGGAAATCCGGGTGACATCCGGAAAATCGATTATCCGGATGTTACCGGAAATGAATTATCCGGACACTACCGGGAAATGCTTATCCGGATACTATCGGAAATGCTTATCCGGATACTATCGGAAAACAAAGTTTACTGGGATTTACCGGATACTTCCGGGAAAAATAGAGTTTACCGGATACTTCCGGGAAAAATAGAGTTTACCCGGAAACGTTCGACCTGTACATCAAATTTTTAATACAATTCGCAAACCATTCAAGTTATCTTCTTATACCACTAACCAAGGTTCACCAATACCATTAATAAGTTTAAATCATTCACGAATTTGATAAAAATACATCAAGTTTTGACAAAGAAGATGAACTCACATTGTATCAAGAACTCAAATCGGAATTGCACTAAATCGTTCAATCTTCAATTCCTAATTCCACAACTAACTTATTAATCGATTGAAATCTCCATTGGAATTGAAATTACCAAATCTTAGAGAAACAGAATTAAAGAAAATAGCAAACCCTTACCATTCGGTTAAGCTTTCGATTTCTCTTTCTCGCCCTACTCTCAGAACTAACTTCAAATCGTAATAGTGATAAAATATCTCATATTCAGGTTACCAACTCTATTTATACCTCCAAGCTTTTCCAATTATTCATTTTAACCCCACAACTTTCATTTATCAAAGCTTTTAGGTTAAAAGGGTCAGAAACTTATATCTTAAAATTAGAAGACACAAATGAAAATACCCACTCATTTTAACTAACATTTCCATAATAGTCATAAATTATTTATGGAAATTTTGAGGTGTTACAACGATCGAGTAAAATATATTGATATTTATAAAAGATGAATGTTCTACACTATTCAAGACTAGAATTATGTGAAGACTCTTTCACACGAAGTATAAATTAGCTTATTCAGACTCAAATGGAAACAAAGTTGTTCAATCCCAAGGTATCTCCAAGATTTCTAGTACGACATTTTTGGCCCCACATTTCAGAAAAAGTAAAAAAGTATGGATGAAGTAATAAAAAGTACAAAAGGAATGAGAAAGAAAAACTTGGTTACGGAACCGAAGGTTAGGCCAACTACTTTAGTATAGTATAGCTACACCTAAAAAAGTGTATTCCTACCCTTTCCCTTTTCTGTCAACGTTGCCAATTCCCAGAAGACTAATGTACCCTCGTGCATACATTTGTCCAACTACTTTCTTCCTCCGACTTCTTTAGCCACTTCCGGCTTCCCCACTTTCGCATCTGTCGTATTCGGGAGAGCTTGCTTCGTGGCGGAGCATTTAGCAATGCTAGCAGCCTGGTGAGGGCTGGCTGTCTGGGGACATTTTAAGGTAGGGCCTGCTGGGCTTGCTTCTCATGAGATTGGGTAAGGGAATCGAAAATGGGCTCATAAACCGGGCGGGCGGGCTTTTGGGCACACGGAAAAGGGGAAGTGGATGGAGGGTGCTTCTCAGCTAGAGTTGGGGGTGGGGTCGCTATAGTGGCTAGGGTGAGTCTTCCTACACGGCTGGACGCCCGACTCTAGACGAAGCTGAGGGGGTTACCACCACATCCTCTCCTGATAGACTCGAAGCTCTTCATAGTCAGGCGTGGTATAAAATATTCTCTCAAAAAGAGACAGACCAGAGATGACAGAGGAAGGTATCCGGTTCAAAAAAGATACGGCAGTCAGAACATCTTCAGTCCAAAATTGACTAAGGACAGAAGCAAGCTACAAGCATTAGCAACCGTAAATAAGACCTTTCTAGATGCAGGATATTTAAGAGGTGGGTTGGTCAATCCATTTTTTCCATTGGAGAGGTACTTAGCAGCCAAATATGAGCATCGTGGCCTTTTCTTTTCCTTTGGAAATAGCCATAGCCACTTCATAAGAAGGGTTGACTTGGTTGAAGTCCACCTCCTTCGTTAAGGTGATTAAAAAAATCCAGACCATAAAAAAAAGATTTGATTTTTTGTATGGGATGCTAGTAAGGATGAACATGACGAGGTCTTATTTCATTACTTTTTTTTTATGTAAATTCAAACATATCTATCTCAATCTTGTGGAAATTTTATCTTCAAATAACATTTGAAGGAGTAGGGAAGGCTACTCTTGGAATTAGGATTATGGTGGGGTCATAAGAGATGGAAATAGTGTTGTCATGTGGAATTGAACAGAGATCCCTTTTAGGGATCAAAGATGCAACCTTTGCAGAAGCAGAAACTCTCCTGCATGGCGATAGTTTTGTCCAAACTATTGATTCTTTTCAAGTCATCATATCAAACAAAAAGGGGTTCTCTTAACATGATTAAATGGACGAATGGTAATAATCAAGAACCTGGGCGCAGGAGTCCTGGGAAGATAGAGGCAAAACAAACCGCATAAGTAAATATATAACCTACAGAAAAGTGGGCTAATCCAACCAATCTTGCTTGTACAATGGAAAGTGCCACCTGTTTATCTCTCCAACGAATCAAATTGGCCAAAGGTGTGCGTTCATGAGCCCATGCTAAAAATTCAATCAATTCCTGCCAATATCCACGCCAGGAAATTAAAAACATAAATCCAGTAGCCCAAACAAGATGTCCAAATAAAAACATCCATGCCGAATTGGAAGTCGGGATATCCCAATCTTCCAGCTCTCAAGCAGTTCAGAAGATTCATCCCTCATGAAATCCCCTTTGCTCCTGCTTTCATCTACCCCTATGCTTCTGCTTTCTTCGTCTATGCCTATGCCTCCAGGGATGGATCCAATTTCCTGTCCTTTTTTGGAATCGTTGATACATATGTTATGTTACGATGGCTTCGGATGAGAGAGGGTGGTCGTAGATCATAGTAATGTAATTTCTTGGTTAACAATTATGACTGTTCTTTAAGCTGGGTAAAGGTAAATTAAACATTAAGCAACAAAGAGTCAAAGACTACCTATACCGAAACTCATTTTTTTGATATGCATTGGTCTGAAGAGTTGGCTTAGTACATATCAATAAATATGTCTTTTTGACTGCGACATCGATATCCTTGTAGTTTTCCTTTTCATAAGAGAAAGGATAGTCGTATATGTATTTATTTTTACAAATTTGTTTTAATTGTTATGTGAGTAAATCAATAAAAATTTAAATGGTGTGATTAGATAAATATCCAAAATTATACACTCTAAAGTTAAAAGTGTAAAAACCATAAAAGCTATAAAAATGAATTGAAAAGAACAAAAATTCCAGCCTCTAGATGTGGTTGCTCCAATCTTTCTGCATGTACTCGATTTTCTGCATAAATTGAGAAAAAAATATAAGAAAGGTACGTTCAATGTTGATCTTATTTGTAGGTTATATGATATTTTAACACCCTTCATTTTATTATCAGGTAAGCATTTTCATTTCACTGTCCAAGTCCCATGTTAGAGAAAATCATACACATCCTCTGTCAAATGGTTCCAAATTGGTGTTTATTTTCTCTTGATTCATGAGGTTGCAATGAGATTGATTTATTTCTAACAAATAGATGATATTCATCATTATGAGAAACTTAGTATTGATCTCATGGTAATACTCCAAAAAAACGTATGATATCTATATTATATATATATGTATGTATATTTAGACGACAGTGATGGCTCAAAGATACAACCCTCAAAACTACTTTAAATACTAATACTAATGGATCCAAGGCATTATATATTTATCTTACAACAATGAACATGTTTAGGATTCAATAGGGTAATATATATAAAAAAATATCTTTAAAAGACAACAATTTGCTAATGCTTCTTTTGGAAAAAAGAGTAGAAGACATAAGTAAAAGGAAAAATCCAACAACCATCCTTTTTTTTCCTCCATATAGTTGCTAAAAGCATGAAACATGGTCCTGGTTTAGTCTTCATATATATATATATATTTAATCCTAACACATTTTAACCGGACTAAAACATATACTGTTACAGTCAATACCGAGTCAGGGTATTTTTTATAGAAAGTGAACCTGAAGTATAAGAACCCAATAGGAGATATCTAGGCTAACGAATCGTAGAAAAGCTTTTCAGGCCTACGACTGTGACGTGCTTCTCCTTCTCTTCGGTTGCAATCTGAAATTACCTAATGTAAAAACCCAACAGCCGGTCGACTTTCTTGAACATGCTGGCAAGGAGATTGAGGAAAAACTTAGTTAGATCCGAAGAAGCAAAGCAGGTAAAACAAAAGGGGGGGGGGGTGATTTTAGTCTAAACAACAATTTACCATAGACCACTTGAGAAGAAAAAAAAGATAATAGGGATAACCATGGGATGCATTTGCCACATAATGGTTGATGGTTCTTCAGTTTTTAGCCCTGGCGATAATGGAGATGGAATAATAAGGCTTTATGATGGCGAGCGAGATGAAGAGACCTGTATATTGAAGCATCATAGATGAAGAGGAGGAAGGCTAGGGGTCAAGAGTATGTGAAGATTTTGGAGGTTAACCCATTGCAAAATAACCAATATAGCTCATTCATAATCAAACACAAAGTTTCTTTACAGGGGTTTTAATGTCTTTAACAAATTAGTTTGATTAGAAAATCAAAATTCTAAGAAAATTCCTAAGAGTAGTTCCTAATCAACCAAGCATGCCACGTCATTCTCTTTTGGTTTTGCTTTAATATAGATATAGATATTGGAGAGTTAGCCAACATGAACCAACAACATAAGTTTTAGAGAATTAGCCAAGAGGTCCCAACCCAAGAGTTGCAACATAGACATCTCAACCTCCTTTCATATACCTAACATCATTTGTCAATTTTCCATCTCTCCATCAATGTGGGATAGACAAAAACAATTCTCCATCCAAGAAATATAGAATACTCAAATCTTAGAGTGCCACATCATTATCATTGGATCTTACTTTTATATATATATATATATAATATAATATAAAGATATAAAGAAAAGATATTGATATTTTTTCTTTATAGATTAACTTTTTTTTTCAAAAAGAGGGTTGGCAAAAATAAACCAACCCCATGATTTGAAGAGTTAGCCAACATGAACCAACAACATAAGTTTTAGAAGATTAGCCAAGAGGTCCCAACCCAAGAGTTGCAACATAGACATCTCAACCTCCTTTCATATACCTAACATCATTTGTCAATTTTCCATCTCTCCATCAATGTGGGATAGACAAAAACAATTCTCCATCCAAGAAATATAGAATACTCAAATCTTAGAGTGTCACATCATTATCATTGGATCTTACTTTTTTATATATAAAGATTTTTGTTACAGGGAGCAACTAGTTGATTTTTCTATGATCTTTATCTTATAGATTTAATATCAAATTCCAACACAACACCATGTAATGAGCATCATATTGAAGTATAACTTTCGAGCAAAAGTTAAACACTCAACTATAGAATCTGATTCATTATAGATCCCTAGAATAATGTAGCAATATGCTATGGTGGATATAACCAAAGTGATGTAGCCTATTTTGACAACCCATAAACTATATAACGCTAGCTGAATTATGTTCAGGAGATTTACGCTTCAAAAAGTGTGTAAAGGCTTCACATAACTCGAGTCTTGAATAGTGAATAACCTTCATCTCTTATAAATATAGGGCAATTTCTTGTTTGAAAAAGTTTGAATTCTATATTAGAATGAAGTAGAGATTACATGCACTTGGTTGAGCATGTCTTGCTAATTTGAAAAATATGGTAAGAAAAACAATATATCAATAGTAATGTTAAATTAAAAATTAAAAAGAACTTGTTTTTATTATAATTTTAAATAAAAAAAATTGCAATTTGTATAGTTTTGATGAATGAATATGTTTTATGAAGATAATGATGAAATATTTTATTATGACTCGATGAACGCTCTTCTTCCAACTAGGATGTCCCTAGTTCGAATTTTAGGGGCTGTTCGTTTACGGCTGAATGGCATGTATAATCCTTATAGCTGATTCGGTCAGCTATAAGAAACTGTTCGTTTGCAGCTTATTCTCTCAGATGAGTGCTTATTCGCTCAGCCTAGAAACATCACTCCTATGGGCTCAGCCCTGACTAATTCCACAAATACCCCTCCCATTACAAGAAGCTCCATCGAAGCTCACACCTGCTCCAGTGTTTCTCCATCGAAGCTCATACCTGCTGCTTCCAAGATTCAAGAAGACGACCTCCGTCACCGGTGCTTCCTCGTTAATTGTCGGCCATGGCCTCCTCCATGTCGCCGACCATAGCTTCCTCCTCCATTGTCGGCAATAATCTGTATATAGGCTTGTGAGACAGCGTGTTTGTAAGAGAGAGAGATAGATAGAGAGAGAGAGAGAGAGTGAAAGAAGAAAGAAGAAAGAAGAAAGAAATAAGAATGGGAAAGGGGAAAGAGTTTTAACCTAAATGTTGTTTCAAATTGAATTATTTGTTAAGTTTGTAAAAATATGCAACTGATTTTTTAATTTATGTTTATTGTGATGATTGAATTTATATTCTTCTGTTATTTTTATTTAAAAAATGTTTAAATTAATATTTTATTATAATTATAAGTCATGTATTTAATATTTTTATTAAATAGTTATTTTATTTAACAAAAATAAAAACTAGGGGTAAAATGGTCATTTTTGACATTCAGACTGTTTATTCAGCACAACAACCGAACACCAACTTATCTGTTAACAGTCAGATAACCATATCCACTCAGACAGTCATATGGATTCAGGTCTTAACAGAAAACGAACCGAACAACACCTTAGGCTTATTATGGTGGATAAATATTGTTTTTCCAAACTAACAAATACACCTTAGGCTTGGGCCGTTGATTCCTTGGGCTCGGTTGATGCCCATGGCCATTGTCCTCGTTAGGGCTGTAAATGAACCGAACGAACACGAACGGAGGCTTGTTCATGTTCGTTCGTTTAACTTAACAGAACAAACGAACGAACACGAACGGTAAATGAACGAGATTTTTTGTGTTCATGTTCGTTCGTTAAGAATTTTTGTTTGTTCGTGTTCGTTTATGTTCGTTCATTAAGAGTTAAACGAACGTAAACGAACGAACTTAAATGAACATAAACGAACGTTGTCGAACGAATTTAAACGAACGAATTTAAACGAACGTAAACGAACGAATTTAAATGAACATAAACGAACGGACTTAAATGAACATAACCAAACGAACCCAAATGAACAAAAAACAACCACCGTAATCATCATTTCGTTCGTAAAAAATACCTTAACAAATGAAAAACCGGGTTAACTTAAGGGTATAAAAAATAAATTCTAAATGACCAATTTACTTGATGACTTTACATATTAATTTCATTATGCATAAACAAACATAAATGAACATAAACGAACGTAAACAAACGAACATTAACGAACATAAATGAACGAACGTTCACGAACATAAATGAACGAACGAGACCATTGTTCATGTTCGTTCATTTAACTAAACGAACAAAAAAACGTGTTCATGTTCGTTCATTTATTAAATAAACGAACATAAACAAACTTCCCGCCGAATGGTTTGCTGAACGTTCGGTTCGTTTACAGTCCTAGTCCTCGTGACCATGCCTTAGGGGTGCCTTTTTCATGCAATATATGGTTAACATTCATACAAAAATATAATGGAAACATTCTAGAAAATATCAACCACTTTTGGGCAATGGATAAGGTAGTAAGGGGTTTTTGTTAAGGATTGAACTCAGGGATGGGAGGGTATTACACCCTAAAAATTGATGGTTCTATAGATGAGATTAAAGGTGTGTAGAAAGTCATTCGATGCAATTCACATCGACCAATTCAACTAGGATCGATCGATCATAATCGGATATCCAATTGTAATTAGGTCAGATCGGATCCAAATTTTCAACATTCAAATTGTATTTGTCGGTTATTTTGTGATAGTCCAATATCCAATAAAAACCAAACTGATCCAATCAAATTAATAACTACATATAATTATCAACATTTTACGATGTTGTTTTTAGTTGATACACGTGCGTAGTCCCTTTTAATAAATATTGAAAATATATAAATAATTAATTAAAATAGTTAGATTAATTGATTGAAAGTTGTATCAAAATATTGAATGATTTTAAATGATTTATTTTTTAAAACATGTTATTATTTTATATCTATATCTATACTATATTATAAAGCATTTATGAAAAACTCTTAAAAACAACCCCTAAAGCTTCATGTACCGCTATTTAATGCTAATTATTTAAAATCTTTTAAAAACAACTAATGAAACATTATGTACCGCTTTTAATGATAATTAATTGATTAATATTTATCTCTAACAACAATCAAATCCTTAAATCGTGGACTCTTATTAATTAATTCTTATCTCTAACCACTTTCAAATCATCAAATCATGAACTCATCAAAAAACGTCATTCTCTAAACAAATTTATAAAAACATATTTGACCGTTTTCTCAAAACCACATATTAAAATAAATTAGAGCATTAAAATCGAGATATATCGCGCTGCATTGCGCGAGTAGACTTCTAGTTACATTATAAAGCATTTGAGAAAAACTCTTAAAAACAATCTTTTATACATCATGTACTGTTTATTAGGGGTGAGCATCAGAGCTGGGTACTCGCCTTTGGAACCGGAACCGCTCTGGAACTGCCGGTTCCAGAACCGGAACCGATGTGATTGGTTCCGGTTCCGGTTCCTAAAATACGAAATCGATTAAGACTGGTTCCGGTTCTGGTTCTCATTTTTTTGGAACCGTTACCCGCTGGGTACCCGACCCCGCTATTTTTTTAATAAAAAACTATTTATATATTTATTATATTTAAATATTTAATGATGTGGTATTAGTTTTGTATCTTTATTAGGTGTTTTACTTTTATTCGTTTTCATCCAAGTGTTTTATTTGAGGTGTTGACGACTTGACGTAAAGACGTGAATTGTTATGAAAGTCGTTTTATTCATGTCAAGACTCAATACTCGAGAGTTTCTAATTTATTTATGTAATAATTAGTTTTTATCGGATTATTTTTCACCATTTATTGTATTTATTACTTTATGTTGGTACTTTATAGTTTGCAATAGACTTAAAATTACTTAGTGTATGAATTGTTAAAAAAAAATTAAAAAATTGACATTGGGTACCCGGAACCGGTCCCGGAACCGTCGGTTCCGGTTCCGGTTCCAAAATATAAAGAACTGATGTAAGCGATTCTGGTTCCGGTTCCTTCATTCTAAGAACCGTCGGTTCCGGTTCCATGAATTTTAGCCGGGTATCTGGTTATGTTCACCCCTACTGTTTATTGATGCATATTACTTAAAAATTCAAGATTACAAGTAATGATGCATGAGTCTAACTTTTTAAAGCCACATGTTTAAATTCATAACTAACCAACCGATAAATATAATCAAATACAAGATAAACATCTCATTTTAAATATAAAAATTCAAAAATATAATTAGGATAATTATTGAATTCTAACAATATTATTAAACCTAAATCGACAAAATCATATTATAAAATTGACAATAAAAATAAAACAAGACGTTAAAATCAAAATATATGACGTTGCATTGCACGAATACATTTCTTTTAAAACACGTGAAAACTAAAAAAAATGATTTCAAATGGTTTATTTTTTTGATGGTTTTTAGTTTCATTTTTTTAACAAACAGCTCAAAGCGTAATCTTGAAACCATACCCTACCCAACAACAAGACGTATCGTAACATCTGCATTTTTATCACCTAATAAACCGAGAGAAAACATAAACATCCCTTATTTTTAGATCGAACCAAAAAACGCTTCCAATCTTCATAATCCGCAAGATCCATCCAAATTCCTCAACCAGCTCAAAGGTTAGTTCCAAAATTTTCCGTTTTTCCTTGTTTTTTCATCATCAGGATTGATTAATTTTTCCATGTTTTAAGTTTTGCGTTAGTTTTAATCTTTGAATTGCTGCATTTGCAGGCGTTTAATGATCTAGAGGCCGGTTGAGAGCCGTAACATGATTTGGATTTTGAGGATTTAAACGATCCAGTTTTGATGGAAAAAAATAAAAACCGGACCGATCTGCTCGCTGCTGGCCGTAAAAAGGTTAGGGTTGTGTTAATTAATTCAATTTAAACTTGTTGAGATGTCTGCTAGAACCGATAGTGTTACTGTTTGATTGAGTGGACAGATATTGGAATTAGATTGAATAGTTTGATGTTTGTTGGTTTTACTAATTGTTTGCTATACTAAAAGCGTTGGAGATTTGATTGTTCTTGTTTGTTCAGCATTTAGGTTTTGATCGAATTTTGACATTGTTGAAAGGGGGAATTTTGTTTTTAGAGGCATGTCAATTTGTGTTGTTGACAAAGCGCCAAAAAGATGTAGAATGACTTAATTTTGTACCAATGCTCAAGTCTACTTAAAACCCTAAAACTCATTTAAAAACGGAACGATTTTTATGCTCTTTTTTTTGCAATAGAAAACTTGCCATGGCTGCCCTAACAAGATTTATTCTTTGCTTAATCTATTGTTTTTTTTTGCATTATTCTCTTCTGTCTTGCCACTGAATGTGTTTATCCCATGGGTAGTACTAGCATTATGGCACATATAAATATCTGCATATTGCAATGTTGTTCTGGGAAAACGCTAGCTCTTTGCAACTAGAAAGATATTTCTTTTATTTACTTATTCCCTCTCAAACGGCCAGCCCTATGCTTCTCTGTCTCTCTCCCTCTTTTGATATAGAACCTGTTAAACCCATATAACTTTCTAGCTGAAAATTGGCAACACAGTTTGATGATGCCGCTGCTGTGACGATTAAAATGAATCAAGTCTATGATTAATGGCAATTTGGTGGTGGCTGGAGGGGGGTTTGGTGAGATGGAGCCGCTTGGTTGGGGAAGAAACATGTTGGGTTGGGGTAGGGGTGTTGCCACATAATTTTTTAAACTTAATTGTATTGCCACGTAAGCAACAAAAATCTTGGTAATTTGCCACTTTAGTTTTTTGGTTATAAATGGATTGAATGTTCAATCGGAGAACAAAGTGTTGACTTTTGTTTAAATTTCTGAAAACTGAATATACTTTCAAGTTGGTGAATCGCGAGCAATAGGTTTGTCTTTTTTGGTAATCAATCTTTATTATATACTTATTCTGTATTGCAATAAGCAAAACAAATTAAAGGGTGTTCTACGTATAATATCGACTGGTCCCAGAATGTAAAGTGCAAAATAGGATATGCTGTAGAGATTATGAAAATTGTTTTTTTACATTATTTGTGTGCTGTATCAGCTTCAACAATATCGGCAAAAGAAGGATGGCAAAGGCAGTAAATCCTCGGGTAAGGCTAATAAATCTGACCGTGATGTGGCTACCGATGAAGCATCTTCTGTCGCCAAATCGGAAAAGGGAAAAAAACAACTTCCAGACACAGAAGTGCCTGTTGAAGATTCTTTCACAGAGCCTGTAGATTCATCTTTACAAGATTCCACAGATAACTTAGTAGTAGCTACTAATGCTGATGATGGGAGTCCTGATTTCTCCACACCAAGTTTACAAATAGAAGTTTCTGAAGCTGATGAAGATGGGTCAAATATGAGGCTTGCCAATGAATCAATTGATGATGCTTTGGTTCCAGATAAAGGTCTGGAAGTTTCTAACCCTGATGAGGCGATGCCAACTATTTATTCTCCAGAAACAGTTAATATTGGAGGAAAACCTGAAAGTGGCTATGTGCCCGTGACACCTGTTGGTTTGAAAGCCATACTTGATGTTGGCTTTGCTCATAAAGCAGGTGAATTGAATGCTGCATGTGGGGAAGATCAGGTACCAGATGTAGGTTGTGCCTGTATTCTCTTGTTCTCAATTATCATTTCTTACCATCATTCCCTGATATGGCATGGGATCATGTGAGAAGTGCCATTTTTGGTGAGAATTGTGAGAAGTACTTTTAAACCGTTGATCACTTTTAATCAAATACCCTCCCATGAATTGCGGCTTAAAAGGAATTGATCTGGTGCATCTTATCTCGGTGCATCTCATCCTAATGTTCGTCTATTTCTCATCCAACGGTTGATAACCACTTCTCACACTTCTCACCAAATTTGGCATTTCTCACCGGCACCCAACCCTCCCTGATATTTGCTTAAGCTATTTAAATGAAAATAGGTCTTCAAATTCTAAAATGTACCCATTTTTGTGGTTTATAATCAAAATCTCTTTTGTTGTTTGGTAGGGACAATGCAGGAACATGATCATTCGTGTTTGGAACCAGATAATAGAACCAGTACGATAGAATTAGCAGGGGACATGAATCCGGTGTCCTCCATACTTGATGAGGAAGATACTAAGATGGAATATACAAGCAATGCAACAGAACAAACTAGTGAACCCGATGGCATTCCTGCAGTTGCTAGCACGGATGATAATTCAGGCGATACTAACACAGATGTGTATTCTGACTCTCATCGTTTTTTGCCCATCTCAGATGAGTTCCCATCTTCTGATCCTGCTCCTACAATTCTGCCAAAAGAGGGTGTAGTGGCAAGTGGCGATGAAGGAATAACAATGCCACCTACCATAGGTGATTCTGAGTACGTATCTTTGACGGATGGTGTGCTTTCTGGTGGGGAGATCACCCCAGCTGGCCTCACTCAGCTTGCAAAGGTGTTCCAGCTTCTAAGTGAAGATGAATTTAGGTTTCTGGTTGCGGCAAGAGAGTCAGTTAGTGGTGGACATGTGAAGAATGATGATCATATGAAGTCTGGCTCTACTGAGTTTTCTGAGAGACTCAAAGAGCAGTTATATATCGATAATTTTGAAAAAGAATTGATTTACCTGCAGCTATGCGAAGAATGGGAGGTACAGAAGGAGTTTGATGAGCATCGTCTTCAATGGGTTAATGAAAAATTGGTTTTCAGTGCTTCTCTTGGTGATTTCGAAGAGAAGAACAAAATCCTTTCTGAAGAGCTTGCTAGATGTAGGTCTGAACTGGACAGAGTTACAAGTGAAACGGAGAAGCTTCAGATGAATGTTTCTTCCTCGAAAACGGAGTTAGACCGGTCCTCTACTCGCATTGAGGAGTTGCAGGCAGAACTCGATAGGTCTGAGCATCAGTTGTCGGATGTGTCATCTGAGTTGGTTGAAAGTAGGAGCTTGTTATCAGATTTGCAGGTGAAAAATGAAAATCTGAATGTGTCTGTTGCTTCATTGACCGATGAGAAAAATAAACTTGAGCATCAGTTGTCAAATGTGTCATCTGAATTGGTTGACAATAAGAGTTTGTTATCAGATTTGCAGGCGAAAAATGAAAATCTGAATGAGTCAGTTGCTTCATTGACCAATGAGAAAAGTAAACTTGAGAAGGAAAAAGGAGACGGGATTCTGGAGAACGAGAAGTTGATAAAAGAATTGATGGAGTGCAATTCTTTACTGGAATTAACGCAGGTTGATAATGTCGATGCCAAAAGAAATCTTGCTCAGGTGATGGAGGAGAAGGCCAAACTGGAAGAGGAAAAACAAGATCATGCTTCTGAAAACGACAGACTGCTAACTGAATTGGCTGAATGGAAGAGATCAGGCGAAGGACTTGAGGTGGAGAATGCGAAGTTAAATGAGGTTCTTACTTCAGAAAGGGAGGACAGAAGTAAACTCGAGGAAGCAAATGAGCACTTTCTTAACGAGAATAAGAAATTATCTTCGGAGATTTTGGAATTCAAGAACTTGGTGGAAAGTTTGCGTTCAGAAATTGCCAACTTAAGTGAGAGTCTTGATCTGGTAACAAAGGAGAGAACCAAACTTGGAGAAGAGATGGACCATTTGAGCTCCGAAAAGGAGAAGTCTTTGACTGAGTTGACCAACTGCAAAATGTTAATGAAGGATCTGCAGATAGAGTATGAAGCTAAGATTAGGGAATTCAATGAATGGAAAATGAAGCCTGCGCAAAGAGACTTTCAGGAAACCGTATTAGTTGAACATAATTCTCAGCATGCAATTGAACAGAGTAATACTTTGGAGGAAACATTCATCCAACATGTGATTCTGGATGAAGTTTTGAAGCAATATGTGTCCACTGTTGAAGGAAAAAAGCGCGAGCTTGTAGATTTGTATGAAGACTTGAGGCAGGAAGGGATCAGCACTAAAGCAAAAAACTCTGAGCTAACAGAAAAGCTTCGTAAATCCGAATCAAGAATCTCTGAATTGCAGGTACAAGTGGATAAGCTGAATGAACAAGAGGATCATATGGCTTCTCTTAGCAGTCAATTGGAAACACTTTACAGAAAGCTGGATGCATCTATTGGGACCGTTCCCATGAGTGAAAATGGTGTTGGTCTGAATATAGGTACTCGTGTGGCTGCTTCTGTTGATTCAGCCGTTGCAGTGATCCAGGATCTGCAGGGAAAGCTTGAAGATGCTATCAAGAACCATGACTTGCTTTCTAACTCTCACAAGGATATGATTGAGAAGATCAAGGATTTAGAAGGGGCGAACGAACTGGTTGCTTATGTATTACATAAAGTTTTCGATAACCTTCAGAAACTTGTGGATGATGCGGGTCCCTCTACAGAAGAAAGCCAAGATGATAGCCCTAAAAGTAGGCAGCTGGATCATCTAGAAATCAGCAACTATGACATGTTCATTGATCGATTGATAACGATTCTTCGTGAGCGAGCGCAACTTGAATCGTTAAATAGAAAATACAACTTGGAGTTGTTGGGAAGAATAAAAGATATGGAAGAAGTAAACAAAAGGTGTAATCATCCAGATGTTATCATGAAGTTGGTGGGAGATATTCAGACTGTGGTTATGCTAGAGGACACTGAGATTAAGCCAGATGATCCTGTGTCTTCCCTCGAGTCTATAGTTTATTTTCTCATTAATAGACACAGAAGTGCTGAAAAGCAGCTTGGTTTACTTGGAGAAAAGTTGAAGCCCAAGGAAATGGAACTGATTAAGTTGCAAAACCAAATAGACCACTTATGCTTCTCAATCATTCCATATGAAATCGAAAGTCTTATTTTTAAGGAAAGTTTGAGAAGTGCAATGGATCAGCTTCTTCCCTTTCGATCTGAACTGCAGCTTAAGGAAACCGAAGTTCATCAGTTCGAGCAGCGGGTATCTGCTCTGAGGGAAAAGCTCCACATTGCTGTTACGAAAGGGAAAGGTCTGATTCAGCACCGTGACAGTCTGAAACAGAGTCTGAATGCAACAACCAGTGAGCTGGAGAAATGCTTGCACGAGTTGCAGTTGAAAGATGCTACACTTCAAGAGACTGAAACAAAACTTAAAGCTTATTCTGAAGCGGGTGAACGTATGGAAGCTCTTGAATCTGAGCTATCCTACATTCGCAATTCAGCTACTGCGTTGAGAGAGTCGTTTCTTCTCAAGGATTCTGTTCTTCAGAGAATAGAAGAGATTCTAGAAGATTTGGAACTTCCGGAGCACTTCCATGTCAGAGATATCATCGACAAAATTGATTGGTTAGCAAAATCAGTTTCTCATAACTCTTTTCCCACTAGCAGTTGGAACCAAAAGGGTTCAATTGGAGCTGGGTCGTACCCTGATTCTGGTTCAGCCGCTGTGGATGGCTGGAGAGAAGATCTAGAACCAGCTTCAGGTTCAGGTGATGAATTGAGAACAAATTACGAAGAACTTCAAAATAAGTTCTATGGGTTGGCTGAGCAAAACGAGATGCTCGAACAATCATTGATGGAGCGAAACAAGCTTGTGCAGCGTTGGGAAGAAGTTCTGGATAAGATAAATATACCCCCACAGTTGCGATCACTAGAGCCAGAAGATAGGATCGAGTGGTTAGGAGCCGCTCTAACGGAGGCAAATGGCCGTTGTGACTCCCTTCAGCAAGATATTTACGATTTGGAAAAGGTCCGTGGATCACTTGCTGCTGATCTTGAAGAGTCTCAAAAGGGATTAGTTGACCTCGAGGCAGCTCTTCGGTCAAAGCAAGAACAGCTTTCTTCGAACTTGGAGGTTCGAAGTCATGATTATAATAAATTTTTTCAGAAGGCTGCATTATACGAAGCAGAGAATGATAAGCTGCAAAATGAAGTTGGTTCATTGCAATTAAAATTGGATGAGAAGCGTGTGGATGAGGAGCGTATACACCATGTTCATGGCGAGATAAGGCGGCTGCAGGATTTAGTCAAAGACATGCTTCAAGTTCCAGAAACAGAAGATCTTGATTCAAGTACAAGTGATATCCAGAGGCTTGAAGGCTTATTAAGGAAGCTAGCAGACAAATACCCAAAATACCCTTTAGGTGAGCATGCACTAGGAGATGCAACTGAAGGGCACATCACTGAAAGAAGTGCTGAACAGTCTGGCACTCAGAATCTAGCAGTTCTTGAGAAAAAGCTAGAGGAGGCTGAAGGTGATTTAGTGCGAGCCAAGGATGAAATAGATAGACTTGTGGAAAGAAATCAATCTTTGGCCCGTGAAGTTGAAGCATTAGAGGTAAAGAATCAAGAATTTCAAAAGTTACTTGTTCAGGAGGAGCAGAAGTCTGCTGATGTGGCCAATGAAATTGAAGCATTAGAGGCAAAGAATCAAGAATTTCAGAAGTTACTTGTTCAGGAGGAGCAGAAGTCTGCTGCTGTGGCCCACGAAGTTGAAGCGTTAAAGGCAAAGAATCAAGAATTTCAGAAGTTACTTGTTCAGGAGGAGCAGAAGTCTGCTGATGTGGCCCACAGAGTTGAATCATTAGAGGTAAAGAATCAAGAAGTTCAAAAGTTACTTGTTCAAGAGGAGCAGAAGTCTGCTGCTTTGGCCCATGAAGTTGAATCATTAGAGGTAAAGAATCAAGAATTTCAGAAGTTACTTGCTCAGGAGGAGCAGAAGTCTGCTGCAGTTAGAGAGAAGTTAAATGTTGCAGTTAGAAAAGGGAAGTCTTTGGTTCAACAGCGAGATAGTATGAAGCAAAACATCAACGATTTGACCTCTGAGGTGGAGCGTTTGAAAGCTGAGCTCAAAGTTCGGGAAAATTCACTTCTGGAGTTTCAGCAGAAGATGAAGGACTTGATTACTTCCCAAGAAGTGATGGAAGATAAAGATTCTGAAATTAGATTCTTAAAAAATCTTCTGTCAGAAGCTGACAGTGAGCTGCAGGATAAAAGGAATACGTTGAGCATGATTTTAGGTTCCTTGGCGGAGATTGATCTTGGGGTCGAATTGAGAACTAATGATCCGGTTCAGAAATTGCAACAAGTTGAGAAAGAATGGCATAATTTACATGTTGCAATGTCGTCATCTGAACAAGATTCAAAAAAATCAAAAAGGGCTGCTGAGTTGCTACTTGCGGAGTTGAATGAGGTACAGGAAAGAAACGAAGACCTTCTTGAGGAACTTTCTAGAGCCACCATGGAAATTTCAAAACTATCAAAGGAAAGGGATTCAGCAGAAGCTGCCAAGCATGAATTTTTCTCCCGTCTAGAACAGTTATCTGCTCTTCGTCTGGAGGAAAGAAGGGGCCAGTTTTCTGAACTTATGATGCTGAAATCTGATTTAGACCAATTAAGGCCAGGATTCAGCAAAATCTACAATCTGCTGAATGATGTCTTGCCCAAAGACTTGGACTACTTATACAATCTTGAAGCTAGTATTAGATCATCACTGGAATCAAGTGGTACTTCTAATATGGGTGGTCAAAGTCTAAACAGCTCCAGGTCAGACAACAAGGTAAGCTGTATCTGCATCTCTAATTAGTGTCCACATTTTTATTTTAGTTTATCTTAAAATAAATGTCCACTTTCAAAAGTAAGGCCTGCTTTCCAATCTACCCTTAATTATGAGATGGAGAAATTAGCTTTATCTGCTATTAAGGGTAAACTTGTCACTTAGTAAAATAAGTGTAATGATTAGTCATTTAAAAAATCGTGTCTTTTTCAGGTCAACGTTCGTTCCGAATTCTTCTTAGATAGTACAACAGAAGAGCACCACAGTGACAACGAGATCATTGATTTATGGAGGTCTGTTGGGAGCCACATGCAAGATTTAATAACCAATATCAATGGTTTAGAAGAAAAGTTGCAGAGCCATTCAAAATGTTTACACGAAGAAATTATCGTTTTATCGGAAACAGTGGCAACTCTTCATAGAGAAATGACTTCCCACAAATATTCCCTTGAATCTGCAAAGGAAGAGATTGCTTGGTTAGAGTCCACAGGTAAACAGAAAGATACGGAAAATTTAGTTCTACGTAAATCTATTTTAACGCTGTACGAGACTTGCAAGAGTTCAGTTTCGGAAATTGAGAAAAGCAAAGGCCAAGTGGTTGCAAATGATTCTTCTATTGAAGATCTGTCCATTGAAGGCGATATCTTGAACAGAGAAACGCTTTCTGTTCTTGAAGAGCGAATCACGAGTGTTGTGAACAGATTGTTGTCGCTTGTTAAGGATTTTCACGGTATTCAGGCCGAGAGTGTGGAAATGAACCTAAAGGAAATGAAGGATACAATCTCGAGTTTGCAGAAAGAACTTACGGAGAAAGATATTCAGAAGGATAGAATCTGTGTGGATCTTGTCAGTCAGATTAAGCAAGCTGAATCAAATGCTACTAGCAACTTGCAAGAACTTAATTCTTCAAAAGCTCAGATTAATGATTTGAAGGGGCAGCTGGAATCGGTAAATCTTCAGCATAATGTGTTGGAACAGAGGGTTAAAGAGCTAGAAGGCCAAGAGTCAACCTTGGTTGATTTGCACGAGAAAGTTAAATCACTTACAAATGCGTTCACAGCAAAAGAACAAGGTTTGATTAGCTTTCTTGGCCATTTTATGAACTGTGAAATTATTCATTTCTAACGAGTTTTGATATGTTCATGCAGAAGCCGAAGCTTTATTGCAGGCGCTTGATGAAGAGGAGGCCCAAATGGAAATCTTGACAAACAAAATCACCGATCTAGAAAAGCTTGTGCAGCAAAAGGATCTTGATCTGGAGTCAGCCGAAGCTGCTCGTGGCAAAGCTTTGAAGAAACTTTCAATCACCGTGAGCAAATTTGATGAACTTCATCATCTGTCCGAAACCCTTGTGTCTGAAGTTGATAAGCTTCAGTCTCAGCTTCAAGAACGCGATTCCGAGATTTCTTTCTTGAGGGATGAAATCACAAGATGCACCAGTGATTCCTTGATTGCGTTAGAAACTGACAAAAGGGGATTGAGCGAGATCCAAGATATCCTGACTTGGTTAGATTCAATGATTTCTGGAGCAGAAACACATGATCTAAATCTTGATGGGAACAAAACCGATCAAGTTCATGAACATAAAGAAATACTTAAGAAGCAGATCGCGTCTATTATCTCCGAATTGAAAGATCTGCGTCAAGTGTCACAAAGCAAAGACGATCAGTTGCACACAGAGAGGAGCAAGGTTGAAGACTTGGTGCGGAAAAGGGAACTTCTTGAGAATTCTTTGAGGGAAAAGGAATCTCGATTGAGTGTGCATCAAAACGATGATGATTCTGCACAAACTGCATCAATGACCTCCGAAATTGTGGAAGTTGAACCCGTGGTAAGCCATTTTTAAACTTCTAGTTTCCTAACTTATTTTGAGTTGCCAAACATTTATCCTGTGACTTCTGCTGCAGCTTAATAAATGGCCATCACAAGGGACTTCTCAAGTTCGAAGTTTACGCAAAGTAAATAACGAGCAGCTGGCCATTTCCATAGATGACATGGATTCGGATGAGAGGGATAAGTTGGTAGATGAAGATGATGATAAAGGTAACTAACTATCTTTTGATGATAAAAGCGCTTCACCTGCTTTCCTTAAATATCATTTTTGTTTTGGAATATCTTAAATTTTTTTTTTGGTTCTCCCTCTGAAGAGCATAATAAATGCATTCTCATTCTGTTCATTAGAAAAATCATAAACCTAAATATCATCTATGCTGACATTTACGTTGGAAGGGGAAATATGTGTATTTTTATGCTGAAAGGCAATCAAGAAACTGGTTGGAGGGTATAGCAAATCTTTTCTTATCCTTGTATTTACGTTTTATTTTGTTGTTTTCTCAGCTCATGGTTTCAAGTCTCTTACCACGTCAAAACTTGTCCCAAGATTCACTAGGCCTGTTACAGACTTCGTTGATGGCTTATGGTAGACTCTCTCTCTCTCTATATATATATATATATGTGTGTGTGTGTGTGTGTGTGTAACTTTACTCTCCCACTCTCCACCTTTTCATTATAATTTGAGCTTTCTATATCATTTATGTTTTTCTGGAATTGGCATCTTTCAGGGTTTCATGTGACAGGGCGTTAATGCGACAGCCTGTTCTGCGGCTGAGTCTTATTCTTTACTGGGCTGTGATGCATGCACTTCTTGCAGTTTTTGTAGTTTGAGAAGCAGCTGACCTGGTTAGATTCTTCTTTTTGCTGTATGTATCATGATTTGGTCATCATTTTGTGGCTTATGGGCACAATGAAGTTTTATTGTGGTTAATACACAGTCTATGGTAAGTATAATTTTTCAATAAACTTTGCCACCACATGTGTTTTCTTTAAACTAATGTTTGTAGCTCTCGCCAAAACACTCAAATGTCTTAACTGATAGAAGTACTTTCTGAATGTATGGTGTGTTAAGCTCTGTGAACACTAAACAGGAGGCTTTATGGTTCTTTCACCATAAAGAAGAATCTATGAAAATAAAATCAATGTCATGGATTGAAACATTGCCAAAAAGCAAAAAAATGCTTGTCTTTATTTTTGAGTGATTTAATAAACATTCTCTTGTGACTTGCAGGTTCTCATTCAACAGAAGATCTTAGATTGGTTGGTCTTCAATGCATAATCCAGTTAGTTCTTTATTTAGCAGCAGCAACAGCAGTGGCTGTGATTTCTCCATATTTGATCAGAAGATCACAGATTGCTTTATATCTTGTTGAAAACCTCTCCAATAATTTGAGAATGTATTTCAACTGTTCTAAGTTTGCTTCACTTAATTCATCTATTGTGATGGTGGGTAAATCTTTTGGCTTTTTTTTAGGACAGGCAGGAAGGCAAGTGCATATATTTGTAGTAGTTTTCTTATACCCCATATTTCTGGGTTTTACTTGTGAAGATGTTTGCAAAGATTGTTACGATTTTCAAGCAATGAAACACGGATTATGGCATGAATTAATCTCTATGTACGTGATTTGGACTTTCCGGAACAAAGTGGTACGGGCTCCTACATTGCCAACATATTGCAAGCATTCGGCCTATGGCCATATTTCGTATCTTGCTTCGAACATATTATTGATATCTTTGCCATGACTAGAAACAAAAATCCAATCACACAAAGCTAAAAGATCACCTTGTCTTTGATGTATAATTGTCTGTATTTGGAAATTTATATACCTAATATCATTTTGATTACCTAATATAATTTCTACAATATAAAACAGAAGAATGATACGATTACAAAATTAAATAAAATTTCTAACAAAAACGATAAATAGTTTATCAAACTTAATCCTTCAAAAAATTAGATGTTAATGCATTATTACCGTTCATAAATCTAATATTTAGACACTCGTATTTTTTGTTTTAGAAACACTATCGTTGAATAAATATGAAACTGGAGGTTGAAAATGAAAATGTGATATAAATATAGGGGGCGATTATAGAAAATTTTAAGAATCTTTTGGGGATAATATTGGATGGTGCGTTGGCCCGTGAGGAGTTGGTGAGCCTTCACTTTTTTGTCCATTATGACAGTTAGGATTCTCTTGGTTGCTAACGTACGCCGTGGAACATGTTTATTTGTATTCCTTATCCTTTAAATAGAAAATAAATGATTATATTCCCTTTAAAATCATATTGTTGATCATTTAATTTTTTAAATAAACAAAAAAAATATGATTAAATAATTAATGATTACAAAATAGAATATTGTTTTCACTTATCTTGTAGTTTTTGTTGTAATTGTTCATTATATATGTATATAGAGAGAGAAAGAAAGAAATTAGAGAGAAGTGACACTGTATCATATGCGACTTGGCTCGCAACCTAGGTCGCACCGAACGTCGTCCGTGTCTTCGATTTAGTAACACATGTTTATCATATGTCATAAACTGTAGTATTCATGTGATTAATATAGTAAAAAAGGTGTTCTTGCGTTCTCGTAAGATGAAGATGTTTTCGTTTAAACCCTTTCCTATATATATATAAATCAAAGCTGGTGTGTGTGAGGTTCAAGAAAAACCTCGATAAGCAAAAAACTAAGAAACACCCCATAACCATTCATCTAGAAGGTGTATACACATGTGCATTTAAGTAATCGGAGATGTTTGCATGTGTACATGTTATGCACATATGAATATTATACAAATTATTAACAAATTACTTGTATATTCATACCTTAAAAATGAATAGTTCCTAACATGTTTTTATTAAGTTTTTTCTCATGAAATATAAAAAAAATAAAAAAATAAAAAGTTGTGAAAAGTGGTTTGTAATTCCAACGAGCTGCTTTTATATGGACCAAATGAGTAACTTTTGGGCCTACGTAATTGTGGCTCGGCTTCAAGTGCTAATCACGTAATGCACACGTGGCAACATCTCATTGGTTGGAAGGCTTAGTGGACCCCATGTTAGGACAGACAACCCTACTATCTCCATAGCTGCTACGCTCCTCCAATCGTCACCAGCTTTCTCAAGTTGACTGTTTTATATCTTCAACCGTTTCCCGACTTCATAAGGCGCACGTTAGGGTTTTACAACCTCGATTCAACAAATCTATGGCGGAGATCCCTTTTGCTGAGTTAGCGGCAACCATTTTCATTTGATTGTATTTGTCGCTCCTAATTTCTCAATCTCTATCGAGAATTCAACCCCACCCCCACTGCAATTCGGAATTCTGCAGGTATTTATGCTCTTCACTCTCTCCAGATTTGTTTTCGTTAATTTCAGCTCAATTGCGTATGATGATGGAGATTTATTACTTCGATTCTCATAGAGTTTTTCTGGTTTCGTCAGTTTAAGTTGACATTTCGAATTCCTTTGCTGATCAAGTGTAGGAAAATTGAAAATTGTGGTGAAATTTTGCCCTGCTTCAAGCTTATTTTATTACTTTGTTTTTGATTTTGTTGTGATTTGGGTTTAGGGTTTTTGTAATATTGACAATTCTGAGGTGTTTGTACATGAATTTGTGGAAAATTCAGCTTCGATTGAAGGAATAATTCGAGGTGCATATGTATAAAATCAAGCATTCAAAATGGAAAAGAATAAGTTTTGGAGTAATATTCATGGCATGTGAGAAGTAATTAATAGGTAGTTGGAAATTTAACAAATGGGTGTTATTATTATTATGCACACTTGTTTATATCAAAACAAGTGTTTGATGTTGATATAAGTGAAAAAGAAATTAATAAGCAGATTTGCATTTAACTTTCTCTTTTATTCCAAGTAACTATTTTGGGAATTTATGCTTATGCTTCCCTCATTTCAAGACAAGAATCTAGCTTTTACTTTAGAGTTCGACCATAAGATTCTTCATTTCCAGGATTTATTGAATGTTTCTATGAAATCTAATAATGGTTAGCAATATTTTTGTTAAAAATCATGAATTCATGTAAATTTTGAAGTTGAAAATGAGTTCCGGATCTTTTAAAAACAAAAATATTATTCGATTCTTAGCTCTTTGTGGAACCAAAGGAGCACAAAACGCATTCATGATCGTTAAACACTAGCAAAGTCATCGAACAAGTGATTAGATATGTTTCATGTTGTGTTATATGATTGTTGATCCAATGCCTTTGCCAAAAATTAGGTAATGTTTGGCAACCATATGTAGTTTTTTTTAACTTACTGAAGAAAAAAAAACTGTTTAGTAAGAGCTTATTGAAAAGCTATTTCAGATGGCATATCAGGGCTTTTTTTTCTTTTTCATTTTTTCCAATTATGCTTCTAATATTATCTTTTTAGGTTATTTTACATTCGAATCTAGCTTATCAACTAGTTTTACTAAACATAACTAGTTTATCAACTAACAACTAACTTTTCAGTATCAACTAGTTTTACTAAACATAACTAGTTTATCAACTAACAACTAACTTTTCAGTAACAACTAGTTTATCAACTAACATCTAGCTTGTTAGGGGCTGTTTGTTTACCTCTTAATAGTTCCATCAAGAAGCAACCTCTGAATCGTTAAGAGGTGAATCTTGTTTGGCAAAAAAAAAGTATGCCTCTTAATGGTTCTAAAACCCTCTGAATGATTTTGTATCTTGGGTCTCCCTTAACCATTCAGCACCCTGATTTCATTCTACACAATTACCAAACAACCATATTTCATTTTGCACTATATCATAATAAGAGCCTCTTAATCATTATGACCACTTAATCATTATGCACCAAACCATTCAGCAACTGCCAAACTGCCCCTTAGATATCAGTAGTTTACCAAGAATAGCCTTACACCACACGTCTTGCATTTTCATATCTATTTTTTATTTAGTTCTCCTTTCTTCTACAGGTTGCCACCGGAGGAAGATACAAAGAGAGAAAACCAAAGAATAATGGATTCTATTTTAACTTATAACAGTAATGTCGTTAATCCTGAGCTAGTCCGCTTTCACGAGTGTACAACTTCTGATTCCAAGGACATGGGAGAAATCGGAATCTCGATGGAAAATTTGACTGAAATAGACCTAAAGTTGGCATACTCATCAGAGAAGTTACTAAATTTGGAAAGTCTTTTACTGTACGTATTATCATGGGAAAACGATTTCGAAGCAATGGCTGCTGAGGATGTTTCGGATGAATTTATAGAGAAATTGCTCACAATCGATCTTTTATTTAGTTTCTTGGATTCTGAGGTTAAAGAGCTTGACTTTTCAATGGATTCCATTGAAGTTGACCTTGTGGATGCCCAAAAAAGACTGTCTTCATGTAAACATCTTGGAGAATTGTTCTCCATTGTTGAAGGAAAATTGCATGATTCTGAGGACTCTTTAAAGAAATCACAAGAACATGTTCTTGAGATGAAGATGAAGTTGGCCAAACTGCAAATGACATCATTAGCCTTCAATCATAATGAATGTAAGTCCGACTCCATCTTTTCAATCAAGGCAGACACAGTTTGCCTTTTGTGGTCAAACATATTGCTTCTTAAATTTGTTATCTATAAAGTCATAATGTGTATAATGGGAAAATAAAGATATATTATGGTGGCTTTGGGTGAACTTTTTTTTTTGTGTGATGGGTTTTTTGTTTTCATGGAAATATAAAGGTTTCCCAGAAGATCAAGTTTCAGATATCGAAGTGAAGCCGAGGCTGCAAATGATGGATAAAGTACATGTTCTTAGAATGCTGGAGAAATCTTTATCGAGAGAGCTTGATCTGGAGAAAAAACTGACTGAATCAAAGCAAGATGAAGAAGATCTGAAGCTAAAGTTACGGTTAACAGAACAAGTAGCGTTTATTATGGAAGAGGCAGCAGAGGTGGTCTGGGGTCGGTTTTTGGAGGCAGAAAATGCTGCCGTTGTACTAATGGGAATTTCAAGAGATCTGGTAGCTCGACACCAACTTGTTCAGCTCAACCTTAATGGATTTAATCATAGAGAAGATGTGTTCAGATCAAAACTCGATAACTGCATCAAACTGCTGAACGAGAAAGATTCTTCCATAGAAAAACTCAATAGCAGGATCACACAGCTTGTTGCAGATAATCTTGAAGTCAAATCGTTAGAAGAAAAGGTCAAAGAATCCGAATCTAACCTGAAGAAAGCGAATGCATCAAATGAATCAATTCAAGAACGTGTTAGAGAAATGGAAAGCACGATAGAGTCGTTAAAAGAGAACGTCTACACAGCTGAAAACAGGGCTGATTCAGCCGAAGGGAAAGTAGCTCAGTTGACAGATTCCAACATTGAATTAAGTGAAGAATTGGGTTTCCTTAAAGGAAGCCATGAAAATCACTCGAAAAAGATGAGTTTATTGGAGAAACAATCAAGGGAACTCGAGCTTCAACTGCAGCATGCAAAGGCATCGTCTGAATCTGGGCAAGAACAGCAAAACATGTTGTATTCTGCTATATGGGATATGGAGATTTTGATAGATGAATTGAAGCAAAAGGTTTCTACGGCTGAGATGAAGGCCGAAAATGCTGAAGACCAGTGTTTGTTGTTGACTGATACCAACTCGGAATTGACCAAAGAGATTGAGTTTTTAAGGGCTGAAGTTGACTCACTTGAAACATCTTTGACTCATGCTAATCTTGACAAAATGGCTAGTGCAAAGGATATTAACATCAAGACAAAACGTATTATGGATACAGTCGTGCAACTTGCCACAGAACGGGAGCGTATAACAAAGCAGGTATGTAGAAAATTTATATCCTTAGAATCTTGAAATCCATTGGATATGTTATGATGTTCAAAGATTGTGTCTTGATTTCTTGAACTCCAATGGATAGATTTCACAACTTTTACTCTCGTGCAGTTGCGTTTTCAAACCGAGGAGAAAAGGATTTTGATGGAAATACTACGAAAAATCGATAAGAACATGTACGCAAGTATGTATCCAGAAGGAGGCATCGAAGAAAAGAACTTGATCTCTTCCAGTCAATGTATAAAAGATGCAATATTAACGAAGAAGTTACAACAAAAATGATTCGGTGTTGGCAGCATATTCTTTTTTCAAGCAGAAACCATAGATTTAATGTTAATCCGGGTTGATTTTACCACGAGAAACATTTGTTTTTTTGCATGTAGCATTTTTTTTGGATAACCTAATTTGTGTATATGTTGATGATTGTTTTTCATAGTTGATTTGTGAATATATTGTACATGATTATTTGTAACATTAACTCGAATATTTAAAGTATCCTTAATAATATGGTATAATTAGGTTTTTGTGAATCATAATAAATATGTTAGAATAAGGGAAATTAATTAAAATACCCTAAGTCAAACATTGAGTTACCAAAATACCCTAAATTTTTTCAATTTTGCAAAAATACCCGCGATGAGGTCCCGCGATCGCGGGATACGGTGACGTGGCACGTATTTTGGCCCCAAATGCCCCGCGAAGCCCCTCAACTTTGGTCGCGGTGCACTTTTGGTCCCTGCCCGCGATCGCAGCCCGCGATGGCCCGAATTTTACACTTTTGGTCCCTGAAATTTACACTTTCAGCCCCTAAACTTAGACGAATCTTGCATGTTTTTACTGTTTTTTTCCACAATTATTGCACTTTAAAGACCGATTTGTGGTTGAAATTCATTTGCATGTTTGAATCAATGTTAAATCAATGTTTTTGGAATACCAGTTTGTGGATGAAATGAGAGATTGGTTTTCTGATATGTTGGTTGTTTCATTGATAAATAGACGTAAAATGCAAGCCATAATCCCCACACAACGATTTCATTGTTGCAATATTTCTTTCTGCAATATTTTGTGTTTGAGATACTACTGAAAAAATGAGTTCATATGTTGCAAAAACTAAGCTATATTTCTGTTTTGATGGTGAATGGGTGCAAGATAACAATGAGTGGAATTTTGCTTATAAATCTAAGCATGGTGTAAAAGTGTCAGTAAACTATACTTATCAGAAGTTTGTTGCATACGCCATGCAAAAATGTGGAACCAACTCTTCTGATGTTTGCAAGTTAGTGTTTAAAAATGGCGATGGGTCATTTGTGGATTTATCCAACGATGGGGATATCTCTACTTTTCTGCACCTTGCAGTCGATTCAGAAAGACCCCCATTACTCTTTGTGTATCCCGGTGACGACGACGGTGACGACGACGAAGACCTCCAAATAGAGCAGCCTGATTCTCAACAACAACAACCACCACAACCACACGAATGGCGTACTGCTGGAGTTGCTGATGACGAAACCCACGTTTTCAGAACGGGTAATTCTGAAATAGACAGATCAGACACCGATAATGATGATCACGAAGAATATACCCCTAGTAGAAAATCATGTAGTCAGATAAATGACTTTTTTGATATGCCCCATATTCTTCCAGACTCCCATACCCAGACACAAACCTACGAACCTACACCTTATATTCGCAGTGAAAGTTTAACAGCAGGTCAGATATTCGATTCGAAGGATCTCATAGCAAGTCAGATCAGACTCAAGTTCTTGGAAGAGGGTTTCCAAAGTCGCGTGCGGGCATCTGACAAAAGCAAATACGTAGTTGAATGTGCTAGAGAAAAGTGTGAGTGGAGGTTGTATGCGATTCACACGGGTCCCAAAGGAGGGGCGATAATGATTAGAAAGTTGCACGACGTACACACTTGTACGAGGACACAACTTAATCCCCACCACAAACAAGCCGGCAAAAAGACTTTGGGTGCGATCCTGAAAAACAAATTTCTTGATGTTAGCAGGTCATTGCGTCCAAAGGACATCGTCCACGACGTTCACCGGCAGTTCGGCGTCACGATTGATTACCACCAAGCGTGGCATGCGGGCTGCCATGCACTGTTTATGGTGAGAGGCACGTTCGAGGAGTCGTATGAACGACTCCCGACATATTTATATAATTTGCAGCTGCAGAACCCTGGTACTGTCACGCAGCTACGGACCGATTCACGTGGACGGTTTGAGATGTGCTTCGTGGCCCTTGGACCCGCGGTACGTATTTTAACACGTCATATGTTTACACATTATAAACTATAACATTTACACATTATAAACTATAACATTTTAACCTATGTTTTTGCAGATCCGCACATTTCTGGCAAATCTACGTCGTGTCCTGATAATAGACGCAGCCCATTTAAAGGGCCGTTACTTGGGTATGATGTTCCTGGCGGTTGCCATGGACGGGGATAACTCCATCGTTCCAGTAGCTTTCGGCGTAGGCAAGTCTGAAACCGGGGACGAGTGGACTTGGTTTATGTCCATGTTGAGACAAGCTATCGGAGACCCGCAAGGGTTGGTGTTTATGTCTGACAGGGCTCCTTCCATAAGCGCCGCAATCTCTGCCATGTACCCAAACGCCCCTCACGCCATATGCTGTCGACATTTGGAGATGAACGCCAAATCCAAGGACAAACGTATTACCACCTACAAGGATGTCTATTGGGCGGCATGCAGAGCATATACGGATCGGGAGTTTAACAAGTACATGAATATGCTACGATACAGTGTCAAGGAAGCAGCCAAAGTCTTTGACGATGCTGGACCGGAGAGGTGGTCCGCGGCCAATTTTCCTGGACAACGGTATGACATTCTGACCTCGAATAATGCAGAGTCTGTGAATGCACTCTCCCGTTTTGCGCGTAGATGTCCGATTGTTAATCTTATGGACTACTTTCGGGCCTTTCAACAAGAGTGGTACCAAATTCGACGCCTAAAAGGAGCTGAGATGCAAAATGCACTCACACCAACGACGGAGAATATCGTTCAGTACAGGGCGCGCCGTGCGGCGACATGGCCGGTAAGAGCAATCGGGTATGGGAAGTACGAGGTGCATGATGACTATATTCACGCGATTGTGAATATGGAAGACCACCTTTGTTCGTGTCGCGAATGGGATAAATCTGGGTTACCGTGCGGCCATGCCATCGCTGCAGCAACATATATGGGTCGTACAGATTGCAGCGACTTGGCTGTACCTTTCTTCACGTCCGAATATTACCGGAAAACATACGTGGAGGTAATAAACCCAGTTGGACCCCCTGCAGCATGGGTGTATCCACCCGACCCGCTTCCACCATGCTATCCACCTTTAATGGTGAATTGCTTCTTGTTCTCGACGAACACGAGCCTCCCGAGCTTTTATATCCCCTTTCATCCTTTTGATCTCCCTGTCTTCCTCTTCGATCTTTCTCAAATGGACTGCCTTCCTGTCCATAATTTTTTTCCACTCTTCTGTTAGTTCATCTATCTCCTTTTCCTTTTTTGCTATGGCGACCTCGATTTGAGGTGGCATTTTTTCAGGAGTAGACTTAGGGTTTGATGACGATGCCATTTGTGGATGAAATGAGAGAAGAGAAATCAAGAGAGAAAGCAATTCAAAGAAAGAAAGCAAGAGATAAATCAAGAAAGAAAGCAAGAACAAGTGTGAATTGTGAATTGCATATTACTGATATTTATGGATGAAATCTCAAACATGCAAATGAATTTCAACCACAAATCGGTCTTCAAAGTACAATAATTGTGGAAAAAACAGTAAAAGCATGCAAGATTCGTCTAAGTGCAGGGACCAAAAGTGTAAATTTTCAGGGACCAAAACTGTAAATTTTCAGGGACCAAAACTGTAAATTTTGGTCCATCGCGGGCAGGGACCAAAAGTGCACCACGGCCAAAGTTGAGGGGCTTCGCGGGGCATTTGTACCCAAAGTACGTGCCACGTCAGCCCTAGCCCGCGATCGCGGGATCCATCGCGGGTATTTAGGGCATTTTTGCAAAATGGAAAAATTTTAGGGTATTTCGGTAACAGTTGGTCAAACTTGGGGTATTTTAATTAATTTCCCTTAGAATAATATCAATAAATAAATGTATCATAAATAGTAGTAACTTAAAGATATTAGGGCATCCACACCCACTTGCAACACAATTGTAAAGTGAGGTTCCATTGTCATATCAACCTAATAAATCTTATACGATAAAATGTATGTGGGCGGCCTTATTTCCATCCGAAGAATAGAGAGGTTGTTTCTGTACAGAAAAGATTATGAAAAAAGATTGTGAGAAAAAAGAAAAAATTCTTTTGAAAGTGAAAAAAAGAGGTCATGTCTTCTAAAATGCCTAAAGTTGCTATGTCCATCTCAGCTGCACCCTCAAGTCCTTCTAGGCCTGCTCCTCCCAACACCAGTGGCTCTAAATGGATGGAAGTATAATTTTATTAAAATGAATAGTTGTTTTTATAAATTCAACAATATAACAATTTGACAGACAAAATAGACAACTACACATATTCAGACATTTGTCAGTTTACAAAAACAAACAGTCTTATTAATTCAGATTTCAGACTTCAGCATCACCTCTTATCAATCAGAAGTGACACAAGACTTTAGACTTCAGTATCTCTTAAAAAACAAACGCCACCTAACGCTCTCCACCCTCCTTACTGGTGTTGACATATGTCTCCTACATAAAGATCTTTTTGTATTGGCTTAATGTAACATCATCGATGAACCCAAAAGATCATGATTGGTGTAAAAATTGCTTATGGAGGAATTATCCGGTTAATCGTTCCTTATTAAGGATAGTGAACAACCACCAAGTATTCTAACAAAGCATACAGAGTGTAAGAATAGAAAATTACCTCAAGTGCAAATTTCCTTCACTTCCATTATTCTGATAGACAATGCTTATAGCTTCACCAGCAAGCCTGCAAATTTAATTGACCAAAGTTCCTAATGTACCCTTCGGTTAAATAACCTTCTGACAAGTTCCTTTTAAATCCATGTCTATAATACCACTGCTTAAATGAAGAATGCCACTTCCATATACAAGAATGCCACAATTATGTTTGTCAAATAAATTGTCATTTAAGGGCAATACCGTAGATAGTCCCATTATTGAAATCTAGCTGCCAATTTCTGCTCAAAATAGGTTCATATGTTCAAGAACACGCTAACGAAAACCGTCACCAAAAATCTCCACAAGAACACGTTCCGTTTTTAAATAAATGAAACCGGACAGCATCCCTTACAAGAATCTCTCTTTGTGTTATCTTAGAAATAAACTTAGTTGCAGTATGACAATCCCCACAAACCCGAAGGTTTTTCACTACTCTTATCGGCAGGCTCTGAGGAATAAATAACAACCCAAAAGCAATAGCAAGTTTCTCACTGTGATGATTAAGCATCGTTATCTTTTCAGACTCGTCTACATTATGAAGAGCAAACCTCATATCAGGTACATACCCTTCACGTATCATCTTAAAGTTCAATTCTTCGAGCTTCGCATATATCTTTTCTGAATATAAACTTGATCTATCGTCGGCTGAAAACACATGCACTTTATTCTTATATTTAATCCAACTAAATCCCGGTTCTTTTCTTATATCTTTATG
The DNA here is from genome assembly GCA_033807775.1 of Saussurea involucrata. Classification (NCBI taxonomy): domain Eukaryota; kingdom Viridiplantae; phylum Streptophyta; class Magnoliopsida; order Asterales; family Asteraceae; genus Saussurea; species Saussurea involucrata. The sequence goes on from CM066313.1 coordinate 85,437,565, forward strand.
TTTCATTTCTTTCCTCAACTGAGCTACTTCATCCCATTTGCCTTTAGCAGCATACATACTTGATAACAATACATAACTTGCAGGATTCAGAGGCTCTAATTCCTGTAAACACTTTGCTGCCCATTTACCAATATCCAAATTACCATGAGATCTGCATGAGCTGAGTAACGTAGACCAACCAAATGCGTCAGGGCTGAATGGCATTTCGTTTATGAAACATTTAGCATCTTGAAGCTGTCCAGCCCTGCTGAATAGATCAATCATGCAACTGTAGTGGTCAGAAACTGGCACGATTCCGTGTTCTTCCACCATTGACTTGAAATAATGGCGTCCTTTTTCCACTAATCCTGCACGACTGCACGCCGAAAGAACCCCAATGAAAGTTACTCCATCGGGCCTTAAGTGACTAGCTAACATTTTTTCGAACAAGTTTATTGTTTTATTCGCTTCCCCAAATTGTGAATACCCTGAAATCAAAGCAGTCCAAGATACTTCGTCTCTTATTGTCATTTCATCGAACAACTGACTAGACTTCTGAATGGTTCCACATTTACCATAAAAAGTCACGAGAGCGTTGGAAACGGTGAGAAACGAAATTAATCCCGATACCAGTGCTGAACCGTGAAACTGAGCACCTTCTTCTAAAGTGGCGAGATTTGCACATGAGCTTATTACACTTCCGAGTGTAAACTCATCTGGCTCTACGCCATTTCTCTGCATCTCGCAATAGATCCTTACGGCTTCTTCACTATGACCATTTTGCCCATAGCCCACTATCAACGCAGTCCAAGATACTATGTTTTTATATTTCATTCGACTAAATACTCTTTCTGCATAAGTAAGGCGTTTACATTTCAAATACATGTCGACAAGGGAACTTCCAACGTACACGTTATCTATAATATCGGTCCTTATGATATATGCGTGGATTTGACAGCCTTCTTTGAGAGCGGTACTTCCTCCACAAGCTGTAAGAATGCTTCCAAGGGTAAATTGGTCTATACCCAATCCTTGCATCCTCATTTCCCTGAATATATCAATTGCTTTTTTGTCTAAACCGTTTTGGGTAAACCCTGTAACCATTGTTGTCCAAGTGATTGAATCTTTTTCTGGCATACAATGAAATAATTGCTCGGAAGCTTCAATCATGCCACAACGAAGAAGACCCATGATCATCGTGTTATACAATACCACGTTCCTTTCGGGCAATCCATCAAAAACGCATTTTGCAGCATCTATAATACCTGCTTTCGAATACATTTCCACCAATGGACTACCCACAAATAGATAAGATTCAAACCCATGAATCACTATTTGAGCATGAATTTGCTTACCTAAACCAATTAGTCCGTTGTTCGAAGATAAAATAAGCATAGTCGAGAATGTAATCCTATTCAAATTCACAGCTTTTCCATCTTTCAACATCAATTTATAGTACTCCACTGCTTTATCACAAGAACCAAAAGAAGAGTAACCAGAAATCATTGAATTCCATGACACACCATCTCGTTTTGGCATGCTATAAAAGATCTTTTCCATTTCCAAAATGTTCCCAGATTTCGAATAAGCAGAAAGCATGGTGTTCCATGAAAATAAATTTGGTTGAGGAATTTGATCAAACACTTTGCGTGCATAGGCAATATTTCCCAACTTATAATAAGTGCTGATGAAATTATTGAGCAAAAAGGTCTCGGTATCGACTAGGGTTTTTAGTATAAGGCAATGGAGCTTCTTTGCTTGAAGTTGGTTACGGGTTTCACAACAGAGCTTGAGCAAGGAACAGTAGTGGTTTGATATGGAAAAACACATGGTTTAATTTGGCGGGTTAAGCTTTTTGACTCCTAAAGTGCAAGAGGCCAGTAAAAATCACCAACTTTAAGCAAAGCTGCAAAGAAGATTGGAAACAAAAGAGTTCCTGTGTGAAAAAATTCAGGGAAGAAGGATTGGAACAATGGAGTTCCCTCCGAATTCTACCTTAATTTTCTTTCAAAATGATCTTCAGTTTTCCTATTATTACAGTAATTTTAATAGGGAAATTAATTAAAATACCACAACTTGACTTTTAACTCACTAAAATGCCCAAACTTTCCACAAATTTATCAAAATACCCAAAAAACCGTGAAATATCCCGTGATCACGGACTCAGCCCTGGAGTCCGCAAACTATGTCCGCAGAGTCTGCGAAGGCCCCTGAAAACGTAAAGTTTACAAACTTGGTCCCTGAGTCCGTGAAATGTAACACAATACTCAAAAATATTTTCTAAAAAAACGCAATACTCTAAAAAAACACAATACTCTAAAATATTTTCTAAAAAAACACAATACTCTAAATTAACATATACTCTAAAATATTTTCGAAATAAACACAATATTCTAAAATATTTTCTAAAAAAACACAATACTCGAAATTTAACACAATAGAAATGGCAGATTTATTCACTCTATCAATAACCGAGCCGGATCTGGTGTATCATAAGAGATTTGCCTTTTCTATTGATTCCTATGGATTGGATCCAAAACAATTCTTGAATGGGGTATTCAACTCTAGGTATGAATGGAAAACGACATCTTTATTGGTTTTATTGGTTCTACTTCCTAATTTTTATGAAGAGAATGAATCTTTTTATCGAAGGATCAGAAAAAGGGTCCCGGCCGTTTTGATTCTTTGGAACAACTCGATGAATTTAGTAGATCTTTTTAGGAGGCCTCAATGACCATAGATCGAACCTATCCAATTTTTACAGTGCGATGGTTGGCTGTTCACGGCCTAGCTGTACCTACCGTTTCTTTTTTGGGGTCAATATCAGCAATGCAGTTCATACAACGATAAACCTAATCCGAATTATAGAGCTACGACACAATCAAACCCAAACGAACAAAGTGTTGAATTACTCTAAAATAAACACATACTCTAAAATATTTTCGAAAAAAACACAATACTCTAAAATAAACACATACTCGAAAATATTTTTGAAATAAAGACAATACTCTAAAATTAACACAACACTCTAAAATAAACACATACTCTAAAATGTTTTCCAAACAAACACATACTCTAAAATTAACACATATATAACAACATGTATTTTTTAAAATATAAAACTACAACGAGGTTATGAAAACTTACCTGACGAGCCACCACCGCCATGTCCGACACTCGAAAGACACTCACGAACCTCGTCGAGATTTTAGAGTATTGTGTTTTTTTAGAAAATATTTTAGAGTATTGTGTTACATTTCACGGACTCAGGGACCAAATTTGTAAACTTTACGTTTTTAGGGGCCTTCACGGACTCCGCGGACATAGTTCGCGGACTCCAGGGTTAAAAATGAATTTTTTTACCCTGAGTCCGTGATCACGGGGTATTTCACGGGTTTTTGGGGCATTTTGGTAAAGTTGGGGAGAGTTCGGGTATTTCAGTAAGACAAAAGTCAAGTTGGGGTATTTTAATTAATTTCCCATATTAATATGTCAGTGTGAGACTTAGACCATCCACGTTCATTTGCACTTTCAATTGTGCAACAATGACCTTCTATGTAGGGGTGAGCATCGATCGGGTCGGATCGGGGCCCAAAACACATAACCCGATTGGGTTTCAGATAATATACGTGGAACCCGAAACCCATCCAAACTACAGTTCGGGGATCGGGTTTCAGGTGGGATCGGGGTTCGGGTTTTTAGATTAGGTCAGTTCGGGTTGCCCTAAATCATCAACCCTAGATGTTATTTGCCCTAAATCAGACCAAAACCAGATCTGTTTCTTTCAGTTCTTCTCTACTACGATTACTCCCACCATATTTCTCTATTTCTCCCTAAACCCACCTTCTCGATTTCTCTTTCTAGATCGCCATATCATTTAGCAGCAATAGAAGAAGAAACAACAACTATTACCCTCAAAATAAACCTTCCCACCTCATCTCTTCTTCCCCTTACCCTTCTGTTGACCTTTCTTATTCTTCACCACCATACGCTGTCACAGAGGGATGGAGCATCGGAGGGAGGTGGTCGTGGACTCGTGGTGTATTGCAGGTTGCAGCACTGGTGTGTCGACGTCGGCGTCAATCGTGGCTCTCGACCTCTCGTCTCGTGGGAATCGTGTTTAAAAAATGAATCAATGAAGTGATAAATTAATTTCAGTATTTATATCAATTTTTCATCCGCACCTAAGACCATCGACACATGGCTTGCAATTCATTTCCTATGTGGGAATTGAGTTCTACCCCCATGGCTTTGCAATTGGAATAGCAAGCCATGTGTCGATGGTCTTAGGTGCGGGTGAAAAATTCAACTTTCATGTCTAATCTACAACTGAGTTATTCAATTATTATATATCTAAACTATATAGATGAATATGAGATTATGTAATATAAATATCTGCTTATGTAAAAGTAAAAGTACATTTGAATATACTTGCATAAGTATTTCATAATCTACAAGTTTATCCATTTTTCTCCATAAATCTCTTAATCTATTGCTAATCTAGTGGTAATCTTAATTAATTTATAACAATTAGCTTATTTTTCATTGTTATTTTGCTTTTTATGTACACATCGAAATCATGTATCTAGGGCTGGCAACGGGTAGGATAAGGGTTAATCTGTTATCTAATCCATTTAAAATAGTAGGTAACAAAACGGCTAATTATCCATCTCATACAACCTTTATCCATATCCTAACATACCCATTAAAAATAGCGGGTAATGGATAAATGGTAAAACAAAATTTTATTTTGAACTACAATTTGTATTGTTAAATCTCAAATATATATAAAACATAAGTTCATAAATATAGTTATTGTTTTACATTTAATTTGTGCTAGTAACATTTTATAATTCAAATACAATCATAGTATAATATTATAAACAACTATATGAAAATTGTAAGACTAACACTTTTCATTATATTTATTTTCTTGAACTCGTCTTGTTGTTATTTAATCATCATGTAATCTTTTAGTCGATAAATATAAAAAATAAATTAAAGTACACATTAACATACGACAACATTATAAAAGAATTAACAATTAACTTAATATAATTATACACACACATATATAAGGTCAGGTTCAGGGGAAAACCTTAAATAAATGGAAAACCACGAAAAAACGGATGAAAAAGTATATCAATATGGATGCCAAATTAACGAGAAAAATATAGTCGTTTATTTCGTTCAAAATTTGTTTATTTTTCGTCTTTTTCGAATAAAAAAATAGAGGGTGAGTTTTTTTAATTTAATTAATATTGTTGTAACCGTCTGTTTAAGCATATCCATCAGATCATCTAATCTAACGGTCGATAACGTGTTTTTTAGTTTTTCATTTATTTGAGGTGTTCTCCTGAACCTCCCTCCACATATATATATATATATAGACACTAATATTTATATATTTATATATATATATATATATATATATATTATCGTAGTGGGTAACGCGTAATGGGTGACGAAAAAAACGTTTATCCATACTCTGCCCACTAAAATTTCGGGTAAACAGGTAATGAATAAGTGGATAAATGAATAAAATTTTATTTATCCATATCCTTATCCAACGGATCCAAACATAACATGTTCACCCTTACCCATTGTCAGCTCTACCTGTATCCATATGCACCGGCGGACCCTTGCAGATTTTAAGCTAAATTCATATTAGGGATTTTTTTTTGGTTTTTTTTGAGATATTTTTTAGGTTTTCTTAAATTAATTTCAAGGGTTTTTTGTTAATATTTTATCATATTTTTAATACCTTGAAGCACCTTTTAAAGTTTAGTGAGTATGCCTTTTATACCAAAAAAGAATTCTACTTGTGAAAATTGTTTGAGCGAGTGCCCGAGACATGCTTTAGGTCCACTCTTGTTCATATGGAATGATATATTTGTATTGTAGGAAATCTCAAGGGATAGTTTAATCTGTAAATGATTGTCGGTTGTTGGGGCTCTTTTTTTTAAGTATATAATATTCATATATAACATATGTAACAAATATACTTACACACACTCCTCATATTTTATAAAGTTTGAACCATTTGACCTCCTAAGAGGTCAAAGGCTCAATTTGAGTCTTATTGGAGCCATAGGGGATTTTCGTGACCGTTTGTTAAATTTACTTCAAGTAGAGTTTGTTACATTTATACTCTTAGCAAAATCTTTGATCCAATCCAAAATGGCTAGTATCCGAGTACAAGAGTCCATGCCAACTTGACGTCGATGATCCGGTGCCCATTTCTAGTTACAAGCAAGAAATCTATCCCATTTTAAGTAAAATCGACTTTTATACCTATGAATCCATTGCATTTTAGTTAATGCTTGTCACAATTAACTGTGACCAACTATAATCATGCATATAGTTTCCGTCATATAAATGTTCTTATAAAAAATCATTTTATCTCCAGGTTTACCAAATTGAGCACTCCCAAAGCCAAAATGTTATTATCATCATTTCCAAGAATTCATAAATGTGATAATCGCTTATCTCAAGTGATGAAGGTTCCCTCTTCCAAACCACAAGGCTTGTGGCGTACTGGTTAAGGCCTTGGGGGATGTGGCTCAGAAACCCATCTACCCCGGGTTCGAATCCAGGCGTTGGCAACTTGTGGCCACTGAGGAATTATCTCAGGGTTGCATGCTTAGCAGTTAATCAGTGTCAGGGATTAGTCTAGGCAAAGCCTAGGATATCCTTTAAAAAAAGTTCCCTCTTCCAAATCATAATAATTTTCTATGAAATACTCCAAGTAGCGATGGCCAAATGGGCCCGGTCTCGGCCCGACCTAACTGGGGCTGAAGCCTAGCCCGGAGAAAGTCGGCCTGGCCCGGCCCGCATATAGCTCGATCCCAAACCCGACAGGCCGAGATTTTGAGTTTTTTGCCGGCCCGACCCAGTTCCAAGCCCAGTTCTGGCCCGACCCGATTTCTTTCAAAAATATGACCGTTTTTCAACGGCTTTATGACCTTTATTTTTTTTACCGTGTTTTTTGTCTTTAATGCTTCCTCAACATTATAAATAGGATAGTTAGATATCAAGTTACAAAACGCAAAAAACGCAATTCTCACTCACAATTCTCGATTTCACGCTTTCTCGTGTTCATTTTTCGCAACTTCTCAATCTCTCAATTCTTCCATCCTTCAATCAAAATGGCCGGCGGTAATGCCCAAAACAAACAATTTGGAGAAACTCTTGCCAAGCACGGACGAAAATCCGAAGTTTGGAATGGTTACAATATGGTGCTTTTCAACGACGGGAAAAAGGCACAATGCAAAAGGTGTGGAGCTCTCTTTGCGATCTCAGGAAGCAAATCTCGAAGAAAACGAATTCCATGAAGGACTAAGTACCCCGCCAACTACTGATGGTGAAGATAGTGTATCACATTACGACGACGACGAGACCGACAATGAACGACTAGATGTTGATGACCTCGATGATGAAACTACTCTTAACAGAATTGAAACGACTGGAACTCTTCAATACTATCCACCATGGGAGGATTAAGAGTATTTTCTTTATAATTCAATAAAAGTAGTTATTTAAATGTATTGTTCAATCGAAATTCTAATAAAACGTATTTTTAAGTATGTTTGAGTGACCTAATTACGTATTTTATAGTGTATTCGAATAACATTTATAGATTTTTTTTGAAGGCTCGAGCCTGAAAAAAGCCCGGTCCCTGGAATAGTAACTCGGCCCAGTCCGACCTATGGCCCAACCTGGCCCGTTCATTTGGCCATCTCTACTCCCAAGTATATGGATATAAAGAATGAACACACAACATGGTGTTCAAATCCCAAAATAGCATATAAATACTTTAAACACATATTTAAATCACATACATCAATATCCATCATTTAGTAGTAAAAAGGTGAAACCCAATCCTCAAGGTAGGTCAAAAATTGTAACACCCTAAAATCAGGGCTAATTTAAACCTTAAGTTGTAACAAGTTATGATAAAATAACATCCAAACTTTTATTTAAGAAGAGAATTAACCATGAGGTTTCATAATTACAAACATGAAATTCTCCCAATAACTTATTAATCTAATCATGTCCACTATAATTAGATTAACTAAGTTATCTAAGCAATCCATCAAAAAACCTCAACGCATTAGCTAACTCCTCCACTTATCTCTTAAGTTGGATACTTCAAAAGCTCTCGGCCCACCTCCCAATTACTTCCCTGAGCCTGTACCTGGTAAGAAAATTTAATTTGAACAATTAGGCTTACGCCTAGTGAGAACATCCAAATTCAATTTAAAACGTTAACAGTTTGAAAATATCCAATACGTTTAAACCCTGTTCTTCACCATTCTTACCGTACGCGTGCTCACCTCAATGACGGGAACATACTTGATAGGGTTAATTTATTAACCCTATTTTAGCCACTTTTAGTAGATTTTTCTCTTGTTTTATTTGCCCAAAGTCTGTAATTAAGTCCTTTTTATTAGCTTTTTAGCATTTTCTGTGTTTTAGGTGTCAAACATGATTTAATGGTATAATCTCTGTTTTTGGATCTTATTGGGACTGTTTTGAATGATTGCAGAATTTGGCTGGGCACTACTACGGCAATGCTATAGGAATCGAATGCAGAAGGAATGATGTAGGAGTGCTGAAGGAGTTAGCAGCTGGGCCCTTTTTGAAGAAACTTTGGGTCGAAGCCTCTTTTGAAGACAAGGCTGGAGTTGACCTTTTGAGGAGACATAAAGCACATGGAACATCAGTCTTAATCACCAGCTTTTGATTGCTTTGTCTCCACTCAACTCCCCTATAAATAGATGGCTTGTATGCTTGTTTGAAACACATGCTCTTAGCTAAAAACACTTAAAATTCTCCACAAGTGCTTAGTTTTTCTCTCTAGTTTTTATTTACCTCTTAATTACTGTCTAGTTACCTCTTAATATTCAGACCTGTGGTTACGATTTCCAGTTTATGCAAAAGCTTTCGGTTTCAAGGTTTAATCAAAGAAGTTCGAAGTTAATTTCTTGTGTTTGATTTTCGATTCTTGCAAGTTCCATAATTTCCGATATTGTTCAGGTTACTTACTTAAAAGTCTCAAGACTCGTGATTTTTAGTTTGGGGTTTATTCCTTCTAAAGAACCGTAATCTTTGGGTATTTAAGTTAGTGTTTCAAAGTTCCAACGTTTTCAAGGCAAGTAGTAGTTTTGTGACGTAACTTGCACGACAAGTTTCCATAGCTTGGCGAACAAGTTACCTCGGTAGTTTAGTAATTCTGTTTTCTTGCATTCTTAGTTCTTATTATTGTTTTTATTTTCTTATTATTGAAATTCCTGTATTTAATTTCTGTCTTTCCATTTCTGTACTTTACTTTCTTGCAATTTACTTTCAGTATTTGCATTTATGTCATTTACGTTTCTTACAGCTTTCGAAAGAAGAAATCAAGCCATGATGGGCTAATCGCCTGAGCTTGGGGTGTAAAGCAAAGTTTAGATGTAAAATCTGTGTGAAAGTAAATAGGTGTATTGAATATAACATTGTATCTAACTTTTTATTTCAGGTGATTGATCTTACATTGAAGATTGCATTTAATTAATTGACAACTAATTTTATGTATGAAAATGCATTAACATTCAGTGTTAAGGTTAAGGTTAATTATTTGAAATAATAAGAGAAGACTACTAAATAGTTTTAGTGCCTGACAAGTACTATACTCTTACGGGGTAGGATGGTAACACTGTGTTGTGCTAGGATTCACGAAGTCTAACATAAATGATATCGTATCGATAGCACGTTGACCAGTGTGTACTCTTGGGAGGCCGTTTGAACCGATAGTTGGTACTGTGGCAGTCCTATAGCACTTGTGCTGGAGGACTGGCTGGATGTTATAATACCTCTTTGTTGAATCTCTTATTTTCAACTTTACTAAGCTTTGCACCCTATGCTTCCTCTCTAGAATTGATTTTTAGCTGATAACTCAAACTAACCAATCAAACAATCTGTTTTCGAATTCGCCATCTGAAATCAGTTTTTAAAGACTGGACTTTTGAAAAGCTTTCACAAGTTTTCCCTGTGGATCGATATCTGGTACTTTTACCATTATTACTTGTTACAAGACGATAGTAGTTCAAGGTGTATACTTGCACTGAGTTCTATTTTAAGTGAATCTCTAACGTTGCATAAATCTTACAACAATACTCAATCCCGTGAATATGACTAACATTCAGTAAGTCATATTATCACAATCGAGAGCCTACTACAAATCATTACAGATTCTAGATTATTGCTCTTATCCAAGAAATTACAATTTGCTTTATGCCTATTTCTTGGCCTGGAAGTAGAGATTACAAGTTACTTTATGCCTATCTCTGGTCTTCCCCTAGAAATCAGGAATTACAATTTACTTTATGCCTATTCCTCAATTTCTATTCTATGAAATAGAAATTACAATTTCCTTTATGCCTATTTCTCATTTCATAACACCTTTACGAAATGGGAATTACAAATTACTTTATGCCTATTCCGCATTTCAGGTCAACGGGAATTACAAATTACTTTATGCCTATTCCACGTTAAAATAAAACAGTGCCTATGGATCCATTACACTTACTAGCGTATATGCATAATAACATATCACGCCACCTCTCGTATCATATTCTTAATTCTAAGAATACTAGATAACCTAAAGCATCCTTATCCTCAAATGCCCCCCCCCCCCCTTCGGCGACTTAGCACGGGGGTTCCGCTACCCAGTTAGCGGATGGGGTCAAGGGGAAACGCCCTTGCGGGGTCTGGGGGCAGCGCCCCTAGAATTTTTTTAGAAAACTTAACCAGATAACACATCCGGAAACTGCAACCGGACATCAGAAGTTTTCGGACACCACAGTTATCCGTACGTCATCACTTACCGGACGTCATCACTTATCGGACAACATAACTTACCGGACAACATAACTTTTCGGACAACATATTCAATCCGGATGACATCCGGAAACCAAGGTAATCCGGATACCATCCGGTATCTAGTTCATCCGGAAACTACAGAATAAACAAAACTTACCGGATATCTTTGCTCGTCCAGATACCTTCGCACATGATACTTCATTTTATCCGGAAACTACGGCTGTTCTTCAGTTTTACCATCAATCAGCCCCAATAATTTCATTCTTAGTTCGACCCATATCATTCTAACAGTTGTAAAGTATACAGGTACGAAAACAACACCAAAATCATCCAATTTTATGGTTTATAAAAATCGAATAGAATGAACTCACCTTAAAGAAGATAAACCCACTTCTCTGCACAATCTGATTCCAAATCAAAACAACACCTAGATGAAATCAGATTAAGATATAGATACCATCTTGCTACTGAAATCAAACTTACAAAAATCCTTTGCATACTTACCAAGATTTCAGTTTAATCTCTTCTTTTTCTCTATTCCTTTCTTCTTCTTTCTCTCTTCTTTCTCTCTATTCTTTCTCTCTGCCTTTTGCCGATTCCAACAGCTAAATTGAGATAATATCTCAATTCAGCCTAACCCATCCCTTAAGTATCCCAACTTTCCAAAATAACCAAACACCCCCTCAAGTTTCAACTTTCCAAAATAACATCAAACTTTGGTTACTTAACTTTTAACCCCATTGATTTATATAATTGCAAAATAGCATAAAACTTAAAACCCAATTACAAATCAACTTCATTCATATTAAAACATAATATAACGAAAATTCGAGGTGTTACAAAAATCAACAAAAGAGTAAATGTAAGTAAGAGATGTTTAGGAGACTAAAATATATTGTTTTGACATGTATAAAAGTTTTAAAAAGACTTGTAAAGTTAGAATGAACTCACATTACTTGATTTTGGGTAAATCCTAAAAACCAAGAAAATCCTAGATGTAGAGGATGAGTTCTTGAGATGTTACAAGCATTTCAAGCCTTGAACCTTTTCTCTTAAATGCTCCAACAACCTTCTCCACAGTAATTTAAAAACCCTAGGTTCGTATTTAACGAATTAGGTTTGAGAGGCAATGAAGAAGGGAAAAAAGACGAGAAAATAGGTTAAAATCCCGACTTTTGGGTCTTTACAGTGTGCACAGACCCCCATACGACTTCCCACACAAGTTAAGTCACAGGAAAATTCGTTTGTATCCACCACTGAACCACAATGGCTAACGCGAGTTCCCATGCGACTTAAGTCACGGGAAAAGTCGTGGTACACGTTGTCTTGACCAATTCGACGTTTTTATGAGTTTTACTCGTGGGGCTTTCTACCAAAACTTTATCTAAGTAAAAACTTTACTAACTTTGAGTTTATTGAGGCCAAACTTAAGCGTTAACTACAACAAAATGATAATCGAAAAATCTGGGTGTTATGATCCTCCCAACCTTTTGAATGATTTCGTTCTTGAAATCATACACTACATAAACAAATGGGGATATTGTCTCTTCAGATCCTCCTCGGTCTCCCAAGTCATATTGGTTCCACGATAATGCTTCCATTGCACCTTGATATCATGATCTCCTTGTGGCGAAGCCTTTTCGATTTCTTCTGGAGAATAGCTTCGGTCTCCTCAACACAACGGTTGCCTTCAACTACTCGGATTTACAAGATAGGAGTAATGTTCCACTTGTGAATACCATAGTATGAAATTTCTTAAAGTTGTTTCCATTGTGTTCACAATGTGTCATGTGGACGTGTGTGCGTATATGTTACAAGAGAGATGATATGAGATTATATATATACATACATATATATATATATATATATATATATATATATATATGGGGTAGTTTCATTTGCAAACCATTTTTATTTTGCAAACCGTGCAAACCATCGATTTCATTGGATAAGTTGATGAAATTGATTCATGAAATTGTTTAATTTGATGATATTGTTTCATATCATTCTTTTCTTGATGAAATTGTTTCATATAGTTGTTTTTTCATGTAAAAATATGAAAGTTTCATCAGACTGAGAAAAATACATGAAACAGTTTCATCAGAATGAGAAAAAATACATGAAACTAAATAAAAACAGATATATATATATATATGAAACAATTTCATCTAAAAAAAAATTATATAAAACAATTTATCAAATTAAACAACTTCTTGAACCAATTTCATTAACTTAACCGATGAAATCGACGGTTTGCAAAATAAAAGTGGATTGCATTTGATCTCTCCCCTATATATATATATATATATATATATATATATATATAGGGGTCTAATCAAATAAGAACTGAGTTATATGTGATAATTGTGAGATCCAATGTGAGCCCACATTTAAGCTAATTAATATAAATTTTAAATAAGTATAAAAGGGTATTTTGGTAATTTGAATTTTTTTACAGATTGATGGTAATCACTTACCTAATATTGTGGAGGAATTGATTTCATTCCTTTTAAGTTACCCTCTAATTATTTTGAATCCTATCAAAAGGAGTTGTCGTACATCTTGATGAAGCCACCCATATATTACCCCCACCAAGCCACCACCACCTACCTGATGCCTCCATTAAAAAGGATTATTTTGAAATCCTCCAACACTGATGCCTTCATCAAAATAAGCTGTTGTCGATCGTACCTTTAAAGTTTCCCTATTCTCGTTGGTCTCTCGCTGCTCTTTCCATCGAACTTCCCTTCGCCGTCGCTCCCTCCTTCCTCCTCCATCCTCCGCCGTCGATCCCTCCTTCCACCGGCGATTGGCATGAGATCCTTTGGTAATGAAACTCCAGTTTTCCGGCGGGATCTTATTCCTGATACACGCAACAGAATGATTTATCATCGGCCCCATGATGGGTTCGAACGATGTGAACGAGTATATCGTAGGCTCGTGCTCGAAAGACTGATTTGTTAGACAACAGAACCGCAGGGGGGTCTCATCGATTTCTTGTTTCCAAAATACCAATTTTTAGTGATGTTTTCGGTTTTCTGTGGTCAAGATTGGATCTCACGGTTACCACAGATAACCCAGTTCTCCCTTGAATGACCCTATATATATAGGGTCCCCTTCTTTTGTTAACCGTCCATTTAGTATTAACCATGTTAACTTTTTTGGACCAATAGGAATTAAGATAAGTTATTGGTTTGGTAGGGGTAGTTTAGGAATTTCAGAATTTTAATTATTTAATGGTTATTTACTTTTCTAATTTCATGCACAACATATTTTGGTAGATATTAATGATAATCTTAATTTTCTAAAACCCATTTTCATTTTTGGTAGTTATTAATGATAATCTTAATCATCTAAAACCCATTTTCAAACATAATCTTCATCTTCACGTTCCAGATATTCTTTTCACGTTTTTTGCATATATGCACATATTAGTACTGCATATATGCATACCTTAGAACTGCATATATGCACATCATAGAATTGCATATATGCACATATTAGTACTGCATATATGCATACCTTAGAACTGCATATATGCACATCATAAAATTGCATATATGCACATATTAGTACTGCATATATGCATACCTTAGAACTGCATATATGCACATCATAGAATTGCATATATGCACGTCTTAGAACTGCATATATGCAGATCTTAGAATCACATACATAGAAACAAAAAATTGGAACAACACATATGCACATATCACAAATAATGTGTATGTGCATCTATGCACGTAACCCAGTTTGGTCTTTATTTATGAGCACACACCTCAATAATCAACAAAGAATATGTAGAATTATTCAAATTGAACTCTAGGTATACATGTGATGAAGTGTATCATTTTTTTGAAAAACAGCAAGAGATATATAAACCAACCAAGCACCACAAAACCAAACACCAATTCAGGGCCCAACAAAGCCACACCAGAAACAAACAGCAACAGAAGCAAACGGAAACAACAGGAAAAAGAAAGAGAAAGGAAATGGACCAAGACTAAAGGAACAACACGGCAATCCAAACTGTTTGTGAGAGGCAAACAGAAGAGACGCCCTACAACAACCTCTCGACCACCATCCATTCGCACCGACGGTGACGATACAAAACAACCATTACCAAATGTTCTTATAAACCCTAGAAAATCAACGATGAAGAAGATATGGCTTATCGATCTTGAGGATATGCTTTGGAAGATTTCTGATATGCTTCAAAATCGGACTCGCTAGAAATCTGGTGCGTGCTACCGTGAAATTAGTTCATGGAAACATTACCTTTTTGGTGTTATTTGTGTTTTTACCTTTTTACCCCGGTGCATATGTGCACCTTAACAATAGCGCACGAATCAAATTGAAAAACATATAAAATATCTGATTTTTTGTATGTCGTTGATCTTTATTATGGACAGATGAGATTGGTTAACATGGTTAACACTAAATGTGTGGTTAACAATATATATATATATATATATATATATATATATATATAGAGAGAGAGAGAGAGAGAGAGAGAGAGGGAGGGAGGGAGGTTCAAGGGAAAACATCAAAAAAATGAAAAACTGAAGAACACCCTGTGGCCCTTCATCTGGACGGTATGCACTTGTGCATACGGGTAAATAGTTGACTTTTTGGTTTTATGCACAAGTGCATTATGCATTTGTGCATATACGCACACGTGCATGTTACAAATAACCTTTATGCACAAGTGCATACCGTCCAGATGAAGGGCTCCTAGGGTGTTTTTCAGTTTTCCGTTTTTTTAAGGTTTTCCCTTGAACCTGACCCTATATATATATATATATATAGAGAGAGAGAGAGAGAGAGACTTGAGATCATGTGAGACCAAGCTATTTCCGTGAGACCCGTGAGACCATAAAAATAACACTAAGCCTTCACAGCAAAACACTTGTTGTGAAAGTTTGCTGTTTTTCATACCTTCACAATGATTCGTTGTGAAGTTTTAGTGTTATTTTGTGGTCTCACGAAAACATGTTGGTCTCACGTGAACCCAACCCTATATATATATATAGACGAAAGATCGTGTGAGAAGAAGAGTTTAGGTGAGTAGGTAATAAGGGATTTGTACATTTGATCACTTTTAATGTCACCTCACCCCATTAATTGCGCTTGATACCGGAATTGATTCGGTGCATCTCATCCTTCTTACCATTTTCACCATAACTTTCATTCTCATCGAAACCCAACCCTATATATTTTTGTATATGTGTGAAATTTGAATGTTTCCTAAAACATCAATTATCTTAAATTAGTGGTTTAACATGAATATCACACGTCTTACGAATTATGAACTTCTCAAATGATTAAACTCATAAATAAATACATAAATCCACATTTCATATTATACTCACATATGAATATACTTACAAAATAAACCTAACGTATATTCACATGTCAATATACATAGGTTTATTTATGTAATGTATATTCATATGTAAGTATAATATGCAATGTATAGTATTGATATGCAAACAAGTCACGAAATGATCATATTCACATGTAAATATGGATGAATAAAGTCAATAAATATTATTTTTGAGATCTGATTGACAAATATTTTGATAACTTGATTGAGAAGATATTGATATATATATATGTATCAAATTAAGGAGAATAATTTTTTTTACTTTTTTATGTAATTTGTTTATTTAAAATTTAATCACATCTAAGATATTTAAAATTTAAAAAGAAGGTGAATCTACTTTACTTAAATAAATACAATTAGAAGGTTTTCATATTTAGGGGCTGTTTGTTTACGTCTTAATAGTTCCATTAAGGCAACGTGTAAATCGTTAAGAGGTGAATCTTGTTTGGCAAAAAAAGTCTGTCTCTTAATGGTTCTAATACCCTCTGAATGATTTTGTATCTTGGGCTTCCCTTAGCCATTCACGCCCTAATTTTTCATTATGAACAATTACCAAAAGATCATGTTTCATTTTGCACTATATCATAAGAGCCTCTTAATCATTCTGACCACTTAATCATTCTGCACCAAACCATTCAGCAACTGCAAAACAGTCCCTAAGGCTATGTTTGGCAAACTAGCTGATAAGCTAGCTTATGACTTATAAGCTAGCTGGTAGCTGATAAGCTAGCTGTTGACTTATAAGCTAGCTGGTAGTTGATAAACTAGCTGATGAAAAAGTCACGTTTGACAAAAAGTAGCTTATAAGCATTTAAATGACCAAAAAAGACATATTAAAAAAATAGTAAATAAATAATACTTAATATTAATGAGGGTATTTTTGGAAGAAAAAAAATCAAAAGTTGAAAAGCTCATGAAACGCTACCTTGACTAGCGTTTTGAAAAACTAGCTTATAAGCTAGCTTATGATCATCCAAACATGTACCTAGCTTATAAGCTAGCTTTTTTTTTGCCAAACAATGCCTAAGACTAATCCAAATTTTCCGGGTAGTCTTTTTAATTAATTCATACACTTCTATTTAGTATATTTTTTAGTTACAAAAACATTATCTCCAAAATCTTTCATTTTATTAAATTGAATGGATGGCCATGATATGGTCCCTTGCAAATCTACTTTTTGTTCATGGTATATTTACTTTTATAAAAAGGTACAATTGTAAAGGGGTTCAGGTATTTGAATGCATTTTCTTTGTAATACAAGATTTAGTTAATCATTTTTAATTATTTTTTGTAAGAGATTTAAACTTTTTTGGTTAACCTTTATTTGGGTTGAAATCAACAAAGTGAAGGAAAAGCTTACTCCTATTTACCACAACTCACAAGTATGATATGATTCATAAGTTATAACATAATAATTAAAGAGAGAATCATACTCTCACAAGATCCATCAAAATCCTCAAGAGTCAAAACACTTGTTGAGCTCATGTCATTATAACATAAGTTGAACAATCAGACAATATGTATCCCAAAAACTGCAAGATAAATAATCTATCTTCAAGAATGATCGTCTGCCTGATTCATTTAAAGATCGTTGCTTCAAGTTAGCCCTCTTTCACGACACTTCTTTGCAACATCACCATAGAAAAAGATACAATTATATTCATCAAACAAAAAAAACATGTCTTTCATTTCAAAATAAATACAACACTTTTGTGAACAAGTAGCCTGCAACATGAGTTGCTCTTACCCTTATGGGTTAGTTCAACTGACAATAATACATGCCGTTTTAAAGATACTCCTTGAGGTCATCAGTTCGAGTATTGCAAGACTATTGGAGATTTTTCTGGTTGTCCTCCAGACTCTGTAATTGGTCGAGATGTACGTAAGTTGGGCCGAACACCCATGAGTAGCTCTCTATTAGAAGTTTAAACCTCATAACAATAATAAAGCTTATTTGTTGTATTTATGGTACATAAATATTGTTATATATATATATATATATATATATATATAGGGCCCCCATCTTTTGTTAACCTTCAAATTAGTGTTAATCAATCAGGACCATTAAATATGAAAATCAATGGCTAAGATTGAAACTGATTTTTAGTCACTAATTAAATAATAAACACGTTTGATTAATATAAATGCATATACGCACAGGGGTAAATATGTCAATTGCCAAATCTCTTGTAATTAATAGATAAGGACAATCCCTTATCTCACGGAACTTCCAAAACAAAATCAAGTCACTTTCTATTCCCTATTCCTACTATCACTGTAACCACTATCAACAAAAAATCTTTAAAAATAAATTGCTTGAATCGTATATATGCCAATGGTTTGAATATGTGTACATGAATAGATTTGCATATATGCAGTTTGGTAACAAAACATGCACTTTTTAACAAAACGTGTGTACATGAATAGATGTGCATATATGCAGTTTGGTAACAAAACATGCACTTTTTAACAAAACATGTGTACATGAATAGATGTGCATATACGCAGTTTGGTAACAAAACATGCACTTTATCTGAATATGTGTACATGAATAGATGTGCATATATGCACGTTTGGTAACAAAACATGTGCATATATGCACCTTTTCATGTGCATACATGCACCTTTTTCATATGCATATATGCACATACAATATACTGCACATCATAACTAACAAAAACGAACACTAAAACACGAAACCCTAACTCAAAAAACGCCTAACAAAACCAATAATTCGAACTACAATATTAAAAAACGAACTTACAGAAACTTCATCGTTTATCATCTCTACGACGTTACTGCACGATGTCGGATTACAATCATCCACAAACTGAAAAGAAACATCTTCAACCCCACGGGACTACACATGGGTACTAATCTATGTATAAACATCATCAAAAGGTTGAATACTATCCTTCACCAAAGTTTGTTCTTCGATATCTTCGGAATAATCATTCTGATCGACAACGGAAGACGGAAAATTGAGGCAACACGTTCGTCTTCAGTGAAATGCATCATCGATTACAAGAAAAAAAATCGTGAAAAAATGTTTGATATGATAAGATTAAGAGAGAATAAGATGAAGGTTAACATTAATATTAAAAAATATATATAATAAGGCCATCCGTACCCAGCGGGATGGGGGGCTCGGGATGATGCGGTTTGGTGCGGGGATGGGGTACGGAGGATGCAGGATGAGCGGGGCGGGATTGGATGCGGGGATGGGTGCCCGCTCCATCCCGTGGGTTTTTTAAAAAAAAATATTTTTTTATTAAATTTTAAAAAACAATGCCGTTGAACGGCTATTTTTAAACAAAAAAAAATAAATTTTTTTCTCAATTTAATCCCACTATATATTTAACCCTCAACCTCTAATTTCTCACACCTCTCAACCTCTTATTTCTCACACCTCTCAACCTCTTATTCTCTCAACCTCTTATTTCTCACACCTCTCAAACTCTCTCAATCTCACACCTCTCAAACTCTCTCAAATTCTCTCAACCTCTCTCATCATGAATCCAAACAGAACACCTACATCCCGTCGTAACCGACCGAATACACCACAATCGCAAGAAGATCAACAGCTTGGTTTCCAAGCGTTTACACAACAAGGTTATCATCCGCAATTCTCGCAACAAATTCCGCCACAATGGTCGCAACAAAATCCGCCACAATGGTCGCAACAAAATCCGCCACAATATCCGCAACAATTTCCCCAACAATTTCACCAACAATTTCACCAACAAATTCCTTACCAATTTACACGTCCCGGGTTGATTGAACAAGGTTTTACTCCGGCCAACTTCAATCTCGACGACGACATTGTTCCGGAAACCCAACCTTCTACCCCGAGCTCACCA
Source organism: Saussurea involucrata (assembly GCA_033807775.1). Taxonomy (NCBI): domain Eukaryota; kingdom Viridiplantae; phylum Streptophyta; class Magnoliopsida; order Asterales; family Asteraceae; genus Saussurea; species Saussurea involucrata. The sequence continues at coordinate 85,457,653 of CM066313.1, forward strand.
CAATTTATCCCGACACAACAATCTAACCCGGAACCGTCAAATCCGAGACGAACGAAAGCCGCCAAACAAACGTGGAGTAAAGCCGAGGAACTCGCGTTAGTGTCGGCGTGGGTTGACGTTTCGGAGGACCCCGTGGTCGGTAACGCACAAAGCGGTGGTAATTATTTTTACTGTTATTATTATTATTATTATTATTATTATTATTATTATTATTATTATTATTATTCTTATTATTATTATTATTATTATTATTATTATTCTTATTATTATTATTATTATTATTATTATTCTTATACTTTATTTTAAATAAATGTAGGAAGTTTTTGGGCCCGAATTGGACAAGTGTTATTTACTCGCATGGGTCGTGAACCAGGTTATAGATCAACCCATCAACTAAATAGCAAGTTCAACGACGTCAATAAAAGAGTTAATTTGTTTGGCGGCATCTACAACAACTTGCTCAGTAATAGATCAAGCGGGATGAGTGAGGCCGATATATCCCGAACGGCACACGAACGGTATGTAGCACGCCATAACGTTGCTTTCACTCACGAACAAGCTTGGGACATCCTAAAAAAATGTCCAAAATGGGGAGCCGTTCCAACGATGACGACAACTTCATCGCGGGGTTCAAAACGTACCCAAACTTCCGATGATGACGATGACGAGACAATTCAACGACCCATCGGGAGAAACAAGGCAAAAAAAATATCAACGAGTAATACGTCCGGGACGAATACGGACGAAAGTGTTAATCAGTTGTTGACGACGTTCAACGACAAGTTTGATGGTGCAATTGAATACAAAATGAAAAAACTCGATGTCGAACTTCAAAGGTTGGAACACGAACGAGAACTCGAACGAGCAAAACGATTTGATGCAGACTTCCAGTTTTACATAACCCCGCATGATCACCTTTCGGGCCGCGCTTTGATGGCTACGCTAAAGAGAAAAGAGCAAATTAAAAAATATCATGATTGGAATGACGACGAGTAGATTTTTAAATTTATTTTGTAATTTTTAATTTTTTAATGAATGATATGAATTTTAATTTTTATTATTTATCTTATTTTTATTTATTAAAAATATATATATATATATATATTTTTATTTTGTTAAATAATTAAATGTATAAATAAAAGAATTAAAATAAATGAGGTGGCAAAGGGGTACGGATGTTTAGGGATCGTGAGGGATGGAGTGAGGGATGGAAAAAAATCTGATGTGGCGATGATGTGGAGGGGAATCATTGAAAGATTCCCCCCATGGGGTACTGATGGCCTAACAACTATCAAAAATTGAGAGGCGTGAAATTAGAAAAGTAGATTTACTTATAATAATAAAAATATTAAACTTCCTAAACTACCCCTGAAGAAACCGGCCTCCTACTACTAAAACCAAACAGTCATCTTAATTTCTGTTGGTCTAAAAAAATTAACAAGGTTAACACTAAATAATTGGTTAACAAAATAAACACTCTATACATATTTATAAAAGAACATGTGTAGCCCACAATAGTCAATGGAAACATGCCATAAACAAGAAAAGAAAAGGGTGAGAGGGGTTAAAAGGTGTATCAAAAGCAGAAAGGTGTGAAATTGGGGGAATATGAAAAAGGCAAGTACCACTTACTGTATCCACCTCTTTTTCTAGGGTTTTTCTATTTCTCCTAAATTTCACCCATACTTCACATCCAAACCCAATTATTCATCTCGTATATACTCGATTGCTCTCCAACTTTACAACTTCTTGCGTCGATCTTCAAAAAGCCCACCACTTTTGTTCCAATAATCGTAAGTCTCTCTCCATCTCTCCCGCTCTTAATTTTGAATCTTCGATTTTGTATCATCTTATGATCTTCAATTTCAAAGTGGATATGTGTGTTTGGAGAAGGCCAAGATGTTTTACCTAAGAATTTGTTGATTTCGTTATGTAATTCCCCCAATGTGGAGTATCGATTGATATCAATTAGATTAAATTACGATGTTTAATAGATCTGTTCTTGTGGGTAAATTAATGCTGGTATTTGGGGTTTAGACTGAGAAACTCGAATCTAGGGTTAGAAAATGGGGTCGGTGGGTGACGATGGGATTGCGAATTTGATGTCGGCAAGGAAGTCTTTGAAGGTTAATTTAGAGAAATCTAGAACCCTAGAGTTGTCGATAAAAAAATCTGGCCCTAGATTAGAAGAGATTAATCAAAGATTACCATCTTTAGAAGCTGCAGTTCGTCCAATTCGTGCTCAAAGAGACGCACTTGATGCTGTTGGTGGTCATATAAACAGAGCTGTGGTTCCAGCGGCTGCTGTTTTGAAGGTTTTTGATGCAATTCATGGGTTAGAGAAGTCGTTATCGGATCCACAATCTGATCTTCAAGGGTACCTTTCGGTTTTGAAGAACTTGCAGGAGGCGTTAAGGTTTCTTTCGGAGAATTGTGGGATGGCGATTCAATGGTTAGATGATATTGTTGAGTATCTGGAGGATCATAATGTGGCTGATGGAAGATACACTTCAAGTTTGAAAAAAGCTCTAAAGTATCTTAGAGAGTTGCAAAGTAAAGAAGAAAAGGGCCGCCTTGATGGTGGACTTTTAGAGGCGGCTCTGGATCGGTTAGAGGTTGAATTCCGGCGACTCTTGACGGAAAACAGTATTCCGTTACCAATGTCTTCATCTCCGTTGAAAGATGAACAAGCTTGCATAGCTCCATCTCCTTTGCCGGTTTCTGTCATTCAGAAGTTACAAGCGATTCTTGGGAGCTTAATTGCTAACAATCGTCTTGAAAAGTGCAAATCTATTTACGTAGATGTTCGTAGCTCAAACGTTAGAGCAAGTTTACAGGCGTTAAACTTGGATTACTTGGAGATTTCCGTTTCAGAATTCAACAATGTGCAGAGTATCGAGGGTTACATAGCCAAATGGAGTAAGCATTTGGAGTTTGCAGTGAAACATTTATTCGAAGCCGAATATAAACTTTGTAACGATGTATTTGAGCGATTGGGATTGGATGTATGGCGTGGTTGTTTCGCTAATATCGCAGCCCAAGCGGGAATGCTCGCGTTTCTTCAATTTGGGAAAACCGTCACCGAGAGTAAGAAGGATCCCATTAAGCTATTGAAATTATTGGACATTTTCGCGTCTTTAAATCGTTTAAGATTGGATTTCAACCGCCTTTTTGGCGGAGCTGCTTGTGCTGAAATTCAGAATCTCACAAGGGATCTCATCAAAAGGGTGATCGAAGGGGCTTCTGAGATTTTCTGGGAGCTTTTGGTTCAGGTGGAGTTGCAGCGGCAAGCTCCACCGCCGCCAGATGGCAGTGTTCCAAGGCTCGTAAGTTTCATCACCGATTACTGTAATAGGCTCGTTGGAAACGACTATAAGCCAATCTTGAGCCAAGTTCTAGCCATTGAACGAAGCTGGAAGCATGAAAAGTTTCAAGAAAGCCTTCTTCACGACGAGCTTCTTAAGTTAATTCAAGCCATTGAGTTGAACCTAGATTCATGGTCAAAGGCGTATAACGATACAATCCATTCATACGTTTTCTTGATGAACAACCATTGGCATCTTTACAAATATCTAAAAGGGACAAAGATCGGAGCTTTATTGGGCGATCAATGGTTGAGAGGACACCAAGATTACACAGAGTACTATTCCACGATCTTTTTGAAAGAGAGTTGGGCAAAACTTCCGTCTCATTTGAGTCGGGAAGGCTTGATTCTGTTCTCCGGAGGGCGTGCCACTGCTCGTGATCTTGTTAAAAAGAGATTGAAAGCTTTTAACGAAGCTTTCGATAACATTTACAAGAAACACTCCAATTGGATAATATTGGATAAAGATCTAAGGGAGAAAACTTGCCAACTGATCATTCAAGCGATTGTTCCTGTTTACCGAAGCTATATGCAGAACTATGGGCCGCTTGTGGAACAGGATTCGAGCGCCAGCAAGTATGCGAAGTTCACCGCTCAATCTTTGGAGAAAATGCTCAGTTCCCTTTTCTTGCCGAAACCCTTGAGACATGGAAGCTTTAAAGTCCGGCAAAACAGTAGTAAGTTCAGTAACGGTGTGGAAGATCAGTATTCCGCTTCTCCAACGCCTACTGTTGCATAGATCAAACTGGATAAAAAAATTGGCTCCTTTGTACATATTGAGGAACTGAACGTGTAAAAGAAGAGGACCCATATTCGTTTCTTGAAGTTTGCTATATCAAATGGGCGTTTTCGGTTTCTTGAAGCTGCTTTACAAAATGGGAGTTCTTCGGTTTCTTGAAGTTGCTTTATGAAATGGGAGTTTTCGGTTTCTTGAAGCTGCTTTACAAAATGGGAGTTTTGGGTTTCTTGATGTTGAAGTTGCTTTATGAAATGGGTGTTTTCGGTATCTTGATCTTGCTAACGAGCCAGTGGATCAGATGATCGATATTGCCGTTTTTAGGTTGGTGGAGTTACTGAACTCTGAATCTTGGTATCTATCTATGTTGGTAGAATGGTGAAACTGTTGAATCTTGGTATCTAAGATTATTAAATTTACTGCTGTTCTTGTTTATGTACAATTGTTTTGGTATAAATCTTTGAACTTTTGAAATAGATGGCTAGTTTCTATGATGCTACATGATTCATTAAAGATTCAACTTTCTTGAGAATAAGATTTGTCTTCCTGCCATATATATGTTAGTTTCATTTTCGGTTTTCATATCGGTTAATGGTGGTGGTGTTCTTTCATACATACGGCCATACGGGCAAATCGAATATCTGGTGCAAATCGTGCAAACCGAACGTATCTGGCAAGTCTTATTTGAATGTAGGGTTTATGGGTAGGATGTTTACAGATTTCTCTATATTTAGGCGTAAAAAAGCTGTTTCTGTTAAGCCTACTATTATATGTATTGTGTATATCTTCATCTGAACTAAAGTATATGCATTAAGCATTGAAGTGCATGGAGTTTTGTGGAGTCCACTAGAATTGAATCCGCATTAAAAGATGTCAAAAATGTTAAAGGGGCTTGTTGGTCTGTATAGGTAAAGTTGTCTGGTTGGATTAATCCTAGTCTAGTCTGTAAAAATTGTAAATATATATATATATATATATTTATGTAAGGAGCGTGTTTTCTAATTGGAAGTGACAAGTTTTCTACATAAAGCTCCCTTAGAAGCTTACTGAAAAAAACACTTTATGTATCATTAAGCCATTGTTAAAGTATAGCTGACCGAAAAAGTTGTATCATTAAACTCATTAAGCTGCTCACAAATAGGTCTTAATTGCTTAATATATTGTTTTATAAGACTTATGTTCATATGACCAAACGGTTATGTCCTCTATGTAAAAGTAATTATGCGATAGATTGATAGGACGTTTTCGGACGTACTAACAAATTGTTTAGGATAAATTTTGACATAAAACATCTTATTCGTTTTTTTTGTATGATATTATTTGAAAAAAAAAAATTGTTTTATAAAAACAATTGTTCTATATAAGACACCTCACAAGCATTATATATCCACGTCATAGGATTCTATTGTAACATCTTTATATAAGATACATACGAATTGAATCTTGTTTAGATTCATTATTCACAGGATCAAATGATTCAAAATGCGAACATGGTCAATTTGAGAATCATAAGGGAAACATTACGCACAAATTATTTCGATTACTTGTCGATCCTGTAACTTATTTCGTTAAGTTCTAACTCAACGTTTGTCCATTCAACCCCGCTAAAAATGGAAGTTTGAGGACAAAAAACGTAACATGAATAGAGAAAAAACTCGATACAAAACTTTCCTAAACAACTCGTATTCACTCGCTATACAAACGCACATCTATATTTACACGTCACTATTTGATGGCAAATACCGTTCAAGACACTGTTTCAAGTTTTGAAGCGTAACCGGCTTCGTTATGAACCAGTCCATTCCATTGGCAAAACATTCTTCTGCGCTTTCCGACATTGCATTTGCCGTCATCTGCAAAAACCCGAGTTTTTGGAAGCAAGTTAGAAACTGTATCGACAGCAAAATCAACTAGCCATGCCTTCGGTTTAAGAGAGGACAAAATGCAACAAAGTTTGCTTTAGTTCCTATACAGTGTAACAAAGTTCCAAAATTTTCTATTTTGTATTCATTTTGACCGATAACCTGTTCTTCTTGTAACGTCCGATGACGCAATTTTCTAGTTTATTGTCCACTTTGCTATAACCCTTCATTAGACAGGTACCCACGTCATCAGATGTTACAAAGATTAACTGGTTACCGGTCAAATTGACTACGAAAAATGAGGGGAAAACCCGATAGAAGATCCAATGGAATTAATGTGAGAAGTTGGTACTGGGTTGGGTTCCGTTGAGAAGCTGAGGTTAATGTGAGAAGTGGTTATCAACCGCTGGATGTGAAATGGATGCACTGAGATAAGATGCATCGAGATGCACCAGATCAATTCCCTTCTAAGCCGCAATTATTGGGAGGACATTTGATTAAAAGTGATCAACGGTTCAGATCCATTTCTCTCGTTAACCTCAACTTCTCACACGATCGTTTGCCTTCTAGTACTTACAGCAATGATCGGAATTCGCTTTATGGGCTCTTTTAATATTAGATTGCCGGAAGGGAGATCATATGGCTCAACTCCGGCGAGCTGTGCTTCATCCCAGTTGCCGGTTTTCTCATATGACCGAATCAATCGTGTAGCTTGAAGACCATCCATTACCGGCATGCACACATCCTACAATATAAAATCACATTCATTTGCCACTTGAAGTAAATATCATAAGAACATGAAGCAAATATTAGGTTGCGTTTGTTTTTTAAGAGATCTTCTGAAGTCTTATTTCACTTCTGATTAATAAGAAGTGGTGCTTTAAGAGGTTATAAGACATTAAGTTGCCTCTTCTAAAATCAGGGGTATTTCATACTTAAGAGCCTCTGAAGTCTGAAAAAAAACAGTCTGCATGTAAAAACGTCTGAACGATTCAGACTTCAGAGGTATTAAGAGGTTTTTTTAGAAAAACAAACAACCCCTTAGAGTCGAAGTAAATACCATAAGAACGAGATCATAATCGCAACGTTGAACGGCACACACGGCTTCCGCCCCATTATTCACGACATCCATATCTTGATTCAGCTGTCTCATCATCCGTTTCGCTACCATCACATTCACAACATGATCTTCAACAAGAAGAATCTTGGGTCTTGCCGATGAAGATTTCGATCTTTCATGTTTCACTTTGCTAGAAACACACCCCGAGTTTGTATCAGAATCCACCTTCATCCCGTCCGTTAACGAGGGTCGGTTTTTCTTATTACTAGGATTGTGGAACGCACGGTCTTGATCATCGTGGTTCTCTTTGTCTTTCTTGGTGCGGTTTTTGTTCTTACTCTCCAGATTCCGCTTTGAAGAACTTTCGGCTACAACACTGAACCCATCTAGCTTACCGAAACTGGTTTCGTTTCCCATTAAGTCGTGTGTTCGGTTTGAACCGTTAGCTGAGAATAGCGAGCCCAAAGTGCGCGGTTTGAATTGGAAAAACCCGCAACTTATATCATCTTCCGTGGATGCATTGTCATCCATATCTCGGAATTCATCGGTTTCGTCTGAACTTTCACAAGCATGTGGAACTTTATGAGGTAGAATGAAAGTGAAGGTAGATCCACAGTGTTCCTTGCTAGAAACTGTTAGAGATCCACCCATGAGCTCAACCTAAAGATATATTAGCAAGAAACCATCTCTTAAGAATCATTCTATGAATTATAGATAAACATTACAATAAAATCGGTTTTATACGACTAAATGTCATAATAGACTGTTTTATAGGACTTAAGTTTTTTTTGGGCGTCCTAACAGTTTTTTTAAGATAATTTTAAAATAAAGCGTCTTATTAGTCTTTTTATATGACATTATTTGAAAATGTTCCTATAAAGGAAATAATAGGACACTTTATTTCAATGTGCCCTAAAAAACTTGTTAGAATTCCAAATACATCCTAACATCCTATTGTAACAGCTTTACATAGGACGCACAATTGTTTGGTCTTATAAAAATACAACTCTTGTTTACGGTCTATTACGACATTTGGACATTTTGGTGTCCAATGAAGCCGATTTAATTCTAGTGGAAACCTTTTTTTTTTTAGAAATTTGAGGATATATGGAACCCCTTTAAATCTTTTTTAAAGAGCGTTTACTGGGAGTGGGGAGGTTCATATATATATATATATATATATATATATATATATATAGAGAGAGAGAGAGAGAGAGGGGGGAGAGAAATTTCAATTAAAATTGATTTTCGGTTGTGAACTGAGGGACAAAGGAGAGTGTGACATGTGTCATCGGGTGTCCACATTCAGTATGAATAACGATGGTGATTGGGTGAACGTTCATACACTATTCATGATGAATGTTGTATTATTCATCATCAATAGTGCATGAATGACCCGTGAAGGTGTGGACACGTGTGCATATATATATATATATATATATGTTTAAACATTACCAGTTGTTTGCAGATGGCTAAACCTAATCCAGTCCCACCGTACTTCCGAGCTGTATCAGCACCCGCTTGCATGTATTTCTTGAACAGCGATGGTATTGCAGTTTCTGTCATATCATAGAGCATCACGGGGGTGAGCAAAAACACGGAAAAAATATTGCATTGAGAAGATTAAGGCCATGTTTGGCAAACTAAGATGGCTGATAAACTAGTTAGGTTTGGTAAAAACTAGCAGATAATGTAAACTGACCTAAAGATTTAAATTGGAAAATACAAGGGCATAGTTGGAAAAAAGTGGAAAGAAAGTCTGTGTAGCTTGTTGAAACGCTACTTTGCTACTTGAAGTAGCTATTCAAAAAACTAGTTTATAGCTGACCAAACAGGGACTTTTTCATTAAGCTAGCTTATAATGGCCTAAAAATATAGAAAAGTACCTGGGATTCCAATTCCGGTATCCTGAACATCGCAGCGTATCCACACCACGGTTTCGTGCGATTGAGGTTCATTCTCCTTGTGTTCATCTAACACGCAGTTTCTTGCGGGAAGCTGTAATTCGTCGTTTTCTATCTTTGGTTTCAGCTGATCTTGCGGACACGGGTCTGCTATTACATACAGATTTATCTTAACCTTCCCTTCGTGGGTAAATTTGACAGCATTGCTGCAGAAAACGACATAAAAATCTGATAAAAAGACTGCGAAAGTAAACCAAGTTGGTCGGGATTTGACACCATGGCTGCAGAAAGTGTAGTAAATCTAGCTTCTAGATCTACCGTACCTGATCAAGTTGGTGAGGATTTGTCGAATTCTAAGAACATCACCAATAACCTGAAATCGAGTTATTATTTGTTACGACCTCAAATAAGAGTATATTTGGCAAAATATTTGTTGGCTAATAAGCTAGCTGATAAACTAGTAATGTTTGGTAAACACCTTCTCATAAGCTAGATGACAATGTAAAATGACATGTTGATAAATTGATTGGAAAAATACAAGGGGCATAGTTAGAAAAAAGTAGGAAAACGCTTCTAGAGCGTATTGAAACACTACTTGAAGTACTTTTTCAAAAAGCTAGCTTATAGCTAACAAACGGGGCTTTTTCAATAAGCTCAAAAAATAAGCTAGCTTATAGCTAACGAAACAGGGCTTCTTCAATAAGCTCAAAAAACATGCTAGCTTATAGCTAAAGAAACGGGGCTTTTTCAATAAGCTCAAAAAATAAGCTAGCTTATGGTCACCAAACATGGCCTAACGTTACCAGCGAGCAAAGATCTCACCTCAATGGGGACATCATCGGCGACATTTCCTTCCAAAATCAGCATCTTTTTTAGCGACGCTGCAGCGGTTTGTAGTACATGTTTGATCACCTCTCGAGGCCTAAACTTTGTGGCTTCAAGCTTCATGACTCCTGAGAACAAGCACAAAATAGAAAATGGGAATTGAAGAAAACGATACAAACAAAAGGAAATCAAGAATCTTGGATACGTAAATGCCGCAAAAAAGGATGGGAAATCGACCTGATTCGACTTTAGAGAGGTCGAGGATATCGTTTATAAGCTGCAGAACTAAATCACCCGAAGATAACATGACACTCAAGAGCTGTTTTTGATCCTTGTCGAGTTTCGTAGTTGATAGAATCTCCGCCATGCTAACGACCCCCGATAAAGGAGATCGTATCTCGTGTGACATGGTTGCTAACATTTGTTTCGCTCTCATCGTCTCCTCTATAAAAACATTATTGCATAAAAAGTTAATAACCATTAAAAAAAGATAATAAAAGAAAAGATAGGTTCCAACAGATGTGGGACCCTAACACGACCCCACCATGGAGACAGATGTCATAAAGTACAAATGTCACGAAACATTTTCTTTGATACCATGTGAGATATGTGGGACCCATTCAAATTATTCTTCGAATGAGCCATTAAGCACAGAAAGGAGGTTGCGACATATATTGGATGACGTGAGACTTTAACGGGATTAATCAAGAAAGCTACTAAACCTGTTATATGAATAGTTTTGTTAAGTTCAGTTTCCCGGGCCTTTTGCACCGCGATTTCCTCTCGAAGCTTTGCCATCTTTTCTCTCCTTCTCACCTAAGAACACGTGATTCACATGTGAATATCTCTTTATATAGTTTATTTGAGAATGTAGACAGGAATCGCGATTTCCATAAGAAAATATAACGACGAGTGACTCTTACTTGATCGGTTATTTCCATTCCCATATAATTCACACCGATCGTTTCGCCTGCTTTGCTGAAAACAGGTTCGACGTATATCAAGAACGTTTTGGCTCCGAATAAATCGGTCTCAAACGTGAACTCTCGCTTTCCCGGCAATCCTCGTTCAAGAACTTCCCGTTTGAAGTCCTGAGATTCCTTAACACCGTCGCCTTTGAATATCTCAACGTCGGTTTTTCCAATAATATCCTGAAACACATTCAAAGATCGAATCCATCACCGAAATTTCTAATCAAAAAGTTATTGAATACACTACAACAAAAATGAGTTTGTAGGACGCCTAAAATAAATAAGCATCCTAACAGAGTGTTTATAGGACCAAACAAAAAAACGTCTTATCTAAAAGTGTTGCAATAAGTTTATAAGACAACTTTTTGAGCATCATAACAAGTTTTTTAGGACATTTTCAAAATAAAGTGTCGTATTAGCTCATTTTATAGGACGCTTTTGAGAAGTGTCCTATAAATCCATCTTTTTACAGGACATTTGTGTTTATAGGACACTTTTTCAAATAGTGTCCTGTAAAATAGTTAATAGATAGCTTTATTTGAAAAATGTTGTAAGAAACTTCTTACGACGCTCAAAACCGTCCTATCAACTTTTAGTAACGCTTTTAGGTAAGACTTTTTTTTGTTTAGTCTTATAAAACACTCTATTAGGACACTTATTTATTTTAGGCGTCCTATAAACTCAATCTTGTTGTAGTGATATAATCAACCCGTGATCACATTACCTCTTCTCGCAAGCTCGGAAAATGATTATAAATGAAGCGATATTTCAAGTCTTTGTCTTGATGGCCAATGACAACGGGTGCATTTTGAAGAACGAAATGCAAAAAGTTATCGGCTCGTTTCAGGATCTGCGAAAGTTCTTCGACTGGTGACGACTGTTTCTCGAGCTTTTCAATGCTTTCATCCAACTTTTCCAAGAGTATTTGCTCCCGTTGGATGCTTGCTTCCAACAATTTCTCAAAATGCAACGCCCGTTGCTTCCAATATTTAACCGTATCTGTATCATCTTCATCATCTATTTCTATTCTTTGGTCCTGAATTATAACATCATTTCGCCTTTTGGGTACATCTTGAAAGATTTCGTAAACTTCATCAAGAATAGAAACCGGACGTTTATCACCCCCGTAACTTTCATTTTCAAAACGATGTTCTTCTAATATCTCCAATTTCTTGAGCTCGGCTTCGCGTTGTTGTTTGCTTAAATTCTCGAGTTCTTCCCTCAAAAGCCGCACAGCGTTTTCTTGTTTCCATTCCCAGTTTTTCACGAGATAAGATAGTTGAGACGACCCTTTTTCGCTATAATTTGTGAGCTCAAGGAGACGTTGGAAGTCTACAATTGTTGGCTCTTCGATGAAAGTTACGTCCTCTAATAAATCTTGATCAGCTCCCGGCTTTTCCACGTTGAACTTTTTTCCGGCTGCATCAATGTCTTCCGGCCACATTGAAGGCAAGACTTCGACCTCAATATCCTCCACATTGTCTTCTTCGATTTCTTTAGAACAATGGTCTTCTTCCATTTCGTTATAACGGTTGGATAATCACATCGATATGTTTTATCTAATGCATTTGTAGGTTTCACCATAAGTGAGGGATATTGATCTTTTGATTCTGCAATAAAGATATGTAATGAAAAAAGTTAACATCTTTATAACACGGGGCAGGTACAAACAAGAACAGTAAATATTTTGAGAAACTAGGAACCAACTAATCATCATAATGAATACTCATGAACGTCTTAGGGTTATTCATAATGAATATTTCATGAAATAGTTGGTTTTCTCTAAATATTTACAGTTCTCATTTTTGTGTCTTTATATACCACTTTGGCTCCTTTAATCCCAAAAAAATCTACTTTGACTTTTAAAGGTCAAACATAGTGATTTCAAATTCAAAAAACACCATAAGATCTTATTTAGTTCTTAACTCCAAAATGTATTTTATGTCATACACTTGTTAATATATTGGAGGTACTTATCAGATTTTTTGGTTTAGCAAAAACAATATTCATCAATTTAAATGATAAAAAGTAACTCACTTGACATTCAAAAAGTCAAAATGGGCTCTTGTTTTAACTTTGGGAGTATATGAAGTGCACAAGGCTTCAAGAGTTATACAACCTACCACAATTCTTGTTTATATATCCATATGTAGGCCAAACCAGCTGATCAAAACAAACAAACCCAATATACTTCAATGGTGGGGTCCGGGGGTCGGATGTATGTAAACACTACTAAATGAAAAATACTTTTACCTACGAACTTTTTCCTGAAAATCTGTCGCTAAAGGGTGATTCGTCGTCACAACCTTCACAAAAGTTGGTGGGTAAATTTTTTGTGGGTAATGCATATTAGTGACGGATTACCCAGGGATTCTCTGGGTAATCCATTGGTATTTTCTCGAAAAATATCGGATTCTACCGAACCATTGATATTTTCTGGGTGATCCCTGGTTAATCACCGACGAAAATTTCCATGTGTAAAATTTGTGGGTAAAAGTTATTTGTTTTGTAGTGAAACATGTCTATCTGCCAGAAGAGTAAAGTAGTTGTTTCCGTGATATATATATATATATATCCATATGTAATCAACAGAATTCTTGGCATGACAAGCCAATTTAGTATATCGTTAGTCCAAATTTGCAGTTTTTTTTAACATATTGGCCAACGAGCGATTGCTTATAGTCTTAAAACCCAATAAAAGTATCAAGATTCATAACAATAATACCAAAAAGAACACTATAAAAGATCACTATAGTTGGCGAAAAAAGGAGAATGACACACTAAAGTTGGCAGAAAATGGCCAAGAAACATTGCCAAATGCCAAGTGAGCTTTTTCCTTTTTAATCTTCTTTTTGCATCATAGAAGACAATAATTCGGAATGCAAATAGAACATTCCGAATAATATTCGATAACACTTCAAGAACATATTGCCCAAATAAGATATAATCAAGCCAGAAACATACCGATTAATATGATCTACTGACATGATGTGCAAATCCTCAGTTCTCTTTCTGTGTTTCAAGAAGAACATGAACACCATCCATATGAAAGAATCTGAAAACCTCAAAATTCTGCAAAATTGGACAAAACCCACAAAGTTTAGCCATAAATGATTAAAACCCAACAATCTTTTCAGATAAAAGTTGGTAATTTAGATTAACAAAATTATAGGGAATCCAAATCAAGAAACTGGAGAAATCAATGCTGCTTGATCTTCTGCAAAAATGGCCATAACCCCGCAACATTTTATCCACAAATAATCAAAACCCAACAATGATTTCAGTTAAAAAGTTGGTTAATCAATGAAATTTAGATGAAAGGAATGAAAGGAATGAAAGGAAATAAAGAAGCGAATAGTGTTTGAATACCCTGCAAATATGGCCAAGAATCATTCACTAATACCCTGCAAAGATGGCCAAGAACCATTCACAAATGAATGAAACCCTCAAACCCACCAACTAACTCGGTAGATAATCTTGTTAATTGCTGACATTTAGATCAAAAAATGGGGGAAAATCTGAGGTTGAAGTTCTTGATCAGGAGTCTAGATAGATCTGTAAAGTGTTTCATTGAAATGCTCAGTCAATGAATAAACAAAGAGTTCAATCAATTGAGAATAGAGAGAGAAACCATGTGAAGAAGAGAAGCTCAAAAGGCCACGTGCATTGAACAACAAATTATATATATACTGTTTATACAACACATAAATGTGTTGCTGACAATTGTGTGTTTATTATTGTCAGAAATTTCTTTAATATTTCTACAAGAATCTATTGTCTCAAGAGGAAAACTAGATTCCAAGATTTGGGATTTATCCTCTATTTCATGATTTTTAACATGAGATTTAAACCATTTAGGTTTCAGAATCACACCTATATATAATATAATGTTCAAGATAGGTGCTACAATGAGTAGGAGAGAGAGAGAGAGAGTAATGGTCTAGACTCTAAGTTCGAGGATGACATCGAATGAGGACTCGGGTTGTATTAACGACTTCAAGCATTTTCGAGGATATGATATCTAATAAAAGTTTTTGGAAACAAATGACAATGTTAGCAAACAAATTGTATATACAAAAGTTTTGGTTTTGGTTTTGGAAATAAAATTGTCAAGAAACATATGACCAGTGTATGGCGGCCAAAGATTTGATCTTGTTAACATGTAAACGATTAATGGAAGAGAAAATGATTCCAAGATGGGATTTTTCTTCAATTTCAAGATTTCAACTTGGATTTTAAACCATTAATAGGTTTAAGAATGGCATATACAATGTTCAAAAAGCATGACAACGAGGCGTTTGTATATACAATTTCTTTAATGATAAAAGTATACTATTCAAACTTAGTATCAAAGTTAAACCTTTTGATGGTTAGACACAAAAACATGTGGGAATTTTCGTTCAAAAATATTGTCTTCTTGACATTCTCTTTGAAATGGTTAACAATTAAGTTAATAACATAAAAATGCATTTTATCAACATTTAACTAATGTATACATAGCCCGTGGGTCATGTGTCACACGTATAAGCCTGTTTAATTTTTGAACTTATAAAAAAAGTCTTGTTTAGTTAGTTAGTTATAAGTAGCGTTCTAATAAGTTTCAAACTCTTTTTCCATTTTTCTTATTATGCCTCTTTTATTCTTTCAATCTACCTTTTAACATATCATTTAAAAGCATTTTACGCTGTAATCTATACATAGTGACATACATATACATGCAGTAAACACACACTAATCTCTCTCTCACAAAAACACACACACACTTATATATATATATATATAACAACATGTGGATTGATGAATTAAACTATTAATTTCTATTCTGGTTGTCTTTAATCTTTTTCACTTTTCCTCAATAGCCTCCATCAATGAACACACAAGGTCCATATACATGCCACCTACATGATAATAAATTATTCAAAACTTTTAATTACTTAATATGAATTATTTATTATCAATTATTATCATTATTAAATAATAATATTGTAGTTTATAAAATTGAAATGTTATAGAAAACTTATAATATCTAAAACCCAAAAAAGCATGTTCCTATTTCATTTATTCTCAGTTTTTCTTGATTTAATATATAATTTAACAAAAATGTTAGAGCTCCAACATAAATCAAAATATCTAAAAAAAAATTATATTTAATTTCAATAAATTCTCTATTTCAAAGGTTTTAATACTTATTATACTATTAAAATATTCTATATAATTATCATTCTAATATGCTTTTTGAAATAATTACATGAAATAATAATTTAAGTTTATTGGTAAGAATAAATAAAAAATTAATTTATTTTTTTACACATAAAATTTATTGAATCCTGTAAATTTAGAAGATTTCTCCAGTTATATTTATTTTTGATAACCAACTGTTAGAATAAAATAAAAAGTATATTGAAATGCTCTTATACTTTAAATAAAGGGAAATTAATTAAAATACTCAAAGTTTGACTTTAACTTACCAAAATACCCACTTTCTAAACCATTTTACCAAAATACCCATTTTCCACGATGGGGTCTGTGATCGCGGACCAGGGTGTAAAATTGAAAATTAGTCTGGCGGTGCACATGATTTTTGATTTCATATTTACACTTTCAACCCCTATAATTATTTACTTAGTTTACTTTATACCTTTTACTTTCATAATTTTAATTTTACACCTTCATCATATTAACACATATAATCGTTTATTAACTAAAATACGTTAAAAAATACGTTTTAATTTTAACAAGTTACACCATTGTACTCGTCTCTTCGATACCTTCGAAATGAGCCTAATATTGAATATTTTTTGATTTAATTATTTTATTATATATCATATATACTACATAAAAATATTTTTAATATTTACAATTCATAACATTATAGTTAATTATTTAATTTATGGTACATCTCTTATTTTTTCAATTTTCGTTTTACACCTCCTTAACATATTTTAACGTAATTATGTATGTTAATGTAATTCGTTTTAAAAATACGTTTTAACATATCACATTAACATACATAATTACGTTAAAATATGTTAAGGAGTTCGATAAATATATATAGATATGTAAAACGAAAATTGAAAAGGTAAGAAATGTACCATAAATTAAGTAATTAACTATAAGGGTATGAATTGTAAATATTAAAAATATTTTTATGTAGTATATATGATATATAATAAAATAAATAAATCAAAAAATATTCAATATTGGACTCATTTCGAAGGTATCGAAGAGACGAGTACAATGGTGTAACTTGTTAAAATTAAAAACGTATTTTTTAGCGTATTTTAGTTAATAAACGATTATATGTGTTAATATGATGAAAGTGTAAAATTAAAATTAGGAAAGTAAAAAGTATAAAGTAAACTAAGTAAATAATTATAGGGGTTGAAAGTGTAAATATGAAATCAAAAATCATGTGCACCGCCGGACTCCTCTGCGATCGCGGAAGACTAATTTTCAATTTTACACCCTGGTCCGCGATCACGGACCTCATCGCAGAAAAAATGGGTATTTTGGTAAAATGGTTTAGAAAGTGTTTATTTTGGTAAGTCAAAGTCAAACTTTGGGTATTTTAATTAATTTCCCTTAAATAAAACAAAATAAGGAAAATTTATAAACCAATATGGTTTTATATCAATGTTCTAAAAAACTCGTCGCACAGCCGCCATGACGCGCCATGACACCAAGGCTTGTGTCTCACGCCAGGTTAAGCCGATGGCACGTCATGGCCTAATGCGCAATTTTCGTAATCCGATATTTGATTTTTCTTTACGTTTTAATGTTTATTTACAAGTTTTTTTAAATATGTAACATAATTTAACTTGCTTATTATTATTGACTCATCAAGTAACACTACAAAACATATGTTTTCATATACAATATTATATATGAATTAGAATTTTGACGTCATAAATGACGCCTTGAAAAAGTCATGGTTTCACCGTGGTTCCTAAGACTTAAGGTTTAGTCTCGCCACCACACCACGACTCAAGCCATCTAGAACCTTGCTTTATACCTCTAACCAAACATTTCTAATTTGCTTCTAACCATAAATCAGTCATATTTTATAAATAAAAATAAAAAATAAAATTTCATAAATAAAAATAAACAAATAAATAAAAAGTTTTATAAAGAAATGGAGGGAGGCGGGCACCTTAACGCATTTCCAGGTAACGTGGACCCTACTCTTTTCTTCATCCTCTGTAACCGTTACCATTCATCAACACCTACTTCTTTTAAAGCGCACCTTACAAGATCCTCATGTGCTACTTACCTCATTCCCAAAGCTACATATATAAATATACCATGGGGTTTTAGGTTCAATGAGAATAAAAACTAGTCTCTTCCTTTTTAAATTAAGTGTCTATATTTTTATTTTTATTTGTTTTAAAATAATTGTTCACTTTCAAAAGTAAATTTTCATTTTCCCATTTTATCCTTAATTATGAGGTGAAGAAAGTTTCTCTCACTATTATTAAGGGAAAAACTGAAATTTAGCTATTTAAAAAGTGTAATAATTACACGTTCCTAAAATTGTGTCATTTTCATTGTGGACATTTATTTTTGAGACGGAGGGAGTATAATAGGAAGAATGAAAAGACAACTTTATCTTTGAATGTATATTAAGATGAGATGTACCGAATTAATTTCTGTATCAAACACAATTTATGAGTGAGTATGAGATTAAAAGGTATCAAAGATTCAAATATCTTCTTACCGTCTCACCTTACCTTTTATCGTGATTCTTGTCTATAGGCAGGGCAGCAGAGATTAGAAGTGATAGAGCCAACATCTTTAATAGATTTTAAAAAAAATCTAAAATAATGAATTAAATATCAAAATCTCTATAAAAAGTTGTATTTAACTTCAACAGATTATTCATTTTGAAGATTGCAATATCGATTATATTCACTATTGTATACATGTAATAAAATATTATTTATTTCTCATAAAAGTTTAATCTTAATGTTTCTTATTGGTAAGAATATATAAAAGTTTGTTTCTCTTATGATAATTATTTATAGAGAGTTCTCCATATTTAGAGAATTTCACATTCTCTCTCATGTTTTCTCCATTTTATATAAAGTTTTGAGGAATCTGATAAAGCAAAAAATTTCCCAAAATATATATTTCTTTCATTTAAAAAAAATATATTTGAGGGGGATCAAACATTGTGTAACACCTAGAATTTTCGTTATGGTATATTTTATTATGAATGAAGCAATTTTGTAATTTAAGTAAGAATTGAATCATTTTGCAAGTTTATAACTCATGAGGGGTTAAAAATATGAGAAACCAAAGTTGAAGCTAATCTTGATATTATGAAATTAAGAAGGTGTGTTTGGTCATTTATTGAAAGTGGGTATGGATAAATGGGCTGAGATTGAGAAAATATCTCAATTCTTTGGCTGAGGTCGGTTTAGAGAAAGAAGAGAGAAAGAAGAGAGAAAAAGAAGAGAGAAAGAAGAGAAGAGGAAATCAAGCTTTTGTCTTCAATTTGGTAAAAAATTTATCATGGGTTCAGACATAATTTGTTATAGATGTATGGTTGTGAACAAATCTATTTGTTCAATTTGGTTTCCAGAATCATTGACAGCAGTTTGGGATTTCAGAATTGTGCAGTGAAGTGGGTTTATCTCCTTTAAAGGTGAGTTCATTCACTATTTTGACCTAAATCCTTGTTTTCTGTCAAATTAAACATTAAGACATGTGTATAAATTGTTTTGGGACTGAACGAAGGTGTTTAAAACAAGCTGAATGGAATAGACATGGATTTAGATGGTAATCGTAGGCTGCAGGTCGAAGTTACCGGATAAATGATAATATCCGGTAACCACTGTATGAAGGTTCCCGGACAAACCAAAGCTATCCGGTAAGTTTTTATTTTTGTAGTTACCGGATGGTATTCAGATTAAATATGTATCCGGTAAGAATAGTATCCGGAAAAGTTTGTATATTCGGAAAGCTTGTGTATCCGGAAAGTTATGTTATCCGGATAGTTAGTGGTGTCCGGAAACTCTTGTTGTCCGGTCACTTTTGAGTACCCGGTAACTTTAGGTTTTGCTAACTTCTGGAAGGGTACGATTTAGGAATTGAAATACAATTCTAGTAGCTTGAACATACTTAAAGTTGGACGGTAGTATGTTAGGCTTAAAGATTGTTTTAGTTGATACTATGAGGTTGTGTAGTATGTGTAATGGATCCATAGGCACTGTTATGTATTGTAACAAGGAATAGGCATAAAGTAATTTGCAATTCCCGTTGACCTGAAATGAGGAATAGGCATAAAGTAAATTGTAATTCCCATTTCGTAAAGGTGTTATGAAATGAGAAATAGGCATAAAGGAAATTGTAATTTCTATTCCATAATATAGAAATCGAGGAATAGACATAAAGTAAACTGTAATTCCCGATTTCTAGGGGAAGACCAGAGATAGGCATAAAGAAACTTGTAATCTCTACTTCCAGGCCAAGAAATAAACATAAAGGAACTTGTAATTTCTTGGATAAGAGCAATAGTCTAGAATCTATAATGATTCGTAGTAGGCTCTTGATTGTGATAATACGACTTACTGAATGTTAGTCATATTCATGGGATCGGGCATGATCCTATCATTGAGATGAGCATGTGTATGGTAAGAATGGTGGAGAACATGTTTGTTTATATGTATTGGATATTTTCAAACTGTTAACGTTTTTAATTTGAAATTGGATGTTCTCACTAGGCGTAATCCTAATCGTTTCAAATTAAATTTTCTTACCAGGTATAGGCTCAGGAAAGTAAATGGAATGTGGGTCGAGAGCTTTTGAAGTATCCAACTTAAGAGATACGCGGAGGAGTTAGCTAATGCATTGAGGCTTTTTGATGGATTGCTTAGATAACTTAGTTAATCTAATTGTAGTGGACATGATTAGATTAATAAGTTATTGGGAGAATTCCATGTTTGTAATTACAAAACCTCATAGTTAATTCTCTTCTTATATAAAAGTTTGGATGTTATTTTGTCATAACTTGTTACAAAGTGAGGTTCAAATTAGCCCTGATTTTAGGGTGTTACAATATGGTATCAGAGCATTAGTTTAAGTGAACTAGGTATGCTAGTGAGATACCTAGACTTAAGCTGAGATGAATTAAGTTATGATATGTGAGAAATGGGTAGAAGTACTAAGACGGGATAGTCTTAGAGTCGACGGAAATACGTGAAATTAGTACTGTAACAATGGTAATGAGGATTCTCATGTATAGTATATTCACAGTTTCAATTAGCTACTGTTATTATGAATATATTGTTACGCAAGCATGCTTATTTCTACATTGTTACAGCGATTAATGATCGGTAAAGTACGTTTCGTATGTCTAGATATGGGTAACCATTGTTGATGGTTATTTCTTTGTGTTATATCAGAACAATGGTGAATACACCACCAAGGTCCTCTAATTCTTCGGAGGACAGAGCAGTAACTGATTGGGGGTTGGAGGGATGGTAAGTGCGAAATATGTGTTTTAATCGCAGTGGGTTGCAAACTGTCCACAGTGGGAAGTGCAAGTGTACACTGTCCACTATGATCGTCACAACAAGTAATAGTTGGTAAAATACCAGAATCGAATCCACAGAGACTGGACAATCAAGACAATACGGTTCTCATGAGCCCCTTTTACAAGTTTCAATTAGAGAGGAAAATAATACTTTGGATTGGTTGGCGAAATAGTTACTTTGACGATTTTACTAAGATTAGAAAGAGGAATGTAAGTTAGATTTCCCCTAGATTTTATACTAAATACTCGGTTCTAAAAGTGATCCTTGTATTCGAGGTAGGCATTTTCGCTAGAAAAAGCCCGGTTACAAAATACTCACACCGTTAGATAAAAATCCCATACTCTTGGTATTTATTGTTTTGTCAATGGCAATCTCAAAAATGGACCTTTTCAGGTCTCGATGGAATGTGTAGAGACAAATACTCTAAGTGTTTTTAATACACAAATTAGCTTGCCTACTACTCCAGTGGGTTGAGATTAGCTCACTGTGCCGACCTCACTTTCGTAAGTGTCATAAGAATTCTTTCGAATCCCCTAGCATCATTCAAGCTCGTGTCACTACGTTCTACTTATTTCTAAGTTAAGAACTAGACTTTAGATCCTTGCAAGTGATCGGCTTGTTCGCATCCTTGGGTAAATATCGAGAATGAATGACCAAAACAATAAATTTTCTAAGTATAAAGATTACTCAAGCATTTTTAATAAAATCCAGGTACTTCTCCTTCCTACATCCCAAAAGATGTTTAGCTCATAACTAAAGTAAAGAAAGCAAAAGAGTAGAAGTTGCACATATTAAAACTGAAAGTGACTTGAATAGAACCCACAGTGGGGAATGAGAAATCGTCCATGTCACTGTGTACTTCGAATTACAAATTAAACTAAGAAAGTAAAATACCGAAAATTAAAGCTAGTTACTGCAGTAAATGAAAGACTAACACTTAATGTGGTAGTTGAGAGAATTTAAGACTAAGCCAAGCATATCATAAATGGCACCCAAGTGCTCCTTTATATACTAGGAGAAAGAGTTGGGTATTACACAAAGAGGTGGGTTTATCTAATGGGTAAAGACTGCAGTATTTTGGCAGAATTCAGTACTTTGGACAATCCTTTTACCCAATAGACCCTTTACCAAGTCAATCTCTAAGTACAAGAAGGTGTACTTGTTGTCATCTTTAAGGAAACTACTTTGTACTTCTCCAGCCCATATTTTCCTGCCATTTGAACCTTCTAAACTCCAGAATAGTTGCATCCCAACTACTAGTTTCTTTTATCTTCTTGCTCTGCTCGAATAATGGGGAACCGGAGTGGGCACAACAGTGGTCACTGCAGGATAAATCGTGAAAAACACCCAAATTCCACCAAATAATTTATTAAAGACTGTGGTTCACTCTTTTTGCTCATTTTCGAGAATTGTTCCAAGAATGGGGGTTTTTAGAAGCGGAATGGCTAAAATTGACAAAATAAAATAGAAAATTCAAGGAAATAATAACTCTAAAAATAGAGTTATCAAGGGACAACCTGGAACGGGCGGAACTCATGAAAGTCCGCCGAGGCTGCATTTTACGGGAGGAGCGGATAGTCAGGTACACAGAACGAGTACCAGTACCACCAACCAGGAAACGCCGGAATCGACGGTGGAGTCTCGTATGATGGAAAACATGACAAGAATGATGAATACAGCGATGGAAAAACAAGCCGAAATGTTTATGAAAGCACTGAATGACCGAAGTGCGGAGTTACGGCGAACGGAGACTGATACTGGAGTAATAAATCCAATTCGTAACCCTGTGATAGAGACGGAAAGGAGGGTGGAAAGAATCTGCTCATATAAAACGTTTCTAAGCTGTAAACCACCCGAGTTTACCGGAGCAGATAATCCAGTGGCGTGTATGAATTGGCTAAGAGAAATGGAACAAGCTTTCAGGGCTTGTGAATGTGATGAGAAGTCAAAGGTCAGATTTGCGTCTCAAATGTTAAGAGGTAATGTCCTGACTTGGTGGAATGTAGTGACGGCTACAATTGCGGCTTCAGTCTTGACTACTATGACTTGGGAGTCATTCAAGAAAAAGATTCTGGATGAATACTGCAATGAAAATGAAATGGATAGGATTGAGGAAGAATTTCGGAATTTGAAGAAGGGTACTTCTACTATTAGAAAGTATACTGAATCCTTTATGGAGAAGCTGAATTTGGTGGGGCATGTGGCTCCAACTGAGAAGGATAAAGTTAAAGCTTATTTGAAGGGTTTTCCATCAGATATGATGTCGCGGGTGCGGAGTTCAAAAGCTTCGACGTTGAGGGAGACGATCGAAGAAGCTAAGGTTATAGAGGAAGTGTATGCTAAGGATAAAGAAGAAAAGACACACGTGGGAGAGAAACGAAAGTGGGAAGGCCGGTCGGAGTCTTCTCAGAAATTCAAATAATTTGGCAAGAACGTTCGTTATGAGTCTCGCCGGGAACCAAGTTGGTGTTCGAAATGCCAAAGTAAACATTTTGGGCAGTGTCGGATAGTCGGGAATGAATGCTTCAAATGCGGGAAGCCTGGGCATATAGCGGCTAATTGTCCTATTCAAGGACCAATATGTTTTGAGTGTAAACAGCCTGGACACATCCGAAGAGATTGTCCGAAGTTAAAGAAGGGTGGAGATCAAGGAAAGAAACCAGATGTTCCTAAACCAACGGGCCGGGCATTTCATATGACGGCGGGAGAGGCGAAGGAGTCCAAAGATGTCGTTTCGGGTACATTTCCCGTAAATTCTATTCCCGCGCGCATTTTTTTTGACTGTGGTGCAAATTTGTCATTCGTGTTCAAGTCATTCTTTCTCAAGTTAGCTATGCCTGTCACTACCTTAGAAGATGCCTTAGTAGTTGAGGTAGCTAACGGGGGTCAAGTCTTGGTTCGCGAAAGACTTGAGGGTTGTCTTATTTCAGTAGGGGAAACGAAATTTCTGATCGACTTGTTGTTGATGGAAATTGGAGGATTCGATATAATTGTGGGTATGGACTGGCTGACAGTTAACCAAGCAGAAATACTTTGTGCAAAGAAATTAATCCGGATTCCGATGTCTGATAAGGATGATGTACTCATCTTTGGGGAAAAGCAAAAAGAGGAAATTCCGTTAATTTCTGTTGCAAAAGCGCGTAAATGCTTGATGAAAGGATGTTCATCTTATCTAGCGTATGTCTTAGACGTAAAGTCGGAAAAGAAACAAGTGGAAGATATTAAGGTGGTACGTGAATTCCCGGACGTATTTCCCGATGATCTTCCAGGCCTACCGACTGAACGACAGGTAGAGTTTCGTATTGACCTTATCCCTGGATCGGCACCAATAGCGCGTGCACCGTATCGCCTAGCGTCGGCCGAAATGAAAGAGATGATGACCCAACTTCAGGAGTTGTTGGATAAAGGTTTTGTTAGACCGAGTTCTTCACCTTGGGGAGCTCCGGTTCTATTTGTTAAGAAGAAGGATGGCACTATGAGAATGTGCATCGATTACCGCGAGCTGAATAAGGTGACAATTAAGAACAAGTATCCACTTCCTAGGATTGATGATCTGTTTGATCAACTCCAAGGTGCGGGATGCTTTTCCAAGATTGATTTGAGGTCGGGGTACCATCAAGTTCGGGTAAGAGATGAAGACATCCCTAAGACAGCGTTTAGAACAAGGTATGGGCATTATGAATTTCTTGTAATGCCATTTGGGTTGACAAATGCTCCAGCTGTGTTCATGGATCCGATGAACAGAGTATGTCGACCATTTTTGGACAAGTTTGTCATTGTATTCATTGATGACATACTTGTTTATTCGAAAACTGAAGTAGATCATGAACATCATCTTCGTGAAGTCTTAGAAGTATTGAGAAGAGAGAAATTGTACGCGAAGTTCTCGAAATGTGAATTCTGGTTAAAAGAGGTACAATTTCTAGGCCATGTAATTACTTCAGATGGAGTCAAGGTAGACCCAGCAAAGATAGAAGCAATGACGAATTGGGAAACACCAAAAAGCGCGTCTGAAATAAGGAGTTTCTTAGGCCTAGCCGGTTACTACCGAAGGTTTATTAAAGACTTCTCAAAGATTGCTTCTGCTTTGACTATATTAACTCGAAAGAATGTGAAGTTTGTATGGACGGAAAAACAAGAATCGACTTTCAGAACTTTACGTCAAAAGTTGTGCGAAGCTCCTATTCTTGCCTTACCAGAAGGAACAGAAGATTTGGTTGTATATAGCGACGCGTCAAAGATGGGTCTAGGATGTGTATTGATGTAACGAGGCAAAGTGATTGCTTACGCATCAAGACAACTTAAAGAGCACGAGAAGAATTATCCTACCCATGATTTGGAATTAGCAGCGGTCGTGTTTGCATTAAAACTATGGCGTCATTATCTGTATGGAACCAAGTGTACTCTCTTCACTGATCATAAGAGTTTACAACATGTCTTTGATCAGAAAGAGTTGAACATGAGGCAACGACGCTGGTTAGAGTTACTTAAAGATTATGATTGTGAATTGCATTACCATCCCGGTAAAGCAAATGTCGTAGCTGATGCTTTAAGTAGAAAAGAATATAGTGGGTGTTTGAAAGTGACCAACGCCAGAATTGATGTAACATCAAGTTTAATTGAAAGGATAAAAGAGGCACAAGCGGAGGCCTTACTGGAAAAGAATCTGAAAGATGAAGTCATGAGCAAGCAACATCTTCAACTGACTGAAGATAGCCGTGGAATTAAACTATTCCAAGGTCGTGTTTGGGTGCCTAAGGCGGGAGGAAATCGAGAGTTAATTCTCGAAGATGCTCATAAATCTAAGTATTCTATACATCCTGGGAGTACTAAGATGTATAGGGATTTGAAATTGCACTACTGGTGGCTGGCTATGAAAGTGGATGTAGCGCGAATAGTAGAAAAGTGTAGAACATGTTCATTAGTAAAAACGGAACATCAAAAGCCTTACGGAAGTTTCCAATCTTTGGAGATTCCGGAATGGAAATGGGACAAGATTACCATGGATTTCGTGACGAAGTTACCGAGAACGCAAAAGGGTAACGATACTATATGGGTAATCGTGGATCACTTGACTAAGAGTGCTCATTTTCTAGCTATGAAAGAAGCGTCACCGATAGATAAACTGGCGAAGCTATATATTGATGAAGTGGTGTCAAGGCATGGTATACCGGTGTCTATAGTTTCTGATCGTGATAGTCGGTTTACCTCGAGGTTTTGGCAGTCATTACAAGAAGAGTTGGGTACGAGGGTCAATTTGAGCACTGCTTATCATCCACAAACTGATGGACAAAGCGAAAGGACCATTCAAACTTTGGAAGATATGCTCAGGTCATGTGTATTAGATTTTGGAGGTAACTGGGATGCACATTTACCTTTAGTGGAGTGTGCGTATAACAATAGTTATCATTCCAGTATTGGAAGAGCACCTTTCGAGGCTTTGTATGGTCGGAAATGTAGAACCCCGGTGTGTTGGTTAGAAGCCGGAGAAAAGCAGTTTGCTGGTCCGGAACTGATGCAACAAACGGCAGATAAAGTGAAAGAAATTCGGAAGCATATGAAAGCAGCTCAAGATCGACAAAAGAGTTATGCTGATCCGAAAAGAAGACCAAAAGAATTCCAAGTTGGGGAGCGCGTGATGCTTAAAGTATCCCCATGGAAAGGTGTGATAAGGTTTGGTAAACGTGGGAAGTTGAGTCCTCGTTTTCTAGGACCTTTCACCATCACTAAGAGAGTTGGATTACAAGCATATCAGTTGGATCTTCCACCTGAATTGGAAGGAATCCACAATACTTTTCATGTTTGCTACCTTTGGAAATGTTTAGCTGAAGAGAATGATGTGATTCCACTTACTGACGTAAGAGTGGATGAAAAGAGTCGTGGTGTGGAAGAACCGGAAGCTATTTTAGATAGATCGGTTAGAAAATTACGTAATAATAAGGAAGTAGTTATGTTGAAAGTACAATGGAAACATCATCGATGTGCTAATGTGACTTTGGAAACATCATAAAGAATTAAATATCAAAATCTCTATAAAAAGTTGTATTTAACTTCAACAGATTATTCATTTTGAAGATTGCAATATCGATTATATTCACTATTGTATACATGTAATAAAATATTATTTCTTTCTCATAAAAATTTAATCTTAATGTTTCTTATTGGTAAGAATATATAAAAATTTGTTTCTCTTATGATAATTATTTATAGAGAGTTCTCCATATTTAGAGAATTTCACATTCTCTCTCATGTTTTCTCCATTTTATATAAAGTTTTGGGGAATCTGATAAAGCAAAAAATTTCCCAAAATATATATTTCTTTCATTTTAAAAAAATATTTGAGGGGGATCAAACATTGTGTAACACCTCGAATTTTCGTTATAGTATATTTTATTATGAATGAAGCAATTTTGTAATTTAAGTAAGAATTGAATCATTTTGCAAGTTTATAATTCATGAGGGGTTAAAAATACGAGAAACCAAAGTTGGATCTAATCTTGATATTATGAAATTAAGAAGGTGTGTTTGGTCATTTATTGAAAGTGGGTATGGATAAATGGGCTGAGATTGAGAAAATATCTCATTTCTTTGGCTGAGGTCGGTTTAGAGAATTCAGAGAGAAAGAAGAGAGAAAAAGAAGAGAGAAAAAAGAGAAGAGGAAATCAAGCTTTTGTCTTCAATTTGGTAAGAAATTTATCATGGGTTCAGACATAATTTGTTATAGATGTATGGTTGTGAACAAATCTATTTGTTCAATTTGGTTTCCAGAATCATTGACAGCAGTTTGGGATTTCAGAATTGTGCAGTGAAGTGGGTTTATCTCCTTTAAAGGTGAGTTCATTCACTATTTTGACCTAAATCCTTGTTTTCTGTCAAATTAAACATTAAGACATGTGTATAAATTGTTTTGGGACTGAACGAAGGTGTTTAAAACAAGCTGAATGGAATAGACATGGATTTAGATGGTAATCGTAGGCTGCAGGTCGAAGTTACCGGATAAATGATAATATCCGGTAACCACTGTATGAAGGTTCCCGGACAAACCAAAGCTATCCGGTAAGTTGTTATTTTTGTAGTTACCGGATGGTATTCAGATTAAATATGTATCCGATAAGAATAGTATCCGGAAAAGTTTGTATATTCGGAAAACTTGTGTATCCGGAAAGTTATGTTATCCGGATAGTTAGTGGTGTCCGGAAACTCTTGTTGTCCGGTCACTTTTGAGTACCCGGTAACTTTAGGTTTTGCTAACTTCTGGAAGGGTACGATTTAGGAATTGAAATACAATTCTAGTAGCTTGAACATACTTAAAGTTGGACGGTAGTATGTTAGGCTTAAAGATTGTTTTAGTTGATACTATGAGGTTGTGTAGTATGTGTAATGGATCCATAGGCACTGTTATGTATTGTAACAAGGAATAGGCATAAAGTAATTTGCAATTCCCGTTGACCTGAAATGAGGAATAGGCATAAAGTAAATTGTAATTCCCATTTCGTAAAGGTGTTATGAAATGAGAAATAGGCATAAAGGAAATTGTAATTTCTATTCCATAATATAGAAATCGAGGAATAGGCATAAAGTAAACTGTAATTCCTGATTTCTAGGGGAAGACCAGAGATAGGCATAAAGAAACTTGTAATCTCTACTTCTAGGCCAAGAAATAAACATAAAGGAACTTGTAATTTCTTGGATAAGAGCAATAGTCTAGAATCTATAATGATTCGTAGTAGGCTCTTGATTGTGATAATACGACTTACTGAATGTTAGTCATATTCATGGGATCGGGCATGATCCTATCATTGAGATGAGCATGTGTATGGTAAGAATGGTGGAGAACATGTTTGTTTATATGTATTGGATATTTTCAAACTGTTAACGTTTTTAATTTGAAATTGGATGTTCTCACTAGGCGTAAGCCTAATCGTTTCAAATTAAATTTTCTTACCAGGTATAGGCTCAGGAAAGTAAATGGAATGTGGGTCGAGAGCTTTTGAAGTATCCAACTTAAGAGATAAGCGGAGGAGTTAGCTAATGCATTGAGGCTTTTTGATGGATTGCTTAGATAACTTAGTTAATCTAATTGTAGTGGACATGATTAGATTAATAAGTTATTGGGAGAATTCCATGTTTGTAATTACGAAACCTCATAGTTAATTCTCTTCTTATATAAAAGTTTGGATGTTATTTTGTCATAACTTGTAACAAAGTGAGGTTCAAATTAGCTCTGATTTTAGGGTGTTACACATTGGTAGGGGTGCATTTACATAATAGACAAGTAGAAATTATTTTAAGTCAAATAATATATAAAAGTGTGTATATACGATTGGTGTAACATCCGAAAATTTCGATAAGTAAAATTATATATCATTAGCATATCTTTTTATGGTCACTTGATTGTTGCATTGATATCTAGAACTTAGATGGATGTCGGTATCACCTTAGGGAGAAAAGGGCTCAAATGGATGAAGTATAGGAAAAACCCTTAGTACAGTTGGGGCTACAATGCTCGACGATAGTGTTCAATGGCATAGTCGCATGCCAGGGTCACAGGCTGAGCACCAACTTCGGTACATCCCTAGCGATGGCACAATCGTCGGACAGGGTTGCCAGCGGGGGCAGTGCCTTAAAGTCCGATTTTCAGCTCCCTACTTCATTTATTCCTCATTCCTACCACTTCGTTTCTCTATTAAAGTCCGATATCTTATTTAAAGTGTAATTTTGAATATATTTTTAAATAAAAATGTATTTGATTGACCCAATTATAATAAAAAAATGTATTTGTTACTGTATTTGATTGACCAAATTGTTCAAAAAATATATTTTATAAGTTAAAAATCCGTTTTAAAAAAGTAAAACAAATTAAGTGGGATCGGTTTGGGCCCGGCCCGGGGACCGGTACTCATAAACGGACCTTATAAAGCTTAACCGGACCTTCAAATATGGGTTGGCTCGGGACTGAAAACAAGACCGGTTACGAGATTATTATTTGAGATCAGGACCAATTTTAGCCATATCTACATGAAAGTATGAAACTAATACAATAAGGGAACTCTTGAGGTTAGTGTAAATCCCTTTTCCACAACTTTTATTCCATTATGAGTTTTATGCCTGATTCATAAAAAAGAGTACACATTAATCTAACAATTAGCTTGTTATTTCGTTTTAATGTCATGTTAATAAGTTAACTTATTTTTTGAGTTTATTGTATTGACCTTATTTGAATGGATTAAAAGTAACTTATAAGCCAGCTTAAGTACTATATTGTTTCAATAAGCTCCAAGAGCTTGTCGTTTTATTCCAATTATATCCCTAAGTAATATTAATTTTTATTTGTTACTATTAAGTATTAACAAATATCATTTATTAGTTATAAATTATAAATGAAGATTAATTATAAACTTTTAATTAATATTAATTTCAAATTGTTGATTAATTTTAATTGTAAATTATTAATAAGTTATTAATTAATCATTATTAACTTTATTAGTTAATTTTATATTATTTTATTATTATGTTTATTAGGCCATCCGTACCCAGCGGGATGGGGGGCTCGGGATGATGCGGTTTGGTGCGGGGATGGGGTACGGAGGATGCAGGATGAGCGGGGCGGGATTGGATGCGGGGATGGGTGCCCGCTCCATCCCGTGGGTTTTTAAATTTTTTTTTTTTTTTATTAAATTTTAAAAAACAATGCCGTTGAACGGCTATTTTTAAACAAAAAAAAAATAAAATTTTTTCTCAATTTAATCCCACTATATATTTAACCCTCAACCTCTTATTTATCACATCTCTCAACCTCTTATTTCTCACACCTCTCAACCTCTTATTCTCTCAACCTCTTATTTCTCACACCTCTCAAACTCTCTCAATGATTGGAATGACGACGAGTAGATTTTTAAATTTATTTTGTAATTTTTAATTTTTTAATGAATGATATGAATTTTAATTTTTATTATTTATCTTATTTTTATTTATTAAAAATATATATATAAATATTTTTATTTTGTTAAATAATTAAATGTATAAATAAAAGAATTAAAATAAATGAGGTGGCAAAGGGGTTTGAGGGAATGAGGTACGGATGTTTAGGGATCGTGAGGGATGGAAGAAAATCTGATGTGGCGATGATGTGGAGGGGAATCATTGAAAGATTCCCCCATGGGGTACTGATGGCCTTATAGTTCAAATGATTTAGTTGTCAGAAGGCATAATTTTAAAATGTTATATAAATTACTTAAAATTATATTTCTTTTATTTCATAAATAATAAAATGATTATAGCTAAATGAGGAGAGAGAGTACTCATTCCTCTCCTTCTCTACCATTTAGATCGGAGAATTTATGGAGGAAATCCGGTTTTAAATTCCAAAATAATTAATTTAATTACTATTCTTATATCGTTTAGTAAAATTATTATAAATATTCGTATTTGATTAAACAAAAATCCAACTTTCTAATATTATATATATAAATCAAACTGAAATTTTATTAATTAACATATTAAGGTATCTCTAACAGATTCTTCAAAATGAAGAAGTAAAAAGTCGAAATCTCTAAAATGAAGAAGTAAAAAGTCAAAATCTCAAAAAAAAAAAAATTCACTTTCATCTCCAAGAGATTCTTTATTTTGGAGATTACACAATTAATTATATTATTAAAATATTTAATACAACTCATAAAATATTGTTTTTCTCTCCTAAACATTTAAGTTAAAACAATGTCTTGGTAGAATGAACAAGTAATAATTTTTAGAGAAATTTCTAAGTTTGGAGATTTACATACTTTCTCCATTTTGGAGAAGGTTACGGGGAATCTGTTAGAGCAAAAATCTCCAAAATCTTCATTTTGGAGAAGTTGTTGGAGATGCTCCTGCATTATTTAAATTTTATATTATTAATGACTTGATTTAAATATATTATGAAATGTTAAAATTGACTAATTTTTTAACATGTTTTTTTTGGTCGCTTTACGTTTCTCAACTAGGTTATCACTTGGGGTTTGTTTATCCAACACTTATCCGATAAGTGCTTATCGGTAATAATCATCATTTTCACTTAATTTACTAAGATTTTAGTCAAGGCATTATCGTATGCAACACTTTTATTTGGTAAACGCTTATATATAAGGTAAGATTCCCCACTCTCATTTATGGGGTAAGACTCTCGGTCTTTACATTACTCTTACCGACTAAAATTTTCAATGATTGTCATGTTATAAGGTAAAGTGAGCCAATAAGCACTTATCAAATATGCGTTTATAAACGACCCCTTAATTTTTACTAAATGTAATTAGTTCATCAGTTAGTTTATGAACTACCAATTAACTATTTTTAGTTTACATTTCGCGAGGTAGTATTATATGAACTACCAATTAACTATTTCAAGGAGAACCACAAGGGTTGTGGCGTGGTGGTAAGGGCCTGGGGAGTTCATAGCGCTTGCCCAGGTTCGAGTCTCACACGCAGCACTTGTGGCCACTGGGGATTATCTCAGGGCTGCATTACTTCGCGGTCGGTGTGTTTGCCAGGGATGTACTGGGCCGAAGGCCCAGGAACCCTACAAAAAAAAAACTATTTCAAGGAGTTATTCATGTCACATTATCACATGTCTTTTGCTAGCTATGCATTTTATTTTCATTTGACTAATCGATAAACATTTTTTTTGTTAGGCCAGACAATGAAATTATAAAGGAAAAACAAACGTACAAAACAAAAGAAAGCTACAAATTCTGTAGGCACGACAAATGAGCCTACAGTAGAGGTGGCCAAAAAATCGGGCCAGGCCGAGCCAGACCGGGCCTCGGGAAGGATCGGGCCGAAACACTATTCCAAGGCCCGGGCTTTGGTCGGGCCCGGGCCGGGCCGGGCTTGAGCATAAATATCCGGGCCCGCTTAGGCTTTTTATAAGCCCGGGCTTTCGGGCCGGGCCCTAAACCAGGCCTTAAACCGGGCCTTCACAAAAAAAATTAAAAAAT
This sequence comes from Saussurea involucrata, assembly GCA_033807775.1. Classification (NCBI taxonomy): domain Eukaryota; kingdom Viridiplantae; phylum Streptophyta; class Magnoliopsida; order Asterales; family Asteraceae; genus Saussurea; species Saussurea involucrata. The sequence goes on from CM066313.1 coordinate 85,490,882, forward strand.
TATAAATGTTATTCTAATTAGCTAATACACTTAAAAATGCGTAATTGGGTCGCTCAAATATACTTAAAAATACGTTTTATTAAAATTTGTTCGTTTGATTCATCACTGCCGGCCATTTTGAGCGAAATATGGAGGAATTGAGAGATTGAGAAGTTGCGAAAAACGAACACGAGGTAGCGAGAAATCGAGAATTGTGTTTTTTGCGTTTTGTAATTTGGTATGTAACCCCATACACCAACTTTCCTATTTATAGGGTTGATGAACCATTAAAAACAAAAAAAAGTTCACAAATCATCAAAAACGGTCATATAGTCGTTATATAACGGTCATATTTTCAAATTCGAAACGGGCCGGGCTGGCGAAACTTCCAAATACTAGGCCCGGTTGGGCCCGGGCTTTGGACGGGCCGGGTCGGGCCAGGCTTTATGCGGACTGGGCTTCGGGCTTCTAGCGGGCCGGACCGGATCCGGGCCTGTTTGGCCATCTCTAGCCTACAGTACCTGACAAAAAGAAAGTGTCAGAATCGAATCTTAACAAGACTATAAACACTTAGAATTCAGAATTAAAGAATCTGCGGAAAAGAACTTTAATTCTCACAATCAAGAACAATGTAACAGAAAATTCACAATATTGTGTATTCACTAAATCGACTCACAAGATTACAACCAAACCTCAATCTTGTTGAACAGGCTCAACAAGACGACTTCTACTTCTCTAGAAATAGGGTTCTTAAACCTTGAGGTTAATTTTCTCTTGAAAACGATATCAAAAATCTTTTCACACGTATATTTGCTGTCAATTTGTATGTTCTAATAGCTATCTATCGAAGTCTATTTATACAAAAATAATTACAAGATAACTATCAAAAAGTAAATTGATCTTCTGAATCTTCGTTAAACATATCTTGATCAATTCCTTCTTTGTCTCCAAAAGTATCGCATGCCAAACTTAACAAGTCAGCAGTATTAACCTTCATTCTTCATGAGCAGTACTAACAATCTTCAGCAGTATTAACCGATTTCATCTCCAGCAGTATTAACATTACTCTAGCAGTATTAAGTCATGAGCAGTACTAACAAATATTCAATTATACACCAGCAGTACTAACCTTGACTTGCAGTAGTAACTTTGTCTAGCAGTAGTAACCTCACATAAGCAGTACTAACGATTGTCTGGCAGTAGTAAAGTTGTCTTGGCAGTAGTAATCATACTTGGCACTTTCTTCAGTTCCCAACAGAAAGCTAAAACACTTCGAAAAAACTCGAAACCAATTATAATGGATACAACAACCAAACAACAACAAAACCAACCAAAACTATCAATCAGTCCCACACCAAAAAACATGAACCTATATCAAAAAGATAATTAAAGATTATGTTTTACAACATACATATCAGAATATTACTGCTTAGTTTTAATGTAAGGTTTTAAGCAATATATAGTTTTTAGATTTAATATAATTGAAATAAAATATGACATCTTGAGTGTATAATGATTGACATTTTATTAAATTAAATAAATATAAAAATAGTGATGATTCATATTTTAATATGGAAGCCATTAGCTCTAAAGCATTACTTGCTTGAGAAGAAAGTTGTAAACAAAATTAAATTGTTACTTTTTTTATTCATTTTTAATTACTTTTAGAATGAATACAATCTTTTATTTAAGAAAGATAAATTTAAAAATTATTTGTTAATTAATTCTTATCATAAGACATTAGCGAAATTGTGGGTCAGAAAGTTTATATTTTATTTTATAATAATTGAAAGTATTTTATTATATACTAAAATTAATTTCTTATTAAATCAAATATTATTCTTATTCAAGACGAAAATGTATAACGATAATTGAGTGCAATATGACTAGCGAGAAAAGTTGTGAATTATAGATTATCTATTATACTATATAAAAGGGAAATTAATTAAAATACCCAAAGTCCAACTTCGTGTTACCAAAATACCAAAAATCTCTCCCAGTTTACAAAAATACCCAAAAAACCCGCGATGGGGCCCGCGATCGCGGGCCCAGGGCCACGTGGCAAACTGTTTCGGTCAAAAGCCCCGCGAAGGGCCCGCGATAGGCCAAAAAAATTTTACATTTTTGGTCCCTGTTTTTTGTGTCTTTGTTCAGTTAAAAAAAAATACAAACTGTTAAAAAGAAATTTTAGCAAAACCGAGCCGAAACAGTTTGCCACGTGGCCCTGGGCCCGCGATCGCGGGCCCCATCGCGGGTTTTTTTGGGTATTTTTGTAAACTGGGAGAGATTTTGGGTATTTTGGTAAGAGATGGTCAAACTTAGGGTATTTTAATTAATTTCCCTATTTTAAATAAGTTGGGAAATTAATTAAAATGTCCCAACTTCGAGTTTGACTTACTGAAATGCACTCTCCCCAATTTTACGAAAATACCCAAAAATTCCGTGAAAGGGTCCGTGATCACGGACTCCTTTAAAAAATGTGTTTCACGAACCATAAACATGAAATTCACGGACCATATGCATTCTCACGGACCCAAAAAACAATTTGTAACATCCTGAATTTTCAGTAATAGTATTTTTAAATGAGAATTGGGATTTATTTGTATTTTGGGTTAAACCTTGAAATTATATGGAAATTTTATAATTCAATGGGGTTAAAATACAAGAGATTAAAGTAGGATGCTACTTTTGGAATTAATAGAACTAGGAGGTGTGTGTGGTAAATATTGAATGTGTGTATGGATAAATCAGCTGAGATGAGAAAATATCTCATTTTTGGTTCTTTGAGTCGGCAGAGAGAAAGAAATAGAGAGGAGAGGGAGAAAGGAAGAAAGTAAGCTTTGATCATCAAATTGGTAAGGAAATTGATTATGTTTGCAGATATAATTGTTATAGATGTTGGGTTATAAACGAATCTGTGTTTTGAATAGGTTCTCAAAATCGTTTACAACAGATTGGAGCAACAGATTGTGATTAAAGTGGGTTTTCTTCAAAAATGTGAGTTCATTTGTTGTTTGTACAAATCAGTGTATATATGTTAAATTAGACCTTGTAATAGCTGTATAAACTATTTGTGGACTGAATGGAATGGGTTAGAATGAGCTTAATAGAACAGAAACGAATCTGGATCGATTTATTGGGCTGCAGGCCGTGGTTTCCGGATAAAACCACGTATCCGGAAACCTGTGTGACGAATGTATCCGGACGGATCGAAGTATCCGGTAAGTTTTATTTTATTGTAGTTTCCGGATGGAATTTAGTTACCGGATAGTATCCGAATTATTTTAGTCTCCGGGTGTTATCCGGATTAGATAAGTATCCGGAAAATATGAATTACCCGGAAAGTAGTGGTATCCGGAATGTTTGGTTACCGGTGAGTTGTAGCTATTCGAAAAGTATAGTTGTCCGGATAGTATAAGGTATCCGGAAACCCTGTTGTCCGGACACTTTGGAAAGCTGAATAATTTTAAGTCTTGTTGATTGTAGAAAGAGACTGGTTGTAACACCCTAAAATCAGGGCTAATTTGAACCTCAATTTTTCACAAGTTATGATAATATAAACTTCAAACTTACAAAAATAGCAAGTGAATTAATCATCAAGAGTACATTTACAGATACAGGATTCTACAAATAACTTATTAATCTAATTATGTCACTATAATCAGATTTACTAAGTTATCTAAGCAATCCCTCAAAATCTCCTTCTGTTAATTGACTTCCTTGCTATTCCAAAACGCTCGTCTCACAACCATTTACTTTCCCGAGCTGGTACCTGGTAAGAAAACATCATATGAAACGATTAGGCCAACGCCTAGTGAGAAAATCCGTTTCAATAATAATATTTGCGAAATCAATGTAAACAAGTTACAACAAACCTGATTACTCCTTTTCTTACCGCACGTGTAACTCTATTCCATTACACGATTTCATCCAATTCCATGAATATGACTGACAATAATTCCGTCAGCATATCATGCCTCAGAGCCACACTACGAATCTTTAATGATTCTAGATTAATGCTCTTATCCAATAAATTGCAATTACACATGCCCATTTATCGAAAAGGAAGTAGAGATTACAAGTACTTATGTCAATCCCATTTTCTTCCTTAGAAATTGGGAATAACGATTATTACCACACGCCTATTCCACAATTTCCACATACACTGGAATAACGATTATTACCACACGCCTATTCCATATTTTCCACACACACTGGAATAACGATTATTACCACACGCCTCTTCCATGTGATTACCAAACACTAGTGCCTATGGATCCATTACACTTTACTAACGTATATGCATAACAACATATTACAACTCATATCATTCTCAAATCTAAGAATACTAGATAACCTATCATATCTTCATCCTCAAATGCCCCCCTTCGGCGACTTAGCACGGGGTCAAGGGGCAACGCCCTTGCGGGGTCTGGGGGCAGCGCCCCTAGAAAATTTGTAGAAACTTAACCAGACAAAACATCTAGAATCTGCATCTAGACATCAGAACCTAACATTCTCAATTTCACAAAAGTGTCCGGACAACAGGGGTTTCCGGATACCTTATACTATCCGGACAACTATACTTTCCGGATAGATACAACTCACCGGGTAACCAAATATTCCGGATACCACTACTTTCCGGGTAATTCATATTTTCCGGATACTTATCTAATCCGGACAAAACCCGGAGACTAAAATAATCCGGATACTATCCGGTAACTAAATTCCATCCGGAAACTACGATAAAAATCAAGACTTACCGGATACTAAATCGCGTCCGGAAACATTCATCACCACGGTTTCCGGATACTGCGTTTTATCCAGAAACCTTCGACCTGCAGCTTAAAATTCGATCTAGATAGATATATGTTCGATTCAGCTCATTCCAGACCATTCCATACAGTTCATAACCAATTTATACAACTATTTCAAGGTTTAATTTAACATATAAACACTGATTTGCACAAACCACAAATGAACTCACCTTTTAAAGAAGTTATACCCATTTTGCACAATCTGATTCCAATCCAATCTGCTGTTGATAATTCTGGAAATCAGTCCAACACACAGATTCGTTTACAATTATATAACTACAACAGATTTTATCAGCAACCAATATCCATTCCTTACCAATTTTGAAGACCAAACCCTTGTTTTCCTTCTTTCTCCCTTTTCTCCTTCTCTGGCTTCTCTCTAAACCGACTCAGACCAAAATGAGATATTATTCTCAATCTTTCAGCCTCTTATCCATACACACTTCCAATATTTACCACACACACCTCCAAGTTCTATTATTTCCAAAAGTAGCATCCTACTTTAATCTCTTGTATTTTAACCCCATTGAATTATAAATTTCCATATAATTCAAGATTTAACCCAAAATACAAATAAATCCCAATTCTCATTTAAAATACTATTATTGAAAATTCAGGATGTTACACTGGTAGGTATTAAAATACAATCTTAGTAGCTTGAACATACTTACAGTTGAATGATAGTGTATGTTAGGCTTAAAGACTGTGCTAGTTTGACACTAGGCAGGCGTGAAATAAGTGTAATGGATCCATATGCATTAATGGTTATGTACACGTGGAATAGATGAAGTTTAGTCATTATTCTGATGTGTGTGATAAACCCTGGAATAAACGTAATTCCCGGTTTCTAAGGAAGAAGAGGGATTGACATATGTAATTGTAATATCTACTTCCTTTCCTAAGAAATGGGCATGTGTATATTGCGATTTCTTAGGTGGGAGCATTAATCTATTATCTGAGAAAGATTCGTAGTGTGGCTCTGGAATAGGATATGAATGGAAATGGGCATGTGTATATTGCGATTTCTGGAATAAGAGTATCAATCTAGAATCATTGAAGATTCGGAGTATGGCTCTGAGACATGATATGATGATGGAATGTGTGTTAGTCATATTCATGGACTTAGGTAAAATTGTGTTAACGGAAAAGAGTTACACGTATGGTAAGAAAAGGGTAATCAGGTTGGTTATAACGTGTTTACATTGATTTTGCAAATATTATTGTGAAAACGAGTGTTCTCACTAGGCGTTGGCCTAATCGTTTCAATATAATGTTTTCTTACCAGGTACCAGCTCGGGAAAGTAAAAGGGATGTGGGACGAGCGTTTTGGAATAGCAGAAAAGTCAATTAACAGAAGGAGATTTTGAAGGATTGCTTAGATAACTTAGTTAATCTGATTATAGTGGCATAATTAGATTAATATGTTATTTGAAGGATTCTGTACTTGTAAATGTACTCCTACTGGTTAATTCACTTTCTATATATATATATGAATGTTGAAGTTTATTTTATCATAACTTGTTGAAATTTTAAGGTTCAAATAAGCCCGGAATTTGGGGCGTTACAATATGGTATCAGAGCCTTAGTTTAAGTGAACTAAGTATGCTGATGAGATACTTAGACTTAAGCTGAGATGAATTAAGTTATGATATGTGAGATGGGTAGAAACAATAAGACGGGATAGTCTTAAGAGTTAACGAAAATACGTGAAATTAGTACTGTAACGATGGTAACGAGGATTCTCCTGTATGATATGTTCACAATTCCAATTAGCTACTGTTATTATGAATATATTGTTACACAAGCATACTTGTTTCTAAATTGTTACAGTGACTAATGATCGGTATAGTACGTTTTGTATGTTCGTATGTGTATAACCATTTCTTATGGTTATTTCTTTGTGTTATACCAGAACAATGGTAAATACGCCGCCATTATCTCCTATTTCTGCGATGGATAGGTCCATGATTGATGGGACAGGAGAAAGGCAAACTGGATTAGGCGAAATTCATGAGACTCCGCCGGGGTTTCTTTCTCCTGGAGGAGTGCAAAGTCAAGTACATAGAACGGGTACCAGTACTGCCAACCCAAGAACACCAGAAGCAAGTATGAAAGCCCGAATGATGGAAAGCATGACAAGAATGATGACGAACGCAATGGCTCAACAAACCGAAATGTTTATGAAAGCATTGAACGATCGAAGTTCAGAGTTGCAGCGAACAGGAACTGATACTGGAGTAATCAATCCACTTCATACTCCAGTAACAGAAACAGAAAGGAGAGTGGAAAGGTTTGCTCGTACAAGACGTTTCTAAGTTGTAAGCTGCCAGAGTTTAAAGGAACAGATGATCCAGTAATCTGTATGAACTGGATTAGGGAAATGGAACAAGCTTTCAGAGCTTGTGAATGTGATGAAAAGTCGAAGGTTAGATTTGCATCTCACATATTAAAAGGTAATGCACTGACATGGTGGAACATAGTGACAGCTTCAATATCGGCTTCAGTATTGACTGCTATGACTTGGGAGTCATTCAAGAAGAAGGTTTTGGAGGAGTACTGTAATGAGAACGAGATGGATAGAATCGAAGAAGAGTTTTGGACTCTCAAGAAGGGTAACATGTCTGTGAGAAAGTATACTGAAACGTTTTTGGAGAAGCTGAATTTGGTGGGGCATGTGGCTCCTAATGATAAAGAAAAGATTAAAGCTTACTTAAAGGGTTTGCCAGCGGACATGATGTCCCGGGTAAGAAACGCTAAAGCTTCAACACTGAGGGAAACTATTGAAGAAGCTAAGGTGATGGAAGAAGCTTACGCCAAGGATAAAGAAGAAAAGACCCAAGTTGGGGAGAAACGAAAATGGGAGGGCCGATCAGAGTCTTCTCAGAGACCTAAGGAAGCTGGTAAAGGTGTTCGTTATGATTCGCGTCGTGAACCAAATTGGTGTTCAAAGTGCAAGAGTAAACATTTTGGGCCTTGTCGGGTGACAGCGTTGGAATGTTTTAAGTGTGGGAAAGGTGGACATATTATGAGCAATTGTCCCGTACAAGGACTAATGTGTCATGAATGTAAACAACCGGGTCACTTCCATCGGGATTGTCCAAAATTGAAAAAGGGCGGGGATCAAGGTATGAAATCAAATGTTCCAAAGCCAAAGGGTCGGGCCTTTCATATGACAGCTGACGAAGCTAAAGAATCAAAAGACGTTGTTTCGGGTACATTCCTTGTTAATTCTTGTCCAGCGCGCATTTTATTTGACTGTGGTGCAAATTTGTCATTTGTGTCCAAGTCGTTCTTCCACAAGTTAGCTATGCCTGTTACTACTTTGGAAGATGCCTTAGTAGTTGAGGTAGCTAATGGGGGTCAGGTCTTGGTTCGTGAAAGACTTGATGGTTGTTTTATTTCGATAGAAGAGACAAGATTTCCGATCGACTTGTTGTTGATGGAAATTGGGGGATTTGATGTGATTGTGGGTATGGACTGGCTGACAGTCAACCAAGCAGAGATACTTTGTGCAAAGAAATTAATCCGGATTCCGATGGCTGATAGGGATGATGTACTCATCTTTGGGGAAAAGCGAAAAGGGGAAGTTCCGTTAATTTCTGTTGCAAAAGCGCGTAAATGTTTAATGAAAGGATGTTCATCCTATCTATCTTATGTTTTAGATGTAAAGTCAGAAAAGAAGCGAGTGGAAGATATCAAAGTGGTACGTGATTTTCTAGACGTATTTCCCGATGATCTTCCTGGTCTACCAGCTGAACGGCAGGTAGAATTTCGTATTGACCTTGTCCCTGGATCGGCACCTATTGCACGAGCACCATATCGTCTAGCGCCGACCGAAATGAAAGAGATGATGACTCAACTTCAAGAGTTGTTGGATAAAGGTTTTGTTAGACCGAGTTCTTCGCCTTGGGGAGCTCCGGTTTTGTTTGTTAAGAAGAAAGATGGCACGATGAGGATGTGCATTGATTATCGCGAGCTGAATAAGGTGACTATTAAGAACAAGTATCCGCTTCCAAGGATTGATGACCTGTTCGATCAACTCCAAGGTACGGGATGTTTTTCTAAGATTGATTTAAGGTCTGGGTATCATCAGGTTCGGGTAAGAAATGAAGATATTCCTAAGACGGCTTTTAGAACAAGGTATGTGCATTATGAATTTCTTGTAATGCCATTTGGTTTGACAAATGCTCCAGCAATATTCATGGATCTGATGAATAGAGTATGTCGACCATTTTTAGACAAGTTTGTCATTGTTTTCATTGATGACATACTTGTTTATTCGAAGACTGAAGCAGATCACGAACACCATTTACGCGAAGTTTTTGAAGTGTTGAGAAGAGAGAAATTGTATGCGAAGTTCTCGAAATGTGAATTTTGGTTAAATGAGGTACAATTCCTAGGTCATGTGATCACTTCGGAAGGAGTTAAAGTAGACCCAACAAAAATTGAAGCTATGACAAACTGGGAGACACCAAGAAGTGCGTCTGAAATAAGAAGTTTCTTAGGTCTCGCGGGTTATTACCGGAGATTTATTAAAGACTTTTCAAAGATTGCTTATGCATTGACTGTTTTGACTCGGAAGAACGTGAAGTTTGTTTGGACAGAAAAACAAGAATCAGCTTTCAGAACTTTACGTCAGAAATTGTATGAAGCTCCTATTCTAGCATTGCCGGAGGGAACGGAGGATTTGGTTGTGTATAGTGACGCATCAAAGATGGGTCTAGGATGTGTATTGATGCAATGGGGCAAGGTAATTGCTTATGCGTCAAGACAACTTAAAGAGCATGAGAAGAATTATCCTACGCATGATTTGGAATTAGCAGCGGTTGTTTTTGCTTTGAAACTGTGGAGGCATTATTTGTATGGCACGAAATGTACTCTTTATACTAATCATAAGAGCTTGAAGCATGTCTTTGATCAGAAAGAGTTAAATATGAGACAACGACGATGGTTAGAGTTACTTAAGGATTATGATTGTGAATTGCATTACCATCCTGGTAAAGCCAATATCGTAGCTGATGCTTTAAGCAGAAAAGAGTATAGTGGATGTTTGAAATCGACTAACGCTAGAATTGACGTGACGTCAAGTTTGATGGAAAAGATAAAGGAGGCACAAGCGGAAGCCTTACGGGAAGAAAATCTGAAAGAAGAAGTGATGAGCAAACAACATCTTCAACTGACTGAAGATAGCCGTGGAATTAAGTTGTTCCAAGGTCGTGTTTGGGTGCCAAAAGTTGGAGGAAATCGAGAGTTGATTCTCGAAGATGCTCATAAATCTAAGTATTCTATACATCCTGGGAGTACTAAGATGTATAGAGATTTGAAGTTACACTATTGGTGGCCAGCTATGAAAGTAGATGTGGCACGAATAGTGGAAAATGTACAACATGTTCTTTAGTGAAAGCTGAACATCAAGAGCCTTATGAAAGTTTCCAATCTTTGGAGATTCCGAAGTGGAAATGGGAAAAGATCACCATGGATTTTGTGACGAAGTTACCAAAGACGCAAAAGGGTAACGACACAATATGGGTAATCGTACATAGAGTGACTAAGAGTGCTCATTTTATAGCTATGAAAGAAGCGTCACCAATTGAGAAATTGGTGAAGCTGTATATTGATGAAATGGTGTCAAGGCATGGTATACCGGTGTCGATAGTGTCAGATCGTGATAGTCGGTTTACCTCGAGATTTTGGCAGTCACTACAAGAAGAATTAGGTACAAAGGTAAATCTAAGCACTGCTTATCATCCACAAACCGACGGACAGAGTGAAAGGACTATTCAAACTTTGGAAGATATGCTCAGATCATGTGTATTGGATTTTGGAGGTAATTGGGATACGCATCTACCGTTAGTAGAATTTGCGTATAACAATAGTTACCATTCTAGTATTGGAAGAGCACCTTTCGAAGCCTTGTATGGCCGGAAATGTAGAACTCCGGTGTGTTGGTTAGAAGCCGGAGAAAAACAGTTTGCTGGTCCGGAACTGGTACAACAAACAGCCGACAAGGTGAAAGAAATTCGGCAGCATATGAAAGCAGCTCAGGATCGACAAAAGAGTTATGCTGATCCGAAAAGAAGACCAAAGGAATTCCAAGTTGGGGAGCGTGTGATGCTTAAAGTATCCCCATGGAAATGTGTGATAAGGTTTGGTAAACGTGGGAAGTTAAGTCCTCGTTTTCTAGGACCTTTCACTATTACTAAAAGGAAAGGATTGCAAGCTTATCAGTTGGATCTTCCACCGGAGTTGGAAGGGATCCATAACACTTTTCATGTGTGTTATCTTCGGAAATCCTTAGCCGAAGAGGAAAATGTTATCCCACTTACTTACGTAAGAGTGGATGAAAAGAGCCGCTGTGTGGAAGAACCAGAGGCAATTTTGGAAAGATCGGTTAGAAAGCTACGTAATGGCAAGGAAGTAGCTATGTTGAAAGTACAGTGGAAACACCATCGAGGTGCTAATGTGACTTTAGAGACAGAAGAGAATATGAAGGATAGGTATCCCCATCTGTTTACCTGATCTTGATTTCGAGGACGAAATCATTTTCAAGTTGGGGAGTATTGTAACATCCTGAATTTTCAGTAATAGTATTTTTAAATGAGAATTGGGATTTATTTGTATTTTGGGTTAAACCTTGAAATTATATGGAAATTTTATAATTCAATGGGGTTAAAATACAAGAGATTAAAGTAGGATGCTACTTTTGGAATTAATAGAACTAGGAGGTGTGTGTGGTAAATATTGAATGTGTGTATGGATAAATCAGCTGAGATGAGAAAATATCTCATTTTTGGTTCTTTGAGTCGGCAGAGAGAAAGAAATAGAGAGGAGAGGGAGAAAGGAAGAAAGTAAGCTTTGATCATCAAATTGGTAAGGAAATTGATTATGTTTGCAGATATAATTGTTATAGATGTTGGGTTATAAACGAATCTGTGTTTTGAATAGGTTCTCAAAATCGTTTACAACAAATTGGAGCAACAGATTGTGATTAAAGTGGGGTTTCTTCAAAAAGGTGAGTTCATTTGTTGTTTGTACAAATCAGTGTATATATGTTAAATTAGACCTTGTAATAGCTGTATAAACTATTTGTGGACTGAATGGAATGGGTTAGAATGAGCTTAATAGAACAGAAACAAATCTGGATCGATTTATTGGGCTGCAGGCCGTGGTTTCCGGATAAAACCACGTATCCGGAAACCTGTGTGACGAATGTATCCGGACGGATCGAAGTATCCGGTAAGTTTTATTTTATTGTAGTTTCCGGATGGAATTTAGTTACCGGATAGTATCCGAATTATTTTAGTCTCCGGGTGTTATCCGGATTAGATAAGTATCCGGAAAATATGAATTACCCGGAAAGTAGTGGTATCCGGAATGTTTGGTTACCGGTGAGTTGTAGCTATCCAGAAAGTATAGTTGTCCGGATAGTATAAGGTATCCGGAAACCCTGTTGTCCGGACACTTTGGAAAGCTGAATAATTTTAAGTCCTGTTGATTGTAGAAAGAGACTGGTAGGTAGTAAAATACAATCTTAGTAGCTTGAACATACTTACAGTTGAATGATAGTGTGTTAGGCTTACAGACTGTGCTAGTTTGACACTAGGCAGGCGTGAAATAAGTGTAATGGATCCATAGGCATTAATGGTTATGTACACGTGGAATAGATGAAGTTTAGTCATTATTCTGATGTGTGTGATAAACCCTGGAATAAACGTAATTCCCGGTTTCTAAGGAAGAAGAGGGATTAACATATGTAATTGTAATCTCTACTTCCTTTCCTAAGAAATGGGCATGTGTGTATTGCGATTTCTTAGGTGGGAGCATTAATCTAGAATCTGAGAAAGATTCGTAGTGTGGCTCTGGAATAGGATATGAATGGAAATGGGCATGTGTATTTTGCGATTTCTGGAATAAGAGTATCAATCTAGAATCATTGAATGTAAAGCCCGTGTTCCGGTACGGTTTTATTTTACGTTCTCATTTATTTTTTTCTCTATAAGCGAATTGTTGGTTATGTGATTTATTGTAATCGGTTGGACCGATGTTCGGCGGGTGGCCGATATTTGTTATTGTAATCGGTTGGACCGATGTTCGGCGGGTGGCCGATGTTTGTTATCGTAATCGGTTGGACCGATGTTCGGCGGGTGGCCGATGTTTGTTATCGTAATCGGTTGGACCGATGTTCGGCGGGTGGCCGATGTTTGTTATCGTAATCGGTTGGACCGATGTTCGGCGGGTGGCCGATGTTTGTTATCGTAATCGGTTGGACCGATGTTCGGCGGGTGGCCGATGTTTGTTATCGTAATCGGTTGGACCGATGTTCGGCGGGTGGCCGATGTTTGTTATTGTAATCGGTTGGACCGATGTTCGGCGGTTGGCCGATGTTTGTTATTGTAATCGGTTGGACCGATGTTCGGCAGGGGGTCGATGTTTTGTTAATATAATTTATTGAAAATCTTTGGAGTCTATTAGAATTCGTGGAAGTTAATCGACAGTTAAGGGTAGGAATGATCGTAGTCGAGTATCCTGTAGGGTATACTGTGAGCAGCTTTAGAATGGTTAAAGCTTGAAAGTGGATTGAGTTTGGGATATCATCAAATGCGAGAGAATTATTAAGAGCTGTTTGCGGACGTAGACTTCGGGGACGAAGTCTAATCCAAGTGGGGGAGAGTTGTAAAGCCCGTGTTCCGGTACGGTTTTATTTTACGTTCTCATTTATTTTTTTCTCTATAAGCGAATTGTTGGTTACCGGGATTGTCGGGAAAAATCAAGATGAGAGTTAGTTATAGTGTTAGTTGATTTTTATTGTAAAGCTTTATCTCTTAGGGGTGGAAAGTGAATGTAATTCTAAAACTTAAGGGCCAAAAAGGGTGTGTGGCCATTTTGTTGCATGGGGTCGGCCCATAAGGGAACCGACCCCCTCCTATATCGTTCTTCCTTCTTACGTCAAAAAGAGAAACGACTCAAAACCCTACCTCACCCCTGCTGCCGCCGTATCACTCCACACACCCACACGTCGCCGTTGTTCTTCGCCGGCGAGAAGGGAGAGAGAGTGAGTGAGATCGCAAGAAAGAGAGAAGGAAGGGAAGTCGCCGGAGTTGCTGAAGCCGCCGGAGTCGCTGCTGCCGCCGTGAGCCACCCACAAGCAGCCGGCACCGGCGCTGCTGGTTCTGCCGGCGAAGAGGAGGGTGTAGCGAGAGAGAGTGAAGGTGTCGGGTTTCGTCGTTGTGTCGTCATCGAGGTAAGGTTTCACTCGACGTTTCTTTTCTTTTCGTTTTCGTCACCGGAGGACCACCGCCGGCCGGCCGCCGCTGCCGCTGCCGCGCCGCCACTGTGGTGGCTGGGTGTCGGGTGGCGGTGGTGGTGTCAGTCGTTGGTGCGTGCGGTAGGGTGATCGAGAGGGTAGTGATCTCGCGGTGGTTTACGGGTTGTTTTTATCACTTCGTCGATGAACCGCCGCCGGCCGCCACCGGCGACCACCACTGCCGGAGGGCAGTGGGTGGTGCGTGGCCATGTCTTAATAATCGTTGTTGAACCCATTAAGCCGTGACTTAATCGCTTAAGCCAAATCGATCGAACCGTTGTTTTTAGAGTCGTCATTTCTTGTGAGTAATTGTTCAGCCACTGTTTTTGCAACGGCCATAACTTTTCTGTCGTAACTCCGATTGAGCCGAAACTGGCGCCCACGGTTCAAGCTCGGGGTCGGGCACGTTTTCCGTGTTTTAGCGGAAAACCGGTTCGGCCTCTAGCTAGATGGAAAAGCGGTCGTAAGTTCAGTGATTCGTCATTTCATGTGAAAATTCTGGAATCTGCCTTTGTCTTGGGAAAACCATAACTTTTTGCTCGTAACTCGTATCTGGGTGAGACCAGCGCCAAAAGTTCCCTTTTTGAGTCTATAAACTTTTCTGTGTTTTGTGCGAAGCCCAGTTCGGGACGTAGCATTGGTCAAAATGTCATTTTATACTGAAAGGTGCTGATTTTCGCTGTTCGGGGAACTGTTTTTGTAAAATCCATAATAAATGGTAGAAAAATCGTTAGGAGGCGTATAATATGTCCTTGGAACCTTAACTCATAGTACTTTCTGACCAGGTAATAATATTGAGGATTTACTGGGTTTAAGGAGGTCGAAACAGGTCCCGAACAGACCTGTTTGGCGAGACCGGATAGTAGTTTTAGTGACGGTTTAAGCGGGTGTCGTGTCGTAGGGTCCGGGTCTCGTATTGATACGTTTTAACGTGCGTTTAGGTGCTGGGAAGTGACCGTATTTGGGAAGCTTGAATTTGTATTGTTGAGCTAGGCGCGCATTCGAGGTGAGTTCTCTCACTATAACTAATGTCGGTTATTTTTACATTACGTTGTGTATGTATGTGGTAGTTCTATTTGCTTTTGATGCGGGGTTAAATAGTGGGGTGTCTAGTCGGACCTTATTGTTGTGACTACGCGGGTGGCGTAGGAGTTCGGCGGGGCTGAGGGTCACATACGCGGGTGGCGTAGTAATTCGGTGGGACCGAAGGTTGTATACGCGGGTGGCGTATGAACCCGGGGGTGCCGGGTTGCGTTTACATGATGGTCGTGTGGTCGGTGGGACCGACGTATGCCTATTAGGTGGGTTGGTGTGAGTATGCAGGTTTATGATTTGTTCGTAGACTTGAATGCTGTTTATGTGCAATTATCTGTTTATGGTGGTGTGGAAATAACTGTGTTACTTATGGTGTTGAATTCACTAAGCTTCGTGCTTACCCTTTCCCAATAGATTGTGGTTTCAGGTACGGGCGGCTCCAAGGCGTGACGAGTACACACTGGCGCGCGAGGAGAGCTGGTTGCTTTATGGTTTTTAATAATTAAACGTTTAATTCCGCTGGTTTTTATTATGAAGATATTAATTATGAGTTTGCAAACGAGACGTTGGGATCATTTAATGAGTTGTTATAAATGAAATGTTTATTTAAAAATTTAAATTTGCTTGTAATTTTTGGGACGTTACAACTTGGTATCAGAGCACGGCTTGAGTGAATCAAACGCATTTCGGTGTGTTTGATCTCAAGTTTGCGGCTATAAAAAAAATTTCTTTAAAGTTTTGGGAAATAAAACGAAGGAAAGATCCGTTTGAGAAACGGTGATCGGAGGCGCAGTGTGTACTGTCAGCCGGAGCCAAAGGGGAAAGGTACAATACTTAGTGTTTTATTGCTTTCTAGATCATAGAGTATGCATGCTAGATTGCCTGTTGTGGACACTATGCTGTAAGTGGTACTACTTGCTATTAGGAATCCATGCTAATTATGATAGGTTACTAAGTGGATGCCCTATAGGTTGTATGCAGTAAGAGATTTATAGACTTAGGATATTAGATTTAGTTCTACTGCGCAGCTCTTGTTTGAGTCCAACCGTTCTAGGATAGAGTCTTGTATCCGAACGTCTATTTATTTCGCACTGCATATAATCGGGTATTTGCGAGGCCACTCGTTATGATTAGTAGGGATTCGGTAGTAGCAAGGGTAGTGGGAGGAGATGAAATTCCTAGAGAGCTAGGAAGGGTGTTTATGTATGAGTATGGATGTTAAATTGCTTGGTGCTTATTACACTGTGTTGCGTGTTTGTTGCGTGCTAATAAGAGTTTATGCTAGCCTTGATAGGTTGTTAAGTGAATGCACTATGAGTTGTATGCGGTAGGAACCGAATAGCCTTAGAATGTTGGATTTAGTTCTATTGCGCAGCTCTTGTTTGAGTCCAACCGTTGTAGGATGGAATCTTATATTCGAATGTCTATCTGGGTTTTCACTGTATGCGACTGTGCATTCGCGAGGCGACTCGTCAGGACTAGTGGGAACTTCGTCTTGGCGAGGGTAGTGAAATTGGGTGAAACTCCTAGGGAACTAGGAAGAGTGTGTACGTATGCCGGTGCGGGCATATGCGTTTAGTTTCGACGAGGAACTACTTGGACCCTTGGGATGGGACTCGGAACGGGCGATGATAGGTGGGGATGGTAGTAGTAGAGCTCCTACTACCGGAAGCACAGGATCAATGCTCGAGTCGGGGAAAGTCGCGAGGAATCCAAGGAGTTGAGCGTGAGCGTTGTTAGTGTGAGTTATTATGTGCTAATAACTCGTTGTAATATCTACCCAGAATAGCCATCACAAGGAGGAACGACTATAGTAAACCTAGTAGTACAGGTGTGTACTTGTTTTGCTTTGATGGGATGATCGTGGGGGTAGTGTCGAAGGTTATAACTTAGTAGTCGTTGGAATAGAAGGACGACTCTAGTATTAGTCACTTGGAGTGACGATGAGGATGATGTTTGTTTCGGGCCAAGATGGATGATTGTGCTAGAATCATAGGCTTTTGAGCCGACTTTGATTTGAGGAAAACCCGTAAGATGATTTGATGTGATTTCCCAACTTGCCTTAAGAGGTTTAAATGTCTGGATGACGATAGTAGACCGGAGAGTTTCGGAGTAGTATGGGTCGAGACGTTGAATGCCGAATGAGTCATGCACGAAGTTATTTTGAAAATAAGATTGCATTAACAAATTCTTGTGTTTCAAATCTTTGTTTGGACGGTGTTTTGGAATTTTGGGAAATGTTTAGCACACACACAAGATGTCGAATTATGGTTTTGAAAGTGCATGAAACCTTTTTATAACGAGAGTTACAAACTTTGTTGGTGATTTGTTTAAAATGAGCTTGGAATTCTAGTGTCGCTTAACTTTTCTTTCGAGAGTTTGTGTTACTAAGTATTTTATTGCAAATAGTTCGGTGTGTGGATTGATTCATGCGTGACATAAGTGGTGCTTGGAGGAATTTTGGTAACATTTCATAAGGAGTTGTTTAGTGCGCTTTTTAGTCAGCTAAAGGTTTTATTGACATTTCCATGAAAATGCGATTTATCGACTTAGGGGTATGCATACTGGGGTAACCTTTGTTCTCGACATTTTGATAAACGAGTCGTGCATGAAAATGTTTTAGTTCCTTTTTGTCGAAATGAAAGACCATTTGATCCAAGGAGTGTTTTAATGTTGTGAATATCATGCATTCGATTACAATGTGTTATATTTTGGAAATATAAATGCGTAGATTGTTGACATTCGGTTAATTTAGAATTACCGATCATATTTTTTTTTGGAAATTAAAAACTTTTGCTTTGGAGGAAACGAGTACTTTGAGCATTTTCGATAAATACATTTTTAAACTATAATGTTTTGACGTTATATGTCCCAAGTACGAAACTTGAGGAAGTGTTACAAGCTCGCATGCCTGCCCCCAGTTTGAGATTTTATGAGGTTTTAGTCGATATTTCCAATTAATAGAAGCGGACTGGTTTCTGTCTTCAAGTTTGAAACTTACACGAGACAGTTGTGTTTTAACAAAAATATATTGGTAAACCGTGTCATCGTTTTGTGTGATTAGCTGACGCGCGAAAAATTTGTGGCGAACCCTGTGCCACGTCATTTCATGATTAAAAAGAAGAATTTTTGAATCAAATGTCGTGAAACTTATTTTGAATTATGTGCACACCTTTGTCGCACCCTGTTTAAGGTCAAGCGGTTACTTTAAGTGCATGTCACGAGTCAATCCATACTGGAATCGAGGCGGTTCATTTTAAAGAAATTATTTATTACGCTTTGCTTTTGTGTGAGTAAACTGAACTGCATTGGAACGATTTTCAACATGATTTTTCTATGTGGGACGAGCGTGTCCAGTTTTGCGTAACTATCGATCTGGTAATAGTAGTTTTATTACATACGATCTTTTTGAGATGAAAATCCTGATGTTGAAAATATTTTGTAAATGATTTTGTAAACCATTTGGGGAAATGTGCCTTTAAGTGTCATGTGTCATTTCGAGAATTTTAAGGGTGTGAGTCCTTTTGGAAAACTCTTTTGTTTAACCCGTGTTGAGTCTGGGACTAAGGTTGATTTCAGAGTATTGCTTGCTTAGACTTTATTTAAACGCGTTTTTGACCGACTTATGGGTCTAGCAAGCGTGGAGCATTTTGCTCGGTTTTGACTTGGAATTAGTCATGGGCTAATTGCCCGGTTTTAACGACTCAAGGTGGAGTCTTGTTGATGAATTGTTTTGTCGCACTGTTTGGCATTCGTTGCACGTCGAGTATTTACACGTTTGGGTGAGGGAGACAATCCGGAATAGGCACTTGTGGGTAGGCTGTTTTGCTTTGGATCCTTAGGCACGTTAGTCAGTCGCTGGTAGTGGTCGGTTGGGTATCTCGGGGTGAGGCCCCGGTGTTCAGGTGTTATAGCCTAGGCTTTCTAGTAGGTGCTAGGAGGATATAGTTGTGGGCACTTACCTGGGAGGTAATTCCGATGTGAGGGGCCCTGAGACGTTACCTGAGAGGTAGGCGTCAGGGTGTATTCTCGGTTCAGATAAATTAGCCTTGTAGAACGAGTGTGGGGGATACGTCGACGGTGGGAGGTTGGGTATTCCACGCGTGTTGGTAATGTAGGCCGGGTAGTATCGGTTAAGGGAATGACCTATGTGTGTGTTAGTTGACTTGATTGTGGGGGATATCTATTTGTGTTAGTGTCTAGGATAATACCACGCTTATGTGATTTATTGTAATCGGTTGGACCGATGTTCGGCGGGTGGCCGATATTTGTTATTGTAATCGGTTGGACCGATGTTCGGTGGGTGGCCGATGTTTGTTATCGTAATCGGTTGGACCGATGTTCGGCGGGTGGCCGATGTTTGTTATCGTAATCGGTTGGACCGATGTTCGGCGGGTGGCCGATGTTTGTTATCGTAATCGGTTGGACCGATGTTCGGCGGGTGGCCGATGTTTGTTATCGTAATCGGTTGGACCGATGTTCGGCGGGTGGCCGATGTTTGTTATCGTAATCGGTTGGACCGATGTTCGGCGGGTGGCCGATGTTTGTTATTGTAATCGGTTGGACCGATGTTCGGCGGTTGGCCGATGTTTCTTATTGTAATCGGTTGGACCGATGTTCGGCAGGGGGTCGATGTTTTGTTAATATAATTTATTGAAAATCTTTGGAGTCTATTAGAATTCGTGGAAGTTAATCGACAGTTAAGGGTAGGAATGATCGTAGTCGAGTATCCTGTAGGGTATACTGTGAGCAGCTTTAGAATGGTTAAAGCTTGAAAGTGGATTGAGTTTGGGATATCATCAAATGCGAGAGAATTATTAAGAGCTGTTTGCGGACGTAGACTTCGGGGACGAAGTCTAATCCAAGTGGGGGAGAGTTGTAAAGCCCGTGTTCCGGTACGGTTTTATTTTACGTTCTCATTTATTTTTTTCTCTATAAGCGAATTGTTGGTTATCGGGATTGTCGGGAAAAATCAAGATGAGAGTTAGTTATAGTGTTAGTTGATTTTTATTGTAAAGCTTTATCTCTTAGGGGTGGAAAGTGAATGTAATTCTAAAACTTAAGGGCCAAAAAGGGTGTGTGGCCATTTTGTTGCATGGGGTCGGCCCATAAGGGAACCGACCCCCTCCTATATCGTTCTTCCTTCTTACGTCAAAAAGAGAAACGACTCAAAACCCTACCTCACCCCTGCTGCCGCCGTATCACTCCACACACCCACACGTCGCCGTTGTTCTTCGCCGGCGAGAAGGGAGAGAGAGTGAGTGAGATCGCAAGAAAGAGAGAAGGAAGGGAAGTCGCCGGAGTTGCTGAAGCCGCCGGAGTCGCTGCTGCCGCCGTGAGCCACCCACAAGCAGCCGGCACCGGCGCTGCTGGTTCTGCCGGCGAAGAGGAGGGTGTAGCGAGAGAGAGTGAAGGTGTCGGGTTTCGTCGTTGTGTCGTCATCGAGGTAAGGTTTCACTCGACGTTTCTTTTCTTTTCGTTTTCGTCACCGGAGGACCACCGCCGGCCGACCGCCGCTGCCGCTGCCGCGCCGCCACTGTGGTGGCTGGGTGTCGGGTGGCGGTGGTGGTGTCAGTCGTTGGTGCGTGCGGTAGGGTGATCGAGAGGGTAGTGATCTCGCGGTGGTTTACGGGTTGTTTTTATCACTTCGTCGATGAACCGCCGCCGGCCGCCACCGGCGACCACCACTGCCGGAGGGCAGTGGGTGGTGCGTGGCCATGTCTTAATAATCGTTGTTGAACCCATTAAGCCGTGACTTAATCGCTTAAGCCAAATCGATCGAACCGTTGTTTTTAGAGTCGTCATTTCTTGTGAGTAATTGTTCAGCCACTGTTTTTGCAACAGCCATAACCTTTCTGTCGTAACTCCGATTGAGCCGAAACTGACGCCCACGGTTCAAGCTCGGGGTCGGGCACGTTTTCCGTGTTTTAGCGGAAAACTGGTTCGGCCTCTAGCTAGATGGAAAAGCGGTCGTAAGTTCAGTGATTCGTCATTTCATGTGAAAATTCTGGAATCTGCCTTTGTCTTGGGAAAACCATAACTTTTTGCTCGTAACTCGTATCTGGGTGAGACCAGCGCCAAAAGTTCCCTTTTTGAGTCTATAAACTTTTCTGTGTTTTGTGCGAAGCCCAGTTCGGGACGTAGCATTGGTCAAAATGTCATTTTATACTGAAAGGTGCTGATTTTCGCTGTTCGGGGAACTGTTTTTGTAAAATCCATAATAAATGGTAGAAAAATCGTTAGGAGGCGTATAATATGTCCTTGGAACCTTAACTCATAATACTTTCTGACCAGGTAATAATATTGAGGATTTACTGGGTTTAAGGAGGTCGAAACAGGTCCCGAACAGACCTGTTTGGCGAGACCGGATAGTAGTTTTAGTGACGGTTTAAGCGGGTGTCGTGTCGTAGGGTCCGGGTCTCGTATTGATACGTTTTAACGTGCGTTTAGGTGCTGGGAAGTGACCGTATTTGGGAAGCTTGAATTTGTATTGTTGAGCTAGGCGCGCATTCGAGGTGAGTTCTCTCACTATAACTAATGTCGGTTATTTTTACATTACGTTGTGTATGTATGTGGTAGTTCTATTTGCTTTTGATGCGGGGTTAAATAGTGGGGTGTCTAGTCGGACCTTATTGTTGTGACTACGCGGGTGGCGTAGGAGTTCGGCGGGGCTGAGGGTCACATACACGGGTGGCGTAGTAATTCGGTGGGACCGAAGGTTGTATACGCGGGTGGCGTATGAACCCGGGGGTGCCGGGTTGCGTTTACACGATGGTCGTGTGGTCGGTGGGACCGACGTATGCCTATTAGGTGGGTTGGTGTGAGTATGCAGGTTTATGATTTGTTCGTAGACTTGAATGCTGTTTATGTGCAATTATCTGTTTATGGTGGTGTGGAAATAACTGTGTTACTTATGGTGTTGAATTCACTAAGCTTCGTGCTTACCCTTTCCCAATAGATTGTGGTTTCAGGTACGGGCGACTCCAAGGCGTGACGAGTACACACTGGCGCGCGAGGAGAGCTGGTTGCTTTATGGTTTTTAATAATTAAACGTTTAATTCCGCTGGTTTTTATTATGAAGATATTAATTATGAGTTTGCAAACGAGACGTTGGGATCATTTAATGAGTTGTTATAAATGAAATGTTTATTTAAAAATTTAAATTTGCTTGTAATTTTTGGGACGTTACATTGAAGATTCGGAGTATGGCTCTGAGACATGATATGATGATGGAATGTGTGTCAGTCATATTCATGGACTTAGGTAAAATTGTGTTAACGGAAAAGAGTTACACGTATGGTAAGAAAAGGGTAATCAGGTTGGTTATAACGTGTTTACATTGATTTTGCAAATATTATTGTGAAAACGAGTGTTCTCACTAGGCGTTGGCCTAATCGTTTCAATATAATGTTTTCTTACCAGGTACCAGCTCGGGAAAGTAAAAGGGATGTGGGACGAGCGTTTTGGAATAGCAAAAAAGTCAATTAACAGAAGGAGATTTTGAAGGATTGCTTAGATAACTTAGTTAATCTGATTATAGTGGCATAATTAGATTAATAGGTTATTTGAAGGATTCTGTACTTGTAAATGTACTCCTAGTGGTTAATTCACTTGCTATATATATATATGAATGTTGAAGTTTATTTTATCATAACTTGTTGAAATTTTAAGGTTCAAATTAGCCTGGAATTTGGAGCGTTACACAATTTATATACATTCTCACAAGGGAGATTAATTAAAATACCCTAAGTTTGACCATCTCTTACCAAAATACCCAAAATCTCTCCCAGTTTACAAAAGTACCCAAAAAAATCCGCGATGGAGCCCGCGATCGCGGGCTCCAGGCCACGTGTCACCAAGAATGCCCGCGTTGGTCCCTCAAGAATGCCCGCGGTCCAGCTTTCCCCCCTCAAGAATGCCCGCGTGTGCAGTTTTGGTCCCTGCCCGCGATTGACTCATTGACCCCCGCGATCGCGGGCTACACGTGTCACCAAAGTTTGGCCACTTTGCCCGCGTTGGTCCCTCAAGAATGCCCGCGGTACACTTTCCCCCCTCAAGAATGCCCGCGTGTGCATTTTTGGTCCCTGCCCGCGATTGACTTTCGTTGACCTCCCGCGATCGCGGGCTCCTGTGCCACGTGTCGGCACAGGGTTAACCCTAAAGTCGACGAACCCTAAACCCTAATTGTATCTTCGGCCGCACTATATAGGGGGGGGGGGGGGGGGGAGGGGACCAAGACACGGCCACTCTCAATTTTTTTAATCACTCTCTCAATTTTTAATCAAACTCTCTCAATTTTCTCCCACTCTCTCAATTTTCTCGTGTGGAATACGCGTTCGGGTTTTGTGAAGATGTCTCGTATTACCTCTTTGGTATGTTTTCCTTATGTTATTTCCTCCTTTTTGTATGTTATTTTAAGTTAAGATATATGATTTGTAGGTTGTTATAGTGTTTATAACTTATGTTTGAATATATTCTATGTTTAACATGATATGTATGGTTTTATGTTTGAATGTGATATTTGTATGTTATAATGTGTATGTTGTTATAGTGTGTTTTTTCATATAAAAATTCTTAAAAGTGTTTTTTTATAAAAAAATTGTTAAGAGTGTGTTTTTATAAAAAAATTGTTAACAATGTGTTTTTTTTATAAAAACACACTCTTAACAATTTTTTTATAAAAACACACCCTTAACATTTTTTTATAAAAACAGTGTGTTTTTATAAAAAATTGTTAAAGGTGTGTTTTTATAAAAAATTGTTATAGTTTTATGGTTTTTATAATGTGTTTTTTTATAAAAAAATTGTTAATTTTTTTTTTATAAAAACAGTTTTTAAAAAAATTTGTTAAAAATGTGTTTTTTAATAAAAAATTGTTAAGAGTGTGTTTTTATAAAAAAATTGTTATAGTTTTATGTTTGAATGTGATATTTGTATGTTATAATGTGTATGTTGTTATAGTGTGTTTTTTTCATATAAAAATTGTTAAGAGTGTTTTTTTATAAAAAAATTGTTAAAAATGTGTTTTTTTTAATAAAAACACACCCTTAACAATTTTTTTATAAAAACACACCCTTAACAATTTTTTTATAAAAACACACCCTTAACAATTTTTTATAAAAACAGTTTTTTTTATAAAAAAAATTGTTAAGAGTGTGTTTTTATAAAAAAATTGTTAAGAGTGTGTTTTTATAAAAAAACACATTTTTAACAATTTTTTTTATAAAAATACACTTTTAACAATTTTTTTATAAAAAAACACTCTTAACAATTTTTATATGAAAAAACACACTATAACAACATACACATTATAACATACAAATATCACATTCAAACATAAAACTATAACAATTTTTTTATAAAAACACACTCTTAACAATTTTTTATAAAAAACACACTCTTAACAATTTTTTATAAAAAAATGTTAAGAATGACAACTTAGGTCCCTAAACTTTTAAGAATGCCAATTAGGTCCTAAACTTTTAAGAATGACAACTAGGGTCCCTAAACCGCACTTTATCTATATATAACAATATGATACGTTGAAATAAAATAAACCGCACTTTATCTCTATATAACACTATGATACGTTGAAATAAAATAAACCGCACTTTATCTATATATAACAATATGATACGTTGAAATAAAATAAACCGCACTTTATCTCTATATAACAATATGATACGTTGAAATAAAATACCACCGCACTTTATCTATATATAACACTATGATACGTTGAAATAAAATAAACCGCACTTTATTGTAACGACCCAGACCTTTTTCGAAATGTTTTACGTTTGGTGTGGAGTTTCAAGCAAAAGTAGAAGTTGAGGGGCTAGTTGGTAAATAGGGGATGGGGTATAAAAAGGCACAAAACCCTAGGCATTCTTATTGTTGGCGGCTGGACTAGTTGAGAGAAAGGAGGAAAGAGTTTTTGAAGGTTTTGTGCAATCGGAGAGGAGAAACATCATTCTTGGGAATCAGAAGAAGAAGTAGTATTGGAATTCATTTTCTTCAAGGAATCTCTCAGGTAATCCCTAACCCATAACTCTGATTCGGATTTGTTTTATTGTTGTTGGGAGATTTGAGGGGTTTTCCTTGTAAAAACTATTTAAGGCCTAGAAGTGAGATTCGAACGTCATTAAATCATGTTTAGTTAGTAAAGTTTGTGGGAAGCGATTATAGAACACTTTGGGGGTTACTTATCGCATTATCATCCTAATTGTGGAGCGTTTAGCAAGATTCCGACCTCTAAAACTCGTCTAGCGTTCGTCCGGAAACCTTCAAGTATGAAGGTGTCCGGGTGAGTGTCCGTATATCTTCTTGGTCGGGTTATGGAGGTGTCCGGATATTGTGTTGTCCGGATGAATTAGTCGTCCGGATAAGTGTGCCATCCGGAAAAGTGTGGTTGTCCGGAAAAGTAGTGATGTCCGGAAAAGTGTGGTTGTCTGGAAAAGTGTGGTTGTCCAGAAAAGTGTGGTTGTCCGGAAAAGTGTGGTTGTCCGGAAAAGTAGTGATGTCCGGATTTGAGTAGGGTGGCAAGTGAGAAGTGTCCGGATAGTTCTAGTCAGCTTATAAATTTGTCCCCTCATTCAGGTAGACAATTTGGATGTAAAGAGCAGAGTAGGGAAAAGCAAGCAAGCGTGTCAGGTGAGTTTTCTAACTAAAATACTTGTTATTTTAACTAGTTTTCTAAAGCGAGTACATGATGAGAAATGCCATGTTTTATTCTTATGCTTTAAATTGCATGAAAGTTGTTTACAGTTTTAAATGAGATTTGTGTATGATTTATGGGGCGGACCTATTCCGTGAATGCTTTTATGTGAAAGTTTTATGTGAGATGTATGCATACATTGTGTAGACGTAAATTGGCTAAGTCGGGGGGAGGTTTCGCCAGTACTCACGCCGGGGGGAGGTTCCGTTTATGCCATGGGAATGAGTCCCAGTAAGGCAGCGTGATACTGACTCGTTGTCACCCTCGGGTGACTTCAGGGTGCCATTTACGGGAGCGGATTTATCCGTGAAAGATTTTTACTGTTCAGCTATGCGAAAGTTCATTATTGAAAGTCTTGTATACATTTGAAAGTTATGAGAGAGTTTTATGCAAAGATATTTGAAAGTTAGAAACTGTTTTTAAATGTTTTGAGGACTGTCAGGAGGGACTCACTAGACCTCATGGTCTAACCCTCGCATTTTCCAAACTAAACCTTTTCAGGCAAGCAGATTGCATGAGGCTCAGGTAGTCGAGCAAGAGCAGGATAGAGCACAGATGCAGTTAGAGATATCGTCACTCATATTCTAGTAGTAGTTATTCTCAGTTGTGTATAGGTTGTTTCCGCCAACCTAAGTTATTTAGTCAGATGTAAAGAAATTTTATGGATCCAGTTTTGTAATTGTTTAATATTAATGTTAGTTATGCTTAATTTAGACTGGGTTGTTACAATTGGTATCAGAGCCATAGTTTAAGGGATTTAGGTGACCGGACGGGCCTAAACTTAAACTTGGGAGTAGGAATCACAACTGAGAATCAGAAAAATGCGTTAGGAGGGCACTATTGTAGATACAGGAAATGCGTTAGGAGGACACTATTATAGAGATAGGACTGATAGGGTACTGAGGACTGTCATGTAAGGTAAGTTTGAGATTCCACCTGGCCAGTGTAATTGCGAACTTACAGGTACATGTATGTGCTTAACCTGCCTTATTATTCCGAAGTGGTAGTCAGAAGCTAGTGTTTACGTCGTGTTCCAGTACTTTAGAATGTCAGCAAGATCCCTGAGGGGTAGACTGAGACCCCCCTGTTAGGGAAGTTTCATGAGAAGTCGTGGTGATGTGATGTACGTATACATCGTAGAGAAGTAATGTTGTATAGAGTATTACGAGTCGTCTAAAGGTAGCTTTTCGTGGATTCGGAGAGGAAGAATGCTTGGGTTTGAGTAAGACTCCTGTTTCGGGAGAGTCCCAATTCTAGAGATCATGGGATAGATCAGTCAGGATGGTAAGGAAAGGTAGTGGCAAAACGTTGAAGGTATCAATGGAGCCCTGGGTTCTTGGTCGAGCTTTCCATTAGCAGGATAAATGAAATAAGATACCTTTAGTGAAACGAAACCATGTAGAAGTGGAAAGTGAGATAGTTGATCAAGACGAAATAGTATGAAATGGTTGAGTAAGTGGACTATTGAATGTATGTATAGCAAATCGTTGCAAGGCCGAGAGGGCGACCACTGGTCGAAGTAGAGTGTCAATGATAAGTTGCGTGAGTAAAGCGATTGACCTTGTTTGAGTAAGTAGCCTTCAATTGCAAGTAGAGTTTCATGCATTGAGTTCGTATATGTGTACATGAGATTTTTCATAAGAAAAGTATAAACGTGTAAATATCAAATTTGATCGGATATGAGTCGGCGTGTGCAAGCGTATGTTTAAAGGAAAATACAAATCTATTTACATCGTACAAGGAAGTCTTGAGATTTACGATTTGCAAAATATTCCACTCTTTTCATGATAAGCCAAGAAAACGTTTGAATGCACAACTTTTATAACCAAAATGAGTATTGACATGTCGAAGTTATATAAATAAGTGTGAGGACCGACTGGTCTACTTCGTGTTAGTGAACTTCTTTCAGAATTTTGTCGTATGGGAAGACTTTCATCAAATATTTTTATGTCGTAACAACATATTTTTGGTTGAGTAAGATTAAGCTTTACGGAAAGATTGCATGCAAACGATCCTCAAGATCGTTGTGCAGGGCATTGGAGTTATGAGAATGTTCGGGTCGTGTGTACCCAAGTTGTTTTCAAGTGTTGTTTCTTTAAAATGATCAAAAGTGTGAAGGCTATGAACTCAATAGGTCGTAGAGTATTACATTTTAAGCTAAGGAAGAACCCCTAGAGTGGAGAGGTGTTGGACAAATCAGGGGAGAATGTTTGTAGCCTTGGTAATTGCGTTCTAGAGGAGAGGTGAGCAGTGGAAGAGTCGGAAGTGGACTTTAATGTCGATTGTATGAGGGTCTGTACCCTCGTGCAGTGACTGGAAATACAGTTGCCGAGGGACGGTTGTGTTCAGAGGAAGGACTAGAAGTCATCAAAGTGTTAGTATTAGCAACTCGTTATGAGTAGTGTGGTGAAGTAGGAAAGAAATATCCTCGACGCCGAATAAGAGTTTTAGAGTGAACTTGTAATATTGACGTTACACGAGTGAGTTCGAAATGAGGACGACGGGATGTGAATTTGATTATGATATGTTGGAAGGATTTGGTTCAGTAAGGGACCCTTGTCGAAGGATAGGTTAAGGAAATAGCAACAGGTCAACTATTGACGTTAAAGTCGGCAGTTGTGTAAGGTGTATGAGACCGAAGACTTGAATTAGAAGGTTGAAAGTTGAAGGACCACTTTGTAGGGTGTTAAGATAGTGAGAGACTGCTGTTTAGATAAGCGTTTTACTTATGAGATGAATGGTTCGTAAAGAATGAAGTATTTAGCACAAACGAAGTGAGGGTATAGATTATGTCGATCTGTGAGGAAATGCGCCATGTCGATGTAATGGTTTGGTATTGCAAGGAGCTAGCAAGAATCGAGTATGTTAGAATCAATCAGAAACTCGGGTGTTGTGGTTCAACTAGAGCTGGGGAGAGACAATGTAGCGAGATAGACTCGTTATTTATGCGTGAGGTCTTGAAGATAAGTTTGAGTTGGGTATGAATGGCCATGAGAGTTTTGGCATGCAGTGTGATGTTATGAGTAAAGAATGTACAATTATGTAGTGGCAATAATTGCCAAGTTAAATGTGCCAGCTAGCGTCATAGTGATGTGATGTTAGAGAAAGAGGAAGCATCAGATAGAAGTTTTTGGGGGTTTCGGATGAGGTGTTCGAGTGTTAACCAGGTTGTTGGAGCACGTAGGGTGTAAGTTGACGTGGTGATATGATTATGTTCGGGATATCATCACGGTGTGGTGGTGGGTAGTTACCCAAAGGAGAAACCAAGTGTTTTAGTTGTAAGAGTCGCTAAGTAAGCATATTTTGGGATCATTGGAAGTTTAAAGAAGAGGATGGATGTATTAGTCAAAATGTGGTGGAATAGATGTGAAATCCTTAAAGAATGTGAGTTGTTGCTTAGGTGTGAACGAATTGTCTGAGAAAGAAAAAGTTGGAGTTTAAAGAATGTATAGTGGCGTCGAACTCTGGTGTCAGTTTGAGGTGATTTAGTCGAAAGCCTTAAGTTAGAGTTTTAGTGCAACCGTTTGGTTATGTATAGTAATGAGACAGCATTTGCAGCTTGAGAATTGTCGGGAGAGAGGGACGAGTAATGTTGGTGGGCAGTGCTCCACGCTAACGTGGGGAGGTGAAGACAGTATGTTGGAATAAGTAAGTAAATCGGAAGTAGTAAACTTGACAGTAATGCCGATAGGCGTAGTGTTGTGTAGATTGACCTTGATAAGTGTGCGAACTTATGGAAAGAGTATCGAGAATGGAAATTGTGTATGATTTCGTGTAGGAAAGAAGTGGATAAGACAACTGAATGAGTTAAGTTTGTGACTTCGTGAGAAACGTTCAGACGAACTGATCGTTCAGTGTAAGCTATTGAGAATAGTAGGGTGTGATCGTGGTTACCCCTCCAAGTTGAGTGGGAGAAACCGAGGTTATGTTATATGACTGGACGCTTGTGGCAAGCAGCGAGAAATTTATGAGCCTTCAGGATAAGTGCAATTCGGATAGGTGAGTACTCCAATAAGGAATTATAGAGGTTTCCTACTATTAGCCACGTTAAGTGTGAAATGATGAAGTGGTGAGAGCGTACGAATTAGTTGTCGAGTTGTAGCCGATGTGATTCGGGAAAGGAGTATGATCTGCATAGACGAATGTAGGTTGGAAGAAGTAACCTAGAAATTTCAGGTATACCGAGGAGGGGACTCCTGGGGGTGAGCTTGTCGGAATATACAAGGTTGGCCTTGTGCCAAGTTGCTAGTGAGGGAGTTTTCCTGGTGGAAGATTCTCGTTGTTGTGGCGGGAATTCCCGCCAAGTTCTTTCTCTTAAGGAGGTATAAATGTATGAGAGACCTTATTTAGACGTGTTTAAAACCGTGAGTCCCGATGTGTGGACGGAGGCGAGCAAATGGAGGCGCGGTTGGCCTTGGTTTTATCAGGTAGTTTTAAGCGAGTATAGTGATCGAAGAGGGTACAAGTAAGTAGTGCAAGATGGCACGATTTAGCAAGTGGTGCCTCGCCGAGGGCGGCTTCAAAGTATGGGGTGCGGTTATGTTTCCCATCTGAACGGTCTGAGGCAACCGAGTAGAACTGAGTGGTTGGATTGAAAAATAAAAATAAAAAAAATTGAGCATTGAAGTTTGAGAGAAAGGTAAGGTGGACTATGTCTGCGGATCCGTCGAAGCATGGAAGTTGGATAAATAGTGTGCGATCTTGAGGTACTCGATGTGAATTTGAGAAGAAATTCGTAGTGTGATACACGTCTCTTTTGTGGAGAGCCGATGTGAGAAGTGAGATGATGGCGACCTTGCAAGAGATGCAGGCGATAAGAAGTTGACCTTGTCATTAGTGAGCGAGTTAGAGCAGCAGCATACAAGTTAGACTGGTCAGAAGAATTAAAGAGTGTTCATCCGACATTTCATGTCTCAGACTTAAAGAAGTGCTTGTCAGGGGTCGTTGTGACCGTTCCGTTGAGGGGACATCAGTATAGATGGGAGGTTGACTTACGTAGAAGATCCGATATAAATCGTGAGCGGTAAAGTTGCTAAACTAGGAACATAGAAGTTTGGCTAGTAAAAGTTCGGTGGAGATATCATAAGGGACGAGAGACAATGTGGGAAGTAAAATCAGATATGATGTCCAGATACCCCGACCTTTTCGAGAATGGAATTCCGGGGACGGAATTCTTTTGAGGGGGGAGTGTTGTAACGACCCAGACCTTTTTCGAAATGTTTTACGTTTGGTGTGGAGTTTCAAGCAAAAGTAGAAGTTGAGGGGCTAGTTGGTAAATAGGGGATGGGGTATAAAAAGGCACAAAACCCTAGGCATTCTTATTGTTGGCGGCTGGACTAGTTGAGAGAAAGGAGGAAAGAGTTTTTGAAGGTTTTGTGCAATCGGAGAGGAGAAACATCATTCTTGGGAATCAGAAGAAGAAGTAGTATTGGAATTCATTTTCTTCAAGGAATCTCTCAGGTAATCCCTAACCCATAACTCTGATTCGGATTTGTTTTATTGTTGTTGGGAGATTTGAGGGGTTTTCCTTGTAAAAACTATTTAAGGCCTAGAAGTGAGATTCGAACGTCATTAAATCATGTTTAGTTAGTAAAGTTTGTGGGAAGCGATTATAGAA
The DNA here is from genome assembly GCA_033807775.1 of Saussurea involucrata. NCBI lineage: Eukaryota > Viridiplantae > Streptophyta > Magnoliopsida > Asterales > Asteraceae > Saussurea > Saussurea involucrata. Next base: position 85,522,348 of record CM066313.1, read on the forward strand.
CACTTTGGGGGTTACTTATCGCATTATCATCCTAATTGTGGAGCGTTTAGCAAGATTCCGACCTCTAAAACTCGTCCAGCGTTCGTCCGGAAACCTTCAAGTATGAAGGTGTCCGGGTGAGTGTCCGGATATCTTCTTGGTCGGGTTATGGAGGTGTCCGGATATTGTGTTGTCCGGATGAATTAGTCGTCCGGATAAGTGTGCCATCCGGAAAAGTGTGGTTTTCCGGAAAAGTAGTGATGTCCGGAAAAGTGTGGTTGTCCGGAAAAGTGTGGTTGTCCGGAAAAGTGTGGTTGTCCGGAAAAGTAGTGATGTCCGGATTTGAGTAGGGTGGCAAGTGAGAAGTGTCCGGATAGTTCTAGTCAGCTTATAAATTTGTCCCCTCATTCAGGTAGACAATTTGGATGTAAAGAGCAGAGTAGGGAAAAGCAAGCAAGCGTGTCAGGTGAGTTTTCTAACTAAAATACGTGTTATTTTAACTAGTTTTCTAAAGCGAGTACATGATGAGAAATGCCATGTTTTATTCTTATGCTTTAAATTGCATGAAAGTTGTTTACAGTTTTAAATGAGATTTGTGTATGATTTATGGGGCGGACCTATTCCGTGAATGCTTTTATGTGAAAGTTTTATGTGAGATGTATGCATACATTGTGTAGACGTAAATTGGCTAAGTCGGGGGGAGGTTCCGCCAGTACTCACGCCGGGGGGAGGTTCCGTTTATGCCATGGGAATGAGTCCCAGTAAGGCAGCGTGATACTGACTCGTTGTCACCCTCGGGTGACTTCAGGGTGCCATTTACGGGAGCGGATTTATCCGTGAAAGATTTTTACTGTTCAGCTATGCGAAAGTTCATTATTGAAAGTCTTGTATACATTTGAAAGTTATGAGAGAGTTTTATGCAAAGATATTTGAAAGTTAGAAACTGTTTTTAAATGTTTTGAGGACTGTCAGGAGGGACTCACTAGACCTCATGGTCTAACCCTCGCATTTTCCAAACTAAACCTTTTCAGGCAAGCAGATTGCATGAGGCTCAGGTAGTCGAGCAAGAGCAGGATAGAGCACAGATGCAGTTAGAGATATCGTCACTCATATTCTAGTAGTAGTTATTCTCAGTTGTGTATAGGTTGTTTCCGCCAACCTAAGTTATTTAGTCAGATGTAAAGAAATTTTATGGATCCAGTTTTGTAATTGTTTAATATTAATGTTAGTTATGCTTAATTTAGACTGGGTTGTTACATTTATCACTATATAACACTATGATACGTTGAAATAAAATACCACCGCACTTTATCTATATATAACACTATGATACGTTGAAATAAAATAAACCGCACTTTATCTCTATATAACAATATGATACGTTGAAATAAAATACCACCGCACTTTATCTATATGTAACACTATTATACGTTGAAATAAAATACCACCGCACTTTATCTATATATAACACTATTATACGTTGAAATAAAATAAACCGCACTTTATCTCTATATAACACTATGATACGTTGAAATAAAATAAACCGCACTTTATCTCTATATAACACTATGATACGTTGAAATAAAATAAATCGCACTTTATCTCTATATAACAATATGATACGTTGAAATAAAATACCACCGCACTTTATCTATATATAACACTATGATACGTTGAAATAAAATAAACCGCACTTTATCTCTATATAACAATATGATACGTTGAAATAAAATACCACCGCACTTTATCTCTATATAACACTATGATACGTTGAAATAAAATAAACTGCACTTTATCTCTATATAACAATATGATACGTTGAAATAAAATACCACCGCACTTTATCTATATGTAACACTATTATACGTTGAAATAAAATACCACCGCACTTTATCTATATATAACACTATTATACGTTGAAATAAAATACCACCGCACTTTATCTATATATAACACTATGATACGTTGAAATAAAATAAACCGCACTTTATCTATATATAACAATATGATACGTTGAAATAAAATAAACCGCACTTTATCTCTATATAACACTATGATACGTTGAAATAAAATAAACCGCACTTTATCTATATATAACACTATGATACGTTGAAATAAAATAAACCGCACTTTATCTCTATATAACACTATGATACGTTGAAATAAAATAAACCGCACTTTATCTATATATAACACTATGATACGTTGAAATAAAATAAACCGCACTTTATCTCTATATAACACTATGATACGTTGAAATAAAATATACCGCACTTTATCTATATATAACACTATGATACGTTGAAATAAAATAAACCGCACTTTATCTCTATATAACACTATGATACGTTGAAATAAAATAAACCGCACTTTATCTCTATATAACACTATGATACGTTGAAATAAAATAAACCGCACTTTATCTATATATAACAATATGATACGTTGAAATAAAATACCACCGCACTTTATCTATATATAACAATATGATACGTTGAAATAAAATAAACCGCAACATCTATATAAAATAAAATAAACTGCAGCATCTATATATAACACTAACTATAACATCTGTGAATGACTATGTAGAAGGATTTTTTAACATCGACTTGACGCTAAGGTGCAAAGTTTCATACATCGAGGAATTAGGAGCGCTGTTTAGGGGATTAGGTGATCGCGCGGATACCCTTGAGACCATCTATAGAGGGACACCGTTCGGGCCATGGATGGATGTGTCTTACTCTGGTGGCGACCCTACGCTAGTACACATGTTTCTACAGTTGGAGGTCGAGGACGCCAACGCTGAGCCGGAGGAGATGCATTTTGATTTCTTCGGCTCTCAATTGCATTTTGGGCGTCGGGAGTTCTGTCTAATTACAGGACTACGTTTTGGAGAGGCTCCCCCCTTCCTCCCTTAGAAGACTGCTCCTTCGTTCCTAGGGTTTTCGGCATTTCGGCATCTCGTTTGAAGCTGAAGGCAGCCCGGGAAAAGATGAAAGAGGGCCTTAGTGCCCTAACCGACGACGATGTTGTCCGTGTATGCTTGGTGGTGATCGTGGATATGGGCTTCCTGGGCCGTGAGTATAGCCAGCATGCTTCATCGACGGTCCTTAGGGCCGTCGAGGACCTTGAGCTGTTTAACAGCTACCCGTGGGGTAGCCATATCTGGACACATTGCTACTCTAATATGCACCGAGCCATAGGCAGACGCGCCGATCGACATGCAAAGATGAATCTTTGTGGTTTTACATACGCCTTCAAGGTTAGATACGTAGTATAACAATTGTTAATAATACATACAAACTGTTTGGCTTTTCTTTTTACGTACTTGCTCTTCTTGTCTAATTCCAGATATGGATCTTGGAGATGTTTCCCGCATCAATCCGATATTTCGTCAAGCGCGACGATCGAGTACTTAGGGGAACCCGTTGGGACAAGCGTGTTACCCTAAGTAGGTCGCTTTGGATTGAGTTCTTCAAAGCGTCTAGAAATGTAAGTTCTTTTACTATGTTTACAATTTGCATACGTTAGTCCCGCTTATTATTTTTTTTTATGTTTTATCATATATTTAGCGGCCGCTCTTGCCTTTCGCTGTCCTTCAGCCTACTGCCGACGAGATGGGCACAGATTGGTACAGAGACAGCGTGGCCTTTATTGACGCAAAGGCGGAAAGGGCTCGACGTCCCCCTACTTCCGAAGATGAGGAAGACGACGACAGGCCCCCTTCCGGTGGATACCAGCCGCCCCCTTCCTCCTCCTACCAGCCGACCCGTTCCTCCTCCTACCAGCCGGGCCCTTCCTCCTCCTACCAGCCGGCCCGTTCCTCCTCCTACCAGCCGGGCCCTTCCTCCTCCTACAATCCATATGATGCGGCCCCTTCCTACGAGCCACAGCGTGGCTCTCATGAGCACCTGTGGGACCACGTCCACGGGCCGCTAGAGAAACGTGTACAGTATCTGGAGGAAGTCTACAGACAGTTTAGCGCTGTCAATGTTAGTGTTTAACTTAATTTGTTGGCCACGTTTATTTAGTTTGTATATTAATATTACGTTCTAAATTTGTTTTAGCTGTCGAGTACGACACCGATCCACGCTCCGTTCGGACAGGGGACACATGCGACGTTTGCCACCACATCCTATCCGTCATTCCCTGAAAATGTAAGTGACATTGAGTAACCATTATATTTATATATCGATAATCCTAATTTTGTAACTATTTTAATGTTCAATGTCACGCAGGCCGGGATGTCGGGGGCATACACCTCGCAGATGCCGCCGCCGTTCGCCACCACAGCATATTCTACTATCTCGGAGAGTGTTAGTGACACTGAGTAACCATTATAGTTATATATCGATAATCCTAATTTTGTAACTATTTTAATGTTCAATGTTACGCAGGCCGGGATGTCGGGGGCATACACCTCGCAGATGCTGCCGCCGTTCGCCACCACAACATATTCTACTATCCCGGAGAGTGTTAGTGACACTGAGTAACCATTATAGTTATATATCGATAATCCTAATTTTGTAACTATTTTAATGTTCAATGTCACGCAGATGCCGCCGTCGTTCGCCACCACAGCAATCACAAACATCTTTGGCGGCTCGGCCGATGACTATTACAGGCCGGAAATGCATAATGTAAGTTATTTTGGTAGTTTTGGTTTAATTGTGAACATTTCCTAAATTGTACTTAAAACATTGAGTAACGTAATTTTCAGACGGGGTCTCCTGTTATCCAGGATCACTTCTCGGAGCACTTCTCGGAGCCTGACGATGACTCGATGGATGTTGTAGATCCACCACAGGTGACCCCGCTCCCTCGGAAGCGGTTGCATAAAATTTCACAATGGTTTCGTCACCCGTTTGACCAACAAGGATCTACGACACCACCGCCCGCTAAAAAACAAGCAAAGAAAGCGGGGGGAAAGAAGGGAGGAAAGAAAAAGGGAAAGGTGCCTTCACCGGAGCCTCAACCGGCATCAGAAATAATGAGGATGTGCCGGACTGGTCGCCTCCCCAACTTGACATTCACCCCTTACGGGGGCTTAGAAATCAACCCCTCGTTTTTTGAAACATTGCTTGCGGATGATCCTGTGAACTCTGACTTAGACGATACGGTTAGTATGAAGTTAAATTATAGTCATATATAATCAAATATATTTATATTACATGTCTAACCATCTATTTTTTATGCATAGCACGTCGATTCTTGGGTTAGCCTGTTGCAAAAACATCGTGGCGTAGACACGAGGTGGACCATCATGCACACTATGTTCTTTCAGTGTATACTGATGGACCATCAAGGTCCCGCCTCCGTGGTCGAAATATGCAATGGCTCGGAAGGGACCTCTTGGACTCTCCTCGATAGGGTATGTAAATCGTTTTACTATTATTTTATTTAATAACATATATGACATATATTGTAATATTTCAGGTGTACATCCCCATATGCTTGCATCCCAGACATTGGCTGCTTGGAGTGTTTGAACTTGACACTATGGTCATGACCCTATATGACAGCGAAAAGGACGGTCTCTGCAAACACAATTGACAGAGCAGATGCAATCGTTTAAAGCAAAACTATATACGTTCTTTTCATTGATAGGGGATCATAGACGTCGCGAAATGTCAAGTATCTTTAGCACAAAGATGGCCGGCCAAGTACCCCAGCAGACCGGGTTATATGCGGATTGCGGTGTATGGGTATGCCGTAATGTCCAAAAGTTGATAAATAACGAGGAGATATGGGTACCCCCTAACGAAACCGACGATGAGGCAATGGATTTCCGCCGACATATGGCGGAGTCAATTTATGCGCATTGTCTAAGTAGTTAGGTTGTTTATGTAACATTAAATAATTGTTATTTTTAGTATTAACTTATTTTATTAAAGTATTGTGATTGACTTACTGTTTACTTCATTTGGTTTTTGCTAATTTCATCCATTTACTCAACTTTGAGTATCGATATCTCTTTCACACATACTCTATTTTGGACGCATTATATATCATTTCGAAGATCTCATATAGAAGAACATAAACCTACTAAAAGTTAGTTATATATAACACATATATATAAATTTAAATGCGTCCAAAGTTTAGTAAAACCCATATTTCCAACACCTAGTAAGTAGGTTTATGAAACTTGCGATAATCCTAATACAGAGATTATTGGATGAACAAGCATTTATTTCTTGATTATTGGGGTATTGGTTCTTGTTGTCTGGAAGTGATTCATATGATGCAAAAATTGGTATCATGTAATGTACCATATAAATCTGATATAAATTCTCATTAATTAGCTATGTTTGACTACTTAAAGACTAATTTTCTGCCTAATGAAAGACCTTTATTCAAGAGCAGACGAATATTGCAGTTACTTTTTCAGTGGAATCTTACAGGCTCTTTTCAAACGAATCTTGCAGTGAACTATTCAGACGAATCATGCAGGCAATTTTTTCAGACGAAATCTTTGACCATATCTGATGAAGAACATACATTTTCACGGCTATAAGTAGATGGCATGATGAAGTAGTAATTCACAACTTCCTATCTATCTTTTAGACATTCTCCTCACCGTTTACAAACACACTCTCGCTTTTCTTAACACCATGGCTGGAGGTTCAAGATCAAGGGGGAACAGGTCGGCGAATGTGGCTGGAACTTCACGTTCGGGAGCCTACCAACCACTGAACGATGGAGCTCGCCGGAGTACCTGGAAGGTACCGGAAACAGACGAGGAGTGGAGAAACTGTGGGCGAACTGCAACCGATTTTCCATTCACGCCTGAGGAGGAAGCAGACTGGGAGATGGCATCCGACAATTACTACTTCGATAATGGCATGAGAACCCCACTAATGTATGATTTTATGCCGACGGGTCTTCGACAAAGTCAACAAATTACTCCTGCAGTGCAAAAAGCCATTCATGGGGCGAACGCTGATATCGAAAAGGTAAAGGGTATGTGGAACCATAACAGGGGGATTCAGCAGGGGAAAATGGAATATCTAGCGGGGAAGAAACGAGAACTGGCCATGGCTAGGGCTCACGTTCGGCACCTGCAACGAGAGATTAAGGAAGCTGAAGAGGAATTAGAAGAACTCGAATCGAACTACATGGGAATGGAGGACGTGATCAAGGAAAAGGTTAACTTGATCACAGGACTCCAGGACGCCTTCCAGTAATAGATTTCTTTGTTTACATGCACTGTATCCGTTTCGGTTGCGAATATGATTTGAAATACTCTGTAACTGCAAATACTTCAGCTCCAAACACACACGAATCATCATTCGCCAAATACCCATTTTCACAATTCTTAAATGAGTCCAGTGATACCAACTTGTCAAAACCCCATTTAATATTCTTCTCGTGAAACCTTCTCCTATTGCCATTCATCTATAAACACATTCAAATAATAATAATTTAAAACGATTTAATAAATTAGTTAATATATGATTATTATGTTAATGCGATAGGAGTGTAAAAAAATTGAAAAAAAAATAAGAGATGTACCATAAATTAAATAATTAACTATAAGAGTATGAATTTTAAATATAAAATATTTTTTTATGTAGTGTATAACTGTATATGATATATATTAAAATATATAAATCCAAAAAAATTCAAGATTGAGCTCATTTCGAACGTATCGAAGAGACGATTATAATGGTATAATTTGTTAAAATTAAAACGTATTTTTTAACGTATTTTAGTTAATAAACGATTATATGTGTTAAATGTAAAATTAAAATAATGAAAGTAAAAGGTATAAAGTAAATTTAGTAAATAAGTATAGGGGTTGAAAGTGTAACATTTTATATTAAATTCATCAAATTGAAAGAAAGCGGGGGTGAACAGTGAGATTCTACGCGATCGCGGTTCAAGTTTCATAAATGGTCCCTGGAATTTTTCAAAAATGGTCCCTTACAATTGAAAAGTCACAAAAATGACCCCATCGCGGGATGATCCCGCGATCGCGGGATTCCATTTTTCAAAAATGGTCCCTGCAAGTTTAAAAAAGTGACAGAAATGGTCCCTGGCCCGCGATCGCGGGCTCCCATCGCGGAAAAAGGGGTATTTTTGCAAACTGAGAGAGATTTTGGGTATTTTGGTAACACTTGGTTTGACTTAGGGTATTTTAATTAATTTCCCTTCTCACAAAGCCATAATTAACACCTCGTGAATCGTGATTCAAAGTGGTCCAAATGCATTCTCACGGATCAAAATCATTTAAAGTGGACCAAATCACGGATTCAAAGTGGACAAATGCATTCTCATGGATTCAAATTGGATTCAAAGTGGACCAACTGCATTAAAATAAATTAAAAGATTTATCTTCACGGACTAAAAATCAATTTTATGGACAAAAATCCAATTTTTAAAGGAGTCCGTGATCACGGACCCTTTCACGGAAATTTTGGGTATTTTCGTGAAATTGAGGAGAGTTTGTGTATTTTAGTAAGTCAAAGTCAAACTTTGGGCATTTTAATTAATTTTCCATATTTTTTAAATATTTACTCGTTGTATTTGGTTTTTGTTATAAAAACGACAAGAATCCTGTAGTTTTACAAAGTCAATAATTTAAATAAATATTATATTTATATCACACAAAAACTATTAAATTTAATTTTAGTGGAAAACATATATAACTTATTTATTTACTGCTTTTCTCTTTTAAGTAGGATGGTTTACTTAGGGAAATTAATTGAAATGCCCTTACTTCACTAACGTTTCACTCAAATGCTCCATCTCTCTCTCAAATAACAAAAATACCCTAAAAATTCGTGGGTTAAGCCGTGGCCCACGGACCCTTGACTTTTGAATTGAATTTTACACTTTTAACCCTTATACTTATTTACTTACTTTACTTTATATCTTTTACTTTTTTAATTTTAAATTTACATTTAACACATATAATCGTTTATTAACTAAAATACGTTAAAAAAATACGTTTTAATTTTAACAAGTTACACCATTATAATCGTCTCTTCGATACGTTCGAAATGAGCCCAATCTTGAATATTTTTGGATTTATTTATTTTATTATATATCATATATACTACATAAAAATATTTTTAATATTTATAATTCATACCCTTATAGTTAATTATTTAATTTATGGTACTCTTATAGTTTTTTTTTTGACCAAATGGTACTCTTATAGTTAAAGTACGTTTTATTTATTTTATTATCGATGGTCCAAGTGTAAGTATTAAAAATTGGCGGAGGCTTTGTGATGGACAAACATCGATCCTTTTGTACATACTCTGTAACTGCAAATACTTCAGCTCCAAACACACATGAATCATCATTCGCCAAATACCCATTTTCACAATTCTTAAATAAGTCCAGTGATACCAACTTGTCAAAACCCCATTTCATATTCTTCTCGTGAAACCTTGTCCTATTGCCATTCACGATATCTATAAACACATACAAATAATAATAATTTAAAACAATTTAATTAATTAGTTAATATATGATTATTATGTTAATGCGATAGGAGTGTAAAACAAAATTGAAAAAAATAAGAGATGTACCATAAATTAAATAATTAACTATAAGAGTATGAATTGTAAATATTAAAAATATTTTTATGTAGTATATATGATATATAATAAAATAAATAAATCCAAAAATATTCAAGATTGGGCTCATTTCGAACGTATCGAAGAGACGATTATAATGGTGTAACTTGTTAAAATTAAAACGTATTTTTTTAACGTATTTTAGTTAATAAACGATTATATGTGTTAAATGTAAAATTAAAATTAGAAAAGTATAAAGTATAAAGTAAAGTAAGTAAATAAATATAGGGGTTGAAAGTGTAAAATTCAATTCAAAAGTCACAATTTTGTGTGCCACGGATTAAATTACAAGGCCCACGGATCATGAGGGTTGAATGTGGGCTTTTTGAAACATAATCTGTGGGTCACGACTTAGCCCACAGATTTTCAGGGTATTTTTGTTATTTGAGAGAGAGATAGGGCATTTGGATGAAACTGAAGTCAATTAAGGGCATTTCAATTAATTTCCCGTTTACTTATAGGCAAGAGCAGGGATGGACCTACTGTGACGGTGACGGTGACATGTGTCATCGTATTGTTTCTTTGGTTGTAAGGTAAAAAAAATAGGTTTATAAAAGGTGCAATCGTATCGTTTTAGAAGGTGTTACCGTATTATTTTGAATGTGCAACTGTGTCTCATAATCAACCAAAAAACTAAAAAAACTCTTGAAATCAACCAAAAACCGAAAAAGTCTTTTGAAATCGATAAAAAAACTTGAAAATCCTTCGAAATCAATTAAAAAATCTTTAAAATCCTTAGAAATTGTGGAATTAGGCTAAAAACACATCAGACGATGTTGAACGTTGGCAAAACGATGAAGACACGTCGATAAAAATTGTATGAAAAATATATGGTGTCACCGTATGAAAGAATTTCTGGGTCCGACCCTGGGCAAGAGTCATCATTTTTATTTTCAGGCAAGTGCTTATCGGGTAAAGGTTTTTTTTCCTCACTTACCATGTTAAATTACCGGTCCTTGCTATACCTCTTAGCGAATAAGATTATCGGTCCTTGTGAAACTCACTCGCTAAGATTTATGACATTCAGTAAAAACAATAAAAAATACAATATAGATATTATATTTCCAACGCCACAATACTTCCACTTAAAATCTATCATAATGAAAAACAGATTGTCGCCCCCTGACTTTCTTGAATTCTGTAATAACCTCTTGTTCAAAATCCGAATATCTATGAAGTGCGGGGGTGTATTTGCAAATTTAATAAGTTTCAGGGACTTAAGGCAAATTATGAGAAATAAAAGAGGAGAAAACCCTCTTCTCCATTTCATTTCTTGGTGGCTACGGTTTGTGAAGGCTAGAGAGAAATCTGGTCTTCTTCATTGAAATCTTGGTGCAAGAGATAGTTTTCAGGGATTAAACTCCATCTTCTTCAAGGTAAGCTACTTCCCTTCGTCTTATTCTTATGGAAACGAGTCTCTGGTTTTGGATGGGAAATTTCTAACCCATTTGGGTTTTTGTGAGAGGTGAATTGGGAGGAGTAGAGAGCTCCAATTAAAAGTGTGGTGAAAGAAATGCATCAAGGGATCTGATTCTTCATTTTCTTCAAGGTATGAATACTACTCCTTCTTCCTCAAGCTTGGGTGGGATTGATTTGTGGCTTGGGGTCTTGTAAACCATGGATTTGTTGAGTCCAAATCATTGGGTAAAGAGAAGAAAAAAGTTTGGTATTGTTTTCCCTCATGGGTCTTGGTAAATGATTGAGAGCTTCATCATTTTTGCATAGAAATCTCTGAAAATGGCTATAGTTGAGTTATAAAGTTTTTGGATTTGAAATCATGAATCAATAGGATGATTTTGTTGGGGTAAATGTGTTTTGGATGTTGGTTTTTGGTTCATAAAGGTTGGTGTATCGAAAACTATCGAATTTGGAGGTTTAAAATCGGTTTGGAGCATTTTGGGGGCTTGAGACTTGGAATTTCGGGCTGGAAACTTAGTGCCGGCCTGGGAAGGACGAACAGGGACTTGCGCGGTTTCCCACGCAACTTGAAGTCGCGTGAAAGGTGGCGCAAGTCACTGTTTGCACACCTTCTTCGGTTTGCTTCATTTTTCAGGTCTAGAATCGAGGCACCGATTGGGGTTTGCGTTAGGGGCTTAGTAGAGATGTTTTAGGATGTAATTAGAGGGTTTAACACCATTCTTATGACGTCCAATTCAGGTGTTCGGTTTGAGCTAAAGTGAGTTTCGTAGCGTGTGTCGATTTGCTAAAGCTCAGGTGAGTTCCCTTAACTCTTTTGTGCAAATGAAATGTTTTGCTAAAGTTTTCGTAACTGAATTTGGTATTGAGCATGATGACAGGATTAGACATTTTGAAAAGCCTTATTATTAACATGATGTGGAAATGTTTATTAATGCATGCACGCTGATTACATGTTATTTACGAAGTGGTACATTGATTTGGTGTCGGGTTGCACAGTGAGATTAGTGTACCTTGGGATTGTCAACATCCCTTGGGAGTTTAGTTATGGTGTGTGCCTTGAATCCGTTTCTTATGTACACGGGACTGACATCTACTGGAGGGCCATGGGGATCTACTGGGGCCCTGATTGCGGACATCACGGTGGTGATGGGTGACTATGAACACTGTGCAAATACCCAAGTGTGATGATGTTTTGTTGAAATGATTTTGATAGGCCTTTTATGGCGATTTGCATATTGTTGCATGTGGTTTGTTAAACTATTTTCCTTCAAAAGGGAATTCACTAGACCTCATGGTCTAACCCTCGCTTTTCAAAAACTAAAACCATTTTCAGGTAAGAGTTTTGGTTTGGGGTTTCATCTGAAGAAGATGGAAAGAGGTGTTGTTGTAGAAGAGGTATAGTCTAGTGGAGGCTTGTAGTTCACCATCGGTCTTCCTGTAGCATCTCAGTTGTGAAGGTGATTATCCGCTGCGTACCTAGAGTTGGGATCAATGTATTTTGTATACTTTGTGACCGTTTTTGGTTGTAATGTTATGAATTATGTTTTATGGATTTTGGGTTGTTACAAATTCTTAGTATTTATGTCGCTCCATCCCTATAGGAGTAGAGAACCTGTCGTTGCCTCGTATGTGCTACCAGAGGCTCTAGGGAAGTCAGAGTAGGAGAGAACTCATCTTTGAAGAACTTACTACTTAGATGCTTTCACTAATTATTTGCTCCACATCTTTGTTTGATTTAACAATATCGCTTATTTTAATGAGTTTTACATACCCATTAGACCATAAGCTTCTCAAGCTCAAGCATTATTCCCCTTCTAATGGCTCACATTATAAATGTCTAATGGAAAATTGTCTAATTCTTGTGAGTGGAACAAATAGTTTAGGGAAATTAATTAAAATGCCACAAGTTTGAAAGTGACTTATCAAAATACCCCAAAATTTGAAAAGTTTACCAAAATGCCATAAATTTTCGCGGTGGGAGCCCTCTATAGCGGGCAAGGACCAAATGTGAAAAAATTTGCAAGATTATTTACACTTTCAGTCCCCACCGCGGGACCACCGCAGGCCGCGATCGCGGGACTCCACCGCGGGCAGGGACTGAAAGTGTAAATATGAAGCACATAAAATTTCAAAAATGGTCCCTACCCGCGATCGCGGGACTCCACCGTGAAAATTTATGGCATTTTGGTAAACTTTTCAAATTTTAGGGTATTTTGGTAAGTCAACTTCAAACTTGTGGCATTTTAATTAATTTCCCAATAGTTTATGGTTATTGCCATTTGCCAAGGCGTTTTCATTTTGGCAGTCCCAGGTTCTATAGCACTTTAATTTCTAATACTTGTTTTTCTTTTTTTCTTTTATTTAATCATCCATCTTTTTTAACTTTTACTTTTTGTTTCATTCTCAAATTCTCTTTGTTTCTAAAATTTCTAACATACACATATTTTAATATTCACCATTTATATTGTTAGTAATATATGTTTTTATATTGTCTTTTACAATTATAAACATTTTACAAAAAATATTATGTTAGAAATCAAAACAAACTAAATTAACATTGATATCATTATACAAATATCAAAATATAACATATATTTTATAGGGAAATTAATTAAAATACCCTAAGTTTGACCATCATTTACCAAAATGCCACAAATCTCTCCCATCTTACAAAAATGCCCCAAAAATCCGCGATGGATCCCGCGATCGCGGGCCCCAGGCCACGTGTCACCAAACTTTGCCCACTTTGCCCGCGTTGGTCCCTCAAGAATGCCCGCGGTCCAGATTTCCCCCCTCAAGAATGCCCGTGTTGGCAGTTTTGGTCCCTGCCCGCGTTTGACTTCCTTTGACCCCCGCGATCGCGGGATGACGTGGCACGAACTTTGGCCAAAAGTGCCCCGCGGAGCCCCTCAACTTTGGCCGCGGTGCACATTTGGCCCCTACCGGCGATCGCTGCCCGCGATGGACCAAATTTTACAGTTTTGGTCCCTGGTAATTTACACTTTTGGTCCCTGAAAATTTACACTTTCAGCCCCTGTACTTAAACGAATTTTGCATGCTTTTACTGTTTTTTTCCACAATTATTGTACTTTAAAGACCGATTTGTGGTTGAAGTTCATTTGCATGTTTGAATCAATGTTAAATCAGTGTTTTTGGAATACCAGTTTGTGGATGAAATGAGAGATTGGTTGTCATCAATGTTGGTTGTTTCATTTATAAATAGATGTAAAATGCAAGCCATAATCCACACACCGATTTCATACTTCTTTCTTGATTTCTTTCTGCAATATTTTGTGTTTGAGATACTACTGAAAAAATGAGTTCATCTGTTGCAAAAGCTAAGCTATATTTCTGTTTTGATGGTGAATGGGAGCAAGATAACAATGAGTGGAATTTTGCTTATAAATCTAAGCATGGTGTAAAATTGCCAGTAAACTATACTTATCAGAAATTTCTTGCATACGCCATGCAAAAATGTGGAATCAACTCTTCTGCTGTTTGCAAGTTAGTGTTTAAAAATGGCGATGGGTCATTTGTGGATTTATCCAACGATGGGGATATCTCTACTTTTCTGCACTTTGCAGTCGATTCAGAAAGGCCCCCATTACTTTTTGTGTATCTCGGCGTATCCGACGGTAACAACGACGATGACGACGACGGTGACGACGACGAAGACCTCCAAATAGAGCAGCCTGATTCTCAACAACAACAACCACCACAACCACACGAAGGGCGTACTGCTGGAGTTGCTGATGACGAAACCCACGTTTTCAGAACGGGTAATTCTGAAATAGACAGATCAGACACCGATAATGATGATCACGAAGAATATACCCCTAGTAGAAAATCATGTAGTCAGATAAATGACTTTTTTGATATGCCCCCTATTCTTCCAGACTCCCATACCCAGATACAAACCTACGAACCTACACCTTATATTCGCAGTGAAAGGTTAAAAGCAGGTCATATATTCGATTCGAAGGATCTCTTGGCAAGTCAGATCGGACTCAAGTTCTTGGAAGAGGGTTTCCAAAGTCACGCGCGGAAATCTGACAAAAGCAGATACGTAGTTGAATGTGCCAGAGAAAAGTGTGAGTGGAGGTTGTACGCGATTCACACGGGTCCCAAATGGGGGGCGATAATGATTAAAAAGTTGCACGACGTACACACTTGTACGAGGACGCAACTTAATCCCCACCACAAACAAGCCGGCAAAAAGACTTTGGGTGCG
Organism: Saussurea involucrata; assembly: GCA_033807775.1. Lineage (NCBI taxonomy): Eukaryota > Viridiplantae > Streptophyta > Magnoliopsida > Asterales > Asteraceae > Saussurea > Saussurea involucrata. The sequence goes on from CM066313.1 coordinate 85,537,564, forward strand.
ATGCTGAAAAACAAATTTCTTGATGTTAGCAGGTCATTGCGTCCAAAGGACATCGTCCACGATGTTCACCGGCAGTTCGGCGTCACGATTGATTACCACCAAGCTTGGCATGCGCGATGCCATGCACTGTTTATGGTGAGAGGCACGTTCGAGGAGTCGTATGAACGACTCCCGACATATTTATATAATTTGCAGCTGCAGAACCCTGGTACTGTCACGCAGCTACGGACTGATTCACGTCGACGGTTTGAGATGTACTTCGTGGCCCTTGGACCCGCGGTACGTATTTTAACACGTCATATGTTTACACATTATAAACTATAACATTTACAAATGAAAACCACCTATGTTTTTGCAGATCCGCACATTTCTGGCAAATCTACGTCGTGTCCTGATAATAGACGCAACCCATTTAAAGGGCCGTTACTTGGGTATGATGTTCCCGGCGGTTGCCATGGACGGGGATAACTCCATCGTTCCAGTAGCTTTCGGCGTAGGCAAGTCTGAAACCGGGGACGAGTGGACTTGGTTTATGTCCATGTTGAGACAAGCTATCGGAGACCCGCAAGGGTTGGTGTTTATGTCTGACAGGGCTCCTTCCATAAGCGCCGCAATCTCTGCCATGTACCCAAACGCCCCTCACGCTATATGCTGTCGACATTTGGAGATGAACGCCAAATCCAAGGACAAACGTATTACCACCTACAAGGATGTCTATTGGGCGGCATGCAGAGCATATACGGATCGGGAGTTTAACAAGTACATGAATATGCTACGATATAGTGCCGACGAAGCAGCCAAAGTCTTTGACGATGCTGGACCGGAGAGGTGGTCCGCGACCCATTTTCCTGGACAACGGTATGACATTCTGACCTCGAATAGTGCAGAGTCTGTGAATGCACTCTCCCGTTTTGCGCGTAGATGTCCGATTGTTAATCTTATGGACTACTTTAGGGCCTTTCAACAAGAGTGGTACCAAATTCGACGCCTAAAAAGAGCTGAGATGCAAAATGCACTCACACCAACGGTGGAGAATATCGTTCAGTACAGGGCGCGTCGTGCAGCGACATGGCCGGTAAGAGCAATCGGGTATGGGAAGTACGAGGTGCATGATGACTATATTCACGCGATTGTGAATATGGAAGACCACTTTTGTTCGTGTCGCGAATGAGATAAATCTGGGTTACCGTGCGGCCATGCCATCGCTGCAGCAAGATATATGGGTCGTACAGATTGCAGCGACTTGGCTGTACCTTTCTTCACGTCCGAATATTACCGGAAAACATACGTGGAGGTAATAAACCCAGTTGGACCCCCTGCAGCATGGGTGTATCCACCCGACCCGCTTCCGCCATGCTATCCACCTTTAATGGATAAGAACAGAGTCGGGAGACCGAGAAAGAACGACCGACGTCCATCACGTGGTGAAAGTTCGATACAACGAAGATGTACTCGGTGCCAATGCATAGGACACACTCGTGGAGAGTGTCCAAATCCCGCCCCTTCAACCGTGCCAAGGAGACATTCAGTCAGTCACACCCCGGGCCCGTCACAGCTTGAACCATATGGAACAAACACATATGATACTGTTGATCTGAACGCTGATTTGTAAAATATATATATATATATATATATATATTCATATTATATATATACACACATACATATGCTTCTAAATGAACATTGATAACACGGCTAGTTTGTAAATGATATATATATATATATATATATATATTCATATTATATATACACACATACATATGCTTTTAAATGAACATTGATAACACAGCTAGTTTGTAAATGATATATATATTCATATTATATATACACACACATACATATGCTTCTAAATGAACATTGATAACACAGCTAGTTTGTAAATGATATATATATTCATATTATATATACACACATACATATGTTTTTAAATGAACATTGATAACACAGCTAGTTTGTAAATGATATATATATTCATATTATATATACACACACATACATATGCTTCTAAATGAACATTGATAACACAACTAGTTTGTAAATGATATATATATTCATATTATATATACACACATACATATGCTTTTAAATGAACATTGATAACACAACTAGTTTCTATTCCATCCAACATGCTCTTCATCTTCAATCTTTCTGACCCTTCTTCAACGGCTTCTGCTTTTGCAACCACGTATGGCCATTGTGTACCACAACCCGGACACACTTTAGCAAATGAGTTGAGGGTTGTCATATATTCTACAAGAGGAGTAGGCCCACGTGGATAGAGTACGGCTACCAAAATCTAGCATCATTAACAAACAAAACCCCATGTTTGTTTATCCGAATGAGGTAACCTCTGACTTGATGTATCCAACCTAACCGTGGTTCAGCGGCTTAAAAACTTCTTTTCAGAGAAATTAACAACAACACAGTAAAAAAAATACAAACAACAACACAGTAAAAAAAATACAAAACAAAAAAAAATACAAAACAACTAAAACAACCACCACCTACTTAAAAATTGATTTAGTTTCATCAATCCAAGCTTGCTTCTCGTTTACCTTCGCTTGAATAATTGCGAAGTCTTGCAGAATATGGTGAATTGCTTCTTGTTCTCGACGAACACGAGCCTCCCGAGCTTTTATATCCCCTTTCATCCTTTTGATCTCCCTGTCTTCCTCTTCGATCTTTCTCAAATGGACTGCCTTCCTGTCCATAATTTTTTTCCACTATTCTGTTAGTTCATCTATCTCCTTTTCCTTTTTTGCTATGGCAACCTCGATTTGAGGTGACATTTTTCAGGAGTAGACTTAGGGTTTGATGACGATGCCATTTGTGGATGAAATGAGAGAAGAGAAATCAAGAGAGAAAGCAATTCAAAGAAAGAAAGCAAGAGAGAAATCAAGAAAGAAAGCAATAAACAAGTGTGAATTGGAATTGCATATTACTGATATTTATGGATGAAATCTCAAACATGCAAATGAATTTCAACCACAAATCGGTCTTCAAAGTACAATAATTGTGGAAAAAAACAGTAAAAGCATGCAAGATTCGTCTAAGTACAGGGACCAAAAGTGTAAATTTCCAGGGACCAAAACTGTAAAATTTGGTCCATCGCGGGCCATCGCGGGCAGAGGCCAAATGTGCACCGCGGCCAAAGTTGAGGGGCTCCGCGGGGCACTTTTGGCCAAAGTTCGTGCCACGTCAGCCCGCGATCGCGGGGGTCAAAGGAAGTCAAACGCGGGCAGGGACCAAAACTGCCAACACGGGCATTCTTGAGGGGGGAAATCTGGACCGCGGGCATTCTTGAGGGACCAACGCGGGCAAAGTGGGCATAGTTTGGTGACACGTGGCCTGGGGCCCGCGATCGTGGGCTCCATCACGGATTTTTGGGGCATTTTTGTAAGATGTGAGAGATTTGTGGCATTTTGGTAACTCGAAGTTGGACTTTTGGCATTTTAATTAATTTCCCTATTTTATATTAATGACATTTAAGTTATATTTATAAATTCGTAAAAGTAATGAATCAATAGATAATAGAAATATATTTTGAGCTTCAATTTACATTCTAATATAAGATAATAATCTCTTTATCTATTAATGCGTTCCCACCTGCATGCCTAACCGCTAAGGCCCATCCAAATACAGTCCTTCTAGATGTATGTATCTTCTAATAGTTCACTAACAAAAATCGCAATATTCATGATTTCTTTCATTTTTATCTACAATTTTTCAAAACTCTAAATAATTCACTCATCGCAACTCAAATTTCCTCCGAGTCTCCTAATTAAGAATTAAACAACCAACATTAATAGCATATCTCATATTAACATCTTGTTTGAATACCTTCAACTGACAACATAAGTTCACTTCCTTTTACATCTGCTAGCGCCTCCTAAAGTGTTATTTTGGCTCCGCCCTTGATTAGGATGTGTTTTTAATTCACGTTAAGATGGATTTATTTTAGCAAGATGATATGTACAAGAGGTTCTACATAACGATATAAGTTTGCATTAAGATGGATTTATCTTAGCAAGATAATATGTATAAGAAGTTCTACATAACAAGATGAGAAGTTTTAGGGCTACAACCAACATGTGAATTTCATGTGATATATACAAGTGTATGCACTGATGTTTTTACTTTATAAATGCTATATTTGTATGTTCATGCTATATGTTAATACTGTAATTTATGTATGCAAGAATTTTTATATGTTTACAAAAATGAATGGACATGGATATATTTGCACAATGTGATGGTGATTGTACAATAAGAATAAGGTATTAAGGTATATGGAGATTGACGACTACGATAGCCTTAGAGATTTGCCGTAAGAATAAGACAAGAGGGTCTCGTAATACTTTGCAATAATTAACCGTAAGAGCATGGCAAAAAGGTAGTAGAGAAGATAATTAGGGGACAGAGGTTAACAGTCTTTGAGAAATTTTAAGATAACAAGTATGTTTTGTAAGAGAGTATTCACACGTGTACTGAAAATTTTTCATTCTAAATTGTTGTTAAAAAAAGATTAAGTGTATTTTGCGTGAAAACAATGAACTCACTTGATTCTAGACCCGTCAAAAAGCTTTAAACTTTTACAACCCAGACAAGCATATAACATGTAACAATAGCAAGGGTTAATTAGAGGTTGAAACGCTCTTGGTTGTTATATTGCATTTCATTACTTTTGTTGCGTGTTTTAATTAATTAGACCGGATGATTATTTAGTTGCGATGAATTGAAAGCTTTATTTATGTTGTCACTACAACAAAATATGTTTTTTAGGATGTTCGATCCAACCATCATTGTACATTCTAATAGAGTAGTTGATGAGATTTTAATTAAAAAGAACTAAAAACTGTGTCATATATAAGAAGTTATTAGGACGAGGTTATACGAGATAACAAGTTCTATAACAAAGTTGGAAAATTAAATAGAAAGTTGGAAAATTAAATAGAACTCGAAAGGTAAATCATTACATTACCTTTTTACAGGATGTTTTTGAAAAAATGTTATATAAATTAGTCTTTTTATGGAGCTTGTTATATATGTCAATTCTCAAAATTGCCCTATAAAAAGATAATGGCACAATATATTTATTGAAGTTAATATTTTTCACACATACCAATCTTTTAGGGTGCGTTTGGTTCGCAAAATGATTTCCGAATGAATGGAATCTGTCAATGGAATTGGAATCTCGAAGGAATTGGAATGAAATGTTATCAGGTTTGACCAAGTGTTTGGTTGGCAGGAAATGGAATGTAATCTGTCAAATGAATTGGAATCCGTTTGTTTGGTTTGCATTTGAATTGGAATGGAATAATGAAAAATGACAAAAATACCCTTTTTGATTTTTTAATTATAATAAATTTAATGGGTAAAATATGTAATTTACCATTGTTTGATTTGTTTCCATCAATTTATTTTCAAATTTGGTAATTGATTTATTAATGAAAAAAATTAAACCACTTTCCTTATCTCATCCCCTCCCCCATTTTTTTGACCTACCTGCTATCCCCCCCCCCTTTCTTTTCCCTTCGTCTTTCCCTATGGCAGCACCCTTCTTCTTCTTCTTCGCAGCACCCCCTTCCTCTCTTGTTTGACAGACCAGTGAACTAGTGAAGGAAGATGTGTGAAGATGATCCATGGAGAAGAAGAATGTTGGTGCAAGTGTACCACATCTCTATATATTTTATATATTTATTTTGATGATTACAAACACACCGTATTATTGTTTTTCTAACAATTTTATCCAAGTGTGCAGCTTATTGGACAACATGAAGATTTTATCTGAAGAGTCCAAGACTGGTGTTTACGTCATCATATATCTCATAATAATAAACACCCTAAAATAATATACCACTTGGATATTTATAAACCCTTAAATACTGTTTTTAAATTAAAGATATTTAAATTTTATTTAAAACTAAAGTTTTATTAAAATTATTAAAATAATCCTTTAAAATAATTTGTCAACCTCAAATCTGGTTTCACATCTTCTTTTACTGTTCATTCATTATTTGTGAAGAAGTTTCAGCCGAAAGCAACCAGCGCTGCCATGCTCCCCTTGTACGATGTGTCAGGCGGTATACCGCCAAGGACACCGCGGTATACCGCGGCTGGATGTCTGGTGTCAGGTTCTTGCAGGTGTCAGGCGGTATACCGCGTGGTGTATGGCGGTATACCGCGGCTCTGCTGGTACGAGTTGCAGGCTTTTGCAGGTTGACTTACTTTTGGTCAGCTACTTTTTCTGGGCGGTATACCGCGCCCATATAGGCGGTATACCGCGGTGAACTTTTGACCGTTGCCACGTCCAGCTTAAATACATGCAGCTTCTCAGCATTTATAAAACCAGACTTGTAGACATTGAATACACAGCTTCCAAAAGGATTACTCAGCTCCTCATCTCATTTAATAACTTATTCAAGTTATAATTTTTGAGTGATCAACCTCTCACAAATCCAAGTGTTATACTTATACAAGAGTGATTAATATTGTGAGATATATTCTCTTGTAAGTATTTCAATAGTGTGAGTGATTCACGTTCTCGAGCAAAAGCAAGAGATTTTATTATCATTGTATCAAGGTTTGTGTTCTACCATAAAGAACACTTATAGTGAATCAGTGTGTCGAGAAGTGTCTCGGCAAGTGGACTAGCCAGCCAGTTGGTGGTGAACCACTTTAAATCTCGGTGTCGGTATCAACATTCTCTACCCTTATCTCTTTATATTCTCGTTGTGCACTTAATTTTATTTATATATTTGTTGTGCATGCAATATTTATTGTTGATTTTGATAAGAGAATTTTTATTTGTGAAACATTTTTAAATACAACCTTTACCCCCCCTAAGGTTGTCCTAACAATTGGTATCAGAGCAGGTTGCAAGTTTTCTTTTAAAAATCGTTGTATTTTTAAAACTTGTTCCTATTTTAAATGGCAACCTCTGAGGGAATTATTTCTACAAAAATTCCGCAAATTGACACCGAAAATTTTGGTCTTTGGGCAAATCTTTTTGAATGCTACGTTCGTGGCAAAAGTCGAAAAATTTGGGACATTATTAAAAATGGAGATTATAAACCCACCAAAACCAAAGATGGAGTAATTAGTGAAAAACCAGTAGCGGAATGGTCCGCCGCTGAGGATGCTTGGGTTTGCTTAAATTTTGAAGCTAAAAATATTCTTTTTTCGGCACTTACTAAAGATGAGATTGAACGTGTTTATTCTTGTGAAACTGCTCACGATATTTGGGAAAATCTAAATAACACTCATAGAGGAAATTCTCAAGTCAAAAGCTCAAAAATAAATATTCTTGTACATGATTATGAAATGTTTGAGATGTTGAAAGATGAGTCAATCGACTCAATGTTTAAACGTTTTAACCTTATCATGGTGAGCTTGAAAGGTCTTGGTAGAACTTATCCAAACGAAGATTACGTGCGAAAAATTCTTCGAGCGCTTCCTCCGGAGTGGATGCCGAAAATCACATCGTTGGAAGACTCCCGTGACCTCTCAATGATGAAATTAGATGATCTCATTGGAAATCTCAAAGTGCACGAAATTGCACTAAAAAGGAACAAAGATCGGGAGCATGATAAAAAGAAATCCTTGGCGCTTAAAGCTTCAACTTCAAGTGACGAGAAGGAGAAGAAGAAAAAGAAGGAGAAAACTAGCTCCTCAAAGGATCAACCCGAACATCTTGACGATGTAGCCATGTTGGTAAGAAATTTTTCTAAATTTTTAGCTAACAAAAAGTTTTCAAGAAATGATAGGTTTCAAAGAAAAGGAGATTATCGCCGTGGTGGAGAAAACCGAAGCCGAAAGTTCCATAAACGGAACGACAAAATAAATAAAAATGGCGGATCAAGCGATGATGAAGAAGCCAAGAAAAAGAAGGGCTTTTGCTACTCATGTGGAGACAAGGATCACTATGCCAACGAGTGTCCAAAAAGAAATAAACCTAAACTCAAGAAGGAGAAAGCCTTCGTTGGAGGCGCGTGGAGCGCAAGTGAAGATGAAAATGAGTATGAAGCCACTTGTCTCATGGCGGAAGGCGACGATGAGGTAAACTCGTGTTACTCAAATTACTCTAGCGATGATGAAAGTAATGATGATGATGATCTTGATATGTTAAATGATGCCTTTCAAAAAATGGTTATGCTTACAAATAATTATAAAGATGAGAACGCCAAACTAAAGGAAGAATTATTATTAAGTAAAAAGGAAATTCATGATAGCAAACAAAAAATTGCATGCGATAATGAAAAAATCATAAATTTAGAAAATAAATTAAGTGAAAAATATGTTTGCAATTCTTGTGACATTTTAAATAAAGAAATTGCATGCCTTGAGAAAAGAATAGTTGAAAATGATTTATGTGCAAAATGTGATATTCTTAAAAATGAAAATGCATGTTTAAAAGCTAAATGCGATTCATATGAAAAGGACAATCTATTGGCTAAAGCATTTCAAAGTAGTAATGAAAAAGTTCTTAACATGCTAAATATGTCTAACCGTATAAAATGTAGAAAAGGTATTGGTTCCGATGCTTGCAAATAAAAATGTTCTTGTATGCCAATTAAAAGATATTTTGAATCACCTAAAGTAAATACAAGAAATCGATATGTGCAAAAACCTCCGTATGTACCTAAAATGAATAATGTAAAATATATACTGAGAAAACCGTATGCTCGCATGTATAACGATAAGTATTCTAAACCTAAAAATAATGCGAATATAAATGCTTGCTTTTATGTGTATGATAAATACAATCGCAAAATTAAAATGATAAATAAATGGATTCCGAAAGGAATGTTTAATGTTGACAATCCCGGTGGGATGCGTTTGTGGTTTTAAACCATTTTTTTTGTGGTTTGTATGTTGTCATGTTTATTTCTTGTCGGCAACATGTTCTTTATTTGTCTTTTGCAGTTTTAATGTTTTATACTAACTGTTAAAAGGACCCATAAGAAAAGGGTACCACGAAAATTTTTTCTTTGCTTTTTGTAGGTGTTCCCTGACGAGGTCATAATACGTGGTTTTTTTTTTGCTCACATAAAATTAACCAAAAAAATTCTTATTTTAAAATCGGTTGTGTGTAAGATTGGTTAAAGGAAACATTGAAAGCCGAATGCTGCCAGTCAACTTACTGTCGCGGTATACCGTGACCCTAAGGCGGTATACCGTGTTCTGTTCACCACCACCACGTGTCACTCTGTGATTCACCGACAAAATCTGTTCAAACTGACCCCGGTATACCGCGTTCCCTAGGCGGTATGCCGCACCGCTGTTTCCCCACTGTCACGCGTGTTTAAAGATGTCAAGTCTTTTCAACTCTTTTTCTGACTCGGTATACCGCGTGCTCCTAGGCGGTATACCGCGCGCCTTCGACGGATTTAAATCTATTACAGGTAAGTTTTTGTTTCCCTTCTTTTTTATCCAAAGAGCTCTCTCTCTCTCTCTCTCTCTCCCTCCTCTTGCCGCCGACCGCCGCCTACGACGTCCGCCGTCAACAACCGAAGTTTTTTTCCGGCCACCGGAACTCCAACCTTTCGACAACAGTTTTCTCTCCTTCCTTCAAATGGCTCCAAAAAGGGCTCGTACCTCTCGGGGAGCTTCCAGCTCTCAAAACCCATCTGACCCTCCTCAAAACCGTCGTGCTCAAAGACGACATATTTTTGAATCGCGACCTTGTAACCCAGGTCGATCTGTCGATTTAGTGGGTCTAGAACATCTTGGTACCTTTGAAGCTTTCTCTTCTATTGACTGGGAACCTTTTCTTTCTTTTCAAGGAGATGTACCTTTTTCAAGTATGGTCGACTTTTATGCTGGGTATGACTTTAACGAGACCACCCATCGTGTCTCTCTTCAAATTTACAACCACTCTTTTGACTGGAGTTTAGAAGATTTTTCTCGTGTACTGGGTCTAACCCATTCCAATATAAATGTGTTTTCAAATAATACTGCCTTTACTTCCCTGCTTACCCAGGTTCAAGAAACTCAGGAAACCATTCTCCAATCTATTTTAGCTCCTGCTTTTCGAAATAATTTTCCCTCAATTTTAACTGATCAACATCTTCCGGAAAATCTTCGTTTTTGGAATAAAATTATCCTTTTTAACGTTTTGGGACGCGCTGGAAATTTTGACAGATTGGGTGCACTTCAGTGCTATATCCTTTACTGTCTCCGGCATAGCATCCGTATTAATGCCACCTACATTATTGCTCACCGTATGGTGATTTCCGAGTCTGGTCACCAGTCTCTTCCGTTTGGTTACTTAATTCGAAACCTTTTTACAAACCTTCAAATTCCTATCATTGGTAGGATGTTAGCTCCTACTCCTTCTCTCAATGCACTGACTGTTAGTCGAATGAGTGCTCCACCGGGACGGGCTCTTCATCGTCCTCAAGATCCGACTCCCGAGGAAGACGATCCATACGCAATCCCGGCGGGTGCAATCTCAAATCGTCAAATATACTCCGCGATCATTGACTTGCGCCGGAGTTACGATGCCGATCAACGTGTGGTGCAAGACCGCTTGGAAGACATTGACGAGCAGTTGTGGACTTTATCTAATCAACTGAACGAAATTGAATTTATAGATAGCGATTAATTTTTTATGTCTTCTTAAAACTTTATTTAATTAACATTATTATTGCTCTGTTCTAATGTTTATTCTCCTGCTTCGTTATTCTTATTGAATTTTTTTTAGAGAGCTTATTTTATCTAACCCTTGAGAAAATGCTAACTCTCAAATACTTCATTTTTTAAGGGGGAGCATTTTTCAAGGGGGAGCATAGCGTCTTTCTTAACCCTTTTTGCTTCGACAAAAGGGGGAGAGAAACCGAGTATGCTCTCGTGTTTAGCGGTTGTGTTTGTCATCATCAAAAAGGGGGAGATTGTTGGTGCAAGTGTACCACATCTCTATATATTTTATATATTTATTTTGATGATTACAAACACACCGTATTATTGTTTTTCTAACAATTTTATCCAAGTGTGCAGCTTATTGGACAACATGAAGATTTTATCTGAAGAGTCCAAGACTGGTGTTTACGTCATCATATATCTCATAATAATAAACACCCTAAAATAATATACCACTTGGATATTTATAAAACCTTAAATACTGTTTTTAAATTAAAGATATTTAAATTTTATTTAAAACTAAAGTTTTATTAAAATTATTAAAATAATCCTTTAAAATAATTTGTCAACCTCAAATCTGGTTTCACATCTTCTTTTACTGTTCATTCATTATTTGTGAAGAAGTTTCAGCCGAAAGCAACCAGCGCTGCCATGCTCCCCTTGTACGATGTGTCAGGCGGTATACCGCCAAGGACACAGCGGTATACCGCGGCTGGATGTCTGGTGTCAGGTTCTTGCAGGTGTCAGGCGGTATACCGCGTGGTGTATGGCGGTATACCGCGGCTCTGCTGGTACGAGTTGCAGGCTTTTGCAGGTTGACTTACTTTTGGTCAGCTACTTTTTCTGGGCGGTATACCGCGCCCATATAGGCGGTATACCGCGGTGAACTTTTGACCGTTGCCACGTCCAGCTTAAATACATGCAGCTTCTCAGCATTTATAAAACCAGACTTGTAGACATTGAATACACAGCTTCCAAAAGGATTACTCAGCTCCTCATCTCATTTAATAACTTATTCAAGTTATAATTTTTGAGTGATCAACCTCTCACAAATCCAAGTGTTATACTTATACAAGAGTGATTAATATTGTGAGATATATTCTCTTGTAAGTATTTCAATAGTGTGAGTGATTCACGTTCTCGAGCAAAAGCAAGAGATTTTATTATCATTGTATCAAGGTTTGTGTTCTACCATAAAGAACACTTATAGTGAATCAGTGTGTCGAGAAGTGTCTCGGCAAGTGGACTAGCCAGCCAGTTGGTGGTGAACCACTTTAAATCTCGGTGTCGGTATCAACATTCTCTACCCTTATCTCTTTATATTCTCGTTGTGCACTTAATTTTATTTATATATTTGTTGTGCATGCAATATTTATTGTTGATTTTGATAAGAGAATTTTTATTTGTGAAACATTTTTAAATACAACCTTTACCCCCCCTAAGGTTGTCCTAACAAAGAAGATGAAAGAAGCCGATGAAAAGAAGAAGTTGATGAAGCTGACGAGAACTGATGAAAAGAGAAAGTGAAGAAGTTGGTCCATGGAGAAAAAAAAGTCGATCTGTGTAAAGTGGATGGAAAAAAGTCGAAGTAATGAAAAGAAGAAGATGAAGATGATGAGCGGCAAGGGTATTTTTGTCATTTTACAAAAATTGGATGGAATGGATTTCAATTCCATCTCATTTAGGAAGGAATGATCAAATCCATGTTTAAAGGAATGTTTGAAATTCAATTTCATTCCATGGGTAACCAAACAGCATGATGGAATTTGGTCAACGGAATTGATCATTCCAATTCCATCAGATTCCGTCGAAATTCGACGAACCAAACGCAACCTTAGAGTTTTGAACCCGTTAAAAATCCCTAGCCGGAGAAAGATAGGTAGTTGAATCCAAATGAATCGAACTCAATTCTGCTCCCTGGTATGGGGACCTACTTTCAAGATGTCTACAACATGACATTTAAAATATGATAGTTCAGTGGTTTTCTTAAATAAAAATTTATGTTTACAAATTTATAATATTCTATTTTTGAGCATAATTTGGGTAAAAAGTTGATTACCGGCAACCTTAATCGGTCCCATACAGAATCTGCCTCTAAGGACACCAATGTGAGGGGACATTTTTGTAATAACCCGGATTTCTAGCTAAGACTTGAGAGTTTGGTGGCCAAAGTCAAATTAAGAGAAGTTATAAAGAGGGACCTTTTTGCAATTTTTGAAAGATATAAAAGGATACAAATCCCTAGGTTATCATTTATTGTCTCAGTATTCTCTTGATTTGCCGGCTGAGGAGAGAAACCAGGAAGAAATTGGAGGAGCGTTTTGGTAACGATTTCATTTGGATAAGTTCCAATTTGGTAAGTAATCAATCCCTCTATACTATTTCATGCATAGTAGGTAGCTGAGTAAATCAAATGTTTGGTTTATCTTTATGTTAAGCTGTGTAATATTGATAAGAACATTAATGGGGTTTAACTCTAAATTGGACTGTTGCAAAGATTTAATCAAGTGTTTATGTGAGTTTTTGAGGTTAAGGTTAAGCACTTTTCAACTTATGAAAAAGAAAGTTATGGCTGAGTCTTTGGATTTAAGCTGATTAGGAGAGACTGGACTTGTGGTTCGTCTAATCCGATTCCGGAATTTGTAAATTTATGGATCCGGAATTAGTGGATCCGGAACTAGTAGATCCGGAACTACCAAAATCAGGATCCAGAACGTGTCTCATTACTTGATCCGGAATTGGGCCAACTTGGAAGCCCGAAGTCGTGGACCGAATGAAATGGGAGATCCGGAATTTGTGTAAAATACCGGAACTGGGCTCTCAGTTTAGTAGATCCGGAATTGTTACCATACCGGAACTTGGGCCGATGTTATGCAGGATCCGAAATGTTTATTTAAGTCCCGGAATTGGACTTCCGGTTTAGTAGATCCGGAATCCAATTTCTTTGGATCCGGAATGGCGTATCAAATGGACTAGATCCGGAACCCACTTAAACTAGATCCGATATTGCCCATCAAGTAAGTCCCGGAATTTGGGCTGTTGTGGTGGAACCGGAATTCGATTAAAGCATGGACCGGAATTGGGTTTTATTCCAAAGGAATCCAGAATTTAATTTGGGCCAGAGATCATTTTCTCTTTTGGGCCGATCTGATATTAAAAGAAAAAGGGCAGAAAATTAATTAATCTTGGGTATTTGGGCTTGGCCTAATTATAGATTCGGTATTGTTTTGGCGAGATCCGATATTTAATTAATGATCCGAAATTATTATTTTGGGTCCAGATTAGAGAAGGATCTAGGATCAGAAGTCGAGTGTCACTAATTAAAATTACGATATGATTTAGGTGTAAGAACGGTTCGGAACGAGACACGTGGTTAGGAAGTTACTACTATCAGGTGAGTTCCCTAAACCCTTTTTACACGAAATAAACTGCTAAATGTTTTACTGATTTTGGTTTATTATGAGCACGAATTGGTTACAAATTGTTACGTATGCTTTCCCATGAAAATTATGCTTTACCTAAAAGATTACTCAGCAAGATGAAATGATTTATAAAGATTTACACGGATTTCATGTTTCATGTTTTATTATGAACTATGTGTATGCTATGTGGAGTCGGTCTGCACCGTGGGATCAGAGTACCTCAGGATCCGATGATCCCTTGGGCATTTGTGATGAGCCGGTAGGTTGGAATTCGTTTCCTTCCTACTCGGATAGAGGGGAGTTTGCTTGGGCCCCGGTATGAGGCGAGAGGGGAGTCTGCTTGGGCCCCGATCGTGGTTAGCTTATGTGATCCTTACACACTGTGCAGTACCATGATTGATGCTTATGTGGATAATGTTAATGAGTTTTATAAATGATTTTATACTATTGTTATATGCTGTTTATGGAGGGAATTCACTAGACCTTTTGGTCTAACCCTCGCTTTTCAAAACTAAACCATTTTCAGGTAAACGTAGCGCTAGTTCTTCCGGAAAGAACTAAGAGATGATGTGAGAAGAAAATGGAGCTTAGAGCGACTCCAAATTTTGGCTAATATAACTATAGATAGAGGTTGTCGGCTGTGGACTCGAAGTTTTCGCTGTCCAAGTTGTTTAGTTTAAGACTTATGAATGATTAAAGACAAGTTTATTCATGTAATTTGAGATATTTAATCTATGTTATTGCATGCTTTATTTTGGGACGTTACAAATGGTATCAGAGCCTTAGTTTAAGGGATTTAGGTGAGCCTAAACTTAAACTGTAAGATGAGGAACACAACCGAGACATAGGATTGCCTCTAGGAACGATCACTCTAAACGCGCTTAGGAATAAGGTGCCAAGGACAAACGTGTAAGGTATGTTTGGATTACACCTGGCCAATGTAATTACGAATTTACAGGTACATGTGCGTGCTTGAATTGCCTTATATAGCAAACTTGTTGTGTCATGTCTAGCAAAGGTTAATCGTTGGTTTCTTTCAGTTTAGCGCTATGGCTGGAAGAACGTTGAGGAGCAGGTCCGTACCTGCTAATCCGAGAAATCAGAATGAGGAAGTCCTAGCTAACGAACCGTTGGAACCCACGAGGGCGACAGCTACCCGCGGAAGGGGTAGGGGTCGTGGTAGGGGTCGGGGAAGAACGCCTCGCCGGGTCGCCACTCAAGTGGCCGGGGATGGGGGAAACCCGATCCGGAGAACGACTCGAGTAACCCGAAGGGCGAAGAGTGTGGAAATCTCCGCCCACCAGGAAGAATCTCAACAGGAGAGTTCGACTACTGTGCGAATGGGTAATCAACCGAGTGGACGTGGTCGAGGCCGCGGATCTGCATTTGTCACTTGAGAGAATCTAGCTGCTGAGCTGGGTAAGATTCAGGAGACTCTGCAAGCTCTCCTTACCAAGCAGGATCAGTCAGCATCGGGAAGCAAATAGGTGAGTGAGAATAGGGAAAGTTTTGAACTGTCAAGTCCACTAGTGACTGGTACTGGAAGTCACTCGAAATTGACCCCTCCGGTGGTGAATGAGTCAGCAGCTAAGGGATGCAGTTACAAGGCCTTTGCCTCATGCAAGCTCCCTACTTTTAAAGGTGAGTGTGACCCCGTTTTGGCAATGAAATGGATTAAGGAGATGGAACTGGTGTTCGATACGTGCAAGTGTGCTGATGGGGATAGGGTTATGTTTGCCCTATCCATGCTGAAGTCTGATGCAGTTTACTAGTGGGATGTTGAGACCGGAGGAAAGGGCTCGGCAACGACTAAGGGGATGAAGTGGGAAACTTAGGTTTAAAGCGCAGTTTTGCGCACTCGCGACAGTGAAAAAGTTGAAGGAAGTGTTTATGGGATTGAAACAAGGGGAGTTGTTAGTGCGGGAGTATACTTCTAAGTTTATCGAGAAGTCTCGCTTCGCGGATCTGTATGTACCAACAGAGGAACGTCGGGTGGAACATTTCATTTATGGGCTGAAAAGTAGCATCAGAGAAATGGTATTGACGAGGAACCCCACTACCTTTCAGGCGGCCATCAATGCGACCGACTTGAAGGAGAAGGAAAAGAATCGTCAGATGTCTGAGAAAAGTGGGGAGAAACGCAAGTGGGACGGGCCCGGAAATGATGCAAGGAAGGGAAAAGTGTTTCGACCAGAAAATCGTGCGAGCATGGATTCAGCCGGTAGACCATGTAGGAAGTGTAACAAGGCGCATCGAGGAGAATGTATGGCAGGTTCAAATTCGTGCTACCGGTGTGGGTTGCCCGGTCACGTGTCGAAGGACTGTCCCAAAGGGAAATCATGTTTCCAATGTGGGGCTACTGGTCACATGCGGTATGACGGTTCGCAATTGAAAAGGGGAGGATCAGCTCAGTATGGTGAACGTCAGGGAGGGAAAGGCAATGATAAGGGAGCGGAACCGGCGTGTCCGAAGGGACGTGCGTTCCACATGACGGCGAAAGAGGCGGAGGAAGTCCCAGATGTTGTGGCAGGTACGTTTCTAGTGAACTCTTTGTGTGCCAAGGTGTTGTTTGATTCGGGTGCGAATCGTTCTTTTGTATCACATGCTTTTATGAAATGTTTGGGGGTGAGGCCAAGACGTTTGGAGAGAGCACTAGAGGTGGAAACTGCCGATGATAATCGTGTTTACATTAAGAAGATGGTAGAGGATTGTGTCATAGATATAGAAGGGAGGTTGGTTCCTATGCAATTATATCCCATGGCAATGGGAGAGTTTGACGTGGTGTTGGGTATGGATTGGTTAGCTAAGAATGATGCGAATATCGTTTGCAACAAAATGCTTGTCAGGATTCGGTTACCTGATGGGGATTCCGTAGTGATCTATGGGAATCGCCACGATAGGAAGACTAGCCTTATCTCTATGATTAGGGCTACTAAGTGTTTGAGAAATGGTTGTCAGGGATTCTTGGCGTACGTGGTGGACGCCAAGAAAGAGAAGTGTGGGGTGGAAAACGTGCGAGTAGTAAGTGAGTACCCGGACGTATTTCCGGATGACTTGACAAGTCTACCCCCAGATCGTCAGATCGAGTTCAGAATTGATCTGGTGCCGGGAGCCGCACCAATCGCCCACGCACCTTATCGATTGGCGCCGTCCGAAATGAAAGAAATGATGACTCAATTGCAGGAGTTATTAGACAAGGGATTCGTTAGACCTAGTACGTCTCCATGGGGAGCACCTGTGCTCTTCGTGAAGAAGAAGGACGGTACTATGCGAATGTGCATAGACTACCGAGAGCTCAATAAGGTCACGATCCAGAACAAATATCCGATACCGAGGATTGACGACCGGTTCGATCAATTGCAAGGAGCCAGTTACTTCTCTAAGATAGACTTGAGGTCGGGTTATCACCAACTCAAGGTAAGGGAGGAGGATGTACCGAAGACCGCTTTTAGGACCATGTATGGACACTACGAATTCTTGGTGATGCCGTTCGGGCTAACCAACGCCCCGACAGCTTTCATGGACTTGATGAATAGAGTGTGCCAGCCTTATTTAGACAAGTTCGTGATAGTGTTCATAGACGACATCCTGGTGTTTTCAAGATCGAAAGAGGAGCACGAAAGCCACTTTCGGACGATTCTCGAGCTATTAAAGCAAGAGAAACTGTATGCGAAGTTTTCTAAGTGCGAGTTTTGGTTGAGAGAGGTGAAATTCCTCGGACACGTGGTGTCTGAGAAGGGAATCATGGTAGATCCGTCTAAGATTGAAGCCATCCGGGATTGGGAGCAGCCAAAGAATCCGTCAGAAATTCGGAGCTTCCTCGGATTGGCGGGATACTATCGAAAGTTCATAAAGGACTTTTCGCGTATTGCCACGCCATTGACCTCTTTAACCAAGAAGAATGTCCAGTTCGCCTGGTCAGAAGCACAAAAAGAATCCTTTCAAAAGCTGAATGATATGTTGAGCAGCGCTCCGGTGTTGTCGTTACCGGACGGTTCTGATGACTTCGTGGTTTTCAGTGACGCATCGAAGCTAGGATTGGGTTGCATACTCATGCAACGGGGAAAGGTGATCGCTTATGCCTCCCGGCAGTTGAAGGATCACGAGGTTCGATACCCCACTCATGATTTAGAGTTGGCGGCCGTGGTTTCCGCTCTGAAGATTTGGCGGCATTACCTTTATGGGACGAAGTGTCAGATCTTCACGGACCATGAAAGCTTATGTCATCTCTTCGATCAAAAAGAGTTGAATATGCGCCAAAGAATATGGATTGAGTTGTTGACAAATTACGACAGCAAGATTGAGTATCATCCAGGGAAGGCAAACGTAGTGGCGGACGCTTTGAGCCGAAAGGAAAGGAATGAGACCCCCAGCATTGTGGCCATGAGGGCTGAGGTGACGTTCAATTTGTTAGCCGAGATAAAGAAATGTCAAGCTGAAGCACTCGAAACTGAAAATCTCAAGAGGGAAAGAATGGTAGGGCAAACGACCACACTAGTAGAAGATAGTCGAGGGGTGAAGTGTCTCAGTGGGAGAATCTGGGTCCCGAAACTTGGGGAGCTTAGGAAAGTGATTTTAGAGGAAGCCCATAAATCAAAGTACTCGATTCATCCAGGAACTAACAAGATGTACGGGGATCTACGTCGGGACTACTGGTGGCCCGGAATGAAAAATGACATAGCTCGTTTTGTAGAGACCTGTATAACGTGTCCGCGAGTAAAGATCGAGCATCAACGACCGTATGGGAAGCTTCAGTCCTTGAAGATACCTATGTGGAAGTGGGACTAGATTACGATGGACTTCGTAACCCATTTGCGTAAAACCCCAAAGGGTTATGACGCCATATGGGTGATCGTGGATCGACTCACGAAATCAGCGCATTTCTTGCCTATACGAGAGTCTTACTCGTTGGAGCGGTTAGCAAAGTTATATATCGACAAGATCGTAACCCGCCATGGTGTGCCATCGTCGATAGTATCAGACCGAGATAGCAGGTTTACCTCCACGTTTTGGAGGAGTTTCCAAAGAGAAATGGGTTCACAGATCAAGATGAGTACCGCTTATCATCCTCAGACCGACGGTCAGAGTGAGCGAACAATCCAGACGTTGGAAGATATGTTAAGGGCTTGTGCCTTAGACTTTCAGGGCTCTTGGGAAAAGCATCTACCGCTGATCGAGTTCGCTTACAATAACAGCTATCACTTGAGTATCAAGGCAGCGCCGTATGAAGCACTTTATGGTAGGAAATATCGGACACCCTTGTGTTGGAATGAGGTCGGAGAAAGACAGTTAGCCGGGCCAGAAATAGTGCAACTGACTTCGGACAAGATAATCCAAGTGCGGGAAAGGCTGAAGGTCGCTCGTTACCGACAAAAGAGTTATGCGGATAAGAGACGGAAGGACATAGAATTTCAAGTCGGAGATTATGTATTGTTAAAGGTATCACCTTGGAAGGGACTTGTACGATTTGGAAAACGTGGGAAGCTAAGTCCACGTTACATCGGGCCGTTTGAGATCACGGAGCGAATTGGAGAAGTAGCGTATAGGTTGTATCTACCTGAAGAATTGCAAGGAATTCACAATGCGTTTCATGTATCTAATCTGAGGAAGTGTCTGGCAGATGTGGATAAGTCGGTACCGCTAAAAGATATAAGGGTGGATGAGAAATTGAATTTTGTAGAGGAACCCGAAGCCATCACGGATTTTAAAGTGAGAAAATCAAGGAACAAGGAGATCAGACTCGTGAAAGTACAATGGCGACACCATAAAGGCCCGAAGGCGACGTGGGAATTGGAATCGGAGATGAGAGCGAGGTACCCACATCTTTCCCTTAAGGAATTCCGGGGACGGAATTCTTTTAAGGGGGGAGTGTTGTAATAACCCGGATTTCTAGCTAAGACTTGAGAGTTTGGTGGCCAAAGTCAAATTAAGAGAAGTTATAAAGAGGGACCTTTTTGCAAATTTTGAAAGATATAAAAGGATACAAATCCCTAGGTTATCATTTATTGTCTCAATATTCTCTTGATTTAGTGGCTGAGGAGATAAACCAGGAAGAAATTGGAGGAGCGTTTTGGCAACGATTTCATTTGGAGAAGTTACAATTTGGTAAGTAATCAATCCCTCTATACTATTTCTTGCATAGTAGGTAGCTGAGTAAATCAAATGTTTGGTTTATCTTCATGTTAAGCTGTGTAATATTGATAAGAACATTAATGGGGTTTATCTCTAAATTGGACTGTTGCAAAGATTTAATCAAGTGTTTATGTGAGTTTTTGAGGTTAAGGTTAAGCACTTTTCAACTTATGAAAAAGAAAGTTATGGCTGAGTCTTTGGATTTAAGCTGATTAGGAGAGACTGGACTTGTGGTTCGTCTAATCCGGAACTAATAATTCCGGAATTTGTAAATTTATGGATCCGGAATTAGTGGATCCGGAACTAGTAGATCCGGAACTACCAAAATCAGGATCCGGAACGTGTCTCATTACTTGATCCGGAATTGGGCCAACTTGGAAGCCCGGAGTCGTGGACCGAATGAAATGGGAGATCTGGAATTTGTGTAAAATACCGGAACTGGGCTCTCAGTTTAGTAGATCCGGAATTGTTACAATACCGAAACTTGGGCCTATGTTATGCAGGATCCGGAATGTTTATTTAAGTCCCGGAATTGGACTTCCGGTTTAGTAGATCTAGAATCCAATTTCTTTGGATCCGGAATGGCGTATCAAGTGGACTAGATCCGGAACCCACTTAAACTAGATCCGGTATTGCCCATCAAGTAAGTCCCAGAATTTGGGCTGTTGTGGTGGACCCGGAATTCGATTAAAGCATGGACCGGAATTTGGGTTTTATTCCAAAGGAATCCGGAATTTAATTTGGGCCGGAGATCATTTTCTCTTTTGGGCCGATCTGATATTAAAAGAAAAAGGGCAGAAAATTAATTAATCTTGGGTATTTGGGCTTGGCCTAATTATAGATTCGGTATTGTTTTGGCGAGATCCGATATTTAATTAATGATCCGAAATTATTATTTTGGGTCCAGATTAGAGAAGGATCTAGGATCAGAAGTCGAGTGTCAAAAATTAAAATTACGATATGATTTAGGTGTAAGAACGGTTCGGAACGAGACGTGTGGTTAGGAAGTTACTACTATCAGGTGAGTTCCCTAAACCCTTTTTACACGAAATAAACTGCTAAATGTTTTACTGATTTTGGTTTATTATGAGCACGAATTGGTTACAAATTGTTACGTATGCTTTCCCATGAAAAGTATGATTTCCCTAAAAGATTACTCAGCAAGATGAAATGATTTATAAAGATTTACACGGATTTCATGTTTCATGTTTTATTATGAACTATATGTATGCTATGTGGAGTCGGTCTTCACCGTGGGATCAGAGTACCTCGGGATCCGATGATCCCTTGGGCATTTGTGATGAGCCGATAGGTTGGAATTCGTTTCCTTCCTACTCGGATAGAGGGGAGTCTGCTTGGGCCCCGGTATGAGGCGAGAGGGGAGTCTGCTTGGGCCCCGATCGTGGTTAGCTTATGTGATCCTTACACACTGTGCAGTACCATGATTGATGCTTATGTGGAGAATGTTAATGAGTTTTATAAATGATTTTATACTATTGTTATATGCTGTTTATGGAGGGAATTCACTAGACCTTTTGGTCTAACCCTCGCTTTTCAAAACTAAACCATTTTCAGGTAAGCGTAGCGCTAGTTCTTCCGGAAAGAACTAAGAGATGATGTGAGAAGGAAATGGAGCTTAGAGCGACTCCAAATTTTGGCTAGTATAACTATAGATAGAGGCTCTCGGCTGTGGACTCGAATTTTCCGTTGTCCAAGTTGTTTAGTTTAAGACTTATGAATGATTAAAGACAAGTTTATTCATGTAATTTGAGATATTTAATCTATGTTATTGCATGCTTTGTTTTGGGACGTTACAATTTTTTTACTCACTCAGCGGTTGAGGCTAGTGGAGGGGTCTGAGATCGAACCCATAACCTGTTATGTATTTGGGCAAAGTCACCATACCCCTTTACCAATTGAGCTACACGCCAGAGACTATTTTTGTGCATAATATTATACTTTATTCTCTTAATTGCATGAAAAAACACAATACATTACTCAATATTAAGCTTTTTAAAAGTAAGTTTCCTAAAAAAGAAATAGAATTCATGAATACATTACATTATGATGCAATTTGCCTTTTTGATTTGTAAAACTAATGAATCTTAACAAACCATAGATTGTAATTAAGTTTTATTTTAGACGTTGGTTAAGTCATCAATTATTGATATTTGTAAATAAATAGTTACACTCTAACTTGATAGCTTGACATCTACATTATCAATAGTCAAAGACGGTCGAATTAATCTAATTTTTTTTTTCAAATGGTAACACCATTTAACTATAAGAAATAAATATACGTACATCTTGTCACAAAATCATCATTGATCTGTTGGTCAATTCATTACTTTTTATATGTGAAGTCTCGTGTTCAATTTTTTATTGCATTTTTTTTCAGAAACATAATAAATCTGAAAATTAACAGCTAAAAACTAAGAATATGAGATTAACATGATTCTAACTTAGGTTTGAGATGAAAGAAGAGTCTTGCAAACCAACTCTACCAAGAGAAATTTATATTCAAATTTGTAGTTTTAAAATATATGAGGGAGCTTCTTTTGTAATCCAGTTTTATACCAATCTAGACAATCCATTATCTTGATCGACGGTTGAGAAATTTTCGGATTTAAATTTATTAAAAAAATATAAGGAAATGGTAGTTTGAGAATAGTTTTTAGGTATTTAAATATAAAATCTATTAATTATTTTGAATTAATCTAATTCTGGTTACAATATATCCTTAATTTCTCCATATTTTCCTCAATCTCCCTCTCTCTCTCAAAAAATTTCGGCCACCATGATGAACAAGAAAGTGAACCCGTCTCTCTCTCTCTCTCTCTCTCTCAGTCCACTGCAGGTCAAATTTTGAGGTGGTATCAGTGGGAACCATTGGAGAGGCGACGGATCCCATCCGGTGACTCCATGCATGGAACTCCCGGAGATCCTTCAATTTCCGACATTGATTATATGTCAGTTCTCTTACACAGAGTGTGTAAAACGCTTTCGTTGCTGAATTGATGGTATCCTTTTGGAGCAAGGATCAAGAGTTTATATAAGGGCATGGCAGATCCATCTTCGAAATGTTGTAACGAGTTGTACGATACAAATAGATTAAGCATGGATTTGGATCTTTATATGAAAAGTTGGGAGATGTATAATGAATTTAGGGTTTACAGCGTTGAACAAGAAAGTGAACCCGTCTCTCTCTCAAAAAATTCCGGCCACGGTTTCATATATTTTCATAAACGGTTTCATATAATTTTCTCTCATATGAATAATCTGATTTTTAAGTTTCATATACTTTCTCTTATATGAATATTCAGATTTTTTCAAAATAATTATATATTTTTGAAGTTTCATATGTTTTTTCTCCTATGAAACGTGAAAATTTCAAAAAAAAAACGGTTTATGAAACTTAAAAAACTTGAAACTTTCGAAAAAAACAGTTTATGAAAAAACAGTTTATGAAACTCGAAAAAATTATGAAACTCGTGGAATTAGGGGGAGGTCGTCGGAGAGAGAGGGATGAAGATAATTGAGAAAATTAAGGAAGTTTGTTGTTACTAAAAGGGAAAAGTTCAAAAAAACCCAACAAACTATCTCATTTTGAATGGTTAAGTCCCTAAACTATTTTTTTGAATAAAAAAACCATTAAACTTTCTCATTTTGAATGATTAAGTCTCTAAACTATTTTTTGGAGTGAAAAAACCATTAAAACTTCTCACTTTGAATGAAAAAACCATTAAACTTTCTCATTTTGGATGATTAAGTCCTTGAACGTTTTTTAATAAATAAATCATCGAACTTTCAAAGTTGGTTACGTACATCGTTTTAACAACAAAAAAACTACATGTAACCGACTAGAAATTTTTATAGTAGAATAAAATCAAAATGGGTTTTACCGTTTACAAACCGTACGTCATTCAAACTCCTAGCAAACAACGGTACCGCTCCCCCTCGCCACTCCTCGTCATTCTCTGTTCTACATATCATCTATCAAACTGTTTTCCTCGGTTATTGCATGGGGTCTGAATGAAGTAAGGTTTGGAAACGGTAAATTTAATTTTTTTAATTTTAAAACATTTTTAGTCGGTTATAGGAATTTTTTTAAAGTTCGGTGATTTATATTTTTTAAAAAATGTTCAGGGACTTGATCATACAAAATGAAAAAGTTTAATGGTTTTTTCATCCAAAAAGTAGTTTAAGGACTTAATCATTCAAAATGAGAAAGTTTAATAGTTTTTTCATTCAAAAAAAACAGTTTAGGGACTTAATCATGCAAAACTGGATAGTTTGTTGGGTTTTTCTAGACTTTTCCCTTACTAAAAATATGAATTATTCATAATATTACGAATTTGGGAAAAAAAAAGAACCAAATACCCTTGGTTTACAAATTTATACCATTATTTCGGTTTACAAAATAAGGCCTCTAAAATATAAATTAACGGTGACAATTTTCATAACCCTATATTTTTTTTACATTGCAACGGAATCACGAACGAAGCAGTGCTCCGTACCACTGTATCTAATACAACAGATCCGTCCATATCAATAGTTACAAAATATACAAGTTACTTATCAAAATAATTAATTACGAAACATAAATCTATTACATTGAGGAAAAAAATTATATATTGTTACAATAAAAAGGAAAAAAAATTGGTTGTATTTTAATTGTATATCTTCCACATGCATGTGTTCAGTGTTCTCTCCACATTGTGTATGCGAACTCTTTGTTTATTCATTGACTCATCACTTCCATGAAACACTTGGTATCTCCAGAGAAACAAGGGCTGTACAACATCAACAGCAAGGTCAGATTTCCCCCATTTCTTATTTTCTCTCCTTTTTTTATTTCTTTGTATCTAAATGCCAGAAATTAATTAACAAGGATATTGGTCGAAATAATTGGTGTATTTCAATCATTTGTGGATGGGTTTTTGCCTTTTTAGCCATTTTTTTGCAGAATACTCAACATCATTGACTTCTCCAGTTTGGGTTCCCTCCCCACATTTTTCATATAAATTTCAGTATTTAATTTAAATTTTTGTCTGAAATAATTGCTGGGATTCAATCATTTGTGGACACATTTTGTGGGTTTTTGTTCATTAGTAGAGATCTTTAAAAAGGATCTCCAGATTTTCTATTTAATGGTGTAGTTGTTCTTCTTCAAACACAAAAAGAAACCTGAGGATTTGCACAGCATATATATATCAGTAGATCATATCAATCTGTAAGTGTCTATATAGATTAATGGAACAAATTGCCTTTTTTAATTTCTTTAATCTTTTAATGATTTGTGTTTTGTATTGAACCTTAACATGTCAAAAGTGAACCCTTATGGTAGCGGTGTACGCAGGTTGGGTTGGACGGTTTTTGACAATTTTACAATCCAACCCAATTATGGCGGTTTGGAAATTTTGAACCCAACCCAACCCAACCCATTCAAAAATATAACCCAACCCAACCCTTGCGGGTTGTGGCGGGTTGGGCCGGTTGAGCGGTTTGGTTGTATACATAAAATTCACGATTAAAAAACGACAAATAAAAGTAAAATACTCCCAACAAAAATATTATACAATCATCCAAATATATTAAATCCTTAAGTCTTAACATCAAAAGTGTAAAGTATAGCATCGAGTTCAAATCCTCAATCAAGTACGACCGTAAGCAGTAATCAAAATTATACATAGCAAAAAACATATAAAAATATTGACTATGACTAAAAAACAGTAATCATAACTGCAAAAATATTTTTAAAAAATACAAAACCAGTAAGCAGTAATCAAACTTATACAAAGTAAAACAGTAAGCACTAAAACACTAAAATACTAAAACAGTAAGCACTAAAACAATAAAAAGAACTAGTTGCTAAATCAATACCTATTTGATTTGTTTCCTAAATAGTCGTTAAACAATCGGCACTCGACAGCAGCAGCGTGGTCGGCCTCAGGTAATGTCAAGTAGTTTGGGCCTTAGATGTTAGAACTTAGAACTAGTTAAGTCAAGTAGTTTGGGCTATGATTTATATAAAGTTTTTTGTGCCTTTCTTAATATTAGATTATTAGTATTAGTTATTTAGTTATATTAATTTATATTTTGGGCTGCACATATCATATATAATTAATATATTATATATATAAACATAATTTTATTAAAATAATAATATTAGCGGCGGGTTGGGTTGAGTTTTCCTAACCCAATTTCAATTCAACCCTTATAATTAGCGGTTTGGCGGTTCGACGGTCCGACAGGTTGGGTTTAATTGGGTTGTTAGCGGGTTGGGTTGGTCGGGTTTCGCGGATTGACAGTTTTCTGTACACCCCTACCATATGGGACAAGATAGGTTATGTCCGAAACATTTGGGCCATGTTTGGCAACTAGAGACTAGTTTGAGTTTGTTGAAAAATCCCTCTTTTGTTCGTCCTAAGCTAGCTAGGTCTTCAAGGAGCATTTCAATAAACTCCAAGCATACGTTTGTTTTCTCTCTCTCCATACTCTTCAAGCAGCATTTCAATGAACTCCCAAGTGTTTTTTCTCTCTCTCCATATTTTTCCAATTTACTGCTTAACAGTCAATTTAGATCATTTTACATTATTATTTGACTTATCAGCTAGTTTTTACCAAGGTTCTAAATGGCATGAGGTGTGTTGCAGGGGCGGATACATAGTGTAAAAGTAGGGGTGAAAAAATCAAAAAACCAATTTTAATAGGTTAAAAACAACTTTTTTTTGTAATTTCTAGTTTTCTACCATAGTTCCCCCTACTGATTTTTTGTATGGGACCTCATCAACCAAAAAAAGTACCTCGAAATCAACCAAAAAACTAAAACACTTTCAAAATCAACAAAAAAACCCGGAAAAGTACCTTGAAATCGCTAAAAAACTTCGAAATCCCATTAAATCAACCAAGAAAACTTTAAAAATACTCGAAACGGCGGAATTAAGCTAAAAATATATCGGACGACTTTGCTTTTTTTTAATATATCTTAAAGGTGCCCCCACCAGGAAAAAATCCTTGATCCGCCACAGGTGTATTGGGTGACGAGGCCAAGCCTCTAGCCTTACGAGCCACGACATTTTTCAAGGCATGACTTATGACGGAAAATCTCTAGATCATATATAATTTTATATATAAAACATATGTTTTGTACTATTACTCGATAAGTCAATGATAATAAACAAGTTAAACTAATATATATATATATATATATATATATATATATATATATATATATATTAAAAACAAGCAAATAAGAATCGTAAAGGAAAATCAAATATCGTGTAATAAAAACCATGCATTAGGCCATTGCGTGTCACATGCTTAACACGGCGTGAGACACAAGTCTTGAGCCATGACGACATTACAACGAGCTTTATAGAATAGTGGTTTTTACCGGGTTTATCAGTAAACCCTAGCTTATCAGCCAACAACTACATTATCCGCTAATTTCCCAAACATAGTCTTGGTAACTTCATCGTTATTGCAGAATCAAATGATCAATATCTCTCACACATGCTGAAAGTCCGAAACCAACAAATTCATCGCACAAAACATATCTCAATTCCGGTGTGATTAACCTTCTGAACTAGCGTACGAAATGGAAAACGACAATGGCAAGGATACGGAGGTCAAAGTTTTGTCTTCATCATGGCCCGAAGACATTGATGCAGCAGGAGAAGATTTCAGCGTGGAAACGCAACGAGCTGATCAAGATTTCTTTAAGGATGTGACAATGATCGAAGAGCCAACTATAGTCGACTTCCAACATTTAATCGAGCTTACAAATAATAGCGTAATAGGGTCCGCTCAGTTATCTCATCTCGTAGAAAACTGGGAGAAGAAACAAGAAAAATCCGTGCGGATTCTCAGGGAAGAACTTGATAATTTAAGCAAACAACATGAAGTTGAGCTCAAGAAATCGAAGATCTTTGAAGAACATCCGGGTGAAGTTTGTGAAATCTTTCAAGATGATGTTTTTATTCATGATATAAAATCAGAAATAGATGGTGAAAATGATATGGATATAAAGTATTGGAAGCAACGGGCCTTGCGTTTGGAGAAATCGTTGGAAGCAAGTGTCCAACGAGAGCACGCACTCTTGAAAAAGTTGGAGGAAAGTGTAGAAAAGCTCGAGAAACAGTCATCACCAGTCGAAGAACTTTCGCAAATCTTGAAAAGAGGTGATAACTTCTTGCATTTCGTTCTTCAAAATGCACCGGTTGTCATTGGCCATCAAGACAAAGAGTTGCGATATCGCTTCCTTTATAATCATTTTCCAAGTTTGCAAGAAGAGGTAATATGATTATATTCAGTGATTCATTATTTTTGTGAAGTTTAATCTTCAAAATTCAAGGCTACAATGGAACATGAAAATGGTTATTTGGTAAACGCTAAAAGGGTAGGAGGTTTTGGACCGAAAAATGACTGTTTACCAAGTGTTTTGTAGTAAAGTCCGATTGATGGAAAATTACCATTTTGACCCGGATATTATTTTTCATTAACTTTTTGCCTTTCAGAGCACCACACTTGAAGAATGTTGCTTATGAACTCAATTTTTGAACATGTTTCAGGATATAATTGGAAAAACAGATCTTGAAATATTTGAAGGTGGGGGCGTTAAGGAATCCCGGGACTTCAAAAAGGAAGTTCTTGAACGAGGATTACCAGGAAAGAAAGAGATCACGTTTGAGACCGAGTTATTTGGATCCAAAACGTTCATGATGTATGTTGAACCCGTTTTCAGCAAAGCAGGGGAGTCAATTGGTGTGAATTATATGGGGATGGATATAACAGATCAAGTAATAGTCACTCATTGCCATATTTCTTATTAGTTCATTCATCTATATGTATATATATATATAGGCCCAGGTGCAGCGGAAAACCTCAAAAAAATGGAAAACTGAGGAACACCCTGATAGCCCTTCATTTGGACGATATGCACTTGTGCATACAAGTAATTTGTAATATGCACCATGTGCATAAAAACCAAAAAAACTACTTAATTTACTTATATGCATACCGTCCAGATGAATGACTATCAGGATGTTCCTTAATTTTTTATTTTTTTTGAGGTTTTCCTTTGAACATCTCTCTCTCTCTCTCTCTCTATATATATATATATATATATATATATATCTATATATATATATATGATACAAATCAAATACAAACCATGTATTTGTTGCACCCCTTACAAACTAATGTGTATATGTGAACAATGAGTGCATAATCTGAGATGCATATATGCATGATCTCATATGAATGTATGTCCATTATATGTATATTCTTGCATGTATGCATATGCACATTGTTCACATATGCACATTGATTTGTAAGGGGTGTGACAAATACATTGTTTGTATTTGAATGAGCCTCTATTTATATATATATATATATATATATATATTCTACAATAGACTATGTATTCATTGAGGTAAAAGTAAGATATGCGTGCATCGATCCTACCCCTCCTGGACCCCACCTCCAGGTGGGATATACCGGGTATGTTTGGTTTGGTTTTATGTCTATATAACAAAGATTCACATAAAAATCTCTCATTCTTAGGTGAGAAAGAGGGAAAAGATGGCAAAGCTTCGAATGGAAATGGCGGCGCAAAAGGCTAGGGAGACCGAACTTAACAAAACTATTCATATAACAGGTTTATCATTTTTCTTTACTTGCACATATTGATCACAAACTCAAAGGTTCAAGGACCCCCTTCTCTATTTTCTTACATTTTTAGCGGTTATTAATGGTTTATGTGATCAACTTTCTTATAGAAGAAACGATGAGAAAAAAACAAATGTTAGCAACCATGTCACAAGAAATAAAACCTCCTTTGTCTGAGATCGTTAACGTAGCTGAGATTCTTCTATCAACTACAAAACTCGATAGCAATCAAAAACAACTATTGAGTATTGTGTTATCTTCGGGTGATTTAGTCCTTCAACGTATAAATGACATCTTTGACCTCCTCAATGTTGATCCAGGTAGAGTTTTAGTCCTTTTTTTTGGCATTTTCGTATCCAAGATTTTTGGATTTGGTTTTCTTTTTTCATATTTTTTTTCAATTCCCATTTTGTTGGTGCAAGTATACCCAGCTTTAATATTAAGATATATTTTTGGTACACATAAAATCACATCTCCATATTTATTTTGATGATTACAAAACACACCGCATTATTTGTTATCTAATATTTTATCTGAGTGTGCAGTTATTAAATGATCTCGATAAATTTTTTATCTGAAGAATCCAAGTCTGAAGATTTGCGTCATTTTATTTTAAAATGATAAATCACCCTAAAATAATATACCACTTGGATTTTTCTAATACTGTGTTTTTAAAATAAACCAAGTCAGACATCTTATCATCTTGCTGTCTTTGAGAAGGATTTGTTTCTAGAAGAAATCTGCGATGCGTACTTCTTCCTGCACCTTTTATCTGGGCGGTATACCGCGATGGAAAGCCGGTATACCGCGGCGGCATGCTGATTGATTGGACCACCCTTTTTGTACGACTGTCAGGCGGTATACCGCCGTGTGCAACGCGGTATACCGCGGGTACCATTACCGTTTTTTTTTTGCAGGGTTGACCTTCTCCTCTGCAGTGTACTTTCTTCTGCACGGTATACCGCGATGGATTGCCGGTATACCGCGAAAGCCTCAGGACTGTTGCTCATCCAGTATAAATACATGCAACCACCAGCTTTCAATGCTACCAATTCACATTAACTCCTCTGCATTTGATAAAGACTCTGCAGCATCTTCTCTTGATATTTAAACTGTTAAAATTATAAAACTCGTTTTTGAGTAAGAAATCTTGAGTTGATAGCAGATTAAAATCTCTCGATTAGTTGAATCAGCAACACAACTCAAGTGATCAAACTCTCTAAAAATATCCAAGTGATAAACCTTATTCAAGAGTGATTATTCATATTAAAATTATACCCTCTTGTAAGTGTTTGAATAAGGGTGAGTGATCCACATTAATCTCTCAAAGTAGAGTGATTCGCGTTTGTTGTATTAAGGTTTGTGTTTCTACCGTAAAGAACACGTTTCGTATTGGATCTCCGAGAAGTGTTATTTTCTCGAGGTGGACTAGCCAACTTTGTGTTTGGTGAACCACTTTAAAAATACCGTTGTCAAGTATTCTCTTTCCCTTATCTATTTACATTTCCGCTGTGCATTTAAATTATATCTGTTTATATAATTGTTGTATATTTATTTGTTTATACTCTGCTTTATTTTTACTGTATTGTTTGTACTGTATTTTTTTTAAAAGAATTTTTTGAAAGTAAAAGATTTAAAATACAACCTTACCCCCCCCCTTAGGTTGTCCAACATTTGGTATCAGAGCAGGTCTTTCAAAAATATTCTGCATAAATTTCTCTTATTCTTCTAAATGGCTCAACAAACTAATATCGTGTTTTCAAAACCTCCTTTGATAGATACTGAAAAGTTTGGCATTTGGGCCGAGCTATTTGAATGTCACGTGCGTGGCAAAAATCAAAAGATTTGGAATATTATAGAAAAAGGGAATTTTAAACCCACCATTGTGAAAGATGATGTTTATATTGATAAACCTATAGATGAATGGACTACTTCTGATGAAACTCATTTTTGTTTAAACTTTGAAGCTAAGAATATATTATATGCTGCTTTAACAACTGATGAAATTGAAAGAGTATATACATATAAAACTGCAAATCAAATATGGGAAAGTTTAAATAATACTCATCGTGGAAACACGGAGGTTAAATCTAGTAAAGTGAATATTTTAGTTCACGATTATGAACTATTCGAAATGAAACAAGATGAGTCAATTGACTCAATGTTTAAAAGATTTAACCTTATTGTGACTACTTTGAAAGGTTTGGATCGCACTTATCCTAACGAGGACTATATAAGGAAAATCCTACGAGCCCTTCCTTCGGAGTGGATGCAAAAGATAACATCTTTAGAAGACTCCCGTGACCTTTCCATAATGAAGATAGATGACTTGATCGGTAATCTTAAAGTGCATGAAATTGCACTTAAAAGAAACAAAGATCGGGAGCAAGTCAAGAAGAAGTCAATCGCCCTCAATGCCTCAACACCAAAAGTCGAGAAGAAAAAGGAGAAAGCTAGCTCCTCGAAAGATCCATCCGAAACTCTCGATGAAGTCGCCATGTTGGTAAGAAACTTTTCCAAATTTCTTAATAATAATAATAAATTTTCTAACAATGGCAGATTTCAAAGAAACGGTAACTACCGTCGTGGTGGTGAAAATCGAAGTCGTAAGTTCCATAAACGAGACGAAAAAGTTAAGAAAAATGGCGACTCGAGTGAAGACGATAAAGCTAAGCCAAAGAGAGGCTTTTGCTACTCATGTGGTGACAAAGACCACTACGCCAATGAATGTCCGAAAAAGAACAAGTTCCAAAAGAAGAAGGAGAAAGCCTTCATTGGAGGCGCGTGGAGCGAGAGTGAAGAAGAAGATGACTATCAAGCCATTTGTCTTATGGCCGAAAGCGACGACGAGGTAAAATCTTCTTACTCGGATTACGATAGTGATTATGAAAGTGATAATGAAAATAATCTTGAAGAATTATATGAATCTTTTCATAAAATGGCCGCTCTTGCAAATCGTTACCAAGATGAGAATGCTATGTTAAAAGAAACTGTAAATGCATGTAAAAAGGAAATAAATAATGTTAAACAAAAATCTGAAAATGATATGGATATAATTGCTAAATTAGAAACTAAATTAGGAGAAAAAGATTTTTGTAAATCTTGTGATGTTTTAAATAAAGAAATTGCATGCTTAAATAAAAAATCACATGAAAATATTATTTGTACAAAATGTGATATTCTTGAGAATGAGATTACATGTTTAAAAGCTAAATGTGCTTCATATGAAAAAGATAACATGCTAGCTAAAGCCTTTGAAAGTAGTAATAAAAAGGTTCTTAACATGCTTAATATGTCTAACCGTATAAAATGTAGAAAAGGTATTGGTTCCGATACATGCAAAGATAAATGTTCTTGTAAACCCATCAAAAGACTTTATGAATCACCTAAAGTTAATACAAGAAATCAATATGTGCAAAAACATCCGTATGTGCGTAAAATAAATAATGTAAATTATAATACGAGAAAACCGTATGCTCGCATGTACCATGATAAATATTCTAAACCTAATAATAATGCGAATATAAATACTTGTTTTTATGTGTATGATAAATATAATCGCAAAATTAAAATGGTAAATAAATGGATTCCAAAAGGAATGTTTAGTAATGATAATCCCGGTGGTATGCGTTTATGGTTTTAAATGTGTTATGTATATATGTTATATATATATATAGTTTAAATATAATTTGTTGTATATATTATATATATAAGTAATATATATTGCTATGTACTGTTTGTTTATATATATATACGTACTACATATATATATATTTTGTGTGTTTAATATATTATATATATATTTTGTTTGACTTGATATGTGTTATATATATATATATATTAATATTGTTTGATGTATTATATATATATATTAATATTGTGTAATGTATTATATATATATATATTCTGTTTGACTTTATATATATTTTTTTATTAAAACTAATTGTCAAGGACCCACGAGAAATGGGGACCATAAAAATTACATCTTTATTATTGTAGATAAACCTTGATATGGACTGGATACTCGATAGTGGTTGCACACGTCACATGACCGGAAACAATAATCTCTTTTCATCATATAAGTCATGTGATGGTGGACAGGTAATTTTTGGAGGAAACTCCAAAGGAAATATAATTGGGAGAGGTACAGTCTCTTGCAATAATGTTAAATTTCTTGATGTGAATCATGTTGATAATTTACATTTTAATTTGTTAAGTGTTCGCCAATTGTGTAAAAATGGTATAACTGTTGTCTTCGAAGAAGACTCGTGCAAAATCTTGAAAAATGGCCAAGTTCTTTTGACTGGTTCTGTGAAAGGAAATTTATATATTTGCAAAACTGTTGTATCTAAAAATGTATGCTTATCTTCTATTAATGATGTTTCTACTTTATGGCATAGGCGTTTAGGTCACGCTAATCTAAGATTAATTCA
The DNA here is from genome assembly GCA_033807775.1 of Saussurea involucrata. NCBI lineage: Eukaryota > Viridiplantae > Streptophyta > Magnoliopsida > Asterales > Asteraceae > Saussurea > Saussurea involucrata. Next base: position 85,571,864 of record CM066313.1, read on the forward strand.
AAATTTAAAAAATAAGGAGCTTGTGAGTGACCTTCCAAAATTAAAGTTTGATAATCATTTTTGTGATGCTTGTCGTGTCGGCAAACAACATCACGTTTCTCATAAATCAAAAAATGTTATTTCTACTCAAAGAGTTTTAGAACTTTTACATATGGATCTTTTTGGCCCGATGGCTATTCAAAGTTTTGGAGGAAATTTTTATACTTTGGTTATTGTGGATGATTATTCCCGTTATACTTGGACTTTATTTTTGAGACATAAAAATGAGGCTTTTGAAAAGTTTAAAATTTTGGGAAAACGAATTCAAAACCAACAAGGTTGTACGATTGTTTCCATACGTACGGACCATGGACGAGAATTCGATAATGATGTACAATTTGGTGCCTTTTGTGATAAACATGGTATAACTCATAACTTTTCGGCTCCTCGAACTCCTCAGTCAAACGGGGTTGTTGAAAGGAAAAATCGAACGTTGCAAGAAATGAGTAGAACTATGCTAAACGAACATCAAGTTCCCCAAAAGTTTTGGTGTGATGCCGTTGCTACCGCGACCTATGTGCTTAACCGTGTCCTAATTAGAGGTATCCTAAATAAGACACCCTATGAACTTTACCGAGGTAGAAAACCTTCCCTAGCTCACCTAAAAGTTTTTGGTTGTAAATGTTTCATTTTAAACACCAAATCCTACCTAACCAAATTTGACCCCAAAGCCTATGAGGGAGTGTTCCTAGGTTACTCTTGGAATAGCAAAGCCTATAGAATCCTAAATAAGGAAACCATGGTAGTGGAAGAATCCCTTAATGTTAGTTTTGACGAGAGTCCTCCCAAACCGAGTGCACCCTTAGCAAATGACAATGTTTGTGAAGGAAATGTCTTAGCCCAACAACTTAGTACCTTGGATTTAGGTACCCAACCTTCCACAAATAATATTGAAACTAGTGATGCCCCTCCTTGTTTTATTCCACAAGGTGTAGATGATCCTAATCTTAGAACCGCTCGAGGCCATCCCGTAGATCAAATTATAGGTGACCTAAACCAAAGGACAACTAGATCACAAATCCATACCCATTGTGCTTTCCATGCCTTTATCTCAACCATAGAACCTAAAACCATAGATGAAGCTTTAGGTGATGAGGATTGGATATTGGCCATGCAAGAAGAGTTAAACCAATTTACTAGGAATGATGTGTGGGACTTAGTGCCTAGCCCTAGTAGTCAAACCATTATTGGCACAAGATGGGTCTTCCGAAATAAGGTAGACGAGAACGGTGGAGTCACACGAAACAAGGCACGTTTAGTTGCCAAGGGGTACAGTCAACAAGAAGGTATAGATTATGACGAAACCTTTGCACCAGTTGCAAGGTTGGAGTCTATTCGAATGCTTCTCGCTTTTGCAAATGCTAAAGATTTTAAATTATTTCAAATGGATGTTAAAAGTGCTTTCTTAAATGGTATTATAAATGAGGAGGTATACGTTTCTCAACCTCCCGGTTTTGAAAATTTTGAAAATCCGACACATGTTTATAAATTAAAAAAGGCGCTTTATGGTTTAAAGCAGGCTCCGCGTGCTTGGTATGATAGATTAAAAACCTTTTTAATTTCTAGTGGTTATATTATGGGTAAAATTGATAATACTTTATTTGTGAAATATGTTCAAAATGATATTGTGGTTGTGCAAGTATATGTTGATGATATTATTTTTGGTTCCACTAATGAAAAATTGTGTAATGAATTTTCTGCGAAAATGACTAGCGAATTTGAAATGAGCATGATGGGAGAATTAAAATTCTTCTTAGGATTGCAAATAAAACAATGTGAAACTGGTATTTTTATTAGTCAATCTAAATATTGTAAAGATATGTTGAAAAAATTTAACTTTGAAAATGTCAAACCCGTTGAAACTCCAATGACCACAAATTTGCAATTATCTCGTGACGAGGAGGGAAACGATTTTAATGAGAAGATTTATCGTGGTATGATTGGTAGCTTGTTATATTTAACTGCTAGTAGACCTGATATTATGTTTAGTGTATGTTTATGTGCTCGCTTTCAATCTTCACCTAAACAAACTCACTATGAAGCTGTCAAGCGTATTTTTCGATATTTACGAGGTACTACTAATCTTGGCTTATGGTACGCAAAGAAACCCGAGTTAGAAGTAACGTGTTTCGCCGATTCCGATCTTGGTGGATCTATTGTTGACCGAAAGAGTACTAGTGGGGTATGTGCCTTTATAGGTCTCTCACTTGTATCTTGGTTCTCTAAGAAACAACAATCCGTAGCTTTGTCTACCACCGAAGCGGAATATGTAGCCGCCGCAAGAGCATGTGCTCAAGTCCTATGGATGAAACACACACTTACCGATTTTGAGGTACATCTAACCAAAATTCCAATTATGTGTGATAACTCAAGTGCCATAAACTTAAGTAAAAATTCCGTTTTACACTCTCGTACCAAACATATTGAATTGAGACATCACTTTTTATGAGATAATGTTCAAAAAGGCAAAATCGTGCTTGAAAAGGTTGATTCGGAAGATAATTTGGCCGATATTTTTACAAAAGCTCTTAACAAAAAAGCCTTCTTTAAATTAAGACTTGGTTTAGGCATGCTTGAGTATAACCCTTGATAAATACTAACTCTCAAATATTTCATATTTTGAGGGGGAGCATCTTTTGAGGGGGAGCATAAGCGACTTTCTTAAACCCTTTTTGCTTCGACAAAAGGGGGAGAGAAACCGAGTATGCTCTCGTGTTTAGCGTTGTGTTTGTCATCATCAAAAAGGGGGAGATTGTTGGTGCAAGTATACCCAGCTTTAATATTAAGATATATTTTTGGTACACATAAAATCACATCTCCATATTTATTTTGATGATTACAAAACACACCGCATTATTTGTTATCTAATATTTTATCTGAGTGTGCAGTTATTAAATGATCTCGATAAATTTTTTATCTGAAGAATCCAAGTCTGAAGATTTGCGTCATTTTATTTTAAAATGATAAATCACCCTAAAATAATATACCACTTGGATTTTTCTAATACTGTGTTTTTAAAATAAACCAAGTCAGACATCTTATCATCTTGCTGTCTTTGAGAAGGATTTGTTTCTAGAAGAAATCTGCGATGCGTACTTCTTCCTGCACCTTTTATCTGGGCGGTATACCGCGATGGAAAGCCGGTATACCGCGGCGGCATGCTGATTGATTGGACCACCCTTTTTGTACGACTGTCAGGCGGTATACCGCCGTGTGCAACGCGGTATACCGCGGGTACCATTACCGTTTTTTTTTGCAGGGTTGACCTTCTCCTCTGCAGTGTACTTTCTTCTGCACGGTATACCGCGATGGATTGCCGGTATACCGCGAAAGCCTCAGGACTGTTGCTCATCCAGTATAAATACATGCAACCACCAGCTTTCAATGCTACCAATTCACATTAACTCCTCTGCATTTGATAAAGACTCTGCAGCATCTTCTCTTGATATTTAAACTGTTAAAATTATAAAACTCGTTTTTGAGTAAGAAATCTTGAGTTGATAGCAGATTAAAATCTCTCGATTAGTTGAATCAGCAACACAACTCAAGTGATCAAACTCTCTAAAAATATCCAAGTGATAAACCTTATTCAAGAGTGATTATTCATATTAAAATTATACCCTCTTGTAAGTGTTTGAATAAGAGTGAGTGATCCACATTAATCTCTCAAAGTAGAGTGATTCGCGTTTGTTGTATTAAGGTTTGTGTTTCTACCGTAAAGAACACGTTTCGTATTGGATCTCCGAGAAGTGTTATTTTCTCGAGGTGGACTAGCCAACTTTGTGTTTGGTGAACCACTTTAAAAATACCGTTGTCAAGTATTCTCTTTCCCTTATCTATTTACATTTCCGCTGTGCATTTAAATTATATCTGTTTATATAATTGTTGTATATTTATTTGTTTATACTCTGCTTTATTTTTACTGTATTGTTTGTACTGTATTTTTTTTTAAAAGAATTTTTTGAAAGTAAAAGATTTAAAATACAACCTTACCCCCCCCCCTTAGGTTGTCCAACACATTTCTTATTTTGTGGTTGTTCTCAGGAGTTATGAAGCCTGAAGCAACAAAGTTTAGGCCTAGAGAGATGATCAAGCATGTACTCCAAACCGCTGCAGCATCGGTCAAAAAGATGCTGATTTTGGAAGGAAATGTAGCCGATGATGTCCCCATCGAGGTGAGATCTTTGCAATAATCACCCAACATAAAGATTTCTTGATCTTTTATTTATTTCCCCCTGAAAGCATAGATACAATCATTATTACTTTCATTTTAAGCAAACCAGGGTTCTTTACTGGGTTCGTTTGGTTTGGTTTGGTTTAGGAAAAAAACTGGATTGTTTGCAATTTGAATTGCAGAGTTATTATCACATAAAAGATTTACAGGAAGTAAATCTGTAATATTAAGACTTGTTAAAATCTCAACAATCCAAAGTATTTCACAAGTAGCAGCTGCCATAGCTCGATATTCAGATTCTGCTGAAGATCGAGATACCGCAGTTTGCTTTTTACTTTTCCAAGAAATAAGACAATTACCCAGAAATATACAATACCCTGTTACAGACCTTCTAGTGGATAAACATTTTCCCCAGTCAGCGTCCACGTAAGCAGACAACTTGAAACAATCAGAAACAGTAAATGAAATACCCTTACCTGGAGCTTTCTTTAGATATCTTAAAACTCTAAGAGCTAAGTTTAAGTGAGATCGACGTGGAGCATGCATAAATTGGCTAAGACAATGTACTGCAAATGCAATATCAGGTCTTGTAGCCAACATATAAATGAGTCTTCCAATTAACCTTTGAAAACCAGAAATATCAGCCAAAGGAGGATCAGAAGAAGAACTTGACGATTCAGTTACTATCATGTTCATGTCCATTGGGGTATTAATTGGCTTACATCCTAAGTAACCGAAATCATTTAATAGTTCTAAACAATATTTTCTTTGACTCATACACAACCCATCCTTGGTTTTTAAGATTTCTATTCCTAAGAAAAATTGTAAACTTCCAAGGTCTTTAATCATAAAATTTGTTTGCAAATGTTTTTTAACTCTGTGAATCTCACTATTACTATTTCTAGTTATGACAATATCATCTACATACACAAGAAGAATAATAAAGGTTTTCCCAGTTTTGAGAGTAAACAGAGAATAATCACTATTATTTTGATCAAAACCAAAATCAAATAAGCAATTTGACAGCTTTTCATACCATTGACGAGGTGCCTGTTTTAACCCATACAAAGATTTCACTAGCTTACAAACTTGATCATCATCACTAGAAAAATACCCTTCAGGTAAAGTCATATAAACCTCTTCTGTTAAATCACCATATAAGAAAGCATTGTTCACATCAAGTTGATATAAAGGCCAATTAAATTGAATAGATAATGCTACAACACATCTAACAGTTATCATTTTAACTACAGGAGAGAAGGTTTCTTCATAATCAATACCTTCTCTTTGACTATAGCCCTTGGCAACTAGCCTAGCCTTGTACCTCTCTATTTCCCCATTAGATTTGTATTTAATCTTATAAACCCATTTGCACCCTATAGGTTTTCTTCCTGGAGGAAGATCTGTAACAATCCAAGTACCATTTCTATTAAGTGCTTCCATTTCATTGTTCATGGCAATTACCCAATTAGGATCTTTGCAAGCCTCAGAATAACTACTAGGTTCAATGGATTTATTTAGATTTGACACAAAACAAAAATTATCTTTTGTTAGATGAGAGTAATTTACTACTCTTTCAATACCGTATTTTACTTTGCCTTCAACGACAAAATCATCAAATTTCCAGGGAAACTGAGAAACTCTACTAGACTGTCTTATAGACCGAGAAGAAGAAGAATCATTACCCTCAGGAGGGGGGTCTACAACATCATGAGTATCATGCTCATTATCAGTTTCTGCACTTCCTTGGTTCCTAGCAGACAAGGTAGTGTCAGTACCAGTTAACTGATTGTCAACACTACCTATACTACCAGAGGAATTAGGACAATTATTTTGAGTTGTAGACCAAGCCCTAGATTCCTCATTGGGTAGATTTTCAGAAAGATCATTAGTAGAACTAGTAACATTATCAAAAAAATTCAAAGTATTCATATTTTCAACATTAGACTCCACATTTTCACTCATTTTAAAAGGGAACATGGTTTCATAAAAAGTTACATCTCTAGATACCAAAAATTGCTTAGTATCAAGGCTGTACAACCTATAGCCCTTTTTTGAATTTGAGTATCTGAATAAAACACATTTTTCAGTCCTGGAGCTGAACTTATCAAAATTGTTTTGTTTAACTGCAAAGCATAAACACCCAAAATTTCTTAAATGAGTGAGAACAGGAGGGAATCCATAGATAACTTCATAAAGACTTTTACCATTTAATATGGATGACGGAGTTCTATTTATCAAGTAAGTGGCTGTGAGAACACATTCAGACCATAAGTACAAAGGAATTCCAGCCTGAAACATTAAAGCCCTTGCTACATTCAGTAAATGCCTGTGTTTACGTTCCACAACACCATTCTGTTGTGGAGTGTAAGTACAGGAGGTTTGATGTATTATCCCGCGAGAGTTAAAAAAAGCTGAAACCCTTTGATTTAAAAATTCCGTTCCATTATCACTTCTAACTGTCTTAATGTTTTTGTTAAACTGGGTTTGAATGAGGTTAGAAAAATTGACTATATTGTCAAAAACTTCATCCTTTCCTTTTAAAAGATATACCCAAACTGATCTTGAAAAATCATCAACAACAGTTAAAAAATATTTAAAACCATCCTTACTGGTCACTTTATACGGACCCCAGACATCTAAATGTATCAATTCTCCTATTTCCTTTGATTTATGATCGCTTAAATCAAACTTTTTTCGAGTTTGTTTAGCTTGATGACAGATTTCACACGGAGGGGTAGAAGAGTCTAATTTTATGTTTAGTCTGTCTTTCAAAACATTCAAAACATGATCAGCAGGGTGTCCTAATCTGCTATGCCATAAGTGATATGAAACATGACAGTTAATTGCAGTATTAAAACAAGAAGACTTACTCTTGCAGGGTGGATTGAGAAAATAAAGACCACCTGCCTCATTACCAGTCCCCATCAACTTCGTTCGTTGACAGTCCTGGATGTAGCATTTGTGTTCATCAAACCCAATAAACACTTTATTATCTCTAGCTAGCTTGTGAACAGATAACAAATCCACATTAAATTCAGGCACAACTAAGACATCAAATAAGCCCAATTCATCAGTAAGTTTCATATCTCCAATTTTATTTATTTTTGCTTTGGATCCATTAGGGTGATTAACAATAAGGTTCAAATCTGCCACATCAACCACATTACTAAGGCTACTAAGAGATGAGGTCATATGTTGAGTAGCCCCAGAATCTATTATCCAATTAGTCATAGATAGAGTAGGAAGAGACAAACCTGCCATATTAGCTGATGCCACATTTGAGGAGCTGGAACTAAGCAGAGTCAAGAGTTTGGAGACTTGCTCTTGAGTTAGAGATGGACTAGGGGTGCTAGAGGACTGACCAATATTGGATGCATCTACATTGTTAGAAGAAGGTCTAAAGTTTCCATTTACATTTTGTTTTCTTTGAAAGTCTTTTGGAGGAAAACCTATCAACTTGTAACACCTTTCTATTGTATGACCAATCATTCCACAATGCTTACATAACAGATTTGGATTTGGTGGCCTTATGGGTTTCCGTTTATTTTCAGATGTCTTACCAAAGAAAGCAGAAGACTGAGTTTTATTTGAAGAATTAGGGTTAGAGTTTCCTCTATGAGATTCTTCTCTTGATATAATAGAGAAGGCAGTTTTAACAGAGGGAAGGGGGTCAGTTGTGAGGATAGTACTTCTTACGGGTTGATAAACATCATCTAACCCCATTAGAAACTGCATAAGCTTTAACAGCTGGTTGTGTTTGGTAAAATCTTGGGAAGCATTACAAGTGCAAGAAGGCAGTTTGACTAAAGCATCAAACTGTTTCCAGAGAGAATTTAACCTATGATAGTAATCAGAGACAGATGATCCGTTCTGTGTTAATGAATTAATTTTCTTATGTAGATTAAAGGTAACGGAACCATCCACCTTATCATAGGTTTCCTTAAGTTCAAGCCAGACATGAGAAGCTATTTTAGAGAAGTCTTGTCCAAGAAATAGCTCCTCAGTGACTGAACTTAAGATCCAAGACAGAACCACTGAGTTACACCTGTCCCATTGTTTAGCCAGAACAGGATCATTGGTGGACCTAGTACAAGATCCATCTATAAATCCTAGTTTGTTTTTTGTTTCAAGGGCAAGAATCATTGCACAAGACCAGACCTTGTAATTGTCAGTCTCATTCAGCTTTAGATGAAGCAAAGAAGCCCCAGTAGTATCACTGGGATGAAGGTATAAGGGATCACCAAAATCAAGTTTGGCGATCTGAGATACCCCAGTGATACCATTGTTATTTAAAACAGCTTCTTCTTCTTCACCAGGCATGGTACTAACAAAGACGAGGAAGCAACAGTACTTAAAGAATTTTGAGGTGGAGAAACAGGATTCCTAAAACACTCAAGATGCTAGGTCAAGCCACACCTCAAAGTTCTTTGAAGTATGTTTTTGCAAAAGAAAAGACAGAGTAGATATAGCGGAAGCAAAAGAACAAGTAAACAAATCACAACAACAGGTAATATTCCAGATTAGAAAAGAAACGGGGCCTGAGAGGGGCCACAGATCTCACCTGAACAGAAGAAACAGGGAAGAGTAAGTTCCAATATTATAAACAGATTTCGTACATTATAAGATTGCAGATAAGAAATGCTTCAGATCTCTTACAACTAAATGAGAAATACGAGAGAGAAAAAAAAACGAAAGCACTACAGAACTGTTAAAGAGTCTAAATGATATGTGACAGAAGACTTAGGTTAACGAAGACTTCACACGATCCATACCGTGAGATATGATGAATCTCAGATCTGAAGGATGAGTGAAAAACTTAGTAGATCCTAACAGATCTCTGATATAGAAGATCAAGAAGAAGCAAACACAATAGTTTCCTTGGTAAAGATGATGAGTCAGATCAAGAGATAAAATAGATCTTGGATCCGAACAACGTCTAAACCTCAACAGATATCCAAAAAACAAAAAATAATAGCAGTTTTTCAGAAGAAGAAGAGTTTAGATCTGAATCCTAGATTTATAAACTTTGACAAAAGAAAGGGAACAAACTCAGATCTATAGAGATACGAGCCTGATCACTGATAAACCTTAGCGAGATCACACTCAGATCTAAAGAGATTTGAGTATGAACCTTGCTTTGAGGAGAGAAAAAAAAGACAGATCTAAACGGATCTTATACAGATCAAGAACAGATGCATTTTCAAAGAACAAGCAGATCTACATTCGATGAGAACCAAGAGCAAAAAACAGATCTAAACAGATCTGATACAGATCAAGAACAGATGGGTTTTTTAAAGAGCAAACAGATCTGGATTCAATGAGAACCAAGGCTCAACGATTACAATAGAAGACAAGAACATATACAGAAATTTTAATGAAGAACAGATCTAGACAGACCTGAGTTTTAAGAGAAGATCAGTGATATTTGCAGCTCAAGATCTTCTCAAGAACACCAGATCTCAGAGTACATGAACCAATAATTTTGAGAAAAAACGAGTCTAAACAGATCTAAAACACAGATTAGTTCAATAATACGTAGAAACAATCGTCTTCATCGATGAGAACGTGTCTCATAGAACCATCCTTGTTACTAATGTAACTCCGGTAAGAACCGTAAGAATACATAATCAGATCGATAAAATACGAATAATGGATCGAGCTTTTAGCTCTGATACCATCTAGAAATATACAACTCGTTTATTAACAAAACAATATGAATACATGAAAAATATAAACTCTAGTTACATAAGAACTTACAAAGTAAAACCTAACTAGAGAGAGAGAAGATGAGAGCTCATAAGAAAACTTTGAGGAAAAAATATGTATGTTGATCGTTCAAATGAAGAGATCACAACTTTAAATACAGCAACCTCTTATCTTTCATAACCAGTCCCTTAGAATTTACGCCTTCAATCCCTGTAGTTGCATAAATGACTCCGCTACCCTTTAAGACCTTCAAAACGTGAGGCGCGATCCCTTTAGTCCTAAGCTATCAACCCTTTAACATTTCAGCCCCTCATACTTCGTTTATTACATGTAATATTCTGAAATCTAGAAACATTTCAAGTTAGTAATCCAAAAAGTCAAGATTGCTTAAAACTAATAACATCTTTGTTGGTGCAAGTGTACCCAGCTTTAAATATTGTGATATATTTTTGGTACACATAAAATCACATCTCCATATTTATTTTGATGATTACAAAACACACCGCATTATTTGTTATCTAATATTTTATCTGAGTGTGCAGATATTTAAATGATCTCGATAAATTATTATCTGAAGAATCCAAGTTTGAAGAGTTTCGTCATTTTATTTTAAAATGATAAACACCCTAAAATATTTTATCACTTGGATATTTCGTATCTATATAAATATATTTGAATCAAATATATATATAATATCTTTTATATATAAATCTCTGATATATATATGCTGTCTGCTACTGTTCATCTGTTGCAAGAAGTGTGTTCAGCCGAAGTTTACCTGCGTTGCCATGCTCTCATTGGACAGATCTTCTGGCGGTATACCGCCAAGGTATACGCGGTATACCGCGGGTACTATTTCCCATCAACTTGTTCTGCATGAGAAGCTTCGTTTGTCAGGAAGTATGTCAGGCGGTATACCGCCATGTGCAACGCGGTATACCGCGGGTACATTATGCCGTTGAGTTTTTTTTTGCAGGTTGACCTTCTCAAGGAGTACACTTTTTATGACGCAGGTATACCGCGATGGTTCGGCGGTATACCGCGAAATTCTCAAGTCGGATTTTCATGCAGTATAAATACAAGCCTCCAGCAGCATTAAACTCTACACCAACTTCAGCATTAAGTTCTCCCTCAGCATTTGATTATTATTCTGCTGCTTTCTTACTCACACTAAATCACTTAAACTGATAAATTAATTTTTGAGCAAGAAATCTTGAGTTGATAGCAGATTAAAATCTCACGATTAGTTGAATCAGCAACACAACTCAAGTGATCAAACTCTCTAAAAATATCCAAGTGATAAACCTTATTCAAGAGTGATTATTCATATTAAAATTTATACCCTCTTGTAAGTGTTTGAATTAGAGTGAGTGATCCACCTTAATCTCTCAAAGTAGAGTGATTCGCGTTTGTTGTATTAAGGTTTGTGTTTCTACCGTAAAGAACACGTTTCGTATTGGATCTCCGAGAAGTGTTATTTTCTCGAGGTGGACTAGCCAACTTTGTGTTTGGTGAACCACTTTAAAAATCTCGTTGTCAAGTATTCTCTTTCCCTTATCTCTTTACATTTCCGCTGTGCATTTAAATTATATCTGTTTATATAATTGTTGTATATTTACTTGTTTATACTCTGCTTTATTTTTACTGTATTGTTTGTACTGTATTTATTTGTTCAAAGAATTTTTTGAAAGAAAAAGATTTTAAATACAACCTTACCCCCCCTTAGGTTGTCCAACATTTGGTATCAGAGCAGGTCTTTCAAAATATTCTGCATATTTTTCATCTTATTCTTCTAAATGGCTCAACAAACTAATATCGTGTTTTCAAAACCTCCTTTGATAGATACTGAAAAGTTTGGCATTTGGGCCGAGCTATTTGAATGTCACGTTCGTGGCAAAAATCAAAAGATTTGGAATATCATAGAAAAAGGGAATTTTAAACCCACCATTGTGAAAGATGATGTTTATATTGATAAACCCCTAGATGACTGGACCACTTCTGATGAAGCCCATTTTTGTTTAAACTTTGAAGCTAAGAATATATTATATGCTGCTTTAACATCTGACGAAATTGAAAGAGTATATACTTATAAAACTGCTAATCAAATATGGGAAAGTTTAAATAATACTCATCGTGGAAACACGGAGGTTAAATCTAGCAAAGTAAATATTTTAGTTCACGATTATGAACTATTCGAAATGAAACAAGATGAGTCAATTGACTCAATGTTTAAAAGATTTAACCTTATTGTGACTACTTTGAAAGGTTTGGATCGCACTTATCCTAACGAGGACTATATAAGGAAAATCCTACGAGCTCTTCCTTCGGAGTGGATGCAAAAGATAACATCTTTAGAAGACTCCCGTGACCTTTCCATAATGAAGATAGATGACTTAATCGGTAATCTTAAAGTGCATGAAATTGCACTTAAAAGAAACAAAGATCGGGAGCAAGTTAAAAAGAAATCAATCGCTCTCAATGTCTCAACACCAAAAGATGAGAAGAAAAAGGAGAAAGCTAGCTCCTCGAAAGATCCATCCGAAACTCTCGATGAAGTCGCCATGTTGGTAAGAAACTTTTCCAAATTTCTTAATAATAATAATAAATTTTCTAACAATGGCAGATTTCAAAGAAACGGTAACTACCGTCGTGGTGGTGATAATCGAAGTCGTAAGTTCCATAAACGAGACGAAAGAGTTAAGAAAAATGGCGATTCAAGTGAAGACGATAAAGCTAAGCAAAAGAGAGGCTTTTGCTACTCATGTGGTGACAAAGACCACTACGCCAATGAATGTCCGAAAAAGAACAAGTTCCAAAAGAAGAAGGAGAAAGCCTTCATTGGAGGCGCGTGGAGCGAGAGTGAAGAAGAAGATGACTATCAAGCCATTTGTCTTATGGCCGATAGCGACGACGAGGTAAAATCTTCTTACTCGGATTACGATAGTGATTATGAAAGTGATAATGAAAATAATCTTGAAGAACTGTATGAATCTTTTCATAAAATGGCCGCTCTTGCAAATCGTTACCAAGATGAGAATGCTATGTTAAAAGAAACTGTAAATGCATGTAAGAAGGAAATAAAAAATGTTAAACAAAAATCTGAAAATGATATGGATATAATTGCTAAATTAGAAACTAAATTAGGAGAAAAAGATTTTTGTAAATCTTGTGATGTTTTAAATAGAGAAATTGCATGCTTAAATAAAAAATCACATGAAAATATTATTTGTACAAACTGTGATATTCTTGAGAATGAAATTACATGCTTAAAGGCTAAATGTGCTTCATATGAAAAAGATAACATGCTAGCTAAAGCTTTTGAAAGTAGTAATAAAAAGGTTCTTAACATGCTTAATATGCCTAACCGTATAAAATGTAGAAAAGGCATTGGTTCCAATACTTGTGTTGATAAATGTTCTTGTATACCCATCAAAAGATTTTATGAATCACCTAAAGTAAATACAAGAAATCAATATGTGCAAAAACCTCCATATGTGCGTAAAATAAATAATGTAAATTATAATACGAGAAAACCGTATGCTCGCATGTACCATGATAAATATTCTAAACCTAATAATAATGCGAATGTAAATGCTTGTTTTTATGTATATGATAAATATAATCGCAAAATTAAAATGGTAAATAAATGGATTCCAAAAGGAATGTTTAGTAATGATAATCCCGGTGGTATGCGTTTATGGTTTTAAATGTGTTATATATATATATATAGTTTAAATATATTCTGTTGTATATGTTATATATATAAGTAATATATATTCTATGTACTGTTTGTTTATATATATACGTACTACATATATATATATATATATAGTGTTTGTTTAAATGTGCTATATATATAAGTAATTTTTTTTGTACCTTTAATTCTATTCATATATATATATACATACGTACTGCACATATATATATATATTTTATTTAATTTTTTAATTCTTATTTATATATATGTTGTTTGTCTTAACATGTGTTGTATATATATATTTGTGTTTTATATATATATATGTATTATATATTGTGTAATGTATTATATATATATATATTCTGTTTGACTTTATATATATGTATGTTGGTTGACTTTTGAAACTAATTGTCAAGGACCCACGAGAAATGGGGACCATAAAAGTTATATCTTCATTATTGTAGATTGATCTTGATATGGACTGGATACTCGATAGTGGTTGCACACGTCACATGACCGGAAACAATAATCTCTTTTCATCATATAAGTCATGTGATGGTGGACAGGTAATCTTTGGAGGAAACTCCAAAGGAAATATAATTGGTAGAGGTACAGTCTCTTGCAATAATGTTCAATTTCTAAATGTTAATCATGTTGATAATTTACATTTTAATTTGTTAAGTGTTCGTCAATTGTGTAAAAATAATACAACTGTTGTCTTCGAAGAAGATTCTTGTAAAATCATAAAAAATGGCAAAATTCTTTTAAATGGTTTTGTAAAAGGAAATTTGTATATTTGTAAAACTGTTGTATCTGATAATGTATGCTTATCTTCTATTAATGATGTTTCTACTTTATGGCATAGGCGTTTAGGTCACGCTAACCTAAGATTAATGCAAAACTTAAAAAATAAGGAGCTTGTGAGTGACCTGCCAAAATTAAAGTTTGATAATCATTTTTGTGATGCTTGTCGTGTCGGCAAACAACATCACGTTTCTCATAAATCAAAAAATGTTATTTCTACTCAAAGAGTTTTAGAACTTTTACATATGGATCTTTTTGGCCCGATGGCTGTTCAAAGTTTTGGAGGAAATTTTTATACTTTGGTTATTGTGGATGATTTTTCCCGTTATACTTGGACTTTATTTTTGAGACATAAAAATGAGGCTTTCGAAAAGTTTAAAATTTTAGGAAAAAGAATTCAAAACCAACAAGGTTGTACGATTGTTTCCATACGTACGGACCATGGACGAGAATTCGATAATGATGTACAATTTGGTGCCTTTTGTGATAAACATGGTATAACTCATAACTTTTCGGCTCCTCGAACTCCTCAGTCAAACGGGGTTGTTGAAAGGAAAAATCGAACGTTGCAAGAAATGAGTAGAACTATGCTAAACGAACATCAAGTTCCCCAAAAGTTTTGGTGTGATGCCGTTGCTACCGCGACCTATGTGCTTAACCGTGTCCTAATTAGAGGTATCCTAAATAAGACACCCTATGAACTTTACCGAGGTAGAAAACCTTCCCTAGCTCACCTAAAAGTTTTTGGTTGTAAATGTTTCATTTTAAACACCAAATCCTACCTAACCAAATTAGACCCCAAAGCCTATGAGGGAGTTTTTCTAGGTTACTCTTGGAATAGCAAAGCCTATAGAATCCTAAATAAGGAGACCATGGTAGTGGAAGAATCCCTTAATGTTAGTTTTGACGAGAGTCCTCCCAAACCAAGTGCATCCTTAGCAAATGATAATATCCGTGAAGGAGATGTCTTAGCCCAACAACTTAGTACCTTGGATTTAGGTACCCAACCTTCCACAAATAATATTGAATCTAGTGATGCCCCTCCGTGCTTTATTCCACAAGGTATAGATGATCCTAACCTTAGAACCGCTCGAGGCCATCCCGTAGATCAAATTATAGGTGACCTAAACCAAAGGACAACTAGATCACAAATCCTTACCCATTGTGCTTTCCATGCCTTTATCTCAACCATAGAACCTAAAACCATAGATGAAGCTTTAGGTGATGAGGATTGGATTTTGGCCATGCAAGATGAGTTAAACCAATTTACTAGGAATGATGTGTGGGACTTAGTACCTAGCCCTAGTAGTCAAACCATTATTGGCACAAGATGGGTCTTCCGTAACAAGGTAGACGAGAACGGTGGAGTCACACGAAACAAGGCACGTTTAGTTGCCAAGGGGTACAGTCAACAAGAAGGTATAGATTATGACGAAACCTTTGCACCGGTTGCAAGGTTGGAGTCTATTCGAATGCTTCTCGCTTTTGCAAATGCTAAAGATTTTAAGTTATTTCAAATGGATGTTAAAAGTGCTTTCTTAAATGGTATTATAAATGAGGAGGTATACGTTTCTCAACCTCCCGGTTTTGAAAGTTTTGAAAACCCGACACATGTTTATAAATTAAAAAAGGCGCTTTATGGTTTAAAGCAGGCTCCGCGTGCTTGGTATGATAGATTAAAAACCTTTTTAATTGTTAGTGGTTATATTATGGGTAAAATAGATAATACTTTATTTGTGAAATATGTTCAAAATGATATTGTGGTTGTGCAAGTATATGTTGATGATATTATTTTTGGTTCCACTAATGAAAAATTGTGTAATGATTTTTCTGCGAAAATGACTAGCGAATTTGAAATGAGCATGATGGGAGAGTTAAAATACTTCTTAGGATTGCAAATAAAACAATGTGAAACTGGTATTTTTATTAGTCAATCTAAATATTGTAAAGATATGTTGAAAAAGTTTAACTTTGAAAATGTCAAACCCGTTGAAACTCCAATGACCACAAATTTGCAATTATCTCGTGACGAGGAGGGAAACGATTTTAATGAAAAGATTTATCGTGGTATGATTGGTAGCTTGTTATATTTAACTGCTAGTAGACCTGATATTATGTTTAGTGTATGTTTATGTGCTCGTTTTCAATCTTCACCTAAACAATCTCACTATGAAGCTGTCAAGCGTATTTTTCGATATTTACGAGGTACTACTAATCTTGGCTTATGGTACGCAAAGCAACCCGAGTTAGAAGTAACGTGTTTTGCCGATTCCGATCTTGGTGGATCTATTGTTGACCGAAAAAGTACTAGTGGGGTATGTGCCTTTATAGGTCTCTCACTTGTATCTTGGTTCTCTAAGAAACAACAATCCGTAGCTTTGTCTACAACCGAAGCGGAATATGTAGCCGCCGCAAGAGCATGTGCTCAAGTCCTATGGATGAAACACACACTTACCGATTTTGAGGTACACCTAACCAAAATTCCAATTATGTGTGATAACTCAAGTGCCATAAACTTAAGTAAAAATCCCGTTTTACATTCTCGTACCAAACATATTGAATTGAGACATCACTTTTTACGAGATAATGTTCAAAAAGGCAAAATCGTGCTTGAAAAGGTTGATTCGGAAGATAATTTGGCCGATATTTTCACTAAAGCTCTAAACAAGAAAGCGTTCTTTAAATTAAGACTTGGTTTAGGCATGCTTGAGTATAACCCTTGATAAATACTAACTCTCAAATATTTCATATTTTGAGGGGGAGCATCTTTCGAGGGGGAGCATAAGCGATTTTCTTAAACCCTTTTTGCTTCGACAAAAGGGGGAGAGAAACCGAGTATGCTCTCGTGTTTAGCGTTGTGTTTGTCATCATCAAAAAGGGGGAGATTGTTGGTGCAAGTGTACCCAGCTTTAAATATTGTGATATATTTTTGGTACACATAAAATCACATCTCCATATTTATTTTGATGATTACAAAACACACCGCATTATTTGTTATCTAATATTTTATCTGAGTGTGCAGATATTTAAATGATCTCGATAAATTATTATCTGAAGAATCCAAGTTTGAAGAGTTTCGTCATTTTATTTTAAAATGATAAACACCCTAAAATATTTTATCACTTGGATATTTCGTATCTATATAAATATATTTGAATCAAATATATATATAATATCTTTTATATATAAATCTCTGATATATATATGCTGTCTGCTACTGTTCATCTGTTGCAAGAAGTGTGTTCAGCCGAAGTTTACCTGCGTTGCCATGCTCTCATTGGACAGATCTTCTGGCGGTATACCGCCAAGGTATACGCGGTATACCGCGGGTACTATTTCCCATCAACTTGTTCTGCATGAGAAGCTTCGTTTGTCAGGAAGTATGTCAGGCGGTATACCGCCATGTGCAACGCGGTATACCGCGGGTACATTATGCCGTTGAGTTTTTTTTTGCAGGTTGACCTTCTCAAGGAGTACACTTTTTATGACGCAGGTATACCGCGATGGTTCGGCGGTATACCGCGAAATTCTCAAGTCGGATTTTCATGCAGTATAAATACAAGCCTCCAGCAGCATTAAACTCTACACCAACTTCAGCATTAAGTTCTCCCTCAGCATTTGATTATTATTCTGCTGCTTTCTTACTCACACTAAATCACTTAAACTGATAAATTAATTTTTGAGCAAGAAATCTTGAGTTGATAGCAGATTAAAATCTCACGATTAGTTGAATCAGCAACACAACTCAAGTGATCAAACTCTCTAAAAATATCCAAGTGATAAACCTTATTCAAGAGTGATTATTCATATTAAAATTTATACCCTCTTGTAAGTGTTTGAATTAGAGTGAGTGATCCACCTTAATCTCTCAAAGTAGAGTGATTCGCGTTTGTTGTATTAAGGTTTGTGTTTCTACCGTAAAGAACACGTTTCGTATTGGATCTCCGAGAAGTGTTATTTTCTCGAGGTGGACTAGCCAACTTTGTGTTTGGTGAACCACTTTAAAAATCTCGTTGTCAAGTATTCTCTTTCCCTTATCTCTTTACATTTCCGCTGTGCATTTAAATTATATCTGTTTATATAATTGTTGTATATTTACTTGTTTATACTCTGCTTTATTTTTACTGTATTGTTTGTACTGTATTTATTTGTTCAAAGAATTTTTTGAAAGAAAAAGATTTTAAATACAACCTTACCCCCCCTTAGGTTGTCCAACAATCTTTTAACAGATTTTCAGGTTATTGGTGATGTTCTACGGATTCAACAAGTCCTCACCAACTTGATCAGGTGCGATTCTATGCTATTTTTTTTTGTTTCATGCTCTTTCTTGGCGCTAGAATAGTCATATCTACCAAATAATCGTGAAAATCTTGTATGATTGATGATAAACAAATTACTATAAAATCAAGTTTCAGGTAAAAATAATCGAATCAACGATAAAATGATAAAATGCACCAAATTAATTTAATCGGTTTTCAATTCGGGGTATCGTTGCCCACGATCTTTGTTTCTTGGCACTGTTTATTTTAATCAGATATTATGTCATTTCTGCAGCAATGCTGTCAAATTTACCCATGAAGGGAAGGTTGGAATAAATCTTTATGTAGTACCAGACCCATGTCCCAAAGCTCAGAAAAAACCAAAGATCGACACAGATTCGCTAGATGGTCGTGAGGAGAACGAACCACAATCACATGAAGCCGTGGTGTGGACACGATGCGATATTCAAGATACCGGAATTGGAATCCTAGGTGATTTTCTATGTTCTTGATCTTTTCAAGGGACCATTTATTCGTCTTTTTCTCGTAATTATATCAATTTTATGTTAGAAAATAGATATATTGAAAGAAAAGATGCAGGAAATCAATGATTAGAACGTGATAGAATCACTATCCTTAGGATATTATTAGCCCCCACTATTAGGTTGTTTGGGTTAAGGCTAATACACCTCCGGGAATAATCTAATCAAAAGAGTATGATCAACAACTAATCATGTTCTTCAAGAACATTGTTTGCAGATTTTCATAAGAAAGGAGATGAAATTGTAAGTGATTAAACCATGGGAAAATAGCACATATATATAGGTTCTGATGTATAACTGATTTGGATAATGTTAGGCTTATCCAAAATCAAATTAGAAACAAAATCTGTCAAAAACAGTAAAAAAATGCCATCTTTTGATCTTTAACATATGTGTAAAATCCACACAATAAGGACAAATTCTTTTTAGTTCATTTGATCTCTTTAAGATTGTAAACTTAGAAAGAATTTATTACTCTTCCTATGTGGGACAAGTAATATATAAGCCTTAGATATACATATATAGCTCCCTTATACAAGTAAGATTCTCACTATTATTTGTATTTGGGACAAATCTCACTATGAAGACTTTATATATAACATTTTATGATTCAACAGAAACTGTGTTACCGTTGCTATTCAAGAAGAGCTCGGACGACAGTAGAACTGGATTAGGTTTAGCCATCTGCAAACGACTGGTAATGTTTCTTAAACACCGGATTATGCTGAACTTTTATAGTTATTTTCTTGATTAATGATCATAAGAGATGGTTTCACTCTAATATATATACCGTCTAGGTTGAGCTCATGGGCGGATCTTTAACGGTTTCTAGCAAAGAACACTGTGGATCTACCTTCACTTTTGTTCTACCCCACAAAGTTCCGGTAGCGTGTGAAGGTTTGGATGAAACCAATGCATCCACGGAAGATGATGTTAGTTGCAGGTTTTTCCAGTTCAAGTCGAGTACTTTGGCTCTCGGTTCTGGTCAAAAAGTCCAGGCCGAACGCATAACTTAACAGGAAAGGGAACGGGTTTTGAGAAGCTAGAAAGATCCAGTTTTCTAGCTTCTTGATATGCTTCAAAGTGTAATTTGGAGAATAATAACGAAAACCATGGTTGCAAAGATGAAAATGAAGGAGAATGACGATGATTGAGATTTTCAGTTCAATGATCGTTGTCAAGGTTCTAAATGGCGTGAGGCGTGGCGTGGTGACGAGGTCAAGCCTCAGGAGCCACGACGAGGCCATGACGTTTATCATCAAGGCGTGACTTATGGTGGCAAATCTCTATATCATATATAATATTATATATAAAAACATATGTTTTGTACTATTAATCGACGAGTCAATGATAATAAACAAGTTAAATTAGGTTATATATTGAAAAACTAGCAAATAAGACATTAAAACATAAAAAAAAATCAAATATCGTGTTACAAAAGACTGAACATTAGGTCATGGCGTGCGACAAGCATAACGTGGCGTGAGACACAAGACTAAAGTCACGACGTGCCATGACGGCTGTCGCGACGAGCCTTTTAAAACAATGATCGTTGTACGATTGAAGCCGTCCCTGAAAAATGAATGCGATGAGAGTGACCGAGTTTGGGGTGTGTTTCTTGTTTGGTTCTGGTTTAGGATTTTGTGTGTTATATGTTAAGGAACATTTTAAAGATATATATGAATGTGCCTTAAAAAGAGTTTCATCAAATTATTTCATATTTTAAGATAGAATATCATCTAATTAACCATTTGATTTTTTTTTAATTTTTAGTTATCTTCAAACATTTTTCTCACAAAATAGCCAAGACATTATAAGTCAACATCATAAGACACTTTTTCTTGCATTTTGTGACATTTTATGATGCACTTAGATGAAAAATGGGTCAACTACAAAAATAAATTGAGACACTGTAGCTTACGGCAACGTAAGGACATGTGTTGACACACAAAAAACAAGCCAAAGTCGTAGCTTGTGACACCGCAAGAAAGATTGTCTTATGATGTTCACTTGCGTGTCGGGCTATTTTGTGAGAAAAATAAAAGGTAGCTGAAGTATATATATATATATATATAGAGAGAGAGAGAGAGAGAGAGAGAGAGAGAGAGAGAGAAAGAGAGAGGGAGAGGGAGAGGGAGGGAGGGAGGTTACTTTGTTAACCTCAAAATTCATGTTAACTTTGTTAACCCTTTTTCGACCAATAAGAAAGCATTTTGTAATGTGGTGTCAATGTATGTCCAATTATTAAATAGGGGTATGAATGGAATTCCATATTTTTTTGTAACATTTAATTATTGAGGAGTTACAAATATCATCTCTTTCTTGATTCTAGCTCTAAGTTTAAATGATAATTTTTTTGTAAGATTTTCGTATGAAATTAGTTTATGAAAATATTGTTGCATCATGAACATAGACAATCACATTATGAATGAAACACCCTAAAATTTCGAATAAATTTAAACCTTAAATTCACAAGGTTTACAACTACATCTTTCAAAAACATTCATTCACAAATGGAGAATTAGTGACGAAGATTCATAATTACAAATGAAATATCATAAACAACCTACTAATCTAATCATATCCAAACGAGATCAGATTATAAAGTTGTCTATGGAATCTCCCAAAATATCTTCGATATAAACTAATCTCTCCATTAAACCTTCAAAAGCTATGACTCGTGAGTCACTCTCCGCTCATCCCTTCAAATCCCTTCCCGTGGTAAGAAAATTTAATTTGGAGACATTAGGCTTGCGCCTAATGAGAACATCCAGTTTAAAATCAAAACATTTATAAGCTTCGAAAACCAAATTTGTAAACAAAGCTTATAAATTAACCTTTTCTCAAACTTTCATAACGTACACATAACATCTTTCTATGACGGGAATCATACCCGATTCCATGAATATGACGAACACCAAGTAAGTCATCGCATCATGTTTAAGAGCAACACTACGAATCACTAATGATTCTAGATTTCAGCTCATATCCAATAAATTACAATTAAACCATGCCTATTTCTTGGTGTGGAAGTAGGGATTACAATTATACCTTGCCTATCCCTTGTCTCCCAATAGAAAACGGAAATAGCAATTATACCTTGCCTGTTTCACGTTTTCACGTCACAATATGAAAAAAGAATAACAATTATACCTTGTTTATTCCTCATTTCCAAATATAAACGGGAATAGCAATTATAACTTACCTATTCCACGTTTATCAAATAATGCTAGTGCATATGGATCCATTAGTCCATTACACTTACTAGCATACGTACATACACAATCAAACATATATATATATATATATATATATATATATATATATCAAATCGTATCCTACCCGGATTTGAGTTACAATTTTATTCGTAACATTCAACTGCTAAAGTTATGATCAAAATGATCAAGGGATGTCTCATATCCGGATAACCCAAGATCAGAAAAACTCCATACGGAAACTATTCAAGAAAAAATTATTCCGGAACCTAAGTCCGGAAACAATCCTGAAATATATATCCGAAATCAAATCCGGAAAGCATAGCCTCAATCCGGGAGTCTGGTCCAGGACGCAATCCGTGAGTCTGGTCCGGGCAGACTCTGGGACTCAATCCGGGAGTCTGGTCTGGGACTCAATCAATCCGGGAGTCTGGTCATGGACTCCATCCAGGAAACCAATTCCGGGAATCATCCGGAAAACAACACTTCCGGACTGTTCGATAAGCTGACCTGATTCGTACCAAAAATCGTACTTCCACAGTTCTTCAATTCGATTTAACTATACTTTATTGATACATATAAACATAATTCAAAGTATGACTTCAATTCCAACTAATAATTTCAACATACACATAGTCTTAAAAAGAAGATGAACTCACAGTGCTTAGAACCCAGAGTCGGTGTGAAATCAAATCCAAATCTTTTTCCACCAAAACTGATTCAATAACCTATTTGAAAGACAATATAACTTGTGATTACCAATCCTTACAGAAACTGATTTGGAGAAGATGATTGAAATTCTTACCGGACAAAACTTAGAATTCGATTTCTCTCTGACTTGAAATCGTCTTCAAACACCTCCCAATTCAGAAGTTAGCTAAAAATGACCGACTCTCTCTCCCTCTCTCTCAATTTATACCCCAACTTATTTATCCAATTTAACCCAATACACTTCGAATTATAACCGTTTCCACTTCTGGTCTTTTAACATCGATTTATAACATAACTTCTAAAAATAACACACTCAAACTTTTAAAAGTTCTCCCATAATAAATGTACAATAATTATGGAAATTTCGAGGTGTTACAATGAATCACAATGTTTTTAACGATGATGAGGAGAGAGTCAACGTAGATGTTTATTTGATAACGATTGATGAAGATGATGAAACGCAGCTCGATCATGGTGAAGATATTACAAAGAATAACATGGGGACGGATAAACGTAGAGTTGGAAATATTGAATCCAAACAAAATGATTGTATGGGTAAGTTTTTTGAATGTGTTATAATGATTTATTTTCATAGTTTGATTCATGTAAATCATGAAAACAAATTTATCAGATCTTTATGTACTCTGGTCGTATTAGTTTATAGTTCATGTGTGTTCATGCGTGGGTTTATAGTTCATGTAAACAAATTTATCAGATCTTCATGTAATCTGGTCGTATGGGTTAATAGTTCATGTGTGTTCATGTGTGGATAAACAGTTCATGTGAGTTCATTTGTTACATGAATGCTAACCAAAAGGACTATTGTATGCGTGTATATGATCATCGTGATTATGAACTTGAACTAGAACATTTATGAACAATTTGATTATGAACATGTGTTGAACAAATTTATCAGATCTTCATCTAATATGGTCGTATAAGTTTATAGTTCATGTGTGTTCATGCATGAGTTTATGGTTCATATACACAAATTTATCAGATCTTCATGTAATCTGGTCGTATGGGTTAATAGTTCATGTGTGTTCAAGTGTGGATAAATTGAACATTTGAACATGTGTTGTTCATCGTTAACCAACGTGTTAACATCAAATGAACTCATTAAATATTACACATGGCCCAATTTTCACAAATACCTCTAACACTGATGTTCACTTCATTAAATATTACACATGGCCCAAAATTTATAATTAATGTGTTGATTACTTTTGATCTCATCCGTCAGTTTTAACCTCAATGGCTAAGATTTTGGTTAACGAAGTTAGCATGAAATATAGGGTTAACAAATGAACTCAACCCTATATATATATATATATATATATATATATATATAGGGAGGTTTGTTAATTTTTGTTAACTTTATTAACCGTTTCAACCAATAGGAAGTCGTTTTCAATTGTAGTTTCACATGTATGTCCAACAATTAAATAGGGTATGAATGGAATTGCATGCATTTTTTTTGTAACATTCATTTATTGAGAGAGTTACAAATCTCATCTTTTCCTTGATTCGAGCCATATGTTTAATTCTTAAATTTTTTGTAAGATTTAGTTTCAAATAAATGTATGAAAATATTGTTGCATTATGAACATAAACAACAAGATTATGAATCACGGTGTTTTTAACGATGATGAGGAGAGAGTCGACGTAGATGTTCGTTCAATAATGATATCACCAACGATTGATGAAGATGATGAAACGCAACTCGATCACGGTGAACATTATGCACACCAGATTACCGAGACGGATAAACGTAGAGTTGAAAACGTTTGTAGAGTTGAGGTTAACATGAGAAGTGTGAAAAGTGATTATGAATCGTTGAGAAATGAATGCACATTAGGATGAGATGCATTGAGATAAGATGCACCGGGATGCACCAGATCAATTCCCTTCTAAGCCGCAATCCATGGGAGGACATTTGATTAAAAGTGATCAACGTGTTCAGATCCATTCTCATGCTTCTCACGTTAACCTCAACTTCTCACACGATCCTTTGCATATATATATATATATATATATAGCTATAGGTCCAAATGAAAAATGCTAAGTGTGTGAGAAATAGAGAAGTAATCATTCTAGCCATTCATACGGTCAAGATCGGATTTGACTAGTTAAGAATTGAGGATTTGACTGGTCAAAAGTTGCGGCTATTCCAAAAATAAAAGGACAGTTTTGTAACTTTTACAAAAACGTGGGACGATTTCATATTTGAACCTGTGTGATTCACATATGAACTATATGTTCATATGTGAACCCATGTAATTCACGTATGAACTTCTTTTAACTAATTCACATATGAACCTTTGTGATTCATAAATGAACTAATTAACCGATTCACATATGAACTAATTAACTGTAGGTTCATATGTGAATCAGTTGAACTAATTAACATATTCACATATGAATCTTTGTGTTCACATATGAACTAATTAACTGATTTTTCTATGAACTAATTAACTGATTCACATATAAACGTATAGTTCATATGTGAATCACACATGTTCACATATGAACTCGTCCTGCATATTTTACGAAACTACCCCTCTATCTTTTGCAGACAACGTGAGAAATTATCCGATGTTTCTCAGTCAAAGCCGCAAATGTTGACCAGATGAAGGGCTAGGATCATTTCTCTATTTCTCACACACTTAACATTTCTCATTTAAACCACTCCCTATATATATATATATATATGTATATATATATATATATATATATATATGTATGAGATGCATCGAGATGTTCCAGATCAATCTCCGTATCAAGCACGATTCATGGGTGGGCTTGATATTAAAAGTGACCAAGGGTTCAGATCCACTTCTTATATATATATATATATATATATATATAGGCGAAGGATCGTGTGAGAAGTTAAGTTAGCGTGAGAAGTGGATCTGAACCCTTAATCACTTTTACGCGACGTTCTCTAAGTTGGAGAGAAAAGAAAAGAAATGGATGGAAAAGAAAGGGAGGGAAAAGAAAGAATTGAAAAATAAGTTTGTGTTATCGAAAAGAAAGAAAATGAAAAGAAAGAAAAACAATATTTCATGTTCTTGAAGAGGAAAAAGGAAAGGAAAGATGATATTTTTACAAATATACCCTTTAAAAATATATGCTTCGTAATGAAACGTTAGATAGTTTTGTAATTTAATTGGTTTAGTTTTAGTAATTTATTTAAAGGTTTCAATTTCATTCTTTCCCTTTCATTTAATTTCCTTTCCTCCCACATTTGGGAGGAAACTTATCATTATTTTCTTTCCGTTTCATTTTCTTTCCTTTCTCTCTTAATTTTTTTTTTCGAGAACATGAGTTTTTTCCCCTTCGTAAAAAGAGTTTTGAGAACACAACGTTAATCTCAATTCTCAAAAACACTCATGAATAGTGTTTGATACGGGCATTAATCTGGTGCATCTCACCCTAATGTGTATCCAAAAGTCCAGATCCATTCTTACACTACTTACCATAACTTCACTTCTCACCGGAACCCAACCCTATATTATATACATATATATATATATATATATATATATATAATATAATTCTTGTATGTTTCACTTTGAATGGTAAACCATATTTCCATAGAAATGGGATTTTATTACAGATAATCTTGGGTGTTCCACAAACCATGCCAGATTCTTTGGAACATCACAAACTTCCCATAACACATTTCATTACAAAGAAACCAAACCTTTTTTTGTGTTTCTTGTTGTTCATTCATTCCAACTTTGAGAAACAAAATCAAACACTTGAAAACATGATTCCTTGTTCCTCTCCCAATATCATTATCCCCTTCAAACCTTAAAAAACTCCCATTTTCATCCTTCTAACAAGGTACCATATATAAACCTCTCTCTATCTCTCATCCTCTCTTTCTTTCCTCTTATTTTCATATAATTCATCGCGAATGCAGGTTCGTTCGATCCGAAAATAGTTAGTTGTCGTTTACAAATGGCATCAAAAGGACCCACGAAAGATAAGAAAACAACACCTTCCTCTGTACCAACGCGCAAACCTACGACCACACCACAAAAGAAAACCGCGAACCCCCCACCCTCTACAACCAAGAAAACACCCTCCGCGACCACAACCGAAACCAAAAAGGTTAAATCAACCCCGGCCGACAAAGCCAATCCGCCGCGAAAATCAGTAGACAAGTCTCCATCGCCTTCTCTAAGGAGTCCTTCTCCATCGCCTTCTCTACGGAGTCCTTCTCCATCACCTTCTCTACGGAATCCTTCTCCATCTTCTTCTGTACGGAGTCCTTCTCCGCTCACTAGAAATTTACGGAGTGGTTCTCCACTTACAAAACGGAGTCCTTCTCCGCTTACTACAGAAAGAAATTTACGGAGTCCTTCTCCAATTACTAAAGATAGAAACTTACGGAGTCCTTCTCCCATTACTAAAGTAAAAAATGTTAAAGAAGTCGCGAAATCCCCCCCTCTTATTCCTAAACCGGTAAATATCAAAAGCCCTACGAATGCGAAGAAGGAAAACACGAGCAATGCAAGTGCTAAGAAGGCGACAACCAAGGAACCAACAAAGCCTACGTCAAAATCGGAGAAAAAACCAAGTGAATCGGATCATAAGAAACAAGAAGATGATCAAAATATTGTGATTCAAGAACAAGATTGCGAAAAGACGCCGGATTCTGCCTCCGTTGCTACTGATATTGATGGTTTGGAATTAGAAGAAAATGATAAGCAAAATGGAGATGATGAAGAACATACAGAAAATACAGATTCTCATGATCCTTTTCCATTACCTTTAGAAGATGATCACGAAATCACTCCATCGCGCGATGAATCCAAAGTGGGTTCTCAATTTAACGATGATCAAGAAACTGAGAATCAACGGCATCAACCAGAATCAGAACCAGAACCAGAATCAAAACCTGTAGAGTCAGAACCGGAACCAGAATTAAAACCAGAATCAAAACCAGATGCAGAAACAGAACTAGAACAGGAACCGGCATCGCAAGCAGAACCAGAATCAAAACCTGTAGAGTCGGAACCAGAACTAGAACCGGAACCGGCTTCGCAAGCAGAAGCAGAAGCAGAACCAGAACCAGAACCAAAATCAGAACCGGAATCAAAACCAGAACCAGAATTGGAACCGGAATCAAAACCAGGACCGAAATCAAAACCCGAAGCAGAATTGGAACCAGAACCAGAACCGGAACCCGAACTGGAACCAGAAGTTGAGCCTAAACCGGGGACAGAATTGGAACCAGGAGTAGAGAAACCCGAAGTGGAAGATAAGTTGGAGCCGCAATTGGAACCAAAAGTAGAGCCGCAACCCGAGCAAGAGCCGCAACAGGAACCTGAATTAGAGCCGCAAGCCGAAGTGGAACGTAAGCCGGAGCCACAACAAGAACCAAATTTACAGCCGAAACCCGAAGCAGAGCATAAGCCGGAGACAAAATCGGAGCCAGATTCAAACCCGAAACCCGAACCTGAACCTAAACCTAAACCAAACCCGAAACTTGATCCTAAACGGAACCCAAAGATCGCCTTTTTTGCCAGCCTTGCAGCGGATGCAAAATTGGCCAAAGAAAATCGAGCACTGAAAAAGGAAGAAGACAGTAGTAGTACTAAAAAGGAGGAAAAGGTAATATTGGAAAAGAATAACAAAAATGAAGAAGGTGGTGGAAGGGTGGCAGAAGGCGGAGTTACGGCGGCGAGTGTGGTGGCGACGGCGGTTAGAAACCAGCAAGCGGTAGGTCACTCAAAGAAGGATAATAATACGGCATATAATGAGATGATAGAGGAGACTGTAAGCAAGCTTCGTCAAAAAAGGAAGAATAAAGTGAGTGCATTGGTTGGTGCCTTTGAAACCGTGATTTCTTTGGAATCCGATTAATAACCGATTTACCGAATTTTCGTTTTTTTTTATTTTTTATTTTGTGGTCTCGGATTTTTTTTAAATTTGTATTTACGAGTACGATAATTATATACAAGTAAATTTAATTCGTATGGTACGGAATATGTAAATCGATTTTGAATTGTTTCGATTTGTGATATGTTGTGTGCAAATAACTTAAATGTATGTAGGTGATGAAATATTGATGGGATCGAGATATAAGAAAATCTTCAATGTAAGGTTCTTACAAGTAAAAAGTATAGCGATATATAGAAACTATTATTGTGAGGAGTTTTTATAAGAACTAAAACTCATTTAAGTTTCTTAAATAAGAATTTTGGTTCTTACCTATTTTTGGTGTGAAATGACATATGACTAGTTTTTCTTTTTATTTTATTGGATTTATAATCATAAATTTTAGATACTTAACTTATATAAAAATACATGAGACCCATAAAAAAGGTTCTTGTAAAAACTATCATTATAACATTTTATGTGAATTCTTGTTTTAATGAGTTAGAAGTGAGGTGACAACAAAAAATGTAAAAATGAGGTTCTTATAAGAACCTCCACTATAGATGCTCTAAAGATGTCAAACCGTGATCATCTATGTGTCTGAGGTCCTGCATTATATGTTGGATTATAATTGGCTAATACCCGTCTAGATTGACGTGATGGTGAATTGGTTATGGCGATGACGTAGACAATAATTGGCGTGCGTGATTTGGATATTAAGTTGATATTTATAGTGTTAAACTTAAGTGATAGACGTTGCGGTTGACAACAAGTCATGGTTACTGACTAAGCCAAAACAAAATTTTCGAAGGTAAAAACGATAAAAAAAACAATAGAAGCCGACCCCTACACCCATTGCACGAGTAAAATATTACTTATGGGCCATTTTCTAAACACTTACCTTGACAAATAAGCACTTAACCAGTTCAATTATTTTACCGACTGAACATAATAAAGACCGATAATCTTACTCGATGAGGGTGACGACTCTTACTCGATAAACATTTAGTGGGTTATAAACACTTACCATCAATTCATTTTGATGACAAGGAATGTTACCCCATGAGTAAATGAGAGTGATGACTTTTATCGGTAAACGTTTACCCAGTAAACGTTTGGTAAATGACCCTTAAATCAAGTAAAAAGGAACAAGGTCTTAAAGCATGATCACTATATCTTTTGTTTTTGTTTATCAATCCTTTATGGAAATAAAAAGGGGATGATACCTGGCATAGTATACCTCATTGTTTAGTCAACGAAATGTACGTATGACATTGCTCGTATTTATGATCTTAATAAAATAATGGTGAGTGAATTAGTAGAATTTGAAGATAGAATACATAGGGATAACCCCCCATTCCGTGAAATGACTATCTAAGGGAACAAACCGAAGGTACTTGACTTATTCGAACATATTGATAACAACTTAAAGCTAAAAGCACGTCACTTGATTGGCGGGGAGGAGCATCTAAAAGTAGATTTAATCAATCATAACCTACATTTTAACAAATCCTCAATTACCGAATAATATTCTTGTATGTGGATATAAAATGTTTATTATAACTTAAAGTCATATCATCAATTTTAAATATTTTGTTTTACTTTTTAATTATTTATAGTTAAACAAACAAACAAACAAACAAACTTGTAAAGACAAGTAAAAATAGTTGTTAAAAAACTAATGGTTAAACTAAATATAAAATAACAAAATCATCTTTAACTTTAAATCACCTCATTATCTTATTTATATTTTTGAAAAAACATAAATAATTGAATTTTGGACTGTCGTTGTAAATAAAATAAATCCATGAGAATAATCTGTAAATCGAGTATAGTTTAGGTACCAAATTTGTAATTTAAAATGCACGGGTGGGGGTGGGTGTTTACTATAGGCGGAAATCATTCCACGTGTACAGTATACGTGTCAGCATCTTCTATTTGCCATCTGCCACTCTTTCTTCTTCCTTCGCTTTTCCCCTTTCAACAAACAGACTCCGGTTCCCTCCGATTCTCCGATTCGAGCACCGAAGGAAGCAATCATACGATCATGTCTCGTTTAATCCATTCCAGATTATCCCCCTCAAGATTTTTGTAAGTATTTTAATCTCATTCGTCCGGTTGTTCCGCAATAATTCGTCAAAAATCGCACAAAATGAACCCTATGTCAAAATCAAATCAAATGGGGGTTTCCTTTGTAGTTTAAGAGGAACATTAATTTTTTCAATCGTGGAAGTAATTTATAAATCAAAAGTTAAGGAGGTGTGTGTTAGATTGAATTAGTGTAAAAGAAACCCCATCGCTTATAGAATCGAATGAGATTTCTATTTCCTTTTATTTTTGTGTAATTTACGAAGAAAACTTGTGATTTGAGCCGATGGCGTAATTTATTGTGTGAATGTAAACTATGGAGATCAAATTTTATGTTATTTAAAGTCAATTATGTTTATTGTTCTCTTTAGCGTTCTTAAATTGGACTTTGATTATGATGGAAAGGGAGTTTTATGAGTCTTAGTTCAGTTTTTCATCGATTAGTTTACTCACAGTTGATTTAATTTCTTGATTTGTATGTAAAACCTAAGCAATACATTGGGTTCAATTCGAAGAGGGAGATATTTGTCAACAGAATCTAGTAAGATTGATGAACCACTTAAAGTAGAGGAAGCAGAGCCAGTAAATGCCCCACCTCCTCCAGTAGAAAAGGTACTTCCAAGTTTTGTTTTTCTATTTATTTTTTGTGTTTGTGTTGAATTGGCTTATTTTGTGAGATTATGTTTAGACAGTGACAAAGGATTTTTTTTTTACTCAAAAGGGATGACAAGATCATTTAGGGTTATCATCTCAAATGGCCACCTCATGATTATAGCCACCTCAATTTTTCCCACAAAATAACCAAGAAACCGCAAGCACTTTTCCTTGCGGTTTTTGACAAATCTGACACATCCAGTGAAAAAGCTCCCCCCCCTTCTGCAAGTTGCGGTGTCGTAGTCCCTTGCGTCTACGCACAAAAAGCATGCCAAACTCGCAAACTTCGAATCTGCAAGCCCATTTCGTATCTTGTGAAACCGCAAGGAAAAGTACCTTGCGGGCTGCGGCGTTTACTGCGGTTGCTTGGCTATTTTATGAGAAAATTTAGTCAGGTGGCTATAAAGTAAATATTTTTTTTTCTTCGTAATTTGGTTATTTATGATGATAACCCATAATACCCTTAGATAAAATAGTAATGCAACTTTTGACCATTAGTCTGCTCTTCAATAAAGATAAATTATAGGAGTCTTGTGAACCAAATCATTGCTACGAGTATCATTTAATAATCACTCGAGGTAAAATAAGTAATAATGGAATGGAACTTTGCCAACAAAGGAAATGTTGCATTTTAGAAGACAACCCAAAATGAAGATTGTTGCATTTATTTAGGGATGTAGGGAATATTTCATGAATGAGGTATCTTGATCTTGTAATCCTTGTGTGTGTGTGTATTAATAGTTTATTTTTGATATTTTTTGGAATCAGTTACTTGTGCTGGGTGGAAATGGGTTTGTTGGCTCGCACGTATGCAAAGAAGCGTTGGATCGTGGCTTGTCGGTTGCGAGCCTTAGCAGGTATGTTTAATTGTCTACTTTAACATCACCTTACATGAATTTCATGTAGTTGAGAGTATGACCCAATATGTGCTCCTTGACTCCATGTCTGATATTATACTTTTTGTCTTATCTTATGTCTTTATCCGATACAATGTATATATTTTATGTTATGTGGATCGGTCATTGATGAACTATAAAACTTCTACTTTAAAGTTATCTTAAACAGTTTAGTAGCCCAAATCGTGCATAGTTCATGAAAACAAATTGCTCAAATTAGTTCTGAATATAATTTCTGAGTTACACCATCAAAATGAAGAAGCCATTGTCAGAAAATGCTGATTTCACGCAAGCTGTTTATTATAACTGAAATAAATAAAAGTCTAAAATCATAGAATGAGTCCACAAACTCTTGCATATGCTCCACATCACTTTGATATGCTGCTAATTTGTCCATGTATGTTACTGAACTATCAAATGCAGATCTGGCAAGTCATCTATCCAAGACCCATGGGCTAGCAAAGTCAGTTGGCATCAAGGTATTATATTTTTTTGGTGTGCATGGTCCAGTTTTTATCTTTACGGGCATATGTATCTATATATGAAGTTGGGGGTTGTTTAGTGTTTACTATCTGCTGACCGCCTCTTACCGGGTAAGAGGTGACATTGTTTACCAACATACTCTGACCCACAAATATGTCAACTTAAATGCTGACCCGGTAAGATGATTTAGATGTCTTAAGATCACTAATCTTTTGCTTTGTGTTACGATAGGAGACTTGCTGTCAGGCGATTCATGGAAGGAAGCACTCGGTGGAGTCACTTCTGTTGTATGTATCATCTTCTTCCCACTAAATTTCCCCGATAAATAGCTCTATTTTTTTCGCTTTACTGTTATGTGCTATGTTTCATAGTTGATAGCTATCACTGGTTTCTTTCCGCTTTTAGATTATTAAACTCGTTTTAATCCGTGCCTTAAATCTTCCAGATCTCTTGTGTTGGTGGTTTTGGTTCCAACTCCCACATGTACAAGATCAATGGAACTGCAAATATCAATGCCGTTAGAGCTGCTGCCGAAAAAGGTTTGACCATTTTCTATCTGATATAAACGATAAACCCTTAAGAGAGTAGTATTCACGTAATCTTGATATTATTGCAATGAAGTCAATTGCTTAAAATTCTTGGTGTTCACAGTTGTAATTTGTTCTTGATTCTTGCGTACAGGGGTTAAGAGATTCGTCTACATATCTGCTTCTGACTTTGGTGTGGTTAATTACTTGCTACAAGGATATTATGATGGAAAGGTACTTATGGACCAGTTTTCATGTTTAGAATTATTTTGAGTTTCTATATTTATTAAAAACTATACATTATCCCTTCAATTTTCATTTAATCACCTACACATATCTATAATGCAGAGAGCTACTGAAACAGAGTTGTTAACGAGGTTTCCGTATGGACGTGAGTTCTATCGTTTTTTTTCCTATTTTCTTTTGTATGTTTTTTGGGTTGAGATCTCTGAATATACGATAAAACTGTAACTTTTTTTAGATGTGATTTTGAGGCCTGGGTTTATATACGGAACTCGTAGAGTTGGCAGCATGAAGTTGCCTCTAGGCGTAATCGGTTCTCCACTAGAGATGGTACGTATGTTTTGATTAGCTTGCGTAATTTATCAAGCCATTTTCAGTCCCACCTTACGCTATAAATATTCGTTAATGCATCAAAATATAAACAAAGTATGCATTAGTTCCTATTTAGTGGTAACAATGACTTTTTGCTCTCAATTAATGTAACAAGCGTTCTATTTTTACTATTTTGTACACATTTTGACCGCTAATCGGTAGAGCTGATAACTACTGATAACATAGATGCCAATTTGTCAAGTTATATTATAAAAAATGTCGCATCAAAATCAACCTCTGTCACGTAGGCTGAAAACCCATTTATCAGATACCAATAAATCGAGGAAAAACATTTTTTGTTACACTAAATAGGAATCAAGACAAACTTCTTTAAATTTTGATGTCTTTTTTGACCAATAACTATTCTTAAAAAACCGTTGAAAATAATTGGTGTTTTTGAACAATGCAGGTTATGCAATACGCGAAACCGTTGAATCAGGTGCCAATAGTTGGTCCACTGTTAACTCCTCCGGTGGACGTTAAAGCGGTAGCGAAGGTTGCGGTGAGAGGGGCTACTGATCCGGTGTTCCCTCCTGGGATCGTTGATGTGTATGGATTACGACGTTACAGCAAGCAGAAGACCTAAGAAACATATATACGACTTTATACTCGAGCATTAGGCATCGTTTCTGTTGTTGGATCTTTTTCTTCCACGTTGAGTTTATTGATAGAGAAATCGGTAGTATTGCTTTACGGGCAGCGCTAATTTTCCGTGTTGCTTATCGATCTTCAGGTGAATAAAAGAAAGGAATTGATGAGTCTTGCAAATGCGCTTTGCAGGTATCGGTTTTAAATCTGGTATTATTTTTTTGCTTCTGCTGGTATTTTTCTGAACTTGTTCTGGTTCCGCTTTTCTGTGTGGTTTTATGCCCCTTTTTCATATTTTTCGTGAAGCTTGAATCCCTGATCTCCCGGGATACTAGGGTTTAGCATGAGGCGGATATTGTTGGCCCAATGACCCTTTTGGTTCTTATGTGTGTTTCCTACTCAAACATGAGGGAAAACTGAGGAATACTCTGGTAGCCCTTCATCCGGACAGTATGCACTTATGCATACAAGTAATTTGTAACATGCACACATGCATATGCACACGTGCATAAAAACAAAAAAAAAACAACTTAATTTACTTGCATGCATAAGTGCATACCGTCCGGATGAAAGGAGAGTGTTCCTTAGTTTTCCGTTTTTTGAGGTTTTCCCTTAAAGCTCCATCTACTCAAATATTGGTCATGTTTGTAGTGCTAATAGTTTTTATTTTTTTATATTTGCAACCAACGTAAAAGGCCATTCTATTTAGATAAAAGACTCGCACCCAAGTTCCATAGCTTTTGGTCTGCTATCCCGATCATGATTTTCCAACCTCCAGAGGGAAAGGTCCTTCCTGTTTGGGCCGGTTGTGGGCGAGTAGGGATTCTAACCCCAAGCTAACTTTTTGGATAAATAACATTAAATTTGTTTTCAGATAAGAAGCATTACCTTTTAACAAAAATTAATTCATTAACCATGATCCTTACCCATGGTTCAATTAGTTAAAAACAACATGCTCATATAGAACCTTACAAACACACAAGAGGGTTAAATTTTTGATTTTAGTCTTTTGAGAAGGTCATTAAGCTAAATAGCCCTTAAATCAGTGGTGCCTAATATGTGTTCTTGTTGTAAACAAATGGCTTGTATGTAATAGGGTGTATGCGGGTGGGGTTGGATGTTTACGGTATTCATACAACCCAATAAAATTATGGCAGTTTGAAAAAGTTTCAACCTAACCTATTCAAAAGTATTATAACCCAATCCAACCCAACCGTTGCTGGTTGAGGCGGGGGGTTAACGGGTTAATTGTTACATAAAAATGACGAATGAAATATTTTACAGAACTTAAGTTTATAGATCAAACTATAAAATGTCTCATGTACAAGTGTTACAGTATGTTTTCAGGACGCTTTTGGATGTTTCAACAAGTTTTTGGAACGCGTTTTAAACAAAGTTTCGTATTAACTATTTTATAGAATAATTTTGAGAAATGCCCTATAAAGTCGCCTACTTACCGGGCACTTGTGTTCATATGATATTTTATCCAATAGTGTCGAATAAAATAATTAATACAACACGTTATTTTAAGAGCATCATACAAACTCGTTAATACACCAAAGACGTTGTATAGATATATTTTGACACTTTAGATTGAAAGTTTTTTTTGGTTTATCCTATAAATTTAATATGCATATATGCATAATCTGAGATGCATATATGTACTATCTCATATGAATGTATGTCCATTATATGTATATTCTTGCACGTATGCATATGAATATGTATTTGCACATTGTTCACATATGCACACTGGTTGTTCACATATGCACACTGTGGTTTGTAAGGTGTGCAACAAATGCAAGTTTTGCATTTTAAGGAGCATATATATATATATATATATATATGAAGGTTCAAACGAGAACACCTCTATTTTGTGAAAACGCAAGAACACTTTTATCACATGTGATAATACACATAAGGACACGCGGTGGTTGAGGATGACTTGGCCCATGACCTAAAGTCGCACCAAAGGTCGTTCACAATACTGATTTAGTATCATATGTGATGGATTACAGCACCACGTCGAAAATACCCTGATCACATGTGATAATATACGTGAGGGGGCTTAGTAGTGTGCGGGTAACTTGGCCTGCAACTTAGGTTATGCCGAACATTGTTCGCGCCTCCGATTTAGTATCACATGTTTTATCATATGTGATAAACTATAGTATCACATATGATTGACTATAGTAAAAAAATGTTCTCATGTTCTCATAAAATGAAGGTGTTCTCGTTTGAACCCTTCCCTGTATATACATACATATATAGGCGAATAATCGTGTGAGAAGTTGAGGTTAACGTGAGAAGTGGATCTGAATCATTAATCACTTTTAATCAAATGTCATCTCACGAATTGCAGCTTAGAAGGGAATTGATATGGTGCATCTTATCTCGTGCATCTCATCCTAATGTGTATCCAGTTTTCATCCAACGGTTGATAAACACATCTCAAGCTAACCTCAACTTGTCAACGAAACCCAACTATATATATATATATATATATTCCTTCATCATATTTCATAATACACGTGAGGGATCCAAAGGTGTGCAGATGACTTGGCCCATTACCTAACACTACTAAACAAACGGCCAAATCCGGCAGAAATTTCCAGCGGATAGTCTGTCGAAACCTTCCGGCGGATTTCCGACATAAATTAAAAGAGTCAAAACCCGTTAACTTCCGCCGGAAATCCGCCGATTATATATATATATATATATATATATATATATATATATATATAGAGAGAGAGAGAGAGAGAGAGAGAGAGAGAGAGAGAGGTTCAAGGAAAAACCTCAAAAAACGGAAAACTGAAGAACACGCTAGGAGCCCTTCATCTCGACGGTATGCACTTATGCATACACGTAAATAGTTGATTTTTTGGTTTTATGCACAAGTGCATTATGCATTTGTGCATATATGCACAAATGCATGTTACAAATAACCAGTAGGCACAAGTGCCTACTGTCCAGATGAAGGGCTCCTAGGGTGTTATTCAATTTTCCGTTTTTTGAGGTTTTCCCTTGAACCTGACCCTATCTATCTATCTATCTATCTATCTATCTATCTATCTCTCTCTCTCTCTCTCTCTCTCTCTCTCTCTATATATATATATATATATAAATGGATCCAATTTCCGGCGGATTTAAAATTTCTAGTGAATTAATTATTTTTAAACAATTAACGGTAAATTAATTAATATTTCCGGCGGATCTTAATTAATTATTTTTGTTAATTAAAATCCATCGAAAATCCGCCGGAAAGGGTTTTATATTTTTTTAAACGTTTTATAAATTCAAAATAAATAAATAAATATTTAGTATCCGTCGTAAGTCAAATGTTTTCCTAATTAAATAATTTAAAATCAATAAATAAATATTTGTATCCGTCGGATTTTTTTTTCTAATTAATTAATTAAAAGAAAAATACATATTTATATCCGCCGGAAACTCGGCATATTACCAGCGGATTTCCTGCGGATTTTCGTTTTTTTCTTTTACTATATAAATTTAAATATATTTAAATCAAATTTACTTTATTGTAGAATATATCGGAAGATTTTAATTTGAAATTAAAATACGTAATATATACATTCGGTTCACATAACGGTTCACAAACACACATGTTTGTATTCATATTGCGGCACACATGTATGAGTTCGCATGTATATACGCTCGGTTCACATGCATACATATATGTTTATGTTCATATGTATAGTGAGTAACATATATATACATATATGTTTATGGCATATGCAGTGGCGGATCCAGGATTATGTCCTCATGGGGGCACCTTTAAGGTAGTTTAAATGCCCGTAAAGTTGTCCGATGTATTTTTAGCCTAAATTCAACGTTTCGAGGGCTTTTTAAAGTTTTTTTGGTTGATTTTAAGAGATTTTTAAGTTTTTTTGTCGATTTCAAGGGACTTTTTTGGTTTTTTAGTCGATTTCGAAAGTTAATTTTTGTTTTTTGGTTGATTTCTAGATACTTTTTTTGGTTTATGGGGTCCCGGCCAATAAGTTACTGGGGGGACATTAAGCCATACAACTGGAAATTTCGTTTTTTTACCCTAAAAAATTCATTTTTTTTTCCTTTTCATGGGGGCCCTTCCCCCCACAACCCTTCACATAGATCCGCCCCTGGGCATATGTATAACGAGTCACATACTTATAACGGTTTACATACATACATGTTTGTCTTCTGCATTACGTAGCAGATCATATAGGGTGCGTTTGGTATGCACAACAAGGTGGAACAGAACATAACAGGACAAACTTGTCCCATGTTTGGCATGACCACAAGTGGGACACGCTAAAACTAGCTAGAACAAGTGTGGGACACGGTTGTCCCTCCCCACCCCCGTGGAACAAGAGAGAACAGGGTCTGATGGACCAATATGCCCTTTCAAAAAAAAACCCATCGATTTCTCAGAGCGTCTTTTCCATTCCCCCATACGTACGAGTTCATCTGAGATCGACATCTCCATGCCCCATACGAGTTTATCTCACCTGGTAAATCGATGCTAACCTAAACCCACGATTTCACGATTTCCCCACGATTTCACGATTTCTCAGATCGTCTTCTCCATGTTCCTCACTGGTTCACGATTTCCCCAGATTTCACGATTTCTCAGATCTTCTTCTCCATGTTCCCCACTAGTTCACGATTTCTCAGATCTCCATATTCCCCACTGGTTCAAGATTCACGATTTCTCGATTACAGATTATAGATTTCTCGATTACAGGTTCACAGATTCACGATTTTTGGATTTCTCGATTACAGATTCACGATTTCACACAGGTTCACAGATTCACGGTTTCTTCTCCATGCCCCCATACGAGTTCATCGATTTCTTTGCTTTCTTCTTTTACACCTCCTTACTGTTTTGCCCAAAAAGCTATCGCATATTACCTTCTTTTACACAGTTCTTGCTAATTTTTTGCTTATGATTAGCTGCCAAGATGTGTATTATATTTTTTTTTCTTTTTCACTTTAATTTAAATACAAACGATAAAATACTAAACTTAAATTAAAACGGGTATTTTAAGCATCCACTCAACACTAAGTTTAGGGAAATTCGATATAAAAGTGTATGTAAAAATGGCACTTATCTATGACAATTGGATTTCAGGATTTAAGAGTTCCCCGCCCTTTATATGTAGACAGTGGGCGTTTCATCGGTTTTGTGGAAGGGAGTGGCGTTAAGATCTATGCCAAGAGTTGTATCCGATACGTATCATTGTTTTTAAGCCAAGGCTAGCTAATGTTGTCAACGTGTGAAGAATCCATGTGTAACGTCCCAAATTTCATCGCAAGCAAACAACCATAAATAAGCATTTGAATTACATAAAACCTTGTCTTTACAACATCAACAATTCATACTAAACAAAATTGACAGCGGAAGTCTCTAAATTCCACAGCCGAGAGCTATTCTATAGTCATCGTAGCCAAAACTTGAAATTACTCTATGCCAGTTCTTCCTATCGCCTCCTAGTTCTTACTTGAAGAACCCTTAACATGCTTACCTGAAAATGGTTTAGTTTTGAAAGCGAGGGTTAGACCAAAAGATCTAGTGAATTCCCTCCGAAAACAACATGCACACAGTATAAAATCGTTTATAGAAAATTATCAT
Source organism: Saussurea involucrata (assembly GCA_033807775.1). Lineage (NCBI taxonomy): Eukaryota > Viridiplantae > Streptophyta > Magnoliopsida > Asterales > Asteraceae > Saussurea > Saussurea involucrata. The sequence continues at coordinate 85,612,389 of CM066313.1, forward strand.
CGTAAACCTTAACATAACATCATACATGGTACTACACTGTATATAGGATCATATAAACATTCCGCGATCGGGGCCCAATGGGCTACCCTCTCGCCCTCAACCGGAGCCTACGCAGACTCCCCTTCCCGGAGCCTACGCAGACCCCCCTTTCTACTCGAAATAGGAGGAAACAAATTCCAACCTACCAGTCTGTCATACATATCCAAGGGATCATCTGATCCCGAGGATCTATCTCTGATCCCACAGTGTAGACCGACTCCACATAGCACGTCATTCATTTCACAAAACATGCATCTTTAAAACCTTTGGAAATCGTCATTCGCAGTTCATCAAGTACAGTACATTTTCCTCAAGTAAAATAGGTATTTCATGGAAAACATGCGTAACAGTTATAAACATTTCATGCTCGTAAATGAAACCATGATCAGTCAAAATCATTCAACACTTTAAGTCGTAAAAGGTTTAGGGAACTCACCTTGATTGACGTATACCGCACTTCTTAAATACTTCCAAGCTAACCCAAACGAACACCTAAGGCAATAGATCCACATCAGATAAATAGTTCAGACCTACTGTCCGGATACCCCTTTCCGGACACAACCCCTTTTCCGGACACAACACCTTTTCCGGACGCAGCATTGTCCGGACACAACAATCCGGACGCTAGACTTATCCGGGCAAAACTACCCGGACACTAAGCTTATCTGGAGACTTCATCTACCCGGATACTAAGAAATACCCGGACACCCTCACGGGGCCCTTACCCGGACACCTGCAACCTATCCGGACACCACCGAAAACTGGTGTCCGGAAAACACGGCTGTTCGAACTTAAAAATTCTAAAACTGATTTAAACTTCGATTTTTGCCATTAGTTTGATTAGATAACCTCAAGGGTTCATTTACTAACCCCAAATACCCAATTAAACCCACTTTAATCCCTTAAAATCGATTACTAAGCCAAAAACCCTCAAAACCCACTTCTAAGGAGAAAGTGATGAAAACTCAATGAATCTCTACATTCAGACTTATAAATCCAGATTGAATACGAGGGGGATACTACATCAACAAGAAAAACGGAATTAGGAGACGTTTACCTTGTTGACTTCGTCTTTGATTTTCACTTCTTGATTCCTCTCCAAGAGTTTCCTTCTTCTCTCTTTTCTTCTTCTCCTTTCTTCCTTGAGCCGCCAAACACACACACCACACCAATACTGAATTGTGAAATGGAGGCTGCCCTAGGGATTTGTGCCCTACCCCTCTTTCTCCAAATGACAACTTAGTCCCTCAAGTTAACTTTCATTTATTAGACAATTGGCACTAAACCTTCATACATACTAGAAAAAACCCGGTTGTTACAACACTCCCCCCTTAAAAGAATTCCGTCCCCGGAATTCCTCATTGGAAAAGATGCGGGTATCTTTCTTTCATTTCCGACTCCAACTCCCAGGTCACCTCCGGACCTTTGTGGTGTCGCCATTGAACCTTAACCAGCTTAGTTTCCTTGTTCCTTGACTTCCTTACCTTGACGTCCGTGATTTCTTCAGGTTCCTCCACAAAATTCAGTTTCTCATCCACCTTTATGTCATTCAATGGCACTGTCTTGGCTATGTCGGCTAGACATTTCCTCAAGTTGGATACGTGAAACTCATTGTGGATACCTCGTAATTCTTCCGGTAGATCCAATCTATACGCCACTTCTCCAATTAGTTCTGAAATCTCGAATGGCCCGACGTAACGTGGGCTCAGCTTCCCACGTTTTCCAAATCGAACCACTCCTTTCCAAGGAGACACCTTTAACAAGACATGGTCTCCGACTTGAAATTCTATGTCTTTCCGTCTCTTATCCGCATAACTCTTCTGGCGGTCGCGAGCGACCTTCAGTCTTTCACGCACATGGACAATCTTATCTGAAGTCAGTTGCACCAACTCTGGCCCGGCTAGCTGCCTTTCTCCGACTTCGCTCCAACATAAAGGAGTTCGACATTTCCTACCATAGAGTGCCTCAAACGGCGCTGCCTTGATGCTTGAGTGATAGCTGTTATTGTAAGCGAACTCGATCAAAGGTAGATGCTTTTCCCAAGTGCCTTGGAAATCTAAAGCACAAGCTCTTAACATGTCTTCCAACGTTTGGATCGTCCTCTCACTCTGACCGTCGGTCTGAGGATGATATGCGGTACTCATCTTAATCTGCGAACCCATTTCTCTTTGGAAGCTCCTCCAAAACTTGGAAGTAAATCTGCTATCTCGGTCGGACACTATCGACGTCGGCACCCCATGGTGGGTTACGATCTCGTCGATGTACAACTTTGCTAACTGCTCCAACGAGTAAGATTCTCGTATAGGCAAGAAGTGTGCCGACTTCGTGAGCCGATCCACGATCACCCAAATGGCGTCATAACCCTTTGGAGTTCTAGGCAAATGGGTCACGAAATCCATCGTGATCTGATCCCACTTCCACATCGGTATCTCTAACGACTGAAGCTTTCCGTACGGTCGTTGATGCTCAATCTTTACTCGCAGACAGGTCATACAGATCTCTACAAAATGAGCTATGTCCTTTTTCATTCCCGGCCACCAATAGTCTCGTCTTAGGTCTCCATACATCTTATTAGTTCCGGGGTGGATCGTGTACTTCGATTTGTGAGCTTCTTCGAGAATCAGTTTTCGGAGCTCTCCAAGTTTCGGAACCCAGATTCTCCCATTGAGACATTTCACCCCTCGACTATCTTCCACTAACATGGACGCTTGCCCTACCATTCTTTCCTTCTTAAGATTTTCAGCTTCGAGCGCTTCAATCTGACATTTCTTTATTTCTGCTAACAGATTGAACGTGACCTCGGCCCTCATGGCCACAATACTGGGGGTTTCACTTCGTTCCTTACGGCTCAAAGCGTCCGCCACCACGTTTGCCTTCCCCGGATGATAATCGATCTTACAGTCGTAGTCGGTCAACAATTCAATCCATCTCCTCTGGCGCATATTCAACTCTTTTTGATCAAAGAGATGACATAAGCTCTTGTGGTCCGTGAAGATCTGGCACTTCGTCCCATACAGGTAATGCCGCCAAATCTTCAGGGCAAAGACCGCTGCCGCCAATTCTAAATCATGCGTAGGATAACGAGCCTCATGATCCTTTAACTGTCGGGAGGCATAAGCGATCACCTTACCTCGTTGCATGAGTACACAGCCCAAACCAAGCTTCGAGGCATCGCTGAAAACTACAAAATCGTCCGAACCATCCGGTAGTGACAACACCGGAGCGCTGCTCAACATATCCTTAAGCCTTTGAAATGCTTCCTCTTGCTTCTCCGACCAAATGAACTTGGCATTCTTCTTGGTTAAGGGCCGTTAATGGCGTGGCGATACGCGAAAAGTCCTTGATGAACTTTCGGTAGTACCCCGCCAGCCCGAGGAAACTTCGAACTTCTGACGGATTCTTAGGTTGTTCCCAATCTTTGATGGCCTCAATCTTAGCCGGGTCAACCATAATTCCCTTCTCAGACACCACGTGTCCGAGAAACTGCACATCCCTTAGCCAAAACTCGCATTTAGAAAACTTCGCAAACAACTTCTCCTGCTTTAGCAGCTCGAGAATCGTCCGAAGATGACTTTCGTGCTCCCTTTCCGATCTTGAAAATATCAGGATGTCATCTATGAACACTATCACAAACTGGTCTAAATAAGGTTGGCATACCCTATTCATTAAGTCCATGAATGCTGCTGGGGCGTTGGTTAGCCCAAACGGCATCACCAAGAATTCGTAGTGTCCATACCTGGTCTTGAAGGCAGTCTTCGGCACATCCTCCTCCTTCACCTTGAGTTGATGATACCCTAACCTCAGATCTATCTTGGAGAAGTAGTTGGCTCCTTGTAGCTGATCAAACAGGTCGTCAATCCTCGGTATCGGATATTTGTTCTTGATCGTGACCTTGTTGAGCTCACGGTAGTCTATACACATCCGCATAGTGCCGTCCTTCTTCTTCACGAAGAGCACAGGTGCTCCCCACGGGGACGTACTCGGTCTAACAAATCCCTTATCTAACAACTCCTGCAACTGAGTCATCATTTCCTTCATTTCGGACGGAGCTAATCTATAAGGTGCGTGGGCAATTGGTGCAGCTCCTGGCATTAGATCAATTTTGAACTCGATCTGACGATCCGACGGTAAACTTGTCAAATCATCCGGAAATACTTCCGGGAATTCATTTACTATACGCACATCACCCAACCCACGCTTCTCTTTCTTGGCGTCCAACACGTACGCCAAGAACCCTTGACACCCCTTCCTCAAACACTTAGTAGCCCTGATCATCGAGATAAGGCTAGTCTTCCTATCACGGCGATTCCCATAGATCACTACGGAATCCCCATCAGGTAACCGAATCCTGACCAGTTTCTTGTTACAAACGATAGTCGCTTCGTTCGCTGCTAACCAATCCATTCCTAACACTATGTCAAACTCTCCCATTGCCATGGGATATAATTTCATTGACACCAACCTCCCTTCTATATCTATGACACAATCCTCCACCACCTCCTTAACGTATACCCATCTATCATTGGCGGTTTCCACCTCTAGTGCTCTCTCCAAACGTTTAGGCCTTACCCCCAAACATTTCATAAAAACATGTGATACAAAAGAGCGATTCGCTCCCGAATCAAATAACACCTTGGCACACAAAGAGTTCACTAGGAATGTACCTGCCACAACATCATGAGTTTCCTCCGCCTCCTCCGCAGTTATGCGGAACGCACGTCCCTTCGCACGCGCTGGTTCTGTTCCCTTGTCATTTCTCTCGTTTCCTGGTCGTTCACCAAAATGGGCTGGTCCCCCTTTCTTCAGCTGAGGACAATCATTGCGCATGTGGCCAGTAGCTCCACATTGGTAACAAGACTTTCTAGTCCCCGGACAATCCCTTGACAAATGACCGGGCAATCCACACCGGTAGCATGAGTTTGAACTGCCATGCATTCACCCCGGTGCACCTTGTTAGACTTCGAACACATTTGTCCAGCGGCATCCTTGCTAACACGGTTTCCTGGCCGGTACATTTTCCCTCTTCTTGGGTTGTTATTCGGACCATCCCACTTGCGCTTCTCCCCACCCTTCTCAGTCGTCTGACGGTTCTTTTCTTTCTCAATCAGCTCGGCCGTATTGATGGCCGCCTGAAAAGTAGTGGGGTTTCTAGTCAGAACCAATTCCCGAATACTGCTCTTTAACCCATGGATGAATCGTTCTACCCGACGCTCTTCTGTTGGCACATACAAATCAGCAAAGCGGGACTTCTCAATGAACCTAGAAGTATACTCCCGCACCGTCATTCCTCCCTGATCCAGACCCATAAACTCTTCTTCCAACTTTTTCACTGCCGCGAGTGGACAGAATTGAGCCTTAAACCTGTCCACAAACATTTCCCACATCATCCCCTTAGCCATTGCCGAACCCTTTCCCCCAGTCTCAGCCTCCCACCAGTAAACTGCATCAGACTTCAACATGGACAAGGCAAACATTACCCTATCCCCATCAGCACACTTGCATGTATCGAAGACCAGTTCCATTTCCTTCACCCATTTCATTGCCAAGATAGGGTCATACTCGCCCTTAAAAGTACGGGGCTTGCATGAGGCAAAGGCCTTGTAACTGCATCCCTTAGCTGCTAACTCATTCATCACTTGAGGGTTTGAATTCAAGTGACTCCCAGTACTGGTCACTAGTGGACTAGACAGTTCTGCGCTTTCCCGGTTCTCGCTTGCTTCTTTGCTTCCCGAAGCTGACTCATTCTGCTTAGTGAGGAGAGCCTGCAAGGTCTCTTGAATCTTACCCAATTCAGCAGCTAGGTTCTCCCGAGTGACAAAAGTAGATCCGCGGCCTCGACCCCGTCCCCTTGGCTGAGTTACTCTCCTAGCAGAAGCTGAACTCTCCTGAAGAGAGTCTTCTTGATGAACGGGGGCTTCCACATTCCTCGTTCTTCTAGTTGCACGAGTCGTTCTCAGGTTCGGGTTTTCCCCAGCCCCGGCCACTTGGGTGGCGGCCCGGTGGGGTGTTCTTCCCCGACCCCTTCCACGACTCTTACCTCTTCCCCTTCCCCGGGTAACAGTTGCCCTCGTCGGCTCCACCGGTCCATTCTCTAGTACCTCTTCATCCTGATTCCTTGGCACAGCAAGTGCCGACTTACTCCTCAAAGTTCTTCCAGCCATTTCACTAACGCTGAAAGAAAACAATTATTAACCTTTGCTAGACATGACACAATAATCTTTCTATATAAGGTAAGTTTAAACACGCACATGTACCTGTAAGTTCGTAATTACACTGGCCAGGTGTAATCCCAAACTTACCTTACACGTTTGTCCTTGGCACCTTATTTCCTAGCGCATTTATAGTGATCGTTCCTAGAGGCAATCCTATGTCTCGGCTGTGTTCCTCATCTTACAGTTTAAGTTTAGGCCCTATTGGTCACCTAAATCCCTTAAACTAAGGCTCTGATACCATTTGTAACGTCCCAAATTTCATCGCAAGCAAACAACCATAAATAAGCATTTGAATTACATAAAACCTTGTCTTTACAACATCAATAATTCATACTAAACAAAATTGACAACGGAAGTCTCTAAATTCCACAGCCGAGAGCTATTCTATAGTCATCGTAGCCAAAACTTGAAATTACTCTATGCTTCCAGTTCTTCCTATCGCCTCCTAGTTCTTACTTGAAGAACCCTTAACATGCTTACCTGAAAATGGTTTAGTTTTGAAAGCGAGGGTTAGACCAAAAGGTCTAGTGAATTCCCTCCGAAAACAACATGCAAACAGTATAAAATCGTTTATAGAAAATTATCATCGTAAACCTTAACATAACATCAGGCATGGTACTACATTGTATATAGGATAACATAAACATTCCGCGATCGGGGCCCAATGGGCTACCCTCTCGCCCTCAACCGGAGCCTACGCAGACTCCCCTTCCCGGAGCCTACGCAGACCCCCCTTTCTACTCGAAATAGGAGGAAACAAATTCCAACCTACCAGTCTGTCATACATATCCAAGGGATCATCTGATCCCGAGGATCTATCTCTGATCCCACAGTGTAGACCGACTCCACATAGCACGTCATTCATTTCACAAAACATGCATCTTTAAAACCTTTGGAAATCGTCATTCGCAGTTCATCAAGTACAGTACATTTTCCTCATGTAAAATAGGTATTTCATGGAAAACATGCGTAACAGTTATAAACATTTCATGCCCGTAAATGAAACCATGATCAGTCAAAATCATTCAACACTTTAAGTCGTAAAAGGTTTAGGGAACTCGCCTTGATTGACGTATACCGCACTTCTTAAATACTTCAAAGCTAACCCAAACGAACACCTAAGGCAATAGATCCACATCAGATAAATAGCTCAGACCTACTGTCCGGATATCCCTTTCCGGACACAACCCCTTTTTCGGACGCCACACCTTTTCCGGACACAACACCTTTTCCGGACGCAGCATTGTCCGGACACAACAATCCGGACGCTAGACTTATCCGGGCAAAACTACCCGGACACTAAGCTTATCCGGAGACTTCAGCTACCCGGATACTAAGAAATACCCGGACACCCTCACGGGGCCCTTACCCGAACACCTGCAACCTATCCGGACACCACCGAAAACTGGTGTCCGGAAAACACGGCTGTTCGAACTTAAAAATTCTAAAATTGATTTAAACTTCGATTTTTGCCATTAGTTTGATTAGATAACCTCAAGGGTTCATTTACTAACCCCAAATACCCAATTAAACCCACTTTAATCCCTTAAAATCGATTACTAAGCCAAAAACCCTCAAAACCCACTTCCAAGGAGAAAGTGATGAAAACTCAATGAATCTCTACATTCAGACTTATAAATCCAGATTGAATACGAGGGGTATACTACATCAACAAGAAAAACGGAATTAGGAGAGGTTTACCTTGTTGACTTCGTCTTTGATTTTCACTTCTTGATTCCTCTCCAAGAGTTTCCTTCTTCTCTCTTTTCTTCTTCTCCTTTCTTCCTTGAGCCGCCAAACACACACACCACACCAATACTGAATTGTGAAATGGAGGCTGCCCTAGGGATTTGTGCCCTACCCCTCTTTCTCCAAATGACAACTTAGTCCCTCAAGTTAACTTTCATTTATTAGACAATTGGCACTAAACCTTCATACATACTAGAAAAAACCCGGTTGTTACACCATGATTAGGGATCGATGTTCATGGGCGGACCTATACTAGTGCATACGGTGGCACGTGCCACCGTATTATTCTTTCGTCAAAGTGTAAACAAATTTGGGTTTGTGAAAGGTGCAACCGTAACGATTTGTTGTGTGCCACCATATATATTTTGAAACTACAATAAGAACACAAGTTTTCTTTGGTAGAGATGGTTAGCAAGACTTTTCTTTCACTTCATAGTTCAAACCCTTGGTTTGAGTCTTGTAAGAGTCATTTTCCTTATTTTTAGCTTTTAATTTCAGATTTATTATGTCTCTAAAAAAATTACAATAACATGACTTGATCACGAGACCTCACATTTAAGAAGCAAGGAACTAATCATAGACCAATATTGATTTTATGAAAAACATTTCTATATCTATTTCTTATAATCAAATGGTGTCATCGTTTGAAAAGAATTCTGAGTACGCCATTGTCCATGTTTTCTCTTATAATAGAGCTTTAGTAATCAACAAGTCATGGTCTTTTTCTTTGTCATATTTTTTCGAGGAAAGAGATGGATTGTTATCTATTTATTGTTAGACAACTACTTGTTGCCTGTTGGTTCGCATACATACGTATCAATATAATATGTATACATATTCGGTGAATATATATATATATATAGAGAGAGAGACTTGAGATCATGTGAGACCAAACTATTTCCGTGAGACCTCTGAGACCACAAAAATAACACTAAACCTTCACAACAAAAGACTGTGAAGGTATCGTGAAGGTAAACCTTCACAGTGTTTTTGCTGTGAAGGTTCACCGATTTTCTTACCTTCACAATGAATCGCTGTGAAGTTTTAGTGTTATTTTGTGATCTCACGAAAACAGGTTGGTCTCACGTGAACCCAACCCTATATATATATATATATTATGATATCACTAACGTAAACTATACAAACCATAAATATATCGAACCATCAAATAAGTAATAATTAAAAAAATATTTTTTGTTAAATACTAATTATAAGTAAAAGATACGTAAAAATAATCAATATCTTAGATTGAAGGTATACGAAGGTTTAAACCATGGGCGGACCCAAGTGGGTGGTTACGGTGGCACGTGCCACCGTAGTATTTCTCCGGCGAATGGTAAAAAAATTTAGGTACGTGAAAGGTGCAACTGTATCGTTTTGGAAGGTGCTACCGTATTATTTTGGAAACTTCAAGAAGATGCAACCCTACCTCGTAATCAACCAAAAAAAAAACTCTTGGAATCAACCAAAAAATCGAAAAAAAACTCTTGAAATCAACAAAAAAGGAAAAAATTCCTCGAAATCGATAAAGAAACTTAAAAATATCTCGAAATCAAGCAAAAAGTTTCAAAAATCCCTTAAAACGGTTGAATTAGGCTAAAAACACACCAGACAATATTGAACGTTGGTAAAAGAAAGAAAACACGTCGATACAAACCATGTTTTTTGTAATTATTTTTTGTCTATATTATATGATGCACCACCGTATAAAAATTTTCTGGGTCCGCCCTTGGTTTAAACCTTGTCAATTTTGTGATCTTTTACTAGCATTGTAAGAAGCAAGTACTTTTAAGATGATGACAATTAGATACATAATTATAAATGTATAACTTTTAAAGATTGACAAAGAAAGTTGTATCATTGTTTGTTTTTAGTGGTAGCAATAGCATCCAATGAAACGCTTTGAAGTATTTAAATTGTATGTAAGAAGTACATTGTTGATTCATAAGCTTGAAAAGTTTATCATGTTTGTTTTAAAATTGAATTATCAACTACATATAATTAAACAATCGAATTGCAAAGAAAATGCAAGTTTCTTTTTTCTTAAAAAAGAGTCGTTTTCTATATCTAACAACTCGTTATACGTTTTCTAGAGGAAGAATATCGTGTCGTCATGAACGTTCTATTTTTCTCCTATTACTTTGTTGACATGGTCAATGGCTTCATATATACAACACCCGCAAGTCGTGAGTGTTTCGACATGGATTTCTTCTTGGTCTCGAGAAACCTCATTTGTAAGAAATTGCCGAAAACGAGTACTTATAATTACCATTTAGTATATATTTTTTTCCTTAAGTTTGGCCGCTTTTATGTACTTGCATGTCTTCCATCATTTGGATAATTTTTCGACCTGCACATCACAAGACTCGAAAGAATAATAGTTGAATATAAACACATATGTATTATCTAGCTTCTTAATCACATTGATGCCTAATATATGATATATTGCCAAGCAAAGTAGATCTAGTATGTGCAAATAAGTAATGAATTTTACATTACATCATGCATCAATTACCTTTGAAGGAATTCACTTTAACCCTAGCCTCAACATATATAATATATCCTCGAAATCGATAAATAAACTTAAAAATATCTCGAAATCAAGCAAAATGTTTAAAAAATCTCTTAAAACGGTTGAATTAGGCTAAAAACACATCAGACAATATTGAACGCCGGTAAAAAGATGAAAAGACGTCGATAAAAACCGTGCTTTTTGTAATTATTTTTGTCTATATTATATGATGTCACCGTATAAAAATTTTCTTGGTCCGCCCCTGGTTTAAACCTCATCAATTTTGTGATCTTTTACTAGCATTGTAAGAAGCAAGTACTTTTAAGAAACAATTAGATACATAATTATAAATGTATAACCTTTAAAGATTGACAAAGAAAAGTTGTATCATTGTTTGTTTTTAGTGGTAGCATCCAATGAAACGTTTTGAAGTATTTAAATTGTATATAAGAAGTACATTGTTGATTCATAATTAAGCTTGAAAAGTTTATCATATTTGTTTTAAAATTGAATTATCAACTACATATAATAAAACAATGGAATTGCAAAGAAAATGCAAGTTTTTTTTCTTAAAAAAGAGTCGTTTTCTGTATCTAACAACTCGTTATACGTCTTCTAGAGGAAGAATATCGTGTCGTCATGAACTATTTTTCTCCTATTACTTTGTTGACATATATCGTCAATGGCTTCATATATACAACACCCGTTAATTGTGAGTGTTTCGACATGGGTTTCTTCTTGGTCTCGAGAAACCTCATTTGTAAGAAATTGCCGAAAACAAGTACTTATAATTACCATTTAGACTCGAAAGAATAATAGTTGAATATAAACACATATGTATTATCTAGCTTCTTAATCACATGGAGGCCTAATATATGATATATTGCCAAGCAAAGTAGATCTAGTATGTGCAAATAAGTAATGAATTTTACATTACATCATGCATCAATTACCTTTGAAGGAATTCACTTTAACCCTAGCCTCAACATATATAATATAGGATGCTCTCCGTATGGGTCATAGGTTTACTCTCAATACAATTAGTATATTAGAAATAAAATGACAAAAATATGTACTGTAACGCCTCGATTTTTGGAAGGTATCGGTCTTTTATGATAAATAAGAAAAATAGGATTTTGGATTGAATCCTTGATTTCATGGTCTTGTTGGATGGAGAATTCAAATACGAATCCAACGAGCCTTTCCGGAGCCAAAACGAAGAAGTTATGACCAAAACAATGATCGGAAAATAAATTGGGAAACCAGGGTCATGTGGACATCCGCATGATGCATGTGGACGTCCGCATTGAGTGTAAGTCTGCGTGTGCTTCCGCGGAAGCAGCAGAAAGTTGCCCGGGTGCACGTGGACGTCCGCATAGGACTCCACGCGGACGTCCGCATCTCGTCTGATGAGCATAAATACGAGATTTTAGCCCTAAACTTCATTTCCTCATATCTCACTCATTTCACCTCCGTTTTTGGCGATTCAAAGTGCCATGGTTTCGATTCTTAGAGCTTTTCAAGGATAAAGTGTTAGTTTTGAAGTTCATTGGAAGATTCAAGGGTGTTTGGTGGTGGTAAGTCTCTCATTTCTCGCTCTCGAATCTCTTTCTCTTCTCTCCAAATCGTTTCCCCTCTTTCCCTCACAAACCCTAACTGATTTTGGGGCTTTTTCTTGGAGATTAATGTGTTCCTTATCCATTTTATGCTAGTGATTTCATTTATTGATGCAAGAGCAAGTTTCATCCACAACACTAGAGATTTTTGGGGTTTTCTAGGTTTTCATCAAAACCTAAGTGGTGAGTTCATCCTCCCAGCTTCTATACTTTCATATGAGTTATAAATGCTCCATTGATGGCTTCCTAGTTTGTATGCTTATCAAATCTTGGTTTGGATGATTTTGGGGAAGTTAGGTTAATATTGGGGTTTTGGTCAAAATGGAGATTTTTATATAAGATGTTTGGGGAATGGTTTTAAAGTGGTTGAATATGAACACTCATGGTTGGAAACTTATGGATCTAGGTTTTTTGGAAGATTTGTCTTGAGGATTCATGTGCATCTAAGGAGCTTATGTTTGGGGGAAAATCTAGATTTAGCTTAAATCTAGCAAGGTGAGTTCAAGTTGCTTTGTGAAAACTTTGTACATGCCAAAAACGTTATTTTTCCAAATACTTATGTGTTTTACATGAAAATTATCATTGGTTGAGTTATTTGGTGGGTTTTGACTTTTGAAGCATTTATTGTTGTAAATATTGTAAAACACCTACATTTGGAATTTTTGGGAAATTTGATAGATAAATCATAAAAGAAAATGTGTTGATGATTCATTTTATAAATGGAGCCTACTTGTTATGAAAATGCATTTTGTGTATACTTTGGAAATATGCATTTAGTACGTTATGGGACGATTTGAAAATGTCCTTTGGAAAAAGAGGGTTGTCCTAACCCAACGTCTTATTTAGGGTTTTCATGGATTTGAAATAATTATTGACCAAAGTGTGTGTTGCTACGTTTACGTTCATTTTATGACTTTTCATGATTGATCTTTTGGGTTAGTCGAGCTTATGATTCGGTATTGGATTTTATTAAGTTGTGAGGACAATTGTCCAGTTTTGGTAGCTCAAAGTCGAGTTTTGATCATGATTTACGTTATTGGGGAATTGCATGTTTTGAATTCACTTGTTTATTGGTTTGGGGTCGTGTAATATTTTAGACCTTATTAGCTATGGATCCATAGGCACTTGAGTTTTACGTACAACGATGAGACGCTAGTTTCTCTTTTGTAGCACGGAATATGCATCGGGTTCCATGGTAAGTAAGGCGTGGGCCTATATGGTCGGGCGTCGTCCCATAGGTAGTAAGGTGTAATTCCAGATGTGCTTGGCACGGGATAGGCATCGGGTTCCATGTTAAGTAATGTGTGGACCTATATGGCCGGGCAGTGTCCCATGGGCAGTAAGGTGTAATCCCAAATGTGCTTGTTTTGTGGATTTGGAGTGACCCAATATATAGACCTGGAGTGGTTGAAATTGGGGGCTCCCAAGTCTCGCGGGAAATAAATCTGGAGTGATTGAGCTCAGTTTACGAGAGTAATCCACGTGTTTGTTTTGTTGCATGGTATGTGACCCACTTTTGTGTTCCGTCACGTGCAATGTAAACGGGCCTCCCCCATCACCGAAAGGTGTTGCTTTGGGTATTTGTTTTTATCCATGTTTTCGGTGACGTATCATGTTTATATGAATTGTTTTCCACGTTATGTGAGTTATAGGTTATGCTTCATCCAAGTTTGGGATGTTTGGAATAATGGCGATTTATTTATAAATTCAATCGTTTTGAGAATCAAATGCTATTTCACCTTTCACGTTGGATGTTTGGAATAACCCATAACTCACATAATGATAATGTCGGTTTTCGACATTATTTTAACTATCGAATCGAGTGATTGTTGGGTGTTTTCAAGTAAAATAGTGACGTTTACTGATGAGTTTCATGAGATGGATAGTTATTCAGATTGGTAGAGAAATGAAGAGGATCGCGTATATTTTCCGAAGAAAGAGCTCGGAATCTGGAAAAAGATGAAGTTTGAGCAAACTGAAGCTGGCGCGACCTATGACGCGACCCCGCTCGCGCCGTGTTGCGCGTGGTAATTGAAGAAGTGGATTCCAGAGGGTGGCGCGACTTATGGCGCAACCCAGCCCGCGGCATGATGCGCGCGACCTTCAAAATACGTATGGTCCAGAGTGTGGCACGACCTTGGCGCGACCCAAGTAGCGCGGGGTCTAGCGCCAAGTACCAGATATGTTTTAAATCCCTACTTTCTCATTTGTAGGGTTATCAGTCAGACTAGGGGGCGGCTGCAAGTGAGGAGGCGATTTTTGGGAGCAGATAGAGAGCGTGAATACAGAGGTGACGAGAGATTGATTGGAAAGAGACGACGATTGAGTACGTGATAGTGGAAGGGATTCTTCTCAGGGAGTTATTTATCTTTTTCTGTAGAACTTCTCAAACGATGGATTCTTTTACTTCTTTAGTAATCTTTCTGTTTCTTTACACACCCCCAACACGAGCTAAACTACATGTTGGGGGGTTGGATGATGGATGATTCATAGATGTAGATTTTGAACGATTTGTATTTTGGTTTTAATAGATGGATGAAGCTTTTGAATTTATGCTTAATGCGTTTAAGCAACTGATCACTTGTTAAATGATTTGATAATTCTTGATTTGTTCGAGAGAAATCTCGAGATTGAGGTCAATATCAATAGCCACTGAGAGGAATTGGATAGAGATATATCAATTCCTTCGGTGTTGTGTTTTAAACCATTCCCTTTAACTCAATTTAATTGTGAGATCGAAAGATTAACAACTCTAATTGAGTTAATTCTCTGTGTAGCTTGAAGAAGTGCAACGAGTTCAGGTTTTTACAATTCATTGATCGTTTTAACCAATTATAATTCACTTCGAATTCTATTAATTGAGTCATTCGGATTCCAATCCTCCATCCTTTCTCTAAATACGCATATCAATTACCCTCCTTACTTTTATATGCTTTCTAGTCAAGGTGTTTCAAAAATCAAACCAAATCAATTTTCGACCGATCGGTTAATAGTTAATACAGTAATTGCGGTACTTAACACCTAGTTCCTTTGGGTTCGATACTCGTACTTCCGTACATATTACTTGAGACGACACCGTACACTTGCGGTTAGTCAAGGGGGGTGTAAACTCGCCTATCATGTTTTTGGCACCGTTGTCGGGGAACTTGTTTTGTGTTAATATCACTACCAGCTGTAGGAATTATTATATTGAGCATTTTTCTTTTAATTGCAATTTTATTTTGTTTTTATTTTTCTGTATTCACGATTTCGATCCAATTTTCTTGCTACTCCATTGGTACGAGATCTAACTTGTGATTTATTCTCTACTGCAGATCACTTCTAGTTTATGCTAAGGAGGAGTTCATCTGGTGAACTCGAACCATTTGATCCTGAGATCGAGAGGACTGCAAGGAGACTAAGGAGACATGCTAGACTTAGACATCAGCAAGAAATGGAGAACGTCATCAATTGGGAGAACCCTGGTGATCAAGAAATGTCAATCAACAATGAGAACCCTGGTAACAACGATTCCGGTGAACAACAATGAAATACCAGTCAATCAGAATCTCAACAACAACAATCGCAACAACGAGATTCCGGTGAACCACGAGATTCCGGTGAACAACAATGAAACACCAGTCAATCAGAATCTCAACAACAACAATCACAACATCCGGAATCCCAACAACCGCGTACCACCACCAAGGGTTCCTATAAGAGCTTTCGCCAACCCGAACATAGGGGCCGCGCAAAGAGGGCCATATGTGTAACAACCCGGTTCCCAAACATACAACAAATAACATATATTTCATAACATTGTTACATAACCAAAAGATTCATAATATAACAAGTAAGGTCCCTTAGTCTTTACATCCAGAATAAGGTATTTCGTTACAAACTTTTTGCTAATTACATACATGATATCTAGTTATGAAATTAGAACAGCAAAACACGTCTTAGTCTTCATAACATCCTTCTTCCAAAAGCTAAACACATGGTACTCTTCTCATTTGCTCTTACCCGATCCACGACCTGGAATACATATTTTTAAAACAAAATGAGGGTTAGACCTAGCGGTCTAAGTGAGAAAATCCTGGTTAGTTTTAAAACCATTTGCACAACCATCATATACATAACACAAATACAAATACCAGTTATGACTTATGCATCATATACCTTTCCGTCTCATTCTCTTGGCCATATTAGTTGGTTGCAAGCCAACTAATAAATTAACTCCGCTGTACGACAATTACAGCCAACACCGCTGTACGATTATTACAGCCAACACCACCGGTCCTAAGCCCGGCCAACGTATTCTCGTATAGTATGATGCTCATGTAAATACAATATCTCAATATATTATATTTTAAACATAAACACATAATTACACCATCTATCACATTCCCAATCCACACATATATGTATTCCAGTTTAAAAAACGTTTTAAAGTAAAACTCACCTATTTGCTTATCAAAAACTCTTTCCAGTCCTTTCCACAAGATTCAGCTTTCACTCCAAATTCACAGTATCTGAAACAATTAGATACAAGTATCTTTTTACCAAATAGAACACATAAGACTTACTAAAGCTAAAGGCTCTAGATAACTCTATTTTCAAATGTTACCCCATACCCGAACTTAAGTCGAGTCCACAGTATATTCAATCCTCATTCTTTCCCTATCCAAGAGTCAACAAAACACAGGCTACTGGATACTCAAAAGTATCTGAATTCTCAAAAATGACCAAACAGCTCAAGTATCCGGACAACACAAAAACAATCCGGACAACAGATCTTTCCGGACAGCATGACCAATCCGGACAACATAACCTTTCCGGACTACCTAAACAATCCGTACAACATCCGGACACCAAAGCAATCCGGACACTATCCGGTATCTCAATTTAACCGGAAACTTAAAGAAAAAGGTACTTACCGGGTACAAGATCGTCCGGACACCTGTAAGAATAAACTACTGGACACCATCAACAAAACTATCCGGACGCATTCATATTGTGTCCGAAAACCTCTGTCGGTTTACCCATTTTTCACCTAGATTCGACTGAAATCATTACTAGACATGAAATCAACTATTCTACACCGATAGGAACCATCTAATAGCAATTACAAACATAAATTACAAAGCAACATACCTCAATTTCACTTCCAAATGCACCAATTTGAATCCCTAGGTTTATATTTCTTCTCTCTCTCTTTGTCTAAAAAACACACACTTACACACACTGAATTTTCTGCTTAAATGATAATATCTGAAGCTTAAGAGATATTATCAACCCATTTTTACTATTTAGTCCTTGAACTATTCATTAATGACCAAAATACCTTTAACTTATACATTTACCCAAACTTACCCTAAACATCCAACTTTAAAGTTAACTTTATTTAACGGAAAGGGAATTTAACTAACGAACTTACCCGGGGTATTACATCATCTCCCCCTCAAAAGAATTCCGTCCCGGAATTCGGTTAAGCAAAAAGGTACGGGTACTTAGTTCTCATTTCTGATTCTGATTCCCAAGTAGCATCCTGACCCCTATGATGTCTCCATTGAACTTTCACTTGTCTGATTACTTTGTTCCGCAACACTTTAACTTTGTAGTCAACTATTGCTTCTGGTTCTTCCACATAATTCAGCTTTTCATCAACTTGTATATCTGGTAGAGAAACGGCCTGATCTGACGTAACTAAACACTTTCGGAAATTCGATACATGAAATGCGTTGTGAATCCTGCTTAACTCTGGCGGAAGATCCAGTCTGTAGCCTACTTCACCAATCCTTTCTGTAATTGCAAACGGCCCGATATACCTTGGACTAAGTTTACCTTGTTTCCCAAACCGAATGACTCCTTTCCAAGGTGAGACTTTTAACATTACAAAATCTCCAACTTGAAACTCTAACGGTTTCCGGCGTCAGTCCGCGTAGCTTTTCTGCCTGTCTTGGGCCACTTTCAAACGTTCCCGAATCTGAGTAATCTTATCCGCGGTTAACTGAACTATATCTGGCCCCACTAACTGTTTTTCTCCCACTTCATTCCAACATAGAGGCGTACGACATTTTCTACCATACAGAACTTCAAACGGTGCCGCTTGTATGCTGGAATGATAACTGTTGTTGTAGGCAAATTCGATCAACGGCAAATGCTTATCCCATGATCCTCCAAAATCAACAATGCTGGCTCGTAGCATATCTTCTAAAGTCTGAATCGTTCGTTCACTCTGGCCGTCAGTTTGAGGATGATACGCTGTACTTAACTTTATCTGTGTACCCATTTCTTTTTGAAAACTCCTCCAGAACCTTGAAGTAAAACGACTATCACGATCCAAAATAATCGAGATTGGAACTCCATGTCGAGTTACTATTTCGTCGATGTACAACTTGGCTAGTCTTTCCAACGAGTAAGTTTCTTTTATTCGCAGGAAGTGAGCAGACTTCGTCAATCTGTCAACGATCACCCAAATGGCATCAAATCCCTTCGGAGTCCTTGGTAGCTTTGTGATGAAATCCGTAGTAATCTGATCCCATTTCCACATAGGTATTTCTAACCGTTGCATCTGACCAAACGGCTTTTGATGTTCAATCTTTACCTTCTTACAAGTAGTACAACTGTTGGTCCCGAAGGGCTATACAAGTTTGTAGAAGGGGGGGGGGGGGGGGGGGTTGAATACAAACACTAAAATTTTACTTTTCTAAATTGTTTATTGATAAATCATTAACAATTTACAGCTTGTTGCGGAAACAAGATTAAGGATAAACCTAAATCTAAACAAGTTGGAACACTAAGTTTCTTGCACTAAGAAAGAGAAGGAAATTACGAATAATAACCTATCTTAAGATAAGAAGGATGAACTTGTCCAGAGTTAGCAAGTTACTTCAAAATGAAGTGAGTTCTTCTTCTTATATACTGCATGCATTTAATGCATGTCAGTTTACACTTTACACGTGGCAGCAACTCATTTGTTGTACGTCATTGACCTTTGTTGACAACCTTAGTAGCCGCATGTTTGAACAGTGTAGTATCAAAGTGGTTGTACGATTTCAGACAATAAGGAGGTTCTTTTTCTGACATATCGTACGGAGCCGTGCAAGGGTGGTTAAGACAAAAATACTTTGTACGGAGGACTTCATGATCAGCTTTTCGTTGATTCAGCGATCTATCATTCTATATCAACGAATGATAGAGTTCAGCGATAGCTGAAGTCTTGTACTTGATACTTCACGTTGTGGACAAATCTGAGTCTTCGCTGATCCGCATCAGTTCATTAGGAGACTTGTCGCTGGTTCTTGAGCTTGATCTTCGACTTCAGCGTAGAACCTATGTTGACGTGAAACTTGTCTTCAGAGATCATAAGTAAACAACTAACTTATCAGCGATCACCATAAGGACTGAACAGACTCAAAGTATTATGGTGAACAGTGTTCGCTGAATGTTTAATCTAAAGAGCGAGAGTTCCTATCAGCGGTACTGTAAGATCTTAGTACTTATCAGCGATAGTGAAACTCTGATACATATTTGTTTACTTACAATTTTCACTAAGTATATAAGAGAGGGTCATTATCAAATCACTGAGGGTTTGGATCAACAATCTCCCCCTATTTGATTATGACATAGCAACAGAGAAAATTGCTATTTAATGAAAACATAAGGATAAAAAGAACTCATAAAATATTTGTCCCTTTTACTATTTTCTGGGATCTTTTCTGTACTGATGAAGTAAAGTACATTCGCTGAAATTTTTCTTTAAACTCTGTAAAGATTATAGAGGGAAGTGGAAAAATTACAAGTACAACGAATACAATTACAGGTACAAAAGAATAACTGATACAATAGAAGAATGAGGCGATCCTATCAGTTTATAAAGGTTCTTCCTTAATGAGAAGTTCATCAAGGGTCTTTGATGTGGGAATCATCCAGTCAGGGACATTTACTCCTTGATTTCTTTTGTTCAGTTCTTCTTCAAAAATCAAGGGTTTAAGATGTCGTGCCTGAATGTCGTTTTTG
This sequence comes from Saussurea involucrata, assembly GCA_033807775.1. Lineage (NCBI taxonomy): Eukaryota > Viridiplantae > Streptophyta > Magnoliopsida > Asterales > Asteraceae > Saussurea > Saussurea involucrata. Next base: position 85,632,518 of record CM066313.1, read on the forward strand.
AAATCACACCAGTAGATGAGATCTTTCAGTTGTTCGATGGGAGTGATGGGAAGTTCAGAGATACGTTGAAAACGCTTTCGTCCATCCCAGTCAATGAAGAATATCCCGTAGGGTTTGCTTAAGACTTTACCAGGGATGAACGTCTCATCAGAAGGAAGAGATGTGTCAAGTGCAGAAAGGTCAGGTTCTGGACCAAGGACTTCAGCTAGAGAAAAACCGTTTCGTTTCGTATCTGAGGACCATCTTCTGAAGATTTAGACTTTTTCTTTGCAGAGGCCTTTCTTTTCTGACTTTCGAGAGGAGGAGGAGGAGGAATATCCACACAAGATTAGACTAAGTCGATTTGCTTGTTTATCAGCTTTTCAAAATGATCCTTGTACTTAGACTGAGACTTCTGGATGGCTAATCTGATCTCCAACCATTCAGAGAGACCGTACTGCGTGATAGCTTCAGCATAGATTTTTTCGTACTGTCCATTCTCTCTGAATATCTCGACTTCAACGATAGAAACTTTGAGGGTTGATCTTCCAGTGATGAGTACCTTGATTATTCAGGAAGGTCGATGTCTGAAGTGTACCTTTTCTTTGCACCAGGCTAAGGTAGATTGAGACACAGATCTCTTTTCTTCAACGATCTTCTTGGCTTCTTCCTATAGCTGACGTTGAACTTCAATTGGAGCTCTTTTCAGCTTGGGGTCTTTCACCGATTTTTGAGTAAGCTGGATGGCGAGTTCTCTGTCTTTTTCTTCAACTTCTCTTCTTTCAGCGATTAAGCGTTCAGCTCTGAGGTGTTCCTTGTATTCCTTTTGAGAAATTCTGAACTTTGGAGGAACGGAAGGAAGTTGATCACGCTTCAGAATGATTCGCTGAGCCTCGAACTTCTTTATTATCTCATCTCTTCTTTTCTGCTCCTCTTCACTTGGTTTTTGAGGAACCAAGGAAGGTCTGTTTTGTGAGAGAGCATCTGTTCTTCAGGTTCATCAGTCTCAGAGATCAGATCCAAGACCGGAATTATTTCTTCAGCTTTGGGAGCTGGGATTATTGTTGGTGAAGTCGCAACTGTAGGAACTTCAGCGATATCCTCAAACAGGGGAGAGGACTAGCTGAAACACAGCGATCGTTCGAGTAAGAACTTGGGTAGAATAGAGATAGATAAAGAATGTGGTTGTGTATAGAGGTTTTATGGAGAGTAGAGCTGATAATGTGTATAGAGGGGAGGGATGAAAGCAAGGAAGATTTAGTGTACCTGACAAACTGGCTTTGGAAGCGAGATCATCAGATTGTCATTGTCTTCAGCGACACCTTTTCCTTTGCCCTTGTCAGCTTCAGACGCTGAAGGCTTTGATTTGGTCCGCTCTCCTGAAGGTTCGTTTATCACGATCCCTTTAAGAACTTTAGACCTTTGAGCAGGCTTGACGATAAAAGAGTCATCATCATCATCATCTTCATCATCATCATTCTTTGGAAAAGAGGATGGTTCATCATCTGATAAGTCGATGGCTTCTTCATCTTCAACTTCAGACTCAGATTCTTCAGCTTCTTCTTCGAGTTGCTCCCCCTCAGATACAGAGGTAAGCTTCTCGGTTCCCTCAGGGTTTTCATCTCCCTGAGGTCCAGCGGCTGCTTCTTCAATTGTCTTCTCACCCTCTTTAGCAAGGGTAAGGTCTTCAGTCTTCTCCCCCTGATAGATTCATCATGGGGAAGGTCTTCAGCGCTCTTCTCCCCCCTTCCTCATGATGAGTGGGGGAGGAATGTAATGACTCAGCAGCTGGTTTTGGGTCCCTGTCTTCTTGGCCAGGGATCCCCACACAAATTTCAATCGCTGTTAGTCTGTTTTCTAGACCAGAAATAGCAGGATTGATCTTCACGAGTTCAGCATGATCCGCCATAGTAAAATGCTCAGGTGCAGGAGCAGGGACGGTCATGTTGTGCAGGATCTGCTGCATCATTGTCTTCATAGAACCTACGTCAGTCTTTACAGAACTAACGTCAGTTTTTAAGGAACTTACGTCAGTCTTCAAGGAACTCACGTCGGTCTTTACAGCAGACATATCTCCTTCGAATTTTCCAACCGCTGTCTTCAGCGTTGTGACTTCGCTGGACATGGTGTGAACTGATGTTTTGATGGCGAGGTAGTCTGTGTAGATGTCAGCGAGAACTTTGGCAAAGTCGCTGAGAGATTTATCAACCTTATCCAAGTCAGCTTTGGAGGCATTCTTTTCCACCACTGTTGTCAGCTTTGTAAGATTCTCTCCAGCGTTTGTTACAGCTGAAGAGTTGTCGGAAAGAGAAGTGGTGAGACCTGTCAGCTTCGTCTCTATTGTCTTCAGAGAGGTGTTGATGTCTCCCAAATTAGGACTTGTAACATATAAGAACTTGTGAACAGAGGAAAGCTCAGAAGTTTGGGGTTCAGTTACAGTGTATAGGGGTTGGTGTATACCTGCAGGAGGATTGGTGAATTCATCAAAATCTCGGTGTCCTGAGAAAAGTTCCATGTCGTCAGCGAGAGTGCGTGTATGCATGGTCAGCTCTGCAGGTCCTACATCCATCATTCCTTGAAGAGTATCAGCTTTAGCTTCTGGAGGAATGACAGGTGCTTCAGTGACAACTGGAGTAGAGGGAGGAGCAAAGGTTGAGAGTGTTGGTTGGGTGCGGAGTTCAGCGTTGGATTCGCTGAGAATTACTTCTTCAATCTGTGGAGAGACTGAAGGAGGTTGGGTAGGTTCCAAGTTTATAACCTCAACGTTTAGAGACGCTGAGGCTGGGATAGAATGGGTGGCTTGTTCAGCTGTGGCAGAGCGTACCACTAAACGTTCCTTCAACTCTTCGAGATGAGCCGAGGAGTCTTCAGCAAGAGATTGCTGGGGTTGCTCCTTGGTTTTCTTAGTTCTTTTGGAACTAAGTTGGGTATGAGAGTGTTTCCTTTTAAGAGAAGGAATGGAGGTTGCAGCCAGGGTATCAGCGGTGGGTTTGTCCGCTGAAGGAGCTGCAGAAGTAGAAGAAGTGGGGTTGAGAAGAGTTAAAAGAGTAGAAAGACGTACCTCGTTTTCCACAGGTTTGAAGTCGAGAACCTTAGGGCCAACCTGAGAGAGTTTCAGGTCACCCTCTTTTGGGTAGCTGTTCTTCAGGCCTGTTTGGAAGACGGCGCTGATGAATCGAGGATAACGAACCCATGGAGATCTATCAGCGGCGGAGTCTACTCTGAGTACCAGATCATCGTAGATTATCGATGCCCAGTCTATATGTAGACCTTTCAGCAAAGCATACCCCATTGCTTGCTGAGGTTGAGCGGCTTGATCAGAGGAGCCGGTCTTTGCAGTCATGCAGCTGATTAAGTGAGCGAAGATGAAATTCATCTCGCTGGGCATTTTAGATTTCTTGATGAGGGTCAGCTTCTTCTCAGGCTTCTTGTCCCTCCCAGTTTCCCAAACATAGCCCATTGCATCGAAGAATGCAGTGATGGCTTCCCTATCTGAGTGTTTCTTGTGGTCAGGGAGGGGAACAAAAGGTTTTTCTTTAGTTGCGATGGGAAGGCTCAGGGCTTTGCGGATAATGGTCGGGGTGATCTTCATTGTGCCATAATCAGTATCACTGAGGATACAATCGATTGTCTTTGAGGAGTCTTTGGTTGATGGTAGCTGAGAGTGTCTGGCAGAATACCAGAATTGGGATAGCAGTAGCTGATGTGCAAGAGGTGTTATGGTCAGGGCTGTAGATAGACAACAATTTTTCAGGAATTTCACAGCATCATCCAGATGTGTGACTTGCTTTCGAGGAGGAAACTCGAGAAGCGCATAGAGGTTATTTGACTTTATCCAATCCAGTTCTTCAAGAGAGAACTTAACCTAAGGAGCCTTGATGATTTCCAATTCCTCAGTAGTATTATCAGCAGCAGTGTTCTCAGCGATGGTGTTCTTGGCAGAGGAAATGTCAGAAGATGCCATTTCTGTATATCAGTTCAACCAAAGATTAACAAATAAGAATAACCTTAACGTGGAAAGATTTTCCAATAAGATGGTTCGAATTTTGTCCATTTCATTCAGACAAAAATGTCTTAATGAAGATTAGGGTTTTTCTTGTTTTTGAAAAACGAAATGCAAACCCAATGAAAATCTTGTTTTCCAGTTTCTTTTGAGAATAAGGATTCTGGAAAAACGAATGTGTGAATAACAAGTTTAAGATTATGCGTTTAAACTTGAAGAACAACCATGAAAGGTTGTGTTCATAAAATCATGAAAGACATGATTTCATTTGAAAAAGTTCTTTTGTTTGATCTTTTAAAAACAAAGAGAAGATCATTAACAAGTTTAAGAAACAGGTAAATAACAAAGTTATTAACCTGGTTCGTTGAAGAAGATGAAGTTCTTGAGTTCTTGAAAAACTTGAGAGCACAAATGCAACAGTAATTTTTCTTTACTTGGAGGAGAAGTTTTTCGCGTAAACTAGAAATATAAACCCAGAATGTGTTTATATAGAGAGGTTAGAGAGAGAGAAACACTCGAGTGGGAAAGTTTTTCATCATGACACGGACACGTGTTTGCATTTGATTGGACGGTAAATGAAACGTGCAAATGTGTGTCAGAAAAAGAACGTGCCGGGGCTTATCCGTTGCAATGACGTCACAACTGTCCTTTCATATTCAGAATGTCTCTGAGGTTTTGAAAACTCAGGGACACTTTTGAAAAAAATGAAGCACTCAATAGAAATATCAGTTGGTTTTAGAAATTTCAAAGTATCGCTGATAAGGAAGAGATATTCAGCGATGCAATTTATTTTGAAATCTTGCATTTACATGCGATTGTCAGAAAGAAAAACATACCTTAATATTAGCGAATCAAGTTTATTCAGAGAGAAGATGATAGAATGGGTTATACAAGTCGATTTTATCCTATCACTGATCAAATGTGAATCACTGAAGATTTTACTCTTCAAAGTTCAGCATTCCAAGCTCGCTGATGAGAAAGTTGAATCTTGTCTCATCAAGAGGTTTGGTGAACAGATCAGCTAACTGATAATCAGTTGGGGTAAAGTGAAGTTCTATATCACCATTCATCACATGATCTCTGATAAAATGATACCTGATTTCGATGTGTTTTGTCTTTGAGTGTAGCACTGGATTGTTGGCTATAGCGATGGCACTTGTGCTGTCGCAATAAAATGGAATATTTGATAGCTGTAGGTCATAGTCCAGTAGTTGATTTCTCATCCACAAGACCTGAGAACAACAGCTTCCAGCGGCTACATACTCAGCTTCAGCTGTGGAGGTGGACACTGAGTTTTGCTTTTTACTTGTCCAACTCACCAGCTTTCCACCCAGGAGCTGACAGCCTCCTGTGGTGCTTTTCCTATCCAATTTGTAACCTGCAAAATCACTATCTGAATAGGCGATTAGATCGAACCCTGAGTCTTTGGGATACCAAAGACCTAGATTCGCAATACTCTTAAGGTATCAAAAAATTCGCTTTACAGCGGTCATATGAGATATATTGGGTTCAGCTTGACATCGTGCACACAAACAGGTTGCGTACATAATATCGGGTCGACTAGCTGTAAGATACAAGAGAGAGCCGATCATCCCACGGTACAGCGTGACATTAACAGGAATACCCTTAGTATCCTTATCTAGTGTCAGCGGTGGTGCCATAGGGGTTTTCATAGCTGAACTTTGAGTTAAGTCGAATTTCTTCAGCATATCTTTAACATATTTTCCTTGATTAATGAAAGTTCCTTTTTCATTTTGATTTATCTGAAGACCAAGGAAATATGTTAGTTCACCCATCATGCTCATTTTATATTCATCTTTCATTCTATCAGCGAAATGAGTACAAAGATCAGGGTTAGTAGAGCCAAATATAATGTCATCAACATATATTTGAACAAGAATGATATGACCTTTTACTTTCCTAAAAAATAGAGTTTTGTCGATTTTACCTCGCTCAAATTGTTCAATATGGAGATAAGTAGATAGAGTGTCATACCATGCACGTGGAGCTTGCTTCAAGCCATAAAGTGCCTTATCCAGTTTATAAACATAACCTGGACGCTTAGGATCTGAGAATCCTGGAGGTTGTTCCACATAGACTTCTTCATTCAGCTTTCCATTTAGAAACGCTTAGGATCTGAGAATCCTTGAAGTCTTTGTGTACAACGTATGCTAAGAATAGACGAATAGATTCTAGTCTTGCTACTGGAGCAAATGTTTCGTCATAATCTATGCCTTCCTCTTGTCTGTATCCCTGAGCAACAAGACGAGCCTTGTTGCGGGTTACAGTTCCATGTTCGTCCAACTTGTTTCGATAGACCTATTTAGTGCCTATCATTGTTTTGTCAGTTGGTCTTCGAACAAGTTTCCAAACTTTGTCTTTCGAATTCAGTCAGTTCTTCTTGCATGGCGCTGACCCAGTTTGGATCTTTGAGGGCATCATCTACTTTCTTTGGTTCAGTCAGAGAAATAAAGTTAACAAATAAACAAATATTACCTGCACTTCGTCGTGTCTGAATACCAGCGTTTGGATCACCAAGAATTTGATCGATTGGATGATTTACAGTCCATCGCTGAGCCGGAGCGTGAGACGTTGACTCAACCTGAACTGGAGTAGCTGAAGATGAGGATTCAGCAACTTCTGGAGTATCAACTAAGAGAGGAATGGGTGCAGTTGTCATTATATTCACTGATTGCTGAGAAGTAGATGGAATGTCAGACACATTGGGTTCAGAAGCAGGTATAGTGTTTAAAGGAACAACTGAGACCCATGATGTTTCAGCTTCACTATTCTGCATATTTGGAATGATAGTAGGACTATCATCTTCAACTGTATGAGTATGAGTGGGAATATCTTCTGAATCACCAAGATGAGAAAACATCCATTGATTCAGTTCTTCAGTATCAGCGGACGGTTTAGAGTTCGCTGAACGGGATTCGTCAAACGTGACGTGAATTGTTTCTTCTACAGTTTGTCTTCTTCGATTGAAGACTCTGAAGGCTTTGGAGACTGAGGAGTATCCAAGAAAGATTCCATCATCAGCCTTAGGATCAAACTTTCCAAGGGCATCTCTGTTGTTCAGTATGAAACACTAACATCCAAAGATGTGAAGAAAGCTGATTGAAGGCTTTCTCCCATGAAAAAGTTCATAGGTTGTTTTATTGAATCTTTTGACTATCAGCGACCTGTTTTGCGTAAAACAAGCAGTGTTGACAGCTTCTGCCCAAAACTGAGTAGGAAGGTGAGAATCGTTGAGCATTGAACGTGCAGCTTCAATAATTGTTCTATTTCTTCTTTCAGCGACTCCATTTTGTTGCGGTGTTCTCACTGATGAAAAGTTGTGAGAAATACCCTTACTCTCAAAGAAGGAATCAAGAGAACTGTTTTTGAATTCAGTCCCATGATCACTCCTTATTGAGCGAACGGTCAGGTTGTTCAGGGTTTCCATCTTCCGAACAAAGGTGATGAGTTTTTCAGGGGTGTCACTCTTGGAACGGAGAAACATAACCCATGTATAACGATAGAATTCATCAACTATGACCAGTGTATATTTCTTTCCAGCAATGGATTGCTTGTTAACAGGGCCAAACAAATCCATATGGAGAAGTTGCAGAGGAGATGACACCGAGGAGACTTGTTTTGACTTAAAGCTTGCTTTGGTCTGCTTCCCTTTCTCACACGCTGAACATAAAGACTCTTTGGCGTATGAGTGCTGAGGTAGACCAGTGACTAACTCTTTTGAAGAAAGAGTGTTCAGTGTCTTGAAATTCAGATGAGGGAGCCTCTTATGCCATAGCCAGTTGACATCAGATGAGGCTTTTGAGAAGAAACAGGAGTTCTCAGTGGTTGTTGAGTCCATGTTTATTACATAAACATTTTCCAAACGATAACCGCTGAGAGCTATCTTCTCCTTTTTGTCAGTGACAAAGCAGGATTCCTTGGTAAAGATTACCTTGTTATCCTTGTCGCAAAGCTGACTGATGCTTAAAAGATTATGCTTTATCCCTTCAACATATGCGACTCTTCTGAAGGTTGTTGTACCATTAGAGAGTACACCAAACCCTCGGGTATGTCCTTTTCCATTTCCTCCAAAAGTCACAGAGGGACCCTTCTCTTCCTTGTATTCAGCAAGCAGGATTTTCTTTCCAGTCATGTGTCTAGAGCATCCGCTATCGAGATACCAGATACCCTTCTTAACCTGCATCACAAAGGAAGATTAGTTTTTCTTGGGTACCCACTTAACCATGTGTACACGTTTGTCAGTGGAAGTAGTTGGAATGGAAGGTTCAGCAATCTTCGCAGCATTTGAAGATTCAGCTTTGTCAGTCTGCATTTTGGTTAATTTCTTAACCTCAGTGGTCTTCTTTGCCTTGGGGGCAATCTTCACCTTAGCTATCTTTTCAGCTTTGGTGGCTGTGGGGCACTTACTAGCAATATGATCAGTGACTCCACAGTGATAACATTTCCTATAACTAAAAGTAATTCTAGGACCATTTGAATGCTGAGCTTTAGATTTTGAATTAGAAGTACCAGCACCAAGTAAGCTGATGGCTTTTGAAATGGGAGGAACATTCAGTTCTTCGGATTTCTTACCAGAGACATCCACTCTGATTCTAGGAGTAGATCGCTGAATAGATCCACGCTGAGTAGATCCAGAGATCTAATTCCTTGATCCAGAGGAATGAATCACTAAAGCTTTAGAAGCATTCAGCTTAGGTACTAAGGTACCCTTCTGAGGATTTTGGTTAAAAGCAATTCCTTTACCTTTATCTTTAAAGACAGAGGTAGGTTTTGGATAAACCATTTTCTCTTTACCTTTTGAAGAGGTAGAAATTTCCTCAGGGATAGGCGGTCTGGACGAGGAACACTGAGAGGATGAAGTATCAGCGACTGAGGATACGAAAGTTCCAAACAAGAGCATGGAACGATCAGTGGTTGGTTCTAGATTATCAACTTTGTAACCAAGACCACGCTTATCACTCAGGGGAATATGAGACTTAATTATCTCAGTGATCTTTGTTGAAGAATTACACCATCCTTCAACAGTAGTTTTTTCAGCTCCTAAAGCAGAGATAGCTTCTTCTCGCTCGATTTTGACTAGCTGATTTAAATGCACTTGATCTTTAAAATCTTCTTCAACTTTAGAAAGCTTTTCTATTTGAAGGTGACAGTTTTTGAGCTGTTCAGCGAGATCAAAGTTTTGATTTTCAGCTACAGTTTTGCCATTCATGGCTTCATATAAACTTCTAGTCAAGAGATCGATTTTACGAAGACTATCAGCTTCATCAATATTTGCAATATTTGTAAAGAAGGAAGGTGATACCTGAATAGCAGACGTTGAAGTAGAGGGAATGTCTGAGCTTTCTTCCTCATCTTCAATCTTGGCCATAAGACATAGATTGGCTTCATCATCTTCAGAGTCAGATGATGATTCTTCTTCATCAGAGGCAGCCCAATCATAAGCCATCAGGCCTTTGCCTTTCTTTTTAAAGCTTTTCAGCTTCGCATACTTTTCTTTCAGCTTAGCGTATTTGTCATCTTTATTCCTGGGAATAAATGATTTCTTGGGAAACGATGAGTTTCTCAAAACTTTCTTAGACCTGCACTCGTTAGCGAAATGTCCTAGCTTTTCGCAGTTAAAACAAGCAGCACTAGCCTTATCAACAGGAGCTGATGATCTTGGCTTATCAGTAATAGAAAGGGTTTGTTCTTTCTGAACATTTTCTTTTTGGCGAATCTCCTGAACTTTTTAGTGAGGAGAGCCAAAGATTCATCATCATCTGAAGAGTCAGATTCTGATGACCTTTCAGAGTTACTTTCTAACTCAGTGATAGTGACCAAGGGTCGCTGAGTAGAAGGTTCCTCTGAGATTAAAGCAACATGGGTGCTTTTGGAACCTTTTACAAGATTATTCTTAAGGTGACTCGATTGCTCATGATTCAGCATCGTGCCATATAAGGTAGCAAGGGTCATTGATCTTAGATCCTTTGACAGCTTGAGACACATAGAATAACTGTCCCAGCTTTCAGGTAAACATTCTAAAAACTTTTCCAGCACTTCAAAGTTAGAATATTCCTTACCAACACTTTTTAGATCTATTAATAAACAGTTAAAACGTTGGTGAACTTCAGAGAGAGTTTCATTCTTACCACAGATGAAACTTTCGTACTGTCTTACCAGGTTGATCTTTCGAGAGTCCTGGACTTCAAAAGTACCTTCATACTGAACACATATTGTGTCCCACATAGCTTTTGAGGCTTTCAGGTTCATGACGGAATGGTAGACTTCATCAGGAAGAGCCATGGATAGTATGGATCTGGCTTTTGTGTCGATAGCCACTTTCTTCTTATCTTCGTCAGTCCACATATGAACTTCCTTGGGTATCAGCCTTTCTGGAATTGCAGGTCTATTCTCAGCGGCTGGTACTGCAACATCAATTCTTACAGGAATATATGGGCCGTTTTCAAGATAGTAAGGCATAGTAGGGTCTACACCTTCTAAGAAGAGAATCATCCTATTTTTCCATAGATTAAAATTATCTCTGGAGAATCTAGGGGGTTTAGCAAGAGAACCATTGTCGATATAGTTTGTGTTTGTGTTGGTGGCCATTTTCAGAAATAGCAAGGAAGAAAAATCTTAGTATAGATTAGATCTTGTTTATTAGATTAAACAAATCTGCTCTGATACCACTTGTTGGTCCCGAAGGGCTATACAAGTTTGTAGAAGGGGGGGGGGGGGGGTTGAATACAAACACTAAAATTTTACTTTTCTAAATTGTTTATTGATAAATCATCAACAATTTACAGCTTGTTGCGGAAACAAGATTAAGGATAAACCTAAATCTAAACAAGTTGGAACACTAAGTTTCTTGCACTAAGAAAGAGAAGGAAATTACTAATAATAACCTATCTCAAGATAAGAAGGATGAACTTGTCCAGAGTTAGCAAGTTACTTCAAAATGAAGTGAGTTCTTCTTCTTATATACTGCATGCATTTAATGCATGGCAATTTACACTTTACACGTGGCAGCAGCTCATTTGTTGTACGTCATTGACCTTTGTTGACAACCTTAGTAGCCGCATGTTTGAACAGTGTAGTATCAGAGTGGTTGTACGATTTCAGACAATAAGGAGGTTCTTTTTCTGACATATCGTACGGAGTCGTGCAAGGGTGGTTAAGACAAAAATACTTTGTACGGAGGACTTCATGATCAGCTTTTCGTTGATTCAGCGATCTATCATTCTATATCAGCGAATGATAGAGTTCAGCGATAGCTGAAGTCTTGTACTTGATACTTCACGTTGTGGACAAATCTGAGTCTTCGCTGATCCGCATCAGTTCATTAGGAGACTTGTCGCTGGTTCTTGAGCTTGATCTTCGACTTCAACGTAGAACCTATGTTGACGTGAAACTTGTCTTCAGAGATCATAAGTAAACAACTAACTTATCAGCGATCACCATAAGGACTGAACAGACTCAGAGTATTATGGTGAACAGTGTTCGCTGAATGTTTAATCTAAAGAGCGAGAGTTCCTATCAGCGGTACTGTAAGATCTTAGTACTTATCAGCGATAGTGAAACTCTGATACATATTTGTTTACTTACAATTTTCACTAAGTATATAAGAGAGGGTCATTATCAAATCACTGAGGGTTTGGATCAACAACAACCTTCCACATGCTGAGCAATACTCCTTTTTATTCCCGGTCACCAATAAAATTGTTTTAAATCTTTATACATCTTATTTGTACCGGGATGAATAGAGAAACGGGATTGATGAGCTTCTTATAGTACCCGATCACGTAAACCACCCAAACGAGGCACCCAGATTCTGTTTCCCAGACACAATAACCCACGATCATCTTTTACGAGTAATGCTGATATCCCCACTAACCTTTCTGATTTCAAATGTTCTTCTTGATAGGCTTCTACTTGACACTTCTGCAATTCGTCAAAGATGTTAGGTAGAATTTCAGCTCTTAGTGCAATGGCTTTTATTGTTCCACTCCTTTCTTGATGACTAAGTGCATCCGCTACCACATTCGCCTTTCCCGGATGATAAAGAATTTCACAGTCGTAATCATTCACCAGCTCTAGCCATCTTCTTTGCCTCATATTCAATTCCCGCTGATCAAAAAGATGTTGAAGACTCTTATGATCGGTATAAATTTGACATTTAGAGCCGTAAAGATAATGTCTCCAAATCTTTAGCGCGAAAAAAACTGCTGCAAGTTCCATGTCGTGTGTAGGGTACCGTCTTTCATGATCCTTCAGTTGACGAGAAGCATAGGCAATAACCTTTCCACGTTGCATTAGTACACATCCCAATCCTAGTTTGGAAGCATCACTGTAAACAACAAAATCATCAGAACCTTCAGGTAATGCTAGTAACGGCGCGCTACAGAGTTTCTCTTTCAATATTCGGAATGCTTCATCCTGTTCTGCTTTCCATTCGAACTTTAGATTCTTCCGGGTCAGCTTAGTGAGAGGCGTAGCAATACGAGAAAAATCTTTTATAAACTTTCGGTAATACCCGGCTAAACCCAGAAAACTTCGTACTTCGGTTGGCGTTCTCGGCGGTTCCCACTTTTCAATCGCTTCCACTTTCATCGGATCAACTTGAATGCCTTTCTCAGAAACTACATGCCCCAGAAACTGAACCTCTCGTAGCCAGAATTCACATTTAGAGAACTTAGCGTATAACTGTTCCTTCTTTAACAATTCTAGAATTAAACGAAGATGTTGTGCGTGCTCTTCTTTGGATCGGGAATAGATAAAGATATCATCGATAAACACAATAACAAATTTATCGAGATATGGATTACATACCCGATTCATTAGATCCATAAAAGCAGCTGGAGCATTCGTTAATCCAAATGGCATCACCAGGAATTCATAGTGACCGTACCTTGTGCGAAAAGCAGTTTTCAGAACGTCTTCTTCTTTAACCTTCAGCTGATGATAACCAGATCTTAGATCAATCTTGGAGAAATAACAAGCTCCAACTAATTGATTGAAGAGGTCATCAATTCTGGGAAGCGGATACTTATTCTTGATCGTGCGCTTATTCAGTTCCCGGTAATCAATACACATTCTCATCGAACCATCCTTCTTTTTCACAAACAAAACTGGTGCACCCCACGGCGAAGAACTGGGTCTGATGAAACCTTTATCTGAAAGGTCTTGTAGTTGCGTCATCATTTCTTTCATTTCTGGAGGTGCCAAACGATACGGTGCACGGGCTACAGGAGCGGCTCCAGGAATCAGATCTATACCAAACTCTACTTGTCTAACGGGAGGAAGACTATTCAAGTCTTCGGGGAAAACTTCTGGAAATTCACGGACAACAGGAATATCTTCCAACTTATTCTTTTCTGGCTTAATATCTGTCACATAAGCTAAGTAACTCGGGCAACCTTTGCTGACACACTTACGAGCTTTTAACATAGATATAAGGCAAGATTGATGATTTCTACGGTCACCATAAATCACTACTGGTCCCCTCTCAGGCAAGACAACATTTATCAACTTCTTATCACAAACTATGCTAGCCTGATTCTCGGCTAACCAATCCATTCCCACTACCACATCAAACTCGATCAAAGCTATAGGAAATAGTTGAATAGGTACTCCACACCCATCTATATTTATCACACAACTATCAAATACCTCTTTAACCGATACTTGATTATCATTTGCAGTATCTACCATTAAAGCATGATCTAACACTTTAGGCTTTAAATGCATATAAGCAGCAAAAGAAGGAGACACAAATGATCGGTTTGCACCGGAGTCAAATAACACTTTAGCACGTGTAGAGTTTATCAAAAATGTACCTGTCACCACATCAGGAGTTTCCTCCGCTTCTTGCGCTGTCATCTGAAATGCACGGCCCCTTGCTCTTGGTTGATCTGGCCTTTGTACTACTGGTCTAACACCCACTGGTTTCCCCGACGTACCCCCTTGCTGTACTCTTCCCCTCGGACAATCAGACTGAATGTGATCCGGAGAATTACATGAGAAACAAAACCGCGTTACTCGACAGTATTTAGCAACATGTCCGGTTTTCCCACACCTATAAGACCACCTGTACCGCCCTCGGGTACGGGATCGGGTTCGGCTGAGTTGGCGAGCGGGTTCGAGAGGGCTGCATCGGGTAGGGGTACCGGGGGGGGGGGGGTAGCAAGCGGGTTCGGCTACCGGGTTCACCAACCCGATCAACCCGTTGCAATATTAATTTTTTTTTCAAATTAATCACACTATATATATTAACCTATACCATCTTATTTTTTCACACCAAAACATACTTTCTTCCATTTCTCTCAAATTCAATACCTTCTTCCATTTCTCTCAAATTTCATCATGAATCCAAACACCACACCTACATCCCGTCGTAACCGATCGGATACACCGCAACAAGACCCGGAGCTTGGCTTCCAAGCATTTTCTCAACAAGGTTATATTCCGCAACCGGCCCCGAACGTTGGTTTCCAACAATTTCCGCAACACCCGTATATTCCTCATCAATTTACATATCCTGGTTTGATTCAACAAGGTTTTACTCCCGCCAATTACCAACTTCCTCAACCCGCAATCGATCTCGACGATGACTTTGTTCCTGAAACCCAACAACCGCACACACCACAATCGATCTCCACACAACAATCAACGACCCATCGGGAGAAACAAGGCAAAAAAAGCATCAACGAGTAATACGACCGGGTCGAATCCGGACGAAAGTGTTACTCAGTTGTTGACGACCATAAGCTCGTTCAACGAGCAGATTGAGGGTACAATGGAGTACAAAATGAAAAAAACTTGAACTCGAACAACAAAAGTTGGAACTCGAACGAGAAAAACGATATGAACAAGACTTCGAGTTTTTCATAGCCCCGCATGATCACCTTTTGGGAGATGTTTTGAGGGCTACTTTAGCGAGAAAATAGAAAATTAGAAAATATCATAATTTTTAGTGTTTTGTATTTTGTAATTTTTAATTTTTTAGTGTTTTGTATTTTGTAATTTTTTAATGAATGATATGAATTTTTATTTTTGTTATTTATCTTATTTTTATTTATTAAAAATATATAAATATTTTTATTTTGTTAAATAATTAAATGTATAAATAAAAGAATTAAAAAAGATGAGGTGGCAATTGGGTTCAGTGGGTTCAGTGGATTAGCGGTACCCCACTTTTGGGTAAGGAGGGTAGGAAAGAGAAAAGCGGATGTGACGCTGAGGTGGCAAGTGGGTTCATTGGGTTCATTGGGTAGTGGTACTCATGGCCTAACAGACCCGAGAATCAACTTGACAATTTCCTTGGTGGATACGGTTGCATTTCGGACAAGGTCTTTCCGCTGGTCGGAAAGGCGGACGGTTATCAAACCTCTGAAATCTGGATTTCTTTGGATCATACTGTGGTCCTTCCCACTTTCTTTTTCCCATACCTTTATCACTAGCGTTTCTCCCTTTATCCTGTTCCACAGTTTTCGCGGTGTCTACTGCGGCTGAGAAAGTTTCTGGTCCTTTAGCAATCACCAGACTTCTGACTTCTGAATTCAACCCAAAGATAAACCTTTCAATCTTCATTGCCTCCGTGGCAACGTAGTATTCCGCGAAACGAGACGTTTCCAGAAAACGAGCGGTATAGTCCCGAACTGATAAATTCCCTTGCTGCAAGTTCATAAACTCCCCTTCCAATTGTTTAACTACTGCTTGGGGACAAAACTGTTTCATGAAAGCTATAACGAATTCTTCCCAAGAGAAAGCAGAATATATGTTAGATCCTCCAGAAGAAATAAGAGCTTCCCACCAGTATAGAGCATCGGCTTTTAGCATTGCAGTCCCATATAGTACTCTATCTTCGTTAGTACACTTACTGGTCTTGAAGATAGCTTCTATCTCCTTCAGCCACCTCATAGCTTTCACCGGGTCTCTATCTCCTGAGTAAGTTGGAGGCTTACAACTTAGGAACATTTAATAATCACACTTTCTTGGTACCGGTATCACAGTCCGTGTAATGGGCATTTCATCTTCCAGACCATGATCTGGTATTTCTGTTTCAGTATCACGAGTTCGGTTGAACATAGCTTGGATATTCGCTTGTAATCTTCCCATTTCAGCCTCCAAGTCGTCTCTTGTAACAAATTCTGCACCTCGCTGTTGAACTCTGCCGCATGTTCTGCCTCTACCTCTTTCTCCCCCTCTTCCCCTTGTCCCAACCGTTGGATTCGTCCTATTAGGATTTCCTCCTCCCTCCCGATTCATTTGTCTTGTACCACTTGCCATTCTGTAGATTCAAACAAGATTAATATACACATAAGCACATACCCCATATAACAAGGTATTCCAGTTCAAACATGTACCTGTAAGATCACAATTACACTGGCCAGGTGTAATCTGAAATTACCTTACATGATGTTCCTTCTACCTTTTATACTTAATCATCCCAAGGTTCTACGATAATAGGGACATCCTACTTCACATGCAGTTTAAGTCTAGGTACAGATACAAATACCTAAATCTCTTAAACTAGGGCTCTGATACCATCTGTAACAACCCGGTTCCCAAACATACAACAAATAACATATATTTCATAACATCGTTACATAACCAAAAGATTCATAATATAACAAGTAAGGTCCCTTAGTCTTTACATCCAGAATAAGGTATTTCGTTGCAAACTTTTTGCTAATTACATACATGATATCTAGTTATGAAATTAGAACAACAAAACACGTCTTAGTCTTCATAACATCCTTCTTCCAAAAGATAAACACATAGTACTCTTCTCATTTGCTCTTACCCGATCCACGACCTGGAATACATATTTTTAAAACAAAATGAGGGTTAGACCTAGCGGTCTAAGTGAGAAAATCCCGGTTAGTTTTAAAACCATTTGCACAACCATCATATACATAACACAAATACAAATACCAGTTATGACTCATGCATCATATACCTTCCTGTCTCATTCTCTTGGCCATATTAGTTGGTTGCAAGCCAACTAATAAATTAACTCCGCTGTACGACAATTACAGCCAACACCGCTGTACGACTATTACAGCCAACACCACCGGTCCTAAGCCCGGCCAACGTATTCTCGTATAGTATGATACTCATGTAAATACAATATCTAAATATATTATATTTTAAACATAAACACATAATTACACCATCTATCACATTCCCAATCCACACATATATGTATTCCAGTTTAAAAAACGTTTTAAAGTAAAACTCACCTGTTTGCTTATCAAAAACTCTTTCCAGTCCTTTCCACAAGATTCAGCTTTCACTCCAAATTCACAGTATCTGAAACAATTAGATACAAGTATCTTTTTACCAAATAGAACACATAAGACTTACTAAAGCTAAAGGCTCTAGATAACTATATCTTCAAATGTTACCCCCAAACCCGAACTTAAGTCGAGTCCACAGTATATTCAATCCTCATTTTTTCCCTATCCAAGAGTCAACAAAACACAGGCTACTGGATACTCAAAAGTATCTGAATTCTCAAAAATGACCAAACAGCTCAAGTATCCGGACAACACAAAAACAATCCGGACAGCATATCTTTCCGGACAGCATGACCAATCCGGACAGCATAACCTTTTCGGACTACCTAAACAATCCGGACAACATCCGGACACCAAAGCAATCCAGACACTATCCGGTATCTCAATTTAACCGGAAACTTAAAGAAAAAGGTACTTACCGGGTACAAGATCGTCCGGACACCTGTAAGAATAAACTACCGGACACCATCAACAAAACTACCCGGACACATTCATATTGTGTCCGGAAACCTCTGTCGGTTTACCCATTTTTCACCCAGATTCGACTGAAATCATTACTAGACATGAAATCAACTATTCTACACCGATAGGAACCATCTAATAGCAATTACAAACATAAATTACAAAGCAACATACCTCAATTTCACTTCCAAATGCACCAATTTGAATCCCTAGCTTTATATTTCTTCTCTCTCTCTCTCTTTGTCTAAAAAACACACACTTACACACACTGAATTTTCTGCTTAAATGATAATATCTGAAGCTTAAGAGATATTATCAACCCATTTTTACTTTTTAGTCCTTGAACTATTCATTAATGACCAAAATACCTTTAACTTATACATTTACCCAAAATTACCCTAAACATCCAACTTTAAAGTTAACTTTATTTAACGGAAAGGGAATTTAACTAACGAACTTACCCGGGGTATTACAATATGTTCCTCCGATAGCAGCAAACAACTTTGAAATCAAGACTGGCACTGATAACTCTATTTTTAGAGTTATTATTTCCTTTTATTTTTATTTTATTTTGTCAATTTTTAGCCATTCCACTTCTCAAAACCCCCATTCTTAGTAATATTCATAAAAATGAGCAAAAAGAGTGAACCATAGTTTTTATAAATCATTTGGTGGAGTTTTGTTGCTTTTTCACGAAATATCTGCAGTGACTTGCGCATCCCACTTCGGACCCCACTGGCGAACAAAGAAGAAGACAAAGAAAATCAACTCTTAGCTTGAAAGTAAAAATCTGGAGAATAGAATGTTCAAATGGCAGAGGCATGGGATTGAGAAGTACAAGCATGTTCCCCCAAGATATGGCAAGATGATTTGTTTAATAAAACCCATGGTACTTTAAGTGGACTTTTTGGAAAAGGTGAAGGGACCTTGGGGTAAAAGAGCTACAAGCTTGTGGATAGAAGAGTTACTCAATAAAGCTGAATTTTATGTCTTCCACTTCAGTTTTTAGCCTCTAAGTCTTTACCCATCTTTTGTTGGTCCAGCCTTTCCCTCTTAGTATATAAAGAGGTGTTGGGTTTCATTTAATTCATCCTTCATATCTCATCTACCACATTTAGTGCAAGTTTAGTTTTAGTTGTTAGCTCCATAATTTACTGCAGTATATCTTTAAATTTCTGTATTTCAATTCGTAGTGTAATCGTTGATTTCAAGTAATTAGTGGCAGTAACGTAACCTCGTTCCCCACTGCGGTTTTAATCAAAGTCACTTTCAGTTTACTTATGTGCATCTTCTCATCTTTTGTTTTCTTTATTTCGGTAATTATGGGCTAAGCATCCTTTGGGATGTAGGAAAGAGAAGTACCTGGATTTTAGAGAAAATGCTTGAGTAATCTTTATACTTGAAATATTTATTGTTTTGGTCATTCACTCTCGATTATTGCCCAATGATGCGAACAAGCCGATCACTTGTAAGGATCTAAAGTCTAGTTCTTAACTCAGAAATGAGTAGAACGCAGTGACACGAGCTTGGATGATGCTAGGGGATTCGAAAGAATTCTTATGACACTTGCGAAAGTGAGGTCGGCACAGTGAGCTAATCTCAACCCACAGGAGTAGTAGGCAAGCTAGTTGGTGTATTTAAAACACTTAGAGTATTTGTCTCTACACATTCCATCGAGGCCTGAAAATGTCCATTTTGAGATTACCCTTGACAAAACAGTAAATACTAAGAGTATGGGATTTTTGCTTAAATGTGTGAGTATTTTGTAACCGGGCTTTTCTAACGAGAATGCCCATCTAAAGTACAAGGATCACTTTTGGGATCAGGTATTTAATATAAAATCTAGGGAAAATCTAACCTACATTCCTTCTTTTAAATCTTAAGTAAATCGTTAAAATAGCATATCACCAACCAAACCAAAATATTGCTTCTTCTGTAATTGAAACTTGTAAAAGGAAGCGCATGAGAACCATATAGTCTTGATTGCCCAGTCCCTGTGGATACGATTCTGGTATTTTACCAACTATGACTTACTGTGACGATCATAGTGGCCAGTGTACACTTGCGCTTCCCACTGTGGACAGTTTGCAACCCACTGCAATTAAATCACATATTTCGCACGTACCAAGTTTTTGGCGCCGTTACCGGGGACTGGCGTGATTTTAAATCTCAAGACATTAGTTTTTGTTCGAGCCCGAGTAACTCGTTTTTCTAAGTTGTTCGTGTTGCATGCCAAGGCAACAACACGAACCTTTGGTGCCAATCGATCTTGAAATAGAAAACACTTTTCGAAGAAGACGTAAAAACAAAAATCGATAACCCACTGTGAACACCACTGTAAACATGGCAGGAGCAGAAAGACCTGTTAACCCACCATTAGTGGAGACCACAGTGACGATTGCCGATAGCAAAGATCGAAAAATACGGGACTATGCTACTTTCGGAGCTAGTGACTTAAGCTCCGGGATTTTAAGGCCCAACATTGTTGCACAACATTTTGAACTCAAACCTGTGATGTTTCAAATGATCCAAGCCATGGGTCAGTTTGGAGGATCACCATCTGAGGATCCACACTCACACTTAAAATCTTTTTTGGAAATGACTGATTCCTTTCAATTGCAAGGTGTGAGTGATGAAGCGTTAAGGCTAAGGCTTTTTCCTTTTACATTAAGGGATAAGGCCAAGGCTTGTCTGAACTCACATGCACCTCACTCGATAACCACGTGGCAAGAACTTGTTGACAAATTTCTACAAAAATACTTTCCTCCCACAAGGAATGTAAGGTTTCGAAATGATATTATTTTGTTCAAGCAAGAAGAAGATGAGGCTGTTTCAGATGCATGAGAACGATTTAAAGATTTACTTCGAAAGTGCCCACACCACGGCATCCCATATTGCATCCAATTGGAGACCTTTTACAATGATCTTTCCAATGCAACCAAAATCATCTTAGCTGCAACAGCAGGTGGAACATTCACAAGTAAGACTTACAATGAAGGATATCAAATTTTAGAAAAAGTGTCCAACAACAACACCGAGTGGTCAAATCCGAGAGCACCCATGCCAAAGACCAACACCATTGATTCCGAGGCACTCAAAACCATGAATGCGCAGTTAGTGGCCTTGACTAAATTAGTTTTAAATCAAAATAGAGGCCAAGTCAATTCCGCAACACATCTCACTGAGAACTGTTCCCTCTGTGGAGAGGAACATGTTTTTAACTATTGTCTAGCAAATCCAGAGGCCGTTAATGTTATAGGAACCAACCCGAGGAACAATTCGTATTCACGGACTTATAATCCAGGTTGGAGATATCACCCGAATTTCTCTTGGGCTGGTAATCCAGGACTCCAACCCCACGGGGCGAGTCATGTCCAGCAAAGACCATAAAATCCCCCTGGATTTCATCAACATCACAGTGGGCATCCCCCACATAACTTTCACCAAGGGCAATCCTCGCAACAGTTTCAACCACGACCAACTCAACCCGCTGAGACTCAACCATCACTCGAATCAATTCTCAAAGGTTTTATGAATCAAACTCAAGCAGCCATTAGGAACATAGAGACTCAAGTAGGACAACTAGCCGTCAAAGTTAAGAATAGACCGCCAGGGATGTTACCTAGTGACACCGAACATGCTAGGGTGATAGGAAAAGAGCAAGTCAAGTCCATAACACTTAGGAGTGGAAAGGATCTGAAAGATATCATTTTTGATTTTGATGATCCGCCTCAAATGCCCACTGTCCCTAAAACCACAGTGGGCACTCCTCAAGTCACTGTCAAACCCACAGTGAGGACCGATGTCCCTGAGCTTCCCACTTTTGAGACCATACCAAAACCTACTGTTCCAAAGGCAACACCACAGTAAACTCAAATCGACCCACGGAATGTTCCATTTCCCGAAAGAATAAAGAGTAAAACTGTCGATGTTCAATTTAAAAAATTCTTAGACATTTTTAAACAGCTTCACATTAACATACCCTTGGTAGAGGCTCTAGGGCAAATGCCAAGCTATGTTAAATTTTTGAAAGATATTTTGAACAAAAAGAGAAAGTTGGGTGAGTTTGAGACTGTGGCTTTGACCAAGGAATGTAGTGACCTCCTTACTAGCAAGATTCCGCCTAAGTTGAAAGACCCGGGTAGTTTCACCATTCCATGCATAATAGGAGGACAAAAAGTAGGTCAAGCACTCTGTGATTTGGGAGCTAGTATAATCTTGATGCCATTGTCCATTTTTAACAAGTTAGGTATTGGAGAGGCTAGACCCACAACCGTGACATTACAACTAGCCGACATATCCATTGCCTACCCCAAAGGAAAAATAGAAGACATTTTGGTCCAAGTGGATAAATTTATCTTCCCCGCCGATTTTCTAATTTTAGATTATGAGGCCGATAAAGATATCCCAATCATCTTAGGGCGTCCGTTGTTTGCAACCGAACGTACTTTGATCGATGTGCACAAAGGGGAACTCACTATGAGAGTCCATGACCAAGATGTAACATTCAATATCTTCAAGTCCCTTAAGTTCATAGAAACCGAAGACTGTTTTTCTTTAAGTTCGATTGGTGGTACCCAAAGTTTTGATACAGTGAGCACAGTGGGCAGTGAGAGTGAGCACTCAGACTCTGAGAGTGATGACACTTTTGAGGATGAGTGTAACGAAATAGTGGCAGCCTTTGAACCTCTGGACTTTAAGGACAGAAATGTTCAATCCCCTTCAATAGAACAACCTCCCGAGTTAGAGCTAAAACCATTGCCATCCCACTTGCAATATGCTTATCTCGCTAAGGATAATAAACTCCCTGTTATTATCTCTTCCAAACTTAGTGAGAAACAAGAGCAACTTCTGATTGATCTGTTGATGAAGCATACGAGGGCAATTGGTTGGACCATAGCGGACATTAGAGGTATTAGCCCTTCCCTATGTCAACATAAGATTAACTTGGAGAGCGACCACCCTGGAAAAGTCCAACCCCAAAGAAGGTTGAATCCCATAATGAAGGAGGTAGTTAAGAAAGAAGTTTTGAAGTGGTTAGATGCCGGTATTATCTACCCAATAGCTAGTAGTAGTTGGGTGAGCCCCGTCCAATGTGTTCCTAAAAAGGGAGGGACGAATGTAGTGAAGAACGACAAGAACGAGCTCATTCCCACTAGGACTGTTACTGGGTGGAGAATATGCATGGATTATAGACAACTCAACCTAGCCACTAAGAAAGACCATTTTCCCCTACCTTTCATCGACCAAATGCTTGATAGGTTAGCGGGAAAAGAATTCTATTGTTTTCTAGATGGATACTCCGGATACAACCAAATCCATATCTCCCCCGAGGACCAAGAAAAGACCACCTTTACTTGTCCCTACGGTACTTTTGCATTCCGAAGGATGCCATTTGGATTGTGTAATGCCCCAACCACTTTCCAACGTTGTATGATGGCCATTTTCTCCGACATGATTGAGGACACCATAGAAGTATTTATGGATGACTTTTCTGTGATAGGGACATCATTTGACAACTGCCTGGGAAATTTGGAGAAAATCCTAGTGAGATGTGAGACCCACGACCTTATTTTAAATTGGGAAAATGCCATTTTATGGTCGAGGAGGGTATTGTCCTAGGTCATCTTGTCTCAAAAAGAGGGTTGGAGGTTGACAAAGCCAAGCTTGAAGTAGTGGCCCAACTTCCCGAACCCACAACTGTGAAAGGTATTCGAAGTTTCTTAGGTCACGCCGGTTTCTATAGGAGGTTCATCAAAGATTTTTCCAAAATAACTAAACCCCTATGTAACCTTTTGCAACATGAAAAAGAATTTAATTTCACCCAAGAATGTTGTGATGCCTTTGAAACAATCAAGAAAGCCTTAGTTACTGCACCCATAGTGACCACTCCTGACTGGTCACTCCCATTTGAAGTCATGTGTGACGCCAGCGAGTGGGCTGTGGGGGCTGTTCTCGGACAAAGGAAGAACAAAATCTTTCACCCCATTTATTATGCAAGTAAAACACTGATTGAAGCTCAGATTAATTATACTGTCACTGAAAAAGAATTACTTGCGGTGGTGTTTGCTTTTGATCATTTCAGGTCATACTTGATAGGGACGAAGGTCATAGTGCACACTGGTCATGTAGCGATAAAATACTTAATCAACAAGGCTGATTCCAAGCCACGTTTGATTCGATGGGTTTTATTGTTGCAAGAATTCGACCTTGAGATCGTTGATAGGAAAGGAACAATCAATCAAGTAGCTGACCATCTGTCCAGGCTCGAGAAGATAGTGACTACTGCAGAACCCACTCCGGTCCAAGAAAGTTTTCTCGATGAAAAATTGTTAGCAGCTCAACATCACGATAATAATATTCTTTGGTATGCTGATATTGCAAACTTTTTAGCAGGTGGACTAAAGCCCCACGGGATGAGTGGACAACCATTCAAAAAGTTTTTACATGATACATGGCAATATGTTTGGGACGACCCTTTCTTATATAAGATAGGGACCGACCAGATATTGAGACGTTGTTTCCACGGGAGTGAGCAACATCAAATACTCCAAGGTTGTCACACATCCCACTACGGTGGCCACTTTGGTGGAAACCGCACTGCTGCAAAAATCTTGCAAAGTGGGTTCTTTTGGCCCACTATCTTTAAAGACTCTTTTGAATTTGTGAAAAATTGTGAGCAATGTCAACGCACCGGGAACATCTCGCAAAGGAACGAAATGTCTCTTAATAACATTCTAGAGGTAGAACTTTTTGATGTTTGGGGGATCGATTTCATGGGTCCTTTCCCAAATTCAAACAATAATTTTTACATCTTGGTTGCGGTAGACTATGTTTCAAAATGGGTGTAAGCTGTTGCATGTCACTCCAACGATGCGAACACCGTGGTGACATTTTTGCACAAAAATATTTTCACTCGATTTGGAACACCACGGGCATTGATTAGTGACGAAGGCACCCATTTTGTGAACAAAGTTATGAGCTCGGTCCTTGCTAAGTATGATATACATCATAGAGTGGCCACCGCATACCACCCGCAGACCAACGGTTTAGCCGAACTTTCAAACCGAGAAATCAATGGCATTTTAGAAAAAGTCGTTAAACCACACCGCCAAGATTGGTCAACTAAACTTGATGATGCTCTTTGGGCCTATCGTACGGCCTACAAAACTCCTTTGGGAATGTCTCCATTCAAGTTGGTTTTTGGCAAAGCATGCCATTTACCAATTGAGTTGGAATACAAGGCATTTTGGGCCCTTAAAGAGCTTAACATGAGTGAGGATGTTGCGGGAACCAAGAGGTTTTTGCAATCGCACGAGTTGGAAGAGTTACGATCCCACTCCTATGAAAATGCAAATTTGTACAAAGAAAAGACCAAGATGTGGCACGATCGAAGAATCAACCATAGGGAGTTCATTGAAGGCCAACAGGTACTATTGTTCAATTCTCGTCTCAAATTATTTCCTGGTAAGCTCAAATCACGATGGACGGGACCATACACAGTGGTCAAGGTTAGTCCCTTTGGAACAGTGGAATTAATGTCCCCACAGTCTGGTCAAACGTTTAAGGTCAATGGGCTGAGAGTGAAGCACTTTCTGAGTGATAGTGCCCACTCTCCATCCCACTCTCTACCCCACTCTGGTTAAGAAAAGTCAGAACCATTTGTAAATATTTTATTTCAGTTATTTGCTGTCTTTTTATTATTTTTGGTATTTTTAATTCTGTGTGGTAGTTTATTTTGAATGTGTGTAGGATGGATTGCCAATTTTTGAAGAAAAAGTCAACAACTGCTTCGCAGTGACATCGAGCATGTCACTGCGCTTCCCACTGCATGCCTGACGATTGGATGGGATGGTTGGGGGGCCCCAAGAACTGAAAGTACATCATCTTTTTCTTACACAACCGTCAACTTTTCTACCACCTAACACCTACTTCTCCTATTTTCAAGAAAACTCATCATAATCTCTCTCTCTCTCTCTCTCTCTCTCTCTCAAAATAACAGTTCCCTCCAAAAGATAATACCCAAAGATTAATTCATTTCCACACCAAAAGCCAAAAGACACCTTTTTCTCCCAAATTTCAAACACATACACTTTCTTCCCAAAAAATTTCTCTCAAGAACAAATGAACTCTTCAATGGCGAGAAGCAAGTGACTCAACCCAAACCCTAACGAACCCAATCGTGCAGTACGCCGCCGCATGACCGACGATGATAACCCGCCAGAAAACATCACCAATGACCTGAACCAACCGCCGCCATCCTCCGACGAGCAACCAATGACGACCGTCGCACCAGATGCAGGGTCGTCGAAACAAGAAGGATCGAAGGCAGGTTCATCTTCGAAAGCCTCAGACGCTAGTCTGAGTGGTTTTAATGAAGAAGTGCAGCAGACTGACGAATAAATGTTGAAGCTTCAAGAGGAGTACAACCAAAAAATCCTTGCACTTAAAAAGAAGAAAGAAGAGGTTGAGAGGAGACGGAAAGAAGAAGAGGAAAGGCTGAAAAGGGAAGAGGAAGAAAGATTAAGGAAAGAAGAGGAGGAGAGGATAAAAAGAGAAGAAGTCGAACGGTTGGCGAAAGAGGAAGAGGACAGAAAAAGGGTAGAAGCAGAACGATTGTTAGAAGAAGAAAGAAAAAGGGCTGAGGAAGAGCGACTGAAACACGAAGAAGAAGCATGAATGCGGAAAGAGGAAGAAGAAAGAAAGAAGGCAGAAGAAGAGTTAAAGAGAAAGGAATAAGATGACTTCAACAATCAAAACCTCCAAGTCGGAAACACTATCGATTTGGAGGCACTTCATAAGGCAGCCCACAGTGAGGAGAATCCCATCAAGAGAGCTATGAGGAAAAAGGCGTGGTCACCAGATCTGGGGTGACCATTTTGGAGAAATCGTCGGCCCGAAAATCAAGAAAGACGATATCTGGAAAAGGTAAGGGTTTCTCTCCCTCTTTAAGTTCAACATCAGATGAATCTGATGCTGGTGATGCACAAGTTCAAAATCAAAACCCATATAAGTCCACAGTGGGCACTGAGAATGCCCCCAGTGGGGTGCCCAGGCAGTTCACGACCCCTAAGGTCGCTGCCCACTTTGACTGCATCGGTGAACAGCGGTTGAACTTAGAGATGAGTTTTGACCCTGACTTTGTGGAGGACAACCCTTTTATCAAAGAAAGGGTAATTCAACAGGATTGGACGACATTGGCAACTGCCAATCGACAGGCCAACGCCAAGGGAATTCTATGTCGAAGCCTCTTAAACCAAGAATACATTTGTGAAAGTCCGGGGTCAAATTGTGCATTATAATGCAACCGCTATTAATCGGGTCCTTGGAATAAGGACCCCACTTGTATGCACTGATATGCATTATTTATTTAATGCATATTGCATCTTTTTCTTATCTTTTTAGTTAGGATTTGCTATTTTATCCCAACATTTGAGTCATTTTTCTTACTTATTTTCACCTTTGTTTCATGGAGATAAGAATTTGATTTACCTGTCTTTTACTGTTTTAGGAAGGCTAATTGCATTTGTTTATATAGTGCAGCCCATGCCAATGCTACAACATTGAAGACTGAAGATTGAAGAAATGAAGAATTGCCTTCTAGAAGACTTTTAGTAGCTGACTTTTTGGTACCATGTTCCAGCCTTATTCTAGAAGAGTGGAAACCGATGCTTAGTATATTTTGTAAACTATTTAAACTCTATGGCATGTGGTGTAATAGTATGCAAATAGTAGAAAGTACTTATGGAATAGTATGTTAAATAGTGTAAGTTTGGCACACCACCTTACCTCCTCTTAGTATAAATAGGAGTGGTGTGTGTATTTTCAGTAGACAATTGGTGTGGATCTGTTCTTACAATAGATTTGCAGAACTCTCTTTGATTTTATGCAATATTAGTTCTTGTTCTTCATATTGTTCTTCATATTATTCTTCATCTTGTTCTTGATCTTCATAGCATTTATGAGTTGCTGCAGCATTGGTTTAGCATTGCTACAATAACTCATAATCTTTTATTTCCTTGCACTTTATATTCAAGTCATTTACATTTAAGTCTTTACTTTATGTATTTCATTTCTGTAATTTACATTTCCAGCAATTTATATTTTAGTATGATTAGCTAAGTTTACATAGCTTGGGTGTGAGATAAAAGGGTGAGATTTTAAATATAACGAAAAGTGGACATCGTTTCTCAATAATGATGTTCACCATTTCAAGTTAAGTTTTATAAAATGTCCAGTTACTTCCAGATGGTTGATCACTTTGAAAGTTTTAAAGTGTCATGGTGTCAGGAATGAACCATTGATATACACATCAATCCAAATGACAAAGGAAGTATGCTCAGAAGAGATATTGATAAAGGAATTTATCGTCTCTGTCTTTTCTAGGTTGATTTTGCCCGATAAGTTGATCATCTATGTGGGTGGTAACAGTGTAGAGTGTGTGCCAGGAATGGACCGCTTAGAACACGTCAACTTAACTGATATGGGAATCAGCTCGGAAGAGTGATTTTAACAAAGGAATTTGTTTATCCGTATACTTGGAAGGCTTCACCTTGCAATTGATAGTTCTGACAACAATGCCAGAAATGGATTGATTGGCTGCTAGATCAGTAGTGAGTCGTTGAAAACCCGAGAGGGCATCCTGAAAAGTAGATGGTGAACTTAAGTGTTGAAAAACGGATGCTGAAGCAATGCTACAGCATTGGCTTGCTGGACTTTATATTTAAATCTCACCCCAACATCTTACACCCTTGCTATCCTTTATTAATTGTTATATAATCTGTGATAATTCCAAACACCAACAAACAAATATTAATCTTCGACTTGATCCTTGGAAACCATTTCTTTTACTAGACTTTTAATACGCTTTTACTCCAATCTCTGTGGGAACGATACATGGTTCTTACCATATTATTACTTGAAAGACGACATTAGATTTTAATGTATACTTGCATTAAGGTTTAATTAGCACACGTCTATCGGTGTATTCAAAGCACTGTCAAGTTTTTGGCGCCGTTGCCAGGGATTGGCACGCTAAAAGTTTTTAAAAGTATTTTAAAAGACTTAGTTTTTCTAACACCGTTCGAATCATACTTTGTGTGGTTTATGCCACGAATCCAACATGGGGAACTTTTTGAGTTATATCCTGACATAGAAAGAACCTTTCGTCTTAGACGGAGGTTACAAAGAGCTTCAAGTTCTATGGATCATCCTGATATGGATGCACCACCTGGATTTGAGCGTAGACATCTACGACCATTCGTTGCAGAACCACGACCACTAGGCGTAGAAATACGACCACCACCTCTAGTGAACCAAATGAGACCACCAGACTTAGGAAATCCTAGAGCACCACCAAATTTTGGAAACCCTCAAGTTTTTGGTAACCCGCCAGCTTTCGGAAATCCGCCACGTTTTGGAAATCCACAAAATCAAGATTTTCAAGAACACCACATTAATAACGAAGATGATGATGAGGAAGAATCTCATGGTAACAATGACCAAAACGAACCATTAAATATCATTGATCTTGCAAACTCGAAAAATGGGAGAATCATGGACTATGCAATTCCTAACTTTGAGCAATTAAATTCAGGAATTGTAAAGCCTCACATGGATACAACGCATTTTGAACCAAAACCCATTATGTTTCACATGTTGCAAGCCAATGGTCAATTTGCCGGATTCCCATCGGAAGATCCACACTCACATTTAAAATCTTTTAAAGAGATCACCGATGTTTTTCTGATTCCTGGAGTATCTTCTGATGCTCTAAGACTCACACTGTTTCCTTTTTCGTTAAGGGATCGAGCAAAAGTTTGGTTTAATTCATTGACACCAGGTTCTATACCATCATGGGCTGACATGGCTGAAAATGTTTTGAGAAAATATTTTCCACCTACCCGGAATGCTAAGTCCCGAATTGAAATTTGCATGTTCAAACAAATGGACGATGAAGCAATTCCCGACGCATGGGAAAGGTTTAAGGAATTATTAAGGAAATGCCCTCACCATGGCATTCCCTACTGTATTCAACTCGAGACGTTTTACATTGGACTTGATTCCAATGCAAAACAAATGCTTGACGCGACATCAGGAGGGGCCTTTACTTCCAATACCTATAACACCGGGTATGAAATTCTTGAAAAGATTTCCACAAACAATGGGCATTGGGCTGATCCAAGGGCACCAACTACAAAGAAGACTGCTGGAATGCATGATTTAGATGCTTACACCGCATTGACAGCTCAGCTTGCTTCTATAACCAATATGCTTAAAAACATAACTACCGGTCAGGGAACACAACTGACTGCCACTACACCTACTCCAGCTGTTCTCTCTGTGCAATGTGTTTGTTGCAATGGAGACCATTCTTATGAACACTGTCCTCAAAATTCTGAATCAGTTAACTATGTTCATAATAGAAATGGTCCTTACTCTAACAATTACAATGCCAGTTGGAAACAACATCCTAA
This sequence comes from Saussurea involucrata, assembly GCA_033807775.1. Classification (NCBI taxonomy): domain Eukaryota; kingdom Viridiplantae; phylum Streptophyta; class Magnoliopsida; order Asterales; family Asteraceae; genus Saussurea; species Saussurea involucrata. Next base: position 85,662,739 of record CM066313.1, read on the forward strand.
TTTTTCATGGAACAGTCCAAGTTTAAACCCACCTGAGCATAAGCATCAAGGAAATTCCAATTTTCAAAACCAGCATCATGCCAGCAGTTCTCAAAACTATCAGAGTAATCAAAATCATCAGAATCGGAATTTCCAAAATAACAAACCATCTTTTCAAAACAAATCCTATTCTCAAACTGAACCATCACCTTCCTTGGAAGCTATGTTCAAAGCTTACATGACAAGGAATGATGCCCAAATAAGGAGCCTTGAAACCCAAATCAGTCAAATTGCTCTTAACCAAAACACCCGACCCAATGGGACCTTGCCAAGCAACACAGAAATCCCAAGACTACCGGGAAAAGAGCATGTGAAAGTTGTGACACTTAGGAGTGGGAAAGACTTAGATAAAACCTTAGACAAGGAGTTTGGACCAAAAACCCAAGCTGAAATAGAAAAAAATCCAAAGTCCAAGACCAATGCTACAGCATTGCCCACCATCCTAGAAGAACTATCCAAATCTCTTAAGGATTTAGAGCCAACAACCCCAATCCTAAAGGAAAACACAGTAGAAAGTGAGGTCAACAAACCAACAAGCCATGTCAAAGAAAACATAACAAAAGGTATCAAGGATACAAATTTGAGGGTAGAGGAAGTCCACCCTAAAAGCTCAACACAAACAAAGAAAGCCATTATTGAACCAATTCCTCCTTATGTTCCTTACCCCCAAAGGTTACAGAATAATAAGGAAGAATTGCAATTCAATAAATTTTTGGATGTGTTTAAACAATTGCATATCAACATACCCCTTGTTGAAGCAATTGAGCAGATGCCTAGTTATGCTAAATTTCTTAAAGACATTTTAAGCAAGAAAAAGAAGTTGACTGAATATGAAACTGTGGCCATGACTGAAGGTTGTAGTGCTCTCTTGACCAACAAAATTTCACCTAAGCTCAAAGATCCAGGGAGTTTTACTATTCCTTGTTCCATAGGTGGAAAAGAAGTTGGAAAGGCCTTATGTGATTTAGGAGCCAGTGTCAACCTTATGCCTTTATCTATTTTCAATAGCTTAGGTATAGGAGAAGCTAGACCAACCACTGTCACACTCATCTTAGCTGACAAAACCATTGCCTATCCTAAGGGAAAAATTGAAGATGTCTTAGTTCAGGTCGACAAATTCATCTTTCCTGCTGACTTTATCATCTTAGATTTTGAGACTGACAGAGATATTCCTATTCTTTTGGGAAGACCCTTTTTAGCCACCGGAAGAACCTTGATAGATGTCCAAAAGGGAGAGTTGACCATGAGACTTCAAGACCAAAAAGTCACATTCAATGTCTTCAATTCCATGAAATACCCTGATGATATGGTAGAATGTTTTGGCCTAAGTGTGATTGAAAACCTGTGTACTGAAGAGGGAGTTAGGGAGATTTGTAGGTTGGAAGAAGAGGATGATGAGGAATATGATGATGATGATGATGAGGAAGAGAGAATAGATGAGACTGTTGCTAAGTTTGAATCTTTGGAACCTAGTGAACAAAAGACTTTCACACTATCACTCATTTCACCACCTGACCTGGAGTTGAAACAACTCCCATCCCATTTAAAATATGCTTTTCTAAAGGATGAGAACAAACTGCCTGTCATCATTTCATCCTCTTTAGAATTGCATCAGGAAAAGAAGTTAGTGGATTTGTTGAAGTTACACTCAAAAGCCATAGGATGGACCATTGCTGACCTTAGAGGAATTAGTCCCTCCATTTGTCAACATAAGATCATCTTAGAAGACAAGAACTTCACATCCATTGAACCACAAAGAAGGCTAAACCCTGTCATGAAAGAAGTAGTGAAAAAGGAAGTGCTAAAATGGTTAGATGCATGAATCATTTTTATTATAGCCAGTAGCTCTTGGGTTAGTCCTGTCTAATGTGTCCCTAAGAAGAGAGGTTTTACTGTAGTGGCCAATGAAAAGAATGAACTCATCCCAACCAGAGTAGTTTCAGGATGGAGAATTTGCATGGACTACCGTAAACTTAACACAGCTACACAGAAGAACCATTTTCCACTACCATTTGTTGACCAAATGTTAGACAGGTTAGCCGGAAAAGAATATTACTGCTTTTTGGATGGATACTCCGGTTATAATCAAATAGCCATTTCACCCGAGGACCAAGAAAAGACCACCTTCACTTGTCCCTATGGTACTTTTGCCTTTAGGAGAATGCCCTTTGGTCTCTGTAATGCTCCTGCAACTTTTCAAAGATGTATGATGTCCATATTTTTTGATATGCTTGAAGATTCCATTGAAATATTTATGGATGATTTTTCTGTATATGGCTCATCTTTTGATAATTGTTTGGAAAATTTGAAAAAGAGTCTTGAAAGGTGTGAAAAAACTAATTTAGTCCTAAACTGGGAAAAGTGTCATTTCATGGTCAAAGAAGGAATAGTTCTTGGACACTTGATTTCAAAAAGGGGGGTTGAGGTAGACAAAGCCAAACTGGAATTTATTGAAAAACTACCTGAACCAACCACTGTAAAAGGAATTAGAAGCTTTCTTGGTCATGCTGGATTTTCAGAAGGGTTATCAAAGACTTTTCAAAAATCTCAAAACCTTTGTGTTTGCTTTTACAAAATGACCACAAATTTGATTTTAATAATGAATGTAGAAATGCATTCATTACTTTAAAGAAAGCTTTGGTAACTACTCCAGTGGTTGTGGCCCCAGATTGGGAAAAACCTTTTGAAATCATGTGTGATGCAAGTGACTGGGCTGTAGGAGTTGTCTTAGGTCAAAGAAAGGAAAAAGTGTTTCATTCAATTTATTACGCAAGTAAAACTTTGAATGAAGCACAAATCAATTACACAACAACAGAAAAAGAACTCTTAGTTGTAGTTTTTGCTTTTGAGAGGTTTAGATCATATTTAGTGGGAACAAAAGTCATTGTGCATACAGATCATGCTGCCATTAAATACTTACTCTCTAAAAAGGATGCTAAGCCTAGGTTGATTAGATGGGTTTTTTTGTTGCAAGAGTTTGACCTAGAGATTGTGGATAGAAAAGGGGTAAACAACCAAGTAGCAGACCATTTGTCTAGGTTAGAGAACCTAGTGGAAAAGAAAGGGGAAGGAGATATCATTGAAACCTTCCCTGATGAGAAAATCTTGATGCTACAGCATTCCTCTAAAATCCCTTGGTTTGCTGGCATTGCTAATTATTTAGCTTGTGGCATCAAACTTCCTGATTATACTGGTCATATGCTTAAAAAGTTTTTCCACGATGCTAAATTTTGTCTCTGGGATGATCCTTTTTTGTTTAAACTTGGTACAGATCAAATTTTGATAAGGTGTGTTCCAGAGAGTGATGTGGCAGAAATCATACACCATTGCCACACTTCAGCATATGGAGGTCACTTTGGAGGTCAAAGGACAGCAGCCAAAGTTTTGCAATCTGGTTTCTATTGGCCAACTCTCTTCCAAGATTCTCACAATTTTTCCAAAAGATGCAATGAATGTCAAAGGACTGGTTCCATTTCTCAAAGAAATGAAATGCCTTTAAATGGAATCTTGGAAGTAGAATTGTTTGATGTGTGGGGAATTGATTTTATGGGACCTTTCCCACCATCCAACAATTGCCAATACATTCTAGTGGCTGTTGATTATGTCTCAAAGTGGGTGGAGGAAATAGCTTGTGCCAACAGTGATGCAAAAACTGTAATTAAATTTCTTCAAAAACATATTTTTACAAGATTTGGTACCCCTAGAGCACTCATTAGTGATGAGGGTACCCATTTTGTAAATAAATTGTTGCAAGGAGTTCTTGAAAAGTACAATGTTAGGCACATAATAGCTACTGCATACCACCCACAGACCAATGGACTGACTGAACTGTCAAACAGGGAAATCAAGAGCATTTTAGAAAAAGTGGTAAAACCAACCAGGAAAGACTGGGCTTTTATATTGGATGATGCTTTATGGGCATACAGAACTTCTTTCAAAACACCCATTGGTATGTCCCCATATAAGCTGGTTTTTGGAAAAGCCTGTCACTTGCCTTTGGAGCTTGAGTATAAAGCATATTGGGCTATCAAAGAGCTAAATATGTCTTTAGATGAGGCTGGAAACAAAAGAAAGTTACAACTCTTTGAAATGGAAGAGCATAGGAACATGTCCTACGAAAATGCCAAGCTCTATAAAGAGAAGACAAAAAAATGGCATGACAACAAAATCCAACCCAGAGAATTCAAAGAAGGACAACAGGTCCTTTTGTTCAATTCAAGGCTGAAACTGTTTCCAGGAAAACTCAAGAGTAGATGGTCTGGTCCTTTTACAATCCATAAAGTCTATCCCTTTGGGGCTATAGACTTGATAAACCCTGAAAATAACAACATCTTCAAGGTGAATGGCCAAAGAGTGAAAGTGTATCACAATGCTGTAGCATTCCCAGAGCATTGCTCTGTTGTAACAACCCAAATCCAATATACACAACAATTCACATAATGTAACATAACATTCATATAACGAACGAACTTCACATTACATGTACAGTCCAGTAGTCTTTTACAATTGGAAAAAAACCATTCTACTACAATCCTTGTACTATTTACATTCATAACATTTAATATGGCGATACAACTGCTAAACAAGCCAAAATCTTGATCCTATAATTCGTCGCACAAGCCACCCATCGGTTACTCTAATTACTTGCTCTTACTTGAACCTCCACCTGGAATACATATTTTTAAAACAAAATGAGGGTTAGACCTGATGGTCTAAGTGAGAAATCCCTGTTAGTTTAAAATCCATTTATATAAACTTTATTCATATAAATCACGCAATACAATCGTATACATCCAATTAAACTCACATATCTTATGCTTTCCCTTTTTATTCCTCCTGGCCATATTAGTGGTAGCAAGCCAACTAATATTATACAACGCTGTACAACATCTACAGCCAAACAACGCTATACAGATTCTATAGCCAAACACACCGGTCCTAAACCCGGTCAACGTATTATAACACATTTATAATACTCATGTAAATATAATACCTTTCTATATTATAATTCACATACAACGCATAATTATCAACAATTTCATTCCCAATTCCACACATATACGTATTCCAGTTAAAAACGTTTTCAAAGTAAAACTCATCTGTTTTGGTTATTACCCACGTTCGCAAGCTTCTTTCAAAACGATTCTATCTCTTACCACGACTCCACAGAATCTGAAACGAGTTAAGATACACACATCGCTTTACTAACCAAACACATAAAGCCTAACAATTTCCCATCCTCAACTATCCCATTACACACTGTAATTAGCTCACTACCGGGACTACACAGGGTACCGGGACTTATACAGTACCGGGACTCTTGGTACCGGGAGTTCCTATACCGGGAGTTCCCATTACCGGAACTCTCCACTACCGGAAGTCTGCTATACCGGGATTTATACTACCGGGAGTCTTCTATACCGGGACTCACACTACCGGGAGTCTTCTATACCGGGAGTTCCCATTACCGGAACTCTCCACTACCGGAAGTCTGCTATACCGGGATTTCACCGGGACTATCTAAGAACACAGTCGGTTTCCAATTACCCAGAAATCGATTGAAATCCATTCAAGTCACGAATTTAGAAATTCTAAACCGATAGAAGTCTAATACTACTGATTATAGACACAAATTGTAAAGGACTTACCTCCAAATCGATTCTAATTCACTTGATTGATGTAGCAACCGTACTTTCACCTTCTGCTCCTTTTCACCTCCGCACACACAAACACTTTTCTATTTTTGGGAACTGAGGGTTGCTCTGATACCTATAAGGTATATATATATATATAACAATTTACACTTTTGGCTTAAATTATTCCATAAGTACCAAAACACCCTTGAACTTATAACTTACCTCCAACTTACCCTAAACATTAAATCTTAAGGTTAAATATTTTAACTGATAGGGAATTTATCTAACTGACTTACCCGGGGTATTACATCATCTCCCCCTTAAAAGAATTTCATCCCGGAATTCCGTTAAGTAAAAAGATGAGGGTATTTGGCTCTCATTTCCGTCTCTGATTCCCACGTAGCATCTTGACCTCTATGATGTCTCCACTGAACTTTCACTTGCCTGATCTCCTTATTCCGCAGCACTTTAACTTTACGATCAACTATAGCTTCGGGCTCTTCCACATAATTCAGTTTTTCGTCGACTCGGATATCTGGTAGAGAGACTGCCTGGTCTGGAGTGACCAAACACTTTCGGAAGTTTGATACATGAAACGCATTATGGATTCTGCTCAATTCTGGTGGAAGATCTAATCGGTAAGCGACTTCACCGATCCTTTCTGTTATTGCAAACGGTCCAATATACCTAGGGCTAAGTTTACCTTGTCGTCCAAATCTGATGACTCCTTTCCACGACGAAACCTTTAACATTACGTAATCCCCAACCTGAAATTCCAATGGTTTTCGGCGTCGGTCACCGTAGCTTTTCTGTCTGTCTTGAGCCACTTTCAATCGTTCACGAATCTGAGTAACCTTATCGGCGGTTAACTGAACTATTTCCGGCCCCGTTAACTGTTTCTCTCCCACTTCGTTCCAACATAGAGGCGTTCGGCATTTCCTACCATACAGTACTTCGAACGGTGCTGCTTGTATGCTGGAATGATAACTGTTGTTGTAAGCAAATTCAATCAATGGTAAATGCTTATCCCACGATCCCCCAAAATCCACAATGCAAGCCCGGAGCATATCTTCTAGGGTTTGAATTGTTCGTTCACTCTGCCCATCTGTTTGGGGATGATACGACGTATTTAACTTTATCTGAGTCCCTATTTCCCTTTGAAAACTTCTCCAAAATCTTGAAGTAAAACGACTATCACGATCAGAAATGATAGAGATTGGAACTCCATGTCGAGTTACTATTTCGTAAATGTATAGCTTAGCCAATCGTTCCATCGAATCGGTTTCCTTTATCGGTAGAAAGTGTGCAGACTTTGTCAATCTGTCGACGATCACCCAAATAGAATCAAATCCTTTCGGAGTCCTCGGTAGCTTCGTAATAAAATATGTGGTAATTTGCTCCCATTTCCACATTGGTATTTCTAGCTGTTGTAGTTGACCAAACGGCTTTTGGTGTTCGATCTTTACTTTCTTACAAGTATCGCATCTTTCCATATACTGTGCAATCCCTCTTTTTATCCCCGACCACCAATAGAATTGCTTTAAATCTTTATACATCTTGTTTGTACCTGGGTGAATAGAGAAACGGGATTGATGGGCTTCTTGTAAAACACGATCACGTAACCCACCCAAACGAGGTACCCACACTCTGTTTCCCAGACACAATAACCCACGATCATCTGTTACTAACAATGCTGACATCCCTGCTAACTGTTCTGATTTCAGATGTTCATCCTGATATGCCTCCACTTGACACTTCTGCAATTCGTCGAATATGTTGGGTAGAAGTTCAGTTCGTAGAGAAATAACTTTTATTGTCCCACTCCTTTCTGACGACTCAATGTATCAGCTACCACATTTGCATTTCCCGGATGATACAGGATTTCACAGTCGTAATCATTCAGCAATTCTAACCATCTTCTTTGTCTCATATTTAGTTCCTTCTGATCAAAGAGGTGTTGGAGACTTTTATGATCGGTATATATCTGACATTTGGACCCATGCAGATAGTGTCTCCAAATCTTTAACGCGAAAACGACTGCATCGAGCTCCATGTCGTGCGTAGGATACTGCCTTTCATGATCCTTTAATTGACGAGAAGCATAAGCAATAACCTTTCCCCGCTGCATAAGTACACATCCCAAACCCAGTTTTGACGCATCACTATAAACAACAAAATCTTCTGAACCTTCAGGTAGTGATAGAATCGGCGCGCTGCACAGTTTCTCTTTCAATATCCGGAATGCCTCGTCTTGTTCTGCTGTCCATTCAAACTTCAGGTTCTTCCGGGTCAGCTTAGTCAAAGGCGTTGCGATACGAGAGAAGTCTTTTATAAATTTCCGATAGTAGCCGGCTAAACCCATAAAACTACGTACTTCGGTTGCTGTCTTCGGCGGTTCCCACTTTTCAACTGCTTCTACTTTCATCGGATCAACTTGTATACCTTTCTCAGAAACGACATGCCCCAGAAACTGAACTTCTCGCAACCAGAATTCACATTTAGAGAACTTAGCGTATAACTTTTCTTTCTTCAGCAACTCCAGAACTAAACGAAGATGTTGTGCGTGATCCTCTTTGGATCGGGAATAGATAAGGATATCATCAATAAATACAATAACGAATTTATCAAGATACGGCTTACATACTCGATTCATTAAATCCATAAAGGCAGCTGGAGCGTTCGTCAGTCCGAACGGCATCACTAAGAATTCGTAGTGGCCGTACCTTGTACGAAAAGCAGTCTTTAGAACGTCTTCTTCTTTAACTTTCAACTGGTGATAACCGGATCTTAGATCAATCTTGGAGAAATAGCAAGCTCCAACTAACTGATCGAAGAGGTCATCAATTCGAGGTAACGGATACTTGTTCTTTATCGTGCGCTTATTCAATTCTCGGTAGTCGATACACATTCTCATCGAACCATCCTTCTTTTTCACAAATAACACTGGTGCTCCCCACGGTGAAGAACTAGGTCTGATGAAGCCTTTATCGGATAGGTCTTGTAATTGTGCCATCATCTCTTTCATCTCTGGAGGTGCTAGACGATAAGGTGCACGAGCAGTAGGAGTGGCTCCAGGAACTAAGTCGATACCAAATTCCACTTGTCTAACCGAAGGAAGACTATTCAAGTCTTCAGGGAAAACTTCAGGGAATTCACTAACAATAGGAATATCTTCCATCCTATTCCTTTCAGGCCTACTATCTATCACATAGGCTAAGTAACTCTGACAACCCTTGCTAACACATTTACGGGCTTTTATCATAGATATCAGGCTAGACTGATGATTCCTACGATCACCATATATCACTACTGGTCCCTTCTCAGGTAATACCACATTTATTAACTTCTTATCACATACTATGTTAGCCTGATTCTCGGCTAACCAGTCCATTCCCACTATGACGTCAAACTCTATCAAAGTCATAGGAAACAATTGTATCGGAACTTTACACTCCTCTATATTTATCACACAGTTATCAAACACTTCTTTAACTAACACTTGATTATCATTTGCCGTATCTACTGATAGAGCATGTTCTAGCATTTTAGGTTTCAAACACAGACAAGCAGCAAATGTAGGAGACACAAACGATCGATTTGCACCGGAATCAAATAACACCTTAGCACGTGTAGAGTTTATCAAAAATGTACCTGTAACCACGTCCGGAGTTTCTTCCGCTTCTTTCTCAGTCATTTGGAATGCACGACCCCTGGTTACTGGCGGTTCCAGTCTTGGTATTACTGGTTTAACAATCGCTGGCTTGCCTGAAGATCCACCTTGCTGTATCCTTCCCTTCGGACAGTCTGACTGAAGGTGATCTGGTGAATTACATAAGAAACATAGCTGCGTTACCTTACAATCTTTGATGACATGTCCGGTCTTCCCACACTTATAACATGCTCGTAAATCACCTCGGCAATTTCCTTGGTGGACACGGTTACACTTCTGACATGGTCTTTCCGCTGGTCAAAACGGCGAACGGTTATCATACCTCTGAAATCGGGACTTCTTCGGTTCGTATTGTGGTCCTTCCCACTTTCTCTTCCCGATACTTTTATCGCCAGCATCTCTTCTCATATCTCGTTCAACATTCTCCGCGGCATCAACTGCAGCTGAGAAGGTATCAGGTCCTTTTGCAGTCACTAGTCTTCTAACCTCTGAGTTCAGCCCGAAGATAAACGTTTCCGTCTTCATCGCCTCCGTAGCAACGTAGTATTCTGCGAACCGAGACTTTTCCAGGAAGCTAGCGGTGTAGTCTCGAATGGATAAGTTTCCTTGTTGTAAGTTCATAAATTCCCCTTCCAATTGTTTGACGGCTGCTTGGGGACAAAATGCGTTCTTGTAGGTTATCACAAATTCTTCCCAAGAGAGGGTAGAATAAACATCAGATCCTTTAGAATGAATAAAAGATTCCCACCAATACAATGCATCTCCTTTTAACATTGCTGCCCCGTACAATACCCTATCTTCATCCGCACACTTGCTTGTTTTGAAAATGGCTTCTATTTCCTTCATCCATCTCATTGCTTTCACTGGATCCCGATCTCTTGAGAATGTAGGAGGCCTGCAACTAAGAAACATCTTGTAATCACATTTTCTCATTACTGGTAAGACCGTAGGGGTGATTGGTAGTTCAACTTCATGTTCCGGATCTGGTCTATCAGCTTCATTATTACGACTTCGATCAAACATTGTTTGTATGTTAGCCTGCATTCTTCCCATTTCCGCCATTAGATCAGTCCTGGTAACGAATTCTGTACTATTTGGCTAGACTCTGCCCCCGGCTCGACCTCCAGCTCTACCCCCAATTCTACCCCCGACTCTGCCCCCTGTTCTGCCTCCCCTGTCTCCTGTTCCTATTGGCGGATTAGTTCTACTTGGATTTCTTCCTCCTCCTCGATTCGAATTTCGCGTACCGCTTGCCATTCTGTAGATTTAAACAAGATTAATATACACATAAGCACATACCCCATATAACAAGGTATTCCAGTTCAAACATGTACCTGTAAGATCACAATTACACTGGCCAGGTGTAATATGAAATTACCTTACATGATGTTCCTTCTACCTTTTTATACTTCATCATCCCAAGGTTCTAATATGATAAGGACATCCTACTTCACATGCAGTTTAAGTCTAGGTACAGATACAAATACCTAAATCCCTTAAACTAAGGCTCTGATACCATTTGTAACAACCCAAATCCAATATACACAACAATTCACATAATGTAACATAACATTCATATAACGAACGAACTTCACATTACATGTACAGTCCAGTAGTCTTTTACAATTGGAAAAAAACCATTCTACTACAATCCTTGTACTATTTACATTCATAACATTTAATATGGAGATACAACTTCTAAACAAGCCAAAATCTTGATCCTATAATTCATCGCACAAGCCACCCATCGGTTACTCTAATTACTTGCTCTTACTTGAACCTCCACCTGGAATACATATTTTTAAAACAAAATGAGGGTTAGACCTAATGGTCTAAGTGAGAAATCCCTGTTAGTTTAAAAGCCATTTATATAAACTTTATTCATATAAATCACGCAATACAATCGTATACATCCAATTAAACTCACATATCTTATGCTTTCCCTTTTTATTCCTCCTGGCCATATTAGTGGTAGCAAGCCAACTAATATTATAAAACGTTGTACAACATCTACAGCCAAACAACGCTATACAGATTCTATAGCCAAACACACCGGTCCTAAACCCGGTCAACGTATTATAACACATTTATAATACTCATGTAAATATAATACCTTTCTATATTATAATTCACATACAACGCATAATTATCAACAATTTCATTCCCAATTCCACACATATACGTATTCCAGTTAAAAACGTTTTCAAAGTAAAACTCACCTGTTTTGGTTATTACCCACGTTCGCAAGCTTCTTTCAAAACGATTCTATCTCTTACCACGACTCCACAGAATCTGAAACGAGTTAAGATACACACATCGCTTTACTAACCAAACACATAAAGCCTAACAATTTCCCATCCTCAACTATCCCATTACACACTGTACTTAACTCACTACCGGGACTACACAGGGTACCGGGACTTATACAGTACCAGGACTCTTGGTACCGGGAGTTCCTATACCGGGAGTTCCCATTACCGGAACTCTCCACTACCGGAAGTCTGCTATACCGGGATTTATACTACCGGGAGTCTTCTATACCGGGACTCACACTACCGGGAGTCTTCTATACCGGGAGTTCCCATTACCGGAACTCTCCACTACCGGAAGTCTGCTATACCGGGATTTCACCGGGACTATCTAAGAACACAGTCGGTTTCCAATTACCCAGAAATCGATTGAAATCCATTCAAGTCACGAATTTAGAAATTCTAAACCGATAGAAGTCTAATACTACTGATTATAGACACAAATTGTAAAGGACTTACCTCCAAATTGATTCTAATTCACTTGATTGATGTAGCAACCGTACTTTCGCCTTCTGCTCCTTTTCACCTCCGCACACACAAACACTTTTCTATTTTTGGGAACTGAGGGTTGCTCTGATACCTATAAGGTATATATATAACAATTTACACTTTTGGCTTAAATTATTCCATAAGTACCAAAACACCCTTGAACTTATAACTTACCTCCAACTTACCCTAAACATTAAATCTTAAGGTTAAATATTTTAACTGATAGGGAATTTATCTAACTGACTTACCCGGGGTATTACATCTGTGGTGTTGGATACATTTTGAGAAAAACTTCACAAAAAGTCATGGACTCTTTCTTGTCCATACATGTTTGTAAATATTCTTTAGTTTAACTTTCTAGCTTAAATTTACTGCTTTGTAGGAATTTACCCTTTTAGGCACAAAAGACAAGCATTGGATGCTGTAGCATTAATTCAGCATCCAGGAACTGGCTTTGTAAAAAGAAATACATCTTTGAGAAATCTGAATGTGGGCCATGGTACTATGTCTGGACATGTGTCTAAATAGAGAAAGTACTGATATCAGAAGCATGCTTAAAGAGAACCCATTCCTTATAAGTAACTTGTTGGCTTTTCTACAAAAATAGTGTCTTGAATAGTAACTTCGAGAGTTGGTACAATTTTTTTCAACTCAAGACACTATTGATGTACCATTATCCAGCAAAGAAAACCAATTCAGATTTTTTTTAGATATATTTTTTGTAGAAAAAAGGACACTTGTACAAGAGGTATGGCCTTAATGATATTTTTTTTACCATGCTTGTACCATAAAGCCTAAAAAGTCTTGGTTTTGTTTCTTTTTCTTTCCATAGTCGTACGCTTGAAAACAAAAGAAAAAGATTTTAGGTTTTCTTTCATCTCCTTAAAATCTTTCTCAGTCATGCTTGTACCATTTTTCTTAAAAATCTTTCTTTTATTTCTTTTTCGTACCAAAGCCGTACCAAAGTTAGTAAAAGGGGTATGGGTTTTAAAATTTTTACCTTCCTTAAAAACCCCTTTCATCTTCTCATTTTTTTACAGACCCACTTCTTCTCTCTCTCCAAAAACCCTCATCTTCAACCTCCCTTCTTCTTTCCCTCTGTTTTCCTTTTTTAAACACTCAGCAAAAATCGATCACAATGGCTAGGGTGAAAAGGCCTAACATTCGTGATGATAGAGTAAGAAGGAGCAATCGAAGGAGGGAAACGCAGCAGGCAACACCAAACCCGACTAGAGAACCCGAAAGAGTCGAGGTTGAGGTCGAACTCCCACAATCGCAACCACCACCGAAAACCTCTGGGGCTGCTGCGTCGTCTACTGTCGTCGAACCTCAAACCGAGACCACCATCCCTATTCCATTAAAAACCCTAAGAAAAAACCCTTGGAAGCAAACCTTCAAGATACCCATCAAAAATCCCCTTTGGTAGAAACTGACCATACCACCATCGTGAATAGTGTAATCCAAGACAAAACCCTAGATTCTTCTGCCTCTATTCTCGATGCTTCGGTGGTCAATCCAAAAATAACCAAAACTGTGGTTAAGGGGAGCTCATCAAAAAAGAGTCCTGAAACTCACACTAAAAAGCAATCAACAATCCCTGATTTAAATGAAACTGCAGAAGAGGTATATTCTGATTATTCTATTACATTAGCTGATTACCTTATTTCTGATGAGGAAGGTGAGTTAATTTTTAATTGTGCACAAAGTTTCACACAATCACCCCCACTTTTATGTCTGACTTGGCCTTTTGATTACTCACAGAGAGTTCCGCCTGTTCAACCAAACACAGTTTTGGATGATCGAGAGTTGGAAGAGCTAGATATGATGGAAAATGTGGCTGAAAGTCTTAAAAGAATGAGTGCTAGTGTGGGAGTAAATACTAATGCTGTAGCATCAACACAGCATCAGGATCCTGAAAATGAGGACCAAACCATACGCAGTTCTGACCACTCCGGTGGAAGGGATGATCCTACCTCCAAAAAGAGACCAGCCTCTGAAATTTTGCAGGAGACTAACCGTACAGGTACTGAACCACCAAAAAAGAAAGGAAGGCAAGTGAAAAAGAAAACCATTGCTCAAAGAAAGCCAAGAAAGAAGAAGGGCAATGCTGAAGCATCCACAACGCATTCAGAGGCTGGAACTTCAATGTTACACATCATTCCTAGGCCCAAAAAGCCATTGGATGGGTTCAGTAGGCAAGCAGCCCGGGATCTGTATGAGAAACAGAGCAAGAAGGTGGGACTGATAGACAAGGGATTTGGTAAGGCTAGCATGGAGAAATTTGAGTTTATAAGCAACATCATCAACAGCCGGGGTTGGGAAAAGCTGTGTGAGGTAAAAACATCCTATAACCTGACTCTCATTAAGGAGTTCTATGTTGAATTTCCTTTTTGCACATCACCTATGATCACAGTAAGAGGAGTGGGCATTCAAATCAGTGTCGAGGCCATCAACACCATGTTGGGCCTCAATTCACTATCAACCACTGATTATGATGCTTTCACTAAGACAGCCACACAGAAAGAACTGGATGACATGATAAAAGTTGTGGGAAAATCGGGTGCAAAGTGGGAACATCATGCCAACTATAAGCTTAGGAATTTTAAGGCTATAAATCTGTTGCCTGACGCCAATGTTTGTGTTGGTCCCGAAGGCCTATACAAGTTTGTAGAAGGGGGGGGGTTGAATACAAACACACAGATTTTACTTTTCTAAATTGTTTATTGATAAATCATTAACAATTTACAGCTTGTTGCGGAGACAAGATTAAGGATAAACCTAAATCTAAACAAGTTGGAACACTAAGGTTTCTTGCACTAAGAAAGATAAGGAAATTACTAATAATAACCTATCTTGAGATAAGAGATTTGAACTTGTCCAGAGTTAGCAAGTTACTTCAAAAGAAGTGAGTTCATCTCTTTATATACTGCATGCATTAAATGCAAATCAGTATATACTTTACACGTGTCATCAGCTGGTTGGTTGCATGTCATTGACCTTGGTTGACAACCTTAGTAGCCGTAAGGATGAACAGTGTAGTATCAGAGTGGTTGTACGATTTCAGATGTTCGGAGGTTCTTTTCTGACATTTCGTACGGAGGCGTGCAAGGGTGGTTAAGACAAAAGTACTTTGTACGGAGGACTTCATGATCAGCTTTCGTTGATTCAGCGATTATCATTTACTATTCAGCAGATGATAAAGTTCAGCGATAGCTGAAGTCTTGTACTTGATACTTCACGTTGAGTGGACAAATCTGAGTCTTCGCTGATCCGCATCAGTTCATTAGGAGACTTGTCGCTGGTTCTTGAGCTTGATCTTCGAATTCAGCGTAGAACCTTTGTTGACGTGAAACTTGTCTTCAGGGATCATAAGTAAACAACTAACTTATCAGCGATCATCATAATGACTGAACAGACTCAGCGCATTAATGATGAACAGTGTTCGCTGAATGTTTAATTTAAAAGAGCGAGAGTTCCTATTAGCGGTACTGGAAGATCTTAGTACTTATCAGCGATAGTGAAACTCTGATACATATTGTTTACTTACAATTTTCACTAAGTATTTAAGAGAGGGTCATTATCAAATCACTGAGGGTTTGGATCAACAATCTCCCCCTATTTGATTATGACATAGCAACAAAGAAAATTGCTATTTAATGAAAACATAAGGATAAAAATAACTCATAAAATATTTGTCCCTTTTACTGTTTTCTGGGATCTTTTCAGTATTGATGGAGTAAAGTACGTTCGCTGAAATCTTTCTTTAAAATATTGAATCAGGTTACAATGAAGAACAGAAAGATTACAAGTACAAGCGAAATAATTTACAAGTACAGAAGGATAACTGATACAATAGAGAAAAAGGCGATTATATCAGTTTTCAAAGGGTTCTTCCTTAATGAGAAGTTCATCAAGGGTCTTTTTAGTGGGGATCATCCAGTCAGGAACATTTACTCCTTGATTCTTTAACTTCAGAGCAGCTTCAAAAATCAAGGGCTTCAGGTGTCTAGCTTTTATGTCGCGTCTGACTTCACACCAGTGTACGAGATCTCTGAGTTGTTCAATGGGAGCGATTTGGAGCTCAGAGACACGTTGAAAGTGATGATTTCCATCATAGTCTAAGAAGAATATACCATATGGATCACTTACCACTGTGCCAGGGTTGAAAATTTCTCCAGCTGGTAGGGAGGTGTCAAGCATTGAAAGATCAGCATCAGGGCCAAGAACTTCAGCACGAGAGAAACCAATACCTGTTTCATTTCGAATGATTGGACCTGAATCAGAAACTTTCTTCTTCTTAGCAGAGGCTTTCTTCGGTTGAGGAAGAGTAGGAGGAATATCTACAGCATATGAAAGCAAGTCGATCTGTTTGTTTAAGATCATCTCAACATGGCTTTTGAATTTTGAGCGTGATCCCTGAATGGCTAATTTCGTTTCTAACCATTCAGAGAGACCAAACTTTTCTAATGAAGCAGCATAGAAGGTTTTCTTGGTTTCATCATCTCTGTAGATATCCACTTCAACAACAGGAACATCAACGAACATTTTTCCTCTGATGTTGGCTTTGATTATCTTGGATGGTCTTGATCGATAGGTCAGCATTTGATTAGCCCATTCCAAAGTTGTATCAGAGACCTTTGTCTTTTCTCTAACGATTTCTTGAGCATCATCCCAGAGCTGACGTTGAACATCAATGGGAACTCTTTTCAGCTTGGGGTCTTTGATTGATCGTTGAGTAAGCTTGATGGCGTATTCTCTGTCTTTCTCTTCAGCTTCCTTCCTTTCAGCAATAAGGCGTTCAGCTCTAAGGTGTTCCTGGTATTCAGCTTTGGAGATTTTGAACTTTGGAGGAACTGAAGGAAGTTGATCACGCCTTAGAATGATTCGCTGATCCTCGAATCATTTTATTATTTCTTCTCTTCTTTTTTGATCCTCTTCACTCAGCTTTTGAGGAGCTGAGGAAGGTCTGTTTCTGTGCGAGAGAGGTTGTTCTTCTGGTTCATCAGTCTCAGAGATTAAATCTAAGACTGGGATTATTTCATCAGCAGCAGCTGGCTTTATTTGTGAAGTCGCAATAGTAGAACCTTCAGCGACATCCTCAAACAGGGGAGAGGACTAGCTGAAACACAGCGATCTTACAAATAAGAACATGGGTAGAAGAACTTGGGTAGAAAAAGAAAGATAAATATGTTCAGGTGTAGGATAGGGAAGTAGAACTTATAGTGTGGAGGAGGGATGGAGTAAGAGATGTTTACTGTACCTGACAAACCGGCTTTTCAAGCAAGATCATCAGATTTTCATCTTCAGCGACGCTTTTGCCTTTGCCTTTCTCAGCGCCAGAGGCTGAGGGCTTTGTCTTTGTCCGCTCCCCTGTTGGTTCATTTATTGAAATTCCCTTAAGAGCTTTGATCCTTGGGGCAGGTTTGACGATAAAGAAATCATCGTCATCTTCGTCATCATCATCATCATTCTTCTTTGGAGAAGAAGATGGTTCATCATCAGGAATGTCGATGGATTCATCATCTTCTGCTTCGGATTCTTCAGCGTCTTCTTCGAGTTGCTCCCCATCAGATACAGAGGCGAGCTTCTCGGTTCCCTCAGGGTTTTCATCTCCCCGAGGTCCAACGGCTGCTTCCGCTTCAATAATCTTCTCGCCCTCTTCAGCGAAGGTGAGGTCTTCGTTCTTCTCTCCCCTGATAGATTCATCATGGGAAAGGTCTTCAGCGCTCTTTTCAAGATTTTCAGCGCTCTTCTCCCCGGTATGTTCATCGCTCTTCTCCCCCTCTTTTTCATGATGACTGGGGGAGGAATGGGTAGACTCAGCATTTGTATTTTCTCTGTCTTCTTGGCCAGAGATTTTAATACAACTTTCTATCGCTGCTAATCTGTCTTCAAGGCCAGATATAGCAGGATTGATCTTTTCCAGCTCTTTGCGATCCGCCGCTGTGAAAGTTTCCAATACAGGGGCAGGGGCAGGTTCAGGAGCAGGAGTTCTTGCCTTGTTGAGCAGCTCTTCAATCATTGTTTTCATCGAACCAACGTCGGTCTTTACAGAGCCTAAGTCAGTCGTCAGAGTTTGAACATTTGTCTTCACAGCAGACATATCACCTTCTAGTGCTCCAACCGATGTCTTCAGCGTTGTTACTTCGCCGGACATGGAGGAAACTGATTGTTTGAGTGAGGTGTAGTCTGTGTAGATATCAGCGAGCACCTTAGCAAAGTCGCTGAGAGTCTTATCAACCTGCTTCAAGTCATCTGCGGAAGCCTTCTTCTCCACCACCGTTGTCAGCTTTGTCAAATTCTCTCCAGCGTTTGTTACAGCTGTTGAGTTGTTGGAGAGTGTGGTGGTGAGATTGGTCAGCTTTGTTTCCACGGACTTCAGAGAAGCGTTGATGTCTCCCAAATTAGGACCTGTAACACATAAGTACTTGTGAACAAAGGAAAGCTCAGAAGTTTCAGGTTTAGTTACAGTGTATATGGGTTGATTTGTACCTGCAGGAGGATTGATGAACTCGTCAAAGTTGCAAGTTCCTGAAAAATGTTCCATATCCTCTTCGAAGGTACGGTGAGGTATGGTGATCTATGCAGGTCCTTTCTTCATCATTCGTTGAGAAGCGTCAGCGGTGGCTTCTGGAATGATGGCATCTCCAGTGTTCTTTGGAGGACTGTCCAAGTGAGTGGAGGGAGAAGCGAAGGATAAGAATTGGGTTCGGGTTCTGAGTTCAGCATTGGAATCGCTGACAATCACTTCATCAGTCTTTTGAGAGACTGAGGGAGGTTGGGTAGTTTCCAAGTTTCTAACCTCAGCGTTTGGAGACGCTGAAGTCTGGATTGGAGGGATGGCTTGCACGGGTGTGGCAGAGCGTACCACGGAACTTTCCTTCAGATCTTCAGAATGAGCTGAGGAGTCTTCAGCATGGAATTGTTGGGGTTGCTCCTTGGTTTTCTTGATCCTTTTGGAATCAAGTTGGGTTGAAGAGTGTTTCCTTTTCTTTAAAGGAGAGGATTTTGTGGCCGGGGTATCAGCGATGGGTATTGTCGCTGAAGGAGCCACAGAAGTCGAAGAATTAGGGTTAAGAAGAGAGATAAGGGTAGAGAGACGTACCTCATTGTCGACAGGTTTGAAATCGAGCACCTTAGGGCCAACCTGAGAAAGCTTCAGGTCACCCTCTTGAGGATAGCTGTCCTTCAGGCCATATTGGAAGATGGCGCTGATGAAACGGGGGTAGGGAACCCATGCAGGTCTGTCAGCAGCAGAATCTACTCTTTGTACTAGGTCATCATAAATGATAGATGCCCAGTCAATATGTAGACCTTTCAGCAGTGCGTATCCCATAGCCTGATGAGGTTGAGCGACTTGATCAGAGGAGCCGGTCTTCGCTGTCATGCAGCTGATCAGGTGTGCGAAGATGAAATTCATCTCGCTGGGCATTTTGGACTTCTTTATCAGCGTCAGCTTCTTCTCGGGCTTCTTGTCCCTTCCAGTTTCCCAGATGTAACCCATTGCGTCGAGGAAAGCAATGATTGCTTCTCTGTCAGCATGCTTCTTATGGTCAGGGAATGGAACAAATGGTTTTTCTTTGGTAGCATTGGGGAAGTTCAGGGCTTTTCGTATGATAGCGGGGGTTATCTTAATTGTGCCATACTCAGTATCGCTGAGTATGCAATCGATGGTTTTGGAGGGGTCTTGGCGGAGGGTAGCTGAGTGTGTCTGGCAGAGTACCAGAACTGGGATAGTAGTAGCTGACTTGCAGGAGGTGTGATGGTCAGGGCTGTTGAAATGCAGCAGTTTTTCAGGAAATTCACAGCATCATCCAGATGTGTGACTTGCTTTCGAGGAGGAAACTCGAGAAGCGCAGAGAGGTTGTTCACCTTAGTCCAATCTAGTTGATCCAGCTTGAACTTTACCTGAGGGGCTTTGATGATATCCACTTCCTCAGAGTCAGCGGAGATGTTCTCAGCGGTAACATTGATCTTTGAAGTTGCCATTTCACTGTATTATCAGTTCAACCAAAGATGTTAACAAATAAGAATTATCTTAATGTGGAAAGAAATTTCCATTAAGATGTTTCAAATTTTGTCCATTTCATTCAGACATAAATGTCTTAATGAAGATTAGGGTTTTTCATGATTTTGAAATGAAATGTAAAACCCATAAAGTCTTGTATTCCAGTTTCTAAAAGAAAACTGGATACGAATGAAGAACAAGTTTAAGATTAGGATTTAAAACTTGAAGAACAACCATGAAATGGTTGTGTTCATAAAACCATGAAAGAAATGATTTTATTTTACAAAGTTCTTTTGTTTGATCTTGTTAAAACAATGAGAAGATCGAAAACAAGTTATACGCATTTGGTAATAGATAAGAACATATTAACCTTGATGTTTTGATGAAGAAGATGATGAACAGTTCTTGAAGTTTTTGAGAGCACAAATGCAACAGAGGATTCTTTCTTGCGGAGGAAGATTGTTCGCGTAAAAGACAAATATAAACCAAGAGTTTGTTTATATAGAGAGTTTTAGAGAGAGAAAACCTTGAGCGGGAAAAGGTTTTCATCATGACACGGACACGTGTTTGCATTTGATTGGAAGTTTGAACGAAACGTGCAAACGTGTGTCAGCAAGAAATCGTGCCTAGTGTTATCCGTTGCAATGACGTCACAACTGTCCTTTCACATTCTTTTAGGATGTCTCTGAGGTTTTGAAAGCTCAGGGACTCTTTTGAAAAACATGAAGCACTGAATAGAAAAAATCAGTGAAGGTTTAAAGAACTTTCAAAATATCGCTGTTAAGGAAGAGATATTCAGCGATGCAATTTATTTTGAAATCTTGCATTTACATGCGATTGTCAGAGAGAGAAAACATACCTGGATATCAGTTTTACCAAGTTTATTCAGAGAGAAGATGATGAAATGGATTATATAAGTTGATTTTATCCCGAAGGCTATACAAGTTTGTATAAACGTATCGCTGATCAAATGTGAACCGCTGAAGATTTTACACTTCAAAGTTCAGCATTCCAAGCTCGCTGATGAGAAAGTTGAATCTTGTCTCATCAAGAGGTTTGGTAAATAAATCAGCTAACTGATAATCAGTTGGGATAAAATGAAGTTCTATATCACCATTCATCACATGATCTCTGATAAAATGATATTTGATTTCTATGTGTTTTGTCTTTGAGTGTAGCACTGGATTGTTTGCTATAGCGATGGCACTAGTGCTGTCGCAATAGATTGGAATTTTGGAGAGCTGAAGATCATAGTCTAGTAGCTGATTTCTCATCCACAAGACTTGAGAACAACAGCTTCCAGCGGCTACATATTCAGCTTCAGCTGTGGAAGTGGACACTGAGTTTTGCTTCTTACTTGTCCAACTTACCAGCTTTCCACCCAGGAGCTGACATCCTCCTGTGGTGCTTTTCCTATCCATTTTGCAACCTGCAAAATCACTATCTGAATAGGCGGTTAGATCGAATCCTGAGTCTTTGGGATACCAAAGACCTAGATTTGCTGTACCCTTAAGATATCGAAAGATTCGCTTTACAGCTTTCATATGGGATATCTTAGGTTCAGCTTGATATCGTGCACACAGACATGTTGCAAACATAATATTGGGTTGGCTAGCTGTAAGATACAATAGTGAGCCGATCATCCCACGGTACAGCGTGACATTGACAGGAACACCCTTTGTGTCCTTATCAAGTGTCAGCGGTGGTGCCATAGGGGTTTTCATAGCTGAACTTTCAGTTAAGTCGAATTTCTTCAGCATATCTTTAACATATTTTCCCTGATTTATAAAAGTTCCTTTTTCAGTTTGCTTAATCTGAAGACCAAGGAAATATGTTAGTTCACCCATCATGCTCATTTTATACTCATCTTTCATTCTATCAGCGAAACGAGTACAAAGCTCAGGGTTAGTAGAACCAAATATAATGTCATCAACATATATTTGAACTAAGATGATATGACCTTTCACTTTTCTAAAAAATAGAGTTTTGTCAATCTTACCTCTTTCAAATTTTTCAATATGGAGATAAGTAGAGAGAGTATCATACCATGCACGAGGAGCTTGCTTTAAGCCATAAAGTGCCTTGTCCAGTTTATAAACGTAACCTGGGCGCTTAGGATCTGAGAATCCTGGAGGTTGTTTCACATAAACTTCTTCATTCAGCTTTCCATTCAGAAACGCTGACTTGACATCCATCTGATGTACAGTGAAGTTTTTGTGTACAACATATGCTAAGAAAAGACGAATAGATTTAAGTCTTGCTACTGGAGCAAAAGTTTCGTCATAATCTATGCCTTCCTCTTGCCTGTATCCCTGAGCAACAAGACGAGCTTTGTTGCGAGTTACAGTACCATGTTCGTCCAACTTGTTTCGATAGACCCATTTAGTGCCTATCACCGTTTTGTCAGTTGGTCTACGAACGAGTTTCCAAACTTTGTTTCTTTCAAATTCAGTCAGCTCTTCTTGCATAGCGCTGACCCAGTTTGGATCTCTGAGGGCATCATCTATTTTCTTTGGTTCAGTTAGAGAAATAAAGTTAACAAATAAACAAATATTACCTGCACTTCTACGAGTCTGAATACCAGCGTTGGGATCACCAAGAATTTGATTGATTGGGTGATTTACAGTCCATCGCTGAGCCGGAGCATACGTCGCTGACTCAGTCTGAACTGGAGAAACTGAAGATGAGGCTTCATCTACTTCTGGATTATCAGCTAAGAGAGGAATGTTTGCATTTGTCACTTCATTCACTGATTGTTGAGAAAAAGATGGAATGTCTGAGACATTTGGATCAACTGCAGGTATAGTGTTTATAGGAACAGCTGAGACCCATGATGTTTCAGCTTCACTATTCTGCATGTTTGGAATGATAGTGGGACTATCATCTTCTACTGGATGAGCATGAGGAGTGGGAATATCTTCTGAATCACCAAGATGAGAAAACATCCATTGATTCAGTTCTTCAGTATCAGCGTTCGGTTTAGAGTTCGCTGATCGGGATTCGTCAAACGTGACGTGAATAGTTTCTTCTACAGTTTGTCTTCTACGGTTGAAGACTCTGAAGGCTTTGGAGACTGAGGAGTATCCAAGAAAGATTCCATCATCAGCCTTAGGATCAAACTTTCCAAGGGCATCTCTGTTGTTCAGTATAAAACACTGACATCCAAAGATGTGAAGAAAGCTGATTGAAGGCTTTCTCCCATGAAAGAGTTCATAGGCTGTCTTTTTGAATCTTTTAACTATCAGCGACCTGTTTTGCGTAAAACAAGCAGTGTTGACAGCTTCTGCCCAAAACTGAGTAGGCAGGTGAGAATCGCTGAGCATTGAACGTGCAGCTTCAATAATTGTTCTATTTCTTCTTTCAGCGACTCCATTTTGTTGCGGTGTTCTCACTGACGAAAATTTGTGAGAAATACCCTTACTCTCAAGGAAGGAATCAAGAGAACTGTTTTTGAATTCAGTTCCATGATCACTCCTTATTGAGAGAACAGTCATATTGTTCAGAGTTTCCATCTTCCGAACAAAGGTGATGAGTTCTTCAGGGGTGTCACTCTTAGAACGGAGAAACATTACCCATGTGTAACGAGAGAATTCATCAACTATGACCAGCGTATATTTCTTTCCAGCGATGGATTGTTTGTTAACAGGGCCAAACAAATCCATATGGAGTAGTTGTAGAGGAGATGACACTGAGGAGACTTGCTTTGACTTGAAGCTTGCCTTGGTCTGCTTCCCTTTTTCACACGCTGAACATAAAGACTCTTTGGCGTATGAATGCTGAGGTAGACCAGTGACTAACTCTTTGGAGGAAAGAGTATTCAGTGTCTTGAAATTTAGATGCGAGAGCCTCTTGTGCCATAGCCAGTTGACATCAGAAGATGCCTTTGAGAAGAAACAGGAGTTCTCAGTGGTTGTTGAGTCCATGTTTATTACATAAACATTTTCCAAACGATAACCGCTGAGAGCTATCTTCTCCTTTTTGTCAGAGACAAAGCAGGATTCCTTAGTGAAACTCACTTTGTTATCCATGTCGCAAAGCTGACTGATGCTCAGAAGATTATGTTTCAGCCCTTCAACATATGCGACTCTTCTGAAGGAGGTTGTACCATTTGAAAGTACACCATACCCTCGGGTATGTCCTTTTCCATTTCCACCAAAAGTCACAGAGGGACCTTTCTCTTCCTTGTATTCAGCGAGCAGGATTTTCTTACCAGTCATGTGTCTAGAGCATCCGCTATCGAGATACCAGATACCCTTCTTAACCTGAATGGCAGATGTTGAAGTGGAGGGAATGTCTGAACTTTCTTCCTCTTCTTCAATCTTGGCCATGAGACATTGATTTGCTTCATCATCTTCAGAGTCAGATGATGATGCTTCTTCATCAGAAGCAGCCCAATCATAGTCAGCCATCAGGCCTTTTCCTTTCTTCTTAAAACTTTTCAGCTTTGCATACTTCTCCTTCAGCTTTGAGTATTTGTCATCTTTATTCCTTGGAACAAAGTTTTTCTTTGAGAAAGCTGAAGGTCTCATGACTTTCTTTGACCTGCACTCATTAGCGAAATGACCTGTCTTTTCGCAGTTGAAACAAGTAGCAGTAGCCTTATCAACAAAAGCTGATGATTTAGGCTTGTCAGTTATGGAAAGAGGTTTGTTCTTTCTAAACATTTTCTTCTTGGCGAATCTCCTGAACTTTTTAGTTAGGAGAGCCAAGGATTCATCATCATCTGAAGAATCAGAGTCTGATGACCTTTCAGAGTTACTTTCTAACTCAGTGATAGTGACCGAGGGTCGCTGAGTAGAAGGTTCTTCTGAGAATAAAGCAACAGGAGTGCTTTTGGAATCTTTTACAAGATTCTTCTTAAGATGGCTAGATTGCTCATGATTCAGCAATGTACCATATAAGGTTGAAAGGGTCATTGATTTAAGATCCTTTGACAGCTTGAGACACATGGAATAATTTTCCCAGCTTTCAGGTAAACATTCTAGAAACTTTGTCAGCACTTCAAAGTTAGAATATTCCTTACCAACAGTTTTTAGATCAATAATTAAGCAATTAAAACGTTGGTGAACTTCAGAGAGAGTTTCATTCTTACCAGAAATGAAGCTTTCGTATTGTCTTACCAGGTTGATCTTTCTTGAGTCCTGGACTTCAGACGTTCCTTCATACTGAACACATATTGTGTCCCACATGGCTTTTGATGACTTCAGGTTCATGACAGAATGGTAGACTTCGTCAGGAAGGGCCATGGATAGTATGGATCTGGCTTTTGTATCTATAGCCACTTTCTTCTTATCTTCATCGGTCCACATGTGTATTTCCTTTGGAATCAGCCTTTCTGGAATAGCAGCTCTAGTTGCAGTGGCTGGAACTAAAGGATCAATTGTTACAGGGATGTGTGGGCCGTTTTCAAGATAGTAAGTCATAGTAGGGTCTACACCTTCTAAGAAGAGTGTCATCCTATTTTTCCACAAGTTGAAGTTGTCTCTGGAAAATCTAGGGGGTTTTGCAAGAGAACCATTGTCTATATAATGTGTGTTTGTGTTGGCCATTTTCAGAAAATAGCAAGGAAGAGAAATATCTTAGATTAGATCTTGTTTATGAGATTAAACAAATCTGCTCTGATACCACTTGTTGGTCCCGAAGGCCTATACAAGTTTGTAGAAGGGGGGGGGGGGGGGGGGTTGAATACAAACACACAGATTTTACTTTTCTAAATTGTTTATTGATAAATCATTAACAATTTACAGCTTGTTGCGGAGACAAGATTAAGGATAAACCTAAATCTAAACAAGTTGGAACACTAAGGTTTCTTGCACTAAGAAAGATAAGGAAATTACTAATAATAACCTATCTTGAGATAAGAGATTTGAACTTGTCCAGAGTTAGCAAGTTACTTCAAAAGAAGTGAGTTCATCTCTTTATATACTGCATGCATTAAATGCAAATCAGTATATACTTTACACGTGTCATCAGCTGGTTGGTTGCATGTCATTGACCTTGGTTGACAACCTTAGTAGCCGTAAGGATGAACAGTGTAGTATCAGAGTGGTTGTACGATTTCAGATGTTCGGAGGTTCTTTTCTGACATTTCGTACGGAGGCGTGCAAGGGTGGTTAAGACAAAAGTACTTTGTACGGAGGACTTCATGATCAGCTTTCGTTGATTCAGCGATTATCATTTACTATTCAGCAGATGATAAAGTTCAGCGATAGCTGAAGTCTTGTACTTGATACTTCACGTTGAGTGGACAAATCTGAGTCTTCGCTGATCCGCATCAGTTCATTAGGAGACTTGTCGCTGGTTCTTGAGCTTGATCTTCGACTTCAGCGTAGAACCTTTGTTGACGTGAAACTTGTCTTCAGGGATCATAAGTAAACAACTAACTTATCAGCGATCATCATAATGACTGAACAGACTCAGCGCATTAATGATGAACAGTGTTCGCTGAATGTTTAATTTAAAAGAGCGAGAGTTCCTATCAGCGGTACTGGAAGATCTTAGTACTTATCAGCGATAGTGAAACTCTGATACATATTGTTTACTTACAATTTTCACTAAGTATTTAAGAGAGGGTCATTATCAAATCACTGAGGGTTTGGATCAACAGTTTGGATGAACGTCATAAAAAGTTCCCTCTGGCCCACTACCCATGATAGTACATTAAGCTGTGAAAAGATCATCCTTTTGTATTGTCTTATGAGTGGAAAAACATTAGATGTGGGGAAGATTATCTTTGAGAGAATTGTGTACTGTGGGAAAAGAAACCAAGGTAAGTTTTTCTTTCCTGGCCTACTTTCTAAATTCTTAATTGCTGCTGGTATCCCTCGGTATGAGGAGGATGTTATTCAATCGGAAGGAGAGGATAAGTGGGCCTTGGATATGAAAAGTGTAATCAGGTTAAGACAGGGGAAATCTAGCAGGGATGATATGGTGGGAATGATGCAGGACATTATGTCCCAAAACAACAGTATCATTGATACTTTGACACAACAGGGAATTTCTTTTGACAAAAGGTTGAAAGAGGTGAAAAAGGAAGTGGCGACCGGGTTGAAGGTTGTTCAAAAGGGATCTGGAACAAGAGCTGGGGCACAAATGAAAAAGATTCTGGCCAGGTTGAACAAGGTAAGGACTGATAACAGGAAGCTGACAGTTGAGAATGAAAAGCTCAGAGATGAAAGGGACTGTTTGCTGAAGGAGCAACATGTGAATGCTGCAGCATTGAAGAAACTACACCAAAGAGGAAAGCAAAGGATGCTGCAACATTGAAAGGAGCATCCAAGGATTCGCAACCTACTCTTAAGTAGTAGGACAGGTTCAAATCATCTTCCTTAGTCTCCATTTTTCTGTTTTATTTTTATTATTGAGTCTGGGATAATGTTATTACTTTTTAGGTTTATTTTCTCTTGCGAGGCAACACATTAGTTATATTATGCTTTTTGATTTTATAGCCCTAATAATTCTTTGAAATCATGCGTTTGTCTAAAGTTGTGTGTTCCTGTTAGAACTAGCCACTCTCTTTTTGGGACACAATTTGATTCACACACCTTATACACATTTAGAAGATGATCTAGGCCTTCTTTTCATATTTCACAAGCCAATTGTAGCCTTTTATACACCAATGAACTTCAATGTTACAATGAGGACATTGTAAAGCCTAAATTTGAGGGTGGGAAGGTTACACCTTAAAAACACGAGAATCACTCAAAAGAGCAAAGCTCTAATCTGATATACATGATGAAAATATACCACAAATGTCCCATAGGGGCAAGGTACAAAAAGTCAACAAGAAAAGTGCACAAAGTGCTAAAAATTTTATAAAAAAAAAATTTTGTTGAGAGAAAAGGCTTGGTGAGAAAAGAAATGCCAATGAGAGACCATATAAAGCCCTATTGATTCTAAATGTAAGGTGTGTTTGAGTCTAACAAAGGGAAGATTGGTGCTAGCCTATGACACAGACACACACACACTTTGGGTTAAAATGCATGATAAAGGATTTATGAAAGGCTTTTTAGTTCATAAGGTATGGTATACATGATGTGGGCACTTAATGCCATAGTCTTGCAAGAAACTTCAGAAATTGAGTCACTTTCTTTTTAGTTTTTTTAGTTGTTTGGGGACAAACAACACTTTAAATTTGAGGGTGTGATATGCATTATTTATTTAATGCATATTGCATCTTTTTCTTATCTTTTTAGTTAGGATTTGCTATTTTATCCCAACATTTGAGTCATTTTTCTTACTTATTTTCACCATTTGTTTCATGGAGCTAAGAATTTCATTTACCTGTCTTTTACTGTTTTAGGAAGGCTAATTGCATTTGTTTATATAGTGCAGCCCATGCCAATGCTACAGCATTGACGACTGAAGATTGAAGAAATGAAGAATTGCCTTCTAGAAGACTTTTGGTGGTTGACTTTTTGGTACCATGTTCCAGCCTTATTCTAGAAGAGTGGAAACCGATGCTTAGTATATTTTGTAAACTATTTAAACTCTATGGCATGTGGTGTAATAGTATGCAAATAGTAGAAAGTACTTATGGAATAATATGTTAAATAGTGTAAGTTTGGCACACCACCTTACCTCCTCTTAGTATAAATAGGAGTGGTGTGTGTATTTTCAGTAGACAATTGGTGTGGATCTGTTCTTACAATAGATTTGCAGAACTCTCTTTGATTTTATGCAATATTAGTTCTTGTTCTTCATATTGTTCTTCATATTATTCTTCATCTTGTTCTTGATCTTCATAGCATTTATGAGTTGCTGCAGCATTGGTTTAGCATTGCTACAATAACTCATAATCTTTTATTTCCTTGCACTTTATATTCAAGTCATTTACATTTAAGTCTTTACTTTATGTATTTCATTTCTGTAATTTACATTTCCAGCAATTTATATTTTAGTATGAGTAGCTAAGTTTACATAGTTTGGGTGTGAGATAAAAGGGTGAGATTTTAAATATAACGAAAAGTGGACATCGTTTCTCAATAATGATGTTCACCATTTCAAGTTAAGTTTTATAAAATGTCCAGTTACTTCCAGATGGTTGATCACTTTGAAAGTGTTAAAGTGCCATGGTGTCAGGAATGAACCATTGATATACACATCAATCCAAATGACAAAGGAAGTATGCTCGGAAGAGATATTGATAAAGGAATTTATCGTCTCTGTCTTTTCTAGGTTGATTTTGCCCGATAAGTTGATCATCTATGTGGGTGGTAACAGTGTAGAGTGTGTGCCAGGAATGGACCGCTTAGAACACGTCAACTTAACTGATATGGGAATCAGCTCGGAAGAGTGATTTTAACAAAGGAATTTGTTTATCTGTATACTTGGAAGGCTTCACCTTGCTATTGATAGTTCTGACAACAATGCCAGGAATGGATTGATTGGCTGCTAGATCTGTAGTGAGTCGTTGAAAATCCGAGAGGGCATCCTGAAAAGTAGATGGTGAACTTAAGTGTTGAAAAACGGATGCTGAAGCAATGCTACAGCATTGGCCTGCTGGACTTTATATTTAAATCTCACCCCAACATCTTACACCCTTGCTATCCTTTATTAATTGTTATATAATCTGTGATAATTCCAAACACCAATAAACAAATATTAATCTTCGACTTGATCCTTGGAAACCATTTCTTTTACTAGACTTTTAATACGCTTTTACTCCAATCTCTGTGGGAACGATACATGGTTCTTACCATATTATTACTTGAAAGACGACATTAGATTTTAATGTATACTTGCATTAAGGTTTAATTAGCACACGTCTATCGGTTTATTCAAAGCACTGTCATGCACCTTTGCTAAATTCTTGAAAAGAATGACCCCAGCTGATGAGGAAGCCATTTTACAAGCTCTAGCAATAGAAGGAAAGCCCTGGGATAAAGATGTCCAGAGAAGGTGCCTACACGCTAGCTCCCTCACTACCGAGGTCGATGTGTGGTTCTAATTCTTACGTACATCCCTATCGCCCACCACTCATGATACAACCCTCTCGATGCACAAGTGAGCTCTTCTGTACTGCATCCTAACAGGGAAAACAATCAACCTGGGAATCCTAATGCATGCCACAATTTACCAAGCACGAACCCGCAAGAAGGTAATCCTCCCTCTTCCTTGTCTCGTTACTTCTTTACTAATAGATGTTGGAGTACCGTCTGCAGAAGATGATGAGTGGCTCGTTTTCGCCAACAATGTCAGCATTGTGACCATCAAGAAGATGGGACGAGCAATTACCGCTCCCCCTGAAGAACCTGTTGTTAATGAAGTTCCAGTGGGATCTGCTAGTAACCCACTCCCCAATCCCACTCCAGGCAGCACAAGCAATCCCATGAACGCCATTCTGAGCGCATTGACAGCTCTCAGTTATCGCGTCGACCTTATGGAAGCACAACAGAAGCACATGAACAGGGCTACAGAGTCTTTCTGGATGTACACAAGAGATCGGGATGCGGTCATGAACCAAATCTTACAAGGTGCTGACCAAGAGTTGGCCGCGCAAATCCCTGACTTCCCAGAAGGCATCTATCCCTCCAACGATAGTGAGGATGATTTCAGTGGCGACTCCGCAGAAAGCCCATCGCCAGCAACTCCTACCCACTAAATGGTTTGTTGGGACTCTAGTTCCCACTCTGATTGCTCTCAAAAAAATTTAAATTTATTGTTTGGTTGGTATTTTGCCTATGGCTAGGCACTTGACAATTTGCTACTATTTTCTTTTGGTTGAATGATGCATGAATACCTGCTACTTAGCAGGTACTTTTGGGTACTAACTTAATTCTCGTTTGAATGCTTTTTGATCATTTTCCATTTCAAGGTGTAACTCTCGGCTTCCAACTTAAAAAGTCACTTTTGTAAGTACGATTCTCAACTTGTCACGTTGAAATGATTTAGGCCATTTTTTTGCATCCAAACTCGACCTTTTTGTACCCTAAAACACCTCCTTGAACCCAATTTCCAAGTCACAGTGAGGACACTGTGCGATCTTAAGTTTGAGGTGGGGACTTCCAGTGTGACTTCCAGTCTTCCCACAGTGGGGACACTGTGAGGTCCTAAGTTTGAGGTGGGTAAGCTATACCCCCCTCCCAAAAAAAACACAAAAACACAAAAACAGAAGAAAATCGGAGTGTCACTACAAAAGATTGATGGTGTGCCTTTTCTGGACCATCAAAGTGCTCACTCCCAGAAAAAGATGGTGTGCCTATTCTGGACCATCAGAATACCCACTCTCACAAAAAATAGCCATACCCAAATAAAAGCCTGAAGTGTACGATCTTACCTGTGCAAAATACAAAACACTCACTTCTTGAAATAAAAATCTCAAAGCGAGATTCTCGGTCCATGTTTGAAATTGCTTGCTACAAAACCCTTGGGAAAATATTCAAAGCCACAAACCCTTCGAACCCAAGAAATTCCTATTGATCAAATGTGAACAAGGGAAAGATATCGTCAAGTACAAAAGGGAAGTTTTTATCTTGGAACCGAAATAAGCATCCATGGAGGGAGATCAACATGCATTCAGAGTGAGAAGTCGGTAAGTCCCTGAAAGTTCAAAAGTGCATATTTTAATTTATTTTTCTTTCTTTTTATTACTTGGGGACAAGTAATGGTTTAAGTTTGAGGTTGTGATAACTCTATTTTTAGAGTTATTATTTCCTTTTATTTTTATTTTATTTTGTCAAATTTTAGCCATTCCACTTCTCAAAACCCCCATTCTTAGTAATATTCATAAAAATGAGCAAAAAGAGTGAACCATAGTTTTTATAAATAATTTGGTGGAGTTTTGTTGCTTTTTCACGAAATATCTGCAGTGCTTTGCGCATCCCACTTCGGACCCCACTGGCGAGCAAAGAAGAAGACAAAGAAAATCAACTCTTAGCTTGAAAGTAAAAATCTAGAGAATAGAAGGTTCAAATGGCAGAGGCATGGGATTGAGAAGTACAAGCATGTTCCCCCAAGATATGGCAAGATGAATTGTTTAATAAAACCCATGGTACTTTAAGTGGACTTTTTGGAAAAGGTGAAGGGACCTTGGGGTAAAAGAGCTACAAGCTTGTGGATAGAAGAGTTACTCAATAAAGCTGAATTTTATGTCTTCCACTTCAGTTTTTAGCCTCTAAGTCTTTACCCATCTTTTGTTGGTCCAACCTTTCCCTCTTAGTATATAAAGAGGTGTTGGGTTTCATTTAATTCATCCTTCATATCTCATCTACCACATTTAGTGCAAGTTTAGTTTTAGTTGTTAGCTCCATAATTTACTGCAATATATCTTTAAATTTCTGTATTTCAATTCGTAGTGTAATCGTTGATTTCAAGTAATTAGTGGCAGTGACGTAACCTCGTTCCCCACTGCGGTTTTAATCAAAGTCACTTTCAGTTTACTTATGTGCATCTTCTCATCTTTTGTTTTCTTTATTTCGGTAATTATGGGCTAAGCATCCTTTGGGATGTAGGAAAGAGAAGTACCTGGATTTTAGAGAAAATGTTTGAGTAATCTTTATACTTGAAATATTTATTGTTTTGGTCATTCACTCTCGATTATTGCCCAATGATGCGAACAAGCCGATCACTTGTAAGGATCTAAAGTCTAGTTCTTAACTCAGTAATGAGTAGAACGCAGTGACACGAGCTTGGAAGATGCTAGGGGATTCGAAAGAATTCTTATGACACTTGCGAAAGTGAGGTCGGCAGAGTGAGCTAATCTCAACCCACAGGAGTAGTAGGCAAGCTAGTTGGTGTATTTAAAACACTTAGAGTATTTGTCTCTACACATTACATCGAGGCCTGAAAAGGTCCATTTTGAGATTACCATTGACAAAACAGTAAATACTAAGAGTATGGGATTTTTGCTTAAATGTGTGAGTATTTTGTAACCGGGCTTTTCTAACGAGAATGCCCATCTCAAGTACAAGGATCACTTTTGGGATCAGGTATTTAATATAAAATCTAGGGAAAATCTAACCTACATTCCTTCTTTTAAATCTTAAGTAAATCGTTAAAATAGCATATCACCAACCAAACCAAAATATTGCTTCTTCTGTAATTGAAACTTGTAAAAGGAAGCTCATGAGAACCATATAGTCTTGATTGCCCAGTCCCTGTGGATACGATTCTGGTATTTTACCAACTATGACTTACTGTGACGATCATAGTGGCCAGTGTACACTTGCGCTTCCCACTGTGGACAGTTTGCAACCCACTGCAATTAAATCACATATTTCGCACGTACCAGGCACCATCCAATTGGTGCAAGCAAACATGTTCGGAGGAGCAGCAACAGAAGACCCGCACAGCCACTTGAGAACATTCGAGAAAATCTGCAACACCTTCAAGGTGAATGGAGTTGATCCGGATGCAATCAAGTTATGCCTCTTTCCATTTTCACTGAGGGGTCGGGCTATTGAATGGGAAGAGGGTCTGCCAGTCGGGCAGATTCGCACGTGGAACGACATGGTGACTGCCTTTATGAATAAATTCTTTCCACTGGGTCGAACGACCCAACTATTGTCAGACATCACCCACTTTTCTCAGTGGGATCAGGAGTCACTGTACGAAGCCTGGGAGCGGTACAAGGGGATGCTTAAGAAATGCCCCCACCATGGTTTGCAAGAATGGATGGTCATCCAAACTTTCTTTGGAGGACTGCATCCACAGTATAAGAATGACCTCACAGCCGCTGCGGGTGGTGCATTAATGAATAAGTCATACGAAGACGGATATGAGCTGATTAAGAATCTTACTGATCATAGTTATGCCACACCTCGGGCAGCCACTAGGAGGGTGGCGAGTGTGCAAAAGAATGATGAACTGAAAGCTATTAAGGCACAATTGGCGGCCATTACCAATCAGCTGAAAGGGACGGCGATTCAACCGTCATTCCAAGGAGATATGGGCTGCCAAGAGCCTTTTGGCTCATCTTAAGAAATGCCTCCACCGGAACAAGTGCAATTTTTGCAGAACCGCAACAACCGGCCGAGGAACGACCCTTCTCTAACACTTACAATGAGGGATGGAAACGACATCCCAACTTCTCGTGGAGCCAACCTCAGAATGCACAGAAAGATACGATGTTCCAGCAGCAACAAAACCAATTCGGTAATAATTCTAACTCTTCTACTCAATCTAATAATGTTTATCGTCCTCCAGGTTACAACCAAAGAAGACAAGAAGAGGGGAAACGAGGGGATAAGAAGACCGGATTAGAAGAGATGACGATGAAGTTTGTTTCGAAGATGGACAATGCGGTTGTAGAGTTGACATCGTCCGTTGGGACACTGGCAAGTTCGGTAGAAACGATAAGAGTTGCGACAGATCAGAATACCGCATCGATCCGGATTCTTGAAGGACAAATGGGGCAGATGGCAGATGCGTTGAGTATTCGGAGTCAGGAAACATTCCCGAGCCAACCCGAGAAGAAAACAAGAGAGGATTGTAAGGCAGTTCAGTTGAGGAGTGGGAAAGAACTAGTGAAAGACCCACGTTTAGAGCCCACAGAGACAGAGGAAGAAGATGAAGAGAAGGTGGATGAAGAAATCGAAATGGTAGACAAGAGACCTCCGAAAGAAGAAGTGCCAAAGTCTACATCAAAGACAGCCATACCACCAGTGGCACCGAAAGTTCCATATCCAAACCGGTTAAAATCACAAAAGGAAAAGGTTCAATTTGATAAATTTTTAGAAGTATTTAAAAAGTTGCACATTAACATTCCTTTTGCAGATGCCTTAGCTCAAATGCCTTCCTACGTGAAGTTCTTAAAGGACATCCTCTCTAACAAGAGGAAAATTGAGGAACACGCAACTGTTGCACTTATTGAAGAATGCAGTGCAATAATCCAGCACAAACTTCCCCAAATGTTGAAAGATCCAGGGAGTTTTACGATTCCTATTCAAATAGGAGGTTCTGATTTTGGTAAGGCACTTTGTGATTTAGGTGCGAGTATTAACTTGATGCCCTTGTCCATTTTCAGGAAGCTTGGATTGGGAGAGGTGCAGCCGACGAACGTGACACTTCAATTAGCGGATAGATACATCAAATATCCGTACGGGGTGATCGAAGACATATTGGTAAAGGTGGACAAATTCTACTTTCCGATAGATTTTGTCATCTTGGACATGGACGAAGATAAGGAAGTTCCTCTCATTTTGGGCCGACCATTTTTGGCCACCGGAGGTGCACTAATTGATGTGCAAGGAGGGAAGCTTACTCTCCATGTTGGTGCAGAAAGAGCGATGTTCAATGTTTTTCAGACAGCACGGAGCGGGGTGGAAAGAGGTACTTGCTATCGGGTAGACGTAATAGACGAGATGGCTAAAGAGGCTTCCCAAGTTAATCATAGTGATGATCAACTGGGGAATGCATTGACTGGAGTATGTACCGATAGTGGAAACGAGAGTGTGATGCAACTGAATGCATTACCCGAATATCGAGGTCCGAGAAGACCAATGAAAGAGGATTTGGGTGAACCAATTGCCAAATCACAGCCGTCATCAAAGGTGCCACCCACGTTAGAGCTCAAACAGCTACCGACACATCTAGAATACGCCTATCTAGGCAACAATTCAACACTACCGGTAATAATAGTTGCACACCTCACGACGGTAGAGAAGGAAAGATTGATCAGGGTATTGAGGGCTCACCAATTAGCCATTGGTTGGACTATAGCGGATTTGAAGGGGTTGAGTCCAACTTTCTGCATGCATCGAATCAACTTAGAAGAAGAACACAAGCCAACGGTTCAGCACCAACGCCGGCTGAACCCAAACATGAAAGAAGTGGTTCGGAAAGAAGTGTTAAAACTTTTAGATGCTGGAATCATATATGTTGTGGCTGACAGTCCATGGGTGAGTCCGGTACAAGTGGTACCCAAGAAAGGAGGCATTACGGTCGTGAAAAATAACAACGACGAGCTCATTCTGTCGCGAACAGTGACCGGGTGGCGTGTATGCATCGACTACCGAAAGTTGAACGACGCCACCAAGAAATACCACTTCCCACTTCCATTTATTGATCAAATGTTGGAGAGACTTTCAGGCCATGCTTACTACTGCTTTGTCGACGGATATTCGAGATACAATCAAATCCCAATTGCACCGGAAGATCAGGACAAGACGACCTTTACTTGTCCATATGGCACATTTATGTATCGGAGAATGCCATTCGGGTTGTGTAACGCACCGGCTACTTTTCAGCGGTGCATGATGGCCATCTTCTCCGATATAGTGGAGAAAACGATTGAGATCTTCATGGACGATTTCTCGTTCTTCGGAGATTCGTTCGACACATGCCTTAATCATTTAGAGGCGGTTTTGAGGAGGTGCCAAGAGACGAGCTTGGTGCTGAATTGGGAGAAATGCCATTTCATGGTGACCGAGGGGATTGTTTTGGGTCACAAAATCTCTAAAGATGGCATTGAGGTCGATAAAGCAACGATAGCCGTGATAGAGAATCTTCCGTATCCCACGACGGTTAAGGGAGTGCGGAGCTTTTTGGGTCACGCCGGGTTCTACCAACGGTTCATCAAAGATTTTTCCAAAATTTCTAAACCCTTAAGCTCTTTACTTTTAAAAGATGTCAATTTTGAGTTTACTAATGATTGTATTGCCGCGTTTGACAGGTTAAAGAAGGAACTCATCTCAGCTCCCATTTTGACCGCACCTGATTGGAGTCTTCCCTTCGAGTTAATGTGCGACGCGAGTGATATTGCTGTTGGGGCTGTTCTGGGCCAAAGAAAAGACAAGAAGCTGCATGTCATTTACTATGCGAGCAAAACTTTAGACGATGCCTAAGTGAACTATGCAACCACCGAAAAGGAGCTATTAGCGGTCGTGTATGCATGCGAGAAGTTCAGATCATACTTGGTTGGATCGAAGATCATCGTTTACACCGATCATTCGGCATTGAAATACTTAATGGCAAAGAAGGATGCAAAACCACGCCTGATCAGATGGGTCCTCCTACTTCAAGAGTTTGATATCGAAATCCAAGACAAGAAAGGATCGGAAAACACAGTAGCCAATCACCTGCCCAGAATTGGAGAAGAGGAAACAAATCCACTTGATACCAAGCCGATGACGCGTTTCCTGATGAGCAACTGTTCGCGGTAAGTTCTGTTGACCCATGGTATGCTGACTTGGTTAATTATCTTGCAGGTGATGTGAAGCCTTTTGGGTTAAATTCACACCAACGAAAGAGTTCTATGCGGATGCAAAAAGATACTATTGGGATGAGTCGTTCTTGTACAAGAGATGGAATGATCAGACGCTGCGTACCCGATGAAGAGAAAGAGGGCATCCTCACATTTTGCCATACGTTAGAATGTGGATGTCATTTCAGCACGGACCGTACGGTTGCAAAGATGTTGCAATCGGGATTTTTCTGGCCAAACATGTTCAAGGACACAAGGAATTTCATATCCAAGTGTGATCGATGCCAACGGAGTGGGTATATTTCGAAAAGGGATGAGATGCCGATGCAAATCTTCGTAGAAGTCGAGCTCTTCGACGTATAGGGCATCGACTTCATGGGTCCCTTCCCTCCGTCATACCGGAATGAGTACATCCTAGTCGTTGTCGACTATATCTCTAAGTAGGTGGAGGCTATTGCCACTCCAACTAATGACTCGAAGACAGTCATTCAGTTTTAGAAGAAGAATGTGTTCGAAAGATTTGGGGTGTCGAGAGCATTAATCAGTGACGGAGGGAGTCACTTCTGCAACCGTTATTTAGAGGCGTTATTGAAGAAGTATGGAGTCAACCATCGAGTGACAACTCCTATCATCCACAAGCTAACGGATTAGCCGAAGTGTCCAACCGGGAGCTGAAGTACATTCTTGAAAAGACGGTGAACGCATCAAGGAAGGATTGGTCATTGAGATTAGATGACGCCTTTTGGGCATATCGGACCGCATTTAAGACCCCGATCGGAACCACTCTGTATCGGTTGGTGTTCGGCAAATCATGTCACCTACCAGTTGAGTTGGAGCACAGAGCATACTGGGCGGTGAGGCAGTTGAATACGAATATGGGAAGAGCCGGACAGAAGCGTTTGTTACAATTGAACGAGTTGGATGAGATCCGACAAGACGCGTATGAGAACGCTACAATCTACAAGGAGCGCACCAAGAAATTTCACGACCAAAGCTTACGAGCAAAGGTAATTACTCCTGGTATGCAAGTATTATTATTTAACTCTCGTTTGCGTCTATTTCCAGGTAAGCTGAAGACCAAGTGGTCGGGACCATTCAAGGTGATAGAAGTGTTTCCTTATGGTTCGGTGGAGCTAGAAGGAACGGACGGCCAAAGATTCAAGGTGAATGGTCAACGGGTGAAACCGTATTTGGATGGTGAAGTCACGGGAGTCTCGAGCATCTATCTGGATGAGCCCAAGGAGTGATTGCATGAGAAGTCGTGCCACGACATTAAATACGGCGCTTGGTGGGAGGCAACCCACCGTAGGTTAGTTTTTCGCTTTAATTTCTTTTATTGAGTTTTTGTTTTTTTTTAATTTGCATGTTTGTGTGTGTTTTCCCTGAGGAGTAATCTTTCGTGATTGAGCATCGTCGGAAGGAACGAGAAAGGATCGAGGAAGGGACGAAAAATTGAAAAAGAGAAAGAAAGAGTGTGTGGCCCGCTTTCTGGCGCTACTTCACTGGCGCGGAACTCGCGCGGGGTACTGGAGAGTGATATGACGCGCATCATGGCGCTAGTCATACCTGCGAGAGAAAGAGCGCGAAAAGAAATCAGTTTAACATTCCAGAGGCCCGCACGCCTTGTGGCGCGACTTTAGTGGCGCGGCAACTCGCGCGGAAGGCGCAGACATATAAAAGGGCATTTTTAGTTTTTTCTTTCATTTGGAAACCCTAATCGTGCAAACCACAGCCGTTTTCTCTCTTTTTCCCTCGGTCCAACATTTCTCAAAGGCGATTAACAAGGTTTGGAGGTCTTTTGCTACCATTCTTCCATCTATCCATTCTACATTGAAGAAAGAGGTATGTTTTTAACCCTAGTTTTTGTTCCTAGCAAAATTGCAACCATGGGAGGTAAGTTTCATGAAATTCCTTGTTCTACTTGTTAAGCAATCAGAAATTAAAGTAGTGAGCATGATTTGTGTTTATATTCTCTACATGAAACTTATTTTTCTTGGATTGATTGCTTCCATTGAGGAATAAAAGTGGGTTTTGGGATGTTGCTCTTGAATATGTGCATTAGGGGATGTGAGTATAAGTTTGAGTTGTTAACTTAGTTATTTTGTTTAACTTGTACTTGACTGATAATGCATGTGGCTTTTGTGGTAGATGTGCAAGAATGTCTTAATATTGTGAGTGATGAGTACTTATTAATTAAGCTCTGCTGATTGTTGAGAATGTGAATCTGCTATGCATGGGATTTTGGTGTCATTTCCTTGTTTTAATTAGGGCTACTAGGAGTAGTGGAAATATGTTGTATGCTTATGTGCTTAATGATTAAGCCATGTCTCGAGACCATTGGCCCAAGTGATTCGTGTGCTGTGCTTGTGTGTGATGTTGATATATGCTTTCACTAGGCAAAAAGGCCAAACAAACCTAAGTTTCACTTAGGTTTAGGGTGGCCACTTTCGGTTTTATTTTCACACACATCACCCCATTGCAAACCTCGGTTTTACCGAGGTTTGAGGTTTCCTCTACTATTCAAGTAAGTGTATGCTATTTGTGCAACAAACCTAATCCAAGGCTTAGGTTTGGGGTGGTGGTAATAACTGGTAAAATACTAATAGCTTACTTTCTTTTGCAGAAAATGGTGCACACCGATCCAAACGCTGCAGGGAGATTTTTCCACTATTATAACTTGAGTCAAGAAGAAAGGATGGGGTGGAGTCAATAACGAAATCCATCCTATGAGTCTCGGAGGCAAAGATTTGCGCGTAGACCGATATTGGCAGAAAGAGGGTTGAGTTTAGCCGGTGTTGCCAACGCCCGAGCTCTAGAGATCGCCGAAGAGA
Organism: Saussurea involucrata; assembly: GCA_033807775.1. Taxonomy (NCBI): domain Eukaryota; kingdom Viridiplantae; phylum Streptophyta; class Magnoliopsida; order Asterales; family Asteraceae; genus Saussurea; species Saussurea involucrata. Next base: position 85,702,864 of record CM066313.1, read on the forward strand.
GGGGCTGGCAGACATACATCCAGAACCCGAGGCCCTACGACCCAGAGCTGGTACTATAATTCTATGCCGCCATGGTTCCGACACCCTTCGAGGAGTTCTCCACAGTAATCGTTCAGGGTCGAACCATCAGGATGACAAACGATGACATATGTGCGCACTACAGGGTTCCGAGGCCCCATGATCTCGCTGCCACTTTTGGGATTCCACCCATTCCCAGGGTGGGGCAGGATGAGACACACAGTCCGGTAATTGTTACTTCTCTCCGCCGGAATGGTCGGGAACAGTGGGTTGTGCGCGAAGCAGAAATTAAGAAGAATGAGATGGAGCTGGAATTGGGCTTATGGCTGTTGTTCCTGAAGGGGAGTTTGGCACCTTCCTCCCATTATACGACCCTCAATCCGTATGTGGCGCGGATTATGTACTGCATCCAGCATAGTATGCCCTTGGACATCGGGCATATCATCCGACTGCACATGATTGACGCGGTGGCAAAAAATTGTACGGGGGTGCTTCCCTTCCCGTGTTTGATAACACAATTTTGCAGGAATGCGGGGATTGCTGTTGGACGAACTATCCCACCATTCGCCCCGTACGATCGAATTACATACCGCGCCCAAGTGACAGCCGCTCGGAGGTTGGACCGGCAAAAGGCGATTGATAACGAGGAAATGGGAAGGAGGTTCGACACCCTGAGTAGATTGGTTGCAGGTGAACAGGCCCCGGCTGAAGCAGGACCGTCCAATCCACCACCGGCACAAAGAGCGAGGAGGCGTCCACCCGGGGCGAGTTCATCTTCCAGGCGACGAAACCGCGATTAGTGAAGACGGTTTGATTTCGTTTTTCCTTTTATGATCTTTGATTTTCTTTCATTTGGGATGACTGTATGATAATTCGCACAAATTATTTGGATGACTGTAATAGATATTGTTACACATTGGGGACAATGTGTATATAGGTTTGGGGTGGAAGTGAAGTGATGGTGTCATTTTGATGATCTTTATTATATCTTAGGCAAGTAACGGAATTATGGTCATTATGATTGAATTTTTTTCTGATTCACCGTTAGTAGTAAGTAGAACACTGTTTTTTGAGGAATGAACTGTAAAGGATAATATAGCATCGAATGAGACCCGAAAGATTGTATGCATTAGGGACATTAGTGGAGACCACCCAATAGTGAGATTCGATCCTAAAATGACGTACTTTCATTGCGAGGGAATTAAGCAAAAAATCGGATACACTTTTTCAATTTCCTTGTCGTGATTATAGATTGATCTCACTATAATTTTGCATTGAGTAGCAAAGACGACCATCGGGATATTAGGTAAAGGTATAGTAAACCATATCGTATGGACCTTAAGAGATGATTTCAGGCATTGTGTGCATGTTAAACCAGTTTTTAGCTATCGTCCCTTTTAACCCATTATGTGTGTACCCAAAACCCCTTTGCAACCAAACACTCACCAGTTTTCATTTCGAACCCCGCCATTAAACCCTAGCCAAAAGCCTTAACCAACCCTGATCCGAAAGTGTGTCAATCATAAGCGGTAATGAACAGCCGAAGATAGAGCAGAAAAAAAAATACAGGCCAGTCATAAAGATAGAAAAGAGGGGCCAATGTAGCCCTAAGCGAATAAAGAGGGCCAATGATGCCCCACACAAAAAAAATAGAAGAGATGCAAATAAATAAGATGGTCAAAGTGACCCTAGTGATGACAAAAGGGCCAAGTGATAGAAGAAAAAGTCAGAAAAGTTCAGAACTGCTCGAGGATTGACACATTCAGGATTTTTAGTCCGTTGTACCCTTCATTTCTTAACCATAACCCTAGCCCCATTACAACCCATGTTAAAGACCTGAATGATCTTCTGGAAAATGTGATTAGGGTATACGACCACCTTTACCGATAGTCCCTGTCTTGTTACTTGATTCTTTCTGAGATCACTTTCTTGTACATGTGTGCGTCTTTCATGTTTAGTTGTTCATGCATATAACTCGTGAGTTCTTGTACATAAACTCCAAAGCATGAACAACATGTGCGACAGCTTAGGTTCGAGTGAATTGAGAGCATCCCGTAAGGTAGGGTCGAGGCGAAATCCTCCCTGATCATGCATGATTTTAGGTGGAATTTGATGTAGTGTAGTCCCGACCAGTTCTATTCTCAAAGAGTTAGTGTTTCGACCTTTACAAACTGGGGGTGTTTCGGTAAAGGATTCTGATTAATCTGTTAATTCCTTTTGTTGAATAAGATGTGTAAAGATCCATAATGACACCACCGACTTCACATTTGTGCGAATTTTGTTATAACTCTGTTTTTTATTGTTTTTATCGCTATTTTGTTTTAGGACAAGCAACGCTCGGTTTGGGGTTGTGATAATGTCGGTTTTTGACATTATTTTAACTATCGAATCGAGTGATTGTTGGGTGTTTTCAAGTAAAATAGTGACGTTTACTGATGAGTTTCATGAGATGGACAGTTATTCAGATTGGTAGAGAAATGAAGAGTATCGCGTATATTTTCCCTAAGAAAGAGCTCGAAATCTGGAAAAAGATGAAGTTTGAGCAAACTGAAGCTGGTGCGACCTATGGCGCAACCCAGCTCGCGTCGTGTTGCGCGCGGTAATTGAAGAAGTGGATTCCAGAGGGTGGCGCGACTTGTGGCGCAACCCAGCCCGCGGCATGATGCGCACGGCCTTCAAAATACGTATGGTCCAGAGTGTGGCGCGACCTTGGCGCGACCCCAGTAGCGCGGGGTCTAGCGCCAAGTACCAGATATGTTTTAAATCCATATTTTCTCATTTTTAGGGTTATCAGTCAGACTAGGGGGTGGCTGCAAGTGAGGAGGCGATTTTTGGGAGCAGATAGAGAGCGTGAATATAGAGGTGACGAGAGATCGATTGGAAAGAGACGACGATTGAGTACGTGATAGTGGAAGGGATTCTTCTCAGGGAGTTATTTATCTTTTTATGTAGAACTTCTCAAACGAAGGATTCTTTTACTTCTTTAGTAATCTTTCAGTTTCTTTTACACACCCCCAACATGAGCTAAACTACATGTTGGGGGGTTGGATGATGGATGATTCATAGATGTAGATTTTGAACGATTTGTATTTTGGTTTTAATAGATGGATGAAGCTTTTGAATTTATGCTTAATGCGTTTAACCAACTGATCACTTGTTAAATGATTTGATAATTCTTGAGTTGTTCGAGAGAAATCTCGAGATTGAGGTCAAATTCAATAGCCACTGAGAGGAATTGGATAGAGATATATCAATTCCTTCGGTGTTGTGTTTTAAACCATTCCCTTTAACTCAATTTAATTGTGAGATCGAAAGATTAACAACTCTAATTGAGTTAATTCTCTGTGTAGCTTGAAGAAGTGCAACGAGTTCAGGTTTTTACAATTCATTGATCGTTTTAACCAATTATAATTCACTTCGAATTCAATTAATTGAGTCATTCGGATTCCAATCCTCCATCCTTTCTCTACATACTCCTATCAATTACCCTCCTTACTTTTATATGCTTTCTAGTCAAGGTGTTTCAAAAATCAAACCAAATCAATTTTCGACCGCTCGGTTAATAGTTAATACAGTAATTGCGGTACTTAACACCTAGTTCCTTTGGGTTCGATACTCGTACTTTCGTACATATTACTTGAGACGGCACCGTACACTTGCGGTTAGTCAAGGGGGGTGTAAACTCGCCTATCACATAACGTTATGTGAGTTATGGGGATGAATCAAATAAATAAATAATCTATCGGAAAACCACCGGAGATTCGCCGGAAATTCGGACGATTTAAAAAATAGGAAAAAGTCTCAGGCGAATTTCCAGCGGAAGTCAAGGTCATTTGTCTTTTTTTAATCACGTCCAAAATCTGCCAGATTTACCCTTTTGTTCAGTGGTGTATGGAGTCCAATTTATGGGTATGTAGAGTTATACCAGTTGTTGTATGCACAACCCGACGAATACGAGCATATGATATCATTAGGTTATGTTAAACGTTGAAGAACCATTACCAATCCATTAACATTTGCCATGATGATATATGTGCACAGTTGTATACATGGAAATCGACATTCTTAACTAAAAGTCTAACACAAATCGTATTCCAAAATATTGGAGGAAATGGCATCCGCAAGATCTTCAATGAAATCAGGGTTTCTTCTTAAAGAATTTGCCATTTGTTCAACCAACACCTCATCGAATTTCATCACCTCCATTGGCGAGTTTAACCTTATGTTTCTAGTCTGAATCTCGGGTTCTTTCTCCAGACTTTCGTGGTTATGCTCTCCTTCATAAATCACAACTAGAAGATGGGCATCATCCACACTTCTTTGTACCTGAAAGAAGTAGCTACACAACGTTTAGCTAGCTGGTTCAATGGTCTTGTTTTCATCTATCTCTATAAAGTCAACACTACTAAACGAAAGACTTAACCTACAAACTTTTCCTTGGAAAGGGTGATCCGTCACAAAATCGGTCCAAAAGTTGGTAGGTAATGCAAACCAGTGACATACTCAGGGATTCTTTGGGTGATCCATTGATATTTTCTTGAAAAACATCGGATTCTACCTAACCTTTGATATTTTCTGGATGATCCCTGGATAATTACCGACGGAAATTTTCCTGGGTGAATTTTGTGGGTAAAAGTAATTTGTTTTGTAGTGCAAATTACGTGCTTTCAATGTTTTGTAGCTTATTAAAAGCTAGAAATGATAGATATATGGATCACCTTCTTTTTGACTGGGCAGGATGGTGCAAAAGAGCACTTATAGTAAGCTCTAGGTGAAGGGTTATCTCTTGTCACTTTCTGCCCATACTTTCTCCACTGATATCCATCCTTTACTACCTAAACACAATTCAACAAAATTATAACTTATTTCCATAATCTACATAAAATTATAGATCCTCACTACAACAAAATGGTTTTTTCACGACTACCTACTGTCCTTGATCGATCTAATAGAGTACTTAATGGAAATTTAAGTTTATAGAACCAAAAACCGTACATGCAATTACAATAAGTTGTTAGGACGAAGCTTGGTTCTAATAAGACACAAAAAGTAAATCGTTATATTAGTATTTTTACAGGACATTTAGACATTCAATTAGACTTGTATTTAGAGACATTTTTCAAAAATATCATATAAAAAATTTAAATGGACGATTTACTTTTTGTGTCCTATTAAATTGTTGAACGTGTTAGTTTGACAAACTTTGTCCTAACAACTTTATTATAACGCCTTTAAATAGCTAGGATGCATACTTCTTGGATTTATCAACATTTAACTAAGACAACATATGCGAAAATGTTGCTTAAGATACTTTGAGGCAACATACAATCATTTATACGTTGCTTAAGGTCACACTTAGGCAACATAGAACCACATTTTGCCTAAGAAGAAACTTAGGCAACATATAATAGTCTTTGTTGCCTAAGCTTATCTTAAGCAACATAGACAATTAACATTTGTTGTCTAAGACAACATTTGGTGTAGTGGTAGAACGTTTATGGATTCTAGAACACGTATTTTGTTGAAGCGTGATGTTAATAAGTACCATGCATTTATCAGACGGATCGTCTATCCGTCTATAAACTCTTGTGATGCCCTCATTTGGCTTTTTCAAAGATCCGCAATCATGAAGATTCTCCGTGCTCCCACTGGCGTTGCCATCCTCACACTCGCCAAACTTTCTTTTATTTGGATTAGTTAGCAATACATCATTATCTTGCATGAGTTTGTTAACATGGTTTTGGAGGGTGTTGTTTTTGTCCCAAACAATAGTTAGCATCTCCCGTAGCTTCTTGTTCTCCAATCTCATCTTGTTTAGATCATCATTCATATGCTGATATATAAATTTACATTAGAAGAAGATATAAAAGGTTTAAACCGCCCACCCCCCCCCCCCCCCCCCCCCCCTCACACACACACACACACACACACACACTTATGGCATATGAAATATGAAATATAGGGTCAGTTCTCGGGGAAAACCTTAAAAAAAACGGAAAACTGAAGAACACCCTGGTAGCCTTCATATGGACGGTATGCACTTGTGCATACAAGTAATTTGTAACATGCACACGTGCATTAAAAAAACATAGTTTACCTGTATGCACACGTCCAAATGGGCCACCAGGATCTTCAATTTCATGTTTTTTTCAGGTTTTTCCCTAAACCTTCCTCATGAAATATAATTTATATATATGAATGTGTGTGTGTGTTAGATAATATCGATGGAGTTATGCATACTTACATGGGTATCATCGGTTTTGTGGAAGGGAGTGAGGTTAAGATCTATGGGAAGAGATGTATCGAATACCATTGTTTTTAGGCAAGTCTTATGTTGGTCAAGAGAGTGAATAATCCATGATTAGGGATTCAAGTTTTTATAATAGAAAGATAGTAACAAGTCATGGTCATTCTTTTTTCTTAATTTTTAGGTTTTTCTAGGGAGGTGTTCATGGGTGCAGAAATTTCCAGGAAAGACACCATTGCTTCTTATTTATTGTTAGAAAACCAGTTGTTGGATCGCGTACGTATGTATCAATATGTCTTGCCATTATTAGATGTATATATATATATATACTAGATGCGTGTCCGCATGATGCGACGGAATGTAAAGCTCAAATGAATGCATACTAGAATGTGAGTACAATAAGAGAAAAAATTAATGGCATAGCTATAAAATACATATTTCTCTATGTGAAAAACATATTATGTTTGTTTACTAAACACTTACTAGCACACAACCTTCATTCACCTTAATGGATTACATTCTCAGTCATTCAAATTAATTGTTGGTAAACGTCTTTAAGCCGGTAAACGTTAACCGGGTAAAAACTTTAAGGGTAAGATTTTAGTCCACCAAAACGGCATTGTATGTACAATTTACCCGGTAAGCGCTAACACTGGTAAGATTCTTGGTCCTTTTCTATTCATCCAGTAAGATGATGCGACTTGGTAAGCGTGACGCCTTAAATATCTATATCAATCGTATACTTATATTTTATAATAATATCAATCAAAAAATTTATATAATTATAACCAAATCAACTATTATGAAAGATTAATTTAAAGTGAATTGACGGGAAACATAACAATTTGACTTTGAAAATATCATTAATTAACCATCTGTTGATAACTGATATTATGTAGTTCAATTAAAATTAGAGAAAATAATATAATCATGATTAAGAAAGTATAAATATTTAAATATACTATACTAAAATATTTGCATATTTATATTTTTGAAAAAGGTTCGAACTCATAATCCAAAAGTCAGTTGATAAGTGATATTTTTTTTTCCAAGTAATTAAATTTCTTATGATAGTTCTAAGGGTGTTTCGTTGACAGAATAAATTTGATAGAATTGTAATTCGTCGAACGAAAATGACTTTGAAGTAAAAATTGATATGAAATTGCAAAAAGAAAATCACGATAATTTAGTGATTATTTGTATCAAATTCCATACTAATTTCAACAAATCTCATACAAATCACGACACATTAATTCGTATATATTTATGATATTTAATAATATAATTAAATCCAAAAATATTCAATATTGGACTCATTTCGAAGGTATTGACGAAGCGATTACAATGGTATAATTTGTAAAAATTAAAAATGTTTTTTATTGCATTTTAGTTCATATACATTATTTATGTTTATATGATAAGAGTCTAAAATGAAAAATAAAAAAGTAAGAGATTAAAAGTAAACTACATACCTAATTATAAGGGTAGTAAACGTAATTACAAAAAATTGAATTAAGAAGAAAAATTTAAGGAGGAGTGAATGTGGATGTGCTAATTGAACTTATAATGTAAACTGCGTCCAGATACATGTTTAGGCAACAATATACTGAAGTCGGCTCACCAGAAAACGATACGTGGCATGCTAGTTAGTTATTTATTATATGTATAGATATATTACGTAGACTTGGAATCATGTGATTTTGTGAGATCCGTGAGACTATATGTTACACTTGAAACTTCACAACAAAATACCATTAAGGTAACTTTCACAGTGTTTCTACTGTGAAGGTTCAGATTTTGTTTTACCTTCACAGTATCTTGTTATGAAGTTTTAAGTGTAAAAATGTTGTCTCATTGGTCTCACGAAAACGGGTTGGTCTCACGTGAACCCAACCCGTATTATATATACATACATAATTATTGAATACCATGGGTCGAGATCTGGAATGCTTTAGAGATTACTACAAATTTACCTAGTAATTAATATTCAAGAGTTCATTCGATGATAGCTACACTAATTAAACTTTTTATCTTGATTTTTTTTTTGATAAATTTAATAACTTTTGCCGTCAAAATAATATGTAATTTTCGTTTTTACATAGATACCTGTAAAATTATAGCATTAAATAACCATATATATATATATTTATTGATAACTTTTTTGTACATATAATCGATTAATTAAATTGCATAAAGAAATTAACACACAATCCGCTGGCTAACCATAAACGTAATATAGTTAACCTTTACGTTTCTTTGTTTTAGCTACATTTGACATCTCATTATTTCATAATGAGAAAGGCTAAAACACATCTAATACGAGACAAAAAATAGTGTTTTAACATTAGCTTTTATGACTTCAAAAAAAAGAACTCGGGTTTTCAACTAACGTTTATACTGTTCTTTAGGGGTGCGTTTGGTACGCACATAGGATAGAACAGGACAGGACAGAACATGACAGGACAGAGCAGTTGTTCAACGTTTGGTAGACAAAACTGGACAGAACAGAACAGATAGCATTAGATAAAATACAATAAATAAAATTTAAAGAATGAATAAAATATAAAATAAAACGTCTATTTGATGTTTTAGAAGAGAATTAAATTTTATTTTGAAGTTATATTGGTAAAACATAAGTCTGTTACACCCTGTTCCAGCTTGTTCCATGGGGTACGGTGGGGTGGAACATGTCAGTTCCAGCTTGTTCCTGTCTATTCCACATAAAAGTTATGTCAAACATGAGACAGTGATCTCTGTTTTATTCTGTTCTGTCTTGTCCAATATACAGATTTTGGTTTCTCAGTGAACTTTTATTTAATTAATGATTGTTTAAAACATTATCTTTTAAGTTATTCTATGTTTGAGCAACGAGATGAGTTATAGAAATTCGTACCTAACATAAAAAAGTAGACCACAAATTGTATGACATCAACACCGATGACAACATTTATTTGACATAACAAGTTTACATAATATTTTAATTATTCTCAACAACAAATGGATTAAAAGTAAGCATGGTAGGTACTTGAAAGTTTTAGGGTATTTTAATAAAGAAATAATAATAGAGCAAAGAGTGAACATACATTATGAGTTTCGACCTAAATAACCATCAAATAAGTATAAAAAATGTGTAACTTAAAACAAAATAAATAGAAATAATCGATCGCGGGTAATTGGTTTGAAAAATGTCGTCAAGTTGCAAGGGAGGGGATTTGCGATACATTTTAGAGGTTTAAAACTCCTCGATTTGCATTCAATTTGTATAGGTACGCACATTCAAAATATGGAAGCTTAAACCTTGTCAGTTTCGTGATCTTTAATATTAGCAGCGTATATGAGATGTAAGTTTGTTTTTATATAGAGCGTCAATAATCAGATGCATGTATATTAATTACCGTTAACGAATTACAAAGGAATGCCGTGTCCTTGACACTAAAAGACAGACAAGCTTTTCCGACGGAAATGGCCATCAGCGGCGGATTTCCGGCGGATAAGACTGCCGAAGAGTCCCGCGCCAGAAAATGATATTTCCAGTGGATTTACAATTTCCGACGGATATTTCCGTCGGTAAAATTTTCAAACCCAACACACTTAATCAGATTTTGTTAATCTGATAAATTAAGTTTCCGACATAATTTCGACGGATTTTTTAATATATTTTTATAATTTATTTATTAAAATAGATATTAGAAAATTTAGAAAAAGGAAAAAAGAAATTTCCGAATAATATTCCTCCGAAAATTATTTTTTAATTTTTTTTCTTCTTTTATAATTAAAAACCTAAATTGCTTTTATTTATTTTTTTCAAGTTAATTTCCGACGAAAAATTTGTCAGAAATCCGTCAGAAATATTGTACATTTAAAAAAAATGTATTGAATTTTCATATTAATTATGATTTTATCCAAATAGTAAATAATACTATAAATTACTAAACGTGCAAAATTACAAATATGTCCACATTCACCTAAAAAAAGTTCAAAACTAAAGTAACAAAAATAAAACATATCGATCTAGCTAGGATGGGGTATGGGATGTGCATATCTAATCGGAAATCGACCATTGAATCTGCTCCGCCATTCTTCCCGACACTACAGAAATAACCACTTCAAAAGTTGGATCAAGTGATCATCAATATGAAACGTTTACAATAGTGTTTGAGTTGTATACATGCAACTTTCATACATAAATTTTGAAAATTGGTTATATTTGTTTCAAAATTGAAACCGTAAATAATGAATTTGCGGTTACATATAAGAGTAGAACTCTAAAGAAACTTCTTAACGAAAGCGTCATTTTCTATATCTAACAATCCATCATACGTTTTCTAGATAAACAGTTCAATCGTCATAAACCATTTTCTTCTATTACTTTGTTGATATGGTCAATTGCTTCATACAACACTCGTTGTGGGTGTTTTAACATAGGTTTCTTCTTGGTCTTGGTCTTGAGAAACTTCATTTGTAAGCAATTGACAAAAAGAGTACTCATTGACTAGTACTTGGTACTTTTCTTTCCGTTTGGCCACTATGTTTTCATTTGATATTAGTACAAAACAAATGACTTTTACCCACAAAATTTATCCAGAGAATTTTTCGTTGGTGATTACCCACGGATTACCCAAAAAATATCAATGGTTCGGTAGAATCTGATATTGTTCGAGAAAATACTCATGGATCACCCAGAGAATCCCTGAGTAATCTGTCACTGATTTGCATTACCCACAAAAAATTTACCCACCAACTTTATTGACGTCATACCTATGGATCACCCAAAAAATTTACCCACCAACTGCGTATAAAACCCAAAACAACTGTTTATAAAAGTCATATTTGTAGTAATCGACGGTTTTATAACGAGTCACCCTTTAATGACAGATTTTCCAGGGAAAAGTTTGTTCCATCAGCAAATTTGTCACGATCAATTTACTTATCACATTGAAGCCTCATATGTCATATATTAAGGAAAGTATAGTGTTTGCAACTAAGGGACCGTTTACCAAATGCTTACCCGGTTAAGCGTTTACCGGTAATATTAACACTATCACTTACTTACCGGGTAAGATTTTTGTCCACCAAAATGGTATCGTATGCAACAATCTCACTACTAAACGAAAGACTTTTACCTACGACGTTTTCCTTGGGAAATCTGTCACTAAAGGGTGATTCGTCACAAAACCGTCACAAAACCTGGTGGGTACATTTTTGGTGGGTAATGCAAATGAGTGACAGATTACCTAGGGATTCGCTGGGTGATCCATGGGTATATTCCCAAAAAAACATCAGATTTTACCGAACCATTGATATTTCCTGAGAGATCCCTGGGTAATCACCGACGAAAATTTCCCTGGGTAAATTTTTGTGGTTAAAAGTCATTTGTTTTGTAGTGTCTTCCCGGTAAGTGCTAACGGTGGTAAGTGTCTTTTCCCTTGCCTTAGCTCTTACCGGGTAAGATTCTCGTTTATTGTCATATTCATTCGGTAAGGTAAATTGACTTGGTAAGCGCTTACTCGGGTAAGAGTTTGGTAAACGGCCCCTAAGTCACAAATTTTACATTAGATCATGCATCAATCTGAGTTTTGCTCTGACCCCAACCTCACATATATACCCGACCTGTCATTGCACTTGGGTCATATGCTTACACTCGGTACAATTAGGGGTGGAAATAATGCGAGTCGAGTTCGAGTATCATTATAGTATTCGACTCGAACTCGAAAGCCAATACTCGAGCTTGAACTCGACTCGAAAACTCACGAGTAGTAAAAATCCAAACTCAAACTCGACTCGAAACCCAATTTCCCAGCTCGAACTCGAACTCGTTTCAAACTCGAACTCGTTTCAAGTTTGAATCAAACTCGAACTCGAACTCATGTGTTTTACATGATTAGTTTCCAATTTAAAAAAAACTTGAGTTTATTATTATTAGTAATATTATTTTTATTTTTATTTTTATTATCAACTCAATTAAAATAATTAATATTACTAATTATTATTATTATTTTGATGTTTAGTCATTATATTAGTAAACAAACTTAAATGTACACAAACATTTACCTACATTATTTTGCTTTAATTTCTCTAGTATTTAATTTTTAGCTTATTATTATATGTACACTAACATTTACGAACGTAAACGAACATAATTAAAGGAACATAAATGAACGAACGAGACTCATGTTCATGTTCGCTCGTTTAACTAATCGAACAAAAAAACTTGTTCATGTATTATATTGTTTTATTATTAATGTATTGTATTTAAATAATTATTATTAATTTTTTTGCATTATATTCTATAATTTATAAAATAAAATTAATTATATAATAAAATATATTCGAGTATCTCACGAGCTTATCGAGTCGAGTATTAGTTTGCTCGGCTCGACTCGTTAGTATGTCGAGTCGAGCTCGAGTTCGAGTCTAGCTCGAGTTCGAGTCGAGTGTTGACCGAGTTTTAACCGAGTCGATCTCGAATAGCTCGCGAGTTGTCTCGTCTCATTTACACCCCTATGTACAATTAGATGTGCAACAAAGTTTAGTATAGTCGAATAACAAGTATCATTGCATTTGATAAGTTAGCAACACATAATATTTCAACAATTAAGACGTCGTGAAAGAAATTAAGCAAGAAGAGTTAAAACAACTGCTACTATTCACTCAATTCGTGTATTCCAAAAGATCCAACGGGTCTTAAGAGGTTTAACGGAGTTTAAGGCATCGTTTGGCAAAAAAAAGGTAACTTATAAGCTAACTTTTTTTCTTGGTACATGTTTGGATGACCATAAGCTTTTTGAAACGCTACCTGGAGTAGCTTTTCAGTAATTTTTTGTAAATATTCCAATATTGCCCTCATTAATATTAATTATTATTTATTAACTATTATTATAAATAAATAATAATTTTTTAAATTTAATTATTATTAATTAGTAAATATTAATTAATATTAACTAAAAATTATTAAATTAAATTTTAATTATACATTGATATTTATTTTTAGTTATTTAGAGTTATTGTTAATCATATAAGTTATTTTTATATATCTTCTAATATTAATCAATATATTTTAATGGAAATTAATTAAAATGCCCTAAGTCAAACATCGTGTTACCAAAATGCCCTAAATCTCTCTCAGTTTGCCAAAATGCCCTTTTTTCCCGCGATGGTAGCCCGCGATCGTGGGCTCCGAGACCATTTTTGACACTTTTTAAACTTGCAGGGACATTTTTGAAAAATTTCATCCCGCGATCGCGAAGGAGTCCCGCGTTGGATTTATTTTTGTGACTTTTCAATTGCAATGGACCATTTTTGAAAATTTTCAGGGACCATTTTTGAAAATTTTGAACCGCGGTCACGGCGAAAAGTCCCGCGGCACGTGCTTTTTATTGATTTTTAATTGTAATTTACACTTTCAACCCCTATACTTATTTATCTACTTTACTTTATACCTTTTACTTTCATAATTTTAATTTTACATTTAATACATATAATCGTTTATTAACTATAATACGTTAAAAAATACGTTTTAATTTTAACAAGTTACACCATTATAATCGTCTCTTCGATACGTTCGAAATGAGCTCAATCATGAATTTTTTTGGATTTATATATTTTAATATATATCATATACACTAAATAAAAAATATTTTTTATATTTAAAATTCATACCCTTATAGTTAATTATTTAATTTATGGTACATCTCTTATTTTTTTTTTCAATTTTTTTTTACACTCCTATCGCATTAACATAATAATCATATATTAACTAACTCATTAAATCGTTTTAAATTATAATTATTTGTATGTGTTTATAGATATCATGAATGCAATAGGACAAGCTTTCACGAGAAGGGTATGAATTTTAAATATAAATTTTTTTTATGTAGTGTATATGATATATATTAAAATATATAAATCCAAGAAAATTCAAGATTTGGCTCATTTCGAACGTATCGAAAAGACAATTATAATGGTGTAACTTGTTAAAATTAAAACGTATTTTTTTAACGTATTTTAGTTAATAAACGATTATATGTGTTAAATGTAAAATTAAATTATGAAAGTAAAAGGTATAAAGTAAAGTTAGTAAATAAGTATAGGGGTTGAAAGTGTAAATATCAAATCAAAATCACAATTTCAAAATTTACACTTTCAACCCCTATACTTATTTACTTATTTTACTTTATACCTTTTACTTTCATAATTTAAATTTTACATTTAACACATATAATCGTTTATTAACAAAAATACGTTAAAAATACGTTTTAATTTTAACAAGTTACACCATTATAATCGTCTCTTCGATACGTTCGAAATGAGCCCAATCTTGAATTTTTTTGGATTTATATATTTTAATATATATCATATACACTACATAAAAAATATTTTTTATATTTAAAATTCATACCCTTATAGTTAATTATTTAATTTATGGTACTCTTATGTTGCGTTTGATACGCATACTAGATGGGACGAGACGGAACTGGACGGGACTGAACTGGATGGGACGGGACGGGACTGAACTGGATGGGACGGGACGGGACTGAACTGGAGGAGATAATTTTAATCTAAGTTACGTTGGAAATACATCGATCCTTTTGTGCATACTCTGTAACTGCAAATACTTCAGCTCCAAACACACATGAATCATCATTCGCCAAATACCCATTTTCACAATTCTTAAATGAGTCCAGTGATACCAACTTGTCAAAACCCCATTTCATATTCTTCTTGTGAAACCTTCTCCTATTGCCATTCACGATATCTATAAACACATACAAATAATAATAATTTAAAACGATTTAATGAATTAGTTAATATATAATTATTATGTTAATGCGATAGGAGTGTAAAACAAAATTGAAAAAAAAATAAGAGATGTACCATAAATTAAATAATTAACTATAAGAGTATGAATTTCAAATATAAAAAATATTGTTATGTAGTGTATATGATATATATTAAAATATATAAATCCAAAAAAATTCAAGATTGGGTTCATTTCGAACGTATCGAATAGACGATTATAATGGTGTAACTTGTTAAAATTAAAACGTATTTTTTTAACGTATTTTAGTTAATAAACGATTATATGTGTTAAATGTAAAATTAAATTATGAAAGTAAAAGGTATAAAGTAAATTTAGTAAATAAGTATAGGGGTTGAAAGTGTAACATTTTAATTTAAAAATAAAATTCGGTCGACCGCGGGGTCAACGCGGGGTCAAACGCGGGCTAAAGTTTCAAAACTGGTCCCTGAAAGTTTTCAAAAATGGTCTCTTGCAATTGAAAAGTCACAAAAATAAATCCATCGTGAGACTCCTTTGCGATCGCGGGATGGAATTTTTCAAAAATGGTCCCTGCAAGTTTAAAAAAGTGTCAAAAATGGTCCCTGAGCCCGCGATTGCGGGCTCCCATCGCGGGGAAAAAGGGCATTTTGGCAAACTGGGAGAGATTTAGGGCATTTTGGTAACACGATGTTTGACTTAGGGCATTTTAATTAATTTCCCTATTTTAATTATCAATTACTATCATTGTTTTAATTATCATTTAATTTTTTTTATTATATATGTAACCATTATTTAAAATCATAAGTTAGTATATTTTTATTTCAAAAACTTTTTTAAACAAATTTAAAATTTATAGTATATATGTTAAAATAAATTTTAAATTCTTTTAATTAACATGTTATATTATTTAATTTTTTCTTTACTACATTGGTTGTATTAATTAACAGATTATATTGCTATAAAATTGTTTTAATTATATAATTAAATATTGTTATTGATAATTTTTTTAAGATGTCATTTTTGGTTATTTTGCATTTATAAGCTAGTTTTTTCCAAACATGACTTTTTCATCAGTTAGTTTATCAGCTACCCGCTAGCTTATCAACTAGTTTGCCAAACATAGCCTAAGATCATAATAGTTTAGAAATAACGGTGGGGTATCAACTAGGGGTGTACAAAAAACCGTCAACCCGCGAAACCCGACCAACCCAACCCGCTAACAACTCAACTTGCCCAACCGCCAAGCCGCTGAATCGCCAAACCGCAAATTATAAGGGTTGAAATTGGGTTACGAAAACTCAACTCAACCCAAACCGTTGACTCGCCGCTAATATTTATTATTTTAATAAAATTATATATATATATATAGGGTCAGGTTCAGGGAAAAACCTCAAATAACCGAAAAACTAAAGAACACCCTTACAGACATTGATTAAACACAATCTAAAGGATATTAATAATAAGTCATTAAATTAATTAAAATTAATGAAAAGGGTAGTAAAGTAATTTGGCCACTATACCCTACCGCCAAAACAAAACAAATCCACCCCAACTAATCACTACTCCCGGTCACAAATCCACCTCCATGAGTTTTCCGGCGAAAACTTGCAGATTCCGGCGAGTTCACGGTTTTCCGGCAAGTTCACGGTTTTCCGGCGAGTTCACGGTTTTCCGGCGATGCTTGTTGTCGACTACCAAACTTCAGAAAATCACAGAATCAAAAAGTTTCCAACAAACATAAAATTCACTACACAATTTCAGATCTAAACAACCAGTTCACAAAATCGAATTGTAGATATGCACTTGTGCATATTATGCACTTGTGCCTATTATGCACTTGTGCATATTATGCACAGATCTGACGTTTTTCTACTGAAACGCGATCGGTGATGGAGAAGAAGACGGAAAACCCAAGCACGGTCTGTTCGAGACGAAGGTGAAGACGAAAAAAACCCAAACCTTGTCAAGCCCGGATTACTTGTGCATATTATGCACAGATCTGGTGTTTTTTTACTGAAAACCCAAGCACGATCTGTTCGAGACGAAGGTGAAGACGAAAAAAACCCAAACCTTGTAATAAGAAATAATTATTCGGCAAAAATCAAACTAACCTGAGATCTAATTGGGGGATTAAGCTCGGTGCTGAAGAGGAAATGATGAAAATCCTCTAAAGAATGCATCTGAAATCGAGACGACGTGGCCATCGGAAATGGTGGTGGTTTGGAGTTCGTCGTCGGAGTCGAAGTAAGATAAGGTGGATTTGGGGAGCTTGTCGTCGACGGAGATTGTGCCGGTGATTTTGGGAGTGGTGGTAGAGCATTTGATGGATTGATGGTGAATGAGGCGGGAATGGAGGTTTGTGATTGGGTTTGGATCTAGGAAAGGAAAGGAATGGAGAAGAGAAGAGATGGAGAACAGAGAGAAATTAAGGTGGTGGTGGTCGGAGGTGGTGGCGGTCGACGATGGTGGTGGCGGCAGAGAGAAGAGAGGGTAGGTCGGCGGTGGTGGCGGCGGCAGAGAGAGAGAGGGAAGGGTTTGAGTTTGTGAGGGGTAGGGTTTGAGTGAGGAGATGATACGTAGGGTTTCTTAGTTTTTGTATCTGACCTTTTATTTTATTTTTGCCAATTTTACCCCCAACCTCAAATAACTTGTTATATAATTTACCTTTAACTTCCTTTTAATTACAAAACTGCCATTCTAATAGTAACCCTTGATTTATCTAATCCTATGCCTATAAGGTTGTTCTTTAGTTTTCTAATTATTTGAGGTTTTCTCTTGAACCTCCCTCTATATATATATATATATATATATATATATATATATATATATATATATATATATATATAGGGGTGGTATCTTTTGCAAACCAGTGTATTTGTACAAACTCGTACAAACCATACCTAGCTTTATGATTTTGTAAATTTGGCTTCATGAATATATGTATATATATTTTGGCTTCATGAATATATAATTTGGCTTCATGAATATATCATTTGGCATTTTTTACTAATTTTTTTACAAAAATAAGGGTATTTTAGGGCTCCATCGAAAAAAATTAGTTAAAAATGCCAAATTATATATTCATGAAGCCAAAATATATATACATATATTCATGAAGCCAAATTTACAAAATCATAAAGCTAGGTATGGTTTGTACGAGTTTGTACAAATACATTGGTTTGCAAAAGATACCCAGCCTATATATATATATATGATATTTGCAGCCAAAATTAATATAACTAATATAATTAGTGAGTGTATTATGTATAATTGTATATCTAGTTTAACTATTTAAGAAATGTTAATTTAAAAGTCTTCCGTTTTATTGGATGGAATTTCAATGAATTAGATTTATAAGAACCTCAAAGTCCTAGCTTTTCAATTAAAAAATTAATCATTTAGAGCTCAGATTTCTAGTTCATTCTATTATATTGAAGAATAGATCTTAACGTATTGAAGTTAATAACTTGGCTTTGTGATAATTTAAAAATACATAGTTCGCACCTCGGAATGCGCCGTTCGCTCACTTAAACTAAATAAATCACAACTCAAGGAGAATGCAACATTGGAGTCGAAGACGGTCGTACTTGATTGAGGATTTGAATTGGATGTTATAATTTACACTTTTGATGCTCAAGACTTAAGTATTTTATAATTTGGATGATTGTAATAACTAATAACTTTGTTTGGTATATGATAAGTGCTCAATTTTGAGTTCTTGAGCATTTCCTTTTTAGTCTTTTTTATAGAATTTTGCACTTTAAAATCCCAACTTGAGTCATCTTTTCACTTCTTTTCTCTTTTATTAGGTTGGAGCTAAGGTTTATGATTTACTTGTGTTATCTAAGATGAATGGCTAATTTTAGTTTCAATTTGCAAATCCTTTTTTATCACAGGTCATGCTGCAGCATCTCTGGAGCATGGATCTGACGCTTTTGAGAGGGGGAATTGGAAGATGATTAATTTGGAGTGGAAAAAAGCAATTCCATTGCCCATTGGTCCTTCCAAGTGTCCAGCTATTGTACTCTCTAGTTGTAACTTAAGTCTTTTGTGTACTTTCTAGTTGCTTAGGCATAACTTAGTTATTGTAACTTAATGGATTTAGTCACTTGTTACACTTTTGGTCCCTCTATGTGTACTACAAATAGAGGGCTTAGGGTCATTTATTTGATACACCACTTGGGTTGATTCTTAATCAGTACCAATTCTCCTCTTTAATTCCAATCTTCTTCAGATTATTCTTCTCTTTATTGTTATTCATTTCTTCTTTAAATCTCCTTCTACCCAGATGAATGCTTGCAGCATCTCCGCAGCACTGAACTGGGCGTTTTAAAATTGCTTTCTTTAAATCCGTTTTTCATCTTTAATATTGTCATTTACTTTACGTCTTTAATTTTCAGCACTTCATTTCAGTACTTTACATTATTGCACTTACTTTTCGCTTTACTTTCTTGTCATTTACTTACTTGCAATTTATTTTCTTGTCATTTTAGTTATAGTCATTTACATTTTAAAGTCATTTACATTCTAGCATCATATTTACTTTCCAAGTCTTTTACATTTGCTTTCTTTTATTTATTGTCATGAGTAGCTAAGCATAAAAGCTTGGGTGTGAGGCAAAGGGTGATATGTTAACCAAAGGAAAGTAGGCATTTTTGTGGCAAAAACGACGTTTTATTATTCCAACCCAAGTTCTATCTAGATAATGCAATCTCTTGACAAATTGATCACTTTGATAGTGTTAAAGTGTCATGGACCTAAAGATAGGCTATTGAATAGCACGTCAATTTGGATGACATAAGGGGTAATATCAAGAGAGTTACTTGCAACGAGAGTTGTTACTTTTGTTTTCTAAAATCATTCATTCTTGATAAGTTGTCACTTTTTCAATGGGTTAAAATGGAGTAGACTTAGAGATAAGCTACTTAGGATTACATAAACTTGGGAGGTACGGGGGTTATATCGAGAGAGTAACTTTTAACAAAGAGAATTTGTTTCGCCGTATATTTTGAGAACTCCATTCCATCATTCCTTTACCTTAGGTTCTGCTCAGAGATGAGATTGCTTACTGCTACTGGAATCATGGGATGGTGAGAGTCCGAGAGGAACGTGTCTCAAAATAGATAATAAAACTAGTTGTTGTCACTTTCATGCTACAACATTCCTGTAGCATTCATTGTTGCAGCAGTTCTGTAGCATTAGTCTGCTGGAATTTGGTTTAACGTATCATCACAAGTCTTACACCTTTGCTTCTCTTTTATTATTGTTAATTAGAATCTGTGAAAATCATCAACCAACTAATCAAAGATATTTTCTTCCAAATCATCTTCTAAAATCATTTCTTTCATCATACTTTAATAGCAATTTTAACTCCAATCTATGTGGGACGATAATCGGTATTTTACCACTTTATTACTTGAGAGACGACATAGTTCACGTAAGTATACTTGCTTATGGGTTCTATTAGCACACGTCTGTATGTGTATTCCACGCACTCACCAAGTTTTTGGCGCCGTTGCCGGCGATTGGTAAGCTAAAAGTTTATAAAAGTATTTTCAAAGATTTGATTTTTCTAACACCGTTTGGGAATTTTAAAGATTTTTTGAAAGTGGTGTATGCCAAGAATACAACGTGGGGAACTTTTCGAGTTAGATCCGGATATTGAAAGAACTTTTCATCAAAGAAGAAAAATTCAAAGAACATCCAACTCTCTCAATATGGACGGACCCCCACCCGGTTTAGAAAATAGACCACCAAATCCACCACTTTTAGAAAATCCCGTTCGGCCGCCTTTGGAAAATCCTGTGAGACCACCTTTAGAAAATCCAATTCGGCCTCCGCCAATCTTTGTAAATAATCATCAAAATCCACCACTTTTTGGTAATCCACCCTTTCATCCATTTCAACACAATCCAGCACTTAACAATCCACCACTTCATAATAATAATGAGGATGGAGATGATAATGGATCTATTGGTAATGTTGAACCACTTAACATCATTGACCTTGCAAACTCGAAAGATGGAAGAATTATGGACTATGCAATCCCTAATTTTGAGCAATTAAATTCAGGGATTGTTAGGCCACAATTAGATACATTACATTTTGAACCAAAACCCATCATGTTTCATATGTTGCAAGCCAATGGTCAATTTGCCGGATTACCATCGGAGGATCCCCATTCCCATTTAAAATCTTTTATGGAGATCACCGATGTTTTTCTAATCCCTGGAGTTTCTCCCGAAGCCTTAAGGCTCACTTTATTTCCATTTTCTCTAAGGGATAAGGCAAGAGTATGGTTTAATTCATTACCGCCAGGTTCTGTACCATCTTGGAGTGATATGGATGAGAAATTTTTGCGAAAATATTTTCCACCTACCCGGAATGTTAAGTCCAGAAACGAAATTTGCATGTTTAAACAAATGGACGATGAAGTAATTCCCGATGCTTGGGAAAGGTTTAAAGAACTATTAAGGAAATGCCCTCACCATGACATTCCCTACTGTATTCAACTCGAGACGTTTTACAATGGACTTGATTCAAATGCAAAACAAATGCTCGATGCGACTTCAGGAGGGGCCTTTACCTTTAACACCTACAATACCGGGTATGAAATTCTTGAAAAGATTTCAGCAAATAATGGACAATGGGCTGATCCAAGAGCTCAAACTCAAACTCAAAAGAAGACTGGTGGAATGCATGAGGTAGATGCATACACTGCACTGACAGCACAACTTGCTTGCATGATTAATATGCTTAAAAACATCACTTCCAGTCAAGGAGCACAGCCAACTGTCAGTACACCATCTCCTGCATTTGTCCTTTCTGTGCAATGTGTCTGTTGTGGTGGGGAACATTCTTATGAACATTGTCCTCATAATTATGAATCTGTAAACTATGTTCAAAATAGACCTAATCCCCACTCCAATACTTACAATGCCAGTTGGAAGCAGCACCCAAACTTTTCTTGGACTAGTCCATGTTTAAATCCACCCACACCAAAGCAACAAGGCACCGTAAATTTTCAACCACAACAACATGCAATCAGCTCACAAAATCATCACCAAGGTTTTCAAAACAATCAACCATCTTTTCAAGGCAAACCACCTCCACAAGCTGATTCATCATCTTCTTTGGAAGCAATAATGAAAGGGTTTATGACCCAAACCCAAGCTCTTTTGACCCAACAACACTCTCAAAACCAAGCTTTGATAGCCTAACAACAGTCTCAAAATCAAACACAACAACTTCAAAATCAATCTCTTTTTAATCAGCATAGCACACATTTGAGGAATCTAGAGACTCAAATCAGTCAATTAGCACTTAACGAGATCAACAGGGCCACAGGTACTTTACCTAGTAACACAGAAATCCCAAAGGCCCCAGGAAAAGAACATGTGAAAGCTGTAACTCTTAGAAGTGGGAAAGAATTACCTGAAGCCGTGGAAAAGAAATTTGGCCCTTTAACCAAAACATATTTTGACAAAATGACCAAAGCCATTTCTACACCAGAGATTCAGATAATTCCAAAACCACCAAGTCAAAAGAAAGACCAAGACCCTAAGATCACAAGTTCAAGTCCACCCAATGAGACCAATACCAAAAGCATATTGGACCTATCTTGCTCAAAACCATCAAACCAAGCTATTATCAAACCAGTTCCCCCTTACATCCCTTATCCCCAAAGGATGAGGAATGAGATGGAGGAACTGCAATTTAAAAAGTTTTTGGATGTTTTCAAACAATTGCACATCAACATACCTCTTGTTGAAGCAATTGAGCAGATGCCCAATTATGCTAAGTTCCTTAAAGACATTTTGAGTAAGAAAAAGAAGTTGACTGAGTATGAGATTGTTGCCCTCACTGAAGGTTGCAGTGCTTTGTTTTCCAACAAAATACCCCCTAAGCAAAAAGATCCTGGGAGTTTTACCATTCCTTGTTCCATAGGTGGGAAAGAAGTTGGACAAGCATTGTGTGATTTAGGTGCCAGTGTCAATCTTATGCCCTTGTCAATATTCAAAAGCTTAGGCATAGGAGAGGCTAGACCTACCACTTTTACACTCATCCTAGCAGACAAGACCATAGCCTACCCAAAAGGAAAAATTGAGGATGTCTTGGTTCAGGTAGATAAATTCATCTTTTCGGCAGATTTCATCATTTTAGACTTTGAGGCTGACAAGGACATTCCTATTCTTTTAGGAAGACCATTCCTAGCCACCGAAAGAACTTTGATAGATGTCCAGAAAGGAGAGTTGACTATGAGACTTCAAGACCAAAAAGTCACCTTTAACGTCTTCAATTCTTTAAAATACCCTAGTGATGTAGAGGACTGCTCAAGCTTATGTGTCATTGAAACATTGTGTCACGAAGAGGTAGTCAAACAGACCTAACGAATAGAAGAAGGGGATGAGGAAGACTTAACCTTAGGAGAGGAAGATGATGATAGGGATTCTACCTTGAGAAAAGAAGAAATTGGCCCATTGAATGCTGCAGCATTTGAGTTGCTGGAAAATAATGAACAAAAGTCATTTACTCCCTTAATAGTCTCACCACCTGACTTGGAGTTGAAACAACTCCCATCTCATCTGAAATATGCTTTTCTAGGAGAAGAAGACAAATTGTCTATCATCACATCGTCTACCCTAGATTTGCATCAAGAAAAGAGATTGGGGGACATGATGAAATTGCACATAAAAGACTTAGGATGGACCATTGCTAACCAAGATGTGATAACTATAATGCAAGACTTGTTTGCTCAAAACAACAGGTACATAGAGGGGTTGCATTGTCAAAGAAATGAGTTCATAGACAGAGTAGAGATGATGGAGACTGAGCTGGTGGATAAAGGGCAAAAGAAAGTCAGAACGAATATGAAAGAATTGAAGGTAGAATTACTTGCCAGGAATAGCACCTTATTGGACACCATCTTGCAGCAAAGGAGTGAATTTTTGGATAAGCTTGAGGACTTGAAAGAGTAGATGACTGCCATGATTGATGGCCAGAAGAAGATGGCTGGAAAGAACGCAGAGGCTGAGGAGAAGGTTGCTAAGCTCAGAAAGTTTTTGAAAGCTAAGCAGATGAAGATTACAAAGTTGAGGAAGGAGAATGAGAAGTTGAAGGCAAAAGGTGTTGTCAGGTCCAGTGTTGCAGCATCCAAACATAATGAAGACCAACATCCTACTCCATCTAAGTAGGGCATGTTCAAATCATACTCTTTAGCTCCTTTTTATGTTTTATTTTTATTTCTTGTGTATGGGCTTTGTTTTTACATATTTTAGGTTTATTTTCGTTGCATTGGGATCATGATTTGGTATTGTTTATTTACTTGCATAGCCCAAATAATTTCACAAGTCCAATCTCATTATTAGAGTGATGCATGCTAGAACTAGACTCACAATTGCTTGGGACACAATTTGGTCCACATTTTGCACATATCACAAAAATGATCTAGGCTTCATTCTTTTCTCACATTTTTAGCCAATTGAAACAATTGTCAAAACATCATTTCCTCCATACAATGAGGACATTGTAAATTTCTTAGTTTGGGGTGGGGGTGTCTAAAAATGGCACAAACTGAAAAAAATTTGCCAAGACAAAGTGGTTGAAACACCAAAATGTCCCATCGGGGCAGGTGTGTGCATCAACAAAAAGAGCACAAAAAGTGCCAAAAATTGAAAAAAATTCAATGTTGATACATGGGGTGAGAAAAGGCAAAGTGAGAAAAACATATGTCAAAAGAGAGAAACCCATACACTTAGAAGCCATTAGTGATTTGTGATGTGGAATGTGTTTGACCATAACAAAAAGAATGTGATGCTAGCTTATGGTTCATGGTTACAATTAGAATGAAATTTGGTCACTTTGGATTTATAAAAGGCTATGCTATGCATCTTTTACATGTCAATTCATGATGTACACTTAATGTCATCCTTATGAAAATCTTTCAAAATTGAGTCTTTTCTTTTGTCTTTTTATTGCTTGGGGACAAGCAAAGTTCTTAGTTTGGGGTGGTGATAAGTGCTCAATTTTGAGTACTTGAGCACTTCCTTTTTAGTCTTTTTTATAGAATTTTGCACTTTAAAATCCCAACTTGAGTCATCTTTTCACTTCTTTTCTCTTTTATTAGGTTGGAGCTAAGGTTTGTGATTTACTTGTGTTATCTAAGATGAATGGCTAATTTTAGTTTCAATTTGCAAATCCTTTTTTATCACAGGTCATGCTGCAGCATCTCTAGAGCATGGATCTGACGCTTTTGAGAGGGGGAATTGGACGATGATTAATTTGGAGTGGAAAAAAGCAATTCCATTGCCCATTGGTCCTTCCAAGTGTCCAGCTATTGTACTCTCTAGTTGTAACTTAAGTCTTTTGTGTACTTTCTAGTTGCTTAGGCATAACTTAGTTATTGTAACTTAATGGATTTAGTCACTTGTTACACTTTTGGTCCCTCTATGTGTACTACAAATAGAGGGCTTAGGGTCATTTATTTGATACACCACTTGGGCTGATTCTTAATCAGTACCAATTCTCCTCTTTAATTCCAATCTTCTTCAGATTATTCTTGTCTTTATTGTTATTCATTTCTTCTTTAAATCTCCTTCTACCCAGATGAATGCTTGCAGCATCTCCGCAGCACTGAACTGGGCGTTTTAAAATTGCTTTCTTTAAATCCGTTTTTCATCTTTAATATTGTCATTTACTTTACGTCTTTAATTTTCAGCACTTCATTTCAGTACTTTACATTATTGCACTTACTTTCCGCTTTACTTTCTTGTCATTTACTTACTTGCAATTTATTTTCTTGTCATTTTAGTTATATCCAGTTACATTTTAAAGTCATTTACATTCTAGCATCATGTTTACTTTCCAAGTCTTTTACATTTGCTTTCTTTTTTTTATTGTCATGAGTAGCTAAGCATAAAAGCTTGGGTGTGAGGCAAAGGGTGATATGTTAACCAAAGGAAAGTAGGCATTTTTGTGGCAAAAACGACGTTTTATTATTCCAACCCAAGTTCTATCAAGATAATGCAATCTCTTGACAAATTGATCACTTTGATAGTGTTAAAGTGTCATGGACCTAGAGATAGGCTATTTAATAGCACGTCAATTTGGATGACATAAGGGGTAATATCGAGAGAGTTACTTGCAATGAGAGTTGTTACTTTTGTTTTCTAAAATGATTCATTCTTGATAAGTTGTCACTTTTTCAATGGGTTAAAATGGAGTAGACTTAGAGATAAGCTACTTAGGATTACATAAACTTGGGAGGTACGAGGGTTATATCGAGAGAGTAACTTTTAACAAAGAGAATTTGTTTCGCCGTATATTTTGAGAACTCCATTCCATCATTCCTTTACCTTAGGTTCTGCTCAGAGATGAGATTGCTTACTGCTACTGGAATCATGGGATGGTGAGAATCCGAGAGGAACGTGTCTCAAAATAGATAATAAAACTAGTTGTTGTCACTTTCATGCTACAACATTCCTGTAGCATCTATTGCTGCAGCAGTTCTGTAGCATTAGTCTGCTGGAATTCGTTTTAACGTATCATCACAATTACACCCTTGCTTATCTTTTATTATTGTTAATTAGAATCTGTGATAATCATCAACCAACCAATCAAATATAGTTTCTTCCAAATCATCTTCTGAAATCATTTCTTTCATCATACTTTAATAGCAATTTTAACTCCAATCTTTGTGGGACGATAATCGGTATTTTACCACTTTATTACTTGAGAGACGACATAATTCACGTAAGTATACTTGCTTATGTGTTCTATTAGCACACGTCTGTAGGTGTATTCCACGCACTCATCAGTATATTTTTAGTTTTATTTGTCGTATTTCAATCGTAAACTTTATCTACACTACCAAATCGCTCAACCCGCCCAACCCGCAAGGGTTGGGTTGGGTTGGGTTGGGTTATACTTTTGAATGAGTTGGGTTGAGATTTCCAAACCGCCATAATTGGGTTGTGTTGTAAAATTGTCAAAAACCGCCCAACCCAGCCCGTGTACACCGCTAGTATCAACAAGTATTTGGTATGATAGAAAAATGTAATCTAATCCTATTTTCTTATTTAAGACGTCTTTTATAACATGCACAAGTGCATTAAGAAAAACAACATAGTTTACCTGTATGCACAAGTGCATACCGTCCAGATTCCCTTTTTTCAAGTTTTTCCCTAAACCTTCCTCATGAGTCATGACATATAATATATATATATATATATATATATATATATATAGGGGTGGTATCGGGTACAAACCAACTAGTTTGTACAAACCCGTACAAACTCAATCTACCTTCATGAATTTGCAATTTTTTTAATTTGGCTTCATGAATCTATATTCATGAAGCCAAATTTTATATTCATGAAGCCAAAATATAGATTCATGAAGCCAAATTAAAAAAATTGCAAATTCATGAAGGTAGATTGAGTTTGTACGGGTTTGTACAAACTAGTTGGTTTGTATTTGATACCCAGCCTATATATATATATATATATATATATATATATGTTAGATAATATCGATGGAGTTATGTATACTTACTGGGGCACTGTTTGGGCAAAATTTCACCAGTCTCGACCACGACCAAGGTAAGGAAAACACCTATTCCTTTTTCTTATAACGAAGGTAAAATCATAGTACTTTCTCTAACGATTAAAGATAAAATCGAAAGTATTTTACCTCACGACACTCGACCCGACGTCGCCTAGTTCACACGACCGTCGCATA
The DNA here is from genome assembly GCA_033807775.1 of Saussurea involucrata. NCBI lineage: Eukaryota > Viridiplantae > Streptophyta > Magnoliopsida > Asterales > Asteraceae > Saussurea > Saussurea involucrata. The sequence goes on from CM066313.1 coordinate 85,730,646, forward strand.
AAACCATGCGACCTCGACCGACTAACGCGCTATACGACTGTTATGTTTGTTCAATGTTTAATGCAGGAGTCAGCACCATTAATGGACAACGGCTATAACCGACGAAGTCAGTTAAGAACATCTAATCCCGCATTAAAGACGACGACCGTTACGGCAGTTACCAAAGTCCTTAATGATCCAATTAAAGTGCCCGAAGACTATAAATATCAAGGAGAATCATCATTTCAACGGACGGAACACAGATACAACATAGAACATCAGACACAAGCACTCGAACTTTGAAGAATATTTGAGGCACAGAAATCGCTCACAGAAGAATCGCTCTCGACGCACGACATCAGCACACGACACTTCACTTTTACACACGACGCACACTGTTTTACATTAGAAAAACACTTGTTACTTTACATTTTCGAAGTCTTTCCTTCATTTGTATTGTAATCTCTGTACGATCGACACCAGAAACACAAGGACATCGCCCTTGTTTGGCGACCATAGTGCAGCGACGATTTCCACAGTCGTCCGCGGGTTTTTTTCCTCGTTGAAGTTTTTCCCGCGTCACCAAAATCTCTGTCTCATTTATATTTTCGTCTTTGTCGCACGCTTTTGTCGAATGATTCCTTTCTTTAGTTGTTAAAGTCCACATCAACCTTAAGTTGTACTTTGGTGCGATTTTTGGCATTAACAGTTTGGCGCCATCCGTGGGACCTCATCTAGAGAAAATCTTCGACGAACGTGCGTCTTACTAACGGTTTCTTGGAGTTTCCTTTGTTCTCTGTTTCAGGAAAATGGCAGCCCCTGGAAATCAGCAGCATGTCATTGCCCAGATTTACCAGGAGCTTGAAGTCGCTCGAAATCAAATCAACGCCATGGCAGAGCAAAGTCGCAGAGCAGCTGAGGAGATCGCACGGTTAAGGAATTCCTCTGGACCTCAGAATGGTCCTAGACCATTCGTTCAGAATCCAGGCCAAGGACCATTCGGTCAGAATGGTCCTCGACCATTCGCGCATAATCCAGTTCCAGGATCAGGTCCGTTCGCTCAGAATCAGCATCCAGGTCCGTTCATGCAGAACCAGCAGCTGGGACCGTTCAACCCAAATCCCCAGTTTGGGACGGTTCCTCCTCAGCATATAAGGCCGCCACCCATGCAGAATGGATCGCAGCCATTTCCGAATGGGTCGCAGCCGTTTCAGAATGGGTCGCAGCCGTATTTTGTTCCTTTCAACAGAGACGCCAATGGCTCGTCGCATGGCAATGGCACCAGTTCAGGAGTCAATCCGCAAACAGGGGAAAATCTCGTTCCCAATGACCCCGTCGCCCAGCGATTGAAAATGCTAGAAGATCAGAACGAGCGTGTCCTATCTTTGCTCGCCAAGCTACCTGGGGCAGCCATGCCCGTCGGCGTCGAGCCTCGATCAGGGTTTCAGGCGTAGCCCTTTATCGATGAGATCGCGACCGTCGAGGTCCCAAAGAAGTACAACGTCCCCGCCTTCACGCCCAAGTATTCAGGAGTGACTGATCCAACAGAGCACGTCGCGCAATACAAGCAGCTCATGTGGACGATCTCGATCCCACACATGTATCAGGAGGTCTGTATGTGCAAGAGCTTCGGTGCGACTCTCACTGGTCCTGCTCTCCAATGGTTGATCAATCTCAAACCCAAGTCCATCGGGTCGTTCGCTGAATTGGTCAACCAATTCTCTCAGCAATTCGCCAGCAGTCGCAAGATGGAGAAGCAGACCAGTGACCTATATTATGTCGTGCAGAAGACCAATGAGTCTATCCGAAGTTATTTCAATAGATTCAATGCGGAGATGATCAGTATTCGCAATTGCGACGTCAAGACTGCAATCGAAGCTTATAAGCGTGGTCTGGACGACAGCTCAGGTTTGTACACTGATCTAACCAAATATTCTCCGGAGAATTTCGAAGACGTCCGTGCTCGAACCCTCGCGTATATGAGGGTAGAAGACAACACTGCCTTTCGTCGCAAGCATACCGACGAAAAGAGGTCGTTAGGTGTGAAGAAGCCAGAGTTCAAAACAAAAGCAATTTCCAAAATAGAGCCCGCACGCCAGATCTCGAACGTCCGATTCAAGACGAAAGCAGAGGCTAAGACCGCGACCAAATTTCCTCAGTACCCCAAGATATCCTCTTACGGGTTCAAAAAGTCCACTAAGGATTTGGTCGAAGCTCTGAAGACCGCCCAGGCGACCATCCGGTGGCCCAAGAAGTCCGATCAGGACGACGCTAAGAAAGATAAATCTAAGTGCTGCGACTTTCATGTCGACCATGGTCATGCGACAGATGATTGCATAGCTCTCAAAAAGGAGCTAGCATATCACGTCCCGAAAGGCAATCTCAAAGATATCATCAATGACGTCGTTACTTCAACTAGCAACCATCGACTGTCAACCCCCGAGCATGCAAAGGTTGTCAATTGCATCACCGGCGGTTCAGACGTCTGTGGTCTGACATATTCTGCAGCCAAGCGTCATGCCAGTCAAGCACCTGACGATCGGCCTATTCCGCATTCATCAAGGCCCAAAGGAGATTTGGAGTTGGAAGCTATGAAGATCATATTCAACCAAGACGACCTCGGTGATTCATATTAATTAGAAGCACCACGACGGGTTGATTATTCAACTCACGGTTGGTAATTGTTTAACCCGACGAGTCTTGATCGATGGGGGCAACTCAGCGAACGTAATTTTCCTTGACACCATCAAGGCCATGGGAATCGATCGTTCGGAAATCACCCGACGTTCGACAACCTTGGTTGGTTTCAATGGAGAAGCGACGAGCACATTTGGAGACATTATCTTGCCCGTCTATGCCGGAGGAATCAACAAGCAGACCAAGTTCAGTGTCATCGACTGTGCGTCAGCATATAACATCATTCTAAGTCGACCATGGATCCATGAAATGAAAGTCGTTCCCTCGACGTATCATCAGACCCTGAAGTTCCCTACGCCATGGGGAATCCAGGAAATCAAAAGTGAGCCAAAAGTCGCCCGTGACTGCTATAAGACCAGTCTGAAGCCGCGACAATAAGCCGTCTAGCAGTCACGACCCGACCATAAGGTCTCGACAAGTTCATCCTTCTATTCCTAACCTTAAAGATAAACTCATGCCTTTCTTACAGGAATAAAACGGTTATCTTGCCCTGTCGCACGAAAGCACAGTCAACATAAGCACGGTCGTCATTTCTTAAAAACTCGCTATCGATCCGTCATTCATAAACTATTTTTCTCTGAAAGAAATAAGATAATAAATGACGGGGGGCAAATGGGCATAAAAGAGAAAAGAATATAAAAAGGTACTTATTCTAAGACCTTTTTCCTTTTTGCTTTCATCACGAACGGTTACTGACTTAAGCATCGGAGGGTCGTTGGTTAGCCAACGACCAACCTCTAACATTGTTTTTTCACAGAATCGCACGACAATAATCATACGACTCTAGTTTCGCAAGGTCGCACGACAAAAACGATCAGGTCTATGACTTGATCATCCTTCTACAGGAACACACGATTCGAGTTCATCGCACGACTTAGTCGTACGATCGAAAGGTCTAGCGATCTTATGATCTGATCTTATGATCTAAGTTTCTTGACTTAGAAAATCTTCATACTCTGAATGTATGCTTTGGTCGCATGTGCTTATGTTTATATGCACGATTTAAAAGTCTTAAGGCTTACGTTCCAGTTATTGTGTTGCAATAATGCTTAAGTCGCGTGATTTCTTGGTTATTCTTTACTTAGTGAATCTTACAATTAACATTGTATTTATAAAATCGCAAGTTCAAGTAGAAGTCTAAGTATCATTCATCGAAAAACTGTCGATTACATTCTTGACCACCAACGGTCGATCAATAAAAACAAAAATAATAAAATTTCTAAACTTGAGGAGGAGCATCAGTCGCATCCTTACCCGAGGTCCCGCCCTGAAGACCTTCGTCTACCACCTCATCCTCGATGTCCTTCTCGTCATCCGAATCAAGGTCTCTCACCGACCCGACGCCCTTCAAGTAAATATCAAGCTCTTCCGACACCGAAGCAAGAGGGTCCTTCCCCAATAAATGTCGCCTCATAATCGCTGCCCTAGCAGTCAGGCGAGCTATGGCAAAAATGGACTTACCCCCGTCCTTAGCAGCTTGCACCTCTTTCTCCAGACCCTCAACCCTGGACTTGGAATACTCAGCTTCCTTTGTAGCTGCAGCCAGGGATTCTTTAATCTTTTCTATCTCCTCCCTCTGGTCGGCAATCATGGATAAGGACTGCGTCAGACGATGATTGACATCATCCTCGCACGACCGACGACCTCTAAGTGTTTCCGGGCGTCATCGAGACGTTTTAATAGAACCTCTTCACGTTCTACGGCGACCTTCGCCCTATCCAACGCCGCGTTCTCCCTCCCACGCGCAGCAGACATTAGATCCTTTATCTTCATTGTCTCACCCCGCAAAGCTAGGGAAGCCTGGAACGCCTGCAAACTCATAAAACAAATATTGTAAATAAACATACGACAACGAACAACGAACAAACGACACCGACAACGACACCAACAATGACAATGACAACGACAAACGAACCAAGTCTTGAAAGAAAGACTTACCATGAAAGCCAGCCCAGCGACATGAGCTCCCGTCTCCTCGATAGGAATCCCCACGAAACGTTCCCTAAAAGAAGGAAGCAGATATTTCCCCAAGTGAGGAAATAGGTTCGTCCCGTCCAGGACACTGCTGGCCATAAAGTCCGACGACAATGTAAAATTAACCGTCGTGACCTTAGCCCCTCCCGTCGGCTGATCCTTGCCCTTGCCAGCCGACAAAGAATCCGACGTGGCTGACGGGGACTTCGATGTTTCCACCGGAGGCGCAGAACTAATAGGTGTCGCAGCAATCGCATCGGAAGACAACTTCTTGGGCGATGCGACATTCGCCTTCTCAGACGTAACGACTCTAGACGAGTCGTGAACCCCCGAAGACGGTTCCCTCGGGATCGTCGTCCTCATCTTCTTCGGAACATCTGGACCGGTGGACATAAGCTTCTGCCTCTGCTCCCTGCCCTTACGAGCAAGTTCGAGCTCAGCTGCTCTTTTAGCAGAGACACTCGGCATCCGTGGTTGAGACTCCCCTGGAAACCACAGAAGAGTAAAAGTTATGAAAATCACAAGGGAATAAGATTCGAATTAACACAGAAAGAAATAAGAAGGTACGCTTACCAGTCATCTCTCTTTCTTCTTTCGACTCCTCTTCTTCCCCCTCTTCTTCCTCACGTTTCTCCCCCTGATTTTCTCCTAAGTATACTAAATCCTCGTCGTCGTCCACCAATTGTCGTACGACAAACGACCGTTCCCCAGTGCTGAACTCTAAGAACGCATCGATCTTTGATTGAGAGTTAGCGTAAGGCTTCACGTCTTCAAACTTAATGGTTGTTAACATACAAAAAGCAAGTCAAAAATCAGGTAAAAATCACAAACGACGTACGACAAGGAATTTGCAAAGCTCATCCGACGTATTCCGTCCGGTCCTAATCTAATCACTCTCGGAGTCAAGGGTTGACTTACGCACGAAAACATACCGAGTCTTCCATTTGCGATCGTTCACAGCGGTCTGTAGGACCAAAGCACGATCGCCCCTATACCTAGAATATAAGCTACAGCGATGACACCCATCCTTCTTGGCTTGATAAGCCAAGAAGAGATCGTGTAGATTTATGGGAGTATCCCATTTCTTAGTAACACGCTCGATCACTTGTACGACTCGCCAGAATTGGGGCATTAGCTGACCTGGTGCTAAATTGAATTCCAGCATAAAAGCCTTAGAGAGTGGCGAGTAAGGCCATTCGAAACCTATCTTAAAGAGGTATTCGTATATCACAATATACCCCTCGGGACATTCGTTCAATCGAACCTGACCTGGGCTGATCAATTCAACCCATGCAGGGATTTTTGCTATGTTCCTAAACTCATCAAGACCCGATTGTTCTTGAATAGTGCTTTCAGGATCTATTGACATTTCTAACAGACTTAAAGAAATCAACAGAAATCGTACCTTATATAAGCGCTCTAAACCTTGAACAATCTTAACCAAGTCGAAGATTCTCACGGGTTCAGGAAAAGATCGAACGAAGAGTGGTAAAGAAATCAAGGCAAAATCTCTCTGAATAAACTCTTCGAAAGCGTAAACGATCCGTCAAGGTCTCTATTTATGCAAGAAATCGGTTCAGGTCGAGTCCCTTCTGATGATCGCCAGGTACCCTCGTCCTTTCGTATGACTGCGCGGATCATCGACACCTGTCAAAAACAGCTGGTAAGCATCATCGTGCGTCAGCATGACGTCACAATCCCGTTTCCTTTTCGACTTCTCGTTCAGTTAGAATTGGACTAAATCCAATTCCAAAATAATTCTCAACACGTGTAACGATCCCAAGCACCCGACAAGCAAAATCTAAAATTCGAATTTGCCATCCTACTTTCAAATTTTGGGGGCAAACTGTTTTGTAACACCCCGCTTACCACGACACAATATTGTCCGCTTTGCCCCACTGGCTCACGGCTTTGTTCTTGGCGACCTGGCAAGGACTTCGCAAGGACTTCCCAGGAGGTCAGCCATCCTGGTACTACTCCCACCCAAGCACGCTTAACCACAGAGTTCCCAAGGAACCCGCATGCTTGTGGCCCCAAAACGCGTTGTGTCTGTTAAGGCCAAGGTTTACTAATATACCCAACATCTCTCCTGTCCACGGCCGATGTGGGATATGCCTAAGGTGTTACATGTTTGGGCAAAATTTCACCAGTCTCGACCACGACCAAGGTAAGGAAAACACCTATTCCTTTTTCTTATAACGGAGGTAAGATCATAGTACTTTCTCTCACGATTAAAGATAAAATCGAAAGTATTTTACCTCACGACACTCGACCTCGACGTCGTCTAGTTCACACGACCGTCGCATAAAACCATGCGACCTCGACCGACTAACGCGCTAAACGACTGTTATGTTTGTTCACTGTTTAATGCAGGAGTCAACACCATTAATGGACAACGGCTATAATCGACGAAGTCAGTTAAGAACATCTAATCCCGCATTAAAGACGACGACCGTTACGGCAGTTACCAAAGTCCTTAATGATCCAATTAAAGTGCCCGAAGACTATAAATATCAAGGAGAATCATCATTTCAACGGACAGAACACAGATACAACATAGAACATCAGACACAAGCACTCGAACTCTGAAGAACATTTGAGGCACAGAAATCGCTCACAGAAGAATCGCTCTCGACGCACGACATCAGCACACGACACTTCACTTTTACACACGACGCACACTGTTTTACATTAGAAAAACACTTGTTACTTTACATTTTCGAAGTCTTTCCTTCATTTGTATTGTAATCTTTGTACGATCGACACCAGAAACACAAGGACATCGCCCATGTTTGGCGACCATAGTGCAGCGACGACTTCCACAGTCGTCCGCGGTTTTTTTTTCCTCGTTGAGGTTTTTCCCGCGTCACCAAAATCTCTGTCTCATTTATATTTTCGTCTTTGTCGCACGCTTTTGTCGAATGATTCCTTTCTTTAGTTGTTAAAGTCCACATCGACCTTAAGTTGTACTTTGGTGCGATTTTTGGCATTAACAGGCATCATCGGTTTTGTGGAAGGGAGTGACGTTAAGATCTATGGGAAGGGATATCGAGTACCATTGTTTTTAGGCAAGTCTGATGTTGGTCAAAAGAGTGAAGAATCCATGATTAGGGATTCAAGTTTTTATAATAGAAAGATAGTAACAAGTCATGGTCATTCTTTTTTCTTAATTTTTAGGTTTTTCTAAGGAGGTTGTGGGTGCAGAAATTTACAAGAAAGACACCATGGCTTCTTATTTATTGTTAGAAAATTAGTTGTTGGATCGCGTACGTATGTATCAATATGTCTTGCCATATATATATATATATGTATATAGGCTGGGTATCAAATACAAACCAAATGGATTGTACAAACCCGTACAAACTTAATCTACCTTCATGAATCTGCAATTTATATAATTTGGCTTCATGAATCTATATTTTGGCTTCATGAATATAAAATTTGGCTTCATGAATATATAATTTGGCTTCATGAATCTATATTTTCCGGCGGAGCCCTAAAATACCCTTATGGATATAAAAAAAGAAGTTATGGATATAAAAAAAATTACGTGATTGGTGGAGATGAAAAAATATGCTAAAAGCCCTAAAATACCCTTATGGATAAAAAAAGAAGTTACGTGATTGGTGGATATGAGTTTGTACAGTTTGTACAAACCATTTGGTTTGTACCCGATACCACCCCTATATATATATATATATATATATATATATATATATATAGAGAGAGAGAGAGAGAGAGAGAGAGAGAGAGAGAGAGAGAGAGAGAGAGAGAGAGAGAGAACGTTTCATGTGAAAACATTTGTTTAATTGAAAACTATGAAACCCACATCTCTACCTTAGATCTAATCAATCAATGGTCTATATTAATTCAACCTATTTATGTTAACATTGTTATTTTTTTATTAATAAATAATTGAAATAATGAAACAGAAGGGTAAACATGTCATTTTATCTCCTGTTTTGAAATAAGGAAAGCGGATTTCATCCCCCTTTTTCAGTGACGTGATTATTTTAAAAAACTAACAAGGTTTTCAAGACCATCTTCGCTGATTTCATCGCCCATGATTCGCCTAAAACGAAACCAAAAACTGAAATTTCATCGTTTTCATTCTGGTTATCAAGACCTGAAGATCATCTTTAAGTATATTCATCGCGTCAAGAGGGTGATGAACCGAAGACGAACGGATTTAAAACGGAGATGGATGGAGATGAAACGGATATGAACCAGATATGAACGGAGATGAACGAAAATGAAACAGAGATGAACGGAGATGAAACGGATATGAACCAGAGATGAATCGGAGATGAACGAAGATGAAACAACTCGATCTGCGACATGGTTGGATGAATCCTTCCCAGCGGTACGATTGGTGAAACCCTAGAATCCTTGGACGAATCCTTCCCTGCATTTTATGAACCGGAGATGAATCGGAGACCTTTAGTCGGTGGCAATCCCGAAGCGTCGTCAAGAAAATCGGATTCTTCATGTGCTTGGAGTCCACCGATGAGTAAGCCCCCTACGTGTTGCCGATGCAGACCACCACCTCCGCCTGGATGTTTTGGATGCAGTTATTGAATTAAAATTGATTAAAAAAAGAGATTATATTTCCCTAAATAAAAAATTAAATCGGTTATTCCAAAAATAAGTAAAACAAAATCCTTCCATAATTAACAACATTGTAACAAAATGACGATATTGCCCATGAATTAAATTAACCGAAAATGATACAAGAAAAAATCTGATTGGTCGGAGGTGGTTAAAGTTTTCAAAGTTAGTGTGGTTTTCATAATATCCTTCCCCTATATATATATATATATATATTTATATTTATATATATATATATATATTACGTAGACTTGGAATCATGTGATTTTGTGAGATCTGTGAGACCATATGTTTATACTTGAAACTTCACAACAAAATACTGTGAAGGTAACTTTCACAGTGTTTCTACTGTGAAGGTTCAGATTTTGTTTTACATTCACAGTATCTTGTTATGAAGTTTTAAGTGTAAAAATGTTGTCTCATTGGTCTCACGAAAACGGATTGGTCTTACACGAACCCAACCCGTATTATATTATGTATACATACATAATTATTGAATACCATGGGAGATCTGGAATGCTTTTGACATTACTACGAATTATAGCATTAATTAACCATATATATATATATATATATATATATATATATATATATATATATATATATATATAGAGAGAGAGAGAGAGAGAGGTAGGTTCATTTGCTAACCTCCCATTTTGTATTAACTTCATCTTAGCCATTCATTTTCTTGTTAATGGTTGAGATTAAAACCATTTATTAATTAATTAAGAAATTAAGTCGTGTAATTACTTCTCCCCCATTGAACACAAATGAAGAGGGTAATTTTGGAATTTGACACAACCTACTTTTTTCCATTAATTAAGTCGTGTAATTAATGTTCCTATAGTTAAACATATTGTTCCTATGTTCAATCCAATTTAACTAGTTAACTACTATTCCATTTAGAGCATGTAATATTGATGTCACATCATGTATGATATGCAAATATTAAGGCTATGCATAAACAAGGATGAAACATAAGCCTAAGTGAACCTATATGAACAATATATATTTGTTATATTTGTTCATGTTCAAATGAACATCTACGTCTACTCTCTCTTCAACGTCGTTGAAAACACCTTGATCACTCATGTTCATGATGCAACAATAAGAATTCAAACACTAATTTGATAGAAAAGACTACAAAATATTTGAGAAATAATAATATAGCTAGAATCAAGGAGATTTTGATTTTTGTAACTCCCTTAATAAATCAATGTAATAAAATAAAAACATGGAATTCCATCCATGCCCCTATTTAATGGTTATGTATAAATTTGAAACCACCAACTAAAATGGATTCCTATTGGTTGAATGGAGTTAATAAAGTTAACACAAAATAGGAGGTTAACAAATGAATTCAACCCTATATAGATATATATATATATATATACAAGGGTGGAGGCAACTAATAGCAAGGGTTAGCAACTGCTAACCCTCAAATTTTCAAAAACATATTTGATATAATAATTTTTTCATACTATACAATTGTAGACTGAGTTTATTTCTATTTAATTAGGTTTTGGGCCCACAAAGGCATTAATTTAATATTGGGTTGGATTTTTAATTAGGTATCCCATTAAGCGTACACGTGTATTAGTTTTTATAAAATAAGGTCTACATGAAAAGAAGTCTCCCAAATTAAAATCCCAACTTTTAGCGGAGATGTCGATTCCAAGTTTACACGTTCTAATCCTTGTACTTCAACAAAGTTTTCTAACTTTTAAGGAAATCACTGATCTTGCACAAAAAATGATTGAAACAAAAAGGAATAAAATGTTTTCTCTCTTATATTTGCTTATAAAAATAGCAATGGTGTTACATGTCGCGACTATAACAATTGAAAGGGCATTTTCAGCAATGAACATTGTGAATAATATGTTTGCACAATAGAATGAGTGACCAATGGATGGACAATTGCTTGATTTCTTATTGAAAATGATATTTTTGTTGAGGTAGATAATAAAAACATCATAGATAAATTTCAGAAAATGAAACATGTCATTGTTGAAATTGTATAGGTTGGAGTTTCAAGAATATATGATCATTATTTATAATTACTGCTCCTCCTAGACCAAAATCCTGGCTCCGCCACTATATATATATATTAATAACTTCTTTTGTACATATAATTTAAGTGAAACTTGATAGTTTATTATTGATTAATTAAATTTCATAAAGTATATATATATATATATATAGGGAAAAGTTCAATAGAGAAGTGCAAATATTTAGAGAAGTAGAGAAGTAAAAAAACACGGGTCCGTTCATATATGAACGTTCATATATAAACAGTCATATATGAACGTTCATAAATGAACGTTCATATAACAGTCATATATGAACGTTCATATATGAACGGACCCGTGTTTTTTTACTTCTCTATTGAACCTAAGGTTATATATATATATATATATATATATTAATAACTTCTTTTGTACATATAATTTAAGTGAAACTTGATCGTTTATCATTGATTAATTAAATTGCATAAAGAAATTAACACACAATCCCATGGCTAACCATTTGACATCTCATTATTTCATAATGAGAAAGGCTAAAACACATTTTTAATACGAGACAAAAATAGTGTTTTAACATTAGCTTTTATGACTTCAAAAAAAGAACTCGACTTTTCAACTAACGTTTATAATGTTCTTTAGGGGTGCGTTTGGTACGCAGACAGGATAGAACAGAACAGGATGGGACATGACAGAACAATTGTTCAACGTTTGGTAGACAGAACTAGACAAAACATAACAGATTAACATTAGATAAAATACAATAAATAAAATTTAAATAATGAATAAAATATAAAATAAAACGTCTATTTGATGTTTTAGAAGGGAATTAGATTTTATTTTGAGGTTATATTGGTAAAACATAAGTTTGTTACAAGCATTTAAGCTACCTTAAAGGTGCCCCATGAGAAAAAAATCATGGATCCGCCACTGCATGTACGTTAATGAATGACAAAGGAATGTCGTGTCCTTGTTTGTTTTCTAAAGTTGGATCAAGTGATCATCAATATGAAATGTTTACAATTGTGTTTGAGTTGTATATATGCAACTTTCATATATAAATTTTGAAAGTTGGTTATATTTGTTCCAAAATTATATATAATGAATTTGCGGTTGCATATAACAATAAAACTCTAAAGAAAATGCAAGTGTCCTTCTTACGAAAGCGTCATTTTCCATATCTAACAATCCGTCATACGTTTTCTAGGTAAAAAATTCAATCGTCATAAACCATTTTCTTCTATTACTTTGTTGATATGGTCAATTGCTTCATATAACAACCGTTGTGGGTGTTTTAACATAGGTTTCTTCTTGGTCTTGGTCTTGAGAAACTTCATTTGTAAGCAATTGACGAAAAGAGTACTCATTGACTAGTACTTGGTACTTTTCTTCCGGTTTGGCCACTATGTTTTATTTGATATCACCGCAAAACAAATGACTTTTACCTACAAAATTTATCCAGATAATTTTTCGTCGGTGATTACCCACGGATTACCCAATAAATATCAATGGTTCGGTAGAATCCGATATTTTTCGAGAAAATACTCATGGATCACCCAGAGAATATCTGAGTAATCTGTCACTGATTTGCATTACCCACAAAAAATTTACCCACCAACTGCGTATAAAACCCAAAACAACTTTTTATAGAAGTCATATTTGTAGTAGTCGACGGTTTGTAACAAATCACACTTTAGCGACATATTTTCCAGGGAAAAGTTCGTTCCATCAGCAAACTTGTCACGATCAATTTACTTAGCACATTGAACCCTAATATATCATATATTAAGGAAAGTATAGTGGGTACAATTAAGTCACAAAATTTACATTAGATCATGCATCAATCTGAGTTTTGCTCTGACCCCGACCTCACATATATACTCGGCCTGTCATTGCACTTGGGTCATACGCTTACACTCGGTGCCTTTGGCGTGTAGCTCAGTTGGCAAAGGGGTGGGGTGACTTTGCCCAAATACGCTTACACTCGGTACAATTAGATGTGCGAGAAAGTTTAGTATAGTCGAATAACAGGTATCATTGCATCTGATAAGTTAGCAACACATAATATTTCAACAATTAAGACACTACAAAACAGATTGGCTTTTCCGACGGCCAAATCCGTCGGAAAACGACATTACCGACGGATTTCCGACAGATAAGGCCGTCAAATAGTCCCTGGCCAGAAAACGAGATTTCCGACGGATGAGGATTTTCCGTTGGGAATCCGTCGATCCAATTTTCCTAATTTTTAAACTCCACACGCTTAATCAGATTTTCTTAATCTAAAAAATTAACTTTCCGACGGATTTTTAATATATTTTTAATATAATTTGATAATTAAAATAGTTTTTATTTATATACGGAAAAAAATCAAAAAACATTTCCAACGGAATATTCCGTCGAAAATTATTATTATTTTTTATTTTTTTAATAATTATAAAAATAATTAAAAATTAATTAAAAATTAAAATTTTAAATTTATGTAAATTCTTAAAAACTGCTAAAATCTGAATGCAAATACCATAGATTAATTAAAGCCCTCCAACGAGTTCTTGTGCATAATAAATACAAATTCTCCTAATTGTTCGATAAACAGAATTTAAATACGTTAGTTCAAGTAACAAGAGTTTAACAACCAAACATCAACACTATGGTGGGGGAGGCGGAAACTGGGATGGAGTAAACTGACTTTGGCTTAACCTTTTCACCAAATCCATCACGTCCTAAATGAGTAAAAGATGAATGCAAACTAGAACAGCAAAATAGAAATCGATGCTGGAATCGATGCTAAAAACGAACAACACAGTAGAAATCGTTGCTGGCATCACTAGTTAAAATAGAACAGCAAAATCGATACTGGAATCGATGCTAAAAATGAACAGAAAATCGAACATCGAACAGAAAAATGAACAGAAAAACGAACATCTTTACAGTTTACACTAAAAATCGATGAAGCTTTAAACTAGAAATCGAAAATCAAGCAGGAGCAGACCTGAAAATCGAGCAGGAGATGGAGATGGGTGGTTCACTTGTTCTTGTTCGTTCGACCGTGAGGTCTGAAGATAACTTCGCGGCGGTGGCCAGAGGCTGAGCAGATAACGTGAGGTGAGAACCGGACGGTGGCCGGTGGCTGAGCGGACGGTGGCCGGCGGAGTGCGTGAGGTGAGTGCGTGCGGTGAGAGAAAGAAGAGGCTGAGCGGACGGTGGCCGGCGTGAGGTGAGTGTGTGCGGTGAGAGAAAGAAGAGGCTGAGAGTTTAGGCCTTAGGGTTTCGTGAGAGTGAGAAGTGAGAGAAGAGGGAAAGAGTGATGGGTTTAGTTGAGTGTGAGAAGTGAGAGAAGAGGGAAACGTGATTTAGGTGTTTTAATTTTAAGTGTTTTGAAAATTTTCTGGTTTATTAAATAAAGGGAAATTAATTAAAATGCCATAAGTTTGAAAGAGACTTACCAAAATACCCCAAAAAATTAATTTCTTACCAAAATGCCCTTTTTTCCCGCGATAAGAGCCTGCTATCGCGGACAGGGACCAATTGTGAAAATTTTTGCAAGATATATTTACACTTTCAGTCCCTGGCCCCCGCGATCGAGGCCCGCGATGGCCCGCTATGGGGACTGAAAGTGTAAATAATCTTGCAAAATTTTACACTTTCAGTCCCTGCCCGCTATAGAGGGCTCCCTCCGCGGAAAAAAAGGGCATTTTGGTAAGAAATTAATTTTTTGGGGTATTTTGGTAACTCACTTTCAAACTTGTGGCATTTTAATTAATTTCCCTTAAATAAACATACAAAAAAATTCAGGTTTAATAAATTTGATTTTTTTTTCTCACATGATTATTGTTAACATTTTTATTATTAATTTAATTATTATTATTTTTGGAATTTTAATTTTATTCTTAGCATTATTTACTATATTATTATTATTATTAGGGAAAAGTACACTAAAACCCAACGGACTTTCACATTAGGAATGATTAAGTCCTTGGACAATTTTTTGGAACAAATAAACCATTGCACTTTTCAGAACCTGTTAAATAAACCATTGGACTTTCTAAAACCTGTTACATACATCCTTATGACTTATAAAATTGGTTAGTATGATAAAAATACTTCAAAAATTTCTTACAAATTAAATTCTTTTCACATAATAAAAAAAATCCAATAAAAAGTAGGTTCAAACGACTTATAATGTGTTGCAGATCAAGTGTATCGACCAAGAGAGACCGAAAGATCAACTGTAATCCCAAATAAAAGGATGGCCAAAGCAAGGAAGTTGATCAAATAACTTTCTCTGTTGTTGGTAAGCTGCATGAAGGTAAACTTCTGCATCAGTCCGCTTTCGGCTGCACATATCGCCATATATAACAAAGTTCTTCCTCCGAACACGTGCCATGGCGATAACCTTGCTCTTGTCACCGCCGATGCTTTTGGAAACACAAATAAACTGAATCCGAATAGCCACTGCCCAAAAGATAGAAGGAATTAACAAGCAAACTAGTGTAGACCTATAAACTTAAGTCCTATAAAATCTTCTATTAGGACTCTTAAACATTTTAAACGTCCTATAGACGTAATGTTGTTGTATTGCATATAGTGTGTTGATGGTCGTATTAATGTCCAATTAAGTACTTTATTAATTAGGACAGGGCATGTTGGTGTAGCGAAAATGACAAATGAAGATTACCTGCAAGATGAAGATACAGAATGTGCCAATGCCAATCCAAGAATGCAAGCTATACATATCGACTATATTCACCTTATCATGGAACTTGAATGCTGCATGTATCCCCAAAACGAGAGCGGATAGGTTCAAAAACCTGTGTATGAACTTCTGTGTTACCCTATCTGCTATCTGCTGGTACGCCATCATCGTTGCATGTTCCAATAACGGAGAGAAATTAATAGCATTATTTCAATCGAAAAGAAATAAGAATTTAAGAAAAAAAAACATACTTTCACCGGTGAGGAAGATGAATCCAAAGAACATAAGGAAAAAAGAATACTGAGTTTAATTAATTTGGTAATTAAGCATATATTCATAATGAATGGGAGTGATTTACATTGAATACACGGTATGGATTTGATGAATCAAGATCACGATAATGCAACAACCAAACAAGCATGAGGATATTTGCTAAGATATCGAAGATGTGTGCTGATACTGTGATTCTAGAGGCGGTCCCCTAGAAGGTCTCTCGAGAAATGGCATAATAGTCCATTGTAAATGAATATCGAGTGGCGAGTGGTTTTCTGTGGACTAATTACTTGAGTTGTTATATATATGGATATGGATGGTGTTGTTTAGATATGATATGATGTTGTGAATAAATAGTGTGACAGAAGAGAACAAAACCCAAAATCATGTAATTGATGATGCATATACACACTGTTTTTTAGGGCAGAAAAAAGAGAGCAAAACCCAAAATCATGTAATTGATGATAGAGATAGAGCTATACTGTTTGTACGATATTCAGACCTGGAGGGCGACTGGTATGCGGCGACGATATGCAGCAGGGGCGGCGACGATATGCAGCAGGGGAGACGGCGAGTGGTGTGCAGCCGGCGATATGCAGCAGGGGCGCCGCCGGCGGAGTGTGCGCCGGTGGGATGTGCAGTGGGGGGTCGTGTAATTGGATGAGAAAAATGAAGAAATGGATTTAGGGTTTTTTTAAAAATAAATTTGTAATTTACCTGTTTTTGAGGTTGCAGGTTACCATTAGGATCTATTTGATATGTTTTCAAAAGTGTAAGGATATATTTAGTATTTTTTTAAATG
The DNA here is from genome assembly GCA_033807775.1 of Saussurea involucrata. Classification (NCBI taxonomy): domain Eukaryota; kingdom Viridiplantae; phylum Streptophyta; class Magnoliopsida; order Asterales; family Asteraceae; genus Saussurea; species Saussurea involucrata. The sequence continues at coordinate 85,747,696 of CM066313.1, forward strand.
TGCAATGGTTTATTTGTTCTAAAAAATTGTCCAAGGACTTAATCATTCCTAATGTGAAAGTCCGTTGGGTTTTAGTGTACTTTTCCCTTATTATTATTATTATTATTATTATTATTAAATAATACTGATAATATTATTATTACAGGTTAAAACAAAAAAATTGAATTAAACCCGTTAAAGTCGAACAAAACCGAATAAAAACCATCTTCAACTGCTATAATCGAATAAAACTTATTTAAAACCTAATTTAATCGAATAACCCAATAGATCCACTAAACGAAATTGAACCGATCAAAACTCAATTGAACATATAAGCCCAATAGAACTTATCATAGTCCAGTAGAACTCATTAAGCCTAGTAGAACCCATTATGATCGTTGGTGACTTATTAAGGCACAATAACACTAGTCATGATTTATTATGTGTGGGTACACGTATCGAGTGCATAAATGCATGTGTGATGTATTAGGGTCAATTAAACAACTAAGAACCACTAGCCTCCGATATGAACCACTAAACAAACCATTATAAGCCACTATGCTATTTTATGGCTTATTAAGGCCCAATAATACAAACGGTGACTTATTACATGCTTTGATACACGTATCAACTACATATATGTATGTGTTGTGTATTAGGGTCAATTAAACAACTAACCACTACTATACCCCGATATGAACCACTAAACCACCATTATAGTCAAATATGACATTTTATGATTTATTAAAGCCTCACAAGTAGTGACTTATTACGTACTTGTGTACACTTTCGGATTGCATAGATGCATGAGTTGTGTATTAGGGTCCATTAGACAACTAACCACCATTAGACCACTATGTGAACCACTAGACCACCATTATAGCCAATTATGACATTTTATGACTTATTAAGACACAATAACACAAGTGGTTACAATTGTGTGCTTGTGTACACATATCGACTACATACATCATGCATGTGTTGTCTATTAGGGTAAACTAGACAACTAACCACCATTATACCCCCACATGAACCACTAAACCACTGTTATAGACCAATATAATATTTTACGACTCATTAAGGCCCAATATAATACCACATGTGATTTATTACGTGTATGTTTGTAAATATGTATTACAAATATGCATGTGGAGTGTAGTTGGTTCGATAAGACAATTAAGACACACTATAGTCTAATACCAACCACTAAGCCACAATAAACCCTACAAAGACCAATTTGACATGAATAAGTATTTATGGACATGAATTGTGGAAAAAAAACACAAAAACGTAATTTTTTTAAAACATCTGTCACAAATCCGTCACAAAGTTCATAAAAAAAATATATATATATCTTATTATTTTCCGACGGATTTCCGACGGAAATCTAAAAAAATTAATTTTTTTAATTTTCCGTCGGAAAATAATAAAATTTTTAAAAAAACATTGTCTTTTAAAAAAAATTATAAATATATATTTCAAGAAATTTCCGATGGAAATTTAAAAAAAAATTAAATTTCCATCGGAAAATAATAAGATTTAAAAAAAACATTGATTTTTAAAGTATTAAAAAATATATATTTCAAGAAATTTCCGACAAAAATTTAAAAAAATAATATTTTTAATATTATTATTAATATAATAATAATTATTATTGTAATTTTAATTTTCTTCTTAATAGTATTATTTACTATATTTTATTATTATTAGTATTATTAAATAATACTAATAATATCATTACTACAGGTTAAAACAAAAAAATGAATTAAACCCGTTAAAGTCGAACAAACCCGAATAAAAATCATCTTAAACCGCTATAATCGAACAAAACTTATTTAAAAACAAATTGAATCGAACAACCCAATAGATCCACTAAACTAAATTGAACCGATCAAAACTCAATTGAACCGATAGATGCATGTGTGGTGTATTTGGGTCAATTAGACAACTAAGAACCACTAGCCTCCGATATGAACCACTAAACAAACCATTATAAGCCACTATGCTATTTTATGGCTTATTAAGACCCAATAACACAAGTGGTTACAATTGTGTGCTTGTGTACACATATCGACTGCATACATCATGCATGTGTTGTGTATTAGGGTCAATTAAACAACTAACCACCACTATACCCCGATATGAACCACTAAACCAATTCTAAATGGGAAAAAAAACACATGAAACTTTCGCTACCAGCCGGCCACTAAACCCTCACCCCGGCCTCAAGCCATAACTCCGGCCCCTCGCCATCCCGGTCCGGCAAGTCTAACGACGGTCCAGGACGATACTCCCTGGCCTTGCTGGAACCTCAAGCTTTCTGCCAAGGAGATCAAGCAACGTCAACTCCACCTTGTCCGCACTTCACCTCTCCTCGTCGGAGATCTTCACCTCGTTTCAAATCTCCCCCTTCTTCTCAGGCAACCGGGGTGTTTCGGCACCTCCAGCAACAGCAGATTTTTTCTCTTCTCTCCTCGCCGGATTCTGCGTTTCTTCAGCTTTCAGATCTGGTTTCGATCTGTTTGGATAACCTGTCTCAAGATCCCCTCAAACGCTCAAAACTATCCCCGGATTCTTCACCGGATCTTCAGCTTTCAGATCTGCTTCCGATCTGTTTGGAAAACTTGTCTCAAGATCACATCTCTCGCTCATAAATCTCGCCGGATTCTGCGTTTAATCGTCGGATCTTCTGCCTTCTTGTCAATACAGATCTGTTTGGAAATCTTGTAGCAAGATCTCCTACCTCACTCTCGCAACTCACTCTCTCTATTCTCACTATCGCATCTCACTTTCACACTACCATCCCTCGCAACTCACTCTCTCACTTCCATCTCTCGCAACTCTCTTCTCACACACTCACTCTCAATTCTCGCAAATCGCTCTTACAACCCCTCATCTCTCGCAACCTTCCAGCCCTCGCAACCCACATTTCTCGCAACCTATCTTCTATCGCAACCTCTTGCTGTATAAGTGTCTTGACCATTGTTTTCTTACTGTCGCAACCCTTGTGTCGCAACTGTCTTGACCATCACTTCTTCAGGCTTTGTGAAGAGTGCAGATATTTGGCACATTAAAAAATTAACAATAAAAAATAAAACAAAATAATTAAAATGAATAACTAGTGGATATCTTTAAAGAGTTTAAGGTGCAAATAGCCCAATTCTTCAAGAGGGACTAATTTTCAGCTGCCTTAATCCAAATAAGGGAGCTAAGTAGAGTGTGTTTCACTTATGGCGAATTGGCAGCATGTTGTTAATCGGAAAAATCGAACCGTATTTGATCGAATTGGTCCAAAGGAACGTTCATGGCAACAGTGTAAAAATATGGAGGCGGTAAGTAAGGTCTACACTTCGTTATATGTTACGAATTTCCCGGGTAACCTTAGTAGTGTGGAATTAAAAAGGCTTTGTGAACAATTTGGAGTGGTGATCGATGTTTTTATCTCAAGAAAATTGTCCAAGGTCGGGAAACGTTTTGGGTTTGTTCGTTTCATTAGGGTTACGGATGTGCATGTTCTTATAAGTAAATTGTGTACAATCTGGGTTGGGTCGTTTAAGATGTTTGCTTCGAAGGCTAGGTTCGAACGCACTGCTTTCTCGCTTATACCCAATTCAATCATACCTCCTATGTCGATACCTGTTTTTCCTGTGGAGGAGAAAAAGAGGGCTGGTAACATGCATATTCCGATTGGTGGTGAACCTTTATCCTATGCTTCGGCTGTTATGGGTAAAACTCGCAGATCAGAGGTTGTTAGACCTTTGGAGGAGATTCTCAACCTTACAGTTGGTGACTTTGTAGTGGAAAACGATGAGCGGAATCGGGTTCTTCTTGGTAGGGTAAGCGACTTTCATATCCTACCAAGCCTCGCTGCAATGTGTAAGAGTGAAGGTTTTCATCAAGTTGAGCTTCGCTACGTGGGTGGTTTTTGGGTGATGATTGAATTTAACTCGGACAAAGTTGCCCAAAACTTTAAAAACAACAAAGTTGTGGTCTCTTGGTTTAAGGAGATTTTGCAATGGAATAGAGACTTTGTCTGCTCTGAAAGGCTCGTGTGGATTGATATTGAAGGAGTTCCGTTAAAGGCGTGGAGCAAGGGGAATTTCAAAAAGATCATTAATAAATGGGGTAGTATTGTGTTCATGATGTTTTGGGCGAGAATTTATTCACTAATAGGGTGTGTATTGAAACACGTTTTAGGGGTCTTATTTCAGAAGAATTGGCTGTTAATGTTGAGGGGGTTATGTTCATTGTGCGGCTTAAGGAAGTGGTTGGTTGGTTTCCTTCGTTTAAAGATAAAGAACCCGAGGGAGACGAATCTTTTGAGGATTCTTCCAAGAACAGCTTTGTTGCAGATATGGAATTCGAGGATCGTTCTTCCAATGGGGAAGATATTGGTGAGGATAATTTCTCTTCGGACCCTTTTGAACTACGACATCTTATTTATGATGAGATGAAGAAACCAAATCTCCAAGAGCAATCGGTTCCGGAGGTTGTGGGAGATTGTAATAGCGTTAAGAATGGGGGAGAGCTTACTTCGAATCAGGATGGATTGCACAAGCATGTGGAATCCAATGTGGGAGTTAATTTCTCATACTCGGGTTGTGATGAGTTTGATGATAATTCGCCTGGAGTTGATAAAAATGATGGCCTTGGGCATGTATCGGCGAAGGTCCCTTCCTCTACGGATCTTGTTAACGATGTTGGTATTTATAACGATAAAATCCAGGGGTCCTCGGCTGAGGCCACTTCCCATCCGCCAGGTTTCTCGGATTTTTGTGTTGGGGTTCTTTTGCAACAGAAAGGAAAGCAAAAACATAGCTTGGGATCCTTCTCGGCTAATCATCAAGTGTTGAATTATAAAGAACCTTCTGTCTCCGATGGGGAATTCGTCATAAAGGAGATGGGAAGTGCCATGGGTTTCGATATGGATGGCATGTTGGCGCATCAGAACTGTAGAATAGGAGGTGATAAGGTTTTACCATGAATTGCATGTCTTTGAATATTCAAGGATCGGGTAATGCTGATAAAAGATCGTGGGTCAGCAAGCTTTGTAGCAGATATCGAGTATCCTTCCTTGGGATTCAAGAAACCAAAATTAAGTGTCCTGACTTGTTTTTCATCCGTTCGTTGTGGGGCAACAATTCTTTTGATTTTGCAGCTTCGGATCCTTCTGGATTATCAGGAGGCATTGTGGCGATTTGGGATCCCAACCTTTTTGAGAAATCTTGCTCTTTGTCGCACCCTAATTACATTGCAGTTGAAGGTACTTGGAAGATGTCTAATTCTAGGGTGTTGATGGTAACTGTTTATTTTCCCCAGGAGCTTGACAAAAAGAGGGAGGTTTGGTCTTTGCTCCTTAGGTTGTTTCTTAACTTTGATGGGGGCATTATAGTATTAGGAGACTTTAATGAGGTCCGAGATAGTTCTGAACGTGTTGGCTCGGTCTTTAATTCAGCAGCGGCTCACTCTTTTAATCAATTTATTATTGACGCGGATTTGGTGGATGTTCCTTTTGACGGTGTCAATCTAACTTGGTCGAACAAATGGAGTACGAAGCGTAGCAAGCTGGACCGTTTTCTGGTTTCGGAGGACGTGTTTGGTTTTGCTCCAAACCTCTCATGCAAGATTCTTGAGAAAGGTATTCCGGATCACTACCCTATTCTCCTACATGAGGTATGGCAAGATTTTGGCCCCACTCCCTTCCGATTTTTTAACTCTTGGCTTGATTTGGATGGATTCGATCTGGTGGTAAGGGATTCTTGGAATGTCACTTTCGAGGGGGAGCTTAATGCTATGGTTGTTTTTAAGAAAAAATTGCAACATATTAAGATTAATCTGAAGGCTTGGAATAATGCGAGAAGGCATATTGCGGAGTCGAAAAAACTTGATATGAACAACCAGATCTTGGAGTTGAAGTCGAAAATTGCTAACAATTTAGCTTCTGAAGATGATTTGCGTCTACGCATTACTCTTTTGAAAGAGGCCCGAGTTATTGCGCATGTAGAAAACCGTGACTTTGCTCAAAAGGCTAAGATCAAGTGGGGTATCGAAGGGGATGAGAACAGTAAATTTTTTCATGCTTCGGTCAATCGGCGGAGGCGTCATATGACTGTCCGTGGGGTTATGGTAGATGGCGATTGGAAGGTGGAGGCGAATGTCGTGAAACAGGAGTTTCAGCGTCATTTTGCCTCTCGTTTTTCTAACGGAAGGGCCGGCAAGCGCCCTAAAATTATGTTGTCTCAATTCAAGTGCCTTTCTGGAGGCCAAGTTGCATTTCTAGATGCCCGTTTTTCTTGCGAGGAGATTAAGAATGCGGTTTGGGAATGTGGTACTGACAAGGCGCCTGGCCCTGATGGTTTCTCTTTTAGTTTTTTAAAGAGATACTGGGATCTTTTAAAAGAAGATGTTTTTAATCTTGTCTGGTTTTTTCAAGATGCTGCGATTATACCTAAGGGGTGTAATCCGTCCTTCATTGCTTTAATCCCTAAAGTTAAGGATCCTAAGTTCACGTCAGATTATCGACCAATCAGTCTTATTGGGTGCCAATACAAGATCATTGGAAAATTGCTAGCTAACCGTCTATCTTCGGTTATTGGGTCCATTGTGAGTAGGGAGCAATCAGCGTTTATTAAAGGGAGGCAAATCCTTGATGGACTGTTTATGTTGAATGAAATTATTGGGTATTATAAGGCACTTAAACGGAAACAAATGGTCTTCAAGGTGGATTTTGAGAAGGCGTATGATTCTGTGGCATGGGATTACATTATGGAGGTTATGAGAAAGATGGGGTTTAGCTCCAGGTGGTGTAATTGGATAAGTGCGGCTCTTTCTTCGGCTAGGGCGTCTGTTCTTGTCAATGGGGCGCCTTCTATGGAGTTTGATATTGAACGAGGACTGCGCCAAGGTGATCCCCTCTCGCCTTTTCTCTTTCTGTTGGCTATGGAGGGTTTCCATGTAGGGGTCACGGAGGCCGCTAGGGCCGGTATGTTTCGTGGAGCGTCGATTGGTAGTGGAGGGTTGAAGATCTCACATCTTCTTTATGCAGACGATGCTATTATGCTGTGTGATTGGAGTTTGGAAAATGCTCGTCGGATTGTTCGTATGCTTAAGGTTTTCCAGTTGGCGTCAGGCCTCAAAATTAACCTAAATAAAAGTAAGCTTATTGGAGTAGGAGTTGAGTTTGAGGTGGTTCAGCAATGTGCCCAAGTGATTGGTTGCAATGCTATCAGGATCCCATTCATTTATCTGGGGGTGCCAGTTGGTAGTAATATGAATCGGGTCATTGCTTGGAAACCGGTTATCGATAAATTTGTCTCTAAACTATCAACTTGGAAGGCGAAGTTGCTATCGATAGGCGGTAGGCTTACCTTACTCAAGTCCGTGTTGGGTAGCCTTGGAATATACTACATGTCTGTTTTTAAGGTTCCTGCTGCGGTTTTGAAATCTTTGGAGTCGATTCGGGCTAGATTTTTTTGGGGCGCTGATCTGAGGGAGCGGAAAATGTGTTGGGTGGCTTGGAAGAAAATCATGGTTAGTAAGGATTCTGGTGGTTTGGGGGTAGGCAGCCTATTCTCTCTTAATAGAGCCTTAATGTTTAAATGGTGGTGGCGTCTTATTGATGATCCGAATAGTTTATGGGCGCGTGTTATTAATGGCGTGCATGGGGGAGAATCCCGAATGTGTACCAGTATGGGTGGCCATAGCATCTGGTTTTCGATTGTACGGGCTTTGGATCATCTAACGGGTCGCGGAGTTGACCTAAAAAGCTTCTGTAATAGGAAGGTGGGTAATGGTCACAATACTAGATTTTGGCTGGATAAGTGGTTGGGAAATTGTCCGTTAAAAGACAGGTTCCACAGAATTTTCGCTTCAGACTCAAACTCGCAGGCCATGGTGGTGGATCGAAACTCTGAGGAGAAATTGCGCTTTTTATGTCCCCCGAGGGCGAGAGCTGGAATTAGGTCTTCCCAATGGGAGGGTCTCCTTAATGAGTTGCAGCGATTCTCTTTTTCGGAGATGAGAGACAGATTGGTGTGGGATTTAGATATCTCGGGGTCTTATGTGGTGGCTTCCGCGAGACATTACATGGACTCCTTCTTTCTTGCATACACAGACACCCATACGAGATGGAATATCCTTGTGCCTATCAAGCTTAACATCCTTATTTGGCGAATTGGGTGGAACAAAATTCCTACTCGGATTAACCTTCGAGATAAAGGAGTGGATTTGGATTCAGTTTTGTGCCCTGTTTGTTCTGATGTTGGTGAGTCTACAGAACATTTATTTGTTGGATGTCCGCTTCTTGCTCCTCTGTGGCGTCGGATTTCGTTGTGGTGGGAGATTGATCTTCCACCGCTGATGTCAGTGCATAATCTGATCACTTGGGCTGACGGGGCCCCTTGGAAGCCTGCCTACAGACAAATTTTTGATGCGGTAGTGATCTCCACCTTTTGGAGCGTGTGGAGCTACACGAACAATCTTATCTTTGGAACGGAAAAACCTAAGAGAGACATTATTTTTGATGACATCGTTTCAAATTCTTTCTTCTGGATTAGCAATAGGAAGAAAAACTGTAACTTTAGTTGGGATAGATGGTTATGTTGTCCCAATTTAGCTATTTTGTAATTCTCTCTAGCCCCTTGCTAGAGTTTTAATAAAATCCTGCCGTTCAAAAAAAAAACCACCATTATAGTCAAATATGTCATTTTATGATTTATTAAAGCCTAATAACACAAGTAGTGACTTATTACGTGCTTGTGTACACTTTCGGATTGCATAGATGCATGCGTTGTGTATTAGGGTCCGTTAGACAACAAACCACCATTAGACCACTATGTGAACCACTAGACCACCATTATAGCCAATTATGACATTTTATGACTTATTAAGACACAATAACACAAGTGGTTACAATTGTGTGCTTGTGTACACATATCGACTACATACATCATGCATGTGTTGTCTATTAGGGTAAACTAGACAACTAACCACCATTATACCCCCACATGAACCACTAAACCGTTGTTATAGACCAATATAATATTTTACGACTCATTAAGGCCCAATATAATACCACATGTGATTTATTACGTGTATGTTTGTAAATATGTATTACAAATATGCATGTGGAGTGTAGTTGGTTCGATAAGACAATTAAGACACACTATAGTCTAATACCAACCACTAAGCCACAATAAACCCTACAAAGACCAATTTGACATGAATAAGTATTTATGGACATGAATTGTGGAAAAAAAACACAAAAACATAATTTTTTTTAAAAATCCGTCACAAAGTTCATAAAAATATATATATTTCAAGAAATTTCCGACGGAAATTTAAAAATATTTCCGTCGGAAATCCGTCGGAAAATAATAAGATTTTTAAAAAAACTTTGACTTTTAAAAAAATTTATAAATATATATTTCAAGAAGTTTCCGACGGATTTCCGACAGAAATTTAAAAATATTTTTTTTTAAAATTTCCGTCGGAAATCCGTCGGAAAATAATAAGATTTTTAAAAAAACATTGACTTTAAAAAAAATTATAAATATATATTTCAAGAAATTTCCGACGGATTTCCGACGGAAATTTAAAAATATTATTTTTTTAAATTTCCGTCGGAAATCCGTCGGAAAATAATAAGATTTTAAAAAAACATTGATTTTTAAAGAATTAAAAAAATATATCTTATTATTTTCCGCCTGGCCCTGATGGTTTCTCTTTTAGTTTTTTTAAAGAGATACTGAGATCTTTTAAAAGAAGATGTTTTTAATCTTGTCTGGTTTTTTCAAGATGCTGCGATTATACCTAAGGGGTGTAATCCGTCCTTCATTGCTTTAATCCCTAAAGTTAAGGATCCTAAGTTCACGTCAGATTATCGACCAATCAGTCTTATTGGGTGCCAATGCAAGATCATTGGAAAATTGCTAGCTAACCGTCTATCTTCGGTTATTGGGTCCATTGTGAGTAGGGAGCAATCAGCGTTTATTAAAGGGAGGCAAATCCTTGATGGACCGTTTATGTTGAATGAAATTATTGGGTATTATAAGGCACTTAAACGGAAACAAATGGTCTTCAAGGTGGATTTTGAGAAGGCGTATGATTCTGTGGCATGGGATTACATTATGGAGGTTATGAGAAAGATGGGGTTTAGCTCCAGGTGGTGTAATTGGATAAGTGCGGCTCTTTCTTCGGCTAGGGCGTCTGTTCTTGTCAATGGGGCGCCTTCTATGGAGTTTGATATTGAACGAGGACTGCGCCAAGGTGATCCCCTCTCGCCTTTTCTCTTTCTGTTGGCTATGGAGGGTTTCCATGTAGGGGTCACGGAGGCCGCTAGGGCCGGTATGTTTCGTGGAGCATCGATTGGTAGTGGAGGGTTGAAGATCTCACATCTTCTTTATGCAGACGATGCTATTATGCTGTGTGATTGGAGTTTGGAAAATGCTCGTCGGATTGTTCGTATGCTTAAGGTTTTCCAGTTGGCGTCAGGCCTCAAAATTAACCTAAATAAAAGCAAGCTTATTGGAGTAGGAGTTGAGTTTGAGGTGGTTCAGCAATGTGCCCAAGTGATTGGTTGCAATGCTATCAGGATCCCATTCATTTATCTGGGGGTGCCAGTTGGTAGTAATATGAATCGGGTCATTGCTTGGAAACCGGTTATCGATAAATTTGTCTCTAAACTATCAACTTGGAAGGCGAAGTTGCTATCGATAGGCGGTAGGCTTACCTTACTCAAGTCCGTGTTGGGTAGCCTTGGAATATACTACATGTCTGTTTTTAAGGTTCCTGCTGCGGTTTTGAAATCTTTGGAGTCGATTCGGGCTAGATTTTTTTGGGGCGCTGATCTGAGGGAGCGGAAAATGTGTTGGGTGGCTTGGAAGAAAATCATGGTTAGTAAGGATTCTGGTGGTTTGGGGGTAGGCAGCCTATTCTCTCTTAATAGAGCCTTAATGTTTAAATGGTGGTGGCGTCTTATTGATGATCCGAATAGTTTATGGGCGCGTGTTATTAATGGCGTGCATGGGGGAGAATCCCGAATGTGTACCAGTATGGGTGGCCATAGCATCTGGTTTTCGATTGTACGGGCTTTGGATCATCTAACGGGTCGCGGAGTTGACCTAAAAAGCTTCTGTAATAGGAAGGTGGGTAATGGTCACAATACTAGATTTTGGCTGGATAAGTGGTTGGGAAATTGTCCGTTAAAAGACAGGTTCCACAGAATTTTCGCTTCAGACTCAAACTCGCAGGCCATGGTGGTGGATCGAAACTCTGAGGAGAAATTGCGCTTTTTATGTCCCCCGAGGGCGAGAGCTGGAATTAGGTCTTCCCAATGGGAGGGTCTCCTTAATGAGTTGCAGCGATTCTCTTTTTCGGAGATGAGAGACAGATTGGTGTGGGATTTAGATATCTCGGGGTCTTATGTGGTGGCTTCCGCGAGACATTACATGGACTCCTTCTTTCTTGCATACACAGACACCCATACGAGATGGAATATCCTTGTGCCTATCAAGCTTAACATCCTTATTTGGCGAATTGGGTGGAACAAAATTCCTACTCGGATTAACCTTCGAGATAAAGGAGTGGATTTGGATTCAGTTTTGTGCCCTGTTTGTTCTGATGTTGGTGAGTCTGCAGAACATTTATTTGTTGGATGTCCGCTTCTTGCTCCTCTGTGGCGTCGGATTTCGTTGTGGTGGGAGATTGATCTTCCACCGCTGATGTCAGTGCATAATCTGATCACTTGGGCTGACGGGGCCCCTTGGAAGCCTGCCTACAGACAAATTTTTGATGCGGTAGTGATCTCCACCTTTTGGAGCGTGTGGAGCTACAAGAACAATCTTATCTTTGGAACGGAAAAACCTAAGAGAGACATTATTTTTGATGACATCGTTTCAAATTCTTTCTTCTGGATTAGCAATAGGAAGAAAAACTGTAACTTTAGCTGGGATAGATGGTTATGTTGTCCCAATTTAGCTATTTTGTAATTCTCTCTAACCCCTTGCTAGAGTTTTAATAAAATCCTGCCGTTCAAAAAAAACCACCATTATAGTCAAATATGTCATTTTATGATTTATTAAAGCCTAATAACACAAGTAGTGACTTATTACGTGCTTGTGTACACTTTCGGATTGCATAGATGCATGAGTTGTGTATTAGGGTCCATTAGACAACTAACCACCATTAGACCACTATGTGAACCACTAGACCACCATTATAGCCAATTATGACATTTTATGACTTATTAAGACACAATAACACAAGTGGTTACAATTGTGTGCTTGTGTACACATATCTACTACATACATCATGCATGTGTTGTCTATTAGGGTAAACTAGACAACTAACCACCATTATACCCCCACATGAACCACTAAACCGTTGTTATAGACCAATATAATATTTTACGACTCATTAAGGCCCAATATAATACCACATGTGATTTATTACGTGTATGTTTGTAAATATGTATTACAAATATGCATGTGGAGTGTAGTTGGTTCGATAAGACAATTAAGACACACTATAGTCTAATACCAACCACTAAGCCACAATAAACCCTACAAAGACCAATTTGACATGAATAAGTATTTATGGACATGAATTGTGGAAAAAAAAAACACAAAAACGTAATTTTTTTTTAAAATCCGTCACAAAGTTCATAAAAAATATATATTTCAAGAAATTTCCGACGGAAATTTAAAAATATTTCCGTCGGAAATCCGTCGGAAAATAATAAGATTTTTAAAAAAACTTTGACTTTTAAAAAAATTTATAAATATATATTTCAAGAAGTTTCCGACGGATTTCCGACAGAAATTTAAAAATATTATTTTTTTAAATTTCCGTCGGAAAATAATAAGATTTTTAAAAAAACATTGACTTTAAAAAAAATATAAATATATATTTCAAGAAATTTCCAACGGATTTCCGACGGAAATTTAAAAATATTATTTTTTTAAATTTCCGTCAGAAATCCGTCGAAAAATAATAAGATTTTAAAAAAAACATTGATTTTTAAAGAATTAAAAAAATATATCTTATTATTTTCCGCCTGGCCCTGATGGTTTCTCTTTTAGTTTTTTAAAGAGATACTGGGATCTTTTAAAAGAAGATGTTTTTAATCTTGTCTGGTTTTTTCAAGATGCTGCGATTATACCTAAGGGGTGTAATCCGTCCTTCATTGCTTTAATCCCTAAAGTTAAGGATCCTAAGTTCACGTCAGATTATCGACCAATCAGTCTTATTGGGTGCCAATACAAGATCATTGGAAAATTGCTAGCTAACCGTCTATCTTCGGTTATTGGGTCCATTGTGAGTAGGGAGCAATCAGCGTTTATTAAAGGGAGGCAAATCCTTGATGGACCGTTTATGTTGAATGAAATTATTGGGTATTATAAGGCACTTAAACGGAAACTAATGGTCTTCAAGGTGGATTTTGAGAAGGCGTATGATTCTGTGGCATGGGATTACATTATGGAGGTTATGAGAAAGATGGGGTTTAGCTCCAGGTGGTGTAATTGGATAAGTGCGGCTCTTTCTTCGGCTAGGGCGTCTGTTCTTGTCAATGGGGCGCCTTCTATGGAGTTTGATATTGAACGAGGACTGCGCCAAGGTGATCCCCTCTCGCCTTTTCTCTTTCTGTTGGCTATGGAGGGTTTCCATGTAGGGGTCACGGAGGCCGCTAGGGCCGGTATGTTTCGTGGAGCGTCGATTGGTAGTGGAGGGTTGAAGATCTCACATCTTCTTTATGCAGACGATGCTATTATGCTGTGTGATTGGAGTTTGGAAAATGCTCGTCGGATTGTTCGTATGCTTAAGGTTTTCCAGTTGGCGTCAGGCCTCAAAATTAACCTAAATAAAAGCAAGCTTATTGGAGTAGGAGTTGAGTTTGAGGTGGTTCAGCAATGTGCCCAAGTGATTGGTTGCAATGCTATCAGGATCCCATTCATTTATCTGGGGGTGCCAGTTGGTAGTAATATGAATCGGGTCATTGCTTGGAAACCGGTTATCGATAAATTTGTCTCTAAACTATCAACTTGGAAGGCGAAGTTGCTATCGATAGGCGGTAGGCTTACCTTACTCAAGTCCGTGTTGGGTAGCCTTGGAATATACTACATGTCTGTTTTTAAGGTTCTGCTGCGGTTTTGAAATCTTTGGAGTCGATTCGGGCTAGATTTTTTTGGGGCGCTGATCTGAGGGAGCGGAAAATGTGTTGGATGGCTTGGAAGAAAATCATGGTTAGTAAGGATTCTGGTGGTTTGGGGGTAGGCAGCCTATTCTCTCTTAATAGAGCCTTAATGTTTAAATGGTGGTGGCGTCTTATTGATGATCCGGATAGTTTATGGGCGCGTGTTATTAATGGCGTGCATGGGGGAGAATCCCGAATGTGTACCAGTATGGGTGGCCATAGCATCTGGTTTTCGATTGTACGGGCTTTGGATCATCTAACGGGTCGCGGAGTTGACCTAAAAAGCTTCTGTAATAGGAAGGTGGGTAATGGTCACAATACTAGATTTTGGCTGGATAAGTGGTTGGGAAATTGTCCGTTAAAAGACAGGTTCCACAGAATTTTCGCTTCAGACTCAAACTCGCAGGCCATGGTGGTGGATCGAAACTCTGAGGAGAAATTGCGCTTTTTATGTCCCCCGAGGGCGAGAGCTGGAATTAGGTCTTCCCAATGGGAGGGTCTCCTTAATGAGTTGCAGCGATTCTCTTTTTCGGAGATGAGAGACAGATTGGTGTGGGATTTAGATATCTCGGGGTCTTATGTGGTGGCTTCCGCGAGACATTACATGGACTCCTTCTTTCTTGCATACACAGACACCCATACGAGATGGAATATCCCTGTGCCTATCAAGCTTAACATCCTTATTTGGCGAATTGGGTGGAACAAAATTCCTACTCGGATTAACCTTCGAGATAAAGGAGTGGATTTGGATTCAGTTTTGTGCCCTGTTTGTTCTGATGTTGGTGAGTCTGCAGAACATTTATTTGTTGGATGTCCGCTTCTTGCTCCTCTGTGGCGTCGGATTTCGTTGTGGTGGGAGATTGATCTTCCACCGCTGATGTCAGTGCATAATCTGATCACTTGGGCTGACGGGGCCCCTTGGAAGCCTGCCTACAGACAAATTTTTGATGCGGTAGTGATCTCCACCTTTTGGAGCGTGTGGAGCTACAAGAACAATCTTATCTTTGGAACGGAAAAACCTAAGAGAGACATTATTTTTGATGACATCGTTTCAAATTCTTTCTTCTGGATTAGCAATAGGAAGAAAAACTGTAACTTTAGCTGGGATAGATGGTTATGTTGTCCCAATTTAGCTATTTTGTAATTCTCTCTAACCCCTTGCTAGAGTTTTAATAAAATCCTGCCGTTCAAAAAAAACCACCATTATAGTCAAATATGTCATTTTATGATTTATTAAAGCCTAATAACACAAGTAGTGACTTATTACGTGCTTGTGTACACTTTCGGATTGCATAGATGCATGAGTTGTGTATTAGGGTCCATTAGACAACTAACCACCATTAGACCACTATGTGAACCACTAGACCACCATTATAGCCAATTATGACATTTTATGACTTATTAAGACACAATAACACAAGTGGTTACAATTGTGTGCTTGTGTACACATATCTACTACATACATCATGCATGTGTTGTCTATTAGGGTAAACTAGACAACTAACCACCATTATACCCCCACATGAACCACTAAACCGTTGTTATAGACCAATATAATATTTTACGACTCATTAAGGCCCAATATAATACCACATGTGATTTATTACGTGTATGTTTGTAAATATGTATTACAAATATGCATGTGGAGTGTAGTTGGTTCGATAAGACAATTAAGACACACTATAGTCTAATACCAACCACTAAGCCACAATAAACCCTACAAAGACCAATTTGACATGAATAAGTATTTATGGACATGAATTGTGGAAAAAAAAACACAAAAACGTAATTTTTTTTTAAAATCCGTCACAAAGTTCATAAAAAATATATATTTCAAGAAATTTCCGACGGAAATTTAAAAATATTTCCGTCGGAAATCCGTCGGAAAATAATAAGATTTTTAAAAAACTTTGACTTTTAAAAAAATTTATAAATATATATTTAAAGAAGTTTCCGACGGATTTCCGACAGAAATTTAAAAATATTATTTTTTTAAATTTCCGTCGGAAATCCGTCGGAAAATAATAAGATTTTTAAAAAAACATTGACTTTAAAAAAAATATAAATATATATTTCAAGAAATTTCCAACGGATTTCCGACGGAAATTTAAAAATATTATTTTTTTAAATTTCCGTCAGAAATCCGTCGAAAAATAATAAGATTTTAAAAAAACATTGATTTTTAAAGAATTAAAAAAATATATCTTATTATTTTCCGCCTGGCCCTGATGGTTTCTCTTTTAGTTTTTTAAAGAGATACTGGGATCTTTTAAAAGAAGATGTTTTTAATCTTGTCTGGTTTTTTCAAGATGCTGCGATTATACCTAAGGGGTGTAATCCGTCCTTCATTGCTTTAATCCCTAAAGTTAAGGATCCTAAGTTCACGTCAGATTATCGACCAATCAGTCTTATTGGGTGCCAATACAAGATCATTGGAAAATTGCTAGCTAACCGTCTATCTTCGGTTATTGGGTCCATTGTGAGTAGGGAGCAATCAGCGTTTATTAAAGGGAGGCAAATCCTTGATGGACCGTTTATGTTGAATGAAATTATTGGGTATTATAAGGCACTTAAACGGAAACTAATGGTCTTCAAGGTGGATTTTGAGAAGGCGTATGATTCTGTGGCATGGGATTACATTATGGAGGTTATGAGAAAGATGGGGTTTAGCTCCAGGTGGTGTAATTGGATAAGTGCGGCTCTTTCTTCGGCTAGGGCGTCTGTTCTTGTCAATGGGGCGCCTTCTATGGAGTTTGATATTGAACGAGGACTGCGCCAAGGTGATCCCCTCTCGCCTTTTCTCTTTCTGTTGGCTATGGAGGGTTTCCATGTAGGGGTCACGGAGGCCGCTAGGGCCGGTATGTTTCGTGGAGCGTCGATTGGTAGTGGAGGGTTGAAGATCTCACATCTTCTTTATGCAGACGATGCTATTATGCTGTGTGATTGGAGTTTGGAAAATGCTCGTCGGATTGTTCGTATGCTTAAGGTTTTCCAGTTGGCGTCAGGCCTCAAAATTAACCTAAATAAAAGCAAGCTTATTGGAGTAGGAGTTGAGTTTGAGGTGGTTCAGCAATGTGCCCAAGTGATTGGTTGCAATGCTATCAGGATCCCATTCATTTATCTGGGGGTGCCAGTTGGTAGTAATATGAATCGGGTCATTGCTTGGAAACCGGTTATCGATAAATTTGTCTCTAAACTATCAACTTGGAAGGCGAAGTTGCTATCGATAGGCGGTAGGCTTACCTTACTCAAGTCCGTGTTGGGTAGCCTTGAAATATACTACATGTCTGTTTTTAAGGTTCCTGCTGCGGTTTTGAAATCTTTGGAGTCGATTCGGGCTAGATCTTTTTGGGGCGCTGATCTGAGGGAGCGGAAAATGTGTTGGATGGCTTGGAAGAAAATCATGGTTAGTAAGGATTCTGGTGGTTTGGGGGTAGGCAGCCTATTCTCTCTTAATAGAGCCTTAATGTTTAAATGGTGGTGGCGTCTTATTGATGATCCGGATAGTTTATGGGCGCGTGTTATTAATGGCGTGCATGGGGGAGAATCCCGAATGTGTACCAGTATGGGTGGCCATAGCATCTGGTTTTCGATTGTACGGGCTTTGGATCATCTAACGGGTCGCGGAGTTGACCTAAAAAGCTTCTGTAATAGGAAGGTGGGTAATGGTCACAATACTAGATTTTGGCTGGATAAGTGGTTGGGAAATTGTCCGTTAAAAGACAGGTTCCACAGAATTTTCGCTTCAGACTCAAACTCGCAGGCCATGGTGGTGGATCGAAACTCTGAGGAGAAATTGCGCTTTTTATGTCCCCCGAGGGCGAGAGCTGGAATTAGGTCTTCCCAATGGGAGCGTCTCCTTAATGAGTTGCAGCGATTCTCTTTTTCGGAGATGAGAGACAGATTGGTGTGGGATTTAGATATCTCGGGGTCTTATGTGGTGGCTTCCGCGAGACATTACATGGACTCCTTCTTTCTTGCATACACAGACACCCATACGAGATGGAATATCCCTGTGCCTATCAAGCTTAACATCCTTATTTGGCGAATTGGGTGGAACAAAATTCCTACTCGGATTAACCTTCGAGATAAAGGAGTGGATTTGGATTCAGTTTTGTGCCCTGTTTGTTCTGATGTTGGTGAGTCTGCAGAACATTTATTTGTTGGATGTCCGCTTCTTGCTCCTCTGTGGCGTCGGATTTCGTTGTGGTGGGAGATTGATCTTCCACCGCTGATGTCAGTGCATAATCTGATCACTTGGGCTGACGGGGCCCCTTGGAAGCCTGCCTACAGACAAATTTTTGATGCGGTAGTGATCTCCACCTTTTGGAGCGTGTGGAGCTACACGAACAATCTTATCTTTGGAACGGAAAAACCTAAGAGAGACATTATTTTTGATGACATCGTTTCAAATTCTTTCTTCTGGATTAGCAATAGGAAGAAAAACTGTAACTTTAGCTGGGATAGATGGTTATGTTGTCCCAATTTAGCTATTTTGTAATTCTCTCTAGCCCCTTGCTAGAGTTTTAATAAAATCCTGCCGTTCAAAAAAAAACCACCATTATAGTCAAATATGTCATTTTATGATTTATTAAAGCCTAATAACACAAGTAGTGACTTATTACGTGCTTGTGTACACTTTCGGATTGCATAGATGCATGAGTTGTGTATTAGGGTCCATTAGACAACTAACCACCATTAGACCACTATGTGAACCACTAGACCACCATTATAGCCAATTATGACATTTTATGACTTATTAAGACACAATAACACAAGTGGTTACAATTGTGTTCTCGTGTACACATATCGACTACATACATCATGCATGTGTTGTCTATTAGGGTAAACTAGACAACTAACCACCATTATACCCCCACATGAACCACTAAACCGTTGTTATAGACCAATATAATATTTTACGACTCATTAAGGCCCAATATAATACCACATGTGATTTATTACGTGTATGTTTGTAAATATGTATTACAAATATGCATGTGGAGTGTAGTTGGTTCGATAAGACAATTAAGACACACTATAGTCTAATACCAACCACTAAGCCACAATAAACCCTACAAAGACCAATTTGACATGAATAAGTATTTATGGACATGAATTGTGGAAAAAAAACACAAAAACATAATTTTTTTAAAAATCCGTCACAAAGTTCATAAAAAATATATATTTCAAGAAATTTCCGACGGAAATTTAAAAATATTTCCGTCGGAAATCCGTCGGAAAATAATAAGATTTTTAAAAAAACTTTGACTTTTAAAAAAATTTATAAATATATATTTCAAGAAGTTTCCGACGGAAATTTAAAAATATTATTTTTTTAAATTTCCGTCGGAAATCCGTCGGAAAATAATAAGATTTTTAAAAAAACATTGACTTTAAAAAAAATTATAAATATATATTTCAAGAAATTTCCGACGGATTTCCGACGGAAATTTAAAAATATTATTTTTTTAAATTTCCGTCGGAAAATAATAAGATTTTAAAAAAACATTGATTTTTAAAGAATTAAAAAAATATATCTTATTATTTTCCGACGGAATTTCAAAAAAAAAAAAAAAATCCGTCGGAAATCCGTCGGAAAATAATAAGATTTTTAAAAAAACATTGATTTTAAAAATTTTAAAAATATATATTTCAAGAATTTTCCGACGGATTTCCGACGGACATTTAAAAATATTATTTTTTTAAATTTCCGTCGGAAATCCGTCGGAAAATAATAATATTATTTAAAAAACATTGATTTTTAAAAAATTTAAAAATAAAATCTTATAAATTTCCGACGGAAATATAAAAAAATTAAATTTTTTAAATTTCCGTCGGAAATTAATAAGTTCTTTTTAAAAACATTGTTTTTTAAAAAATTTGAAAATAAAATCTTATAAATTTCCGACGGAAATATAAAAAAATTAAATTTTTTAAAATTCCGTCGGAAATTAACAAGATTTTATTTTTTAATGTCTATTTAGTTTAATTAATTAATTGTAATTTATTATTTAATTGCTAATTACGTTAATTTAAGTAACTTAATTGTAATTTAACAAATATTTGTGACGGATTTGTGACGGATTTGTGGCAGATTGGAATTCCGTCACAAATCCGTCACAAACATTTTCGAGAATACATAATTTTCTTTTTTTTAGAACTTGAGTGACGGATTTCCGACGGCTTAACATTTTGTTGACTTTTATTGACTTTTCTTGGTTCCGTCGGAAATCCGTCGGAAAATTTTCCGACGGAAAATCCGTCGGAAACGTCCGTCAGATTAGGTCATTTGTTTAGTAGTGAGACCTCGTGAAAGGAATTAGGTAAGAAGAGTTAAAACAACTAGTACTATTCACTCAATTCGTATTTTCCAAAAGATCCAACAGGTGTTCAGAGGTTTAACGGAGTTTAAGATCATAATAGTTTAGAAATAACGGTTAAGGGTATCAACAAGTCTTTGTTATGTTTGAAATTTGTAACCCTCTAATCCTCTTTTCTTATTCAAGACATCTTTTATATATTGCTTGATTATATATATGCATCGTTAAAAAAGGATAAAACCTTGACCATCATATATATATATATATATATATAACCGACGTTGATTGGTTATCCAATTGTAATTGGATCGGATCAGATCAAAAAATTTAAACATCCAATTTGGAATCGGTCGGTTTTTGGATGACAGTCCAGAACCGACGAAAACCGAACCGAACCGAACTGATTCACCATCCAATTATCATCCAACCACTAATCTGATTATCATCCCAACTACCATCCAATACATTATAATTCAAAGTTTAAAAAGTAAAAAGTTTTTATTTTCAAAACATTATAATTTAAAAACATTTATAAAGAATAAAAACTAAATTTTTTTGAAAAGACATAAAAACATTTGATGAATCCGATCCGATCATCCATTGGATGTTGGATGAATCCGATCCAATGGATATCCAATGGATGGAACCAAATCGATCCAATCATCCATTGGATTGGAAAATCGGATATCCAATAGATGATTGGAACGGTTCGGTTGAAAAAAACAGATATCCGGTGGATGATTGGATCGATTCCGTTCTCCTCGCATCCATTGGATGTCAACCGATGAACCCCTCTACTTGTGGGTGTAAGTAATTGTCAAAAACAAGTATTTAGGGAGAAACTTTTGTAAAACATATGGAACTTGTGGGTGTAAGTAATTGTCAAAAACAAGTATTTAGGGAGAAACTTTTATAAAACATATGGAACGGTGTTAGCTGTTTTAATCTACATGCTGATACAAAAAGTAAGGGTAGATGGAGTCTTTGGTGATTTATTAATTATAGTTGTTTGTAAATTCTTTTTTAAGTAAGTGATATTTATATGGGAATTTAATTAAAATACCCAAAGTTTGATTTTGACTTACCAAAATACCCATTTTCTCGACCAATTTGCCGAAATACCCATTTTTTCCGCGACGGATCTCGCAATCGCGGGATAGGGCACACGTGGCCCACTATTATGGCCAAAAAGTCCCGCGACACCCCCCAACTTTCCCCGCGTTTACAGTTTCGGTCCCTCCCCGCGAATAAAGGTCTTTAATTTGTCTGAAAACTAGTGTTTAAGATTTCATCCCTCCTCACAGTTTCGGTCCCTCCTCACTGGCATGTTTGAGATTTCATCCATAAATATCAGTAAAATGCAATTCATAATTCACACCATTCCATCCTTCTTTCTTGCTTTCTTTCACTTGCTTTCTTTCTTCAGTAAACAAATGGCATCGTCATCTAACCCATCGTCTACACCTGAAGGAATGCCACCTAAACTCCAGAAGGCTATAGCAACAAAGGAAAAGGAGATAGACCAACTGACAGAATAGTGGAAACAGATGATCGCCAGGAAGAATGTCCACTTGACAAGGATCGGAGTGGAAGAAAAAGAGATCAAAAGGATGAAAGGGGATATAAAAGAGAGGGAGGCTCGTATTCGTCGAGAAAAAGAAGAAATTCACCACATTACGCAAGACTTCGCAATTCTTCAAGCGAAGGTAAGCGAGAAGCAAAGTTGGATTGATCAAACTAAAGCAATTTTTCAGTAGCTGTTGCTTTAGTACTTTGTTGTTTATGTGTTGTTGTTTTGTACTTTTCCAGTTCGACATTGTTGTTTCGTTTCTTTCCTGTTTGTATGTTGTTGTTTAATTTGTCATGAATAAAGGTCTTTAATTTGTCTGAAAACTAGTGTTTAAGTAGTCTGAAATTTGTGTAAAAAGTGGTTCATATTAAAAATACAACTCCTAGATGTTATACAAGATTATTTCATAACAAACACATACTAATCAATACAGTACAAAATTATCCAAATTTAAGGCTACGGCTAGACCATGGTTTGGTTTTTGACAATCTAGGTCGACTTCTTACATGCTCTGGCGAGACGAGTCTCAAAGTGTTAAGCTCCACTTTCTCGATGTACACTTCAATCACAGTATGGCCGTCAACATACTGGCGTATGTTGGCTACATCTTCGCCGGTACTCAATTCTACCAGTCCAGTCAAGAAGTCTGCATTCGGCCTCTTAAAATACAACCTATTATATTTTGGTTCTTCATAGTCCAGCTCTTTCATGATCTGTTCAAGCAGTTGCATAGAAAGATCTTCCACATCTAACATGTCAACATAAATTTCTAGACCACGGAAATAATGTCTTTTGGGTGGTTCCGTAAAGTACCCACCATGGTGGACTTTCATGGTGAACAACTGTGGATATGCATCTGTTGATGAACATTAATTAATATAGTTAGTTCGTAGAACAACGGTAGTAACAAGAAAAACTCAATGAAACATGCACACTAACCATATAACTCTTTGCCAGTGTCTTAAAGTGATTCAGATAAACGCCTAAAGCACCAAACATGAAGGTTTGGGGATGCCATGTAAGAATACGTTAACGAATAATATGTTCTCGTATATGTGTTTTACGACTAATCTAGCGTGGGTTATTTATAGGCAAATGTGGATGCTTTTACTGCACTTAGGTCCCTGTCTTTGCTCTAACACAACTTAGGTCCCTGTCTTTGCTCTAACACAACTTAGGTCCCTGTCTTTCTATATAACCATTACTATTCTCTCCATTTAGACTACTACCATTATGATCATCATCCCATGTTCTGTTTCAAGTACCTTTCAAAAAATAACTGGTCCCAATCAAGGGAAATCAATGTTCAGATCAACGTACTGATAGGAGGGTATCACCCCCCTAAATCTAACCGCAAGTGTACAGTGTCGAAATCAAGTAATACGTACGGAAGTACGAGTATCGAATCCACAGGAACTAGGAACTAAGTATCACAATTACTACAATTGCTATTAACTGAACGGTCGCAATTTGAGTGGTTGGTATTAACAAATCAAATGCAAATAAAATAAATCAACACAAGACAGTAGACAGCTTAAGAAACTTTGATAGAGGAAACAGTTGAGGGTTGAAAATCCTAATACTTTCACATACAAACACTTGACTCAAAACAATTACCAGTTATTCCGTATAATGAATACCCAATCTTGTAAAAATCACCGTTGTTCTCTTTCGAGCAACTACGGGTTTTATCTTGAAAAGCACAAGTTTATCTCTCGATCTCACCTATGGAATTCAAAATACATTAAGCTCAAGATTTTAACGGGACTAAGGCTTACTCGGAATATCTCTATCCCCTTTCTCACCTTAGGCATGCGATTCCTAGTTCTAGTTAACAATTAATTCTCTCGAACTTAATTGAAAACAACAAAACAATTGACAGCTAGCTAGACTCACAAAAGCTTTAACAACCAAATCACATGATTCATTAAGATAGGAAAAACTGATAAAAGTCACTAATTGTAACACCCCGAAAATTGGTATCTCGACATTCACCAAGTTACATGGAGTTTGGGACTTAAATGAAATCAGATTTGGGTTGGAAGAGTGAGCCACTTGGGCTCGGTACATCTTGGGCGATAGTGCCCCGGCTATAGTGCCCAAGGCACTATCGCATGTGTCATAATCGCGCGTTTGGTACCGAGAGTCCAAGGGGTAGTGGGCGAGAGTGCCCCGGCGATAGTGACCATGTCACTATCGCGATGTCACTATCGCCGAGGGTCAGCTGAGCATAAAAATAAGGGTTACGGGTTTCTTTCCTATTTTTCCTCACTTCCACTTAAACCAATTCGTTTTTCTCTCCCAAAGACCGAACCCTAACCCCTTTAAACCGATTTTGGAACCTTTGAAGCCACAAATCTTGTGAATCAAAGCCCCTCTCCTATCTCTTAGCAAGATTTCTAGCTAGAGGTTGAAATCCTTCATCTTATTTCCATTTAATGGGATTTCTACAATATCTAGGGTTTTACCCAACCCTCTCCTAAACCTTTCCCTTCCTTTGGGTGAAATGAAGATTTAGACCCACTTTGGTATGGTAGAAGTGTTTGGTTGGTGGATTCACTTGTTGGTTGAGGTAATCTTCTCTTCTCTTCATTTTGGAATTTAGGGTGTTGATGTATTGGTTGTTTTGGGTGTTTTATGTTGGGAGAAATGATTCTAAGTGTTTAAGGGATGATTCCACATGGTTGGATTGTGATATTAATGGTTGGAAATTTATAAATCTAGGTTTTGGAAGTTTTGGCTTGAGGATGCAAACTTCATCAAAGGAGCATACGTTGGAGAAACACTAGATTTAACCTAATCTAGCGAGGTGAGTTCAAGTTACTTTGCGAAAACTTTGTACATGCCAAAATGAGTATTTTACAAATATGTATGTGTTTTACTTGAAAAGATATGTGGTTGAGTTATTTGGATAGTTTAACTCTTTTGAAGTGTTTATCTTCATAAATTTGTATAATACCCATATTTGGGACTTTTGAACATTTGGATGGTTAGAAACCATGAATCGTCTTTAAAAGATTAATTGCTCAAAATGAGTTTTAATTGATGGTTTAATCATACTTGTGTAAATGATTTTATAAACCATTTGAGAAAATACACTTTTAGTGTTATGGGTCATTTTGAGAATGTTAAGGGTATGAGTTCTTTGGGAAAACCCCTTTTATGTTTAATTCCGTGTTGAGTTTTGGGTTAATAACGATTTTATGGTACTTACTACCTATTTGATATGAAATGCATTTCTATGCTAAGATGACCGCTATTATCGGCCTAATGGGTATTTGAGCATTTTGCTCGATTTTCGACTTTGGGATGGTCATGGGGACATTTGTCCGGTTTTAAATGACTCAATGTGGAGTCTTATTTATGGTTTGCATTTATTGCAACTTGATGCATTTTATTGTTCTTTTTTTTATATTTACATGGTTGGGTGCTTCGGTCATTTCGGGTTGAGCATGTTTTGTAGACCGAGCTGTATTGGATCCATAGGCACGTGAGTCAATTTTATTGGATGGTCTATCTCTTTGTGCATTCGGTTGTGTGGTTGGTTGACTTCGTCCCTTCACACAACAAGACGCGTTTTGTCTGTCATGGGGTGCCGGAAGGCTGGTATCAGCGGGTACTATTGGGAACGCATGGGTATATGCGTTAGGTCGTGGGGCCACTGGCGAGTAGGCAATAGGGGACACTGGAGTCCCTGAGGTGAAACTCGTCTAGGATGGATATGCAATGGGACCCCCTGTAAGTCCTTGAGGTGTAACTCTACGGGGTATGCAATAAAGGCCATTTATTTTGGTCTGAGGATTGTGATGTCTTTATGGCATGGGAACTAGGACCGGGGCTTGCGTAATCTAGTAACATCCTAAGTGACTTAACTTTGTGTGCCCGTCACTTTCGATGGAATCGGGTCTCCCCCGTCACCGAAAGGTGTGGTTTTGGATATATGTTTTTATCCATATTTTCGGTGACGTACTTTATTTATACGAACTGTATTCATGGTTATTGGCAGGGTTCTATGCTTCATACTTATTGGATGTTTTGGAATATTAGAGTTTTGTCCATGTTTGTATTCCTTGGGTTATTTATGTCCAAATACGTTTTGAGTGAGTTGGGTTTGGAATTCATTTTAGAAAACGCTTCATACATTTTGGGAACTTTTCTCCTAAATTTTGGGTGCGTTGGGAAATGAGTCATTTATGCCGTTTGAGAAACCTTTTTGGAAATGATAGACTTTGTCGCGAACTTTCATTTAAAAGATTTATTTAAATCATGACTATAATTACTAACTTCCGATTTATGATTTTATATAGTCATGATAAAATGCTTGAACTCACTAGGCGTAAGCCTAACCCTTTTTATTTGTCGGCATGTGCAACAGGCTCAGGTTGGGAGTAGCTTTAGCTAGGGCTGTAAACGAACCGAACGAACACGAACAAGGCCTTGTTCATGTTCGTTCGTTTAGCTTAGCCGAACAAACGAACGAACACGAACACTAAACGAACAAAAATTTTGTGTTCGTGTTCGTTCGTTTAAGAAAAAACTTAGTT
Source organism: Saussurea involucrata (assembly GCA_033807775.1). Classification (NCBI taxonomy): domain Eukaryota; kingdom Viridiplantae; phylum Streptophyta; class Magnoliopsida; order Asterales; family Asteraceae; genus Saussurea; species Saussurea involucrata. Next base: position 85,774,303 of record CM066313.1, read on the forward strand.
CGTGTTCGTTCATGTTCGTTCGCTAAGTTACTAAACGAACACTAATCGAACAAATCAAACAAAAACACTTTAAAAACAAACGGTGCACCCACTTTCAAGGGGTGCTCCAACCAAAACTTTCGCATAGGCTCAAGCCATTCGGGTCTTCCAAAAGAGTTCAAGCAAAGGCTCAAACCACAGGAAGTAGACAAGTTCAAGTTTACAAGGGGATGACGGGCTATTTATAAGAAGGAGATGAGCCATTCCCTTTGTCTTACCACCGATGTGGGACAAGTTCACACACTCAAAGATGAAGTCAGATTTTTGGGGCCTCTCTTGAAACTCAATCCATCCCACATCGGTCTAAGCAAGCTATTTTCAAGCAACAAACACATATAAAGAAAGCATGCATGCTGATTGATCATTTGATCCTTCCATATCTTTATTAATTAATTGAAAATAAAAATAAAAATAATTAATTGAAAATAAAAATAAAAATATCATTATATTAATAATAATAATCCTAACTTAATATAATATATTTATTATTAGTAAATAAATTTAGCTAAATGAACATAAACGAACAACATTAAACGAACGTAAACGAACGTAAACGAACATAAACGAACATAAATGAACGAACGTAAATGAACGAACGAGACCTTTGTTCATGTTCGTTCGTTTAACTAAACGAACGAAAAAACTTGTTCATGTTCGTTCGTTTATTAAATAAACGAACATGAACGAACTTCCCGCCGAACGGTTCACGAACGGTTCGCTGAACGTTCGGTTCGTTTACAGCCCTAGCTTTAGCTATACTGTGAAGTGGCGAGTGATAGTAGAGTGCACGAGAGGTGATTTATTTAGTGAAGTCTTCCGCACTTGTTTGGTCTAGCAATTTGTGTCGTGTTAAGTGACACCCGTTTAGGTTGTTTTATTTGGGGAATTATAATGTTTTAAATTCCAGGGTATTTTGAGGAATAAATTGTAGAAATGATTTATCTATTTTTGGGTATTTTATGAAATTTTAAAATAGTTGCTCGTTCCAAATTTGAGGGTGTTACACTAATCACATGTTTGTACACTTAAATCTAATTCATTCCAACCCCCAACATCTAAAGATTAGTTCATGATGTTGGGGGACAAAAACGCAAGAAAAGGGGATGAAAAACTGTATGTAAACATGATAAACGTGAACGTGAAAGATGTAGTGATAAACTCCCTTCTCCCGGCTCTAATCCGCGTCGCGTCGTGACTTCCTCTTCGATTGATCCTCTCTCGTGGCTCCAGAAGCTCCGAAAAACCTCTGAAAATCGCCCCTCCACTGCTGTCGTTCGTCGTGTGCTCAATAATGACCTAAAACCCGGAAAAACTAACTTTAAAAACGAAACAGAGGGTTAGGCGACCTTCCACGCGACTTGCAAGTCGCGTGGAAAGTCGCGCGCTTTCCAGAAGACTTCTGGGTCGGTTTCTGGTTCGCGGTTCAGGTCCTGGTTCGGGCGCGGGTCTTGGGCTTGGATCTCGGGCTTCGTTAGGCTTCGTTTTGGACTTTTTTTGGCTCTTTTCCGCTTCTTTTCTCGATGTTCACTGCCTTTTAGATAACCTGCACATTTCACTCGATAAACCATAAATCCCGCTTCTTTGCTTAGTTACAAGCCAATCTCATTGGTTTCATTGCCGCAAATAACGCCAAAAAGTGGCGTTATCAACAACCCCAAACCGAGCGTTGCTTGTCCCCAAGCAAATTAGCGATAAAATAGAATAAAAGCATATATCAGCGAAATAATAATAAATGCACAACTCCCAATTGGTACCACGTGATGCACTGGTGATTTCTCGTACCCGTGAATGCTTATCTCACTCTCACCTCATCCTTAGTCTGTTTGATCAATGACCTTCCATTGTGAGTTGAACTCGTGACTGCTCCGATTACACTAAGGTTGTACTAAGTCCAGACATACTAGGGAAAACATTTCGCCTCGACCGTACCTCACAGGATGCTCTCATTTCGCTCGAACCTAGGTTGTCGCACATGTTGTCATGTCTAGGGGAGTTATGTACAAGAATACTCAAAAATCACATGACAACTCTAAAGAAAGACGCACAAATGTCCAAACGGTTGATCTCATAAAGTAATCAAATAGCAAGACAGGGAATATTGGTAAAGATAGTCGTATACTCTAATCACGTTTTCCAGAAGATCATCCAGGTCTTTACAAGGGTTGTAATGGGGCTAGGGTTATGGCTAAGTAATGAAGGGTATAAAGGAACAAAAATCCTCGGCGTGTCAATCATTAACAGTTCTTAACTTTTCTGGTTTCGATTCTATCATTCGGCCCTCTTTTTCACTATTGGAGTCGCTTTGACTCTCTTATTTTCTGCTGTAGATAATATCTAAACTAACTGTTTTTTTTTTGTTTTTTTCCAGTTGGGACTTCCTTGGTCCTCTTTATTTATTTGGGGCTGCATTGGCCCTCTTTTCTATTTATTTTCATAACTGGTATGTACTGCTTCTGATTGACACACTTTCGGATCAGGGTTAGCTAAGGTTTTCGGCTCGGGTTTAATGGCGGGTTTGAAATGAAAAAGGTGAGTGTTTGGCTTCAAAAGGGGTTTTGGGTACACACAAATGGGTAAGAGGGTACGACAGCTAAAAACTGGTTAAAACAAAACACACATTGCCTGGAATCACATCTTAAGGTCCACACGTTTTGGTCTACTATACCCTTACCCAATATCCCGATGGTTGTCTTTGCTACTCAATGCAATAATATAGCGAGATCACTCTATATTCACGACAAGGAACTCGAAAAAGTGTATATGAATCCCTCGAAATGAATAACGTCTTTTAGGCTCAAATCTCACTAATGGGTGGTCTCCACTAATGTCCCTAGTCATGTCTTTTCCCAGTCCTTCCCTAATGGTCACGTTACTATCACAAGATTCTTCCTACAATGGTTTGTCTCAATCATTCAAAACAAAAATTTTAGCTAATGCGATCTAAGCATGCAGAGGTGCGGGAAATCTACGTGCATAAACGTGGGCCCGATTGGGCAACCCTAAACCTTACCCACACATTGTCCCCAATATGCAAGTGTCGGTTCAGGCGACCCAACTCATTGTGCAGTTATGGCAGTTATCAGACAGAAAAGATACAATATCAGCATGAAACTTCAAAGAGCTAACACAAAGATTATCAAACATGGGCACCCCAAACCTAGGCCATGGCCTAGGTTTGTCAAAACAAACGCCAACCCCAAACCTCGGTGAAACCGAGGTTTGCACAGGATAAAAGAAAATGAGTGTGTAGATGTTGAAAAGTGAGGCACCCCAAACCTAAGTGAAACTTAGGTTTGTTGCATCTCCTTTAACTACTAAGAAACCAAACATCTTACACACCCGTTACATACAAAGTGGAGAACATACCTGTTTGCCCGGACGGAGGAGATTCTCTAGTAAGATTCGAGCGCCAATCAGAGACATTGGGGAAAAGGGAGAGAGAGAGAAAGCACAAGCAAAAGAAAACAAAGCAGAAAGCGAAAGGAAACAAAGAAACGAAACACACAAAGCAAGAAGGGAAAAACCCAACAGAGGGTCCCGCGGCTTTCCACGCGACTTGCAAGTCGCGCAGAAAGTCGCGTATGTCTCTGTTTACTTTTTCATTTTTTGATTTTTTATGTAAATAAAAACACACTAAAACGCAAATTTTAAAAGAAAACGAACCTCGGTGGGTTGCCTCCCACCCAGCGTCGTAGTTACAGTCGTGGCACGACTATGTGGTTCTCAACTTGGTTCGGTGTCCGCGGAATCGAATCGCCCACACTTGCGGTTCTTCGCGGATTCTTCCACATCTGGCTCTCCTTGATAATCGGGTTCCTTTTCACTTCGACCCCTCACCCTCTCAAACATCTTGAACACTGCCTTTTCATTGCCAACTCTCAACGTCATCTCACCTTCTTCCATGTCGATAAGCGCCTTGCTCGTGGCCAGAAACGATCTTCCCAATATCAGCGGGACTTCTATGTCTTCATCGATGTCTAGCACCACGAAATCCACAGGGAAGTAGAACTTGCCAACCTTGATGAGCACATCTTCTACCACTCCATATGGGTACACTATGGATCGATCCGCGAGCTTGAGTGTCATGTATGTTGGGTTTACCTCACCCAAGCCGAGTTTCCTGAAAACAGATAAAGGCATTAAGTTAATACTCGCTCCTAGATCACACAACACTTTATCAAAATTAAACTTCCCAATTTGAATAGGGATTGAAAAACTCCTTAGATCTTTAAGCTTCGGGGGAAGCTTGTTCTGGATGATCACGCTACACTCTTCAGTAAGTGCAACGGTGGACTGGTGATCGATCGCCCTCTTCTTGGATAGAATCTCCTTCATGAACTTGAGGTAGGTTGGCATTTGTGCCAGTGCCTCTGCGAAGGGAATGTTGACGTGTAGCTTCTTGAAGACATCGAGGAACTTCTTGAACTGTTCCTCATCTTTATGTGCCCTCACCCGATTCGGAAATGGTAGCGGTGGTACAAATGACTTGGCTACCGGCTTCGATGGAGGTGTTACCTCTTTTTCCTTTGGCTTCTCTCGATCAATCATATCCTCATCGGCTTCTAGCTCAGTCTCTTCTATGATCTCGACATCTTTTTCTTTAGGATCGGTCTCCCTTGATGACGGTTCGCGTGTAGGCTCTCCATTCAGCTCCTTGCCACTTCTCATATAAATGGCATTACATTCTTCCCTTGGTTTCCTTTCCGTTTGACTCGGAAAGGTTCCGGGAGGTCGGTTTTGTAGGGCTTCAGAGATTTGCCCCACTTGCCTTTCGAGGATCTTAATGGAGGCGGTGTTTTGTTCAGTCGCAGCTTTTACAGTATTAACCGTGCTCGCTAACTCTCCAACCGTGCTGTCCATCTTGGTCATGAACTTCATCATCATATCCTCCAGCCCAGTTTCTTCTCCATAGATGGTCCCTCATTGAAATTCCTTTGGTTAAAACCTGGAGGACGATAAACATTGTTAGTATTGGAGGAATTAGAAAAGATAGAAAAATTACCTTGCTGTTGTTGACCGGGTTGACTCCATGAGAAGTTCGGGTGCTTCTTCCACCCCTCATTATAAGTGTTCGAGAACGGATCATTCCTCGGTTGGTTGTTCCGGTTTGTAAGAATTGGACTTGCTCGGGTTCTTCCGGTCTACCTCCCTTCAATTGGTTCGAGATCGCAGCTAATTGAGATTTTATTTCCTTTAGCTCATCCGACTCTTGAACACTAGCAACTCTTCTGATCTTGGAGTAGAAAAGCTATGTTCGGCCAAGTTCTCGATCAAGGCGACCGCTTCTTCATACATCTTTTCCATTAGGGCTCCACCCGCTGCAGCAGTGATATCATTTTTGAACTGCGGGTGAAGTCCTCCAAAGACGGTTTGGATAATAACCCAACCTTGCAACCCATGGTGAGGACACTTCTTCAACATATCCTTGTATCGCTCCCATGCCTCGTATAAGGTCTCTTGTTCCCACTGCGCGAAGTGGGTGATATCGGCCATCAATTGAGCAGTTCTTCCCGGTGGGAAGAATTTCTGGAGGAATGCGGCCTTCAGGTCTGCCCAGGTGGTGATCTGATCCGCTGGTAAACTCTCTATCCAGATTTCAGCTCTACCCTTGAGTGAGAAGCTGAACAATCTTAACTTGACGGCATCCTCGTTCATGCCATTAATCTTGAATGTGCTGCAAATCCTCTCGAATGCACGGAGATGTGCATGAGGATCTTCGGTCGGTGCTCCTCCATATTGATTTTGTTGTACCATTACGATGGTACTCGGTTTGAGCTCAAAGGAATTCGCCCCAGTAGCAGGCGCTTGGATGCCTATGCGTGCGGCTGCCACGTTCGGGTCGGCAAACGACCGCATAGGACGTCTCGCTTTGTCGCCCATTTTGATCTTGATATGTTGTTTTGCTTTTGCTTCTTTTCGTAATCGGCGGGCGGTTCTTTCAATCTACGGATCGATCGGTTCGATTTTCTCCCCTCGGGTTTTCCTTGGCATAAACCAATTAGTACGTGAAATGGAAGGTAACAAAATCAGTAATCCAGAAATTGAAGGTGATAAAATAAAATAACATAAATAAAAAAAATGTGCAATCTAATAGCGCTTATAGCTGGTAGTGCTATCAGTTGCAACTAGTTCCCCGGCAACGGCGCCAAAAACTTGATAGGAGGGTATAACCCCCTTAAATCTAACCGCAAGTGTACGGTGTCGAAATCAAGTAATACGTACGGAAGTACGAGTATCGAATCCACAGGAACTAGGAACTAAGTATCACAATTACTACAATTGCTATTAACTGAACGGTCGCAATTTGAGTGGTTGGTATTAACAAATCAAATGCAAATAAAATAAATCAACACAAGACAGTAGACAGCTTAAGAAACTTTGATAGAGGAAACAGTTGAGGGTTGGAAATCCTAAGACTTTCACATACAAACACTTGACTCAAAACAGTTACTGGTTATTCCGTATAATGAATACCCAATCTTGTAAAAATCACTGTTGTTCTCTTTCGAGCAACTACGGGTTTTATCTTGAAAAGCACAAGTTTATCTCTCGATCTCACCTATAGAATTCAAAATACATTAAGCTCAAGATTTTAACGGGACTAAGGCTTACTCGGAATATCTCTATCCCCTTTCTCACCTTAGGCATGCGATTCCTAGTTCTAGTTAACAATTAATTCTCTCGAACTTAATTGAAAACAACAAAACAATTGACAGCTAGCTAGACTCACGAAAGCATTAACAACCAAATCACATGCTTCATTAAGATAGGAAAAACTGATAAAAGTCACTAATCACATGTTTGTACACTTAAATCGAATTCATTCCAACACCCAACATCTAAAGATTAGTTCATGATGTTGGGGTACAAAAACGCAAGAAAAGGGGATGAAAAACTGTATGTAAACATGATAAACGTGAACGTGAAAGATGTAGTGATAAACTCCCTTCTCCCGGCTCTAATCCGCGTCGCGTCGTGACTTCCTATTCGATTGATCCTCTCTCGTGGCTCCAAAAGCTCCGAAAACCTCTGAAAATTGCCCCTCCACTGTTGCCGTTCGTCGTGTGCTCAATAATGACCTAAAACCCGGAAAAACTAACTTTAAAAACGAAACAGAGGGTTAGGCGACCTTCCACGCGACTTGAAAGTCGCGTGGAAAGTCACGCGCTTTCTAGAAGACTTCTGGGTCGGTTTCTGGTTCGCGGTTCGGGTCCTGGTTCAGGCACGGGTCTTGGGCTTGGATCTCGGGCTTCGTTAGGCTTTGTTTTGGACTTTTTTTGGCTCTTTTCCGCTTCTTTTCTCGATGTTCACTGCCTTTTAGATAACCTGCACATTTCACTCGATAAACCATAAAATCCCGCTTCTTTGCTTAGTTACAAGCCAATCTCATTGGTTTCAGAGCCGGAAATAACGCCAAAAAGTGGCGTTATCACGTACATATTGGCATGTTTGATAAATTACAACGGGCCAATAAAGTAGATAAAATTATTTTATATATCAAAACAAGCGCACTAAACATACAATATTTATCGTCCCAATCAAGGGAAATCAGCGTTCAGATCAACGGTATCATATGATATAGTTCCATGTGGTTCAGGTTCTGACGGGCCCGCGATGTTACTTAGTTGACTGCTTGTGTGTCTACTCCTTGGCACGGTTGAAGGGGCGGGATTTGGACACTCTCGACGAGTATGTCCTACGCGTTGGCACCGAGTACATTTTCTCTGTATCGAACCTTCACCACGTGATGGACGTCGGTTGTTCTTTCTCGGTCTCCCGGCTTTGTTCTTATCGTTTAAAGGTGGATAGCATGGCGGAAGGGGGTCGGGTGGATACACCCATGCTTCAAGGGGTCCAGCTGGATTTATTACCTCTGCGTATGTTCTCCGGTAACTTTCGGACGTGAAGAAACTTACAGCCAATTCGCTGCAATCTCTACGACCCATATGTCTTGCCGCAGCGATGGCATGGACGCACGGTAACCCAAATTTTTTCCATTGGAAACATGAACAAACATGGTCGGTCATATGGACAGTCGCGTGAAGATGGTCATCCTGAACCTCGTACCTCCCATACCCGATTTCGCGCACCCTTCATGTCGACGGGTGACGCGCCCTGAAGAGAACTATCTCCTCCGCCTTTGGTGTGAGACTATTTTGCAGCTCAGCTCCTTTTCGGCGTCGAAGTTGGTACCACTCTTGTTGAAAGCTCCGAAAGTAGTCCATAAGATTAACAATCGGACATCTACGCGCAAAACGGGAGAGTGCATTCACCGACTCTGCACTATTGGAGGTCAGAATGTCATACCGTTGTGCAGGAAAATGGGCCGCGGACCACCTCTCCGGTCCAACATCGTCCATGACTTTGGCTGCTTTGTCGGCACTAACTCGTAGAAGATTCATGTACCGGTCAAACTCCCGATTCGTATATGCCCTGCATGCCTTCCAGTAGACATCCTTGTAGGTGGTAATACGTTTGTCTTGGGTTTTGGCGTTCATCTCCAAATGTCGACAACATAAGGCGTGAGGGGCGTTTGGGTACATGGCAGAGATTGCGGCGCTTATGGAAGGAGCCCTGTCGGACATAAACACCAACCCTTGCGGGTCTCCGATAGCTTGTCTCAACATGGACAGAAACCAAGTCCACTTGTCCCCGGTTTCGGACTTGCCTACTCCGAAAGCTACTGGAACGATGGAGTTATCCCCTTCCATGGCAACCGTCAGGAACATCATACCCAAGTAAGGGCCCTTTAAATGGGCAGCGTCTATTACCAGGACACGACGCATATTTGCCAGAAATGTGCGAATCTGCAAAAACGTAGGTGGTTTCCATTTGTAAATGTTATAGTTTATAATGTGTAAACATATGACGTGTTAAAATACGTACCACGGGTCCAAAGGCAGTGAAGCACATCTCAAACCGTCCATGTGAATCGGTCCTTAGCTGGGTGACAGTACCTGGATTCTGCAGCTGCAAATTATATAAATATGCTGGGAGTCGTTGATACGACTCCTCGAACGTGCCTCTCACCAATAGCAATGCCCTGCATCGCGCACGCCAAGCTTGGTGGTAACCAATCGTGACGATGAACTGCTGGTGTACATCGTCCATGATGTCCTTTGGACGCAATGACCTACTAGCATCAAGAAATTTGTTTTTCAGTATCGCACCCAAAGTCCTTTTGGTGGCTTGTTTGTGTTTGGGATTCAGTTGCGTCCTCGTACAAGTGTGTACGTCGTGCAACTTTTTAATAAGTAACGCCCCTCCTTTCTCTCCCGCGGGCCTCGCGTACATCCTCCAATTACATTTTTCTCTCGCACATTGAACTACGTATCTGCCTTTGTCGGATCTCGGCGTGACACTTTCGAAACCCTCTTCCATGAACTTAAGTCCGACCTGACTTGCCAAGTGATCCTTCGAATCAAATATCTGACCTTCTTCTAACCTTAAACTGCGATTATAAGGTACAGGTTCGTAGGTTTGTGTATGGGTATTCTGGTCTGGAAGAATAGGGGCATATCAAAATAGTCATTTAACTGACTAAATGATTTATTACTAGGGGTATATTCTCCGTGATCATCACTATCGGTATCTGATCTGTCTATATCAGCATTACCCGTTTTGAAAACATAGGTTTCGTCATCAGCAACTCCAACACATCGTCCTTCTTGTGGTTGTTATTGTTGCGTCTCCGGAACATAATCAGGAATACAGTCCTGAAATTGAGAATCAGGCTGCTCCATTTGGAGGTCTTCGTCATCAGCGTCGTCATCACCTTCGTTGTCACCGTCGTCGTCACCGTCGTCATCACCGTCGTCGTCACCTTCGTCACCGTGTTCGTTGCACACCGAGGATTCAGCATACACATAAAGTAATGGAGGTCTTTCTGATTCGGCTGCAAAGTGCATAAAACCAGAGATATCCCCATTGTTGCATAACTCCACAAATGACCCATCACCATTCTTGAACGCTAACTTGCAAACAGCAGAAGGGTCGATTTCACATTTTTGCATGGCGTATGCAACAAACTTCTGATAAGAAAAGTTTCCTGACAATTTTACACCATGCTTAGATTTATAAGCAAAGTTCCACTCATTGTTTTCTTTCACCCATTCACCATCGTAACAGAAATATAGCCTAGCTTTTGCAACAGATGAACTCATTTTTTCAATGGTATCTCAAAAACAAAATACTGAAGAAAGAAAGCAAGAAAGCAACAAATAATGATGGTATGGGTGTGAGTTATGGATTGCATTCTACTGATATTTATGGATGAAATCTCATTAAGGAAGATGAATTGCAACCACAAATTGGTCTTCCAAGTACAATAATTCAACATTGATGAAACATGCCAGTGAATTTGAACCACAAATTGGTCTTCAAAGTACAATAATTGTGGAAAAAAAACAGTAAAAAGCATGCAAAGATTCGTGCAAAAAGGACCAAAAATTACATTTTTTGGCCGATCGCGGGATGGTCGCGGGGTTAGTCGCGAGGAGGGACCGAAACTGTAAACGCGGGGAAAGTTGGGGGGTGTCGCGGGACTTTTTGGCCATAATAGCGGGCCACGTGTGCCCTATCCCGCGATCGCGGGATCCGTCGCGGAAAAAATGGGTATTTCGGCAAATTGGTCGAGAAAATGGGTATTTTGGTAAGTCAAAGTCAAACTTTGGGTATTTTAATTAAATTCCCTATTTATATATGACAAAATGAAACATGTAAATAATGATTGGGGTTGTAAGAGCATCCACACACGTCTTGTAAGAGCCCTTGCAAGATGACATGACATGCCATGTGTGTCTTGCAAGGCCTTGTAAGACCACCCCATCTTGCTAAATTTGTAAGACCTTTCAACAAATTAAATATATTAAACAAACACATTTTTTAATTTAATTAGTTTGTTTGTTTGTTTAAACATTAATTATTATTAATATGTTTATTAAATTTAATTCATTTATTAGTTTATTTGAACATTATTTTTTTTAATATTTTAATTAAAATTTCTTACCCACGCTTTATTTTAAAAAATGATATTTTTATGCAATGCTTTTTATTTAAACTGCTAAATTATATTTACCCAAAATATAATAAAAGAAAACAAAAGTAAATTTTTAGTTATCTATATTTTATAATTTATTTATTAGTTATATTATAATTATCTATATTATTTATATTATAATTATTTATATTATTTATATTATAATGTATTAGTTTAGAAAGAAGTTTGGTCATGCATGTGTGTGGAAGGTGTTATTGCAAAGCTGATGTGACACTTGTGAAAGAAGTAAGGTCTTACATGTGTGAATAGTCTAATTGTATATGTCAATAAGAAATATAAAAGATCCCTATTCTTGTTACTTTATTGGACTATTTGGTGATCTCATTTAGTGTATTAACCTTTTCTGCAATGTTAATTAGTCTAATTAAACATTAAGAAAAATTATAGAAAAATAATTGATGATACCTTTACACAAATTCTAGATTAGGGATGAATGTTACTAAAAACCTAATAACTATTGTTAAGAAAGACGTCTTCAATTAGTTAATTCATTTGCTTGCCTATAACTAGCATTTAACTCATCACGGTGTCGTTAGTATTATTCCCAACGGGGACCTGATGCACATGACAACAAATAAAAAAGGATATGCTTAACGCCTAATGGGTTCAAACAGTTTTCATCATTTATATAAAACAGTAAAACCGAAAGACTATTGATCTAAATAATAATTTCTCAAATTAAATGTATCTATAATACTTTATAAAAAGGCTTAAGTAGTTATTTTCAAGATTTAAGACTACCAACTTTTTTGCACTACATACAACTTCTTCAACTATGCACAACCTTTCACACCCACTTCCTCTAATATCTCCATGTTCAAAAATTTCCATTTTAATTTATAAGTTAAAATTTAATTTTAGGGAAATTAGTTAAAATGCCAAAAGTTTGACCAACACTTACCAAAATGCCACAAAAATTTCGCGGTTTACCAAAATGCCCTAATGGCCCGCGATGGAGCCCGCGATCGCGGGATAGGGCTGACGTGGCACGAGCTTTGGCCAAAAGTATCCCGCGGAGCCCCTCAACTTTGGCCGTGGTGCACATTTGGCCCCTGCCCGCGATCGCAACCCGCGATGGCCCGCGATAGACCAAAATTTTACAGTTTTGGTCCCTGAAAATTTACACTTTTGGTCCCTGAAAATAGACGAATCTTGCATGCTTTTACTGTTTTTTTCCACAATTATTGTACTTTGAAGACCGATTTGTGGTTGAAATTCATTTGCATGTTTTCATCAATGTTAAATCAGTGTTTTTGGAATACCAGTTTGTGGATGAAATGAGAGATTGGTTGTCATCAATGTTGGTTGTTTCATTGATAAATAGATGTAAAATGCAATCCATAATCCACACACCGATTTCATACTTCTTTCTTGATTTCTTTCTGCAATATTTTGTGTTTGAGATACTACTGAAAAAATGAGTTCATCTGTTGCAAAAGCTAAGCTATATTTCTGTTTTGATGGTGAATGGGAGCAAGATAACAATGAGTGGAATTTTGCTTATAAATCTAAGCATAGTGTAAAAGTGCCAGTAAACTATACTTATCAGAAATTTCTTGCATACGCCATGCAAAAATGTGGAATCAACCCTTCTGTTGTTTGCAAGTTAGTGTTTAAAAATGGCGATAGGTCATTTGTGGATTTATCCAACGATGGGGATATCTCTACTTTTCTGCACTTTGCAGTCGATTCAGAAAGGCCCCCATTACTTTTTGTGTATCCCGACGAAAACGACGACGACGGTGACGACGAAGACCTCCAAATAGAGCAGTCTGATTCTCAATTTCAGGCGTCCGACGCCCCAACGGTTCATTTAGATCATTCATATGGTCTTAACGACTGTATTCCGGAGACGCAACAACAACAACCACCACAACCACACGAAGGGCGTACTGTTGGAGTTGCTGATGACGAAACCCACGTTTTCAGAACGGGTAATTCTGAAATAGACAGATCAGACACCGATAGTGATGATCATGAAGAATATACCCCTAGTAGAAAATCATGTAGTCAGATAAATGACTTTTTTGATATGCCCCCTATTCTTCAAGACTCCCATACCCAGACACAAACCTATGAACCTACACCTTATATTCGCAGTGAAATGTTACATGTAGGTCAGATATTCGAGTCGAAGGATCTCTTGGCAAGTCAGGTCGGACTTAAGTTCTTGGAAGAGGGTTTCGAAAGGCGCACGTCGAAATCTGACAAAACTAGATACATAGTTGAATGTGCCAGAAAAAACTGTGACTGGAGGATGTACGCGATTGACACGGGTGGCAAAGAAGGGGCGTTCATGATTAGAAAGTTGCACGACGTACACACTTGTACGAGGACGCAACTGAATCCCCACCACAAACAAGCCGGCAAAAAGACTTTGGGTGCGATACTGAAAAACAAATTTCTTGATGTTAGTAGGTCATTGCGTCCAAAGGACATCGTCCACGATGTTCACCGGCAGTTCGGCGTCACGATTGATTACCACCAAGCTTGGCGTGCGCGATGCCATGCACTGTTTATGGTGAGAGGCACGTTCGAGGAGTCGTATGAACGACTCCCGACATATTTATATAATTTGCAGCTGCAGAACCCTGGTACTATCACGCAGCTACGGACCAATTCACGTCGACGGTTTGAGAAGTGCTTCGTGACCCTTGGACCCGCGGTACGTATTTTAACACGTCATATGTTTACACATTATAAACTATAACATTTACAAAGGAAAACCACCTATGTTTTTGCAGATCCGCACATTTGTGGCAAATCTACGTCGTGTCCTGATAATAGACGCAGCCCATTTAAAGGGCCGTTACTTGGGTATGATGTTCCTGGCGGTTGCCATGGACGGGGATAACTCCATCGTTCCAGTAGCTTTCGGCGTAGGCAAGTCCGAAACCGGGGACGAGTGGACTTGGTTTATGTCCATGTTGAGACAAGCTATCGGAGACCCGTAAGGGTTGGTGTTTATGTCTGACAGGGCTCCTTCCATAAGCGCCGCAATCTCTGCCATCTACCCAAACGCCCCTCACGCCATATGTTGTCGACATTTGGAGATGAACGCCAAATCTAAGGACAAACGTATTACGACCAACAAGGATGTCTATTGGGCGGCATGCAGAGCATATACGGATCGGGAGTTTAACAAGTACATGAATATGCTACGATATAGTGCCAACGAAGCAGCCAAAGTCTTTGACGAAGCTGGACCGGAGAGGTGGTCCGCGACCCATTTTCCTGGACAACGGTATGACATTCTGACCTCGAATAGTGCAGAGTTTGTGAATGCACTCTCCCGTTTTGCGCGTAGATGTCCGATTGTTAATCTTATGGACTACTTTCGGCCCTTTCAACAAGAGTGGTACCAAATTCGACGCCTAAAAGGAGCTGAGATGCAAAATGCACTCACACCAACGGCGGAGAAGATCGTTCAGTACAGGGCGCGTCGTGCGGCGACATGGTCGGTAAGAGCAATCGGGTATGTGAAGTACGAGGTGCATGATGACTATCTTCACGCGATTGTGAATATGGAAGACCACCTTTGTTCGTGTCGCGAATGGGATAAATCTAGGTTATCGTGCGGCCATGCCATCGCTGCAACAAGATATATGGATCGTACAGATTGCAGCGACTTGGCTGGACCTTTCTTCACGTCCGAATATTACCGGAGAACGTACGTGGAGGTAATAAACCCAGCTGGACCCCCTGCAGCATGGGTGTATCCACCCGACCCGCTTTCGCCATGCTATCCACCTTTAATGGATAAGAACAGAGCCGGGAGACCGAGAAATAACGACCGACGTCCATCACGTGGTGAAAGTTCGATACAACGAAGATGTACTCGGTGCCAATGCGTAGGACACACTCGTGGAGAGTGTCCAAATCCCGCCCCTTCAACCGTGCCAATGAGACATTCAGTCAGTCACACCCCGGGCCCGTCACAGCTTGAACCATATGGAACAAACACATATGATATTGTTGATCTAAACGCTGATTTGTAAAATATATATATATAGGGGCGGGTTCAAATGAGGAGTGCATCAAAACGTGAGAACGTGAGGAGCAATTGACAGTTATGAATCACATGTGATTGGCAGTTGTGGATCACATGTGATTCACAACTGATCTGGAGGAGCAATTGACAGTTATGAATCTCACATATGATTTACAACTAAAATCATTAATGATCCGCGACTTGCACGCCTCGCGAACCACCTCGCGCCACTTTTGCGCGAATTTTCGAGTCAATCCGACGCATGGGAGTGCTCCTCACGTTCTCACGTTTTGATGCGCTCCTCACGTGAACCCTCCTCTATATATATATATATATATATATATATATATATATATATATATATATATATATATATATATATATATATATATATATATATATATATATTCATATTATATATACACACATACATATGCTTCTAAATAAACATTGATAACACAGCTAGTTTGTAAATGATATATATATATATATATATATTCATATTATATATATATACACACATACATATGCTTCTAAATGAACAATGATAACACAGCTAGTTTGTAAATGATATATATTCATATTATATATATACACACATACATATGCTTCTAAATGAACATTGATAACACAGCTAGTTTGTAAATGATATATATATATATATATATATATATTCATATTATATATACACACATACATATGCTTTTAAATGAACATTGATAACACAACTAGTTTGTAAATGATATATATAGATTCATATTATATATACACACGTACATATGTTTTTAAATGAACATTGATAACACAGCTAGTTTGTATTCCATGCAACATGCTCTTCATCTTCAATCTTTCTGACCCTTCTTCAACGGCTTCTGCTTTTGCAACCACGTATGGCCATTGTGTACCACAACCCGGACACACTTTAGCAAATGAGTTGAGGTAACCTCTGACTTGACCTTACATGATGTAAAAAAACAACAAAAAAATACAAACAACAACACAGTAAAAAAAATACAAAACAACACAGTAAAAAAATACAAAACAACTAAAACAACCACCACCTACTTAAAAATTGATTTAGTTTCATCAATCCAAGCTTGCTTCTCGTTTACCTTCGCTTGAATATTTGCGAAGTCTTGCAGAATATGGTGAATTGCTTCTTGTTCTCGACGAACACGAGCCTCCCGAGCTTTTATATCCCCTTTCATCCTTTTGATCTCCCCGTCTTCCTCTTCGATCTTTCTCAAATGGACTGCCTTCCTGTCCATCATTTTTTTCCACTCTTCTGTTAGTTCATCTATCTCCTTTTCCTTTTTTGCTATGGCGACCTCGATTTGAGGTGGCATTTTTTCAGGAGTAGACTTAGGGTTTGATGACGATGCCATTTGTGGATGAAATGAGAGAAGAGAAATCAAGAGAGAAAGCAATTCAAAGAAAGAAAGCAAGAGAGAAATCAAGAAAGAAAGCAAAAACAAGTGTGAATTGTGAATTGCATATTACTGATATTTATGGATGAAATCTCAAACATGCCAGTGAATTTGAACCACAAATCGGTCTTCAAAGTACAATAATTGTGGAAAAAAACAGTAAAAGCATGCACGATTCGTCTAAGTACAGGGGCTGAAGGTGTAAATTTTCAGGGACCAAAACTGTAAAATTTTGGTACATCGCGGGGAGGGACCAAAAGTGCACCGCGGCCAAAGTTGAGGGGCTCCGCGGGACACTTTTGGTCAAAGGTCGTGCCACGTCAGCCCTATCCCGCGATCGCGGGCTCCATCGCGGGCCATTAGGGCATTTTGGTAAACCGCGAAATTTTTGTGGCATTTTGGTAAGTTGATGTTTGACTTTTGGCATTTTATTTAATTTCCCTTACTTTTAATCCCTTTCTTTTTCATTTTTTATTTTAGATCTTTATCATATTAACATAAATAATTGTATATGAACTAAAACACATTAAAAATAAATTATTATTTTTTACAATAATATCATTGTAATCGTCTCGTCAATATCTTCTAAATGAGTCCAATATTAAATATTTTTGAACTTAACAATATTATTAAATATCATGAATATATGTATGAATTAATTTGTTATAGATTCCTTACGTTTTCATTTTCATTTAGCACCTTATTTAAGATTAGTTTTGAGTTTTTAATAGATACAAATCTCAATTACATCATGTACAAGTTTAAAAGTTTTAAAACCTCCACTTTCAACATGATAATTAAAAATATAGTTATTTTTATTTTTAAATCACACATTATACACTTATAATTAATTATTTAGTTTACTTTATATCTCTTCTCTTTTCATTTTTCATTTTACACCTTATCATATTAACATACATAATCATATATAAACAAAAATACATTAACAAATGTGTTTCTTTTTTTACAAATTATACCATTATACTCGTCTCATCAAAACCTTCAATTTTTTTGAAAAGTGATTGATTCAATGTCCAACACTGATGGTCATAGTCCTTATCAGTTTTAGTCTTTATCTATTTTAGTCTTTATCTATAGTTTGATTTTAGTTATTATCTAATTTTTGTTTAGTCTTTATCATTATCTGTAAGACCCTTTAAAAAGGGCTCCTGGTTTTTTCATAAGGCATCAAGTTCCTTAGCAGAAATATACTTCCTTGCTCTGTTAATTTCCAACAGTAACAAGTTTTTTAGAACATTTTTTTAAATAAAGTGTTCTTATAACTATTTCATAAGACACTATTTGAAAAAAGTGTCCTATAAACACGTGTTCTCTAAAAATATGGGTTTATAGAACACTTTTCAAAAGCGTCCTATAAAATTAGCTAATACGATACCTTATTTTGAATATGTCCTATATACTTTGTTACAACGCTCAAAAACGTCCTATAAACTTATTGAAACACTTTTAGACATGACGTTTTTTTGTTTGGTCCTACAAACTAATGTCCCACAAAACACTCTATTAGGACGCTTATTTATTTTAGGCGTCCTATAAACTCAAATTTGTTGTATTGTCATATGTTCGTTTTTCATGGTTGTCGAGTTGGATCGGGTATTATTAAACGTGGAAATTTTGTGACTTGGTTTATTTAAAACATTATCTTATTAATTGAAGGCTTGAAACGATTGGTAGAAGAAACTAAATTTATGTAGGTGTCGCTTTTCTAAAGAAGAAAGGCAAAGACCAATGTAACGTTATCCAAATTCTAAACCAAATTTCTCTCCAAGAAAATTCAATTTGAAATATTTGCACCCAATTGAAAAAGTAGACAACAAATGCTACGACTTCTCCAATATTTCTACATCACAATCACATAATAAGATATGATCACTAAGTTCACACTATATTTTATTTACAAGATCCAAAAACAAATAGGTTAACTATACCATTCACACACATGGAATTTTATTTACATTTTTAGGGTGTGTTTGGTTCACATAATGTTTTTTGATGGAATAGAATCTGTCAAAAGAATTTGACTTTGAAGGAATTGGAATGAAATATTATCATGTTTGACCACATGTTTGGTTGACATACATTGGAATGGAATCTGCTAAAGAAATTGGATTTTGTCTGTTTAGTTGATAGCTTTGAAATTGGAAATAAATATTAGTAAATGACGGTGGTGGTCGGCGGTGGTTCCAAACGGTGGTGGTCGGCGGTGGCTTAGAACGGTGGTGGTCGGTGGTGGTTCAGGTCGGTGGTGGTCGGCGGTGGCTTAGATCGACGGTGGTTCAGAACGGTGGTGGTCGGCGATGGTTCAGAGCGGTGGTGGTAGGAGCAGGGAAGATGGGGATAATTTTGTTTTTTTTAGAAAGTTGGGTGGAATGAAATTGAATTCCTTCTCATTTGTGATGGAATAACCAAATCCATGAATGGTGAAATGTGTGGAATTGATCAATTACATTCCATAGGTACCAATCAATTACATTCCATAGGTACCAAACGTCTGGACGGAATTTGGTCAATGGAATTGATCATTCCAATTCCAATTCTGTTGGAATCCTGCAAACCAAACGCACATTTCAACTAAGATACTATTTTTGTAATTATCTTACAATAATAAATGGTATCGATCAACAATTACTTTGTAATTTAGAGTAAATGTTTTAATATAAAACGCTACTTTTTCTTCAGTTTAATTTAATAATAATAAAATAAAAACACATGCATATATTTTATCCTTTTGTAAGTATGAAACCTCAAATGATTTCAATTTGTTTCTTAAAGATAATTAAAATATTTTGTTAACGTCATTTTATTTGACTATATATATACATGTAGCTAACAATTTTATAATTTGATAAATAACATGACAGTTTAAAATCTAATAAATCAAAACCTCTTAAATATCTAGCTAATATATTAGTCAAAATATCATTATTGAATTATTAACATATAATTAATTATTATATTTATACGACTTTGTGAACGATCCTTACGGGAGTTACGGGCCTCTTGAATCCTCTCTTCCCTATTTATTTATTTTTCTTTTATTTGTTTTCACAAAACCTCCAATGCCAATAAAGCAGGAATGGGAGGTCGAATTCCAAACCTTTTTCCTCGATGTCACTTAGAAATGACCTGAAATTGGATCTTGGTCTATATGAGATTGTTCCTTTTAATCGTAATCATAGATGTTTTCTTGTCTCTCGTTTCTTTTCTGAACAAATCGAAGATGAGCTTGGTCTTACTTTACTGTCGAGAAAAGAAAGAAGACTTCCATCTCCAAGAGATGAGTTTGGTCTTACTTCACCCTTCATTTTTGGTGTGAAGCAGTGCCAAACCAAAATACCCATGCATCAACTATTTTATAAACTTATCTTTTGTACTTTTAAATGTTTGTTAAAATCTTATTGTTAAATTAGTAATTTAATAAATAAAAAATTTATAAAAATAATAATTAACGTTCAAACTACTATTCAGTTTAACCGAAATCTAGTTTAATGAAGTTCTAATACATTTTATAAACATGTTTGACCCGATGTAAAAAGATATGATGTGGCATTAACAATTAGCAAAACCGAATTCTTATCGTGAAATTATAATCAAAATTTCATAGTTACGCGAAAGAGAAAAAAAAAAATTTGATGTTACATTAACAATGATATTATAAATCCCCTGGTGACCATTAAAAATAATTATCAAAATCATAATGTCTAATATAAAAGTGTGTCACATCAATTGACTTAGAAATTAGCATATTGGATGGTGTTATGTAGAGTGATTCGCGGATAGAACGACCTGATAGACCCGATTTTCTGAACCCGCTAAGAAAGCGGGTTTGGACAACCATTCGAAAAAAGATGGATTGATCTGGACTGGCCCTTAAGATTAATATGTGGATATAGAGATAACCAAATTGGTCCGACCCCAACATGGGACCGGGACCGAGTTGGGATTGGGCCGGCCCGGTTCTTAATCGGTTATGATTTTCCACCAAAAACAATGTTTGGCCGGCCCGAGACCGGTTATGGAACCGGTTATAGGACAAACCCGCTTTTTTTATTAAATTTAAGTATTTTATACAAATTTATTTTTATGTATATTTAATTGAAGACCAAAATGTATATTTAAGTGTATTTTATTAAGTGTGTTATAATAAAAACGTACTTTTTAGTGTATTCGGTTGACCTAATTAAAAAATTTTAAGTATATTTGATTGACCAATAACAAACACGTATTTTTAGTGTATTTGAATAACCCAGTTATAATAAAAACGTATTTGTTAGTGTATTTGATTGACCAAATTCTTAAAAAATATATATATGTTAACAAATTAATTTTGGAAAAAAATAATAAAAATTAAGTGGACCGATTTGGGTCTAGCACGGGACCACGACCGGGAGCGGTCCTCATAACCCGGCCTCATACACCTTAACCGGGACTTCGTTTTTGGATCGGGACCGGAACTGGTTACATTGAGACGGGATCATTTTAGGCCCCGGACTAATTTGGGTCCGGCCCATAACCGATTTTTGGCCACCTCTAGGTGGATATGGCCCATATCATATGGGTGAACCAAAAAAACTTTGGAGTCCAAAAAGAGTCCCTGAGTATGCAAAACAAAAGTATTGGTTGGCTTAGCCCATGTCCAAAAAGAGTTTTAGTTGAACATATGGTCCTAAAACTCGAAAAAGAGTCCCTGGTATTACTAAAGAACTTGTTATAGCCGGTTCTCTATGATCTTGGATGACGATTTGTTTTAGGTGTGTTAGTATGTCGTTTATGGTCTCGCTAACATAATACTCATAAAACATATGGATTCTATTTTGGGTTGGAAATACTCCGGGCAGTTTCAAGGCTAGTGAGCTTTCGAACAAGATTATAATTATCGGGAGTTTTAATCCTAAATAGGATCACACAGAAACCAGAAGGGTTGGTTATTCAAACCAACCCAACCCAACCCATGAATGATAACCCAACATTCACCAGGTTGAAGCCCAATATGGCCTAAAGCCTACAACAAGCCGAGATAGTTGGTTCCGAAATAGGTCGGATTCAAATCAACCCCACCAGGCCGACCAAACTCATCTCTCCCGTCAAGACCTTATTCTGTTGATCTGAAATACGTGTTTCATTGGTATTGTTAGTCCCAGATGGCTTAACAAGTATTGTAGAAGGGGGGGTTGAATACAATACACAAAAATTTCACAATTTTAATTCTTATATTTGAAAAACTTTCAAAAGAATTACACACAGAAAACTTAAGATTGTTGCGGAAAAGAACAGATAAACTATTCTAACAATCTTACACAAAGTATACAACAAAACAACTAAGAACACTAAGAGCAAAGCTATTGAGTTTTAAGGCTTAAAAGAAGGTTTCTTGCACTGAGAGAATTTCTTGAAAGCGTGAGAATTGCATGAAGAGCACTTCTCCTTTTATAGTGCCAAGGAGTGCCCAAGCATTAAATGCTTGGGACACTTGTCATCTTCACATATGCTGATAATGTTGACTTCAGGAGAACTGTGAAGTCCTTGTCACTTTTCACTAGGTGCAGACAGAGTAGCTTGAGCAGATAATAGGGACCTTAACTGAAAGTGGATAAAGAGACAAACTGTCACTTTTCTCTGCTGGAGGATATTGTCCCATAATAAATGATCTTCTGTTTTGAGCGTTTAGCACCGAAGTGGTTTCCACCGAGATTGAGAAATCTTCGGTGGAAAGAAGACTAGTCCACCGAAATTGCAAGCATGTTTCGGTGGTAAGAGGACCACCGAAATTGCAAGCATGTTTCGGTGGTGAGAGGACCACCGAAATTGCAAGCATGTTTCGGTGGTGAGAGGACCACCGAAAGAGTCATCGGTGGTGGATGGGGCCACCGAATTTGTCCAAGCACTTCGGTGGAAGAAGGCCACCGAAATTGTCCTATAATTTCGGTGGAGAGAAGGCCACCGAAATGTCAAGGAATTTCGGTGGTGATGACTTGTTTGAAAGTTGCCGAGAGTCTTCTATTTTCCACAAGTAGAGAGTCTTCAAGCTTGGTTTCGGTTGATCTTCGACTTCACCGAACATTTGATATCTTGTACAAGTCATTCAAAGAACTGAACTAAAATATTCTAAGTAGGAGTTTTAGGGAAAACATCGGTGAGTCAATTTCAAATCCTTGGTGACCCAACAATCTCCCCCTATTTGAATTTGAGCTCCTTATCTTAGAATATTCAAGAGTAAATAAAAGTAAGTGCGTTTTTGACCCTTTTTACTCTTTTGGGTTCTTTTCACATAGACCATTCTTTTTGTTCTTTTTGATCTTTTTCTTTTGTATGCGTATGTATACTATGTACAGTATTTACAGGCAACGAAAGATAAAGTATGTACAGAAATAAAATTCAAATAGCGATACTTGTATTAAGATAAGTTCTCGTACAATTTACAAAATGAGAAACTAACTTTTACAAGTACCAAATGGAGAGAACTTACTTCTTTGAGGTTTTGCGGCGCTTGATTTCATCCAGTAAGTTTCTATAGAACGGTTGAGCTTCGGGGATGTTCGGAAAGAGGTTGTGAATGCCTTCCAGAAATATAGTGTCGGCGATGGATATCTGGGCAAATCTGAAGAATGCCCGACGACCGAGACCGTCGTTAAAGAACAATCCTGGTATTGGTGAGAGGCTTAAGGTTGTGGTAGGATAGGGAACAGAAGTGGGAATGGTAAGGTTAAGATTGTTTACATTCGGGATTTTACCTTCTCTTGCCATTTCCTTGAAGACTGAGTCAGGAGGATTTTTGACTATGGGGAGGATGATCTTCTCTTTCAGAGACAACAGTTTGGCTCTTTCTTCGGTGGAGAGGATGATGTTATGTTTTCTTTTGATCTCCTTCATCTTATTCATTAGACCATCAATGTATTTGACAAAGATGTCTTTCTTTGGATTTGGACTCCTGAGAAGGTGTTGAGTGATTTCATACCATTCCGAGAGACCGAAGAGTTGGAGATGGCTTTCTTTCACACTCTTCATAGAACCATCTTCCTAGTTAATAATCAATCTGATGTCTTGAGGGTTTGCCTTGGAGGTGGCAATCTTTACTGAAGAAATTTGTGACCTATAGCTTCGGTGGTGCATGGTCCTTTTGTACCAACTAATTTCTTCATTCTTTTGTTGTTCCAAGGCACTAAGCACCGATTTCTGTGTTTGGATGGCATCGGTGGACTTGACTTTTGTAGCTTCTTCTGCGGCAGCTTTGAGAGACAGATCTCTGGATTTGTCTAAGTCGATTTGAGCTATTCTTGCTTCCGCAATTTCTTGAGCAGAGAGGCCAAGTTCGGTGGTGATGGGTTGAGAAGCAGGCTTGAGTTTGAGAGTTTCAGCGTCCTTCGGTCGAGCCCCATATCTTGCCAGATCCTTTTTCTTCTTTGCTTCTCTGGCCAATTCTTCGGCCGAAAGAGTTCTTTTTCCTTTGTCTTCGGGAGCTTTGCTGGACTGCTCCCCCTCAACTGATGCATTAAGGTCAAGAGCTTCGGTGGAGCCAGTATGGGTCGGTGAGAGTGAGACATGTTTCGGTGGAGAAGAGGGTTTTGGTGGAGAGGTAGAGAGTTTCGGTGGTGAGGATTTCGGTGGATAGGTAGATTTCGGTGGAGAGGAGGATTTCGGTGGAGAGGAGGATTTCGGTGAAGAGGGTTTCGGTGGAGGCTGGTTACTGGAAAGTTTCTTGATGGATGGAAGTTTCGGTGGAGCCGTGGTTTTCTCCCCCTCAGGAACAGCCGGTAACTTGAAACCCAACTCATAGAAGGCCTTATCAAACTTGGAGTGTAGGAAGGCCAGACTCGTTTCGGTGGTATGGGGAACCAAGGCAAAGTCACCGAGATCCATTTCCCACTGGGAACGTTCAGGACTGGGTGAGTCGGTGGAAGGTTTGGAGAGGGACTCCACTATGGTAGAAAGGGTAGATAATTTTTCTTGAATGAGGCGTAGGGCTTCGGTGATGGCATCAAGAAGAAGATGCGGTAGCTGAGACTCGAGGTTAGAGATGCGGGAATTGGCTTGGGAGATTAAGGTGATAGTAGATTTAAGAAAGGTAGAGGTGCGGTCGATGTGCGGGGAAGTTTGGCCACCGATTTCGGGGAACGAACAGTGCCATCGAAGGGGATCCGCTTCGGGAAGAGGATGTCGTAAGTGAGGCGCGAGTGCGTCGGTGTAGAGGGTTCGGGGAGGTCGGGGAGGTGAGGGTGTACGTTGTGGAGAGTGTTGCCTCGACGAGGGAGGCTCGATGGGATGTTCTTCGGGGGACGGGATGGTTCGGGGAGAACCAGTGTCCGCTAAAAGAAATGCAAAGAAATCATGTGGGGGTGAAGATTGTGGGGGGGAACCCTGATTGGGTTGTGCAATCTCATCGATCACAAACTGATCGGGTGAAAGGCTGTGAAGTGAAAAGTCAGAACCCTCGAGAGGAGAGACCTCGAGGTCATCTCCACCACCCAAAGAATCGAGTGGGGAGGTTTGTTTAGGGTTCTCCAAGTGTACAACTGAGGCCTTTTGAGAGGCAACAGAGGAGATGGTGGGGTTCGAAACGGATACCCTTGGCCCGGAGGGATGAAGTTCAACAACCGGCGATTTTTGAGAATCGACAGTTGGATTAGTTGGTGGGGCCGATGGTTTCCGGGACCTCTTTGGAAGAGATCCCGAAGGGGAAGATGAGTGCCTCCGCTTATGAGAAGGGGTGTGAACCGGGGAAGTCTCCGAGGGATCTCTCGGTGACGTGGTTCGAGAAGCGGGAGCGGAGGTGTCGGTGGCCTTTTGTCGTTTCTTTTTAGTGCCACCCGACGTCACTCGGGAACGGGGAGAAGGGACCACAACATTTGGAGTGACCTCGGGAATTTCCAGGTGGCGAAACCCGGGAATTTCCGCATCACCCCAATGAAGTTCGGGAGATAGAGCGAGGGAAATCATACCTGGGCGTAATGGGCGATCGGTGGCGAGCGGCTTGACGTTGAGGGTTTTGGTGCCCACAACGGGAGATGACCATTCATAACAGAACCGGGGCGAGGAAGATCGTCGATCGGTTTCCAAAGCTTTGGAAAGCTTGTGTTGTAAGATCATGGAGATGAAGCGGGGAAAAGAAACGTAACAATTCTTGGGAGTTTTGATGACCTCGACAAGCTCTGAGAAGAAATATTGGGCGAAGTCAACTTTCCTTTGGAAAATGAGGGCATGAGCGAGTTTGTTGACGTGTGAAGGCGATTGATCATGCCCACTTGTTTTGCGTGAGAGGCAATGGATAACGTGGGCAAAGAAGAAATTCCAAATGCCTCCCATTTTGCTGCGAAGAAGAGTACCGGGGCCTTTGGAGCTTTTGGAGGAGTCGTCGAGTACATAACCGGTGGTAAGAACAATGTCTTCATGTATGGTGTCCAAATACATGTCTTCATAGTCGGAAAAGGCGTCGATCTTGAGAGCGAGACGAACATCATCGACCCCAAACGTGAGGTCGTGATCACCTTCGGCATTGGTGAAGATGGAGGCGTGAATGGCCTCATTGGAGGGATCGTACACGGAGGTGAGCCAGAACTGTCCAATGAGCATTTTGCTCATCTTGGGGTTGCATGTGAAGGCATGAAGAAGAGGAGAGCGAGACAGAAATTTAGCAATAGTAGAGAACTCGGGATGAGCGGGATCGGATTCGAGGCGGGCAACGTGATTGCACTGGTTGAAGCGGAGGTCTTCAAAACGTGTAGGAATTGGATATCGTGAGGATGCCATGAGAGAGATATGTTTGAAAGAGAAGAGATAGTTGCAGGTTTGAATGGTGAGAAAGGAGTGGGGAGGAAGTAAAGGGAGGTATGTATATATAGGGAAAGGATAAGATACCGTGATGATGATTTTGTATGGGGAGAGGGGACATGCGGCTCATGAGGTGAAAAGGTTATTGGGGATCGGGACACGGAACGGCGGATAGGCGAAGGGTCTGACACAACTGCAATTGAGTGGTCACAAGTGGGCTTTGGGAACCGTGTGGATCGGTGCAGGCTCGGTGATGCTTCGGTGGAGGATTCGGTGTTCGTTCGGGAGACGATCGGTGGAAGTTCGGTGGAAATGGGACATCGGTGGTAGAATGGTTTCACCGATTTGGATGAGGTCCACCGAAATGGGACTTCGGTGGTAGAATGGATTCATCAAATTTGGAAAGTACCACCGAAATGGGACTTCGGTGGTGGAAGGTTTTCACCGATTGGAGATGACCACCGAAATGAGACTTCGGTGGTGGACAAGTTTCACCGATTTTGAAAATTTCCACCGAAATGGGCTTCGGTGGTAGACACGCATCACCGATACTGGAGATTATCACTGAAATTGGACTTCGGTGTTGGAAAAAAAAGAGATAGAAATGATTTAACACATAGATTTGTCCACCGATGAGAGATCGGTGGAGAGAGAGAAGTAGATAAGAAGGTGTCCACCGATGTGAGATCGGTGGAGCATGAACACATGTTTATTCTTGGAGATTGCACATCCCAAGTTCACTGATGAGAAAGTTGAACCTGGTTTCATCAAGAGGTTTGGTGAAAATATCAGCAAGCTGCAAATCGGTGGGAATGAAGTGCAGTTCAATGTCACCTTTGGAAATGTGGTCCCTGATGAAATGATACCTGATATCGATGTGTTTAGATCTAGAGTGAAGAACAGGATTATTTGCTATAGCTATAGCACTGGAATTATCACACAGAATTGGGACTTTAGAAAAGAATTGATTATAGTCCCTTAGTTGGTTTCTCATCCATAGAATCTGAGCACAGCAGCTCCCAGCAGCTACATATTCAGCCTCAGCAGTAGAGGTTGATACAGAGTTTTGTTTCTTGCTGGACCAACTTACCAATTTTCCCCCAAGGAGCTGACAGCTTCCTGTAGTACTCTTTCTATCAATCTGGGAACCTGCATAGTCTGAATCTGAATAACCAATTAGTTCAAAACCCGAGTCTTTGGAATACCAAAGACCCAAGTGCAGTGTGCCCTTAAGATACCGAAAAATTCGTTTTACAGCCTTTAAATGTGATACTTTAGGATTGGCCTGATAACGAGCACATAGACAGGTAGCAAACATTATATCCGGTCTGCTAGCAGTTAGGTAAAGAAGAGAGCCTATCATACCTCGGTAAAGAGTAACATCCACAGATTCACCTTTTAGATCAGCACACAGTTTCAAGGGAGGTGCCATGGGAGTTTTCATAGGAGAGCTATCTAGAAAGTTAAATTTCTTCAGAAGGTCACGAATATATTTGCTTTGATTTATAAAAATCGCTTCTGAAGATTGTTTGACTTGAAGGCCCAAGAAAAATGTGAGCTCTCCCATCATGCTCATCTCATATTCACTCATCATGAGAGAAGCAAACTCATCACATAGGCATTCATCAGTGGCACCAAAGATGATGTCATCAACATAGATTTGAACAAGAATGATATTACCTGAGGTTTCTTTGATGAAGAGAGTATTGTCAATTTTACCTCTGGAATATCTATGCTTGAGAAGAAAGTTGGCAAGAGTGTCATACCAAGCACGTGGAGCTTGCTTGAGACCATACAATGCTTTATCAAGCTTGTACACATAGTCTGGATGAGCTGGGTCTTCAAAGCCAGGAGGTTGTTTCACATAGACTTCCTCTGCAAGTTCCCCATTGAGAAAGGCACTTTTAACATCCATTTGAAAGACCCTAAAATTTCGGTAGGCAGCATGAGCCAGAAAGATCCTTATAGCTTCAAGTCTTGCAACAGGGGCAAATGTTTCATCATAGTCAATGCCTTCTTCCTGTCTGTATCCTTGAGCTACTAATCGGGCCTTGTTTCTGATAACAGTACCATCTTCATCCATTTTGTTCCTGAATACCCACTTGGTTCCAATGATTGTCTTGTTTCTGGGTTTGGGAACCAATCTCCAAACTTTATTCCTCTGGAACTGAGAAAGTTCTTCTTGCATGGCAGTGATCCAACAAGGATCTGATAGAGCTTCATCCACTTTCTTGGGTTCAGAGAGAGAGAGGAAATTCACATAGAGACAAATATTTCCAACTCCTCTGCGAGTTTGGACACCTGCTTGTTGGTCACCAATAATTTGATCTATGGGGTGATCTTTGGTCCATTTTAGAGCAGGGGGTAAAGGTGATGGGGTATGAGAAGTAGAGTGAACTGGAGTAGTGGGATCAGAGGTTTGGTGTAAGATGGGATTTTCGGTAGTAGATGCCATGTGATTTTCGGTGGGATTAAGGGTGGAAGAAGGGCTTCGGTGTGGAGTTTCGGTGGGAATAGGAAAAACGGTGTGAGAGATGGGTTGATCAATTTCGGTGGGAGAGAGTGATCCAGCTGGGTTTTTTGAGGTAGATGGATTTGAGGGAATTGAGGAGATATCGGTGGAAGTGACTAAGGGGGTATCACCAATACATGATGAGATCCATCTGTGTAAATCATCCTCATCACTTGAAAGTGATGAACATCTGAGATCATCAAACTTGACATGAATGGACTCATCAATGCATTTTCTTCTGAGATTGTACACCCTATAAGCTTTGGAGGATAAGGAGTACCCAACAAATATTCCCCCATCTGCCTTGGGATCAAACTTCCCAAGATTTTCACGATCATTAAGAATAAAGCAGATACACCCAAAGACATGAAGAAAGCCAATATTTGGTTTTCTGCCATGAAAAACTTCATACGGGGTTTTATCATGTCTTTTGGATATTACTGACCTGTTTTGAGTGAAACAGGCAGTATTCACAGCTTCGGCCCAAAAATAGGTGGGGAGATTTGATTCACTCAGCATGGATCTAGCGGCCTCACACAGTGTTCTGTTTTTTCCTTTCCACCACTCCATTTTGCTGAGGAGTACGAACAGCAGAGAAGTTCTGAGAGATCCCTTTCTCGGTGAAGAAGTCTTCAAGAGCACTATTTCGGAATTCAGTGCCATTGTCACTCCTTACCGAGCGGACAAGCTGGCCATTGAGAACTTCATTTTTCTTGACAAAGTTGATGATTTCTTCAGTGGCATCACTTTTGTACCTGAGAAAGAACACCCAAGTATATCTGGTAAATTCATCAACAATAACAAGAATATACCTTTTGCCTCCAAGACTTGGAGTGCTGACTGGTCCACATAGATCCATGTGCAGCAATTGAAGAGGAAGAGTGATGGAAGAGCATTGCTTCGTCTTGAAGGATGTTTTGGTGAGCTTTCCCTTTTCACATGCATCACACAGCTTCTCTTTGACAAAGTTCAACTTTGGCATGCCCGTCACCAGCTCTTTGTTGGAGATTTTATGCAAGGTCTTGAAGTTTAGATGAGAGAGACGTTTGTGCCACAACCAGTTCCTTTTGGATGCATCATTTGACACAAAGCAGACATTTGATGAAGAATTGGATTGTCCCATATCTATGACGTAGACATTTTCCATCCGTCTTCCCGATAACACCACATTAAATTGTTTGTCTACCACGGAGCAGACACAAAGTTCAAAGATAACTTTGTATCCAAGATCACACAGTTGGCTAATGCTGAGGAGGTTATGCATGAGGCCGTCCACAAAAGCCACTTTATTGAAGGTTACAGATCCATTAGAGAGAGTTCCGTATCCTTTGGTGTAACCCTTAGAATTATCACCAAAAGTTACAGATGGACCTTTTCCCGGCACATAGTTGATGAGAAGAGACTTGTTTCCCGTCATGTGGCGTGAGCACCCGCTGTCTAAATACCAAATTTGATGGTGCTCAAAAGCCTGCATGCAAACACATATTAGTTCTTTGGTACCCATTTTGTAATGGGTCCTTTGGGGTTAGAAGAGCATGATTCCTTAAGCTTGGATCTATCAATCCTATCCTTGGGACAGTCCTTAGCCATATGAAAAGTGTCACCACAGTTATAGCATTTTCTATAGATAAACACCTTTTTAGCATTTTTCATGTTTTGGCTTTTATCGTTTGTTCTTATAACCTTGTTAGAGGAGAACAGAGCAGGAGGCTTGGACCCAAGGATTCCTTTGGATAAATCTTTGGAGGTTGATTTTCTTAAAAGCACAGATCTAGGAATATAAGTGTTGTTAGAGGGAATGTTTGGGGTAAAACTTTTAGGATGGGAGCTTGCCATGCAGTTGACCACCGATTTTCCTTTGTCGGCACAGGAGATCCTTTTTGAGTGAACAAGAGTTTCTCTTTTGGGGATCTTTGAGGGCTTAGGTTCGGTGTAGGTATCTATGTGAATAGATTTTAACACTTCATGAAGAGGAATTGGAGGGTCATTGATTGAGGGATCGGTGGGCACAAAGGGGATAAGATCGGTGGGTTTAGATCTTTTGGAAGGATTAGCTTTTGAAGAGTTTGAGGAGGAGGCTTCATCCATGGCCGAAAATTTGAGCTGATCATGGATGGGTTTAGAAACGTCATTTGAATCTTGCTTCTCAATGACTTGCAATGAGGAGTCTTTGGCCTTTAAGGATATACCATACTTTAAGACTTCACACAGATCTAACGAGTTCAAAGAGATGGAATCACAAGAGCTAGAATCAGAGAAATCATCACATGCATTGGTGGGGGGAACAAGAGCAAGAGTGGACTCACAAACATCAGTTTTTCCAAATCCTAGACCGAACTTGTTTGAACTACAGATTTGACTTTGAAAGATTTGTTCAAGATTTTTGGAAGAGCTTGACCATTTTTTGATGACTTCTTGTTCCCTTTTTAGTTTCTTAAACAGGGAGTTCTTTTCTTTTAAGATCACATGATTTATTGTTTTCAAGTCCTCAAGCTCATTTTTGATTTCCTCAATCCTTTTAAGCTTAGACATGCAAATTTCAAGTTCAGCTTTTAGCTCTTTCACTTGAGCAGATTTTCTATTCTTACTGTCTTTAACAGAATAAAAATCTTGAGTTAAAGACTCATAGGCATTGATCTTTTCAATATCAGACATATTATTGAAGGGATGTACCTGAGCGTAGGCTGTAGAGCACCCAGTTGCCACTAGAGCCATAGGTGAAGTGGCCTTTTCGGAAACTTCCATTTCTTCTGAGATGGCCACGAAGCATCTATTCTGAGAATCACTGTCGGAGGTGTCTTCGTCGTCCCAATCGTGGGTTTCTGCCATGAGACCCTTCCCTTTTCTCTCTAGACCCTCACTCCTTTCCTTCTCTTTCTTGTACTTGGCCTTGTATTTCTCAGCACGCTCCTGATGATTTAAGAAGGATGGTGGGGACTCCTTTTTGGGAAAGGTTGATTTGAAAGGCATGTGTTTGGATTTTTCCCTTTTTGAAGAGGGATTGTCAGAAGAAGTAAATCTGGACTTGGAGATACGCTTGCTTCTACACTCAGATGCAAAATGTCCTTTCTTGCCACAGTTGTAGCATTCCTCATTAGACTTGTCAGAAGAAGTTTTGAAAGATGAAGTTTTTCTAAGACTTCGAGATTTGTTGAAGGGACGAAACTTGTGTTTAGAACCGGCCATCATTGCCATCTCATCCGACAACTGTTCAACCATGATATCCTCACCTTCATCATCAGCATCACTAAGATATGCTTCCGTTTGGTGGGTTACATTTGTTTGGCTGTCATTGTCAGAGTCAGATGAAGGATAGGTGATTCTTGGAAGATTCTGAGAATTCTTGGAACTTTCACTAACAAGAGCTATAGATGAGCTCTTTATTTCTTTGCTGAAAGATTTCCGTTGAAGCTTGGTTTGCTCAAAGTTGAAAAGAGTACCATATAAAACAGTTAAGGGCATGAACTCAAGGTCCTTGGTAGTTTTGATGCAAGTACATATATTTTCCCAAAAATCTGGGAGACAATCCATGAACTTGCACAAGACTTCCTCATTATCATAGACTCTGCCCAACAACTTAAGATCATTTAAAAGAGAGTTGAAGCGGTTATAGAAGCTAGGAAGAGATTCTCCTTTTTCAAAAGAAAATAGTTCATACTTTCTGATAAGACCAATCTTTTTACATTTTTTGACTTCCTCTGTACCTTCGTACAGAACACATAGAGTGGTCCACATTTCTTTGGCAGTTTCAAAGTTCACCAAAGAGTGGTAGACCTCATCAGGAAGAGAGAGAGCAATAATAGCTCTTACCTTGGAGTCAAGAGTAACTAAACGTTTTTCCTCATCAGTATACTTTTTAGGATTTTTGAGAATATACCGACCAGTAGCACTGGATTTTTCCTCATCAGAATCACTAGAGATTTCCTTTTCAAAGGTCTCTTTACCTGGCCTCTGCGTGTCATAGCGAGCCCAAACTCTGGGGATAATAGGTCCCTCGTTGAGAATGGTTGGATATCTAGTATCCACTCCTTCCATGAATAGCATCATGCGGCTTTTCCACAAGGAGAAGTTGTTGGCATTAAACTTAGGAGGTTTTGAAATAGACCCATTTTCTGAAAAGTTGTTTTGAAGAGAGTTTTCAACAGTAGAAGAAGAAGAGGCAGCCATCGCAGATCAAGTTTATGGGATTAAACTTTCTGCTCTGATACCACTTGTTAGTCCCAGATGGCTTAACAAGTATTGTAGAAGGGGGGGTTGAATACAATACACAAAAATTTCACAATTTTAATTCTTATATTTGAAAAACTTTCAAAAGAATTACACACAGAAAACTTAAGATTGTTGCGGAAAAGAACAGATAAACTATTCTAACAATCTTACACAAAGTATACAACAAAACAACTAAGAACACTAAGAGCAAAGCTATTGAGTTTTAAGGCTTAAAAGAAGGTTTCTTGCACTGAGAGAATTTCTTGAAAGCGTGAGAATTGCATGAAGAGCACTTCTCCTTTTATAGTGCCAAGGAGTGCCCAAGCATTAAATGCTTGGGACACTTGTCATCTTCACATATGCTGATAATGTTGACTTCAGGAGAACTGTGAAGTCCTTGTCACTTTTCACTAGGTGCAGACAGAGTAGCTTGAGCAGATAATAGGGACCTTAACTGAAAGTGGATAAAGAGACAAACTGTCACTTTTCTCTGCTGGAGGATATTGTCCCATAATAAATGATCTTCTGTTTTGAGCGTTTAGCACCGAAGTGGTTTCCACCGAGATTGAGAAATCTTTGGTGGAAAGAAGACTAGTCCACCGAAATTGCAAGCATGTTTCGGTGGTAAGAGGACCACCGAAATTGCAAGCATGTTTCGGTGGTGAGAGGACCACCGAAAGAGTCATCGGTGGTGGATGGGGCCACCGAATTTGTCCAAGCATTTCGGTGGAAGAAGGCCACCGAAATTGTCCTATAATTTCGGTGGAGAGAAGGCCACCGAAATGTCAAGGAATTTCGGTGGTGATGACTTGTTTGAAAGTTGCCGAGAGTCTTCTATTTTCCACAAGTAGAGAGTCTTCAAGCTTGGTTTCGGTTGATCTTCGACTTCACCGAACATTTGATATCTTGTACAAGTCATTCAAAGAACTGAACTAAAATATTCTAAGTAGGAGTTTTAGGGAAAACATCGGTGAGTCAATTTCAAATCCTTGGTGACCCAACAGGTATCATCGGACATTTTCACAAATTGAAGAAGTTCCAAAGCCTGATATGGTATCGCCCTAAATTGGAGCTTCATTGGCATCATCTTGATTTACCGGTTAGTTCTTGGTTACTCCTCCGTTCCAAAATAAATATCCACACCGAAAAAACACGTATATTTTGAAATGTGTAATTAATTAGTAACTAAAAAATTTTAATTAGTACACAATTTATTTATTTAAATAAATTACAATTTTATCCTTTGTTAATACACAGACTAATAAAGTTCTCCAATTCATAATCAACATTAGAATTAGAAAATCTATTCCTTTTGAAAGCATGCACTTATTTTCGAGCAAATCAAAATAGAAATGTATACATTTATTTTGGAAAGGATACATATCCATATGATTTATTGGTTTAGGAGATTTCAGATGAGAATCTAAGGGACCTAACAAGTATTGCCTACGAAGTTGGACAATCTAACAAGACACAAGAAATAAATCGTCTTATTAGCCATTTTATACATTTCTGAAAAATGGCATCCAAATAACAAGTAGCATAACTATAGATTTATTTAGATAGATACATGTATAATGAATCCACGGTTTCCGGCTATACATGCTACTTTCTTTCTGTCACAAGAACTAAACAGACGAATAGCGTGATGATGAATATAAACAAGAAGGTACAAAATCATAAATACAATGTAGTTTCCGGGATTTTAGGCAAGTAATCACACTATGCTGCAACAAGCTTCCGTATGTCCTTCTGCAACACAACGCAATAGTGAACAACGTAGTTTATTGCAAATAAATCGTATTTTGTATAACATTGTTCATTTTTGAAAAATGAAGTGCTTCTTTTCGCATTTCAGCAAAAAAGATGGTTAAAAATGTTCTGTTACTTGTTGTAGAAACTTTTGCGTACCTCAATATCGTTAGGGGAAGTAGTAGGAAGGTATCTTTCGACAACCTTTCCATTTTTATCTACTAAAAACTTCTTCGAAATTCCACTTCACCAAATCGCCTAATAATCCTCCGCTAGTCGACTTGAAGTAGATCCGACAGGTATTCACTAGGAACGGTTCAAGTCCAAAAGACACCTTTTCCGATGCATATTATAACTAGCTTGGAGATAGAAACATAAGTTCCATAATATTGCTTATTTTCTATTCAAATGTGGGGTATTGTTGCACTTAGTGAAGATGTGAGAAACCTTGTCCCACATAAGAGGCAAGACAATATTTAGAACACTTAATAAACTCTAACCATAGAGCATTAAATGAATCATTTAATTGTTTGGGCTTGAAGTGTGATGTTCTTGTGGGCTTTCCTTGACATAAATATATACATATTAAATGTCAAAGATTGGGCCTTGGGCCTCGATGGGGTCGAGATTCAATGATTGAGGATACATGTGGTGCAGGCTTACAGTGGCTGGCGCGGATCACGGCGCGACCAGAGCCGCGGGAGTGATCGCGCGGAATTCTGGATTTTCGTTGAACAGTGCACGGCGCGGATCTCCGCACGGGTCCACTAGCGTCGACACTCGCGCGGACCGTCTGGCAGTTTCTGGCGGTTGGTAACGAAAATCTATAAAGGCCTGACATTCCTCTTCGTTTTAAGACAATTTTTGACACGAAAATTGATAGATTTTTAGGTTCTCTCTCATCTCCTTCCATGTTCAAACATAATATGATTCGCTAGATTCAAGTACAAGACTTGAATACGATTGTTGTATCCTCGGGACAAACGTAAATACCACCGGAGAATTTTTGTCTTAGGACACTGTTTCCGTACAGACCTCAATCGTTGTAATTTCAAGAATGGTCTACGAAATTCAAGTAAGGTTTACATTTATTGCTGTTTTTGGCATTGGAATTTGATTGTAAAAGATTTGTATAATACAAATTTCTACCTATTTATTTGTTATTTATATACAAAATCAATTGTATGATTAATTACTTCTAACAGGATCAAATGATGATTAATTAATTAATATAAAACGTGTAATAGTATTTGAATTGTACATAAGACATTTTGTTGATTCATAATTAAGCTTGAAAAGTTTATCATATTAAAATTGAATTATCAACTACATATAAACAATGGAACTGCAAAGAAAATGCAAGTTTTTTTTTTCTTAAAAAAGAGTCGTTTTCTGTATCTAACAACTCGTTGTACGTTTTCTAGAGGAAGAATATCGTGTCGTCATGAACTATATATTTTTCTCCTATTACTTTGTTGACATGGTCAATGGCTTCATATAAAACACCCGTTAATTGTGAGTGTTTCGACATGGGTTTCTTCTTGGTCACGAGAAACCTCGTTTGAAAGAAAGTGTAGAAAACGAGTACTTATTTACCATTTAGTATATCTTTTTTTTTGTTCCTTAAGTTTGGCCGCTTAATTTTATGTACTTACATGCCTTCCATCATTTGGATAATTTTTTGACTTGCACATCGCAAGACTCGAAAGAATAATAGTTAAGTATAAACAGTAAACACATATGCATATCTAGCTTCCTAATTACATTGATGCCTAATATACCATATATATTGCCAAGCAAAGTAGAGTATGTGCATCAAAGCATGTCTAGCCCAGTGGTAAGGTAACATCCTTGGGAGGGTCAGTGGTGGAAGCCCTGACTACCCGGGTTCGAACCCCGTAGAGAGCATGTTGCGATATCCAGATCATGGGCCTGCCACATAGTGGTACCCTTAATTGGGTCGGGCCGTGGTCGACGGGGATTAGTCGAGTGACACCCTTAAGTGGGAGCCCGGATATCCCGGGAACGTGTGTGTGTTAGCTTGCCGTTCAAAAAAAAAGTAGAGTATGTTAAAAAAATCACCTAGAAATCGGTCGGAAATCATTTTAAATATTAGAAAGTATGTATATTTTCTAAGAAAAATTAAAAACATTAGATTTCAATACATAAAATTATCAAAAATTTTAATTAATTTTCATTTAATATTAAATAAATAAAAGATCTGTCGGAAAACCACTGGAGATTTGTCGGAAATTCGGATATTTATTTTGAAAAAAATTACAAAAAGTCTGTTGGGTCATTGACCAGCATCTCCCTAAATCGAAACGAAGCGCTTACCACTACGCCATAAGCAATTGCTGGTGGAGAAGGCGCAACTTATTTCCATATAACGTAGCAGCCAGCGCCACGTTTCGATTTAGGGAGATGCTGGTCAATGACCCAACAATCCCCCCCCCCCCCCCCCCCCCAGCATCTGCCAGCACTAACAAGAGCTTCGCTAGAAGTCAATGGCTGCGCAACATGCCTTTGGTATTTATATGCACTCCATGGGATTCGAACCCGTGACCTGCTCTGATACCACATGTTAGTCCCATTGAGATATCGCAATAGAAGGCTGCGATCTCTCACTGTTCACATGTGAAATCGCAAGTGTTGGTTGCGATTTTAATAAAACTTGGACATTTTTCAATTTTTTTTAAAAAAATTGAAAAAATTTATCACATTGGAAGATGTCCAACTTCCAATTGATCAAGCACGCAAGGTATTAAAACATTTTCACTCCCCCTTGAATGATGCAAGTAAGCTTTAGAAAAATGATTTTCATCATCTAAGGGTTTGTGTTTGAAAAACAGATTAGAGAACATACCTTGTGATCTTCAAGTAAGGAGCACAGGAAATCAACACTTACAAGCTTAGTCAGAAATGCACACTCCCCCTATTCTTGTGCATATTCCTTAGTTTGTACTCCCCCTGAGACTATGAACATACCTCATGCAGGCATAGATATCATAACAAGAAATAGAAAGTAACAAGGAGAATAAACAATGAAAAACAACAAAGACATGAAAATAAAATATCTTATATTGAGAATAGAATGAGATGAAAATTTGTATGTATCAGTCTAGATAGAGATAACTAGAGTGAACTACACATATTTCCATCAATTAAATGATCAATATAGAATATTAAACTTTCATGTTCAAAATGCCGAGCTTGGATACTAAGAAATTAAATCGTTTTTCATCCAAGGCTTTCGTAAAGAGAACGGCAAGTTGAAACTCAGTTGTAACAAAGTATAATTCAATTGTACCTTTTTCAACATGATCTTTGATGAAACTATACCTGATGTCTATGTGTTTGGTCTTTGTATGTTGGATCGGGTTAGCTGATATTGCAATTGCACTCTTGCTATCACAGTAAATGGGGATCTTCTCATACTTGAAATCATAGTCAGACAGTTGAGTCTTCATCCACAGAACTTGTGAACAACAACTGGCAGCGGCCACATATTCTGCCTCCGCAGTTGATGTTGAAACACAGTTCTGTTTCCTCGAGGACCAACTTACTAGTTTATCACCCAAAAACTGGACATGACCAGATGTGCTCTTCCGGTCTAGCATACTACCTCCATGATCCGCATCAGAATATGCAGTGAGTTCAAATCCTGTTCCCTTCGGATACCACAGACCAAGGTACGGTGTCCCCTTCAAATATCGAAAGATTCTTTTAACAGCACTCCGATGTGATACCTTTGGTTGTGCCTGAAATCTTGCACAGAGACATGTTGCAAACATTATATCTGGACGACTTGCCGTCAGGTACATTAATGAGCCTATCATACCTCGGTAATTCTTAACATCTACATCTTCACCAAGTGGATCCGGACCTATTTTAGATCCAGGAGCCATAGGTGTACCAATTGAGGTACAGTTTTCCATCTTAAATTTCTTCAAGATGTCAAACACATACTTCGACTGGTTGATGAAGATACCTGTTGAGAATTGCTTGACTTGTAATCCAAGAAAGAAATTAATCTCTCCCATCATACTCATCTGGAATCTGGTCATCATTATACCCGAGAACCAAGTACACAATCCAGGGTCAGTTGAACCAAATATAATATCATCAACGTAAATTTGTACTAGAAGGATCTCACCATTCTTATGCAAAGTGAAGAGAGTTGTGTCGATTTTACCTTTTCGAAAGCCAGCACAAAGTAGGTAGGTAGATAAGATTTCATACCAGGCGCGAGGGGCTTGTTTTAGACCATAGAGAGCTTTGTCAAGAATGTAGACGTGATCTGGTTTATCTTTGTCCACAAAACTCTCCGGTTGAGAAACATATACTTCTTCTTTCAATATACCGTTCAGGAAAGCAGTCTTCACGTCCATTTGATAGACGGTGAAGTTTCTGAAAGCGGCAAATGCAAGAAACATCTGAATTGCCTCTAAACGAGCCACCGGTGCATACGTCTCATCGTAGTCTATTCCCTCTTGTTGCCTATATCCTTTGGCTACAAGGCGTGCTTTATTTCTCACAACAATCCCATCTTTATCTTTCTTATTCTTCAGGACCCACTTGGTACCAATTACCGTTTTACCTTTGGGTCTAGGAACTAAACGCCACACGTTTAATGCTTCAAACGAATTCAACTCATCTTGCATGGCAATGATCCAATCCGGATCTTCTAAGGCTTGTCGAACTGTTGTGGGCTCAACTTGACTTAGAAAGAGCGCGTAAATGACTTCATTAGCCGTTGCAGATCTTGTCTTCACAGGTTCGGAGACGTCACCAATGACTTGTTCAATGGGGTGACTCTTAGTCCATCTTGAAGCATGAGGATGAACAATTATAACACCATAGTTGGGATCCACTAAGGTAGGATCTTTATCAAAGTTCAACTCTATTGTCAAGGTAGGTTCCGGTTGTCGGGCGGGTTCATTGACAGAAGTGTCAACAGTAACTGCCTTCGGTTCTGCTTCAGAAGATGACTCATGTTGAGTTGCAGAATCCTCACCATTGGCGTTAGAGGTGGCCAAATTGACCCGAACCGACCCAACCCGACCCGAAACCGGCCAAGAACCGGTTCTGGCCCGACCCGGTTAAGAACCGGTTTCAAGCCCGAGAGCCGGGACCGGTTCGTGTATTTAAGAATTTTCTCGGCCCGACCCGACCCGACCCGGGACCGGTTCGTGACCCGGTCCGTGGCCCGACCCGATTTTTTTCAAAAACCTTATAGCCGTTTATAGCCGTTGCCAACCCCTTTTTGACCGTTTTTTCACCCAAAAATACCCCCTCCAACCCCATATAAATACTAGGGGTGTTATGGAGTGATCACCACCTTACAATTGCTTACAAAACGCAAAAAACGCTTACAATTCTCATTTATCGGCTCTCGTTATATTCGTTTCTCGCAAAAAACGCATACTATCAAAAAAATGGCCGAACAAAATTACACCGTTGTTGCCGATCATTCACGAAAAGCAGCGGTTTGGGACAATTTCAACTTGCTAAAATTTCCCGACGGTACAAAAAAAGCGCAATGCAAACGGTGTGGAGATTTCCTAAAACCCGAATCAAATAGCACGTTAAAGCGCCACTTCGAGGAAAGATGCAAGAGGTTGAAATCGGGTGACGATCCAACTCAACCCATACTTGACAATTCCGGTCAAATATGGTCGTATGATAATGATCTCGCCCGAGAAATGCAAATGAAATGTGTCATTCAAATGGCGTTGCCGTTCGGACATTTCGACAATCCTCACATTACAAACATGATAAAAAATGGGTTCCAACCACGCTACACTTCGGTAAGTCGTCAAACTCTTAAGCGTGATGCTTTAAAATATTGGAATAAGGTTCAAAAAATTATGCGAGAAATGTTTTTAAACTTACCCAACAAAGTTTCTTTAACTTGTGATGTATGGAGCGCACCATGCAGATTGCCAGATTCTTATATATGCATAACGGCACATTGGATTGTGCCGGGATCGTGGCAATTATGCAAACGTGTAATCACGTTTGAGCTCTTTGGTTCGCCACATTCGGGTAAGCGTCAGTTTTCTATAATTATGAGATGTCTTCAATATTATAATTTAAAAAATAAAGTTATTAGTATTTCGTTTGATAATGCTAGTAATAATACGGCATGCGTAGACCGATTACGTTTGGCTTTATCCCCTATTTTAGAGGGAAAATTATTTCATACACGTTGTTGCGCACACATAATAAACTTAGCCGTTCAAGACGGCTTAAGTAAACTTAATGAGCCTTTAACTAAGTTTAGGCTTATGTTACGCCGAATTTTCACAAGAAATAAAAAAAATGCAAAACTTATATAAAGATTATTGCAAACAAGTCGGTTTTAAAGCTTTGGGACCGGCGCACGATATGCCGGTTCGATGGAATTCGACTTGGAAAATGATGGATAATTTATTAAGACAACAACAATATATTCAAGCATTTTATAACATTCATTACCCGGATAACACGATAACTCAGGATGATTGGACAAGGATTCATGGCTTTCACGATATTTTGGGCGATTTCAAAACTGCAACAACTATGTTATCCGGTGTTTATTATCCAACGAGCCCTTTACTTTTAAATCAACTTTAAATTTTGGCAAGTAAAATTGCTCAATACGAACAGGATTTGCACTTTCACGACGTGGTGAAACCAATGAAAGAAAAATTGGTAAAATATTTTAAAAAGATCCCCTTCACTTTTCTTTGTGCCGCGGCATTAAACCCGTTTTTAAATGTTATGGGTGTCGAAGTTTTAATACAAGCAATATGTGTATCGTTTGGTTTGGATTCTCTTACAAATTCTAGCTTTTCAAGGAAACGCATACAACAATTTAATACTGATTTTCATCAATTATATGATATTTATAGAGTTAATTATGGGGGAGGAAGCCAACAAACCCCTACACCTCAAATGTTTTCACCGGGTTCTAGTAGCAGTCGTGGCCGAAACCGAGAAGACTTAATGCAAACTTTAATGCAATCGGTTGTCATGGAATCTTCTAAAAAGGCTAGATATGATGGGGATAATTTGGGTGAATTCAATCAATACGTACGTACTAATTTTATAACGGCATCCTTCACAAACGTCGTAGATGTTGAATCCCTAGATTTATTAGAATGGTGGAAAAGTAAACAATCAAGTTTCCCAATTATGGCCACTATTGCACTTGATATACTAACAATCCAAGCTAGTACTATAGCTTCGGAGTCGGCCTTTTCTCTTAGTGGCAGGATCATATCGGAGCGTCGGACAAAATTAACCCCAAAATCGGTGGAGTGCTGCGTATGTCTGAAGGATTACTTGGATGGAGAAGACCGCATTCAAAATCGAACGAACCTGGAGGATGATCTAGAAGGCGTGGAAGAAAACTTATTCGAAAACGACACGGATGAACTACTAAGTACGCCGTCCGTAACCGATACTTCTGATGTTAGTAGTGTCGTAGATGACGAAGATGTAGACACCGACCGCCTTGACGATCAGACGGCTATTACACGACTGATGCAGTACAATACTCTTGAAGACTACAACCCAGATCAGAATCCATACTACGCTCCATACAATCCATTCAATTATAATCCATTCAATTACTATCCGGGTGATGGGGGTGGAAGTTCGGGAGCGGGACCTTCGAATGTTTAGAATTTATGTATTGTAACTTGTAACTTGTAAGTTTGTAACTTAAAATTATATATAAATTATAAAACGTAAAAGTGTATTTTAGTGATATATATTATAAATAAAACGTATTTTAAAGTGTATTTTACTTATCCAATGATTCCAATCCAATTTTTCTTTGTTAAAGTTTAGTAATTAATTATTATACAAAGAAAGCAGTAAAAAAAATCGCAAAACCGAAACAGAACCGGTTCTCGGCCCGGCCCGGCCCGGTTTTATAAAAACCGGTTCTACATACCATTAAACGGGTCAGGGAATTTCGGTTTAAACCCGGCCCGACCGACCCGGTTCTCACCTGACCCGGTTCTCACGGTTACTGTTTGGAACCGGTTTGTCCCCCGACCCGGCCCGAACCCGATTTTTGGCCACCTCTAATTGGCGTTAGAAGTTGTGCCTGACGAAGAAGCACCATTCGTGGATACATGTTGTATTGCTTGTGGAGATGCCATATGCGTGTTTCTTGAAGACGAAGCAGGAGTTGTTGCACCAGATGAAGGAGTAGTCAGTTCCGGTGTAGGCCCTGACAATGTAGCATTAGCTGGTGGTGTGGCAACATTGCTCCTGTTAGATGTAGATGAAGTAGGTTTATCACTACCGAAAAAATCATCATAAAAATATTCAAACAAAAAATCAAGATCATTAGGTTTAGAGTTAGAAGTAGATGCATGATCCTTGTTTGAAGATCTAGTCACCATAGGACGAATTTGTCCAGATGCTAGTATTCCAGATATTGCGGGTTCTGTACTATTTTGCACAGAAACCAAGTCTTCAGTTTCATCAAATCTGACATTTACGCTTTCCTTCACAGTTCTAGACGATTTAAGATAGACTCTGTATGCTTTTGATGTGAGCGAGTATCCGATGAAAACGCCCTCAATACCCTTTGGACTGAATTTGTTCAAGTTCATTCTTCCTATTTTCAGCAATTCTTACATTTTCTCCCATTTCATCCATTTTTCTTCGGAAATAAGTGCGTGATTTTTCGATTTCAACCCGTTCAATTTTCAAATCATCATTTAACTTTTTATGGTCAATGATTGTTTGTCTTTGAAGTTCAATTGTTTTATGTGCCTTAATGAGTTTCTCACTTTGTTCATCAAGTTTTAATTGAAAAACTTTAAACTGATTACCAAAATGATTAATAGTGCAGAGATCTACCTCATCTTCTTCATTTAGAGACATTGTTACCTGTAAATTTAAAATGTCGGATCGTTAACAGATACTTCGTGAGAAGTAGAATTTGTGCGCTTGAACGATTAGAGAAAAACGAATAAAGTCAGAAAAATTTTCAAAAATAAAATTTGAAAAACAAATTGTAAATTTGTCTCCCAAAAATTAATGCAGAAAAAATTAATGCAGAAAACTGGACTTTAAATCGATAAACTTATCCTTCTGATCTGAATAGGAATTAATTGTTACACAGTCTTTTGTCTCAATGCACTGTTGTCTCAACCCACTAACTTGTCTCAGCCCAAAGGAAGTCTCAACCCAAAGGAAGTCTCAATCCAAAGGAAGTCTCAACCCAAAGGAAGTCTCAATCCTTGGTTGAGACAAACATGAACAATGAAAGTTGAGATAAGTATGAACATTCAAGTGTTCTTGAGTCAAATTTTCATATCTTATCGGATTTAGCTGAAATTTGGTAGGTAGGTGCGCGAGGATATTCTGGACAACTTTAATTCTTCGAGTTTTGTCCAAAAACAAACAGAAAATGGTTTTTCGAAGCAAAAACGTGTGCAGCAAAACAAAAGTCCAAAAATATATATTTTGCTCAATCTGAGTCAAAATCTAATGATTTTGCGGAAGGAAATCACTCAGTTAATATCTACTAACACTCCTTGATCAATTCTAATCCATTTGAAGAACTCAAATGATCAAAATCAACCAAAAAAGGGAAAATGAAGAACACTCAACTTTTTGCAAAAACTCAACAATTTCTCAAAAATTGATAAAAATTACCGAATGATGCACAAATTCAGCTCTGTTAGGCTCTGATACCAATTGAGAATGAACAGGTAACAAGATTAAACCATTAAGCTCATTGTATTTGATTGAGAAATGTAGAAGATGAGAATGGGATACACAAACACCTTGGAGGCTACATTGCAATGGACACACACTCAACCCTAATTACACACACTAAACATTATATACCCCATTGTTACACTATTAAGC
Source organism: Saussurea involucrata (assembly GCA_033807775.1). Taxonomy (NCBI): domain Eukaryota; kingdom Viridiplantae; phylum Streptophyta; class Magnoliopsida; order Asterales; family Asteraceae; genus Saussurea; species Saussurea involucrata. Next base: position 85,818,960 of record CM066313.1, read on the forward strand.
CGAAGCCCTTATAACAAAACCCAAGCCCATATTACAATTAATACCCCTTTACAAAACTATCTTATAACTAGGACATTTTGTGTCCTAACAATCTCCCCCTATAGTTTTGTAAAGGAATCACCCATCTCGAAAGATCTTCAGTTCTTCTCCCCCTTGATTTCTTTAGAAAACCGTAGTGATGCAATTCTTCAAATGTAGTCTAGGCTCCCCCTTGAAATATGCTCTTACTCTTTATATTTCAACCTTGACAAATCGGATTCAATGCCTCGACCGAGTGCACGAAAAGCATCTTCATAAATGTGGAAACTCAAGCTCGTGCCGATAAGCTCACAAGAAAGATAACGAGCGAGTTGTTGCGTGATAAACCAAATGCAATCTCAGTCTATAACACCAAATCCGTCGATAAGCCACGAGTTGAATAGGAATTCAGCTTAAGAGCGTGATTCGGATTTGCTCGAAGAGGAAACATAATCAAGCATACACTATAAGGTAGGGTTTAGAAGAACTCCACAAGTAACATTGTTCATCAACTGTAGAATAATGTTCATCCCCAAAATATCATAATACCGACTGATGAAAATCCGGAACTTCAATCTTCAAGAAATAGCTGAATGATTATAAGCACTCAAGAGTCTGAATCACAACCAAAGCACCAGAACAACGATTGCAAGCACTCACAATTCTGATTGATCAGGTCAGAAGAGCACTCAACGGTCTAGCATCGTCAACAAAAACTACAGAATAATGATTGCAAATGCTCAAACGTCTAATTCAATTCAACCAAAGACTGAATTCCAACACCCATCTTCTGAAAATCTTGGCAAACTTGAGCTCCTTTAAGCATTGACAGTTGCAATATGTATGTGACAGTCTAAATATGGGAATGATGTCACACGCGCGTTATGCTAAACACCATGAACAATGCCCCCCTCCTGAGACTAAGCACGGGGGTTCCGCTACCCAGTTAGCGGTTTTTTTATAAAAAAAATATTGAATGGGTGATTACTTGGGCGAGGATACCATCTGGATCTCTAGAAACAGTCACGATACACATTTTTAACCCTTTGTTGCAACACAAACCATGTTAAAACCCAGAGCCGCAACGCACTGAAGTCGCAATGCACTGAAGTCGCAATAGCTAAAGTCGCAACACCTGAAGTCGCAATAGGTAAAAGTTCACCCAAGTCGCAACTGAAGGTTGCGATTTGGTACTGTTCAACGTGTAGTGGATTGCGATTTGGGGCAAGGCGCAATAGACAATTTCGATTTGGAGTCCAAGTCGCAATAGACCATTGCGATTTGGTACTGTTCATCGTGATGTGGATTGCGATTTGGGGCAAGTCGCAATAGACAATTGCGATTTGGAGTCCAAGTCGCAATAGACCATTGCGATTTGGTACTGTTCATCGTGATGTGGATTGCGACATGGATCAAGTCGCAATAGACCATTGCGATATTGATGAATCTATGACCATTGCGATATTGTTGAACATATGAAGGCATGTTGGTTGCGACATGGATGAAGATTCAAATAATCTTAAGTCTAATCCTCAAAAATGATCTGTTTGGGCTGAAAATTGGTACGTAGATGCGCGAGGGTATTCTGGACAACATTAATACTTCGAGTTTTGTCCAAAAACCAACAGAAATGTGTTTTTCAATCCCAAAACAGTGTATGCAACAAAAAAAATCCGAAAAAATGATTGTTTCATACCGAGATGGGGCTGTTGAAGATGAATCGTTGCAGAATGATCGTATCGATGATTGATTCCTTCGATTTTAGCTCTGATACCACTTGTTAGGATCCAAGCGCTTACCACTACGCCAAAAGCAATTGCTGGTAGAGAAGGCGCAACTTATTTCCATATAGCGTAGCAGCCAGCGCCACGTTTCGATTTAGGGAGATGCTGGTCAATGACCCAACACCTTTGATGAAGCAGAAAATGTTGCAAGTGATGGCCAACTAGTTACTTCCTTGGGCAATAACCAATTTGAGTTGGCTGAAGGAAGTGACATTAATAGTGTTGATGAAACTTCCATAGCAGCAGGCCATGCAGCTGAAATACCTGCTGAAGATATCTCAAATAAGGATGAATCAGCTGGAGATCATGCTCCCAAAGTTCAGACAGGGGATTCAAATGATGAGTATTAGAGCTTGCCTGCCAAGATTTCTGGTTTAGTCCAGGTGGGTGATGAAATTCAATCATCAGAGCCAGATGCTATGGATCAAGATGTTACTTTCAATGAGAGAGGGGATGCAAGGTTGCCTTCGGATTTTAGGGATATCGACATGGATGTTGTTGATAGCCAAAAGAATGTTGAACCATCTTCGTCTGTCGATGGTTGTAAAGGGGTTATCGCAACCACTCAAGAATCTGAACCTAACATGGCTGTTTTAGCTGATGCTGGTATATTAGAATTAGGATTAGGTTGCGTTTGGTATGCAGACATGATAGGAACATGACAGGACAACTGTTCAACGTTTGGTAAGATAGAACTGGACATGACAGAACAAATAACATGACCAATTTACCCCTAATAAGTTGTTTATATATTTTATATATTTTGATTTTATGTAGTTTATTAAATTATAATAAAATAAATACTTTTTTATAACAAAATATATTATTGGAAAGTTGTCTTCAAGAGGATTAAAGTGACACCAAAATAAAAAGTTTATGTAGTTTCTAATTTTTATTTTCTAACCTTTTCTATATTTTTAGTATTATTAACATTTTATAATTTACATAAATTAATCAAAACATAGAAACCATATAAAAATAATATTTTGAGGACAGTAAAGTGAAATTTTAAAGAGCATAAAATACAAATAAATATACGTTAAAAGAATGAATAAAATGTAAAGAAGAAGGTGTATTTGATGTTTTAGAAAAGAATTAGATTTTATTTTGAGGTTATATTGGTAAAACATAAGGCTGTTCCACCTTGTTCCATGGCGTGGAGGTGGAAAACGGTTTGTTTCACTTTATTCCACTCTTTTCCACATAAAAGTAAAAGATCTGCCAAGCATAGAACAATGATCCTTGTTCTGTTATGTCCTATCCTGTCCAGTGTAACCCTTATAGATTACTTAGGTCCTTGTTTGGAGTTTCAAACATAGGATATAAATCTACTAATTATATATTTGAACTAATTCCTCTTTAATTTTGAATCATCATTTGCTGCTGTGGAACCAAGCAAAATATCACCTCCTGACACCCCGGACGATGTGCATTTACCTTCTGAAACTGATGCTACAGCTGATATTGTTCCTGAAGACCAGCCAATATCACCTATACTTGGGGTGAGTTTATTGCATGATGATAATGAAGAAAAAGCAGATGGATTCTCCACCGAGGAAAGTTCTCAAAAAGGGACCCAAGAAGGTCAATTACCAGTGGTTGAAAGGGATGCAGTTTCTGATGGTGCTGAAAAAGTTCTACACGGGCTGGATGGTTATTGTGATCCTCCTGTTGGAAACTGCAATGCAAGCCCAAGTGAACAAATAACGGAGGATAATAACCCATGTGATCTTAAGTGCTTCAAGACATCAGAGACAATCCTGCTTCCTTGTGAGTCATCAGCAGACAGTGGCAATGATGCTGAGGCAGGATCTCTAGTGGATCTTAAAGAATAATGAAAGGAGATGGAGTGGAACCTCTAAATTTAGCAGGTGATGTTTCTTGTATCCTTATTTATGTATGAGTTGTGTCGCTTAAGAGGCTGTTTGTTTACCTCTGAATAGTTTCATTAAGAGGCAATCTCTGAATCGCTAAGAGGTGAATCTTGTTTGGCAAAAAAATCCTGCCTCTTAATGGTTCTAAAACCCCCTGAATGATTTTGTATCTTGGGCCTCCCTTAACCATTCAGCACCCTAATTTCATTCTGAACAATTACCAAACAACTATATTTCATTATGCACTATATCATAAGAGCCTCTTAATCATTCTGCACCAAACCATTAAGCAACTGCCAAACAACCTCTTAGTGCTGAAGATTGTCAGGATCGATTCTTAACAAGAATTAAACTTCTTAGAAACAGAATTTAGAGAATCTTGCGGAATAGAACTCTAAATCAATAAAGAACAATCAATAGAAATTCAATAAACTGTATATAGATCAAACAGTTATTACTCACAAGTTTTACACCAAACCTCAATCTTGTTGAACAGGCTCAACAAAACGATTTCTACTTCTCTAGAAATAGGATCTAAGACCTTGAGGTTAATTCACTCTTGAATATCGAATTCTGTATGCTAACTATCTTCTATTTTTCTCATACTCTAATAGCTATCTATCAATACTATTTATACAAAAGTAATTACAAGATAACCATAAAAAGTAACTTGATCTTCTGAATCTTCGTTAAGCATATCTTGATCAATTCCTTCTTTGTCTCCAAAAGTATCGCATACCATCTTTATCAACTCAGCAGTATTAATGAAGATTTGACTCAGCAGCATTAACAACCTTCAGCAGTATTAATCTTCACAGTCTTCAAGCAGTAGTAACTCAGCTTAGCAGTACTAACCATGTCTAGCAGTAGTAACTTGGACTAGCAGCACTAACTTCAACTAGCAGCATTAACTTCATCTAGCAGCAGTAACTTTGCCCAGCAGTAGTAACGAAGAACTGGCAGTAGTAATGGAGACTTAGCAGTACTAACCATCCTTGGCATATCTTCAGTTCCCAACAATCTCCCCCTAACTTGACTTTTTAGGAAAAGAAGTCAAGTTCTTCAGATGATGCTTCCAAAACTTAGTCATCATGTACACACAGATTAGGACTTAGGCCTAGACTCTGATTGAGAATCCTCTTTACCAAGAATCTACCCATTGCTGAATCCTTGTTGCAGGTCAGCTTAGTGTGTAGCATTCCCTGCAGCCTCTTCATGCTGTGATTGTATATTTCATCTACAAGATAGTATTCATGAGTTGCAGAGTCAAGGGAGATGACATATACTCCACAGTTTTCATAGAGCATCCAGTTGGTAATGACTTGAAACTGTGTGTTTAACCTATGCTGAACTGCTTCAGGTTTGAACATTTGGCACAAGAATTCAAGTACCATTTTAGAGATTGACATCCCTGGCTCAGTCAGCATGTTTCCATATATCTTCATCCCAACTTTGAACATCTCTTCTAAGTCTGATCTTGAGCAAGTTCTGACAATCTTTCCCCAAGTAGAAAATACTTCAAATTTTCCATCAGCTCTTTTTATCCTAATGAACTCCTTTCTACCATCTTTCAAAGTGTCCCAAAAGATGATTTCAGGAGCCTTAGATGATATTGGTTCAGCCTGAAGTGGAATTGGGTTAGATTCAACACTAGTGATGTACAAGTCACATTGGGCATCCGTTTGTGATTGCACATTGCCTGATTTCCCTGATGGAGTTGCCACTTCTTCTTCAGCAACTTTTCCATCAGATTTCACTGTTTCCTCCTGGGCCTTTTCTGCAGATGACTCCACCCTTGGTTTCTTTTCATTTTTCTTCTTTGTAGTTATGGGCTGGGTTCTTGGTCTTTTCTTGGACATCATCTTGGTTCTTTTAAGAGTTTTGACAGCCTCAGGAGTTGGTTCAGCTGCTTTAAGTTTTTCAGCAGCAATAACCATTTCTGCTGCTATGGCTGTTACTGCTTCTCTTAGTACCTGTAGTGATGCTGCTTCAATACAGTTCTTTACAATCCAGTAAATTTCTTCATCTATTTCAGCTTGAGTTGTAGTTACTGCTTCCTTCTCAGTTTCTGCTGCTTTGACTGTTTGGCCATCAGCAGCATTAACTGTTTCTGCTGCTTGTTCAACCTCAGCAGCATTAACAGTTTCTGCTGCTGTGGTTTCTGCTGCTGTGGTTTCTGCTGCTTTAGTTTCTGCTGCTTTAGTTTCTGCTGCTTTAACACACTCTTCCCCCTTTTCTGTCTCACTGGTCTCCCCCTTAACCTGTGCATAGTCCATTTCCATATCAGTCTCTATGTGAGTAGTCTCCCCCTCAATTTGTGGACCCTTCAGTGTCAGTTCTGCTTCTGACTCTGACTCCCCCTTTTTGGGAGCATCATCAGTTGAGGTTCTCCTTCTTAGCACAAACCTTGCCTTTTTCCTTTTGTTCAGCAACTTGGTGACCATCTTTTTGAGCTTCTCAATTTGAGACTGTTGGTAGGTGACCACAGTCTTAAGTTGCTCAATCTCTTTCTTTTGTGCCATGACATCCAAGTTGATATTCCCTAAGGTTTCCATCAATTCCTCATAGTTATATCTATCCTCACCTTGTTTAGAAGTATTAACCTTCTTTAAAGGATCCTTGGAAGTTTCAGCAGAAGCCTTCTGCCTAGCAGAAGCACTATCTGCCCCCTTGGTTTCTTGGCACCTGGGTCCTCCTAATGATTTCTCATTTAGAGTTGCCATGGGGAAGGTCTTATTTATGTTACCACTGTCCTTCTCTGTGCTAGCAGAAGTAGTGGCAGCCTTAGCACCCATATGGTCATCCTTCTCCTTAGAGACCACCTTCTTGAGGTTGGGAGACACCCCTGTGGTTTCCCTGTTGATATTCTCAATTGGAGAATGCTCCAATTGAGGGCTTAAAGGCGTTGGGCTTTGAGTAGGTACAACAAGGGAAGGAGCCTTGTGCACCTTTCTTCTTTGAAATCTTTTGGTGATTGTGGGAGTGGGCTGTTCAAGAATGGACTGTGGGATGTCTTTTGAGATGGAAGGTTGGGATTGGTCATCAGTGGGTTGATCTAATGAGAGCCTTGATCCTGATGCCATACCTTCAGAGGGGTGGGACACAACCATCATTGTAGAGAACAATGGTGTGTCAACTCCTTCCGAGTCCCTAGGAAGTCTTTTCATATTTGAAAAAACCTTCCCTTTAGGGGATTTGGGTACATATACCTCAGTGAACTGAGGTAAGTCCATCAACTCCTTGTTAAGAACTTCTTGCACAAACCTTGGATACATGAAAAAGGTCTTTTTGGATTCCAAGTTTGATACAAGATCAGTAAAGATCATTGCTGAGAAATTGTACTTTCTGGCAGTGGATAAGCAGACCAGGGCATATGCAATGGGACTGCTGAACTCACTCCATCCAGTAGTTTTCTTGGAAATACAGTGCATCAGGGTATGAACAAGAAATCTCCATTGGTTGAAAAATTTAGACTTGTAGAATTTAAAAACACCAATGGGACCTTCATACCCCATTCTTTGTAAAGTAGAAAAGAGTTCTTCATTGGGAATAGAAGTTATACCTGAAGCATCATTCAGCTGAAGGGAGATGCGAATAACCTCTTCAGTGACTTTCAAGGGTTTATCACAAACCCTTGTTCGAATGGTCTTCTGCCCTTCTTCAACACTAACAGTGGCATTCTCCCAAAATTGTTTCTGATGTTCGATATAGATTGTTGGGCTCACCGTGAGTGCATAGGAAATGTGCGAGGATTTGAGAAAATCGACTATATCGTGGAATCCCGCAGCTTGTTTCGGCTTCTGAAGCATGGCTATTTCATTGTGCTCATCCACGAACTCCATGATGCCTGAGGATTCTTGAAAGAAAAGCACAGAGATTCTGGAGAGTCTAGGTTAGAACGAGAGAGAAGAAGTAAATGCGAAGAGTCGTTATGAACATGGGCGGGCAAACAGGGGTATTTATATGCCCTAGATTATCAGAAGCAGTATTAACTACCTCGCAGTAGTAACCACCGAGCAGTATTAACTGCCAAGCAGTATTAACTGCCAAGCAGTATTAACTACCTAGCAGTATTAACTACCGAGCAGTATTAACTACCGAGCAGTATTAACTGCCAAGCAGTATTAACTGCCAAGCAGTATTAACTACCTAGCAGTATTAACTACCGAGCAGTATTAACTACCGAGCAGTATTAACTACCGAGCAGTATTAACTTCCAAGCAGTATTAACTACCTAGCAGTATTAACTACCGAGCAGTATTAACTACCGAGCAGTATTAACTACCGAGCAGTATTAACTACCTCGCAGTATTAACTACCGAGCAGTATTAACTTCCAAGCAGTATTAACTACACTAGCAGTATTAACTGTACTAGCAGTATTAACCACTGAGCAGTATTAACCACTGAGCAGTAGTAACTGCACAAGCAGTAGTAACTACTAGAACACAGACAGTAGTAACTTCTGTACTGGCAGTAGTAACCACACTTACACTTTTCTTTACTTGGTAATCTGAGGAAAACAGAGGATCCTGAGAAAGAAAGTTAGTAGCACCAAATATATGAAGAAATATAGGTATAAAAACAGAAAGTCATGAATTTATTCTAGGTTGATCATGCCCACACTTGTTACCAAAAAGGTGAATCTACCCACATCAAAAGCTTTTGTGAATAGATCAGCAAACTGGTCATTTGTATGAACTTTTGCAACCTGAATTAATTTCTTTTCATTGCAATCTCTTATAAAGTGATACCTTATCTCTATATGCTTTGTTTTTGAGTGTTTGACTGGATTATTAACAATGCTAATAGCACTGTTGTTATCAATGAAGATTGGTGTGTGAAGAAAAGTTACCCCATAGTCCAACATCTGATTCTGAATCCATAGAACCTGAGAGCAGCAGCTTGCAGCAGCTATGTACTCAGCTTCTGTGGTAGATAAGGACACTGTGGTTTGTTTCTTACACTGCCAAGATACTAGTCTTGTACCCAAAAACTGACATCCACCTGAAGTAGACTTCCTATCCATGTTGGCTCCTCCCAAATCACTATCTGAATATGCAAGCAGGTCAAAAGAGGATTCATGAGGATACCAGAGACCTAATCTAGGTTGCCCTTTTAAGTATCTGAATATTCTCTTGACAGCATGAAGGTGTGATTGCTTAGGAGAAACCTGAAATCTGGCACAAACACAGACTGAAAACATAATGTCAGGTCTAGAGGCTGTGAGATACATGAGAGATCCAATCATTGATCTGTAATGATGGACATCCACATCCTCCCCCTCAAGATCTGCAGTGATCTGTTTATGTGTTTCCATTGGAGTGCTTGCTGACTTTGAGTCTGATAAACCAAACTTGTCCAGGATGTCTTTCACATACTTGGATTGGCTAATAAAAATTCCATCTTTCCTCTGTTTTACCTGAAGCCCAAGAAAGAATGTAAGTTCTCCCATGGAGCTCATCTTGAAGCTTTTGTGCATCAATTCTTCAAACTCTTTACACATTTGATCATTGGTGGATCCAAAGATGATATCATCCACATAGATCTGAACAAGTAAAGTACCTCTCTTTCTCCTCTTGATGAACAGGGTCTTGTCAATGACTCCTCTTTCAAAGTCATTTATCAAGAGATAGGTAGACAAAGTGTCATACCATGCTCTTGGGGCCTGATGCAAACCATAGAGAGCCTTCTTCAGCTTGTATACTCTGTCAGGGTGCAATGGATTCTCAAATCCAGGGGGTTGACAGACATATACTTCTTCCTCAATGCTTCCATACAGAAATGCACTTTTGACATCCATTTGGTACACTTTGAACTTCATGTATGAGGCATAGGCTAGAAATAACCTGATTGCTTCAATCCTTGCCACAGGAGCAAAGACTTCCTCATAGTCTATTCCTTCTTCCTGAGTGTACCCTTGTGCAACCAGTCTAGCTTTGTTTCTGATTACAATCCCTCTGTCATCCTTCTTGTTTCTGAAAATCCACTTGGTGCCAATTGCTCTTTGACCTTTTGGAAGGTCTACCAAGTCCCAAACATCCTGTAATTTGAACTGTAGCAGCTCCTCTTGCATTGCCTCTATCCAGCTTGGGTCTTTCATGGCATCATAAGCCTTTTTGGGCTCAATCTGGGACAGAAAGCAAGTAAGAACAGTGTTAACTGTATTTTGCTGCTCTTGCAACTCTTGGAGTCTGCTTTGCTTTCTAGTCATCATGGGAGATGCAATATCTCCAATTACCAACTCAGGAGGATGATTTTTCTGAGTTCTTGTTTGATGACCAGCTTCCTCTTGTAAGTCCTCATCCAAATTAGACTCATTTAATTCTGGATTTGTTTCTGCTTCTTCAGTCACCTCAGATTCTCTGGAATATGAACCTGAAGACTGATTTTCCTCTGCTCTCCTCTCTTCTTCATTCTGAATAGGTTCAGTCTCCTCATGGTGTTCACAGAATTCCACAGGATCAATGGAAGGGATTGGAAATATCACAGATTGAATTCTGTGTTCTGATGATGGTGTATCCCTTTGTCCTGCATGTACATCACCACTGAAACCCAAAGAATTAGTGAGTGATTCAATGTCAAATAGCCAATTAGGACCTGAACCAATAGGATTTGGTGTGTTCTCATTGCATTTGACATTGTCACTTTCTTCAATTATTCTAGAAGAGGTATTAAAGACTCTGTAGGCCTTACTTTGAGATGAATACCCAACAAGAAAACCATCATCTGCTTTGCTATCAAACTTGCCTAAGTGAGATTTGGTATTGAGAATAGTACAAGGACATCCAAATGGCTTGAAAAATCCAATATATGGTTTCCTTTTATGGAAAAGCTCATAAGGTGTCTTGTTTTTAGGCTTTACAACTAAAACTCTGTTTTGAACATAGCAGGCAGTATTAACTGCTTCTGCCCAAAAAGTAATTGGTAACTTTGAGTCAGCTAACAGAGATCTAGCAGCCTCAATCAGTGTCCTATTCCTTCTCTCAGCAACACCATTTTGTTGTGGAGTCCTAGGAGCACTGTATTGTCTCTCAATTCCTTTTTCTTCACAAAAGGTGTTTAGATCAGAATTTTTAAACTCAGTACCATTATCTGATCTAATGACTTTCACTCTTTGATTTGATTGGTTTTCAATTTTGAGAATGAAAGATTTGATCAGTCCACTTGTCTCATCTTTAGTTCTCAGAAAATATACCCAAGTAAATCTAGAATAATCATCAACAATAACTAAGCAGTATGATTTCTTGCCAATACTCATCACATTGGTAGGACCAAACAGATCCATATGTAACAGTTGAAGAGGATTTGATATAGTGTTTATCTCTTTGGACTTATGAGAAGTTTTGTGTTGTTTGCCTTTGAGACAAGCAACACAATGATCATCACATGAATATACTTTGGATGGCAAACCCCTTACAAGGTTGTTCTTAACAAGTTTATTTATTGTTTTAAAGTTCATGTGACACATCCTTCTGTGCCAAAGTGATGATTCATCTAAAGAAGCTTTTGAAACTAAACAATTTAGAGATGAATCAGATGAAACACTTTCCAAATCCAAACAATAAACATTATCCTTCCTTGGAGTTCTCAGAAGTATCATGTTTTCATCAACCACTTTGTATCCAGGAGCAAGGATAATACATTCAGAGTCTGTAAACAATATACTATGCTTCTTGTCACAAACCTGTGATACACTTAACAGGTTGTATCTCAATTGTTCAACATAGTATACATCTTCAAAGGTCATCTTACCCTTTGAAACATCACCCTTACCACTTATCTTTCCACCAGCAGGATTATCCCCAAATGCAACATGTCCTCCATCAACCTTTTTGAAATTTTTGAGGCAGGACATGTTACCTGTCATGTGCCTGGAGCAACCACTATCAACATGCCAAATGCTCTTCCCCTTGAGCTGTTGGTTGCCCTGCACATCAAGATAAATCAGTTAGTTTTATTTGGAACCCAAGCCGAAGTGGTCTTGGGTCTCCCTTGCTCATCAAAATACTTACACTTGGTTTTGATGAGATTTTTAACTTTTGGCACTGCTGTGCTGGAATACTTTGTCAAAATTATTGGTGTAGCAGCACTTGCAGCAGTACTAATAGTGCTAGCAGTATTAACCTCAGAAGTACTAACAGAGGTAGCAGTATTAACCGAGTTAACACTGCTAGAAGCAGTATTAACAGAGTTAATACTGCTAGCAGCAGTACTATCTGAAGAAGAAGCACTAACAGTATTAGCAGCACTAACATTGGACTGAATACTAGCAGTATTAATATTGCTAGCAGCACTAACATTGGACTGAATACTAGCAGTATTAATATTGCTAGCAGTACTAACTTTGGAATGATTACTAGCAGTATTAATATTGCTAGCAGTACTAACTTTGGAATGATTACTAGCAGTATTAATATTGCTAGCAGCACTAACTTTTGAAGCAGTACTAGCAGTGTTAGCAGTACTAACACTGCTAGCAGCAGTATTGTTTTTAGTGCTTTTTGGAACCCACATAGTATCACATTCCTTTTCAGTCATTTTCTTTATGTAGCTTTTGGGTTTATCTTGTTTCTTTGCCACATTTTTCTTTGCAGACTTTTTATATCCACCATTCTTTCTGTAACCACCAGGTTTTTGAAAAGATCTTTGAGCATTAAACCTTTGGTTAACAGGATTGAAATAACAGTGTTTGGCTAAGTGATTTAGCTTACCACAGATGAAACAAGGTTTTGGCCTGTTGATTCTTTTCAGGTCAACTCCTTGTCTCATAGCCCACTGGTTATTCCAGTTCCTTTGATTTCCCCTCTGATTATCATGTTTTTGGGGCTTGTTCTCTTTGAATTTCCTGCAGGAACACTGTTTACAAGTATTAGAGTTCACAACTTTGGGCTGTGTGTAATGAACTTCCTTTTTCTCTTCAGTCCTTTTGATCTCTGTGTTCTTGACACATGGATTCTCACATTCCTCATCAGAGTCTACCTTGTCAGTCTCATCTTCAATAACTATTTCTTTTTCACAAGGATCTATATTTATCATTAATTCAGGTTCCTTTCTACCCTTGGTCTCTAACAAATCAGACTTAGGAGGTATGTAGTTGTTATTGTAGGGTGGAGGTGTGGCATTGTACCCTATCCCTACTTTCATCTTGTCATGGATTTGTGCTTTAATGATGGTGTCCATGGTTTTAGAAGCACAGGTAAACTTTTCAACATCAAGTTTAACCTTTTTCAGCTCTTCCTTTAACTTTTCATTCTCCTCCCCAGATACTTTCAGCTTAATCTCATACTCATTCTTCTCCCACTTCCAATAGTTAGTATCATAGTGGTGTTGAAGTTCATTAGCTTGAAAAGCTCTAATCTGTTCCTCAAACCTTTCTACAATCCTAACATAATCTTTCACATCTTTCTCTAGCCTCTTAAGGTCATCACACATACCCTGATTGTGATCCCTATATCTTTTAACAGCATCAATGCAAGCTTGAGAACAGAGTTTAGATTGTACCTCAGTGGGGATATCAGACACTTCTGCCATAAGAGCTTGATTCTGACAGGCTTCTTCAGCTTGATCACTCCAATCAAATCCCATTCCTTGTTGAGAAACAAGGGCTTGAGAGGAGCTTCTGTTTTGGTTTCCATTTGGAGTCTGTGATCCTCCACTTCTGCATTCTCTGGCAAAGTGTCCCATCTTGTGACACTTATAGCATTCAACCTTTGACTTGTCAAAGCCTGCACCATCTTCTCTTCTTTGGGAAAAGTTGTTTCTCCCAGTCCTTTTGATGAATTTCTTCACCCTCATTGATAGCATAGCCATCTGCCACTTGATGTCCATCTCTTCCAGATCATCAGCATTGATCTGCTCTAAATCATCATTGATTAGAGAAGAGTGGACATGACTAGAAAAGAATGCTTCTAGTACAGAATCTGTGGTCTTCTCTTGATTGGTTCCACTAGCAGAATTAACAGAACCTGCAGTATTAACAGAATCAGGATTAGCAGCAGTATCAGAGGATGAAGATAATAAAGCAGCATTATAAACAAATCCTGATGGCCTTTTCTTGGCTTCAACTTCAGCCTCAAATACTCTCAGATCATTGTAGAGGTCATCTAGCTCTTTGTCCTCCAATTGGTCATTCTGTCTGAATGAGACAGTGTACATGGTCCATTCTTCTCCCAATGATCTAAGGAACTTTCTGTTGACATCATCAGCATCCATGTGTACACCCACAGTTGCTAATTCTCCAATTAACTTGTTAAATCTGTCAAAAGTTTGAGTCATAGACTCATTCTTTGCAGACATAAAGTTTTCATATTGTTGCCTGAGAATAGCCTTTTGATTTCTCTTTGTGCTCTTTGTTCCAGTAAATCTTTTCTCCAGAGCATTCCACAACATCTGTGCATCTGTGCAGTGTTGGAATTGATGTTGGTACTCATTAGGAATAGCCAAAAGCAGAGTGCTCAAGGCCTTCATCTCTGTTTGTCTTACTTTCTTTTCAGCATCTGTCTTGGGAGGAGGTCTCTTTCCATCTGCTCCAATCTTCCCTTCATTACATGGGCCATTTTCTATAATGTCCCATATTGCATAATCAGTAAGAAGAATGTACTGCTTGATTCTTAGTTTCCACATGTCAAATTCATTGGGTTTGAGCATGGGAACCTTTGAAACAAGAGTACTGTGAGAATCCATTGAGTTGTCCATAATTTCTAAGATACCAAAGCTCTGATACCACTTGTCAGGATCGATTCTTAACAAGAATTAAACTTCTTAGAAACAGAATTTAGAGAATCTTGCGGAATAGAACTCTAAATCAATAAAGAACAATCAATAGAAATTCAATAAACTGTATATAGATCAAACAGTTATTACTCACAAGTTTTACACCAAACCTCAATCTTGTTGAACAGGCTCAACAAAACGATTTCTACTTCTCTAGAAATAGGATCTAAGACCTTGAGGTTAATTCACTCTTGAATATCGAATTCTGTATGCTAACTATCTTCTATTTTTCTCATACTCTAATAGCTATCTATCAATACTATTTATACAAAAGTAATTACAAGATAACCATAAAAAGTAACTTGATCTTCTGAATCTTCGTTAAGCATATCTTGATCAATTCCTTCTTTGTCTCCAAAAGTATCGCATACCATCTTTATCAACTCAGCAGTATTAATGAAGATTTGACTCAGCAGCATTAACAACCTTCAGCAGTATTAATCTTCACAGTCTTCAAGCAGTAGTAACTCAGCTTAGCAGTACTAACCATGTCTAGCAGTAGTAACTTGGACTAGCAGCACTAACTTCAACTAGCAGCATTAACTTCATCTAGCAGCAGTAACTTTGCCCAGCAGTAGTAACGAAGAACTGGCAGTAGTAATGGAGACTTAGCAGTACTAACCATCCTTGGCATATCTTCAGTTCCCAACAAAGATGACGCCTGTAGTTTCTGTATTCTACAACTCTTTTAGTGTGTTCTCTTTCTCTTGTGGTGGTGGTGAGGAATGGGGAAGGAGTGGACTGGTTGCACCTTGTGACTTAAGATACTAATTAATGCTTATATTCTATTTTAATTTAGAGGCGTTATCGTGTACTCTGCTTCCTTCGCATCTTGTGGTTTGTACTTTGTAGTACTTCTATATGTGCTCAGTGCATTTTCATCCTTTTTCTTATTCATTTTATTTTCATTGAATCAAGTAAAATACTTCTGATCAGGAAAGATCTGCATTTATATGCGTCGATGAAAGGGACTTGGAATCGCTATAAAACCAGTGGTTTCTAGTGGAATCCAACATTGTTCTCAAACATAAATATGATTAAATTATACATGGTAGGATTATGGGTTACTTGAGGATGATAATGCTACATAGTTGCAAAACCATTTGCAACTTCCTTGGTCAATTTTTAAGGAAACACAATATTATTGTATTATAACATTTGTTAGTTAGTGTATTATAACGTTTTTGTTCAAAGATATGATATTTGAGATGGACCCCTTGTTAGAAGATGTTATAAATAGAAAAATTTAGATATATGTAACAAAAAATGCAAGAGGAGGTATAATATCTGAGGCAAAGGATCGTGTGAGAAGTTGAGGTTAACGTGAGAGAGAAACATGAGAAGTGGATCTTGACGTAGTACAGGAACAATGTAAATCACACCAACGTGTGATTGAAGAAACTATTTTGGAATCCACCAATAATTATTAAAAGTAATGATCTGAATGCTTAAGAAGAAAAACATTGATCCCTATTTATACTAAACTTTATCTACGAAATCTAAAAGGACTCAAATACTTGGGACTTATCCACTATGGACTTATCCTTATTCAAATAGGAAGCTAAAGTGATAAAGGAAACTTATTTAAGTAAAAACTGAAACTAGGAAACTTTGAATTAGGAAACTTTGACTTCAGTTCATGACTTGCGGGTTCTATCGATCTTTTCTTCAAACTCCAAGGATGCTTGTTCTACATCAGTCCTTCCCACCTGTGAAAAACTCGACCTCGAGTTATATTCCGGGTACAATGGCACGTCATCACGAAAGTCGTATAGATCTGCCACATTAAAAGTCTTTGAAATTTTCATTTCTCCTGGTAGATCAATTACATACGCGTTGTCATTGATCTTTTTTAACACTTTGAAAGGACCATACTTTCGCTGCTTCAATTTGTTGAATGTCCCTACAGGAAAACGTTCTTTTCGGAGAAAGACCATAACTTGATCGCCTTCTTTAAACAACTTTTCGCGTCGCTTACTATCAGCACTGCTTTTATACTTTGCATTCTTTGCTTCCAGTCGTGCCTTCACATTAGCCTGTATGTCTTGCACATGTTCTGCCATGACGTCGGCTGGAAGAATCCTGATGACGCTGGTCGCAGGGAGGCCGCATTCTGGGCGGCAATCGAACAACAACAGCAATCGTTGGGGCGTTTGGAAGCAGCGGTACAACAACTGCTCGCACGACAACTCCCGCAACAAAACCTCAATAGAGACGGCGGATTTGCCTTCGCCCAGCCTGTTGAGAGACAACAACCTAGAGCAGCAAGACACGACGGACAAGCTGACCTCGACGACGATGATTCTGATGAAGAAACCATCAATCAGATAGAAGGACACCATCAACCCGACAACAACCGGTACGATTATAGAATACGGGCAGACATACCTGTGTTTTATGGAAACCTACAGATTGAAGAATTCTTGGACTGGTTGTCAGAAGTCGAAAGGTTCTTTGAGCTAACCGATGTCACGGGTGAACGTCAAGTCAGGGTGGTAGCATACAAACTGAGAAGCGGTGCTGCTGTTTGGTGGGAAAAGTTGCAAAGTGACAGGCGCCGTAAGGGAAGGCCTCTAATTCAATCGTGGGGAAGAATGAAACAATTGCTGAAAACCCGTTTCCTACCGCCGGATTATGAACAATTCATATTCCAGAGTTACCAAAACTGTTTTCAAGGTAGCCGAAGTGTGAACGAATATTCAGAAGAATGGTATGGGTTATCGGTTCGAAATAACCTAAACGAAACCGATGCACAACAAGTCTCAAGATACCTGAGTGGTCTCAAACCTACAATTCGAGACAGAATTGGATTGCAGGTGGTTTGGACTGTTGATGAAGCTCACAATTTAGCACTCAAGGCAGAACTGATGGAGAAGGCGACTAGCAGGTTCCCGAGCTATAAAAAAGACATCGCTGAAACTCCTAACAGCGCCCTCGAGAAGGGAAAAACCCCTCAAACTATCGACCCCACTAAATCAAAACCCCCCAACCAAAGAGCTCTCGCCACACCGAGCACGTCGAGGCCATCCAACTAGCATACAAACACCGGAGTAATCAAGTGCTACAGATGCAACCAGATTGGGCACTGATCCAATACATGTCCTCAGAGGAGACCGGTAAATCTGGTAGACGTAGAAAGTGAAGAAGGAGTTGAACATGGCGATACGGATGACTACCTGGAAGAATTGGATGGCGCGGAAGTAGCTGAAGAGGAAGGGAACAGGGTCAATTGCGTGATACAGCGAGTCATGTGTTCTACCAAGTTGCAGGATATCTCACAGAGGAACAACATCTTTAGAGCAAACTGCAGTATCAAGGGAAGTGTATGTGACCTGATAATAGACAGCGGCAGCTGTGAGAATTTCGTATCTAAAAGATTAGTAGATCACCTAAAACTTAAAACAGAGAAACACCTGAAACCATACACCGTCGGCTGGATTCAAAAGGGTCCCATGGTAAACGTGACAGAGGTATGTAAAGTCCCGATCTCGATTGGAAAACACTACCACGATGACGTTTTTTGTGATGTAATTGACATGGATACCAGTCATGTCCTACTGGGTAGACCATGGCAATTCGATGTGAACACTACCTATAAAGGTCGCAAGAACGTCTATATTTTCGATTGGGGTGACAAAAGAATCTCAATGGTGCCAAATAAAGGAGAATTTGCTCGAATCACACCAGGGGGGCCAAGGATCAATCCCTGTTATCCCTAGTAACTACCGAAAGGAAATTAGAGGCCGAAGTACGAGAAGCAAAGGAGGTACATATGGTGATAGTACAAGCTTTGGTGGTAGAAGGTGGTCCCAAGGCAAACAAAGTAGTACCTACTGCCATTCGGCCACTCCTCGAAAAATTCAGCGAACTGGTTGCAGATGACCTACCTAATGAACTTCCCCCTTACGTAACATACAACATCACATCGATCTGGTCCCGGGAGCAAGTTTGCCAAACCTCCCCCACTATAGAATGAGCCCAAAGGAGAATCAGATTTTGCAAGAGAAGGTAGAAGAGTTACTACAAAAAGGGTTTATTCGAGAGAGCATGAGTCCTTGTGCTGTTCCGACACTATTGGTTCCTAAGAAAGACAGGAGCTGGAGGATGTGTGTTGACAGTAGAGCCATCAACAAAATAACAGTCAGGTACAGTTTTCCAATCCCGTGACTTGATGATATGTTAGACATGCTTGAAGGCTCAAAACTCTTCTCGAAAATCGACTTAAGAAGCGGATACCACCAAATTCGAGTAAAGCCCAGTGATGAATGGAAGACGGCCTTCAAAACAAAGGATGGTCTTTATGAATGGATGGTAATGCCGTTCGGATTATCCAATGCTCCGAGCACTTTTATGCGCGTAATGAATCAGGTCCTACGACCTTTTATTGGCAAGTTTGTTGTCGTCTACTTCGACGATATCCTGATATATAGTCGAAACGAAAAGGATCATATAGAACATCTGTAGGAAGTTTTTAAAGCCTTGGATAAAAATAAATTATTTATCAACCTCAAGAAGTGTAGTTGGATGACCGACAAATTACTTTTCTTAGGGTTTGTCATAAGCTCGGACGGCATACTAGTCGATGAGGAGAAGACAAGAACAATCAGAGATTGGCCTACGCCCAAAACGGTGGGTGAGGTTAGGAGCTTTCATGGACTGGCAACCTTCTATCGGCGATTCATTCGAAATTTCAGTAGCATTGTCGCGCCTATCACTGAATGTTTAAAAAAGGGAAAGTTTCAATGAGGAGAGTCAGCAGAAAAGGCTTTTGCAGAAATCAAAGAAAAATTATGTACCACTCCGGTCTTAGCGTTACCGAATTTTGACAAGCCTTTTGAAGTAGAGTGTTATGCAAGTGGAGTAGGAATCGGAGCTGTCTTATCCCAAGAAAAGAGACCAATTGCGTTTTTTAGTGAGAAACTTAGTGACGCACGACAAAAGTGGAGTACCTATGAAAAGGAGTTCTATGCAGTATTTCGGGCACTAAAACATTGGGAACACTACCTTTTCCAAAGGTAATTCCTTCTCCATACCGATCACCAAGCCTTGAAGTACTTGAATAGCCAGAAACATATGAGCAACATGCACGTGAGGTGGTCAAGTTACATTCAAAAGTTTCCGTTCGTCCTGAACCATAAGCCAGGAACTTCCAACAAGGTAGCGGATGCGCTAAGTCGTCGATCACATCTATTGGTGATCATGCAACAAGAAGTCGTAGGCTTCGAGTTTCTCAAGGAACTATACGCCGACGACGAGGATTTTGGACCTGTATGGGAACAATGCGTCACAAAGCACAACGCCGGTAAGTATCATATAACTGATGGTTTCTTATTTTACGGGAATCAATTATGCATCCCTAGGAGTTTCCTACGAGAATTCTTAATTCGAGACCTACACGGCGGGGGCTTAAGTGGACACCTTGGACGCGATAAAACCATTGACGGGGTAGAGTCAAGGTTTCATTGGCCCCAATTAAAGCGAGACGTAGGGAAGTTTGTTCGAAAGTGCTACGTCTGCCAAACGGCGAAGGGGCAGGCGCAAAATACTGGCTTATATATGCCGTTACCAGTACCCAACGCTATATGGGAAGACTTAGCCATGGATTTTGTTTTAGGACTACCGCGAACTCAACGTGGGGCAGACTCTGTTTTCGTTGTGGTTGACAGATTCTAAAAAATGGGACATTTTATTCCTTGCAAAAAAAACGTCAGACGCGTCCCATATAGCCCAACTGTTTTTCCGAGAAATAGTTCGTTTGCACGGTGTCCCCAAATCCATTACGTCAGACAGAGATTCGAAATTCCTTAGTCATTTTTGGATCACCTTGTGGCGACGTATGGATACAAGCCTAAACTTTAGCAGCACTGCACACCCCCAGATAGATGGCCAGACTGAAAACTTGAATCGCACATTAGGGAATTTGATCCGAAGCATATGTAGGGATAAGCCTAAACAGTGGGATTTAGCCTTGGCACAAGCAGAGTTTGCATACAATAATGCGGTACATACCGCCATCGGCCAGTCTTCATTCTCGCTGGTCTATAGACAACCGCCTAAGCATGTTTTAGACTTAGCGAAATTACCAAAAGTCGCTGGTTCAAGTACTGCAGCCGAGGCCATGGCAGAACAGGTGCAAGACATACAGGCTAATGTGAAGGCACGACTGGAAGCAAAGAATGCAAAGTATAAAAGCAGTGCTGATAGTAAGCGACGCGAAAAGTTGTTTAAAGAAGGCGATCAAGTTATGGTCTTTCTCCGAAAAGAACGTTTTCCTGTAGGGACATTCAACAAATTGAAGCAGCGAAAGTATGGTCCTTACAAAGTGTTAAAAAAGATCAATGACAAAGCGTATGTAATTGATCTACCAGGAGAAATGACAATTTCAAAGACTTTTAATGTGGCAGATCTATACGACTTTCGTGATGACGTGCCATTGTACCCGGAATATAACTCGAGGTCGAGTTTTTCACAGGTGGGAAGGACTGATGTAGAACAAGCAGCCTTGGAGTTTGAAGAAAAGATCGATAGAACCCGCAAGTCATGAACTGAAGTCAAAGTTTCCTAATTCAAAGTTTCCTAGTTTCAGTTTTTACTTAAATAAGTTTCCTTTATCACTTTTGTTAGTGCAATATGTCTTCAAGGTTTAATGTATAAAGTCAAATGTCAAAGTCAATGTTATTGTGTTGTTAGTGTGTGGTTTATACCTTGTGTGTCTAGGTATAAATAGGCTTTGGTTAGTTTAATCTTGTAACAATTCCATAACAATTGAGAGAACACTTTGTGCATAATTCACATCTTGTATTCTGAGAGCTAATTCAATACGATACATTCTTTTTCTCTCTACTCTCTCTCTCTAGATCTTGATGAAATTCATGTTTGTTTGAGATATTTGGGATTAACAATTGGTATCAGAGCAAGTTAATGAAGATCTGCTGAAGAATCTACACGAATTGAGATCAAATTTGTTAGGTTTTTGAGGAAAATCGATCGATTTTCTTGATTTTTTCAAGAAAATCTATTTTTTCTCAAATTCTTACAATTTTGAGATTTATTCTACTGGAATTAGAGTTCGTTGGATTCGTTTTTGGAAGAGGAACAATTCTTATTCAAGATTCGAGGGCTAATTTCAAGTTTTGGAGGATCAATTTGAAGATTTTTGAAGTTTCTGTTCGTTCGAACTTATCAGTCTGTTCGATCATTCAGACTTCGATTAAGTGGTTTTCAGCGAAATTGGTTCACCTAATCTTGTTAGAAACCTTTTTTCTAACATATCTGCAAAATTTGGTGTCCTAATTCGAAGATTTGATCGAGTTTTGAAGGTTTTTTTTGAAGTTTGCGCCAGTTCATCAGATTCTGCTACAGTACACTTTGCGCCACCAACGGGTTGCGCAAACCGTGCTTTGCGCCATCAACGGATTGCGAGAACCCAAGTTTGCGCCATTTCCTTATTGCGAAAACCCAACTTTGCGCCAGCTACTACTTTGCGCTTCCAACGTCTAGCGCGAACCTCGTTTTGCGCCACCAACGTCTAGCGCAAAGTGGACTTTGCGCCATTCACTTCTAGCGCAAACCAGACTTTGCGTTTCTGATTTTTGGCTACTGTTCACTGTTCTCTTGCGAGGAGTAAAAAAAAGAGTATTTTGAGAAAAAATTTTATACTGAAATTTTTTCTGTAGTGTATTTCATACACTTTAAGAGTTTTTCAAGAAAAAGTTTTATATAAATTTTTTTTGGTCATTTTCCGCATATTCAGTAGATTTTTTTTTCATTATAAAGATCCGTTATCTTCAAGCAATCATGAACCAACCACCTGTGCTAATCAAAGATTCTGATTTTGAACGATGGAGAATTACATTCATCGACTTTATTGCAGGTAGAGAAAATGGAGAGAATATGATAAAATCATTCTCCGAAGGTCCAATGAGCAGAAATAAAATGGAGAATGATTTTACAGAAGAAGAGAAGAAAAGATTGAAAGCCGACAAGGAAGCTTCGTCCTATTTGATCCTTGCACTTCCAAATCACATCTACAAAAGTATTGATTGCTTCAAACGCAACACAATGCTTATGTGGAACGAATTATCTAAGTGAATGCATGGATCTGAAGTTGCATTTTCAAAGAGAAAGGTAGAAGAAAAGAAAGTCGAGAAAAAGGACAAGGAACAGAACATGTCAGAAGCTGAAAATAAAGATCTTAAGGAAAAGGTCATTGAGCTTACAAAGAAACTGTGTGACATGGAAAGGCTGCTTAAAGTAGAAAGAGAGGATTTCAGAAAAGAAAGAGCTAATCGGTTAAATGACAAAAATTGCTATGAAAAGCAAATTATTTCTCTTTCTCATAAAATTTCTGAACTTGAAAAGACTTCAATTTCTGAGATGAAAGAAATTGAAGAGAAGAAAGCTCTTGAACTCCGATGCATAAAACTTTCGAAGCAAAATTCAGACTTTGAGAAGGTTTTATTTCTTGAAAAGGAAAAACTGGAGAAGGAAAGAGTTGAGTTTGAAAATACAAAGAAAGTTTTTGAAGCGAAAAATGCGAAACTGTCAAAGAATATATCTGAGCTTCAAAAGGAATTAGATGAAGAAAGAAAAGAGCTAGAAAAGAGGAAGAAAGCTGACTTTCAGGCCAGGAGCGTTAAAGACGAATTTCATGTTGAAAGGAAGATTTTTCAGCAAGAAATACGAAAGCTGACAAAGAATTTGGCTGTGTTATCAACTGATATCATGAAAGAGAAGTTGGTTAAGTCTGATATTCAGAAGAAACTTGATTTGGTGACCAAGGAACGGAACAACTTATACTACAAAGTGAAGTCACTTAACAAATCCAAACGCTATTCTGAATGTCCACTTCGTCCGTCTAATCTCTTTTATGATCACTCAGTGGATAATTCTTCCAAGTCTCAATCTGCTGATCTTCCTATATATAAGAAAGTCAACATGCAATGGAGAGTAAAAGGTACGATTCCTCAAAAAGATGTACCAAAATCATCTGTTCCCAACAAGAACACTAACCTGAAAGGTAAATCTTTTGCTAAACCTGGTTCATTATATTCCGCAAACAATTTAATCAGGTTAGCACAAAAGAATATTTGTTGTTCTTATTGTGGAACTAATGATTTCATTAAAAATAATGATGCATAATTTTGGTATGGCACTTATCATTTTCCTTCCTATAGAGCTCCGCTTAACAAGTCAGGACCCAAGACGCGTTGGGTACCAAAATCTACTTAATCTGTTTTTGCAGATTTAGAAGCAAAGCGTTGAACTCTCGGAAGAAGATGTATATGTGCTTCATATTTGGCTTCTGAACAATTCAGTTCAGGACCCGTGCTTCATAGTTGGCTTTTGAACATATC
The DNA here is from genome assembly GCA_033807775.1 of Saussurea involucrata. Classification (NCBI taxonomy): domain Eukaryota; kingdom Viridiplantae; phylum Streptophyta; class Magnoliopsida; order Asterales; family Asteraceae; genus Saussurea; species Saussurea involucrata. The sequence continues at coordinate 85,842,767 of CM066313.1, forward strand.
AGTTCAAAACCCGTGCTTCAACGACTATGGCTTCTGAACAATTCAGTTCAGGACCCGTACTTCAATGGCTAAGACTTCTAAACAAATCAGTTTAGAACTCGTACTTATAAGGTGATATCTTTTTGAACTTTAACTGCCATATCTTTTTGTGATAAAAAGGTAACATTGTGTTATATTTTATGTCTACTAACGTTGAAAGTTTGAACCTTCACAAATTTAATTCAATGAAGTGAAATTCTTCAATTTTTTATTCAATGAATAAAATGTGTGTTAAGGATGATTTTACGAGCATTTTTGTATCGTCGGAGTTATATTTGTTTCTTCTTTCGCCTCTGAAATAAGTCGAAAGGTCAGCGAAACATGTTTGAGATTTTGATATAAGCGCAAAATTGTGTAAATCTAGGCTTATACAGAATACAATGCTCACAAAGCCTATTCGTCTTAATCATGAATGGAAATGAAAATATGGGGGAAGCACTACGTTTTTGAACCAAGTGTTTGAGATGCTATAATAATACTAAAAAAATTATATATATATATATATATATATATATATATATAATAAAATCATTCAGTTTGATAGTCTGTGCCTGTGGCCTATCTGGTTTGGGAGATTAAGTCCCAAGGGGTACTCGTTACCTAGCCCCTAAGATCAACTGATCTGGGATTGGCTGACCCAAATCCTGCTATAGAACCAGGTAGAAAGCCATGTTCTACTGGTACAGATGGGATTAAGGTATATCGATGTAGCCTTTCTGGTTTGGGAGAGTAAGTTCCAAGGGGTGCTTGTCACCTAGCCCCTAAGGCCAACTGGTCTGGGATCGGCTGACCCAAATCCTGCTATAGGACCAGTTAGAAAGTTATGTTTACGGTGTATCTTAGTCTTAATAAACTATTTGATTATAAAAGATGCCAATGAGCACATAATAAAAGTTGCCAATGTGCACAATATGAAAAGATGCCTAAGAGCACACATCTCTTGAAACTTGGGAAAATACAAAGTCGCGATAAACCTGTAAATTTGTGAAAATTCTGATTTTGGACAAATAGTGTGAGTCGAGCAAAGTATTTTTATATGTTTTAGAGTTGCATATGCTTGTAGCTAATCATATTTCGCATGCTAGCACACCAAATAGATTTTATAAAGGGGTTGAAATTGAACTTTTGTAACTCGATATGCGATGATGTCTTGTTTTTGAATCCAAACGCATGCATTTGATTTCACTTGATGGAAATATCTGTTACATTTCATTAAGTTGAATTTATTTTGTTTAGTGTTCAAATGATTAAATGTTAGTAGTTATAAAATGTTGTTCAATGAATTCTATTTTCTTTATATAAGTTTGTTAAAATGTGCGCTTATATGATTTTTATGCAAATTTTCAGGGGGAGAAAATCATCTTGCTCTACAATTCTTATTTTTAGGGGGAGCAAGATCTTTCGTTTATGGGGAGATTGTTTGTGTTTTTCAAGGGGAAGAAATGTTTTTGAAGAGGGAGATTGTTCGTGACTGAAATTGAAAATATTTTCGATGCTCGTGATGCTCACTTTCATCGAAAAAGAGGGAGAATGTCTACATCAATTTCATGTCAAAGAAAGTTTAAAATCAAAGATTCTTTTTAATGTCAACGGGGAGATTTGTAGAAAGAAGACGTCGTTTCAAGAAATGATAGGGGGAGTTTTATTCTTCAAGAGTTTTTAAGAAATCGATTGATCATTTCAGTGATCTCTTTCTTTTGAACTCGCGCGTTTATGAAGATCGTCACTGAAGAATGAAATTCTCAAGTCAATGGAAATGGGGAGAATTCTTCAAGAGTTTGAGGAAAATCGATTGATCCTTTCAGTGATCTCTTTTTCTTGAACTTGTGCTTAATTGTATTAAAAAGCTTTGTGTGAAGATTCATATTCTCCTGTTCGAAGAAAGAAGTTCGTTATTTGCCGTTTGAAGATTGGATGACGTTTTGACTTTGACAAGCTTTGATGAAGACCGAAGATTCAAGAAAGCTAAAGCTTGCTGTTCGTTTTTGTTTAAACCTTGAATCCAAGGGGGAGATTGTTAGTGCAATATGTCTTCAAGGTTTAATGTATAAAGTCAAATGTCAAAGTCAATGTTATTGTGTTGTTAGTGTGTGGTTTATACCTTGTGTGTCTAGGTATAAATAGGCTTTAGTTAGTTTAATCTTGTAACAATTCCATAACAATTGAGAGAACACTTTGTGCATAATTCACATCTTGTATTCTGAGAGCTTATTCAATACGATACATTCTTTCTCTCTCTACTCTCTCTCTAGATCTTGATGAAATTCATGTTTGTTTGAGATATTTGGGATTAACAACTTTAGCTTCCTATTTGAATAAGGATAAGTCCATAGTGGATAAGTCCCTAGTATTTGAGTCCTTTTAGATTTCTTAGATAAAGTTTAGTATAAATAGGGATCAATGTTTTTCTTCTTAAGCATTCAGATCATTACTTTTAATAATTATTGGTGGATTCCAAAATAGTTTCTTCAATCACACGTTGACGGCGGATTTTGCCTTCGCACCAGGATTCTTCAATCACATCAAGATTTGAACCGGTTATCACTTTTAATTAAATGACCTCTCATGAATTGCAGCTTAGAAGGGAATTGATCCGGTGCATCTCATCCTAATATGCATCCATTTCTCATCCAATGGTTGATAACCACTTCTCACGCTTCTCAAGTTAATCTTAACTTTTCACCGAACTCAACCTTAATATCTGATTAACAAGGCTATTCGGATAGATTAAAGATCTTCAAATGCATACTTGAGTTGCGAATACTTCTCTGATGACTTGGCTGGGTTTTGCAGTTAATATGCCAGATCAGCAGCAGGCTTCTGCTGATGTGGCTGGTCCATGTGAACGTGACGCCAATCATGTGGTGCAGAATGGAGTTGGTTCAACTTCAGTGGATAAACCTCAAATTCTCTCTTTTTCAGACACAAAAAGCATTGAACTTTCTCAAAGTGCAAGTGATAACCACGAGGTCCCCAAGGATACCATGGCTGTCAGTGCCTCACTTTCTGATGCGGGTAATGACAGAGAGGGACTTCAGTCGGTTTCTTCAAGTAGTGCTACAAAAGAAGAAAAAAGCTTTACTTTTGAGGTCAGTGCTACTGCGGGTCCTGGACAAACTGGCATTCAAAATCTTAGTTTGTCAAAGGTAATCCTATTCATTTTGAGTAACGTTCACTTTTGGTCTCTAATGTTTGTCAATTTCAGTGGTTTTCGTCTCTTAACTTTGTTTTAATAGATTTGTCCCTCACGTTTGACACCTCGTTACAAATTTCGTCCCTCACCTTAACGGCCGTTAACTTTTTCCGTTAAATCCAATTTAATGAGGGGTATTTTGGTCATTTAACATGTTTTTTCTAGTTTTCTTGTTTTTACAAAAACCATAAAACGTTAGGGATGGTTTTTGTAAAATACAAGGAAAAATAAAAAAAATGGATAAAATGAATAAAATACCCTCATTAAATTGGACTTAACGGAAAAAGTTAACGGCCGTTAAAATCGTTGCAAGGTGTCCAACGTGAGGGATAAATCTGTTAAAACAAAGTTGAGGGACGAAAACCATTGAAATTGACGAACGTTAGGAACGGAAAAGTGAACTTACTCTTTTATTTTTTATGATTTTCATGCTTTGTTTCTCATTGCATATTAACCCTTTATAATACTGCCTGTGTCATGAACTTTTGCATAGAATACGAAGGTGTCACCTGTTAGCTCTTCTGGTAGCCTATTGGATCCTAATAATTTGCATGAAGATTCTCTGGTTAGTCAACAAACGTCTACTGCAGCCGTTGAAGCAGGATCCAATGGGAATTCTGAGCGTAAACCGAGGAGAAAGTCAACCGGGAAAGAAACTGCCAAGAAAGGTAACAATTTGAAGGAAAGTAGGAAACAACCCCCAGGAGACGTTCGGGAAAAGTAGAAAAATCACATGCATTGGTTAACCCCCCTGCAATTCGACATGTTACATCGCTCGAAGAGTTGAAGCTTAACGAGAGTGCTGAGTGCAGTAATCCAAAGCCAGGTGACATTCCTCTTGTTCCTACATCAAATCTGCCTGATCTGAATAATTCAGCTGCTATGTTCCAGCAGTCTTTTACCGACACTCAACAAGTGGAATTGCGAGCACAAATTTTAGTATATGGATCATTAATGTGAGTAGTTTGACTTTTCATGCTTATGTATTTTGCATTGCTCAAGAGTAAGTTACGTTTTTCGTCCTTGTGGTTTCAAAGTTTTGGTTTTCGTCCCTATGATTTGCAATTCATTTCTATCTTCGTCCTTGAGGTCAAAACACTTCTTTTAAGTATGAAGGACTAAAATAGAAATGAATTGTAAACCATAGAGATGAAAAGGCAATAAAGATGAAATCATAAGGACGAAAAAGGTAATGCATTATAAACCTTAGGGATGAAAAAAAAATTGGAAAGAAGGATGAAAAAGGTAATGAATTATAAACCATAGGGATGAAAAAGCAATATAATTGAAATCATAAGGACGAAAAAGGCAATGAATTATAAACCTAGGGATGGAAATTGTAATATCAAAACCATAAGGATGAAATTAGAAATTTTCAACAAACCACAGGGACTAAAAATGTAATTTACTCATTGCTTAATGAGAGAAAAGCTTGCTGATTTGTTTTTGGGTTTAGTTGCCAAATGACAACCTTGCTAGCATTCTTAGGATGAATTTTGGGTGGGCACAACTAGGCGTGTAAACGAGCCGAGCCGAGCCGAGTCGAGTCGAGTTGCAGGTTATTCGAGCTCGGCTTGAAAAAATAACATGATGCTCGTGCTTGAATATTTTTTCAATGTTTGAGCTTGAGCTCAATGCTTGTTTATGAGCTCGAATTCAAGATCGATTAACTCGTTTATGTACTCAAGTTCGATGATTTTGATTATATAATTTGTAAGCATATTAATATGTGTGACTCAAAAAAGTGTATGCTCGAATGGCTTGACTCGTAAAACTTGATCGAGCTTTCGAACGAGTCGAGTCGAACATTGGTGTTATGGAGCTCGACTCATTAAGTGAGCTTTATTTTGTGCTCGAGATCGACCGTTATTAGTCTCGAGCTCGTTTAAAACTCGACTCATTTACACCCCTAGGCACAACATTGGATAGGTAGGTCTCTCACATAAGTGAGTATGAATGAGTCTCTTACGTACGTTGTTATATGGGTGGAAAGAAGTTGCAGAAGTGGTTCACTTCTTGTTTTCACTAGTCTAATGCATGAAATTATGCCAACTTTTTAATTATCTATATTATTATCATTTTGATTTGGATACTTTTGAGTTAGAAATTTAAATCATACATGCATGCATGTTCGTCTTTTAATTCTACCATGAAGAAGGCACCGGTGTCTTCTGGTCAGCCTTCAAGTGATTCGAAAAGCAGAAAGAGGAAAAAAGTTCCTGTCTGTTCCTAGTCGAGCTCAGGTAGCATCACTCGGTACACCTGTAGCTCATTTGCCGTGGCGTGGGCCCCACCTACAGAGGCCTGGTCACAATCAAATCTCGTTTCTTGCTCTAAATCAGACAAATTCAGGGACTACTCCTGTTGTGAGTAGTCATTCTCCTGGGAAATTGACGAAAATAGCCATTCCAAAACACCCAATTGAGAAAATAGCCAAAATCTCTCTCGTATTACGAAAATGGCCATGGGTCCGCACTCGATTCCAGTGCGGACCGCACTCATACCCAAAACGACGCCGTTTCCATCTCCGGATGAATTTTTTATTAAATCTGGTCCGGCACAGCAAGTGCGGACCCGGGTCCGGCACCGCAAGTGCGGAGCCAAAAGAAACCCTAATGCGGCTCTCTTCTTTAAAAACAAGAACAACCCCACCAGCCACCTACCTGCGATTTTTTTAAAAAAAATGGTCCCCTCCTCTCTGTTATTTTTTTTAAAATTTGGTCTCTTCCTTGTTATTTTTTTAAAAATTTGGTCCCCTTGGCACGTGAAGTCGAGCACGAGAGTGGAATACACACATTTTTTACACACAATGTCGAACGAGGTAAGTTTTGTTAACACAATGTTCTCATCTTTTGTTGTTTTAATCTAAGTTTGTATCAAGCTTTGTGTAAGTTTTTTAATGTTTGTATTGTATGAAAAATGTAATGTTTGCTAAATTTTACATAATGTTTTTGTTCACATTTGTTGTATTTTGGAGTATGTAATGTTTTTTTAACACAATGTTCTCATCTTTTATTTTTTTAATATAAGTTTGTATTAAACTTTGTGTAAGTTTATTAATGTATGTATGAAAAATGTAATGTGTAAGTTTATTAATGTTATATTTGAAGAATGTAATGTTGTTTAAGTTGGGAAAATTCTGTTTTCTGGAAGTTTACAGATTTGGCCCCTATAGTTGGAAAAATGACGGTTTAGGCCCCTAAACTTTGAAAAATGACGGTTTAGGCTCCTAAACTTGGATTTTCACCCAACTTTGTAGACAAGTAGTCCCATGCATTTACAAAATTCTGTTTTCTGGAAATTTACAGATTTGGCCCCTATAGTTTGAAAAATGACGGTTTAGGACCCTAAACTTTGAAAATTGGCACTTTAGGCCCCTAAACTTGGATTTTCACCAAACTTTGTAGACAAGTAGTCCATTGCATTTCCAAAATTTTGTTTTCTAGAAATTTACAGATTTGGCCCTTATAGTTTGAAAAATGACGGTTTAGGCCCCTAAACTTTGAAAATTGGCACTTTAGGCCCCTAAACTTGGATTTTCACCAAACTTTGTAGACAAGTAGTCCCATGCATTACCAAAATTCTGTTTTCTGGAAATTTACAGATTTGGCCCCTATAGTTTGAAAAATGACGGTTTAGGCCCCTAAACTTTGAAAATTGGCACTTTAGGCCCCTAAACTTGGATTTTCACCAAACTTTGTAGACAAGTAGTCCCATGCATTTCCAAAATTTTGTTTTCTGGAAATTTACAGATTTGGCCCCTATAGTTTGAAAAATGACGGTTTAGGCCCCTAAACTTTGAAAATTGGCACTTTAGGCCCCTAAACTTGGCATTTTGATGGTTTAGGCCCCTAACATTGGATATTTATATACGCAGGCAAATAGGGAGTCTTTGACGATTAAGTCAAAGCTAATCCGATTGAGAGAAATCCGTGGGAAGTTAACCGAGCGTAGGCTTGATCTTTTTCGCACCACTTGTTTTGGTGCGTTTCTAGATTCTCAGGACTTCCATAACGACCCTGCGCTTGTTCTTACCATGTTGAAGAATGAGATACCCCCCTGGTGATCTGCCGAGGGATTCATTATATTACCGTTTTCACGGGCACACACTTAGGTTTGGCCCGGAGGAGTTCTGTTTTATGTCGGGACTCCTTTTTGGCGAGATGCTGGGCCTTCCTGCATCCAGGCCTGAGGGGTTTGTTCATAGAATATTTGGGAACGGTAAATTGACCATTGGCCGCCTCAAGCCCTTGTTTGACACCTTCAGCAACCAAGTTGGTGTAGACGGTTTCTCGGACATTGATGTTGTCCGAGTATGTTTGATGATGATGGTGGAGGAGTTGTTCCTTGGTCGACAACATCATTTGCCCATTTCGCACACCGTCCTTGCATTGATAGAGAATCTTGGGGCTTGGAACCGATATCCTTGGGGCAGTTTCATCTGGGATTATACATATTCCCAGATGAAAGATTTTATTGAGCGTCGTACAGATCTTAAAAACAAGCTGACGTTAACGGGCTTTATCCAGCCGTTCAAGGTTAGTTACCATAATATTAAATATTTCTACAATTGTTAATGAGTTTGTAGGTGTAACATTACTTTTTCCACAGATATGGATTCTCGAGACTTTTCCTCGCTCGAGTAGGTATTTCGTGCAGCACAACCGGGTTCCTAGGATAACTAGGTGGGCTAGGACCCGAAAAGTATTATATACACAAGAAATTAGTGACATTTTGTTGGTGTTGATGCCGCAGGTAAGATTTTTTACAATGTTGGAGGTTTGTATGAAGATAACCCCTAAAATTCTAATATTTCGTCAACTCTTGCATATTTTAGGACCAACCACTCACGAGACTTGACGCCACAGATCAAGAGGAGGCAGAGTGGTGGTATTGGTCCAGCCAGATGTTCTTCCATCCAGATAGTGACCCTGAAGACGACGCCGACGATGATGACGATGACGACAATGATGACGAGGACGAGGCCATTAACGATCAGGAGCACAATACATCATGGATTCCGGAGTCCACCAACACCAATCCGAGCTTCACCAATCAGGGATTTCAGGCTCGGCCACCACCAATCCGTTTCTCAGATCTGCCCTTTAGGGAGTTTCCGTCCGATGACCCGAACTGGGCGCATGTGGGTCTGCTTCAGCAGGCTGGTATTTGGCTTGAGCATCGTTTTGAGGCGGGTTTGAATGTAAGTATTTCATTTAACATCGTTTAACATTTTCGTATGCAAACTTACTAACACATCCGAATGTGTCGTTCAGGCACCCTCTATGGACACTAACTGGTATGACGGGTTTGAGGATATATTGACTCCCAGTCCAGCACAGGCGAATGTGTCGTTTCATCCCAGTTCATCACAGCCGAATGTGTCGTTTCGTCCACCAGGACCGACGATGGTGCCGCAATCCCGCTCTTCCATGAGCATGTCAATGCCGCTTCATGATGCTGGCGTGCGCATGTCACCCGTGTTCAACAGTCCTGTGAGAGACCTAAACCCAGCTCTGAACGAGGAGGAGAGGCTTGGTAGGGGGGCACGCCAGCCTGTTGCGAATTCGAGATATTTTAATTCTCCTTACACACAGCTCGGTGATACTACCCCCGTCAGGCCCCGTCCGGCTGGCACCAGTAGGCTGCAGCGTCATCAGGATACGAGTCTTCAAGCCACCGTGTCCCAAAATGTTGAGCAACTCTACATCCTCAGGCAGTTGCCGACCACTTTGAGGATTTCTTGTTTACCTCGGCAACATGCAGTTCCAACGTTTTGGGGGCAACTATTGGGCTATGAAAACCATGGATGGTTTGAAGACATGGTTAGTACATTCATATGTTATTATAGTCCTACAATTTGAATACCAAAAAAGCTTCATGTACCTGTAGCTTATCATTGAATGGTTTATTTATAGCATATCGAGGCATGGGTTCGAATGACGCTCATCGCACGTTCTCCAGATAGCAACTGGACGATGGTCATCCCAGAGTGGTGGGGAATGCTGATACGTGGGAACATACTTGAGGTAGTCGCGCATATGAATGGGTCAATGACTTTGTCAGACGGATTTCCTACATGGACAGGAAATGTCAACATTGTATGTAATCTAAGTTTCCCTATTTCAAACATTATGAATTTATACTATCTAACTAATGTTAACTTTATGTTTGCAGGTTCTTATACCCATGAACATCGATAACAACCATTGGGTGGTTGGGGAGTTGTCCTTACATTCCATGCAGATGATTGTATACGATAGTTATCAGACCGGTTCTCGTAGAATTACCGAGTTGCTTGAGACATTCAAGCAAAATTTGACCTACGTATTCAGGTGTATACAAGAGCATGAACGAGCTGACCGGATGGAACAATTCAGATGGAGTTATGCAGCGGAAGTTCCCCAGCAGAATGGTCAGCTGGGCGACTGTGGTGCTTTCACCTGCCGATTTTTGTCAGATAGGGTTAGCGGGCAACTACTAGACATGGATATCGATATCGCGGCTTGGCGGAGACAAATGGCAGAATTATTTTGGACCTGCGTGTTGAATTAGCTTTTAATAGTTGTATAGCTTTTATTATTTACGGTATAGTTTTTATTGTTTGGTGTTTCACTTTTTTTATTTACATCTTTACATCAATCAACTTCACAATAGTTACACATGAAACAACAACATAGAAAGTGTTACTAAAAACCAAAATCATTTATTCATGACCAAACTACAACATGAAACAACAACATAGAAAATGCAACACACACCATGAAACAACAACATAAAAAGTGCAACACACAACATGAAACAACAACATAAAAACTGCAACAACACTACCACCACCTAAGGATAAAGTGCATTACACCTATCAATGAAGGCTTGCTTCTCGGTTATCTGTGCTTGAAGAACTGGGAACTGTTGTACAATGTTGTGGACGTGTAAGTTTTCTTGACGAATACGGGACTCCCTATCTTTGATTTCCCTCTTCATCCTTTTTATCTCCTTTTCTTCATCTTCCATCCTTTTCAGATGAACCCCCTTCCTATCCCCCAACCGTTGCCACTCTACAGTTAATTCCTCGATCTCCCTTTCACTTTTTTCTACCTCCATCTTTATCCGTTTCGGCATTACTTGTGAATACTGTGGGTTTGAAGAAGATGCCATTTGCTTTCCAGAAAGATGAGAGTACAAAGTCGTATGAGTGTTGTGAGTCTTAAGTTAGAATTAACTTGAGTATTTATAGCCACAACATCGCATCCGCAAGTGCGAACCTACCCGGCACCGCAAGTGCGAACCTACCCGGCACCGCAAGTGCGAACCTACGGCTATAAGTAGGTGGTCTGATGAATTAGTAATTCACAAGTTGTTATCTATCGTTTCTACCATCCACAACAGAACCAAACCTTCTCTACCATTTCGTGCCACTATTATGGCTGGGGGTTCTAGGTCAAAAGGCAAAAGGTCCACCAATGGGGCTGGAACTTCACGACAAAACGACAAACAACCCGTCAAAGATGGAGCTTACAGGAGTACGTGGTGGGTACCATCCACAACCGAGGAGTGGGCATCATGGGGCCGAACTAGGGCCGATTATCCATTCACGGAAGAGGAGACAAATCAGTGGAACGCTGCACGGGAGCAATACTACCTCAACCATCGCTTCAATGAACCACCAATGTATCAATCTAACCAGTCGGAGGATCTTACAGGAACTCAAAGAATGCCATCCCCCGTAAAACGGTCAATTGATGACGAGAACGCCGAGATTGAAAACATAAAACGTATGTGGAACCAAAACAGGTTGGTTATTCAAGGGAAGAAGGACTGCCTGGAGGAGAAGAAACAAGACCTGGCATAAAGGAGGCGGGATCTTAGGGATCTGCAAAAACAAATTCGCGAACTAGAAAAGGATATTACAGAGCTCACAGAGAGTTACACGGGAATGGAGGAGGTTATTGATGAAAAGGTTGTCTGGATCAACAAAATGCAGGACATCTACCCGTAGTAGTAGATTTCTTCAAATGTACTAGTTTCCATGCTTTATGAGTATCAATAAAATGCAACTTTCATGTTTACTTTATTTTATACACAACAACCCTTAACAGACACGACAAAGTACATTGAAATCAGCAGTAAACATAAGGACAACAAGCTTGAAAGACAATTGAACGTAACAGGCATAAGTTGAGACTTCAAACAGGTTTACTCGTTAAAATCAATATTTAGATCGATAGTTTGATGCCTAGAACTGCCGTAGTTGGTCTCCTGGGTCGCCTGTGTTTGAATTTGTCGGCTACCGGATGCTCCTTGATGTTGGCGGCTACCGGAGGCTCTTCGACGTGGTCGGCTACCGGATGCTCCTTGATTCACTGGAAACTCTGCATGACAGTTTGATCGATTATGTCCGCTTTGCTTACACCGTGAACATCTTCTCGGTGTCGGATCCTCACCACGGGATGGGATACGGTCGTGGTTGCTCGGTCTACCAACGCGTTTCTGCATCAACGGAGGTTTAACGGTCATAAGTGGTGGGTCTGGAACAACCCACGTTTCAGGAGGCCCAGTCGGATGTATGACCTCTGAGAGTGTTGCTCGCCAGGTAGCCGTCGTGAAGTAACCAAGCGCCAGGTGGGTGACATCTGTACACCGGAGATATCTTGCAACGGCGATTGCATGACTGCAAGGTAAACCGGACATCTACCACTTCATACAAGTGCAATTACGATTATTGTAAGCCACCTTCGCGTCCCTGCGCATATCACATACTTCGTATACACCATGGCCAATTTCATGGACAGTAAACCTCGACGACTTCATTTGTCTCCTTTTAACTTTTTTCATTGCAAACGGGGTTAGAAAATCTACCCATTTTGCTGTAGAAACAAAAATAGTCAAAATACTGAAAATAATCTCACCTAGTTGTAACAACAGTAGATTGTATGTAGGTTGATGTATGTATAGATGATACCCTGCGTTGTTCCAACGTTTTGCATACCAGTCTTGTTGCATTGATCGAAAGTAATCCATGAGGGACACGATAGGTAACCTCCGAGCGTAACGGGACAGTGCATTGACAGACTCGGCACTGTTTGAAGTCATTATGTTGTAACGGATTGCAGGAAAATGGGCCCTAGACCATCTTTCTGGCGTAGTATCAGATTCCAAAACTTGGACTCCCACAGGTACAGCAGCTCGTAGAGCTGCCATTCTAAGATCGAAGTCACGCACCGTGTACGCTTTACAGACCTTCCAAAACATAGTCTTATAATGGTCGATCCTATTATCCCTGGTTTTCATGTTCATCATTAGATGGCGACAACAGAGCGCATGATGGGCATGTGGGTACACCGTATTGATAGCTTGGCGTATTGAACCGGCCCTGTCCGAAACAAACACCAACCCTTCTAGTTCGCCGATACACTGCTTCAGGTTGGACAAAAAATAAGTCCATCCCTCTCCACTCTCAGACCTACCAACTCCGAAAGCGAGCATGAAAATTTGATTGTTGGCGTCCATAGCAACGGCTAAGAACATTGTGCCCAAGTAAGGCCCCTTCAAATGAGCGTCGTCTATTATAATGACCGGGCGCAAATAGCTCGTAAAAGATCCGATCTACGAAAAGTTATGCTCAAAACGTTAGAATACTATATAATATAATGAAAGTGTAGACTATATAACAGAAAATAATATATACCGCGCAACCAAGGCGTAAAAACAAAGGTTAAAACGTCCTGCAATATCTCTCTGTATTCGGGAAAAGGTACCAGGGTTTTGAATCTCCAAATTATAGAAAAACCCAGGGAGTCGCGTGTAAGAATCGTGGGGGTCGCCCCGCACCAAGGCTAGCGCAAAAGCTTTTGCACGCCACGCTTGCGAATACGAGATATCTACGTTGTATTGATCCTTGATGTCCTTTACAATGTCGGATCCACGGAGTTTACGGCTTTCATCCTGTACTTTAGGCATGATTATATCACCCAGTACTCTCCTATTGGCGTTACGGTGGTTAGGATGCATCTGGGTCCTTGAACAAATGTGTACGTCTTTCATCATGCGTACCTGGAACATATCGCTATCTTTGACATTTGCAGCATACACACGCCAATCAAAGTTACAATCCCTACACTTCGCTTCAAATCGGGTATTTGAAGATCTCTCCACATAATACTGGAAACCCTCTTGAACACACTTTTTTCCAAGGGCGAGGGTCAGGTCGTCTTTCGAGGCGAATAAGTCCCCTTCATTCACTAATGGACTACGATTATATGCTACGGGCTCTTGGTTAGGTCTTATGAAATGGTCATCCCGATCTGGAAGGGGATGAGGTTGGCCAAAAAAATCATTTATTCCCTCGTATGATTTAATAGGACTGGTTTCTTCTTCTTCATCTTCTTCACCGTCTTCTTCGTCGTCTTCTTCATCGTCTTCTTCATTTAGATCTAGACCAGGAATATCCAAACGGTAAACATGGGACTCGTCGTCGTCTTCTTCTTCTTCTTCATGTGGTTCTTCTACCGGTTCTTGGGTCTCCGGAACAATTCGGGGTTATAGTCACTATAACCATAATTATTGGGACTAAGAAAATCATGATTATACCCATACACATGCTCATCTTCAGACTGAAAATGAGGCATGTAAGCTTGACTCTGCTCAACAGGAGACACATCTGGCTCTCGTACGGTGTTCGAACCACCACCAACATCAGGCTCTCGTACGCTGTTGGAACAACCACCAACATTGTTTGTGTCAGCAAACTCAATATAAACACAAAGTGTTGGTGGATTTCTTACAGCCGCAGCAGATTCCATAAAAGCTTTTACATCTTCGGTGTCTCGTAACTCATAAATTTGGCCAGAAAATTGGTAAACTATTTTAGTCGTACCAAAATTAGGGTCGAATCCACATCTGCTTTGAACACACCTAACAAACTTAGAATGTGTCATGTTGGTTGGCACCATGACTCGCATTACCGGGAATGCGGAATGATACACCCAATCCGTCCCGTTCAGTTGCCAAGAACCCCCAGGCCAAATACGTAGCTTAATTTTATCAGGTAAGGAACTCATTTCTGAAAAAATCTGTTTCAAAGAAATTGGAAAAAATCAAATTGGAAAACTAAGAAAAAATCGTACATAAATACACAAAATAGGGTTCGTCGGGTCCGCACTTGCGGTGCCGGACCAGATTTAATAAAAAATTCATCCGGAGCTGGAAACGGCGTCGTTTTGGGTACGAGTGCGGTCCGCACTGGAATCGAGTGCGGACCCATGGCCATTTTCGTAATACGGGAGAGATTTTGGCTATTTTCTCAATTAGGGATGTTGGAATGGCTATTTTCGTCAATTTCCCCATTCTCCTACATCAGCTGCCTTATTATCACATGTTTCCATCACATCTAAAAGCAATCCTGGTACTTCTCTTTCGGTTTCGGCTATATCTCCTGCATCTAGACTTAGTGACCAAAACATAGACAAGATTGTTACAAAGGATCGGAGGAGATTGTGAGCAAAATTGATGCGGCTGTTCATGCTGCTGCTGCGGTCAGCCATTGCCAAAGTGTATGGAGCCAATTGGAAAAGCAAAAGAGTTCTGGTTTGGTTTCAGACGATGAAGCAAAACTAGCATCTTCAGCTGTTTCGATAGCAGCTGCTGCTAAAATCGCATCAAATGTTGCAGAACAAGCTAGATTAATGGCTGATGAAGTACTTCTAGCAAGTAGAATTGAAATTTCATATTCAAATATCGATCCCAACTTTGATAAAGCTACACCTGCGTCCATTTTGAAGAGTGAAAACATAAGTGAGCATCCCACTTCAATAATTTCTGTTGCCAGAGAATCTGCTCGTCGGAGAATTGAAGCTGCTTCAAAACACCCGGAAAATCTAGACGCTATTGTGAAAGCTGATGAGCTGGCAGCGGAAGCAGTATCACAAGCTGGGAAAATTGTTGCAATGGGTAATCCCTTTCCTGTAAAAGAGTTGGTTGAAGCTGGTCCTGAGGGTTACTGGAAGATTCCCCAGTCATCTGATAAACAAAACGTTGAAGCTGCTGCTAGTGATAAAGATATCCAGAATATGAAAAATGGGTTATCACTGCAAGAGGGTTCACGGGATATGGCAAAGAATCAGATGGTTATTGAAAATGATAGTGGCACAATAAGGCCTCGTAAAGATGCTGACTTGTCTAAAACCGTTGGGGTATTTCCGGAACCAGAGTTTGGATCAATTCATACTTCTAACGTGGACCAGAACATGCCTCAAAGTACTTCAGGCACTTGGGAAGAGGACATCATTAAAGAGGGTTGCCTTGTTGAGGTAAGGAATTTGGTAGAAAGTTGAGATGCTTCTTTTCTTTGAGGGTTGGGTTCCAGTGAGAAGTTGAGCTTAAAATGAGAAGCGTGAGAAGTGGTTATCAACCGTTGGATGAAAATTGGACGCTCATTACGATGAGATGCACCAAGATAAGATGCACCGGATCAATTCCCTTCTAAGGCACAATTCATGGAAGAGCATTTGATTAAAAGTGATCAACGGTTCAGATCCACTTCTCACGCTTCTGACGTTAACCTCAACTTTTCACACAATCCTTCGCCCTAATACTGATGCACTATGTATTTCACTTGCTTTTCAAGCTTGAGTTTGGCGGTTTATTTTGAAGCATTATGCTTATTTCTGTACTTTCTTTTTTGAGTAAATTGAATCCCTGTGAGAAGTATTTATATTTTTATAAATCTATCTGTCTGTGTTTTAGGTGTATAAAGATGACAACAAGAACAAAGGCGCTTGGTGTAATAACCAGGTATTTTATTTTATTTATTTTATAAGTATTATTTTAATTGAGTATTATGGAGTTAGGAGTTAAGGGGTAAGTTTTAATTTTTATATAGAAGTTTAGGGGTATGTTTTTCCAAATAAGAGAAATATAGGGTTTGATTGGTCTTGTTAACTAAACCTCAAACACCACCACCGCCTCATGTGTTATGAGAGGGGGAGGTGTACCCCTTTAAGCTAGTTTAGTATATTGTGAATGTGTGTGTGTGTGTGTGTGTGTTTTCGGTTAAGAGAGAAAAGAGAGAGATAGAGTCGTAGAAAAGAGGAAGAAGAAAGACAAGATTTGTTGCTGAAATTAGAGGTTTTATCTTGTGAAGATTAAAGGTATGCTTTCTCTTAATCTATCCTTTTTATCTAGATAAAGTTTTATATAAAGTTATAGATGGGTTTGGATGTTTTAGGGATGTTTTGAGAATTCTAAGATAGTTTTGATGTTGATTAATGAGTTTATTATTGGTTTACAAACTTTTCTGTGTGAATCATCCATCATTTCATGGTGGAAGTTGATTCTAGCAAGTTTTGGGTATTAATGGAGTTTTGGGTTTTGGGGTTTAAAAATGGTGAATCAATAGATGGATTGGATTGATTACATATGTGTATAGAGTTGTTACATGGATTTCTTTATGTTTTTTGATGTTAGAACCTCATCTTTTATGCTAAAAATTCCATAGAAATGAGCCAAAATGACTTGGAATCGAGTTGGTTTTGAGTTGGGGTGTTAAGGGGCTGAACAGGGGCTGTTGCAGGGGCAAAATGGCTGTCCAGAGACTTGCGTGGCTTGTTGCGCGACTTCAAACCGCGGGCTAAACCGCGCAACCTTCTGTTTCAGCGTTTTTCAGTTTTTGTTTCTTGCGTATCGGTGTCGTTTTAAGGCGTAATATAGGGGTATGGGTACTCGTTTTGAGTGTAAGATAACATTTGAACACTTTGAACATGTTAGTTTGGGCATATGACAACTTCAAGTACTGTTTTTAATGTCGGTTGTTCGGTTTCTAGCTCGGTTGAGTTTCGGGAGTGTCCGGTGAGTTGTTAAGGTTGTTAATTGTCGTAGTGAGTCTTGTATACATATAAGTATGTGGATTTCATCAATGTGTATATATTACAGGCTCGGTTGCCCTTCGTTAGTGTGGCGTGGGTGGTGTTCGGTTGTGGCGTTATTTGCCGGTTTTGCTCAATTGTATCGTTTGCGGGTGTGTGGCTTCAAACTATCAACAAGGTGAGTTTTATTTCAAAATATTTTCAACTGGAATACATATATGTGTGTATTGTATATGTGATAAATGGTGTGAATATGTTTATATTTGAATTATAATATATTGAGAAGTGTTAATTTCCAGACGTTTAATCACATATAATTAGATTTAGAGCTTTACTTGATATTTACTTGATATTTGCAGTAACTAGACGGTCCCGCACCATCTGTATCATCTCGGTCGTCTTCAACACGATATCAGTGCTTCCTAATACCCGCTGACCAACCTCGCCCCAACAAACGGGCGTCCTGCACTTCCTCCCATTCAACAACTCGTATGGCGGCATGCCAATATTAGAATGGAAGCTGTTGTTGTAGGAAAACTCCGCCAAAGGAAGGTACTGATCCCAGCTATCCCCCAAAGTCAACAGCAAAAGCCCGAAGCATATCCTCGAGAGTCTGAATAGCCCGCTCACTCTGCCCTTCGGTCTATGGATGAAAAGCCGTGCAAAAATGTAACCGCGTACCCATCTCCGACTGAAACTTCTCCCAAAACCGGGAGGTAAAACGGGTATCCCTGTCAGAGACAATCGAAACTGGCACCCCGTGCCTGGCTACAATCTCCCGCACGAAAATTTCCGTGAGCTTCTCCGCCGAGGAGCTCTCCCTGATGGCCAAAAAGTGAGCACTCTTGGTCAGACGATCGACGATCACCCGAATAGCATCAATCCCATGCGGAGTTCTTGGGAGTTTCGTAATGAGATCCATCGTGATCTGTTCCCATTTCCACACCGGAATCTCTAAAGGCTGCAACTTCCCATGCAGCCGCTGGTGCTCGGCCTTGACCTTCCGACAAGTCAAGCACACCTCTACACACTAGGCGACATCCTGCTTCATGCCGGGCCACCGATAATTCTCCCGCAGGTCGCGGTACATCTTCGTAGCTCCGGGATGAATAGAAAACTTGGACTTATGCGCCTCGTCCAACAATATCTGCCTGTTCCCACCCGTGGAAGGAACCCAAACTCGACCATACCGCGTCAATAAACCCCGACTATCACGGACAAAATTCGGAATTTCCCCCGAAACTCTCTCGCGTTTGGCATTCTCGTCCCGAACTGCCACTTCCTGAACACTACCTATCGACTCCAGGGGAGGTGTAACCACCGTTAATCGTTGACACAAACCCCGAAGTGGCTCACCAACCGGATGTCGACTAAGTGCGTCCGCAACAACATTCGCTTTACCCGGGTGGTAAAGTATCTCACAGTCATAATCCTTAACTACGTCAAGCCACCTCCTCTGACGCATGTTGAGATTTTGCTGGTCCATCAAGTATTTGAGGCTTTTATGGTCAGTGTATATCGTACTCTTGACGCCACACAAGTAATGCCACCAATTCTTGAGTGGAAACACCACTGCTCCCAACTCTAAGTCGTGAGTCGGGTAGTTCGCCTCATGAGGCTTCAACTGCCTCGAAGCATAAGCTATGACCTTACCGCGCTGCATGAGCACGACGCCCAAACCTTGGTGAGAAGCGTGACAATATACCACCAAATCCTCCATACCCTTGGGCAAAGTCAACACCGGAGCCTCGCATAAATGCGTGCGTAGCTCCTCAAAAGCCCTCTGCTGCTCTTCACCCCAACTAAAAGCCGCAGATTTCTTCGTCAAACGGGTCATAGGTAAAGTAACCTTGGAGAAATCCTGATTAAATCTCCGGTAATACCCTGCTGACCCAAGAAAACTCCGTACTTCAGTGGGAGTCTTTGGAACTTCCCACCGCATCACTGCCGTAATCTTGGCCGGATCGACCATAATACCATCCTGGTTCACGACATGTCCTAGGAATTGGACCTCCCGAAACCAGAACTCACACTTGGAGAGCTTAGCATACAGCTTCTCCCGCCTCCAAACTTCTAAAACTTCTCGCAAATGCATCTCATGCTCTTCCTTCGACTTCGATTACACAAGAATATCGTCGATGATATCCCGACCTCAAATCAATTTTAGAGAACCACGAGGCTCCCTGAAGCTGGTCGAACAAGTCATCGATCCTTGGCAGAGGATAACGATTCTTCACCGTAAGCTTATTCAACTCATGGTAATCTATACACATCCGTTGGGACCCGTCCTCCTTTTTCACAAACAGAATCGGGGCTCCCCACGGTGGACAACTCGGCTTGATGAACTCCTTTTCGATAAGTTCCTGCAACTGAGTGTACAACTCCTTCATTTCCGGTGGAGCCAGGCGATAAGGTGCCTTGGCCACCAGAGCAGCATCCGGAATCAAATCAATGCGGAACTCTACCTGTCGCTCGGGAGGTATCCCCGGTAACTCCTCGGGAAATACGTCAGCAAACTCCCGTACAACTGGCACATTCTCCGCATACTTCTTCTCTCCGTCGACGCGCGTGTCGATCACATACGCCAAAAATCCCTGACCACTGTGCTGCAAGTACCTCCGAGCCCTTGCAGTCGAACATATCGCTGAGGTCCGCCTGGGCGAGTCGCCCTGAACTAGCATTTCTCCCCCGCTTGGGGTTCGAACTCGTACTTGTTTGCGACGACAAACAATCTCCGCATCATACGCATCCATCCAATCCATGCCCACACTCACGCACAACTCCCGCATAGCGATCAGAATCAAATCAATCGGGAACCTCACACCAGAGATCTCCAAAGTGCACCCCCGGTACACGTCAGTAACCGTCAAGGTCCTGTCATCAGCAACTGCAACCACAAGTGGACAGCCTAACCGTCCTACAACTCGGCCCCAAACACTCACTAACTATGTGAGACACGAAAGGATGAGTAGCCCCGCTATCAATCATCACCACAGCAAGCACCGAGTTAACCAAGAACGTACCTGGCACCACTTTATACGTAGCTTGTGCCTCCTCCACTCCCAGTTGATGAACTCTACCTCAGGCCGCCTCCATCACTGCAGCAAGTGAAGCATACTGCGCAGTACTCACGAACTCCCTGATCTTGGTACGTAACATATCCTTGTACTGCGTCATCTTCATATCCTCAGAAGCAGCATGCTAAGGACAGAATAATGTCATTTCCGTGAACTTTCGGTTCACCTCCTTTATGGCCTCCGCAGTCTGAGAGAGCTCCAAGAACTCTTTGGCACTCCTCTCCATCTCCACTAGAGGCACATGCTCTACACGAAACATACGACGAACTCCTTCCAGGTCAAAGTAGTGCGCCCGTTAAGCGTCAAAGCAGTAGCACACCAGTCTTTCGCTCCGTCTCGTAACAGATTCACCGCGAAGCGAACCTTCAAGTTCTCAGGACAATAAATCCCGCTATCTATGCTCACGCTCAACTCCTCGGGTTCCCCGTGACTTTCCCCGACTCGAGCACGGATCCTGTGCTTCAGATAGTAGGAGCTCTACTACTACCTTCCACACCTATCCTTACTCGTTTCGAGTCCCGTCCCGAAGTGCCCAAGTAGTTTCTTGCCAACAATTAATCCCATATGCCCGTACCAACATATGACAACACCCTTCCTAGCTCCCTAGGAATTCCACTACCTTTGCTATGACGAAATCCCCACTAGTCATGACGAGTCGTCTCGCGAATGCACAGTCGCACACAGTGTAAAACCAGATAGACATTCGAATATAAGATTCTATCCTACAACGGTTGGACTCAAACAAGAGCTGCGCAATAGAACTAAATCCGACATTCTAAGGCTATTCGGTTCCTACCGCATACAACCTATAGTGCATTCACTTAACAACCTATCAAGGCTAGCATAAACTCCTATTAGCAAGCAACAAACATGCAGTACAGTGTAATAAGCACCAATCAATCTAGCATACATACTCCTATGTTCTAGAAAGCAATCTAGCATACATACTCATATGTAAACACTCTTCCCAGCTCCCTAGGAATTTCATCTCATCCCACTACCCTTGCTACAACGGAATCCCTACTAGCCATAACGAGTTGCCTCGCGAATACCCAGTCGCATGCAGCGTGAAACAAATAGACATTCGAATACAAGATTCTATCCTAGAACGGTTGGACTCAAACAAGAGCTGCGCAATAGAACTAAATCAAATATTCTAAGGCTATGTGATTCTTACTGCATACAACCTATAGGGCATTCACTTAACAACCTAATATGACTAGCATTAATTCCTTCTAGCAAGCAATAACCATACAGTACAGTGTAACCAACACAAGCAATCTAGCATGCATACCCTATGATCTAGAAAGCAATAAATACACTAAGTACTGTACCTTTTCCCTTGGTTCCGGCTGACTGTACACATTGCGCCCTCGATCACCGTTTCTCAAACGGGTTTTCCTTTCTTTTATTTTCCAAAAATTTTAAGAGAAGAATTTCATAGTCGCAACTTGAGATCAAACACACCGAGATGTGTTTGATTCACTCAAACTGTGCTCTGATACCAACTTGTAATGTCCCAAAAATTACAATAAATTTGAACTTTTTAAAATACCATTTTATTAAAACTAAACCATAAGTAATTAAATCCAATTAAACGTTTATCAAAACCTCGTTAAGTTAAATCACCAATTATAAATAATACAGCGGAAATTGTAATAAATCTAAACTTGATGTCTCAAAATAAATAATAATAAAAGTCTTCTCAACGCGCCAGTGTGTACCGTCACGCCTTACTGCCACTCGTACCTGAAATCATTATTTATAGGGAAGGGGTAAGCACGAAGCTTAGTGAATTCAAACACATACGCAGGTAGCAATCATATATACACCACTCCTATCCGCACATAGATAGACATCCAACACAAGCAAATCTAATTGTATAAGCAAACTCATGCAAAAACACCCGCGCGTGTATCCTTCGGCTCCCCGAATTCACACCACACTCGTGTAGGCATCCCTCGGTCTCTCCGAGTTCATCCAACACTGGTACACAATTCCTAGGCCCCGCCGAGTACTCGGTCCAACCGAGTTCACACAACACTTATACAAAATTCCTCGGCCCCGCCGAGTACTCGGTCCAACCGAGTTCACACAACACTTGTACACAATTCCTCGGTCCCACCGAGCCCTCGGCCCCGCTGAGATGTATACGACACCCATGGCATTATACTAAACATTAATTCAAACTAGTACTACACACAATAATTCAGTTAATACACACAAACTACCGCAATGCATATATAATCCCTATCCTACGCAGTGAGAGAACTCACCTCGAAAAGCAAAGCAGATATCCACGAACAGCGACACGAGCTCGTCAACTCCAACTCACTTCTTTTCACCTAAAGAAGTGCTACAACGTGTCAACACGACGCCCCAACTCTCAATTATAAACATAAGACTAGACGAGCGACATTTCAGATTTTCGGTCTGAACTGCAGGTCTGTTCGGGACCTGCTTATCCCGCTCTAGACCCACTAATCCAGAGATTAAGTCCCACAGACAGGAGGGTCTAGGTCTTAGCTTTCCAAGGACATATTATACGCGTTCTAACGATTTTCCTACAATTTTATACAATTATTCTAAGATTGAACCGCAAATCTGTCAGATTCGGACCTGCTATAAAATGGCTATTTTGCACTTAGCTAGAAGCCGAACCAGGCTTTCGCCGAAACACGAAAAATGTGCCCGACACAGAATGTGAACCGTGGGCACCAGATTCGTCTCAAACCGAGTTACGACGGAAACGTTATGAGCGAAATAAAAGCTGGGCAGAAAGGCGTTTATCACATAAAATGACGATTTTGCAACGGTTTAATATTTATGCGATTCGGGCTTACGGTTCAGCTATTAAGGGTTAACGAAGGCTATACCAAACCACGCGCCACCCACTGCCATCTCCGGCAGTGGTGGTCGGTGGCGGCAACTGTAACATCCCGCAAAATGAAACATACATATAACATATATATTACATAACATATTTACAACAAAGTACTTCATGTTTCACATTTGGTCCCATCTAAAGTCTGAACAAAAAAAATTCATTACAACTTGATCCACTTTAAATTACATAGTAATAACAAAAGTATAACTACAAAAGCATCCATAGTATCATGATGAAAATCTTCTCCAAAGCTAGCCGACAAGTACTCTATTTACTTGTTCTTACGGGAATCATCACCTGGAATACATAATTTTTAAAACAGAAAATGAGGGTTAGACCTAAGGGTCTAGTGAGTAAATCCCTGACATTTGTAATTCATTAAAAACTCATTTATATAAAACACTATTTATATAAATACACATACCACACACGTAAGTTAATACCAACTAACAATTATTCACCATACCTGTCTCATTCCACCTTATCCCTCCACCAATGGCCAATATCAATTGGTTGCGAGCCAATTTATCACACCGGTCCAAAGCCCGGCCACGTATTATATTATCATATAATACTCACGTAATTATAATATCTCAATATATTATAATCACCCACGTATGACATATTCATACCACATATCAAATATTTGTTATTCACATAATGCATTCCAGTAAAATACTTTTTAAAGTAAAACTCACCTGATCTTTTAAGCAAAGGTCCTTCAAATTTTCCTCAATTTAGATTATCTTTTAACCCATATCCTTAGTATCTGAAACAAATTAAAGTATACATACTCTTTAACACATAAACAGGAAAACCCAACTTTTCGCAACCCACTATTACGAAAAGTTTACTTTTCGCAACCTACAGTTGCGAGTTCCTACCTTTTCGCAACCTACAGTTGCGAGTTCCTCACTTTTCGCAACCAACAGATGCGAAAACCTCACTTCTCGCAAACCACAGTTGCGAGTTCCCTACTTTTCGTGACCAACAGATACGAAAACCTCACTATGCGTTTTAGCTGCTTGCGAAAAGTGGACTTTTCGCAACCAAGGCTTGCGAATTCCTACTTTTCGCAAAAACACTGTTCATCGTCATTTTCCCAGAAAGTTCAGTTCAAAATCAAGAATCCATCTTTTACCCAGATTTGCACAGAAACGTTCTAAACTCCATTTAACACTTTAAATTGTAACTAAAATTCACCAATTCATCTAAAATTACCTAAACCCACTTCAAAAATCATATGAAACTTAATTCTCATAAAAGAGAGTTTGAATAAGAAAATTACCTCTTTGATTTCCTGCACCAAACAAAATCCCAGCTGAGAATCTTTAATCTTCTTCTTCTCTCCTACGGTTCTTCTTCTCTCTCTTTTTCTCTCTGCCGTGAGCAATTTCACACACACACACACACACTATTTGGGTTATGCTTTACTGTTTCAATTTGAGATATTTCCTCTATTTAGGATACTGAGTCGGTTTGGCTAAAAAGGTTTGGGTAAAATACCCAACAACCCTAAACTTGTTTCACTTGATAAAACACACCCCTAAGCTTCTATTATACAATAAAACTTATTCCTTAATTTCTTAACTCCATAAAATACTAAAATAAAGACTTATAAAATTTCGATTTTAATTTGGATAAAAATACCTGGTTATTACAACATCTCCCCCTTAAAAGAATTCCATCCCGGAATTCACTCAAGCAACGAACTAGGGTAACTACTGTTGAAAAGATATCAAATTCTACGAAGGTTTAAATTAACTCGAAAATTCACTTATCTCTTAGAAAGAAATAACTTATACTCATATGAATCTAATCCAAATAACAGAACATTATAGGCTTACTCGGGACATTTACCACGCTAATACTATTTTTAACCTCACCGGCCTTTTACTACAAACGTCGTGTTCTACACTTTTACAATACTAACTCTAAAACGTAAACATATACTTTCAATATAAAATTTGCTTAGTAAATACTACCTATTTCTTATATTCTTTAATGGAATAGAATATACTCAACACGAATCACTTTATATCACGGAAAAAATTTCTTAATTTTATCAAACCCGCAAACTTCATCCTACCATTTCCATTTCCCATGAAAGCATAGCATAATTACTAAAATCACACAACCATACTTAATTTCACTTGACACCAATTCATCCATCAAATTAAAACAAAGCCTAATTAGCAACTTAATTTCTCGAATATCAGCAAAATACAATTTCAAACATTCCAATTACCTCACCACCATAACTCATACCGACTTCCATCCAAATATCAATACCAATTCATTCCTTAATAAAATAACAAACTCGTTATCACATCAATTCCTTACATCTCCAACTTAGCACAAAATTACTAACACAAATCTTTAGACATTTGTTTCACTTAAACCACTCCGCAATTTGAAATTTATCAACACCGGTCTCACCTTACCCAACTAAAATAATTACCAAATCATCATGTAATAATTTCACTACAAAACTAAGCCGAAAAGAATTCATCACAACTCCGTTAAAAATTTCATGTCACTAATCATATAACTCATTAACGACTTAACATGCAAAGTCCAGCACCAAGTTTAAAACAACTCTTTATCTTAAACAACTCCATAAAGAAGGTTCATCACACGACCATCAAAATATTTATTGATCATTGCTTTCTTCCCACTAATCATAACACTTAATATAAATCCCTTTTTCAACTTAAATTCTCCAATCCATGGGAAGTATTAGGTAAACATCCAACCCATTGAACCATTTTTCTATATCCCGCAAACTCTCAAGCATCAATTTCTTATACTTTATTATCATAGTATGCATATTCTCTTTCAGTTAAGTCCGGGTTATCAGCAACCTAGTTTTCTAACCTTGCGACCCACTATCGCCAACGCTTCCCCCACATCATTCCATCTTTGATCTAGTCCGGTGTTTTCTAACGGTACAACCTTACTTGCTTCGGCTAAGCCCTTCCGCAGAATCGACACGGAAAAGGCTGAATGAACTCTCACTATGCGTAACCCTTCAATACCCAGGCGCATACCAACAATTTAGTACCCTCCTAACTGCAACAACTCTTACTCCAAGAGGAAAACCCGCGTGATACAAACAAGGTATAACATCCCAGATCAATCATACCAATATCATTCACAAATCCTGACTCCAGGTTCACCTCATCCTACTACCCTTGCTATGACGGAATCTCCACTAGTCATGACGAGTCGCCTCGCGAATGCACAGTCGCATACAGTGTGAAATCAGATAGACATTCGAAATAAAGATTCTGTCCCACAACGGTTAGACTCAAACAAGAGCTGCGCAATAGAACTAAATCAAATATTCTAAGCCTATTTAGTTCCTACTGTATACCACTTATAAGGTAGTCACTTAACAACCTATCAGGACTAGCATAAATTCCTACTGGCAAGTAGTAGTCATGCAGCAAAGTGTAATAAGCACCAGGCAATCTAGCATACATACTCCTATGTTCTAGAAAGCAATAAATTACACTAAGTACTCTACCTTTTCCCTTGGTCTCGGCTGACTGTACACACTGCGCCTTCGATCACCGTCTCTAAAATGTCCCAACAATCCAACACTCAAAAAAATAACGACATTCTACTCCCCAATAGATTACAAAATCAACTTGGAGTATCACCTTAACCCGTAGTTGAATTTTCTCCATAGGCCATCCCCAACTCTACCATCACTTCTCTAATCCAAAATATATCTAAGACAGACAACACTTTCTTGCATTAATTACACCGACCCCGAACCTTAGATTACAATTGATTTCCACACTTGCCACAACATCACTCTCATACTACTACCACGTCCTATCCCATGGTCCTTCACCCCGATCATTACATTCGATTATTTTCTTCTACTCTTTCCTCAACATAAAATATGTTTCCCCAAGGATAGCTCACTAGGAGGTGCTTACTCTAGACCGACCCTATGAGCTAGCTTTCTTTCACCTCCAAACCAATCGTACACACCCAATTCCCACAATTACTATACTTAACCAATAATTTCACCACACCTCATAACAGGAATTTAACCGAGTTAATCCGAAATCACATCCATTGCCCGAAACAACCACACACTTTTTCATTTTTCAAATATCGTTAACATATTCTTTCAAAACGATAATAAACAAATTGGATCTACACTATACACCCATCCCTAAAATATAACAACCATAAAAACATCTTTATAACAAAATCAGTACATTTGTATTTCACCTCGTGCCTCTTTCAGCACAAAATATGTCATCGTGCCTCTTCCAGCACAAAATTATATATATATATATACATATATATTTTTATATATCACAAATCATTTAACACGTTTAAAATTTTATTCATAACATAAACTTTAACATTTGGAGGCATAACCTAGCGTTTGAAATACTGAATTATACATAACGCCACATTCTACACTTTCGCAATAACTTTCCAAAATTCTAATCATGCACCTTCAATTTGAAAAATTGCAAACAATTGCAAGTGTTAGATCATTCATTCCAATTTAAACTACCATCCACTTTCGTTCTCATACAATAAATTTTACTACCACCTTGATAAATCTTTCGAATCCAAACACATATGATAACGGGTTATCACCTTGATCACTAATAGCTTTTCCTCACTAATCACTCCCAAAAACAATCTTCACTTTCTAGTTCAATTATCCTTGATTTCTCACTTAAATTTATCCCAAGCAATATCATAATGAATAAGCATACTAAATTCGATATCATCCAAAATATTTGTTACACTCTTACTAAATTAGAACCAACCTCTTTTCACATCAAATGCTTCCAAACCTACACTCTTACTAAGCCTTATCGAAATTAATTCATATATCCTTGATATAAAACTTGTTAACAAACGGAAACTTTAAATCAATCACTCGACAATCTCTTCTTTCATCATAACTACTTATTCCAATATATACCGAATTACCAAGGATCACTTATCATTACCTAATCGACAATTTTAACAAAAATCAAGTTCCAACACCATCCTATACTTACTACTACCTCAAATTCCGACAACATTATCAAAAATAACTTAATAGGCACTCTACTCTTATCTATATTACCAATACAATTATCAAATTCTTTTCTAACGCATATAAGCAACAAAAGATTGAAAAACACAATTAATCAGTTTGTACCGAAGTCAAATAGCACTTTAGCACGTGTAGAGTTTATATAAATATACCTGTCTTCGTCTCTATCCATACGTCGAGACCGACTTGCCACTCTGTAGATTTCAACAAGGTTAATATACACATAGGCACATACCCCATATAATAAGGTATTCCAGTCCAATCATGTAACTGTAAGTTCACAATTACACTGGCCAGGTGTAACTCGAATTTACCTTACATGATGTTCCTTCTACCTTTTTATACTTAACATCCCCAGGTTCTAAAAATAATAGGGACATCCTACTTCACATGCAGTTTAAGTCTAGGTATAGATACTAATACCTAAATCCCTTAAACTAGGGCTCTGATACCATCTGTAACATCCCGCAAAATGAAACATACATATAACATATATATTACATAACATATTTACAACAAAGTACTTCATGTTTCACATTTGGTCCCATCTAAAGTCTGAACAAAAAAAATTCATTACAACTTGATCCACTTTAAATTACATAGTAATAACAAAAGTATAACTACAAAAGCATCCATAGTATCATGATGAAAATCTTCTCCAAAGCTAGCCGACAAGTACTCTATTTACTTGTTCTTACGGGAATCATCACCTGGAATACATAATTTTTAAAACAGAAAATGAGGGTTAGACCTAAGGGTCTAGTGAGTAAATCCCTGACATTTGTAATTCATTAAAAACTCATTTATATAAAACACTATTTATATAAATACACATACCACACACGTAAGTTAATACCAACTAACAATTATTCACCATACCTGTCTCATTCCACCTTATCCCTCCACCAATGGCCAATATCAATTGGTTGCGAGCCAATTTATCACACCGGTCCAAAGCCCGGCCACGTATTATATTATCATATAATACTCACGTAATTATAATATCTCAATATATTATAATCACCCACGTATGACATATTCATACCACATATCAAATATTTGTTATTCACATAATGCATTCCAGTAAAATACTTTTTAAAGTAAAACTCACCTGATCTTTTAAGCAAAGGTCCTTCAAACTTTCCTCAATTTAGATTATCTTTTAACCCATATCCTTAGTATCTGAAAAAAATTAAAGTATACATACTCTTTAACACATAAACAGGAAAACCCAACTTTTCGCAACCCACTATTACGAAAAGTTTACTTTTCGCAACCTACAGTTGCGAGTTCCTCACTTTTCGCAACCAACAGATGCGAAAACCTCACTTCTCGCAAACCACAGTTGCGAGTTCCCTACTTTTCGTGACCAACAGATACGAAAACCTCACTATGCGTTTTAGCTGCTTGCGAAAAGTGGACTTTTCGCAACCAAGGCTTGCGAATTCCTACTTTTCACAAAAACACTGTTCATCGTCATTTTTCCAGAAAGTTCAGTTCAAAATCAAGAATCCATCTTTTACCCAGATTTGCACAGAAACGTTCTAAACTCCATTTAACACTTTAAATTGTAACTAAAATTCACCAATTCATCTAAAATTACCTAAACCCACTTCAAAAATCATATGAAACTTAATTCTCATAAAAGAGAGTTTGAATAAGAAAATTACCTCTTTGATTTCCTGCACCAAACAAAATCCCAGCTGAGAATCTTTAATCTTCTTCTTCTCTCCTACGGTTCTTCTTCTCTCTCTTTTTCTCTCTGCCGTGAACAATTTCACACACACACACACACACTATTTGGGTTCTGCTTTACTGTTTCAATTTGAGATATTTCCTCTATTTAGGATACTGAGTCGGTTTGGCTAAAAAGGTTTGGGTAAAATACCCAACAACCCTAAACTTGTTTCACTTGATAAAACACACCCCTAAGCTTCTATTATACAATAAAACTTATTCCTTAATTTCTTAATTCCATAAAATACTAAAATAAAGACTTATAAAATTTCGATTTTAATTTGGATAAAAATACCTGGTTATTACAGCAACCACCACCCACAGTGGTGATGGTTTGGTAAAAGAGCCCGACGAGACCAACGGGATTAACCCGACTACCCTACTCCGCCACACACATACATACACAAGAAACCGCAGACCTGCACGTTACAGCCACCGGGAAGGTGGTGTATGGCGGCAGCGCACCGCCGGCAGCCATGGCTGCGGCGGTGGCCGAGGTGGTGGTTTCGTGAGACTTAGCAACGATGTAAAGAAACGAACGAGAGCGACTTTACCTGAGGAGAACGCAGTTGCACCCTCACGAGACTCCGATTGCCGGCTCTTCCTCACTCTCCCTCTCTCTCTCTCTCGCTCACTCTCTCGCCGGCAGAAGGCTCCGGCGGCGGCGGCGCTGGTGGCGGTGGGTGGGGTCCGGCGGCAGCAGCAAAACGGGATGGGGGGGAAGGTGTTCGACGGCAGCAGGTAGGGGGGTGCTCTTAGGGTTTTTGGTGATTTGTGTGACGTGATACAAAACGAGAAGGGGAACAAAAGGGAGGGGAAGGGTCGGTCCTCTCTCCATGGGGCGATCCATGCAAGGTTTAAAGAAATACAACATTGGTCCCTGCAGTTTGGAGTTTTCCCAATAAGCCCCCAAACCCAACTTTTAACATTTTAAGCCTTTCCTAACGAAACCCGCTAACAATTTCGTTTAGCTGAAAATATTAAAACAAATAACTAAAATTAAATAAAAAGAAACCATTTGGGGTCACGGGCTTTACAAAATAGCAGTAGTCCAATTAATCTTTTGAGAAAAAATGCAAAAAAAAACCTAGCTTACTTTTTTGATACATGTTTGGATGATCATAAGCTAGCTTTTTGAAAAGCTACTTGGAGTAGCTTATGAATAATTTTTTGTAAATATTCAAATTAAGCCCTCATTAATATTAATTAACTATTTTTTTAATGTGTTATTTTTGGTCGTTTAAATGTTTATAGGCTACTTTTTATCAAATGTGATTTTTTTTCATCAGCTAATTTATAAGTTATAAGTTACCTTATCAGCTAATTTGCCAAACATAGCCTTAAAAAACATTATGCCAAACCAACTTTTGATATCTCTCTTGGTGGCTGATGATTTAATGGTGCATAGTCTGTTTATAAAAAGGTTAAAAGAGTAAATTATGTAGTCTGTTAATAATTTAAATTTCTCCTATGGGGATCGTTTCGGGGATCTTAACGGGGACGGGGACCATTCTCACCGGCCCGGCCCGGCCCGACCCGATATTTTATATATATATATATATAGGGCTGTAAACGAACCGAACGTTCAGCGAACCGTTCGTGAACCGTTTGGCGGGAAGTTCGTTTATGTTCGTTCATTTATTAAATGAACGAACATGAACACGTTTTTTTGTTCGTTTAGTTAAACGAACGAACATGAACAAAGGTCTCGTTCGTTCATTTACGTTCGTGAACGTTCGTTTATTTATGTTCGTTTACGTTCGTTCATTTATGTTCGTTTACGTTCGTTTGCGTTCGTTTATGTTCGTTTATATTTTATATTATAACATTTATATATAAATATTTATATGTATAATTAAAATAAAACAAATTTAGAGTTAATATGTACCGCTTATTTTATAAATTTTATATTATTAATTATTATATTTATTAATTATATTTAAAAAAATCAATTTAAAATTTAAAATAAAATTTAGAGTTAATATGTACCGCTTATTTTACATACGTAGTCATGAGGGTTTTAAATTTTCAGTAAAAATAAAATAAAATTAAAATTCTAAATACAACTAATAGGTTAACAAATAACAAAAGAAAAACCCTAGCCTCAAATCTCAATCTCAAATCGTGTATTCAGCCTCCAAGTCGAGCCTCCGCCTTCCACCACTACACAACCTCCACCCTCCACCATCTACCGCTCCACGACTGCTCTCCACGACCTCCAAGTCCAGCCTGCAGAAAACGACGGGGACGGGAACGACGGGGTACGGCAGAAAAACGACGGGCGCCGACGACTCTCTCTCTGTATGTTACTCTCTCTCTCTCTTTGTGTGTGTGTGTGTGTGCGCGTATAATATGGTCAACTGTGTTCATTTCAATATGTGGTAATTGTTGAAGATTTGATACGATTTGCTGCTCATAGTGTGTGGAGCTTGGTTCGAGCTCGAGTTCGAGCTTGGTTCGAGCTTGAAACGAGTTCGAGTTGGTTGCAAAAGAGTATATGGATTATTATAGGTTTCCAATTTCATTGCTCAAAGACACTGATTTATACCATTTTTGAGATGATTGGACTGTTTATTTTTCAGATTCTTTTACTGTCTTTCAAATCAGAAGCAATATTATTAGAAACAATTAGTTGCTAATACCTCATTTATCTCTCATGTGATATTACCTTGGAATAAAAGTTATAATTTATTTTATTTAGCAGTATAAGGATGTTAGAATTTGAATTTTTGTATGATTTTAGTTGTTTGAAGAGTATGTTGAGCAACATAAAGCAGCCAATGTTGTTTCATCTAGTGCATCTGACAAGAGTGAAATTGGAGTTAAGAGTGATTATAGCAAGTTAAGCTCTAGAGTTGGTATGGGCATCAAAAGTGGCACTGCAAAATATGATCAACATATCAGAAGTGTTGATACTTTTGCAAGTTTGAAGTCAGAGTTAGACATTTATTTGGAAGAAGGAGTCTACCTTGGTGATCCAGATGTGTATTTTGATGCATTGGAGTGGTGGAAGGAGAAAAATCTAAAGTTTAGAATTTTGTCTAAAATGGTTGCTGATGTTCTGGCAATTCCGATCACTACCGTTGCTTCAGAATCAACCTTTAGTGCTGGTGGGAGAGTTATAAATGCACATCGAGCCTCTTTAGGAACGAAGACGGTAGATATGCTCATTTGCGGAGCTGATTGGTATCGTCATCACTATGGACTACACAAGAAGAAAACCAAGGTAATTTTTAATATTATCGATTCTAATACTTTTTTTTTACCATAAGTCAATTACTAATAATTATTTTGTTTGTTTTTTTGTAGGAAATTGATGATATGATATATGTTCATCTTCCATGAGGATTGAAAATAGATGGCGTTTTTGTTACCAAGTTTATTTCTTAATATGATCGATTCTAATATTTTTTTTACAATAAGTCAATTACTAATAATTATTATTTTTTTTGTAGGAAATTGATGATATGAAGATAGATGGCTTTTTTGTTACGTTTTCCTCGTGTAGTCGTGTAATGAAGATAGACAAATTGATGTTTTTTTGTTCAAAATGGTTGATGAATGGTATTGTTTTGTGTACGTTTAAACTATGGATAATTGGTGTGTAATAGTTAACGGAATGACAACTAATGGTGTTAGTTTATGTTCGTTTAGGCTTGTTCGTTTATGTTCATTTAGGCTGTTCGTTTATGTTCGTTCGTTTATGTTCATTTAGGGCTGTTCGTTTATGTTCGTTCGTTTATGTTCATTTAGGGCTGTTCGTTTATGTTTGTTTATGTTCATTTAGGGTTGTTCGTTTATGTTCGTTCGTTTATGTTCATTTAGGGCTGTTCGTTTATGTTCATTTAGGGCTATTCGTTTATGTTCGTTTAGCTTGTTCGTTTATGTTCATTTAGTCTGTTCGTTTATGTTCGTTCGTTTGCGTTCGTTCGTTTATGTTCATTTAACTCTTAAGCGAACGAACATGAACGAACACGAACACACCTGAATTCTAAATGAACGAACACGAACACAAAAAAATTTGTTCGTTTACTGTTCGTGTTCGTTCGTTTGTTCGGTTAACTTAAACGAACGAACATGAACAGACCTCCGTTCGTGTTCGTTCGGTTCGTTTACAGCCCTATATATATATATATGTATGTATATTTGTTGTGCAAAACTTGGGCCTAATCCTATGTAAAGCCGACCCAAAAAAACCCTAAACAGCTAATCGAGTCTCACTCTCACAATCACTCTCAAGTCGCATCGATTCGTCATCGTGATAGAACAGCTATTGATGGCGTTCATACACACAGAGAATATCCCTGGTGGTTTACTATTTTCATTTCTCAATAATCGTTCCCCCACTCCAACCCAGTATAAAACAAAAAGGGATTTCAGAACATACTACCCAAAAGAAGGACACGTGTAAAGTGGTCCCAACAAGAAAATAGAAAACATTAAAATAAAAGGCTAGCACTATTGAATTTGAAAAACGACGTAGTATCAATACTCCCTTCTTTGAAAACAATCCTTGTCCTCAAGGATTGTAAGAAGCCCAGATATCAAAGGCAGGAAACCTCTGTTGTAGTGCAGAGACTTCTTCCCATGTGCTGTCCTCAACCTCTGTGTTACTCCACTGGACCAAGACCTCAGCTGAGATTCGGTTTCTTTTCTTCACCATTCTTTTATCAATGATCTTCAAGGGTACAGGGTGAAACTCTCCCGCGTCTGTGACGGGTGGCAATGCACTTGAAACTGAATGGTCACCCACTTTCTTCTTTAAGAGTGACACATGAAACACATTGTGTATTTTGGTTCCTGGGGGTAGGTTTAACTGATATGCTACAGCTCCCACCTTCCTGACTATCTCGAAAGGTCCATAGTACTTGGCGGCTAACTTATGAAAATCCCTTCTGTTCACAGAATGTTGACGATAGGGCTGTAGCTTCAAATAGACCCATTCTCCTACTGCATAACTTTTTCACTTCGATGCTTATCAGCTTGTGTTTTCATACGTTGTTGAGCCTTATCCAAGTTTGATTTGAGTAATTGTACGGTCACTTCTCTTTCCCTTAGAACCGAATCTACGGCTTGGTTTGTCGAATCTTTAGGGTGGTAGTGTATATAGTTAGGCGGTGGTTGACCAAATAAAACTTGGTAAGGGGACATTTTGAGGCTCGAATGATAAGCGGTGTTGTACCATAATTGGGCTAAGGGAAGCCATTTAACCCAAGTCGTCGGAGCTTCCAAGGTAAAACATCTCAAATAGGTTTCGAGGCACCTGTTAAGTACTTCGGTCTGGCCATCAGATTGTGGGTGGTAAGCTGTGGAATGCGCTAGATCCGTCTTATGGACGCGAAACAATTTCTTCCAAAAATTGCTCAAGAACACTGGGTCACGATCCGAAATAATCTTATCCGGCATCCCGTATAACTTGGTTATATGATCTAGGAAGAGCTCGGCTACAGTAGCAGCTGTATAGGGGTGTTTAAGAGCAAGAAAGTGGCCAAACTTACTTAATTTATCAACCACCACCAGAATAGTAGTATAGCCTCCTGACTTTGGCAATCCCTCCACGAAATCCATCGACACAACTGACCAGAATTTTTCAGGAATTTCGATAGGTTGCAACAGGCCTGGGTACGCCACAGTGTCATACTTACATTGTTGGCAAACATGGCACCCCCTTACAAAATTACGAACCTGAGCCTGCATCCCTTTCCAATAAACCGACCTTGATAATCTTTGAGTGGTGGCATGAACTCCGGAGTGACCCCCCATAGCACTCGCATGGAAAAAGTTTATCAGGTCCAGCTTAAGTTCATCATTGTCACCAACAACCATTCTGCCTTTCTTTAATAAACACCCGTCTTCAAGAGAATACTTACCTGAATAAGTGGGGTCAGCTTTAAGAACATCTATCAGACCTTGTAGTCTCCCGTCCGCAGCGACGCTTGCCTGTATCTTTTCCTTCCAGCTTGTGAACATACTGGAAATGGCCAAGCAACTCGATAAAGACCCTTCACGAGGTCTTCTTGATAGAGCATCGGCTACTGTATTCTCGTTTCCCCTTTGATACATAATTGTATATTGAAGGCCTAAGAGTTTGCTAAGCCATTTCTGAAGAGTTGGGTTACACTCTTTTTGATCCAAAATGTGCTTTAAGGCTTCATGATCCGTTTTGATCACAAACGGTCTACCTAAAACATACCCTTTCCAACGTTGAATCGCCGCTACTATTGCCAAAAGTTCCTTTTCATATGTTTCCAACTGTAAGTGTCGAGGACCCAAGGATTTACTAAAGAAAGCAATTGGGTGTTTGTTCTGGGTAAGCACTGCCCCCACGCCTACCCCTGATGCATCGGTTTCAATTGTGAACGGTTCAGCGAAGTTAGGGAGTGCGAGAACAGGGGTTTGAGTCATGGATTTCTTTAACTCATCGAACGCCTGATCAGCCTGTAAATTCCAGCCAAATGCCCCTTTTTTAAGTAATTCTGTCAAGGGTTTTGCAATCTTCCCATAGTCCTTGACAAAACGGCGATAATAGCCCGTAAGCCCTAGGAATCCTCGTAACTCTTTGAGGGATGTCGGCTTTGGCCAATTCACCATGTCCTCCACTTTCTTTGGGTCCGCTTTAACACCCTCTCCACTGATTATGTGCCCCAAATAATCCACTTGTCTGCTGCCAAAAGTACACTTTGATGCTTTTGCATACAAAGAATGCAATCTCAAAGTTTGAAGCACCAAACGCAAATGAGAAGTATGTTCCTTCCAAGTCTTACTGTAAATAAGAATGTCGTCGAAGAAGACTAGAAAAAACTTTCTTAAGTAAGGTTTGAATACACAATTCATAAGACCTTGGAAAGTGGCTGGAACGTTAGAGAGGCCAAATGGCATAACGACGAACTCGTACAGACCTTCATGAGTGCGAAATGCCGTCTTTCCAATGTCTTGTTCCCGCATCCTGATCTGGTGATAACCGCTCCTTAGATCTAATTTTGAGAAGAATTGGCTTCCATGTAGCTCATCTATTAATTCTTCCACAATGGGAATAGGGAATTGGTCCTTCACAGTCAATTGATTCAGCTTACGGTAGTCCACGCAAAACCTCCACGAACCGTCTTTTTTCTTGACTAGCACCACCGGTGATGCGAATTCACTGTGGCTGGGCCTGATAACACCACTGTGGAGAATCTCTTGGACCAATTCCTCAATGATGTTTTTGTGTAGAGCTCCATATCGGTAGGCTTTGAGGTTGACGGGGTCACTTCCTTGTTTGAGAGTAATGCCATGATCCAGATCCCTTTTAGGAGGGAGTGACTTTGGGATGCTAAACACCACTTCAAACTCACTTAACAATTGTGTGAGTTTTGTTTGTTTTGAAGAGTCTAAGGTATTGCTTTGATCTGAGGGTAAACTGATGGACCATAACTGAGAGCACCTTTCAGCTGAATCTATTAAATACGCTTGATCTTCCTGCCAAACGGTGTTAAAATGTCCCTTCGACCGCCTTCGACTATCTGAGGTTATACCTTCCAGCTTTACCAATTTTCCCAGCCAATTAAATTCCATAAAAAGCTGCTGAAAATTGCATTTGATGTCGCCCAGGGACGACAACCACTGAATTCCAAGCACAATCCCATAACCCCCTAGTGGCATGGCTAGGAAATTATCCACAAACTGAACCCCTTGGATTGACCACCGGACTTTCTTACATAAAAACTGGACAGGAAGTTCAAATCCATCGGCCACCGAGACCTTCCTAGTTTGAATCTTAGTCAATTTGATACCCAATTTTCTTGCCAAGGTTAAATCGATGAAGTTGTTTGTGTTACCGCTATCAATCAACATGGATACTTGTTGTTTTTTTACCGTACCAAACACCTGCAGAGTTTGCAACCCAAGGGAGCCCAAAATGGCATGTATCGACAGAGTCATATTAGTTTCTTCTTCTGGATTAGAAACCCCAAATTCCCCCAATTCAATTAACTCCGCTTCCTCAGTTACGTCTTCTTGAACATCCGGGCACAACAACATGTACAACTTACTGTTTTTGCACTTGTGGCCCGGAACATACCGCTCGTTACAGAAGAAACATTGATTGTTCTTGCGTTTCTCATCGTACTCCTTCTTGGTTAGTTGTCTGACAGGGTTCATTTTGTTTTGGTTGGTTTGGGACGGATTCGAGGAATAAGTAGGTTTAGAGTAAGATTTTTGAACTTGTTGGAGTATGGGTGGTTTTCGAAAGTTGGAGGTGGAATAAGTGGACTGATTTGAAAAGGGTGAAGGCAGAAATTTTGGGGATGGTAAGGATGTTGGTGCTGGGGAATTGGTAACGATGGAGTTTCGATTGATTTGGCTAGAGTTTGCAGCATTTAGGGTTGCCTCAGTAGGAGACTCAGGGGATTTGGGAGGTTCCAGGCCCCAAAGGGCGTAATAAGCACCCTCTTGAATTCTTGCCAACTTCATGGCTTGATTAAGAGTTTTAGGATCCATCAACTGAACAGTGTGCATAATCTCATTACTGAGACCACCGATATACAGGTCTAACAAGATGTCAGGCGGAACAGCTACTTGGTTACGTAGAGCATTGAACTGAGAGTTGTAGTCACTTACAGTAGTGGTCAGTTTGAGATTTCTGAGTTCAATCAGCGGTTTGGAAGCGATTCCTTCAACGAATTGCTCTCGTAATTCCCCCAAATACTTCTTCCAGTCCAGAGATTTTCCTTCCATTTCTGACATGAAGCCCTGGTGCCATTGAAGTGCCCTACCTTTCAAATGGATCGAAACGAGCCGGATCTTCATGTTCTCAGGGGTATTATCAAGTTCAAAAAACTGATTACATTTGTAGTGCCAATCCTTGAAGGCTTCACCATCAAACGAAAGAAATTCCAATTTGGTCATACGATTGACTAATTGGTATCCCTGATCATTTTTGGTTTTGCTGGAATCTGCTTCATCATCCACCATATGGACCTTTCCATCCTCATCCAGAACATAACCAGATGACGGGTCTGGTCCAGTTACCTTCTTCCCCCGGGCTGTAAGAAGAATTTTAATTCCCTGTGATAGTTCCGCATTCTGAGCCTTGAGTTCTGCTATGCTTGCCTGAATCTGCCTCAGTGTTTCGTCGTGGCCGTCCAATCGTCGAGAAGTTTCTTCATATTTGTCCATCAGTCTTGCGTTGGTGATACGCACCATACACCACACAGGAACTGGAACGATGAGCTCTGATACCACTGATAGAACAGCTATCGATGGCGTTCATACACACAGAGAATATCCCTGGTGGTTTACTATTTTCATTTCTCAATAATCGTTCCCCCACTCCAACCCAGTATAAAACAAAAAGGGATTTCAAAACATACTACCCAAAAGAAGGACACGTGGTCCCAACAAGAAAATAGAAAACATTAAAATAAAAGGCTAGCACTATTGAATTTGAAAAACGACGTAGTATCACATCGTCCCTGCTCTCAGGCTCTCAGCGGCTCAGCCTCTCACTCACAGTCAGGGATAACGCCAAAAGAATCAACCGTAAAACCCTTTCCCTCTTTAATTTAGTGCAAAAGTTCCTCAATTTCTGCTGCAAAAAGTTTTTTGGAAGATTTCGAAACAAAAAGGGAGAATTCCAGTAACAAACGCTACAGAACTTCGCGTATTGAGGTAATTTGATAGATTTGAGGCAAAAAGTCCACTAATTTGATGTGTTTGTCAGTGATTTGTTTGTCGATCGCATGCAAAAGAACAACTGTAACTCTCTTAGTTGTTATCTATGTCTGTTCTGGTTATTGATCATATCGAGATATTGGATATGATCGTCATAGAAGCTTAATTTATATGCTGTCGGTTGATGTTGCTGTTTTGTTTATGCTTCTTATTGCGATTAATGCAGTAGGTCTTCAAACCCTAGAATTTGATCCATCAATGTTGTAAAGGAAGGATAAATATCAATTTTGCATATACACTTGGCATAGATATCTAAATTTGTTTCCGTATATGTTAGAGATTCGCTACCGCCCAACTTTTGATGCAAAACCCATCCCTGGAACCTGATACAATCTGTCGATCACCAACCTAAACATTCTCTTTTCTCCACATATCATTCTCTTTTATGGGTTTAACATTTATATATATGGCGAGGCTACTAGTTATTAAATTACCTTCCAGTGTTAACAAAATCAGTGAGAAACCATAACTAGGTTTCTTTTTTTTTTCATTTCGGTTCGGATCGGGTTCGGGGAAAACCGACGGGTAACGGTGAATTTTACCCTTAACGGGTTCACCAACGGGGATCGGGGAAACCGCGTGGACCCGACGGGGTTCCCCGATAACATCCCTGACGGGGATCGGTACGGTTACGGGGACGGGGATGCTTATCGGTTTCGGGGACGGGGACCCTAAAAACCGGCCCGTTGCCATTCCTATTTAAAACTTGTGGTTTTTGTCTCCATGGCTTATAATTTATTGTTTTTTCGTCCATGGACTAATTCAGAAAATTATAAATTACATGGACTGAAAAAACAATAAATTATAAATATTAAGAACGAAAATAGTAATGAATTACAAATCATATGTACACAAATCATAATTTCTAAACCCCATAGACCAAAATCGCAACTTTTAACAAACTAAAGAGACTAAAAACGTAATTAACTCAAAGTTAAACGACTGAAAATGAAAATTTAGAACAGTTCAAGGACTATTTTGTAATTTAAAAGAAAAATTCTTGTATTCAAATTCAGAAATTCCCTCCACCAATTTCAAACCTCCATCAATGGCTTTCGGATCAGTGAAACGAGATTGGTCTCTTGAAGATTTTGTGATAGGGAAACCCCTCGGCAAGGGCAAATTCGGCCGAGTCTACCTCGCTCGTGAATCAAAGGTAACAACTACCTTTCACTTTGTACATAATGCAATTACGATTTTATTGGAACTAGGGTTTAATTTCTGCATAATTTGATTTGTGTTTTGTTCCAATTAGAGCAAGTATATAGTGTCTTTGAAAGTGATATTCAAAGAGCAGGTTGAAAAGTACAGACTGCAATTACGATTTTAATGGAATTAGGGTTTAATTCTGTAAAATTTGACTTTTGTTTTATTCAAATTAGAGCAAGTATATAGTGGCTTTGAAAGTGATATTCAAAGAGCAGCTCGAAAAGTACGGACTGCAACACCAGCTCAAGAGAGAGATGGAGATTCAAAGCAGCCTTCGCCATCCACATGTTCTTAGGCTTTACGGGTGGTTTCACGATGCCGAAAGAATCTTCTTGATTTTGGAGTATGCTCATGGCGGTGAGCTCTATGGGGAGCTTTGTAGATCTGGTCATCTCTCTGAGAAACAAGCTGCCACTGTAATATACCTCTGCCTCTCTCTCTCTCTCTCTCTCACACACACACACACATATTTAGGGGCTGTTTGGCAGTTGTTGAATGGTTTGGTGCCGAATGATTAAGTGGCTCTTATGATATAGTATAATATGAAGTCTGGTTGTTTGGAAACTATTCAGAATGAACTTAGGGCTCTGAATGGTTAAGGGAGGTCCGAGATACAGAATCATTCAGAGGGTTTTAGAACCATTAAGAGGCAGACTCTTTTTTTGCCAAACAAGATTCACCTCTTAACGATTCAGAGGTTGCCTACTTGCCTCTTAATGGAACTATTAAGAGGTAAACAAACAGCCCTTACACACACTAAGGGGCTGTTTGCAGTTGCTGAATGGTTTGAGGGAGGTCCAAGATACTAAATCATTAAGAGGATTTTAGAACCATTAAGAGGCAATTTAAAAATTGCCAAGCAAAATTCACTTCTTAGTGATTAAGAGGTTGCTTCTTAATGGAACTATTAAGAGGTAAACAAACAACCCCTGAACTAGCTTTCTTTTGTAATTGTTTATTTCAGTTTTGCTTTGACGCTTTGCTATTAAAGAAAAGTAATCTTATTCTGCTGGATTGAGCTTTCAATTGTATGAATTAGTATTTTAAGTTTAAACTAAGGTGCTTTTTCTGGAATAGAGGTAGTGTAAATAGAATTCCTGGTATGAATTAAGGTGAGGATTTTTTATTCTCTTTTTTAGTATCCAATTTTCTGATCTTCATATTGTTGGTGATCTTTAGTACATTGCTAGCCTTACCCAGGCACTAGCATACTGTCATGAGAAGCATGTGATCCATCGCGATATCAAGCCGGAGAACTTGTTGCTTGATCATGAGGTATGTTAAGATGGCGTTACTTGAACTTGGATTTGTTGTTAGAATATTGGCATTGGTCTCGCAATTCTTAGCATTCTTCATTAAAGTAACACTTAGAATTCCTAGGGCCCGTTTGGTTTGATGGAATGTTTTTTGAGGGTGCGTTTGGTACGCAGACAAAATAGAAATGGACAGAACAGTTGTTCAACGTTTGGTAGACAAAACTGGACAATATAAACATTAGATAAAAAAATAAAAATAAAGAATGAATAAAATATAAAATAGAATGTGTATTTGATGTTTTATAAGAGAATTAGACTTTATTTTAAGGTTGTATTGGTAAAACACAAGTCTGCTCCACCTTGTT
Organism: Saussurea involucrata; assembly: GCA_033807775.1. Lineage (NCBI taxonomy): Eukaryota > Viridiplantae > Streptophyta > Magnoliopsida > Asterales > Asteraceae > Saussurea > Saussurea involucrata. Next base: position 85,885,186 of record CM066313.1, read on the forward strand.
TCAGCTTGTTCCATGTGGTGGGGTGGAACATGCCTGTTACGCTGTTCTTGTCTGTTCCACGTAAAAGTCCTGTCAAACATGGGCCAGTGATCACTGCTCTGTTTTGTTCTGTCGAGTGTGCCAAACGCACCCTGAGGGATTTGGATTTCATGAAAGCATATGGAATTGTGCTGATTTAGAATCTTTGGTGTGTTTGGTTTGTGGGATTTGGAATGAAATTGAATTTATATCTTAACAATAATAAATAAAAATAAATCATAAAAATATTTAAATTATATTGATATTTATTTATTATTACAAAAGTGTTTTTAACATATTTTAAAGCATTATTACAAACAAATCCGACGAAATCCCGTGAAATACCAACTACCCCATGGGATTTCTGAATCCAATGTTCGTGGGATTTCAATTCCGGACTTTTTTTTAAAACCAAACATGGTATTGTAATGGAACCCAATTTCAAATTCCACCAAATCCCACAAATCAAACGGATCCTTTATAAACACAAATATAAAAGATGAAAAGGAAAAACACCATGAATGTTGTTAGAGTCCCACAAATGGTCCATCAAAACCTCTACATAAGGGCTCTAGATTCAAAGGAGTTCCACTTATTCAAACAAATGTAAATCATGATTTTAAGTGACACCATATATTCGATTGTAGGGTCGATTGAAGATAGCAGACTTTGGGTGGTCTGTTCAGTCAACAAACAAGAGACACACAATGTGTGGAACATTGGACTATTTAGCACCAGAGATGGTCGAGAATAAAGCTCATGATTATGCAGTCGATAATTGGACATTAGGAGTTCTTTGCTATGAGTTTCTGTACGGTGTCCCACCTTTTGAGGCAGACAGCCAAGCAGATACGTTTCGAAGGTAAGAAATCTATGCAACCACTTTGCTTCTTTCCATTTGTTCATGTAATAGATGAAGGATCGTGTAAGAAGAAGAGTTAAGGTGAGAAGGTAAGAAGGGATCTGGACCCTTGATCACTTTTAATATCAAACCCACCCATGAACCAAGCTTGAAATGAGGATTGATCCGATGCATCTATGTGCATCTCATCCTATTATGCCTTCAAGAGTGGCTTACCCTTCTTGCCTTTCTCACCATAACTTTCATTCTCACCGGAACCCAACTCTTTTGTAATTATCAGCTTAATGATGAATGCTTTGCTATCTACTTAGGATTATGAAGGTTGACCTCACCTTCCCTTCTACACCGTGTGTTTCTGATGAAGCTAAAAATCTCATCACCCGAGTAAGTTATATATTCATTGAAGATTTACGTAGCTATATAATAAGGATTATGATCTACATATAGGATATAGATCTCCAAGTCTCTTTACCGTCTCCAACAACTACGCTATAATATAAAAACGACTAAATTACATTTTTAGTCCCTGAGGTTTGTTGAAAATTTCAAATTTCATCCTCATAGTTTATAATTCATCACATTTTTCGTCGTTGTGATTTAAATTTTATTGCTATTTTCATCCCTATGGTAATATGGTTTACAATTCATTTCTATTTTAGTCCTTCATGATTAAAATAAATGTTTTAGCCTCAGGGACGAAAATAGAAATGAATTGCAAACCATAAGGACTAAAAGCGAAATTTTAAAACCACAGGGGCGAAATCCGCAATTTTTGCAAACCACAGGGACAAAAAACGTAATTTACTCTAAAAAAATTTGTCATTTAAGGGAGATTTGTGTTTTAAATCTCTCAAAACTCAGAGAGAAATAGTATTTTATTTCTTTCCTGTAAAAAAGATATACTGAAAATAAATGTTTAGGAGAGAGCAATAATGTTTAGATAAATATATAATATTTTAATAATATAATTAGTGTTAGAATTGCTAAAATAGATTAGTTGTTGGAGTTGGATTTAATTTTTTTTAAAGAATTTGACTTTCATACTCTATTTAAAAAAAATTATAACATAGTTGTTGGAGATGCTCTTAGGAACCCAAAATTGATTAGGAACATGGGAACTGCCTACAGCGCGCCACGTTTTCGTTTCCAGGGTGAATACTAATATTAATCATGATTAATGTGTTAATTATCATGAATAATGATGAATAACACATCCATATGAATATGCCATGTGTCATGCAGTGAACGGTTTCCTGTGCTCCTAATCAATCTCCTAATCAATTTCAGGTTCCATGTCTCTGCAGTAGCTATCTAAGGATCTATGTTTCCTAGATAAATCTAAAGATCCTTATCCTATATGCAGAGCATATATCTTTATTACTATGCGACTCGGTAGTCTTTTCGTTTTCTATAATATGATTTGAACAAATGCAGCTTTTAGTGAAGGACTCTGCGAAAAGGCTACCCCTTCAGGAGATCTTGGAGCATCCGTGGATAATCGTGAATGTTGATCCCAACGGTACATGTCCTAAATAGAATTTTCTAGTTTCATCATCCAATGGTTTGTTTCCCTCACATACACATACAGTGTGTCAAGTGACGAACATGCCTATCTTAGTTTAGTTTAGTTTGGTTTGGTTTGGTTTGATTACTAGTGAAAATGTGTGTAATCTTGTATCCAAGTGATAACTAAGATCATCATCTCTAACAAAATCTCCAAAATGTAGATTTTGGGTAAAAGTTTGGTTCAAATTGATTCTTGAAAATAAAGTATAGGAGACGTGTAGAGAAATTCTTCAAATTTGGATAACTTCCCAAAAATATTATCATTAGAGTTTGTTTTATTATATTTTACCATTAGAAAACCTTGAAAGTAAATGTTTAGGAAATAGAATCATCATATTAAATGTATAAATTATTTTATATTGTATAATTAATTTTGTAATCTTTAATTTTTTTTTTTTAAATTATTGAAAATAAATGTAATTATATTTTAAAGATTTTTATTTTTTATTTTTCATATACATTTTAAAATATATATTTCAGACATAAGTTGGATTTAAAATGTAGCATTTTTTAAATTATTAATAAATAAAATGTATTTGACATAATCTGAAAAAAAAATATTGATGTATTTTTTATTCTTTTTGGGTTTTATTTTAAAAAAGAATATATAATAATACCAAATAAATAAATTTATTTTCAATAGGTAAATGAACCCAATTTCTTCAACATTGAACCAAAATACCAAACACCCACCCACCCAGGCCACAGGTGAAGAGGTGATGCCACTCTTCATACCTCAAAAAAGGTTTATACAAACTCATCTAAAGAAAGTAAACACTTTACAGAGATCCATTTCATACCCTAATGACACAAGGGTAAAATGGACATTTAGAAAAAGATAAATATAACAGAGAGCCAACTTAGCTCAAAATATATTTATAGTTCAAGAAAAAACAAAACTAAATCCTAAGACCAGTAGTATCAAGTTTCTTGTTTCCTTTAGTAAACTAAACGGCATCCTTTGATGATGATGATCCATGACCTGCAATTTCTATACTCTACACATTATGCACACCTTGATCTTCTTCATTTCGTCCATATTCCAATGATTTCGTGACCGTTTGGTTTCCGGTGTCGAGATTCGAGAACTTGAAGGGCTTCTTGCAGATACAAGTAGAAGGGTATTCATGGAATTCGCCACGACCACCTTTCATCTCGTCTGGTTCCCCCAAGAACCCTTGTTGGGATGCTTTCACCTTTTTAGCAAACGTCTCCCATGGCAGTTTCTCCCGTCTAAGAAACAAAGCGTTGAGCTTTTTCGCGTTTGGCCGAATGGTTCTCTTGTGCCCCATGTACCTCCTTTTCAAGAATGCCACAAGAAAGAAAATTAATAACCGAATCAATTGTTGAAGGTAAAAAAGTGCACAACTCAAATGCTGTATTCAGAAAAACAGTTAAATTACATGAGGGCAATTTGGTCATTTTACAGAGGTTAAGTGACCAAACCAAACTAAACAAACCCGATATATATCATTACCTAGAGGTAGGTCCTGAGGTTAAGAAAGAGAGAAATAATAACCAAATCAATTGTTAAGAGTCAAAAGTGCATAATAGTAAAAAATATCTATTCAGAAAAAATAGTAGTAAAATTATGTGATGGTATTTTGGTCATTTTACGGTAGTTACATGACCAACATCGAGCTATTTAAACGCCTACAAGAAAGAGGTAGTTGGTTCTTTAACAATAACTCAACGAGTAAAAAGTGCATAAACTCAAAAAGATCCATTCAGAAATATAGTGAAATAACATGAGGGCATTTTGGTTATTTTACAGTAGTTAGAGAAATAGGGGAAGAAAAAGATGAAGGGTAGTTGAGTCTTTGTATGTGTTGTATAGTGAAATTGTAATAACAAGTGTTTTGAGGGAGTTAGAGTGGACAGGTGCGATGAGGTTGATAAAAGGGTGTCAATAGGGTGGTAGTGGGTATCGAACTGTGAATGTAATTGTGGGAGAGTTTCCACCCCTCGAAAGTGGAGAAACCAATAAACATTCCACGGAAACCGTGATTTGATTGAAAATCCTTTAACCAATTGCATCTTCGAGAAGAAAGAGCTAGTCGGTTCTTTAACAAAAGCTGAATCAATAGTTCTAAGAGTAAAAAGTCCATAAAACTTACAAAGACCTATTCGAAAATTTATTACAAGAGGGCATTTTGGTCATTTTACGAATAATTAACTGACCAACGAGGTCTAACCGTTAAAAATAACCAAACCAAACCAAACATCCCAGTATATCTTTACGCGAAGGGTAGTCCAAATTCTTACACAACCTCTTTTATTAAGGGTAAAATTGTCATCAGGGCCGTGCCTGGTGCTGGGCAAAGTGGGCGGTGGCCCAGGGCAGCAAAGCCCAAGAGGGCATCAAAGCCCAACATCCCTTTAGTCCATACTAGGTTCAGTTTATACCTTTTTTTAAAAAAAAAAATTGTAGCCGCTGCCTATCTCCTTCTCGGCTTCTCTCATCTCTCGATCAGACTTCAGAAATCAGATATTCAGACCGTCGGACGCCGGTTTCTCTCTCGATTGTGCAGGGGCAGTGGGCTCGTAGTCGTCGATCAGACTTCTTTCTGCGGTTCTGACCGTTTCTCTCGATTGTGCAGCAGTGCAGGGGCAGCAGGGAAGTGGGTTTCATTTGCTTTTCAGATTTTGCTACAAATCAGGTGTTTTCCTTCTAGTTCTCACTTCTCATTGATTACTATTTGTCTATTTCAATTTGATTTTGAATATTTGATGTTATTTGCATATTTGGTAATTGTTAGAATGTTAGGTTAAAAATGTGCAATTGTGCATAATCTGAGTTCAGTGAGTTGTTATTTCATATTTGTCTATTTGGTACTTGATAGTTGTTAATTGACTAATTGTTATTTGCATAATCTGAGTTGTTATTTGCCGATTTATGAGAATATGTTATTTGCCTATTTCATTTGGTACATGTGTTACTTGATAAGTGGTTAAAAAATGTTTCCTAGATCACAACCGTCGGGTGCTCAAAATAGAAAAAGAAAGAAAAAACAAGACGAATTTGCACAATCTTTACAAGGATCGTTAAATAAATTTCTTGTTAGGCAAGAAAAGCCCATTGAAAGTCCTAGTTCTAATGAAAATGTTAATGAGCCTAATGTTGATGAACCACTTGATGAGCCACGTGTTGATGAGCCTAATGTTGATGAACCACTTGTTGATGAGCCTAATGTTGATGAACCTAATGTTGATGAACCACTTGTTGATGAGCCACATGTTGTTGAGCCACCTTTGAATATTTTTGAGCCAAGTGTTTGGGATAATTTGAATTCAAAAATGAAAGATTTGCTTAAAGAAAAAGGGCCTTTTAGAGAAACTAATATCGATTTTCCAAAAGATGAACAAAACAGACATTTTTCTTGTTCGCATTATATTCGTAAGCTAGGAAATGGTGATTGCCATGATCGTAAGTGGATGGTTGCCTACAAGATATTGTTGACCGTACCAGTCACGGTAACATCCGCCGAAAGAAGTTTTTCAAAATTAAAGCTATTGAAGTCATATTTGCGGAGTACCATGAGTCAAGAGAGGCTTAACGGATTAACAATTTTGAGCATCGAAAGTAAGTTTTTAGCAAATGTTGACTATGATAGATTAATTGATGATTTTGCTTCACGACATGCACGAAGACAACGATTTAGGTGATATTGTATTTGTTTTGTTGTTCGGGGTTTTGGTTTATGTCCCCCTCGTTGTAACTTTTTTTTTTTTAATAATAATCGGCATGGGGATGAGCCGCCTAGCTTGACTAGGTTCCAAACCCCTTTAAAAAATCGTGTTCTTAGTTTATTAATTATTATATTAGGGGCATATTTTTTGCAATTCGCCCAGGGCATCCAAAACCATTGGCACGACCCTGATTGTCATTAACGCAATAATCACACATTTCTAAGAGTGTGCGTAGTGGACATTTATTTTGAGACGGAGAAAGTACTATAACTAATAGGAAAAGTTCTAGATTCATACCTTCGACTCGCAAAGATTTTTAGTCTTTTCATATTCATCCGGTAAGCTAATGTGACTTGGTAAGCACTTACCCGGATAAACGTTTTGTAAATGACCCTAAGTACTAAATTAATGTTTCACTCATATTTTATTTGGCTCCAAAATAGTACTTGAATTTTGAGATGGACAAACACGTCTGACCTGGTCCGTCCTGCTAGAAGCCCGAAGCCCAGCCCGCATAAAGCCCGACATGGCTCGCCTAAAGACGAGGCCTGGTATTTGGAAGTTTTGTCGGCCTGACCCAAAGCCCGATTGTAGCTCGAACCCAAGCCCGGCCCGGCCCGTTTCGAATTTGAAAATTTGGTCGTTATATAACGATTATATGACCGTTTTGATGATTCGTGACCATTTTTTTGGTTTTTAATACTTCCTCAACACTATAAATAGGAAAGTTGGTGTATGGGGTTACATACCAAGTTACAGAACGCAAAAAACACAATTTTCGATTTTTCGCTAGCTCGTGTTCGTTTTTCGTAACTTCTCAATCTCTCAATTCTTCCATTTTTCGCTCAAAATGGCCGGTGGTGATTCATCAAACTAACAAATTATAATAAAACGTATTTTTAAGTATATTTGAGAGACTCAGTTACGCATTTTTAAGTGTGTTAGATAATTAGAATAATATTTATAAATTTTAAAAATTGTGAAGGCCCGATTAAAGCCCGACCTGAAATCCCGGTTTTATAAAAGCCTAAGCGAACCCGTATATTGTAACAGTGTTTCGGACCGGTTCATCACGAGGCCCGGCCTGGCCCGATTTTTTGGCCAACTCGAATTGACGTAAAAATGATTTAGGGCACATAGACCAAAAATCGCAACTTTTAACAAACTAAAGAGACTAAAAACGTAATTTACTCAAAGTTAAACGACTGAAAATGAAAATCTAGAACAGTTCAAGGAGTATTTTGTAATATACAAGAGAAATTCTTGTACTCAAATTCATCCCTCCACTAATTTCAAACCTCCATCAATGGCTTCCAGATCAGTGAAACGAGATTGGTCTCTTGAAGATTTTAAGATAGGGAAACCCCTCGGCAAGGGCAAATTCGGCCGAGTCTACCTCGCTCGTGAATCATAGGTAACAACTACCTTTCACTTTGTACACAATGCAACTACGATTTTATTGGAACTAGGGTTTAATTTTTGCATAATTTGATTTGTGTTTAATTCCAATTGGAGCAAGTATATAGTGCCTTTGAAAGTTATATTCAAAGAGCAGGTTGAAAAGTACAGACTGCAATTACGATTTTAATGGAATTAGCGTTTAATTCTGTAAAATTTGATTTGTATTTTTTTCAAATTAGAGCAAGTATATAGTGGCTTTGAAAGTGATATTCAAAGAGCAGATCGAAAAGTACAGGCTGCAACCCCAGCTCAAGAGAGAGATGGCGATTCAAAGCAGCCTTCGCCATCCACATGTTCTTAGGCTTTACGGGTGGTTTCACGATGCCGAAAGAATCTTCTTGATTTTGGAGTATGCTCATGGGGGTGAGCTCTATGGGGAGCTTCGTAGATCTGGTCATCTCTTTGAGAAACAAACTGCCACTGTAATATACCTCTGCCTCTCTCTCTCTCTCTCTCTCTCTCTCTCTCTCTCACACACACACACACACACACATACATACACACACACACACACACACACATTTAGGGGCAGAATGATTAAGAGGCTCTTATGATATAGTATAAAATGAAGGATGGTTGTTTGGAAACTATTCATAATGAAATTAGGGCTCTGAATGGTTAAAGGAGGTCCGAGATACAAAATCATTCATAGGGTTTTAGAACCATTAAGATGCACTCTTTTTTTGCCAAACAAGATTCACCTCTTAGCGATTCAGAGGTTGCCTACTTGCCACTTAATGGAGCTATTAAGAGGTAAACAAACAACCCTTTTATCCATCGGGATATCATAATTTATAAACCACATAGACCAAAAATCGCAAGTTTTAACAAACTATAGAGACTAAAAACGTAATTTACTCAAAGTTAAACGACTGAAAATAAAAATCTAAAACAGTTCAAGGACTATTTTGTAATTTACAAGAGAAATTCTTGTATTCAAATTCAGAAAATTCCCTCCACCAATTTCAAACCTCCATCAATGGCTTCCGAATCAGTGAAACGAGATTGGTCTCTTGAAGATTTTGAGATAGGGAAACCCCTCGGCAAGGGCAAATTCGACCGAGTCTACCTCGCTCGTGAATCAAAGGTAACAACTACCTTTCACTTTGTACACAATGCAACTACGATTTTATTGGAACTAGGGTTTAATTTCTGCATAATTTGATTTGTGTTTTATTCCAATTAGAGAAAATATATAGTGGCTTTGAAAGTGATATTCAAAGAGCAGGTTGAAAAGTACAGACCGCAATTACGATTTAAATGGAATTAGGGTTTAATTCTGTAAAATTTGATTTGTGTTTTGTTCAAATTAGAGCAAGTATATAGTGGCTTTGAAAGTGATATTCAAAGAGCAGATCGAAAAGTACGGACTACAACCCCGGCTCAAGAGAGTGATGGAGATTCAAAGCAGCCTTCGCCATCCACATGTTCTTAGGCTTTACGGGTGGTTTCACGATGCTGAAAGAATTTTGTTGATTTTGGAGTATGCTCATGGCGGTGAGCTCTATGGGGAGCTCCGTAGATCTGGTCATCTCTCTGAGAAACAAGCTGCCACTGTAATATACCTCTGCCTCTCTCTCTCTATCTCCCTCTCTCTCTCTCTCACACACACACACACATACACACATATTTAGGGGCAAAATGATTAAGTGGTCAGAATGATATACAAACTCTTATGATATAGTATAAAATGAAGTCTGGTTGTTTGGAAACTATTCAGAATGAAATTAGGGCTCTGAATGATTAAGGGAGGTCCGAGATACAGAATCATTCAGAGGGTTTTAGAACCATTAAGAGGCAGACTCTTTTTTTGCCAAACAAGATTCACCTCTTAGCGATTCAGAGGTTGCCTACTTGCCACTTAATGGAACTATTAAGAGGTAAACAAACACCCTTTGATCCATCGGGATATCATAATTTATAAACCACATAGACCAAAAATTGCAACTTTTAACAAAGTATAGAGACTAAAAGTGTAATTTACTCAAAGTTAACCGACTGAAAATAAAAATCTAGAACAGTTCAAGGACTATTTTGTAATTTACAAGAGAAATTATTGTATTCAAATTCAGAAAATTCCCTACACCAATTTCAAACCTCCATCAATGGCTTCTGAATCAGTGAAACGAGATTGGTCTCTTGAAGATTTTGAGATAGGTAAACCCCTCGGCAAGGGCAAATTCGGCCGAGTCTACCTCTCTCGTGAATCAAAGGTAACAACTACCTTTCACTTTGTACACAATGCAACTACGATTTTATTGGAACTAGGGTTTAATTCCTGCATAATTTGATTTGTGTTTTATTCCAATTAGAGAAAGTATATAGTGGCTTTGAAAGTGATATTCAAAGAGCAGGTTGAAAAGTACAGACTGCAATTACGATTTTAATGGAATTAGGGTTTAATTCAGTAAAATTTGATTTGTGTTTTGTTCAAATTAGAGCAAGTATATAGTGGCTTTGAAAGTGATATTCAAAGAGCAGATCGAAAAGTACGGACTGCAACCCCAGCTCAAGAGAGAGGTGGTGATTCAAAGCAGCCTTCGCCATCCACATGTTCTTAGGCTTTACGGGTGGTTTGACGATGCTGAAAGAACCTTCTTGATTTTGGAGTATGCTCATGGCGGTGAGCTGTATGGGAGCTCCGTAGATCTAGTCATCTCTCTGAGAAACAAGTTGCCAGTGTAATATACCTCTGCCTCTCTCTCTCTCTCTCTCTCTCTCTCACACACACACACACACACACACACACACACACACACACATATATATATTTAGGGGCATAATGATTAAGTGGCCAGAATAATTAACAGACTCTTATGATATAGTATAAAATGAAGTCTGGTTGTTTGGTAACTATTCAGAATGAAATTAGGGCACTGAATGGTTAAGGGAGGTCCGAGATACAGAATCATTCAGAGGGTTTTAGAACCATTAAGAGGCAGACTCTTTTTTTGCCAAACAAGATTCACCTCTTAGCGATTCAGAGGTTGCCTACTTGCCACTTAATGGAACTATTAAGAGGTAAACAAACAGCCCTTTGATCCATCGAGATATCATAATTTATAAACCACATAAACCAAAAATCGCAACTTTTAACAAACTATAGAGACTAAAAACGTAATTTACTCAAAGTTAAACGACTGAAAATAAAAATCTAGAACAGTTCAAGGACTATTTTGTAATTTACAAGAGAAATTCTTGTATTTAAATTCAGAAAATTCCATCCACCAATTTCAAACCTCAATCAATGGCTTCTGAATCAGTGAAACGAGATTGGTCTCTTGAAGATTTTGAGATAGGAAAACCCCTCGGCAAGGGAAAATTCGGCCGAGTCTACCTCGCTCATGAATCAAAGGTAACAACTACCTTTCACTTTGTACACAATGCAACTACGATTTTATTGGAACTAGGGTTTAATTTCTACATAATTTGATTTGTGTTTTATTCCAATTAGAGAAAGTATATAGTGGCTTTGAAAGTGATATTCAAAGAGCAGGTTGAAAAGTACAGACTGCAATTACGATTTTAATGGAATTAGGGTTTAATTCTGTAAAATTTGATTTGTGTTTTGTTCAAATTAGAGCAAGTATATAGTGGCTTTGAAAGTGATATTCAAAGAGCAGATCGAAAAGTACGAACTGCAACCCCAACTCAAGAGAGAGACGGCGATTCAAAGCAGCCTTCACCATCCACATGTTCTTAGGCTTTACGGGTGGTTTCACGATGCTGAAAGAATCTTCTTGATTTTGGAGTATGCTCATGGCGGTGAGCTCTATGGGGAGCTCCATAGATCTGGTCATCTCTCTGAGAAACAAGCTTCCACTGTAATATACCTCTGCCTCTCTCTCTCTCACATACACACACACATTTAGGGGCAGAATGATTAAGTGGTCAGAATGATAAACAAACTCTTATGATATAGTATAAAATGAAGACTGGTTATTTGGAAACTATTCAGAATGAAATTAGGGCTCTGAATGGTTAAGGGAGGTCCGAGATACAGAATCATTCAGAGGGTTTTAGAACCATTAAGAGGCAGACTCTTTTTTTGCCAAACAAGATTCACCTCTTAGCGATTCAAAGGTTGCCTACTTGCCACTTAATGGAACTATTAAGAGGTAAACAAACAGCCCTTTGATCCATCGGGATATTATAATTTATAAACCACATAGACCCAAAATCGCAACTTTTAACAAACTATAGAGACTAAAAACGTAATTTACTCAAAGTTAAATGACTGAAAATAAAAATCTAGAACAGTTCAAGGACTATTTTGTAATTTACAAGAGAAATTCTTGTATTACAATTCAGAAAATTCCCTCCACCAATTTCAAACCTCCATCAATGGCTTCCGAATCAGTGAAACGAGATTGGTCTCTTGAAGATTTTGAGATAGGGAAACCCCTCGGCAAGGGAAAATTCGGCCGAGTCTACCTCGCTCATGAATCAAAGGTAACAACTACCTTTCACTTTGTACACAATGCAACTACGATTTTATTGGAACTAGGGTTTAATTTCTGCATAATTTGATTTGTGTTTTATTCCATATAGAGAAAGTATATAGTGGCTTTGAAAGTGATATTCAAAGAGCAGGTTGAAAAGTACAGACCGCAATTACGATTTTAATGGAATTAGGGTTTAATTCGGTAAAATTTGATTTGTGTTTTGTTCAAATCAGAGCAAGTATATAGTGGCTTTGAAAGTGATATTCAAAGAGCAGATCGAAAAGTACGGACTGCAACCCCAGCTCAAGAGAGAGATGGCGATTCAATGTAGCATTCGCCATCCACATGTTCTTAGGCTTTACGGGTGGTTTCACGATGCTGAAAGAATCTTCTTGATTTTGGAGTATGCTCATGGCGGTGAGCTCTATGGGGAGCTCCGTAGATCTGGTCATCTCTCTGAGAAACAAGCTGCCACTGTAATATACCTCTGCCTCTCTCTTTCTCTCTCTCTCTCTCTCTCTCTCTCACACACACACACACACACACACACACACATATTTAGGCGCAGAATGATTAAGTGGTCAGAATGATAAACAGACTCTTATGATATAGTATAAAATGAAGTCTGGTTGTTTGGAAACTATTCAGAACACAATTAGGGCTCTGAATGGTTACGGGAGGTCTGAGATACAAAATCATTCAGATGGTTTTAGAACCATTAAGAGGCAGACTCTTTTTTTGCCAAACAAGATTCACCTCTTAGCGATTCAGAGGTTGCCTACTTGCCACTTAATGGAACTATTAAGAGGTAAACAAATAGCCCATGGATCCATCGGGATATCATAATTTTTAAACCACATAGACCAAAAATCGCAACTTTTAACAAACTATAGAGACTAAAAGCGTAATTTACTCAAAGTTAAACGACTGAAAATAAAAATCTAGAACAGTTCAAGGACTATTTTGTAATTTACATGAGAAATTCTTGTATTCAAATTCAGAAAATTCCCTACACCAATTTCAAACCTCCATCAATGGCTTCCGAATCAGTGAAACGAGATTGGTCTCCTGAAGATTTGGAGATAGGGAAACCCCTCGGCGAGGGAAAATTCGGCTGAGTCTACCTAGCTCCTGAATCAAAGGTAACAACTACCTTTCACTTTGTACACAATGCAACTACGATTTTATTGGAACTAGGGTTTAATTTCTGCATAATTTGATTTATGTTTTAGTCCAATTAGAGAAAGTATATAGTGGCTTTGAAAGTGATATTCAAATAGCATGTTGAAAAGTACAGACCGCAATTACGATTTTAATGGAATTAGGGTTTAATTCTGTAAAATTTGATTTGTGTTTTATTCGAATTAGAGCAAGTATATAGTGGCTTTGAAAGTGATATTCAAAGAGCAGATTGAAAAGTACAGACTGCAACCCTAGCTCAAGAGAGAGATGGTGATTCAAAGCAGCCTTCGCCAACCACATGTTCTTAGGCTTTACGGGTGGTTTCACGATGCTGAAAGAATCTTCTTGATTTTGGAGTATGCTCATGGCGGTGAGCTCTATGGGGAGCTCCGTAGATCTGGTCATCTCTCTGAGAAACAAGCTGCCATTGTAATATACCTCTACCCCTCTCTCTCTCTCTCTCTCTCTCTCTCTCTCTCTCTCTCTCACACACACACATGCATATATAGGGGCAGAATGATTAAGTGGCCAGAATTATAAACAGACTCTTATGATATAGTATAAAATGAAGTCTGGTTGTTTGGAAACTATTCAGAATGAAATTAGGGCTCTGAATGGTTAAGGGATGTCCAAGATACAGAATCATTTAGAGGATTTTAGAACCATTAAGAGGTAGACTCTTTTTTTGCCAAACAAGATTCACCTCTTAGTTATTCAGAGGTTGCCTACTTGCCACTTAATGGAACTATTAAGAGGTAAACAAACAACCCTTTGATCTATCGGGATATCATAATTTATAAACCACATAGACCAAAAATCGCAACTTTTAACAAACTATAGAGACTAAAAACGTAATTTACTCAAAGTTAAACGACTGAAAATAAAAATCTAGAACAATTCAAGGACTATTTTGTAATTTACAAGAGAAATTCTTCATTTTATTTGCTGTACTTGTAATTTTTCTACTTCCCTTTGTAATCTTATACGAAGTTTAAAGAAAATTTTCAGCGAATGTACTTTACTCCATCAGTACTGAAAAGATCCCAGAAAATAGTAAAAGGGACAAATATGTTATCTGTTCTTTTTATCCTTATGTTTTCATACTTAGCAATTTTCCTTCATTGCTATGTCATAATCAAATAGGGGGAGATTGTTGATCCAAACCCTCAGTGATTTGATAATGACCCTCTTTAAACATTTAGTGAAAATTGTAAGTAAACATTATGTATTAGGGTTTCACTATCGTTGATAAGTACTATGTCTTACAGTACCGCTGATAGGAAACATTGCTCTTTAGATTTAACATTCAGCGACACTATTCATCATCATAAAGCTCTGAGCCTGTTCAGTCTCTGTGATGATCGCTGATAATTTAGTTGTTTACTTATGATCCCTGAAGACAAGTTTCACGTCAACAAAGGTTCTACGCTGAAGTCGAAGATCAAGCCCAAGAACCATCGACAAGTCTACTAATGAACTGATGCGGATATCAGCGAAGACCAGACCTGTCCACTCAACGTGAAGTATCAAGTAGAAGACTTCAGCGAACGTTGAACTTTATCATTCGCTGATAAAGAACTGCTCAACGACCGCTGATCATGAGGTCTACTTTACAAGTTACTTTTGTCTAAACCCCCCTTGCACGTCTCCGTAGGAATTGTCAGAACGAACATCCCTTTTGTCTGAAATCGTACAACCAACTCTGATTCTACACTGTGCACCATGCGGCTACTAAGGTTGTTTATTGAAGTCAACTCATGCAACCAATCAGCTGCTGCCACGTGTAAAGTAATACTGAAATGCATTAAATGCATGTAGTATATAAGAAGAACCTTACTTCGGTTTTGAAGTGCGCTGCCATCTTCTTCTTTCTATCTTTGTGTTAGGTTATTATTCGTAATTTCCTTATCTCCTTTCTGTCTTATTTCTAGTGCAAGAAACTTAGTGTTCTTAACTTGTTTAGATTAGGATTAGTCCTTAATCTTGTTCCGCAACAAGTTGTAAATTGTTTTGATTTATCAATAAAAAATTTAGAAAGTAAAAATCTGTGTGTTTGTATTCAACCCACCCCCCTTCTACAAACTTGTATAACCTTTCGGGACCAACAATATGTTGGAAGGATTAGGTTCAGTGAGGGACCCTTGTTGAAGAATAGGTTAAGGAAGTATCAACATGTCAGCTATTGACTTGAAACGGAAGGTTGAAAGTTGAAGGACCACCTTATAGGGGTGTTAAGATAGTGAAAGACTGATGTTTTAGATAAGAGTTTTACTTACGAGGTTTGGATGGTTCGTAAAGGATAAAGTATTTAGCACAAACGAAGTGAGTGTATAGATCATGTCGACCTGGGAGAGTTTGTGCCCTGTCTATGTAATGGTTTGGAATCACAAAGAGCTAGCAAGAAACGAATATGTTTGAGTTATTTAGAAACTCGTGAGTTGTGGTTCAACTAGAGTTGGGGAGAGACAAAGTAGAGAGATAGACTCAGTTATTTATGCGGGAGAACATGAAGGAAAGTTTGAGTTGTGTACGAATGACCATGAGAGACCTGGTCTACAGTGAGATGTTATGGGTGGAGAATGTACGGATGAGTAGTGGCATCAATTGCCAAGATAAATGTGCCAGCCAGTGTGTAATGTGATGTTAGAAAGAGAAATCATCAGATGTAAGTCTTTTCGGAGTTTTCGGACGAGGTGTACGATTTGTTAATCAAGTCGTTGGAGCACGTGGTTTGTAAGTTGGCGTTGTGACACGACCATTATCGGAATAGAATGTCGGAGCGACCGTGGGTGGTTACCCAAAGGAGAAACCAAGTGTTTTTGGTTGTGTGAGTCGCTAAGTAAGTATATTTTAGGATCTGGAAAGGGGTAAAGAAGATGTTGGATAAGTGAGTCTAAGAGGTGGTGTAGTAGATGCTAAATCTTTAAGGAATGTGAATTGTTTCCTTTTGTGCGAAAGGATTAGTCTGAGAAAGTAACAGATTGAAAATCAAGGAGTGTATAGTGGCTTCGAGCACCGGTGTCATTTGGGATGACTGGGTTGGATGCCTCAAGTTAGAATTTTGGTTATGTGTAATAACGAGAAAGTGTTATCAGCATGTGGAAAGATCGGAAGAGATCGGAAAGTAACGTTTGGTGGGCGGTGCTCCACGTTAACGTGGAGAGGCAAAGATAGTATGTCGGGGCAAGTGAGTAGGATGGAAGCAGTAAGCTTGGCAGTAACACCGAAAAGGTGGAGTGGTGTGTGTAGATTGTCATCAGCAAGTGTGCGAACTCCTGGAAAGAGTATAGAGGAAGAGGATTTGTACATGTCTTTGTGCAGGAAAGAAGTGGAAAAGGGCAGTTGAATGAGTTGAGTTGGTGATGTTGTGAGAAACGTTCAAACGAATTGATCGTTCAGTGTAAGCTATTGAGAACAGTAGGGTATGATCATGGTTACTCCTCCTAGTTGAGTGGGGGGTAACCGAAGTTATGTTATACGACTGGACGCTTGTGGCAAGCAGTGAGAAATTGATGAGCCTTCAGGGTAAGTTCAATTCGGATAGGTGAACACTCCAATAAGGAATTATGGAGGTTTCCTACTATTAATCACGTTAAGGGTGAAGTGATGAAGTGGTGAGAACATACGAATTAGTTGTCGAGCTATAGCCGATGTGATTCGGGAAAGGAGTATGATCTGCATAGATGTATGCCGGTTGGAAGAAGTAATCTGGAATTACAAGTAACCCGAGAAGGGAACTCTCACGTGTGAGTTCGTCGGGATGTGCAAGGGTGGCCTTATGCCAAGTTGTCAAGTGAGTGATTATTCCTGGTCTAAGATTTTTGTTGTTGTGGCGGGGAATTTCCTCCAAAACTCTTTCTTTTAAGGAAGTAAAGAGGTGGGAGAGACCGTAAGTAGACGTGTTTTAAGACCGTGAGTCCCGACGTGTGGACAAAAGCGAGCAAATTGAGGTGCGGCCGGCCTTGGAGTTATCAGGTGATATTTAAGCGAGTATAGTGATCGGAGAGGTTACAAGTATATGGTACAAGAGGGCACGTTATAGCAAAGTGGTGACGCATCGAGGGCGATTCCAAAGTTTGGAGTACGGATATGTTTCCCATCCGAACGGTTTGGGATAAACGAGTGGAACTAAGTTGGTTAGACTGAAAAGCATAAGACATCTAGACCTCGATTTTAAAAAAGGGGCAACTTGATGTGGAAGACGACCTGTAGTGAAGTGGACTACGCTTTTGGAACCATCGAAGTTGTGGAAGTTGTATAGATAGTATACGATCAGACGAAATTTTGGAAGAATTCATATTGGGTTGCACGTCTCTATTATGGAGAACATATGTTAGAAGCTGAGATAATGGCGACCTTGCAAGAAATACAGACGACAAGAGGTTGACTTTCGTCATTATTGAACGAATTGGAGCAGTAGCATACAAGTTAGACTTGCCGGAAGGATTAAGAGGAGTCCATCCGATGTTTCATGTGTCAAATTTGAAGAAGTGTTTTGCCGAGGCCGATGTGGCCATTCCTTTAGAATATGTCAGCATTGACGAGAAACTGGCATACGAAGAGGGACCAATAGGAATCGTGGATAGTAAGGTTCGCAAATCGAGGAACAAAGAGGTCCGACTGGTAAAGGTCCAGTGGCGGTATCATCAAGGACAAGAGGCTACTTGGGAGTTAGAAGCGGACATGAGATACAATTACCCTCACCTCTTTAATAAAGGAATTCCGGGGACATAATTCTTTTGAGGGGGGGGGGGGGTTGTAATGACCGAAACTTTTATCTAAAAAAGAATAAAGTTTGGAGAAAATATTGTAAAAGATGAAAGAGCAGGGACCATTTGGTAATTGTAGCAAGAGGGTATAAAAGCCCCAAGGTGGGCTCAAAACCCTAGGAATTCTTCTTCCTTGGTGGCGGCTAAGAGAAATAGGGAGAGCAGAGGAAGAAAATCATCCAAATGCAAGAGGGAAACTTCTTCAATCGTAAATCTGAAGAAGGAGTGGAAGCTGAGTCTAGTCTACATTGGTTTTCATCAGGTAAATCCTTACTTCAAACCTTAACCTTGGAATTTCTGTTGAAATGGGTTTTGTTTGAGGGTTTTGGTTTTTAAAAGAAAAGAAAAGTGAAATGATGCTTAAATGGAGAAATTAGGCAACAAATTGTGTTTTATAGCTAGGATGTCTGATAAGATTTGAAATAAGCAAGTTACGTTATATTATCAGCTCAAAATCGCTGGATTAAGAGCTTGTCAGCAGTGTTTCGATCCCATAAATGGTATCCAGTCGTCGTCCGGTAAGTCATGGGAAGTGAGTTACCGGATGAGGGAAGTCCCCGGATGAAGTGAGTTACCGGATGAGGTTGTTGTCCGGACAGGGCAATTACCCGGTTAGTGTAAGTAGTATCCGAAAATTTTGATATCCGGATAGTTCAGTTGTCCGGTAAGTAGGTAAGTCCCGGTAAGTATGTGCGATCCGGTAAGGTCCGATTTTACCGGATAGTTCCGGTAAGTTGTAGTACCGGTATATGTAAGTACCCGGTAAGCCACTGTTATCCGGTAGGTGAGTTATCCGGAAAGTAGTGACCGACCGGTAAGTTATGTATCCGGTAAGTTGAGTCTGGATAGTGTTCAGAAAGTTGGTTTTAGGGTCTGAGCAGTTTATATTTCATCCACTTCTCAGGTAACCCCGATTGTCGGTCAGAAGCAAGTAAGGAAAGATATTAAAGAGCACCGGGTGAGTTTTTCTAACTAAAAATACGTGTTTTTAACGTGTTTTCTGAAGTAAATAAATGATGAGAAATGCCATGCTTTTATTTGTACGATTTAAATTGCATAAAAGTTTAAGTAAAGTTTTATGAGATGTATGCATACATTGTGTTAGACGTAAATTGGCTAAGACGAGAGGTAGACCCGCCAGTGCTCATGCCGGGAAGGTGACCCGTTTATGCCATGGAAGGGGGTATCCAGTAAGGCAGTGTGAGACTGACTCGTTGTCACTTTTGAGTGACTTCAGGGTGCCATTTACGAGTGCGAATTTATCCGTGAGAGAGTTTTACGAAGAGATATGTGAAAGTTGTTTTTATATATGAAAGTTTTATATGCGGAAGTTATAAACTGTTTTAACTGATTTTGAGAACTGTCAGGAGGGAGCTCACTAGACCTCATGGTCTAACCCTCGCATTTTCCAAACTAAACCTTTTCAGGTGAGCAGATAGTAGGAGGCTCAGGTAAGTGAGCAGGAGCAGGATATAGTACAGATGCAGATAGAGACAATATCACTCATACTTTTAGTAGCTAGTTCATTCTCGGTTGTGTATAGGTTGTTTCCGCCAACCTAATTTTCGAGACAGATGTAGTGAAATTTTGGGACACAGTTTTGGTAATGCTTTATTATATGTTTTGTATGCTTATTTTAGACTGGGTTGTTACAATGTAGCCGTTTAACGGTATTCTGTCAAAGGGTAAAAAAATTTAGGTTTGTGAAATGTGCAACTGTATCGATTTGTTGTGTGACACCATATATATTTTGAAACTACAATAAGAAGAACACAAGTTTTCTTTGATAGAGTTGGTTAGCAAGACTTTTCTTTCACTTCATGGTTCAAACCCTTGGTTTGAGTCCTGTAAGAGTCATTTTTTTAGCTTTTAATTTCAGATTTATTATGTTTCTAAAAAAATTATAATAACAGGACGTGATCATGAGACCTCACATTTAAGAAGCAAAGAACTAACCACTAGACCAATATTGATTTTAGAGTAAAGTTCACTTTTGGTCCTTAAAGTATGTCAATTTCAACGGATTTCGTCCTTAAAGTTAATTTTTTTTAAAAAGACCCTGACCTATCATACTTTCTCTCGCTTTTGGTCCAAAGGACTCACACCGTTTAAATGTTGTCGTTAGTACCCACACACGTGCATCTCACGTGAGGGTATTTTTGTCAATTCACATTTGACATCGTTTCCCTCCATATATGGATATGTCTGAAACAAACACTCAAGTGTTTTTCTCAATCCTCTCACCTTCAAAACCTTCCAAACCCATACGAACCCAGAGTACTAACGGTGCATTGATTCTTGAATCTTCGTTCCATTTATTCTTGAATCTTCGTTCCATGGCTACTGCAATGTGGACGATTAGAGCACGATTTGAAGACTTGGTTCCATTAGAAATATACGGTGTGTATTACACAGACCAACAATGGTTTGATTTTTGATTTGTAAGTTTTATTTCACCCCACAATGGTTGATCTTTTCTTTTTAATCTTTTGTTTTAATGTGTCACAGCTGATTACCCAGAATACTTTTCGTTCAAGGTTCATCATGGAGGGGTTTTCACTAGGAATAGTCCAGGGAGACAATACTTGAATGGCAAAGAAACATTCATCGACTTGGTAGACCCTGATGAGTTGTCAATACATCAAGTGAATGATATGATGCAACAACTAGGTTACCCAGGTACTCACATGATGTTTTACCATTTTCTCATACCAGGCAGTGACCTAGACTTTGGGTTACATGCCTTTGGTAGTGATCAAGATGTCATTGAGATGCTTAAATATGTTCCACAATGTCAAATTCTCAGTGTATATGTTGAACATGGGATAACCAACTTGAAAACCTATTTTTTTTCCCCTGGAGGTAACAAAGTTGTCATTGAGGAACTACCTGATCAACATTCACCACCTAACAATAAAAAAGTTGTCATTGAGGAACCTAAATGTAGGAAAAGACCGTGTTTAGAATGGCATGATAAACAAGATGGGGATAGGGTTGATAAAGGAAATTTTGGGGTAAATGAAAGAAATCATGTTGTAAATAATGAAAATATTTGCATGGCAACTGGATTTGATGGGGATAAGGTTGATAAAGTAAATTTTGGGGTAAATAATGAAAATATTTGCATGACAAATGATTTTGATGGGGATAAGGTTGATAAAGTAAATTCTGGGATAAGGGTAGATGATAAAGGTAAGGATGCAGAAGGGGTGGGTGAATCAATGCCAGAAGAAGATTTTCTTATAGATTTCTCAGTCCTTAATGAGTTTGAACCATTCTTTGGAGAGGGTTCTAGTGCTTTTGGGGTAAGAGATGGGGAAGGTAAACAAGTGGATGAAGAGGTGGTTGAGAAGTCTGATGATGATGAGTTCAATAGTGAAGATGATGACTATGATTTTACCATGGAGGATGATGACTTTGACTACATGGCTGAAGTAGACATGACTCAGTTTAATGAAAATGTGGATTGGGAAGCTGAGTGGGTGGGTAATGAGACACATGAGAATGAGGATGAAGTACATGTAGGTTCCCAGGAAGCAATAGACTTTGAGGAGTTTGAGAGTGGTTCCAGTGGTGAGTTTGAAATAGGAAGGAAGAGGGAGTTGAGGAAGTTGAGAAAGAGTCAAAAACAACAGCCACAAAACAACCCTGATGTTAGCTTTTATCCTGGCCAAGCTTTTGCCACAAAGGAGGAAGTAAAGAATAGAATCACCATGTATTCCTTGCATCACAGAAGGGACATAAGGCTGAAAAAAATGATAAACTGAGGTTGAGGGCCATATGTAAGGGACAAACACCTGCATTTAAGAGTGAGGTTGGAGGGTCCACTAAAGAGGAGGAAAGTGGAGCACACTGTCCGTGGCTTTTGCATGTTTCAACCACAAATACTGAGTCAACTTGGGTAGTAAGGACATTTGTTGGGACCCACACTTGTCTGAACGCATGGAGGGTTAAATTGTGCACATCAACAGTTTTATCAAGACAGATTCTTGATGAACTTCATTCAAAGACAGACCTACCTTTGAAGACCATTCAAGAACAGTTGCAGAAGAAGTTCCAACTTAGGGTTTCACCACAGCAGGTTTTTAGGGCTAAGACGATGGCAACAAAGAAGATGAGGGGAGACTATGCAGAACAGTATGCTACTCTTAGAGACTATATCCTAGAGCTGCAAAGAGCAAATCCTGACACCACTGTCAAGCTAGAGATGGAATCTGAACCAAACCCAGACACACCCACAAGGGTGTTCAAAAGGGTGTACATTTGTTTGGGAGCCTTAAAGAATGGTTTTAAATCAATGGGGAGGGATCTATTAGGCCTTGATGGATGCTTTATGAAAGGGCCATTTCCTGGACAATTGCTAACTGCTGTGGGTGTGGATCCAAACAATGGAATATATCCATTGGCTTATGCCATTGTTGAGGCTGAATCAACAAGCTCATGGTCATGGTTCTTGGAATGCTTAGGAGATGACCTTGATTTGGCTCCAAATTCCAACTTCACATTTATTACTGACAGGCAAAAGGTATGTCATTAATATTCACTTGTTTTTAATTTATTTATTTATTGTTTTTCCATCAGCTGAGCATAGGTTTTGTGTTAGGCATATTCTTGATAATATGAAGTTAAATTGGAAGGGAAAAGCATATAAGGATTTTCTTTGGAAATGTGCAATTGCTACCACAGTGCCACAGTTTAACAGGGAAATGGAAGCATTGCAACAGTTCAATGATGCAACTTTTAAGTGGTTGAAATTAATCCCACCCCACCACTGGTCAAGATCCCATTTCACAGGTAACTATTTTGTAGCTAATTTGGAAATGTACAATTGCTACCACAATTTTGTAATCATTTTGTAATTTCTTAAACAGGAAGGGCCACATGTGATGTCCTACTTAACAACATGTGTGAAGTCTTTAACAGACAACTAGTAGGTGGAAGAGACAAGCCAATCATAACTGCTTTGGAGTTTTGTCGGGAGTATTTGATGAAAAGATTGGTGATAGTGCAAAAGACCATTGACAAGTGTGAAGGTAGGCTTTTGACACCAACTGCTACAAAACTGTTGGACAAAATCAAGGAGGAAGCATGTCAATATGTGGTACTCTGGAATGGTGAACATTACTATCAGGTAAACTTAATTAATTGTGGTAAAGTTAATTAGTTTTGGTCATTATGTGGTACTTTGTTGGGACCTACATTTTGTAATTGGTTTTTTTTGCATACTCAGGTAAGTGGTCCATGGGCAGACCAATGTTGTGTTGATTTGGAAAATAAAGTTTGTTCATGTAGAAGATGGGAGATCAGTGGCATTCCCTGCAAACATGCTGTAGCTGCAATCTGGTATAGTTCTGTGAATGGAGGTGGTGCTGATTTACCAGAATCTTGGGTGCACAAGTTCTATAAGGTTGATACTTGGAAGAAGATGTATGAATTCAAGATTAAGCCACTGAATGGAAGGGCAATGTGGCCAAAATCAGCTTGTCCTATTAAGATTCTTCCACCAATGCATCATAAGCAAACTGGAAGACCCAAGAAGAGCAGAAAGAAGAGTGCTGATGAACTCAGTCAACCATTGGTGAAAGGTTTTAAGTTACAAAAGATAGGGAAAATAGTTAGTTGCCGTAGATGCAAGCAGGTTGGACACAATGCTAGGACATGCAAGAGACAGGGATAGGGAAGACAAGTGTGTGTTATGGGTTTTAAACTGATCATTTTGGTTGACAATCTTTTGTGTTCAAATATGTAATGCTTTTGGTAACTTGTAAGTTAATTATGTATATAATCCTTTGGTTGAATGTATATAATCCTTTGGTTGAATGTATATAATCATTTTGGTTCAATGTATATAATCCTTTGGTTGACAATATATATTCTTTTTGGTTCAATGTATATAATCATTTTGGTTGAATGTATATAATCCTTTTCACACGTACTAACCTTGACAAGCAGTACTAACCTTGCTTCAGCAGTACTAACCTTGACAAGCAGTACTAACCTTGCTTCAGCAGTACTAACCATGACAAGCAGTACTAACCTTGCTTCAGCAGTACTAACCATGACAAGCAGTACTAACTGTTTTCGTTATGCATCAGCAGTACTAACCATGACAAGCAGTACTAACTGTTTTCGTTATGCATCAGCAGTACTAACCAAGTTCCAGCAGCATTAACTTTGTCTTGCAGTATTAAGTTTGTTCCAGCAGCATTAACCGACAGTAGTAATGTTGCTCTGGCAGTACTATCCATACTTAGCAAATCTTCAGTTCCCAACAGAAGTAATCAGCATATTGATCAGAAGTTTAAATTGGTTCAAGCAACACATCAATTGATCATAAGTAATCCACATTCATTACTAACCAAAAACATTACACTGACCATAACATGAACAACTAACAAATTGTTGCACCTAACATTAACCTAACTAAAACCTATCATTAACCTAACTAAAACATTGTGCAGAGCACCTTAATGAACATCTAATTCACCTTAACTCAAAAATCCATAAATGAAGTACATTACAATGGACACCAAAGTAATAACCAAAATCTTCTTCACCCTCTGAGCTTCTTGAACAACTACTGCAGAAGCTTCCTCATCCATCCTTTTAGATCTCAATAAACCAAAAATTACTTCACTGCAACGACCACACACAGGTCCATCTAACCAACAAATAAAGCCACAACTTTTTTCCTGTTGTAGGCAAATGAAGATTAGGTAAAAAACAAAAAATTTAAACTGAACATTACCAACTTACCTCTCTTGAACAACAATAAAATCGACGCCCTGGATTTGAAGTGGTCCAAGAGGTTCTGATTGTTGACTGAAATCCACATCTGCATATCACCATTGATGCGTGATCAAATGTTGAAGAAGAAGGTAACAGGGTTCGGGGGTGGGGAGTGCGAGAAAGAGAGAGAAGGTAAAGATAGAGAGAGAGGGGTTGAACCGTTGAAGAACGATCTTGGTTTTAAATAAATGTGAATTGACAAAAATACCCTCACGTGAGATGCACGTGTGTGGGTACTAACGGCAACATTTAAACGGTGTGAGTCCTTTGGACCAAAAGCGAGAGAAAGTATGATAGGTCAGGGTCTTTTTAAAAAAAATGAACTTTAAGGACAAAATCCGTTGAAATTGACATACTTTAAGGACCAAAAGTGAACTTTACTCTTGATTTTATAAAAAACATCTCTATATGGATAAAAAAAGGTTGGACCTACCAGAGTAGAAGTCGTCATTCTATAGTAAAACGTAGGGAATCCGTTCATATAATGCCGGATTCTAGGTGACTTGGTGAATTCTGAGTGGGAGTAGACACTTTTGTAAAAAACTTTGGAGATTTGATCTCTCTCTTCTGTCAAACCAAAAATAGGCCTTTTCTCTATTGTAAAATGGAGGAGGGCCTGCGAAAGAGAATAACTCTCAGTACTTTTTTATAGTCAAATGGTACCATCGTTTGAAAAGAATTCTGAATCCACCACTGTCCATGTTTTCTCTTATAATAGAGCTTTAGTAATTAACAAGTCATGGTCTTTTTCTTTGTCATATTTTTTTCCAGGAAAGAGATGGATTGTTATCTATTTATTGTTAGACAACTACTTGTTGGTGCGCATACATACGTATCAATATAATATGTATACATATTCGGTGAATGTGACGATGGTGTCGTCTCACGGGGCCTCCAACAGCCGTCGATTTATTATTTTTTAGCTTAAAAAAATTAGTATATAAATTATTTAATACAAAGCTGTTACTATAAAGTATTACATATATTTTTAGATTGCTTCTATACAAAAAAGTATATTTTCAACTAGAAAATTTTAATCAAATATTTTAAATATAAAAAAGGAATAAAGTATGAACAGTTTGTTCTTACTAAAAATGAAGCTATCGATCAACTTACCATAAAATAGACGTCAGTTTAATAAAAAGTATAATAAAATATTAAAGAGACACGTTAAGGCATTGATTGGCAAAAAAAACTAGCTTATAAGCTATCTTATTTTTGGAGTACATGTTTGGATGAACATAAGCTAGCTTTTTGAAAAGCTAATTGGAGTAGCTTATGAGTAGCTTTTTGTAAATATTCTAATTATGTCCTCATTAATATTAATTACTATTTATTAAACTATTTTTTAATATGCCCTTTTTGGTCATTAAAATGTTTATAAGCTACTTTTTGTCAAACATGACTAAAGCTAGCTTATCAGCTACCAGCTAACTTATAAGTTATAAGCTAGCTTATCAGCTAGTTTGCCAAACATAGCCTTAGTTTTTCCGCACAGTGCCTCTAAAATATCAGGACGGGCCGTGAATCTATGTACCGATATAATCATGATTACCGACTAATTTTTTGTGACATTATTTAACAAATGAGTATTAAATATACATGTTTTGTAGTGTGAACTTCATTTAAATAAATGGGCATATAGAAGTAGAACATTAATTATCTTGGAAGAAGTTTGCACCTAATTACATAAAATAGACTACAATGGTATGACATCAAGTGCAATGACAACATAAGTTCACCAACATATTTTAATTAAGAGTAAATTACATTTTTAGTCCTTGTGGTATGTCAAAAATTTCTATTTTTGTTCTTATGGTTTTGAAATTACAATTTTCATCCTTATGGTTTATAATTCATCACTTTTTTGTCCTTGTGATTTAAGTGTTATTGCTATTTTCATCCCTATGGTTTACAGTTCATTTCTATTTTAGTCCTTCATACTTAAAAGAAGTATTTTGGCCTCATGGACGAAAATAGAAATGAAATACAAACCATAGGGACGAAAACCAAAATTTCTAAACCATAGGGATGAAATCCACAATTTATATAGCAAACCACGGGGACGAAAAACGCAATTTACTCTTTAATTAATCATTCCCATTAGGCAACAAAAGATATGGATTAGAAGTATGCATAGTGGATACATAAATTTTAGGGTTTTAATCGAAAAAGTTTTAATAAATCAAAGGTGCATATATACGTATATAAATATTATAATATCACTAACGTTAACGTAAACTACACAAACCATAAAATATATCGAACCATCAAATAAGTAATAACTAAGAAAATATATTTTTGTTAAATATTAAGGGTCTGGTTGGCAGTTGCTGAACGGTTTGGTGCAGAATGATTAAGTGGTCAGAATCATTAAGAGACTCTTAATTATGATATAGTTCAAAATGAACTATGGTTCTTCGGTAACTGTTGAGAATGAAATAGGGTCATGAATGTTAAGGGAGGGCCAAGATACAAAACCATTCAGAGGGTTTTAGAACCATTAAGAGTCAGATTTTTTTTTTGTCAAACAAGATTTATCTCTTAGCGATTCAGAGGATGGCTCTCAACGGAACTATTAAGAGGTAAACAAACAACCCCTAGATACAAAATACTTTAAAAATCAATATCTTATATTGAAGGTATATGGAGGTTTAAACTATACACACCATAAATATATCGAACCATCAAATAAGTAATAATTAAAAAAATATTTTTTGTTAAATACTAATTATAAGTAAAAGATACGTAAAAATAATCAATATCTTAGATTGAAGGTATACGAAGGTTTAAACCATGGGCGGACCCAAGTGGTGGTTACGGTGGCACGTGTCACTGTATTATTTCTCCGACGAAAGGTAAAAAAATTTAGGTACGTGAAAGGTGCAATCGTATCGTTTTGGAATGTGCTACCGTATTATTTTGGAAACTTCAAGAAGGTGCAACCTTACCTCGTAATCAACCAAAAAAATCTTGGAATCAACCAAAAAATCAAAAAAAAAACTCTTGAAATCAATAAAAAAAAGAGAAAAAAATTCCTTGAAATCGATAAAGAAACTTAAAAATATCTCGAAATCAAGCAAAAACTTTAAAAAAACCCTTAAAAATGTTGAATTAGGCTAAAAACACATCAGACAATATTGAACGCCGTTAAAAAGACGAAAACACGTCAATAAAAACCATGTTTTTTGTAATTATTTTTGTCTATATTATATGATGTCGCCGTATAAAAAATTTATGGGTCCGCCCCTGGTTTAAACTCATCAATTTTGTCATCTTTTACTAACATTGTAAGAAGCAAGTAGTTTTAAGATACAATTAGATACATAATTATAAATGTATAACCTTTAAAGATTGACAAAGAAAAGTTGTATCATTGTTTGTTTTTAGTGGTAGCATCCAATCAAATGAAACGTTTTGAAGTATTTAAATAATTGTATATAAGAAGTACATTGTTGATTCATAAGCTTGAAAGGTTTATCATATTTGTTTTAAATTGAATTATTGACTGCATATAAACAATGGAATTGTAAAGAAAATGCAAGTTTTTTTTTTCTTAAAAAAGAGTCGTTTTCTATATTTAACAACTCGTTATACGTTTTCTAGAGAAAAAATATCGTGTCGTCATGAACTATACTACTTTGTTGATATATATCGTCAATGGCTTCATATATATATATATATATATAACACCCGTTAATTGTGAGTGTTTTGACATGGGTTTCTTCTTGAACCTCATTTGTAAGAGATTGCGGAAACGAGTACTTATTTATTTACCATGCATTTAGTATATCTTTTTTATTCCCTTAAGTTTGGCCGCTTGTATGTACTTGCATGTCTTCCATCATTTGGATAACTTTTTGACCTGCACATCATAAGACTCAGAAAGAATAATATGCATATATATATATATATATATATATATATATATATATATATATATATATATATCTAGCTTCTTAAGCACATTTATATGATATATTGCCAAGCAAATTAAGTAATGAATTTTACATTACATCATGCATCAATTACCTTTGAAGGAATTCACTTTGACCCTAGCTAATCTCACATAGATAATATATGCTCTCCATACACATTTGGGTCATAGGTTAACTCTAAGTACAATAGTATATAAATTAGAAATAAAATGACAAAAATATGTATTTTTGAAATGGGATAGGGGGGGAGGACGGATTTTAATTTGCCGGAGGGGTTGTCGGTTGGTCATCGCCGGCAGCAGGGACGAATGCCGGCAGCGGCAACGGGGGTGGGGGTGTTGTGGGAGAATCGATAGGGGCGAAGGGTTTTGTGTCTTTTGTTTGCTACGTGACGTAAGTGAAATCGCGTTTTTTCCAGCGGATAATTCTACCGGAAATATTTTTTATTTTAAAAATCCGGCTTTTATTTGAAAATTTTAAATTTCTGGGCTTCTGGCAGACATATCCGCCGGTAATCTACACCAATCAGCTGGAAACGTGATTATTATTATTAATATTAATATCATTACTGTTATAATTATTATCATTATACTCATTATTATTATTATACCGTTAAAGCCCAATAAGACTTACGGCCTGTTTGTTTTTGGCTTAATGAGCTTAATGACATGTATGACTTATTCGGTAGCCATA
Organism: Saussurea involucrata; assembly: GCA_033807775.1. Taxonomy (NCBI): domain Eukaryota; kingdom Viridiplantae; phylum Streptophyta; class Magnoliopsida; order Asterales; family Asteraceae; genus Saussurea; species Saussurea involucrata. The sequence continues at coordinate 85,914,599 of CM066313.1, forward strand.
CAGGGTGTTTGGTAGTGGCTTAGCGAAAAAAGAAGTGACTTAGCGATTAAATTGTAAGGAGATCCCTTTATGTGGCCAGGCATGATTATTCCAATTTTACCCCCCACTCTTTTCATCTAGCGCCTCCCACCAAGAAATTCTCCCTGCACATCCTTCTTGCAGCCGCCACTTCTTCCGGCCGGCGATTTCACCGGCGATTCCACCGGCGCTTCCAGCCTGCGTTTCCACGTTCTTCTCCAGCCAAGAAACCCCATCTTCTTCCACATCGTTCCACCTGCTTACCTCTTGATGAATTGGTGGTTTTCTGTTTCTTTTCATCTTGTCCATTTATTATGTTCTCTGAACTATCCCCGGATGCATCACCATTCCACAATAACAAAATCATTTTTTTTCTTTTCCATTGATTGTTGGGTTATAAACTAGAAAGCAAAAAACACACACACACAGAGTAAGATCTGTGAAAAAGGAAGAACCCCCAATTCCACAGTTAAATCAAGGAATTATAATGTTTGAAAAAAGTGTGGTTTGACCAAAAAATGAGATTAACAGCTTGCAAGAGTAGTGAAAGAAATTAATAATCTTGATTTGGAAGGTTTACAGTAGAGAAAGAAATGGGAGGTTATGAAGAAGATGAAGGGCAAATCATCACATGAAAATTGCAGTTTGTGTTTGTGTTTAAGGAGGATTGAATGTCAGGATGTTTTCAATTTCTTCATTTGTTTACGGGTTTAATGAAAAATAGTCATTTCTGAGGGTAAAATAGTCATTTCTGACGTTCAGCTCGTTTGTTCAGCACGACAAACAAACAGCAAGATATCAGAATCCAGACAGACATACAAATCCAGACAGACATCTATATCCACACAGGACTTAATGAAAAACCAACCAAACAGCCCCTTAATCATGGCCAAATAGGCGGCCCGGCCCGGCCCAAACCGGGCTTTTTTTGGGACCGGGAAGACCGGGCCTTTTTTGGGACCGGGCTTGGGGGTTGAAGGTCCGACCCGTTTAGGCTTTTCAAAGACCGGGCCCAAAACCGGGCCTAAACCGGGCTTTTAAAAATATATATATATATATACAATTTTTAATAAATATTATTTGTATCCACTATAAAATACTTAATTGGGTCACTCAAACATACTTAAAAATACGTTTTATTAGAATTTCGATTGAATTATAAAGAATTACATTTATTGAATTATAAAGAAAAATACATTTAAAGAACTACATTTATTGAATTATAAAGAAAAATACATTTAAATAACTACATTTATTGAATTATAAAGAAAAATACATTTATTGAATTATAAAGAAAAATACTCTTAATTCTCGTCCTCGTATGGTGGATAGTATGCAAGAGTTTCGGTCGTTCGAAGTCTAGTAAGAGTCGTTCCATCATCGAGGTCATCAACATCGAGTTGTTCTTCAAGGTCGGTCTCGTCGTCGTCGTAACGTGATACATTACTTTCACAATCGGTACTTGGCGGGGTACTTAGTGCGCCACGGTATTCGTTTTCTTCGAGATTTTCTTCCACTCCCTCGAGCTCCGCCTCTAGGTCCGTTTGGTCTTGAATTCTTTCAAGACTATCCATTCTACCGACTCCGGGGTTAATCTTGTCCGACGGGCCGAAAGGATCCTGTCACTAAGAGAAAAAGCAAGAACTGTAAGCGGGAATTGCGTTTTTTGCGTTTTTGTAACTTGGTATCAAACCTCATACACCCACTACCTATTTATAGTGTTTAGGAGGCAAAAAAAAACAAAAAACGGCTAGAAATCGAAAAAAACGGTCATATTAACGGCTATATTTTTTAATTGGGCGGGTCGGGCCTAAACCGGGCTTTGGACCGAGTCGGGGCCGGGTCGAGAAAAACACTGAAAACAGGGGCGCGGTAAGGCCTGGCGGGCTGGGATCGGGCTTGGAACGAGCTGGGCCAGGATCGGGCTTTCATCGGGCTACGCTTTGGGCCTCCATCGGGCTAGGGTCTGGTCGGGCCCATTTGGCCATGTCTAATAAGACTAAATAAAGCCCAAAAGATCTGTTAAAGCTCAATAGATCATTAAAGCCAATATACCCATTAAAGCCCATTCAGGTCCATTAAACCTTAATAAGATAACCTTGATAAGATCCATTAAAGCTCAATAAGATTCATTAAAGCTCAATAAGATTCATTAAAACTCAAATAAAACCATTAGAACCTAATAAGATCCATTAAAGTACAATAAGATTCGTTAAAACGCAATAGATTTATCAAGGTTAACTAACATTAGTTATAGTCAACTATCATATACATATATGTGTGTGTATGTGAACTGCTACATGTGAACCGAAGGAATATGTACTATGTATATAAACTCATACATCATACATGTGAAGCACTGCATATGTGAACATATATATATATATATATATATATATATATATATATATATATAGAGAGAGAGAGAGAGAGAGGTGGTTTCATGTACAAACCGTAATTAATATGCAAACTATGAAACTCACCTTATCATCATAGATTAAGTTAATCAATGACTTATATTAGTTTAATATAAATATGGTAATAATGAAATTTAAAAAGTGATTTTTTTAGCAAAAATAATAAAAAGGGTAAATATGTAATTTACACAACCAGGTTAATAAAGGAAGCTAGTTATTGATTTTCAATATAATCTCTATTTCCGAAGAATATTGATGAAACATAGCAACCATATCAGGCGATTTTTCTGGAGAAGGAGATCACGATAAAGAAAAACGAAAATCTTGCTGTCGATTTCTTTGTATTTTGTCCACCGATTTCACAGCATTAAAGAAAATGATTCGACTTGGAGGAGGTATGAAACTAGGGTTTTTTCTTAACCTTTTCATCGTTAGAATCAGTTACGCCATTGATGATCATCGTTTTCTTGATATCGAACTGAAACAGGTAGGAAGACGAGCGAAAGAATTCGAAAGAAGTATTCATTCAGTCGATTTAAGAACACCCCTGAAAACCCACTCGACGAGGAAGGGAACGAGATATTGGGTGAGGACGGTGCTGGTGGTTCGATGGTGAAACCATGTGGGTGATAATGAAAATTTTTTCAAGAAACTTTTAGGAATCAAAGTGTGTAGTGTAGCTGCAAGTGTGAATCTTTTTCATGTGGTGTTGCTATTACTATTTTACTGTTTTAGTTTTAAAAAGAGAGATTTTAAAAGGTAATGAATCCTCATGCAATTAACTGAAAGGAAAAGGTAGATGGGTTGGTGAAACTGATATTAAGCTTGTGCTATTCATATGTGAAACTGGTATTTGAGCCGTATATTAATCTGTGTTTATTTTCGATGAAACTAAGTTTATAAGGTTATAAAAAGAGATTTTGTTTATTTTCTAAGGTTGTAAAAAGACGTGTTGGTGAAAGTGGTATTAAGCTTGGGCTATGGTATTTTGAGACGTATATTCATCTGTGTTTATTTTCGATGAAACTAATTTTATGCTCGTGCGATGTTGTAGTGAAACCATGTGATTGTAGTGATGAAACTGACTTTAAGCTCCTGGAAAGGTATTTTAAGATTCTTTGATGAAACTGGCTTTAAGCTCGTGGATAGATGTTTATTTGATGAAACTGGCTTTAAGCTCGTGAGAAGCTGTAGTTGATGAAAGAGAAGAGATAAATAATGAAACCGTGGGTTTTACTTTGTAAGTGATTTTTTCTGTTTCATCAGCAAAGTGAAACATTAGCTCTTATTATTAAGAGTTAAACAGTTGGTGATGAAACAGAATATATTAGAAGAGATAAATAATAACAATAATATGAATATTAACATACGATGACGGTTTTCCCTGCAAATCAACATCGTAGTCATGGAGCGAATCATTTAAATGAGATTCTTCGGAATTTTTTTCGGCGGGGAATTCCATGTGTAAAGGTCTAACGAATTCCGCCAAAATTTCGTCATTGTTATTATAAACGTCGTTTACATAAATTTCAGCGTGCGAGACGTTTTCTCTTTCATTAGAATCCATGTCCGAAAAGCGTACAAACAGAAATAAAAAACGAAGAAAAAGATGTTTAGCAAAAAAAAACGAAAAAACACAATTGGGAAGAAGATGGTATCCCAATTTTAATTATTCTTGATATTATCTCTAAAATCATAAACCCAATTTTTTTGAATAAGATGGTGAAAAAACGTATGCAAAATGTAGATAAGGATTGAATTGGATTTATCTTTCCATAAAAAAAGGGAATACAATTAATTACTGATTCAATAAAATAATTAATGAAATTCGGTTGCTGATTTCCATAATTATTGACATAAACTAAAAAGACAACATTGCCCTTTGGTATTAATTTAAAATAAAAATTCAAGAAAAAATATGATTGGTTGGTTGAGGTTTGTAAAGTTTGCATATTAATAATGGGTTTCACATTATCCCTCCTCTCTCTCTTTCTCTCTCTCTCTCTCTCTCTATATATATATATATATATATATATGGGCTTAATCAAATAAAAACTATTTAGTTTGTGGTAACTGTAAGAACCAATGTGAGCCACACATTTAAATTAATTAATGTTACTTCCAAAAATAAAAATAAGGGCAAATTGGTAATTTGATTTATGTGACAACTCATACTTATAACTGGTGTGTTTTAAAAATAAGAGAAACCCTAATTTCACTTTTCATCCCACCCCTTTCACCCTCCCATCGACACCAGCCACCATCTCTCTTGAAGTCCACCCCCAGCCGGCAGCCGCCCACCTCCACAGCCGGCAGCCATCGTGTCAGGATCGATTCTTAACAAGAATTAAACTTCTTAGAAACAGAATTTAGAGAATCTTGCGGAATAGAACTCTAAATCAATTAAAGAACAATCAATAGAAATTCAATACACTGTATATATATCAAACAGTATTACTCACAAGCTTTACACCAAACCTCAATCTTGTTGAACAGGCTCAACAAGACGATTTCTACTTCTCTAGAAATAGGATCTATGATCTTGAGGTTAACTCACTCTTGAATGAATATCAAATTCTATTTCACTCGTATATTTTCTTCTATCTTCTTCTTCTACCTTCTAATAGCTATCTATCAATACTATATATACAAAAGTAATTACAAGATAACTATCAAAAGTAAATTGATCTTCTGAATCTTCGTTAAACATATCTTGATCAATTCCTTCTTTGTCTCCAAAAGTATCGCATACCAAACTTATCAACTCAGCAGCATTAATGATGATTTGGCTCAGCAGCATTAACAACCTTCAGCAGTATTAACCTTCACAGTCTTCAAGCAGTAGTAACTCAGCTCAGCAGTACTAATCATGTCTAGCAGTAGTAACTTCTTCTAGCAGTAGTAACTTCTTCTAGCAGTAGTAACTTCTTCTAGCAGTAGTAACTTCTTCTAGCAGTAGTAACTTCTTCTAGCAGTAGTAACTTCTTCTAGCAGTAGTAACTTCTTCTAGCAGTACTAACTTCGTCTAGCAGTAGTAATCTTGCCCATCAGTAGTAACGAAGAACTGGCAGTAGTAATGTAGACTTAGCAGTACTAACCCTACTTAGCATATCTTCAGTTCCCAACAATCTCCCCCTAACTTGACTTTTAGGAAAAGAAGTCAAGTTCTTCAGATGATGCTTCCAAAACTTAGTCATCATGTACACACAGATTAGGACTTAAACCTAGACTCTGATTGAGAATCCTCTTTACCAAGAATCTTCCCATTGCTGAATCCTTGTTGCAGGTCAGCTTAGTATGTAACATTCCTTGCAGCCTCTTCATGCTGTGATTGTATATTTCATCCACCAGATAGTATTCTTGAGTTGCAGAGTCAAGGGAGATGACATATACTCCACAGTTTTCATAGAGCATCCAGTTGGTAATGGCTTGAAACTGTGTGTTTATCCTATGCTGAACTGCTTCAGGTTTGAACATTTGACACAAGAATTCAAGTACCATTTTAGAGATTGACATCCCTTGCTCAGTCAGCATGTTTTCATATATCTTCATCCCAACTTTGAACATCTCTTCTAAGTCTGATCTTGAGCAAGTTCTGACAATTTTTCCCCAAGTTGAAAAGACTTCAAATTTTCCATCTGCTCTTTTTATCCTAATGAACTCCTTTCTACCATCTTTCAAAGTGTCCCAAAAGATGATTTCAGGAGCCTTAGATGATATTGGTTCAGCCTGAAGTGGAATTGGGTTAGAGTCAACACTAGTAATGTACAAATCACATTGGGCATCCGTTTGTGATTGCACATTGCTTGATTGCCCTGATGGAGTTTCCACTTCTTCTTCAGCAACTTTTGGATCAGATTTTTCTTTCACTGTTTCCTCCTGGGCCTCTTCTGCAGATGACTCCACCCTTGGCTTCTTTTCATTTTTCTTCTTTGAAGTTATGGGCTGGGTTCTTGGTCTTTTCTTTGACATCATCTTAGTTCTTTTAAGAGTTTTAACAGCTTCAGGAGTTGGTTCAGCTGCTTTAAGTTTTTCAGCAGCAATAACCATTTCTGCTGCTATGGCTGTTACTGCTTCTCTTAGAACATGTAATGATGCTGCTTCAACGCTGTTCTTCACAATCCAGTATATTTCTTCATCTATTTCAGCTTGAGTTGTAGTCACTGCTTCCTGCTCAGTTTCTGCTGCTTTGTCTGTTTGGCCTTCAACAGCATTAACTGTTTCTGCTGCTTGTTCACACTCAGCAGCATTAACAGTTTCTGCTGCTGTGGTTTCTGCTGCTGTGGTTTCTGCTGCTTTAACACACTCTTCCCCCTTTTCTGTCTCCCCCTTATTCTGTGCACTGGACTCCCCCTTAAACTGTGCATAATCCATTTCCATCTCATTCTCCATGTGAACTGTCTCCCCCTCAATTTGTGGACCCTTCATTTTCAGTTCTGCTTCTGACTCTGACTCCCCCTTTTTGGGAGCATCATCAGTTGGAGTTCTTCTTCTCAGCACAAATCGTGCCTTTTTCTTTTTGTGCAGCAACTTGGTGACCATCTTTGTGAGCTTCTCAATTTGAGACTGTTGGTAGGTGACCACAGTCTTCAGTTGCTCAATCTCCTTCTTTTGTGCCATAACATCCAAGTTGATATTCCCTATGGTTTCCATCAATTCCTCATAGTTATATCTATCCTCACCTTGTTTAGAAGTGTTTACCATCTTTAAAGGATCACTGGAAGTTTTAGCAGAAGCCTTCTGCCTAGCAGAAGCACTACCTGCCCCCTTGGTTTCTTGGCACCTGGGTCCTCCTAATGATTTCTCATTTAGAGTTGCCATGGGGAAGGTCTTATTTATGTTACCACTGTCCTTCTCTATGCTAGCAGAAGTAGTGGCAGCCTTAGCACCCATATGGTCATCCTTCTCCTTAGAGACCACCTTCTTGGGGTTGGGAGACACCCCTGTGGTTTCCCTGTTGATATTCTCAATTGGAGAATGCTCCAACTGAGGGCTTAAAGGCTTAGGGCTCTGAGTAGGTACATCAAGGGAAGGAACCTTGTGCACCTTTCTTCTTTGAAACCTTTTGGTGATTGTGGGAGTGGGTTGTTCAAGAATGGACTGAGGGATGTCTTTTGAGATGGAAGGTTGGGATTGGTCATCAGTGGGTTGATCTAATGAGGGCCTTGATCCTGATGCCATACCTTCAGAGGGGTGGGACACAACCATCATTGTAGAGAACAATGGTGTGGCAACTCCTTCCGAGTCCCTAGGAAGTCTTTTCATATTTGAAAAAACCTTCCCTTTAGGGGATTTGGGTACATATACCTCAGTAAACTGAGGTAAGTCCGTCAATTCCTTGTTAAGAACTTCTTGCACAAACCTTGGATACATGAAAAAGCTCTTTTTGGATTCCAAGTTTGATACAAGATCATTAAAGATCATTGCTGAAAAATTGTACTTTCTGGCAGTGGATAAGCAGACCAAGGCATATGCAATGGGACTGCTGAACTCACTCCATCCAGTAGTTTTCTTGGAAATACAGTGCATCAGGGTATGAACAAGAAATCTCCATTGGTTGAAAATTTTTGACTTGTAGAATTTAAAAACACCAATGGGACCTTCATACCCCATTCTTTGTAAAGTAGAAAAGAGTTCTTCATTAGGAATAGAAGATATACCTGAAGCATCATTCAACTGAAGAGAGATGCGAATAACCTCTTCAGTGACTTTCAAGGGTTTATCACAAACCCTTGTTCGAATGGTTTTCTGCCCTTCTTCGAAACTAACAGTGGCATTCTCCCAAAATTGTGTCTGATGTTCGATATAGATTGTTGGGCTCACCGTTAGGGCATAGGAGATGTGCGAGGATTTGAGAAAATCGACTATATCGTGGAATCCCGCAGCTTGTTTCGGCTTCTGAAGCATGGCTATTTCATTGTGCTCATCCACAAACTCCATGATTCCTGAGGATTCTTGAAAGAAAAACACAAAGATTCTGGGAGACCAGGTTAGAACGAGAGAGAAGAAGTAAATGCGAAGAGTCGTTATGAACTTGGGCGGGCACACAGGGGTATTTATATGCCCTAGATTATCAAAAGCAGTATTAACTACCTCGCAGTATTAACTACCGAGCAGTATTAACTACCAAGCAGTATTAACTACCTAGCAGTATTAACTACCAAGCAGTATTAACTACACTAGCAGTATTAACTGCATTAGCAGTATTAACTACCAAGCAGTATTAACTACCAAGCAGTATTAACTACCTAGCAGTATTAACTACCTAGCAGTATTAACTGCACTAGCAGTATTAACTGCACTAGCAGTATTAACTACTGAGCAGTATTAACTACTGAGCAGTATTAACTGCACAAGCAGTATTAACTACTAGAACACAGGCAGTAGTAACTTCTGTACTAGCAGTAGTAACGCTGCGCAGGCAGTAGTAACCACACTTACACTTTTCTGCACTTGGTAATCTGAGGGAAACAGAGGATCCTGAGAAAGAAAGTTAGTAGCACCAAATATATGAAGAAATACAGGTATAAAAACAGAAAGTCATAAATTTATTCTAGGTTGATCATGCCCACACTTGTTACCAAAAAGGTGAATCTACCCACATCAAAAGCTTTTGTGAATAGATCAGCAAACTGGTCATTTGTATGAACTTTAGCAACCTGAATTAATTTCTTTTCATTGCAATCTCTTATAAAGTGATACCTTATCTCTATATGCTTTGTTTTTGAGTGTTTGACTGGATTATTAACAATGCTAATAGCACTGTTGTTATCAATGAAGATTGGAGTGTGAAGAAATGTTACCCCATAGTCCAACATCTGATTCTGAATCCATAGAACCTGAGAGCAGCAGCTTGCAGCAGCTATGTACTCAGCCTCTGTGGTAGATAAGGACACTGTGGTTTGTTTCTTACACTGCCAAGATACTAGTCTTGTACCCAAAAACTGACATCCACCTGAAGTAGACTTCCTATCCATGTTGGCTCCACCCAAATCACTATCTGAATATGCAAGCAAGTCAAAAGAGGATTCATGCGGATACCAGAGACCTAATCTAGGTTGCCCTTTTAAGTATCTGAATATTCTCTTGACAGCATGAAGGTGTGATTGCTTAGGAGAAACCTGAAATCTGGCACAAACACAGACTGAAAACATAATGTCAGGTCTAGAGGCTGTGAGATACATGAGAGATCCAATCATTGATCTGTAATGATGGACATCCACATCCTCCCCCTCAAGATCTGCAGTGATCTGTTTATGTGTTTCCATTGGAGTGCTTGCTGGCTTTGAGTCTGATAAACCAAACTTGTCCAGGATGTCTTTCACATACTTGGATTGGCTAATAAAAATCCCATCTTTCCTCTGTTTTACCTGAAGCCCAAGAAAGAATGTAAGTTCTCCCATGGAACTCATCTTGAAGCTTTTGTGCATCAATTCTTCAAACTCTTTACACATTTGATCATTGGTGGATCCAAAGATGATGTCATCCACATAGATCTGAACAAGTAAAGTACCTCTCTTTCTCCTCTTGATAAACAGGGTCTTGTCAATTACTCCTCTTTCAAAGTCATTTTTCAAGAGATAGGTAGACAGAGTGTCATACCATGCTCTTGGGGCTTGATGCAAACCATAGAGAGCCTTCTTCAGTTTGTGTACTCTGTCAGGGTGCAATGGATTCTCAAATCCAGGGGGTTGACAGACATATACTTCTTCCTCAATACTTCCATACAGAAATGCACTTTTGACATCCATTTGGTACACTTTGAACTTCATGTATGAGGCATAGGCTAGAAATAACCTGATTGCTTCAATCCTTGCCACAGGAGCAAAGACTTCCTCATAATCTATTCCTTCTTCCTGAGTGTACCCTTGTGCAACCAGTCTAGCTTTGTTTCTGATCACAATTCCTCTGTCATCCTTCTTGTTCCTGAAAATCCACTTGGTGCCAATTGCTCTATGACCTTTTGGAAGGTCTACCAAGTCCCAAACATCCTGTAATTTGAACTGTAGCAGCTCCTCTTGCATTGCCTCTATCCAGCTTGGGTCTTTCATAGCATCATAAGCCTTTTTGGGCTCAATCTGGGACAGAAAGCAAGTAAGAACAGTGTTAACTGTATTTTGCTGCTCTTGCAACTCTTGGAGTCTGCTTTGCTTTCTAGTCATCATGGGAGATGCAATATCTCCAATCACCAACTCAGGAGGATGATTTTTCTGAGTTCTTGTTGGATGACCAGCTTCCTCTTGTAAGTCCTCATCCAGATTAGACTCATTTAATTCTGGATTTGTTTCTGCTTCTTCAGTCACCTCAGATTCTCTGGAATTTGAACCTGAAGACTGATTTTCCTCTGCTCTCCTCTCTTCTTCATTCTGAATAGGTTCAGTCTCCTCATGGTGTTCACAGAATTCAACAGGATCAATGGAAGGGATTGGAAATATCACAGATTGAATTCTGTGTTCTGATGTTGGTGTATCCCTTTGTCCTGCATATACATCACCACTGAAACCCAAAGAATTAGTGAGTGAATCAATGTCAAATAGCCAATTAGGACCTGAACCAATAGGATTTGGTGTGTTCTCATTGCATTTGACATTGTCACTTTCTTCAATTATTCTAGAAGAGGTATTAAAAACTCTGTAGGCCTTACTTTGAGATGAATACCCAACAAGAAAACCATCATCTGCTTTGCTATCAAACTTGCCTAAGTGAGATTTGGTATTGAGAATAGTACAAGGACATCCAAATGGTTTGAAAAATCCAATATATGGTTTCCTTTTATGGAAAAGCTCATAAGGTGTCTTGTTTTTAGGCTTTACAACTAAAACTCTGTTTTGAACATAGCAGGCAGTATTAACTGCTTCTGCCCAAAAAGTAATTGGTAACTTTGAATCAGCTAACAGAGATCTAGCAGCCTCAATCAATGTCCTATTCCTTCTCTCAGCAACACCATTTTGTTGTGGAGTCCTAGGAGCACTGTATTGTCTCTCAATTCCTTTTTCTTCACAAAAGGTGTTTAGATCAAAATTTTTAAACTCAGTTCCATTATCAGATCTAATGACTTTCACTCTTTGATTTGATTGGTTTTCAATTTTGAGAATAAAAGATTTGATCAGTCCACTTGTCTCATCTTTAGTTCTCAGAAAATATACCCAAGTAAATCTAGAATAATCATCAACAATAACTAAGCAGTATGATTTCTTGCCAATACTCATCACATTGGTAGGACCAAACAGATCCATATGTAACAGTTGAAGAGGATTTGATATAGTGTTTATCTCTTTGGACTTATGAGAAGTTTTGTGTTGTTTGCCTTTGAGACAAGCAACACAATGATCATCACATGAATAGACTTTGGATGGCAAACCCCTTACAAGGTTATTCTTAACAAGTTTATTTATTGTTTTAAAGTTCATGTGACACATCCTTCTGTGCCAAAGTGATGATTCATCCAAAGAAGCTTTTGAAACTAAACAATTTAGGGATGAATCAGATGATACACTTTCCAAATCTAAACAATAAACATTATCCTTCCTAGGAGTTCTCAGAAGTATCATGTTTTCATCAACCACTTTGTATCCAGGAGCAAGGATAATACATTCAGAATCAGTAAACAATATGCTATGCTTCTTGTCACAAACCTGTGATACACTTAACAGGTTGTATCTCAATTGTTCAACATAGTACACATCTTCAAAGGTCATCTTACCCTTTGAAACATCACCCTTACCACTTATCTTTCCACCAGCAGGATTATCCCCAAATGCAACATGTCCTCCATCAATCTTTTTGAAATTTTTGAGGCAGGCCATGTTACCTGTCATGTGCCTGGAGCAACCACTATCAACATGCCAAATGCTCTTCCCCTTGAGCTGTTGGTTGCCCTGCACATCAAGATAAATCAGTTAGTTTTATTGGGAACCCAAGCCGAAGTGGTCTTGGGTCTCCCTTGCTCATCAAAATACTTGCACTTGGTTTTGATGAGATTTTCAAATTTAGGTACTGCAGTACTGGAGTACTTTGTCAAAATTATTGGTGTAGCAGCACTAGCAGTACTAACAGTGCTAGCAGCAGTATTAGCCTCAGAGGTACTAACAGTGCTAGCAGTACTAATACTGGGAGCAGCAGTATTAACCTCAGAAGTACTAACAGAGGTAGCAGTATTAACAGAGTTAACACTGCTAGAAGCAGTATTAACATAGTTAATACTGCTAGCAGCAGTACTATCTGAAGAAGAAGCACTAAAAGTATTAGCAGCACTAACATTGGACTGATTACTAGCAGTATTAACACTGCTAGCAGCACTAACTTCTGAAGCAGTACTAACAGTGTTAGCAGTACTAACACTGCTAGCAGCAGTATTGTTTTTAGTGCTTTTTGGAACCCACATAGTATCACATTCCTTTTCAGTCGTTTTCTTTATGTGGCTTTTGGGTTTATCTTGTTTCTTTGCCACATTTTTCTTTGCAGACTTTTTATATCCACCATTCTTTCTGTAACCACCAGGTTTTTGAAAAGATCTTTGAGCATTAAACCTTTGGTTAACAGGATTGAAATAACAGTGTTTGGCTAAGTGATTTAGCTTACCACAGATGAAACAAGGTTTTGGCCTGTTGATTCTGTTCAGGTCAACTCCTTGTCTCATAGCCCACTGGTTATTCCAGTTCCTTTGATTTCCCCTCTGATTATCATGTTTTTGGGGCTTGTTCTCTTTAGACTTCCTGCAGGAACACTGTTTACAAGTATTAGAGTTCACAACTTTGGGCTGTGTGGAATGAACTCCCTTTTTCTCTTCAGTCCTTTTGATCTCAGTGTTCTTGACACATGGACTTTCACATTCCTCATCAGAGTCTACTTTGTCAGTCTCATCCTCAACAACTATTTCTTTTTCACAAGAATCTATATTAATCTTTAATTCAGGTTCCTTTCTATCCTTGGTCTCTAACAAATCAGACTTGGGAGGTATGTAGTTGTTATTGTAGGGTGGAGGTGTGGTATTGTACCCTATCCCTACTTTCATCTTGTCATGGATTTGTGCTTTAATGATGGTGTCCATGGTTTTAGAAGCACAGGTAAACTTTTCAACATCAAGTTTAACCTTTTTAAGCTCTTCTTTTAACTTCTAATTCTCTTCCCCAGACACTTTCAGCTTAATCTCATACTCATTCTTCTCCCACTTCCAATAGTTAGTATCATAGTGGTGTTGAAGTTCATTAGCTTGAAAAGCTCTAATCTGTTCCTCAAACCTTTCTACAGTTCTAACATAATCTTTCACATCTTTCTCTAGCCTCTTAAGGTCATCACACATACCCTGATTGTGATCCCTATATCTTTTAACAGCATTAATGCAAGCTTGAGAACAGAGTTTAGATTGTACCTCAGTGGGAATATCAGATACTTCTGCCATAAGAGCTTGATTCTGACAGGCTTCCTCAGCTTGATCACTCCAATCAAATCCCATTCCTTGTTGAGAAACAAGGGCTTGAGAGGAGCTTCTGTTTTGGTTTCCATTTGGAGCCTGTTGATTTGATCCTCCACTTCTGCATTCTCTGGCAAAGTGTCCCATCTTGTGACACTTATAACATTCAACCTTGGACTTGTCAAAGCCTGCACCATCTTCTCTTCTTTGGGAAAAGTTGTTTCTCCCAGTCCTTTTGATGAATTTCTTCACCCTCATTGATAGCATAGCCATCTGCCATTTGATGTCCATCTCTTCCAGATCATCAGCATTAATCTGCTCTAAATCATCATTGATTAGAGAAGAGTGAACATGACTAGAGAAGAATGCTTCTAGTACAGAGTCTGTAGTCTTCTCTTGATTGGTTCCACCAGCAGCATTAACAGAACCTGCAGTATTAACAGAATCAGGATTAGCAGCATTATCAGAGGATGAAGATAATAAAGCAGCATTATAAACAAATCCTGATGGCCTTTTCTTGGCTTCAACTTCAGCCTCAAATACTCTCAGATCATTGTAGAGGTCATCTAGCTCTTTGTCCTCCAATTGGTCATTCTGTCTGAATGAGACTGTGTACATGGTCCATTCTTCTCCCAATGATCTAAGGAACTTTCTATTGACATCATCAGCATCCATGTGTACACCCACAGTTGCTAATTCTCCAATTAACTTGTTAAATCTGTCAAAAGTTTGAGTCATAGACTCATTCTTTGCAGACATAAAGTTTTCATATTGTTGCCTGAGAATAGCCTTTTGATTTCTCTTTGTGCTCTTTGTGCCAGTAAATCTTTTCTCCAGAGCATTCCACAACATCTGTGCATCTGTGCAGTGTTGGAATTGATGTTGGTACTCATTAGGAATAGCCAAAAGCAGAGTGCTTAAGGCCTTCATCTCTGTTTGTCTGACTTTCTTTTCAGCACCTGTCTTGGGAGGAGGTCTCTTTCCATCTGCTCCAATCTTTCCTTCATTACATGGGCCATTTTCTATGATGTCCCATATTGCATAATCAGTAAGAAGAATGTACTGCTTGATTCTTAGTTTCCACATGTCAAATTCATTGGGTTTGAGCATGGGAACCTTTGAAACAAGAGTACTGTGAGAATCCATTGAATTGTCCATAGCTTCTAAGATACCAATGCTCTGATACCACTTGTCAGGATCGATTCTTAACAAGAATTAAACTTCTTAGAAACAGAATTTAGAGAATCTTGCGGAATAAAACTCTAAATCAATTAAAGAACAATCAATAGAAATTCAATACACTGTATATATATCAAACAGTATTACTCACAAGCTTTACACCAAACCTCAATCTTGTTGAACAGGCTCAACAAGACGATTTCTACTTCTCTAGAAATAGGATCTATGATCTTGAGGTTAACTCACTCTTGAATGAATATCAAATTCTATTTCACTCGTATATTTTCTTCTATCTTTTTCTTCTTCCTTCTAATAGCTATCTATCAATACTATATATACAAAAGTAATTACAAGATAACTATCAAAAGTAAATTGATCTTCTGAATCTTCGTTAAACATATCTTGATCAATTCCTTCTTTGTCTCCAAAAGTATCGCATACCAAACTTATCAACTCAGCAGCATTAATGATGATTTGGCTCAGCAGCATTAACAACCTTCAGCAGTATTAACCTTCACAGTCTTCAAGCAGTAGTAACTCAGCTCAGCAGTACTAATCATGTCTAGCAGTAGTAACTTCTTCTAGCAGTAGTAACTTCTTCTAGCAGTAGTAACTTCTTCTAGCAGTAGTAACTTCTTCTAGCAGTAGTAACTTCTTCTAGCAGTACTAACTTCGTCTAGCAGTAGTAATCTTGCCCAGCAGTAGTAACGAAGAACTGGCAGTAGTAATGTAGACTTAGCAGTACTAACCCTACTTAGCATATCTTCAGTTCCCAACACATCGCCGGTCGCCGGCATCACCAATCCACCTCCCTCCCTCCTTCCGCCCCTCCTTCCGCCTCCTCTCTCTCGTCAGCACCTCCATTTAATCTTCTCTAGCATCTGCCAAAAACCCCATTTAATCTTCTCTAGCATCGCCGACAAAGGCATCTTTTGGGAGGTTATCTAAGTTCACATCATCAGCGCCCATTAAATACACGATTTTTGCAGATTCGATGCTGTTGTCGGATTCAGGGATGAGTCCGAGGTCTAGGGCGGCGGCTTGGGCGGCGTTAAGGAGAAGAACGTTGACTCCGTTCCAGTAGGATCTGATGAGGTTTTGGTGTTTGGTGGCGATGGTTTGAATGGCTGAGAAAATGACGTCTTTATCTTCTCTTTCGAAGATGCTGGCACCGATTATGATGGTGGGGTTTTTGGCAGATGAGAGTGCAAACAGTAAGAAAAAGAAAAGATTTTTGGGTATCACAACGGGCATCACAACGGTTATCACAATTTGTATCACAGATGTTCTTGGAGTATCACAATGGGTATCACAATGGGTATCATACTAAGTGTATCAAATTATGTTTTTTTCTTTAGTTTCGTTATGTTCTTAAGGGTATCACATTGGTATCACAGATGTTCTTGGAGTATCACAATGGGTATCATATTGGGTGTTAGTGGATTTTACAGTTGTATCACAATGGGTATTGCAATCGATATCACAGTGGGTATTGTATTTTATCACAATGGTATTTATGTATTTTGAGTATCACAATGGTATTTATTTGTTTTGGGTATCACAATGCCTATTGTGTAACTGGTTTTCGTCGGAGAGAGGAGAGAGGAGAGATGATATTTTTAAAATACCCAAAATGCCCTTTAATTGAAAATTTAAATTAAATTACCAAAATTATTAATTTCCTAATTTATCGTATGATTTGTGGCTGAAATTGGTTCTTACAGTTACCACAAACTAATTAGTTCTTCCTTGAATGATCCCCTATATATATATATATATATATATGTGTGTGTGTGTGTGTGTGTGTGTGTGTGTGAACCGCTACATGTATACTCTGTATATATGTATGTGAAACGATACATATGTGAACCGCTACAATTATGAATATGTTTGCATGTGAAGTGTTTACATGTGAACTGAATGTATATGTACGTTGCTATATTTGGTATGTATGTGAAACAATATATATGACTCACTATATCTATGACACAAACATATATGTATGCATGTGAACTTATACACGTGTACTGCTACATATATGAACATATACAATTATACATATGTGTATGTATACATAGAAACAATACATGTGACTCGCTATATATATGAACACAAACATATATGTATGCATGTGAACCGCTACATGTGAATCGAATGTATATACATGTGAACTCATACATGTGTACCGATACATATATGAACATATACATATAGTCCCATATACATATATGTATGTTTGTGAACCTTTATATCATTATATGTGAACCAAAATATATATTTGATATATATATATATATATATACAGAGAGAGAGAGATGGTCTCATACGAGAACGCTAACTATTTAAGAAAACAAGAAAACAACCGCTATATACAAAATCATATATGATTACGCGACTTTTCCCGCCATTTTACGTCGCGGCCAAAGCCGCGCGTGTTCAGTTTTTGCAGTCAATGTAAAATCACATGTGATTTTGCACATGATTTCTTGTTTTCTTGTTTTCTTAAATAGTTAGCGTTCTCGTTTGAACATTCCTCTCTCTCTCTAGAGAGAGAGAGACTCCGTAAAATGCAAACCATGTATTTGTTGCACCCCTTACAAACCAATGTGCATATGTGAACAATGTGCATATACATATGCATATGCATATGTGCAAGAATATACATATAATTGACATACATTCATATGGGATAATGTATATATGCATATCAGATTATGCACACATCATTCACATATGCACATTGATTTGTAAGGGGTGCAACAAAAACATGGTTTGTATTGATTTGTATCATATATATATATATATATATATATATATATATATATATATATATATATATTTATGTGTGTGTGTGAACCGTTATGTGAACCGAATGTATTTATCGACGAATTTTACTTTAACAATTAAAATTAAATTAAATCCGCCGATATTTTAATTAATCAAATGAAATTATACTTATCATTAAATTTTGGAAATTATTTTATATTTTAGTTTTGTTTTTTAAATAAATAAAGAATCCGTCGGAAATCCACCTTAAAAAAATATATATACATATATATATTTATAATAGTTTCCGACGGAACTTATTTTTTCAAATAAAAAATAAATTCCACCGGAAACTATGTAAAAAATATAATTCTAAGTATTATTTCTTGCGTATTTATGACGGAATTTAATTATTAAATAAAAAAAATCTGCCGGAATATTATGCCAGATTTACCCTTTTGTTCAGTAGTGTATCGAGTCCAATTTGTAGGTATGTAGAGTTATACCGTTTGTTGTATGCACAACCCGACGAATACGAGCATATGATATCATTAGGTTATGTTAAACGTTGAAGAACCATTACCAATCCATTAACATTTGCCATGATGATATATGTGCACAGTTATATACATGGAAATCGACATGCTTAACTAAAAGTCTAACACAAATCGTATTCCAAAATATTGGAGGTAATGGCATCCGCAAGATCTTCAATGAAATCAGGGTTTCTTCTTAAAGAATTTGCCATTTGTTCAACTAACACCTCATCGAATTTCATCACCTCCATTGGCGAGTTTAACCTTATGTTTCTAGTCTGAATCTCGGGTTCTTTCTCCAGGCTTTCGTGGTTATGCTCTCCTTCATAAATCACAACTAGAAGATGGGCATCATCCACACTTCTTTGTACCTGAAAGAAGTAGCTACACAACGTTTAGCTAGCTGGTTCAATGGTCTTGTTTTCATCTATCTCTATAAAGTCAACACTACTAAACGAAAGACTTAACCTACAAACTTTTCCTTGGAAAGGGCGATCCTTCACAAAATCGTCACAAGAGTTGGTGGGTATTGCAAACCAGTGACATATTACCCACCCACGGATTCTCTGGTGATCCATGGTTATTTTCTTGAAAACATCGGATTTTACCTAACCATTAATATTGTCGGGATGATCCCTGGATAACTACTGACGGAAATTTTCTTAGATGAATTTTGTGGGTAAAAGTAATTTGTTTTGTAGTGCAAATACGTGCTTTCAATGTTTTGTGGCTTATTAGAAGGTTATTAAAAGCTAGAAATGATAGATATATGGATCACCTTCTTTTTGACTGGGCAGGATGGTGCAAAAGAGCACTTGTAGTAAGCTCTAGGTGAAGGGTTATCTCTGGTCACTTTCTGTCCATACTTTCGCCACTGATATCCATCCTTTACTACCTAAACATATATAATTCAACAAGACTAACTTAATTCCATAATCTACATAAAATTATAGCCCCTCCTCTACAATAAAATGGGGTTTTCACGACGTCCAACCGTCCTTGATCGACTTAATAGAGTACTTAATGGAAATTTAAGTTTAGAGAACCAAAAACCGTACGTGCATCCTATCTAAATACAATTACAATAAGATGTTAGGACAAAACCTGGTTCTAAAAAGACACAAAAAGTAAATTATTATATTAGTCTTTTAATAGCACAATTAGACTTGTATATAGAGACATTTTTCAAAAATATCATATAAAAAAATTAAATGGACGATTTACTTTTTGTGTCCTATTAAATTGTTGAAGGTGTTAGTTTGACAAACTTTGTCCTAACAACTTTATTATAACACCTTTAAAAAGCTAGGATGCATACTTCTTGGATTTATCAACATTTAACTAAGACAACATATGCGAAAACGTTGCTTAAGATACTTTGAGGCAACATACAATCATTTATACGTTGCTTAAGGTTACACTTAGGCAACATAGAACCACATTTTGCCTAAGAAGAAACTTAGGCAACATATAATAGTCTTTGTTGCATAAGCTTATCGTAAGCAACATAGACAATTAACAGTTGTTGTCTAAGACAACATTTGGTGTAGTGGTAGAACGTTTATGGATTCTAGAACACGTATTTTGTTGAAGCGTGATGTTATATGCATTTATCAGACGGATCGTCTATCCGTCTATAAACTCTTGTGATGCCCTCATTTGGCTTTTTCAAAGATCCGCAATCATGAAGATTCTCCGTGCTCCCACTGGCGTTGCCAT
The DNA here is from genome assembly GCA_033807775.1 of Saussurea involucrata. Lineage (NCBI taxonomy): Eukaryota > Viridiplantae > Streptophyta > Magnoliopsida > Asterales > Asteraceae > Saussurea > Saussurea involucrata. The sequence continues at coordinate 85,934,647 of CM066313.1, forward strand.
CCTCACACTCGCCAATCTTTCTTTTATTTGGATTAGTGAGCAATACATCATTATCTTGCATGAGTTTGTTAACATGGTTTTGGAGGGTGTTGTTTCTGTCCCAAACAAGGGTTAGCAGCTCCCGTAGCTTCTTGTTCTCCAAGCTCATCTGGTTTAGATCATCATTCATCTGCTGATATATATATATATACATATATATTTATTTACCATTAGAAGAAGATACAAAATGTTTAAACCCCACACACACAGTGGTGAAATATAGGGGTCAGGTTCACGGGAAAACCTAAAAAAAATGAAAAACTGAATAACATCCTGTTAGCCATCTGGACGGTATGCACTTGTGCATACAAGTGAACACCGTCCAGATGAGATAAAAGGCCACCAAGGTGTTCTTCAGTTTTTCATTTTTTTGAGATTTTAACATGGGACTTCCTCAAGAAATATAATATATATATATATATATATATATATATATATATATATATATATATATGTATATATATATATATACATATGTGCTAGATAATATGGATGGAGTTATGTATACTTACTGGGGTATCATCGGTTTTGTGGAAGGGAGTGACGTTAAGATCTATGGCAAGAGATGTATCCATTGTTTCTAGCCAAGTCTTTATGTTGGCCAAGCGAGTGAAGAATCCATGATTAGGGATTCAAGTCTTTATAATAGAAAGAATAGTAATTAACAAGTCATGGTCATTCTTTTTTCTTAAACTTTAGGTTTTCTAGGGAGGTGTTCACGGGTGCAGAAATTTCCAAGAAAGACACCATGGTTTCTTATTTATTGTTAGAAAATTAGTTGTTGGATCGCGTACGTATGTATCACTATGTCTTGCCATTATTAGATGTATATATATATATATATATATATATATATATATATATATATATATATAGGACCCTTCTTTTGTTAATCAGTCATTTAGTGTTAACTGTATTAACTAATCTGGACCATTAATCATCAAAATCAATGGCTAAGATTAAAAGCATTTTTAATTCATAATTAAAATAAACACCCGACTGATTTAATTTGCAGCATATATGCATAGGGGTATTATTGTCATTTAACAAATCTTGGAAACTAGCAGATAAGGAAACAATCAAGTCAATCCCTACAATTAAGGACCTGATAACTCAAATCTCTCAATCTCTCCAAAAATTGTTTAGCTGTTACATTGTGTTTGAATCTATAAATCTCTCTCTCTCTCTAGAAAAATGGGGAAAGTGATTAGGTGGTTGAAGGCGTTGTTTGGATTTAAAAAAGAGAAACATCCAAAACAACAATCAAATTCCGGTGACCGGAAAAACAAGAATCCGGCATGCATCCGTAGACACCCCACCACTTCTTCGGTGGAGTCACCACCTTACAACAACAACAACAACAACAACAACAACAACAACCATTCCGGCGAGCAAAATAAACGTGCAATTGAAGTGCCCACCGCCACCGCAGCAGCAGCCGACGCTGCCGTCGCTGCCGCCCAAGCCGCCGTCGCCTTCGTCAGACTAACCAGTCAGAACAGACTCTCCACCGCAATCAACACCGCTCGGGAGCATGCAGAAGCCAAAGGCCGGTAAGAAACCGACGAAGGAAGCCGGCGCTGCTGCCGGAGATAAGAAGAAGAAGAGATCGAAGAAGAAGAAGAGATAAGAAGAAGAAGTCGGGGTTTTTTGTTGAATTTGTTTGTTCATTGTTTAGTAGATTTGATTATGGATAATAATCGAGATATGCTGATACCAACACAATTTGGGAATATGTTGAGCCGTTGGATGGTTCTTGAAATGCATATATGCAATTTTAAGAGGTGCATATATGCAATTATACGTGTGCATATATGCAGTTTTAAATCCATATATGCACTTTTTTGATCTTCATATATACAACTGATGTGCATATATGCACATACATTGTCCATATGATTATTTGTCATGTTGGTTTGATCATTCTTATGGATACATGCTATTTTGTTTATGTGCATATGTGCAGATTTACACAATTTTATGGTTGTGCATATATGCAAGTTTACATAGATTTATGGTTTACACAGATTTATGGTTGTGCATGTATGCAATTTTACATATATTTATGGTTTACACACAGCTTTACACAGATTTATAGTTGTGCATATATGCACTTTTTATCTTCATATATTCAACTGATGTGCATATATGCAATTCTATGATGTATATATATGCAATTCTAAGGTATGCATATATGCAGTATTAATATGTGCATATATGCAATTCTATGATGTGCATATATGTAGTTTGAAATCGTGCATCTATGCAAAAAAAACGTCAAAAGAATATCTGGAACGTGAAGATGAAGATTATGTTTGAAAATGGGTTTTAGATGATTAAGATTATCATTAATAATTACCAAAAATGAAAATAAGTTTTAGAAGATTAAGATTATCATTAATAACTACCAAAAATATCTTGTGCATGAAATTAGGAAAGTAAATAACCCATAAATAATTAAATTATGAAATTCCTAAACTATCCCTACCAAACCAGTAACCTATCTTGATTCCTATTGGTCCATAAAAGTTAACATGGTTAACACTAATTAGACGGTTAACAAAAGAATAGGACCATATATATATATATATATATAAGGGAGGTTATAGATGCTTTTAAAGCTTCGGAATTAGATTTGAAACCTCTCCCTAGTCACCTTAAGTATGCTTATCTCATGGAAGAAGAAAAATTACCCGTAATTATTTCTTCCAAGTTAAGTGATGGTCAAGAGGAGAAATTGTTAGAATTGTTGAAAAGTCACAAGAAAGCCATAGGCTGGACCTTAGCGGATATTAAGGGGATTAGTCCGTCCATTTGCCAACATAAGATTATTTTGGAAGAAAATAGTATTGGCAAAGTGCAACCACAAAGACGACTAAATCCCATCATGAAAGAGGTCGTTAAGAAAGAGATTTTAAAATGGCTTGATGCGGGTATTATTTACCCCATCTCAAGTAGTGGTTGGGTTAGTCCGGTGCAATGTGTTCCTAAAAAGGGAGGAACCACGGTTATAACAAATGAGAAAAACGAACTCATCCCTACTAGGACCGTCACCGGGTGGAGAATATGCATGGATTATAGACAATTGAACATAGCCACGAAAAAAGACCATTTTCCTTTGCCTTTTATAGACCAAATGCTAGATCGATTGGCCGAAAAAGAAATTTATTGCTTTTTGGATGGATACTCGGGCTATAATCAAATTCACATAGCTCCCGAGGATCAAGAAAAAACAACTTTCACGTGTCCTTTCGGAACTTTTGCTTTTCGGCGAATGCCGTTTGGGTTGTGCAATGCTCCCGCAACTTTTCAACGCTGCATGATGTCTATTTTCTCGGACATGATTGAGGATACCATGGAAGTTTTCATGGATGATTTTTCGGTGATTGGGACGTCTTTTGATAATTGTCTTGATAATTTGAGAAAAAATTTAGAAAGATGTGAAACGCACGATTTAATCTTGAATTGGGAAAAATGTCATTTTATGGTTCAAGAGGGAATTGTGTTGGGTCACATGGTTTCTAAACAAGGTTTGGAAGTTGATAAGGCTAAATTAGAAGTAATAATGCAATTACCCGAACCCACTTCGGTTAAAGGCATTAGAAGTTTTTTGGGACATGCGGGATTTTACCGACGTTTTATAAAATATTTTTCAAAAATTGCAAAACCGTTGTGTAATTTACTGCATGTTGACCAAACTTTTGATTTTACTTCCGAATGCAAAACGGCTTTTTCAACAATCAAAGAAGCTCTTGTCTCTGCCCCTATTGTAATAGCACCGGATTGGACAAAACCTTTCGAGGTAATGTGCGATGCTAGCGATTGGGCGGTAGGTTCCGTTTTGGGACAAAAGAAAGAAAAGATTTTTCACCCCATTTACTACGCAAGTAAAACTCTTATCGAAGCTCAAATAAATTATACAACAACCGAGAAAGAATTACTTGCAGTAGTATTTGCTTTTGACCGTTTTCGTTCTTATTTGATCGGTACAAAAGTCGTTGTTCATACGGACCACTCCGCTATCAAGTACCTTTTTAACAAAACCGACGCTAAGACAAGGCTTATCCGTTGGGTTCTTCTTTTACAAGAATTTGACATAGAGATAGTTGATAGAAAGGGAATTAATAATCAAGTTGTCGATCATCTTTCAAGAATCGAAATGAACGTGTCAAGTGGGGGAAACATGAAATCAAAGAAGTTTTTTCGGATGAACGTATTTTAGCCATACAACATGTTGAAAAGGAATTTCCGTGGTATGCCGATATTGCAAATTACCTTGCAAGTGGAATTCGGCCATACCACATGAACTCGCAAAAGTTTAAAAAGTTTCTTCATGATTGTAAACATTATTTTTGGGACGATCCTTTTTTGTATAAATTAGGATCGGATCAAATTTTGAGGAAATGCGTTCCGGATTTTGAAATGAAAAGTATTTTGCGGGATTGTCACGCTTCACCTTACGGGGGCCATTTTGGTGGTCAACGTACGGCCGCAAAAATTCTTCAATGTGGTTTCTTTTGGCCCACAATTTTTAAAGATTCATTTGAGTTCGTGAAGAGTTGTGACGAATGCCAAAGGACCGGGAATTTGTCTCAACGAAACGAGATGCCCTTAAATAATATTTTGGAAGTCGAACTTTTTGATGTTTGGGGCATCGACTTTATGGGACCATTTCCTATGTCTTTTAATAATCAGTATATTTTGGTGGCCGTAGATTACGTCTCAAAGTTGATAGAAGCCATAGCTTGTCCAAGAAATGATGCTAAAACTGTGATTAATTTTCTTCATAAAAACATTTTTGTTCGTTTTGGAACACCTCGCGCTTTAATTAGTGACGAGGGAACTCATTTTGTCAACAAGATGTTAAGCACAGTTTTGAGCAAATATAACATCCATCATAAGGTATCAACGGCATATCACCCGCAAACAAACGGGCTTGCCGAACTTTCAAATCGGGAAATAAAATCAATTTTGGAAAAAGTGGTAAAACCCGATAGAAAGGATTGGTCCCTTAAGTTGGATGACGCGCTTTGGGCTTATAGAACAGCTTTTAAAACGCCACTAGGACTGTCACCATATAAACTGGTTTTCGGCAAAGCATGTCACTTACCCTTGGAACTTGAATACAAAGCGTTTTGGGCCGTGAAAGAATTAAACCTCAATGAAGAAGTGGCCGGAAAGAAGAGAAAACTCTAACTAAACGAGTTAGAGGAAATACGCCATCATGCCTACGAGAACGCCAAACTTTATAAAGAAAAGACAAAAATATGGCATGATCGGCGTATTAACCAGAGGAATTTTGAGAAAAATCAACAAGTACTCCTTTTTAACTCGAGGTTGAAGTTGTTTCCCGGAAAGTTAAAATCACGTTGGTCGGGACCATTTACCATTGCGGATGTCGGTAATTTTGGAACAGTTGATTTAATTAACCCACAAGACAGAAGCATTTTTTGGGTTAACGGTCACCGGGTCAAGCACTTTATTCCAAATGAAGTGCCCATACCCACGGATAACAACGAATAATCTGTGACAAGAACCATCATGTACATAGTGTAAATATTGTTTCTTAGCTGTTGTGTTATATTATTTTTCAGAATCAAAGTGCAGGTCTGCTCACTATGGGCAGCCTATGCCCACAGTCCTTAATATCGAGCAGGCGCAGAGTTGGGGGGGGGGGGGGGGAAGAAGTGTAATTTTCTGGTAAAGTTTGGGGCTGTTTTTTAAGAAAACAGAAGTTGGGGGTGCATGCAGAAACTGGAACTTTCCATAGTACAAAGTCCACTCATTTCCTTGTACCATGAGAATTTTTTTAAGATTGTGTTGTACTTGGTTGAATTTTTCAGCTGTAAAACCTTGGGCTGCTTAATCATTTCAATTTTAAAAACCAAGGGGTAAAGTTTTAGTCCAATGAGGGTTTAGCAAAAACTTTAAGAAAATTTAAAAAACTTGCTGAAAGTTGTGGTTGGGAGGCATTTTAAGAAAGTACAAAAACCCTCTTTCTCCTTTTATGTCTTCTTCTCCACATAAACCCCAACATAAATCAGCAAAACCTCAAAGAGCTCTTTGCATTTCTCTCCCATCTATGGCAAGAAAGAAGGCCTTGGTTCATATCCCAGGGTGAACCACTCGACGGACTGCCCGTAACGCCTTCACCACCACCGGCTCGCCATCATCGCCGACCATCGTCAGCACCGCCGTCGAGCTCCTCCTCGCCATCTCCACCGCTGTCGTCGCACCCTCCGAAGCTACACCATCGTCAAATGCCTCTGTGGTAGCTGAGACACAAGCCCTCAGCTCGTCGTCGTCGACCATGGCGATTCAAACCACTACCGGCGCCACCACCGACGCTCCGGCCGACGACGTTCAGACGACAGGCGACCCCACAACTCCTTCACCCCCGAGGTATGTGCACTCCTTCGCTGAAACTCATGAGGTTCTGACTCGGATTGTTGACACACCTGTAAACCCACCCCAAAACCCATCGGAAAACCCTAATCCGCTCATCCCAACGACCATCCAGATCCCTTTGACCCAACCATTGTTTGTGTGTGTCTCCCCACAAACTATACCCATCACCACCCCTCCCATTAACCTAAGATTAAACCCGAATAACCCCTATGGAGATTTTCATAACCCACACTTTATGCGAACCCCAAATACCCCTCCACCTTTCACTCACCCTCTAAAACCCATTTTTATCTCAGCCCCACCCACTATAACTACCATCCCCATCGACCCTACAAACCGAACCTCAACCTCTAGGGCCAAGCCCTTCGATTTAAATAAAAGCGGGGATGCCGGAGATGAGGATATTGATGCTGATCTGTGGTTTGATTTCGAGGGGATAAGCCGGTCACAAACTAGTCCACTAAACCCTTTTGAGCAGCTCCTAAACCCTGAAATAAACAGTGGCCCAAACCCCATACCTCAAGTGGATGCCCACAGTGAGCAACCTGTGCACACAGCGGGCACGAGCACAGCCGCAGAAAAGGTTGGGGGATTGATTACCGCAGGCCCATCTCAGCAGAAAGCAATCGAGGGAATGCAACCGGGTGATTCCGGCTCTTCGTCTTCAGCTTCCGGCTCTTCGTCTTCAGAATCCGACGAGCCACCGCCGAAAAAATCAAAGATTGCCGAGGGTTCCGAGAGCGATTTCGAGGCCGAGTTCCGAGCGGACATAAAAGGTAAAAAGCCGATGACGACACGACGTACACGCAGTGCCACACGAACAAAGCCGCCAACTCCTGTTCAGGATGCCGTGGTACAAGAAAGGTACGACCTTATCAAAAACAACAATGTATTGCTCGAACGCACATTCGATACTGCTTTGGTGAATTCTGTGGCGCACGTAAAACAGCACCTTGTCGCTTTGCATTGGGAAGATATAATTCCAATCCCATGCAAAGTGAACGAGACGTGGGTCACAGAATTTTACGCAGCTGCTGCCTATGCCGACCACGGTCCCCTACGACTTCGTGGTAAAATGATCGATTGGTCCGGGCCGGCGTTGAACAAAGCTTTAAAGATGCTGGCCTCTTTTGTTTGTTCCTACCACCAAATCTCCAAGAAGTTGATGACTATTTCGGATGACGTGCTCGCGGCTGCATTGGTACGTCCGGGTCATGGTTGGTCCTGGGATAATAATCGTTCTATGATTCGGGCCAACCATCTCACGTAAGAGGTTGCCCTTTGGTTTCGGTTTCTACGCCACAACCTCATGCCCACAGCTCACGATGGTACGGTAGATTATGAACGTTGCGTCTTGTTATATTGTGTTATCAAAGAATGTCCGGTAGATCTTGGACAGATTGCTCATGACGCCATTGCTCGGGCCGCATCTCGGGTCCAAAGTCGGTTGATCTTTCCGGCTTTGATTACCAAACTCTGTGCTAATAACCGTGTTCATGTCAATAAAAATGATGTGATCACGTTCGGTAAGAAACACCTGAACCATGAAACCATTACGCGTCGAAAAAGCGCCTCTCGCACTCCCATTGTTTTGCAGGAACGGCAAACGCCTGAACGGCCTCCAAGGACACCACCTACTGTTGCTTCAGGCTCATCACAGCAGCCATCTGCCACCCCGGGTTCCACTTATGCAGGTTACGGTACCACTGAATGGTTGAAGGAATTCACTTTGACCCTAGCTAGTCTCACATAGATAATATATGCTCTCCATACACATTTGGGTCATAGGTTAACTCTCAGTACAATAGTATATATATTAGAAATAAAATGACAAAAATATGTATTTTTGAAATGGGATAGGGGGGAGGACGGATTTTAATTTGCCGGAGGGGTTGTCGGTTGGTCATCGCCGGCAGCAGGGACGAATGCCGGCAGCGGCAACGGGGGTGGGGGTGTTGTGGGAGAATCGATAGGGGCGAAGGGTTTTGTGTCTTGTTTGCTACGTGACGTAAGTGAAATCGCGTTTTTTCCAGCGGATAATTATACCGGAAATATTTTTTATTTTAAAAATCCGGCTTTTATTTGAAAATTTTAAATTTCTGGGCTTCTGGCAGACATATCCGCCGGTAATCTACCAATCAGCTGGAAACGTGATTATTATTATTAATATTAATATAATTACTGTTATAATTATTATTATTATACTCATTATTATTATTATTATACCGTTAAAGCCCAATAAGACTTACGCCCTGTTTGTTTTTGGCTTAATGAGCTTAATGACATGTATGACTTATTCGGTCAGCCATAAAGGGTGTTTGGTAGTGGCTTAGTGAAAAAAGAAGTGACTTAGCGATTAAATTGTAAGGAGATCCCTTTATGTGGTCAGACATGATTATTCCAATTTTACCCCCCACTCTTTTCATCTAGCGCCTCCCACCAAGAAATTCTCCCTGCACATCCTTCTTGCAGCCGCCACTTCTTCCGACCGACGATTTCACCGGCGATTCCACCGGCGCTTCCAGCCGGCGTTTCCACGTTCTTTTCCAGCCAAGAAACCCCATCTTCTTCCACATCGTTCCACCTGCTTACCTCTTGATGAATTGGTGGTTTTCTGTTTCTTTTCATCTTGTCCATTTATTATGTTCTCTGAACTATCCCCGGATGCATCACCATTCCACAATAACAAAATCGTTTTTTTTTCTTTTCCATTGATTGTTGGGTTATAAACTAGAAAGCAAAAAAAACACACACACACAGAGTAAGATCTGTGAAAAAGGAAGAACCCCCAATTCCACAGTTAAATCAAGGAATTATAATGTTTGAAAAAAGTGTGGTTTGACCAAAAATGAGATTAACAGCTTGCAAGAGTAGTGAAAGAAATTAATAATCTTGATTTGGAAGGTTTACAGTAGAGAAAGAAATGGAAGGTTATGAAGAAGATGAAGGGCAAATCATCACATGAAAATTGCAGTTTGTGTTTGTGTTTAAGGTGGATTGAATGTCGGGATGTTTTCAATTTCTTCATTTGTTTACGGGTTTAATGAAAAATAGTCATTTCTGAGGGTAAAATAGTCATTTCTGACGTTCAGCTCGTTTGTTCAGCACGTCAAACAAACAGCAAGATATCAGAATCCAGACAGACATACAAATCCAGACAGACATCTATATCCACACAGGACTTAATGAAAAACCAACCAAACAGCCCCTTAATCATGGCCAAATAGGCGGCCCGGCCCGGCCCAAACCGGGCTTTTTTTGGGACCGGGAAGACCGGGCCTTTTTTGGGACCGGGCTTGGGGGTTGAAGGTCCGACCCGTTTAGGCTTTTCAAAGACCGGGCCCAAAACCGGGCCTAAACCGGGCTTTTAAAAAAAAATATATATATATATATATATATATATATATAATTTTTAATAAATATTATTTGTATCCACTATAAAATACTTAATTGGGTCACTCAAACATACTTAAAAATATGTTTTATTAGAATTTCGATTGAATTATAAAGAATTACATTTATTGAATTATAAAGAAAAATACATTTAAAGAACTACATTTATTGAATTATAAAGAAAAATACATTTAAATAACTACATTTATTGAATTATAAAGAAAAATACATTTATTGAATTATAAAGAAAAATACTCTTAATTCTCGTCCTCGTATGGTGGATAGTATGCAAGAGTTTCGGTCGTTCGAAGTCTAGTAAGAGTCGTTCCATCATCGAGGTCATCAACATCGAGTTGTTCTTCAAGGTCGGTCTCGTCGTCGTCGTAACGTGATACATTACTTTCACAATCGGTACTTGGCGGGGTACTTAGTGCGCCACGGTATTCGTTTTCTTCGAGATTTTCTTCCACTCCCTCGAGCTCCGCCTCTAGGTCCGTTTGGTCTTGAATTCTTTCAAGACTATCCATTCTACCGACTCCGGGGTTAATCTTGTCCGACGGGCCGAAAGGATCCTGTCACTAAGAGAAAAAGCAAGAACTGTAAGCGGGAATTGCGTTTTTTGCGTTTTTGTAACTTGGTATCAAACCTCATACACCCACTACCTATTTATAGTGTTTAGGAGGCAAAAAAAAACCAAAAAACGGCTAGAAATCGAAAAAAACGGTCATATTAACGGCTATATTTTTGAATTGGGCGGGTCGGGCCTAAACCGGGCTTTGGACCGAGTCGGGGCCGGGTCGAGAAAAACGCTGAAAACAGGGGCGCGGTAAGGCCTGGCGGGCTGGGATCGGGCTTGGAACGAGATGGACCAGGATCGGGCTTTCATCGGGCTGCGCTTTGGGCCTCCATCGGGCTAGGGTCTGGTCGGGCCCATTTGGCCATGTCTAATAAGACTAAATAAATCCCAAAAGATCTGTTAAAGCTCAATAGATCATTAAAGCCAATATACCCATTAAAGCCCATTCAGGTCCATTAAACCTTAATAAGATAACCTTGATAAGATCCATTAAAGCTCAATAAGATTCATTAAAGCTCAATAAGATTCATTAAAGTCCAATAAGATCCATTAAAACTCAAATAAAACCATTAGAACCTAATAAGAACCATTAAAGTACAATAAGATTCTTTAAAACGCAATAGATCTATCAAGGTTAACTAACATTAGTTATAGTCAACTATCATATACATATATGTGTGTGTATGTGAACTGCTACATGTGAACCGAAGGAATATGTACTATGTATATAAACTCATACATCATACATGTGAAGCACTGCATATGTGAACATATATATATATATATATATATATATATATATATATATAGAGAGAGAGAGAGAGAGAGAGAGAGAGAGAGGTGGTTTCATGTACAAACCGTAATTAATATGCAAACTATGAAACTCACCTTATCATCATAGATTAAGTTAATCAATCACTTATATTAGTTTAATATAAATATGGTAATAATGAAATTTAAAAAGTGATTTTTCAGCAAAAATAATAAAAAGGGTAAATATGTAATTTACACAACCAGGTTAATAAAGGAAGCTAGTTATTGATTTTCAATATAATCTCTATTTCCGAAGAATATTGATGAAACATAGCAACCATATCAGGCGATTTTTCTGGAGAAGGAGATCACGATAAAGAAAAACGAAAATCTTGCTGTCGATTTCTTTGTATTTTGTCCACCGATTTCACAGCATTAAAGAAAATGATTCGACTTGGAGGAGGTATGAAACTAGGGTTTTTTCTTAACCTTTTCATCGTTAGAATCAGTTACGCCATTGATGATCATCGTTTTCTTGATATCGAACTGAAACAGGTAGGAAGACGAGCGAAAGAATTCGAAAGAAGTATTCATTCAGTCGATTTAAGAACACCCCTGAAAACCCACTCGACGAGGAAGGGAACGAGATATTGGGTGAGGACGGTGCTGGTGGTTCGATGGTGAAACCATGTGTAGCTGCAAGTGTAAATCTTTTTCATGTGGTGTTGCTATTACTATTTTACTGTTTTAGTTTTAAAAAGAGAGATTTTAAAAGGTAATGAATCCTCATGCAATTAACTGAAAGGAAAAGGTAGATGGGTTGGTGAAACTGATATTAAGCTTGTGCTATTCATATGTGAAACTGGTATTTGAGCCGTATATTAATCTGTGTTTATTTTCGATGAAACTAAGTTTATAAGGTTATAAAAAGAGATTTTGTTTATTTTCTAAGGTTGTAAAAAGACGTGTTGGTGAAAGTGGTATTAAGCTTGGGCTATGGTATTTTGAGACGTATATTCATCTGTGTTTATTTTCGATGAAACTAATTTTATGCTCGTGCGATGCTGTAGTGAAACCATGTGATTGTAGTGATGAAACTGACTTTAAGCTCCTGGAAAGGTATTTTAAGATTCTTTGATGAAACTGGCTTTAAGCTCGTGGATAGATGTTTATTTGATGTAACTGGCTTTAAGCTCGTGAGAAGCTGTAGTTGATGAAAGAGAAGAGATAAATAATGAAACCGTGGGTTTTACTTTGTAAGTGATTTTTTCTGTTTGCTGATATCAGCAAAGTGAAACATTAGCTCTTATTATTAAGAGTTAAACAGTTGGTGATGAAACAGAATATATTAGAAGAGATAAATAATAACAATAATATGAATATTAACATACGATGACGGTTTTCCCTGCAAATCAACATCGTAGTCATGGAGCGAATCATTTAAATGAGATTCTTCGGAATTTTTTTCGGCGGGGAATTCCATGTGTAAAGGTCTAACGAATTCCGCCAAAATTTCGTCATTGTTATTATAAACGTCGTTTACATAAATTTCAGCGTGCGAGACGTTTTCTCTTTCATTAGAATCCATGTCCGAAAAGCGTACAAACAGAAATAAAAAACGAAGAAAAAGATGTTTAGCAAAAAAAACGAAAAAACACAATTGGGAAGAAGATGGTATCCCAATTTTAATTATTCTTGATATTATCTCTAAAATCATAAACCCAATTTTTTTGAATAAGATGGTGAAAAAACGTATGCAAAATGTAGATAAGGATTGAATTGGATTTATCTTTCCATAAAAAAAGGGAATACAATTAATTACTGATTCAATAAAATAATTAATGAAATTCGGTTGCTGATTTCCATAATTATTGACATAAACTAAAAAGACAACATTGCCCTTTGGTATTAATTTAAAATAAAAATTCAAGAAAAAATATGATTGGTTGGTTGAGGTTTGTAAAGTTTGCATATTAATAAGGGTTTCACATGATCCATCCTCTCTCTCTCTCTCTCTCTCTCTCTCTCTCTATATATATATATATATATAGGGGCTTAATCAAATAAAAACTATTTAGTTTGTGGTAACTGTAAGAACCAATGTGAGCCACACATTTAAATTAATTAATGTTACTTCCAAAAATAAAAATAAGGGCAAATTGGTAATTTGATTTATGTGACAACTCATACTTATAACCGGTGTGTTTTAAAAATAAGAGAAACCCTAATTTCACTTTTCATCCCACCCCTTTCACCCTCCCATCGACACCAGCCACCATCTCTCTTGAAGTCCACCCCCAGCCGGCAGCCATCGTCGGTCGCCGGCGTCACCAATCCACCCCCCTCCCTCCTTTCGCCCCCTCCTTCCGCCTCCCTCTCTCTCTCGTCAGCACCTCCATTTAATCTTCTCTAGCATCTGCCAAAAACCCCATTTAATCTTCTCTAGCATCGCCGACAAAGGCATCTTTTGGGAGGTTATCTAAGTTCACATCATCAGCGCCCATTAAATACACGATTTTTGCAGATTCGATGTTGTTGTCGGATTCAGGGATGAGTCCGAGGTCTAGGGCGGCTGCGGCGTTAAGGATGAGAACGTTGACTCCGTTCCAGTGGGATCTGATGAGGTTTTGGTGTTTGGTGGCGATGGTTTGAATGGCTGAGAAAATGGCGTCTGTATCTTCTCTTTCGAAGATGCTGGCACCAATTATGATGGTGGGGTTTTTGGCAGATGAGAGTGCAAACAATAAGAAAAAGAAAAGATTTTTGGGCATCACAACGGGTATCACAATTTGTATCACAGATGTTCCTTGAGTATCACAATGGGTATTGCAATGGGTATCACAATGGGTATCATACTAAGTGTATCAAATTATGTTTTTTTCTTTAGTTTCGTTATGTTCTTAAGGGTATCACATTGGTATCACAGATGTTCTTGGAGTATCACAATGGGTATCATATTGGGTGTTAGTGGATTTTACAGTTGTATCACAATGGGTATTGTAATCGATATCACAATGGGTATTGTATTTTATGACAATGGTATTTATGTACTTTGAGTATCACAATGGTATTTATTTGTTTTGGGTATCATAATGCCTATTATGTAACTGGTTTTCGTCGGAGAGAGGAGAGAGGAGAGAAGATATTTTTAAAATACCCAAAATGCCCTTTAATTGAAAATTTAAATTAAATTACCAAAATTATTAATTTCCTAATTTATCGTATGATTTGTGGCTGAAATTGGTTCTTACAGTTACCACAAATTAATTAGTTCTTCCTTGAATGGCCCCCTATATATATATGTGTGTGTGTGTGTGTGAGTGTATGTGTGTGTGTGTGTGAACCGCTACATGTATACTCTGTATATATGTATGTGAAACGATACATATGTGAACCGCTACAATTATGAATATGTTTGCATGTGAAGTGTTTACATGTGAACTGAATGTATATGTACGTTGCTATATTTGGTATGTATGTGAAACAATATATATGACTCACTATATCTATGACACAAACATATATGTATGCATGTGAACTTATACACGTGTACTGCTACATATATGAACATATACAATTATACATATGTGTATGTATACATAGAAACAATACATGTGACTCGCTATATATATGAACACAAACATATATGTATGCATGTGAACCGCTACATGTGAACCGAATGTATATACATGTGAACTCATACATGTGTACCGCTACATATATGAACATATACATATAGTCCCATATACATATATGTATGTTTGTGAACCTTTATATCATTATATGTGAACCAAAATATATATTTGATATATATATATATATAGAGAGAGAGAGAGAGATGAGCTCATACGAAAACGCTAACTATTTAAGAAAACAAGAAAACAACCGCTATATACAAAATCATATATGATTACGCGACTTTTCCCGCCATTTTACGTCGCGGCCAAAGCCGCGCGTGTTCAGTTTTTGCAGTCAATGTAAAATCACATGTGATTTTGCACATGATTTCTTGTTTTCTTGTTTTCTTAAATAGTTAGCGTTCTCGTTTGAACATTCCTCTTTCTCTCTCTCTAGAGAGAGAGAGACTCCGTAAAATGCAAACCATGTATTTGTTGCACCCCTTACAAACCAATGTGCATATGTGAACAATGTGCATATACATATGCATATGCATACGTGCAAGAATATACATATAATTGACATACATTCATATGGGATAATGTATATATGCATATCAGATTATGCACACATTATTCACATATGCACATTGATTTGTAAGGGGTGCAACAAAAACATGGTTTGTATTGATTTGTATCATATATATATATATATATATTTATATGTGTGTGTGTGTGTGTGTGTGAACCGTTATGTGAACCGAATGTATTTATCGACGAAATTTACTTTAACAATTAAAATTAAATTAAATTAAATCCGTCGATATTTTAATTAATCAAATGAAATTATACTTATCATTAAATTTTGGAAATTATTTTATATTTTAGTTTTGTTTTTTAAATAAATAAAGAATCCGTCTGGAAATCCACCTTAAAAAATATATATATATATTTTTATAATAGTTTCCGACGGAACTTATTTTTTCAAATAAAAAATAAATTCCACCGGAAACTATGTAAAAAATATAATTCTAAGTATTATTTCTTGCGTATTTATGACGGAATTTAATTATTAAATAAAAAAAATCTGCCGGAATATTATGCCAGATTTACCCTTTTGTTCAGTAGTGTATCGAGTCCAATTTGTAGGTATGTAGAGTTATACCGTTTGTTGTATGCACAACCCGACGAATACGAGCATATGATATCATTAGGTTATGTTAAACGTTGAAGAACCATTACCAATCCATTAACATTTGCCATGATGATATATGTGCACAGTTATATACATGGAAATCGACATGCTTAACTAAAAGTCTAACACAAATCGTATTCCAAAATATTGGAGGTAATGGCATCCTCAAGATCTTCAATGAAATCAGGGTTTCTGTTGGTCCCGAAGGCCTATACAAGTTTGTAGAAAGGGGGGGGGGTTGAATACAAACACACAAATTTTACTTTTCTAAATTGTTTATTGATAAATCATTAACAATTTACAGCTTGTTGCGGAGACAAGATTAAGGATAAACCTAAATCTAAACAAGTTGGAACACTAAGGTTTCTTGCACTAAGAGAGATAAGGAAATTACTAATAATAACCTATCTGAGATAAGAGATTGAACTTGTCCATAGTTAGCAAGTTACTTCAAATGAAGTGAGTTCATCTCTTTATATACTGCATGCATTTAATGCAAGTCAGTATATACTTTACACGTGTCATCAGCTGGTTGGTTGCATGTCATTGACCTTGGTTGACAACCTTAGTAGCCGTATGGATGAATAGTGTAGTATCAGAGTAGTTGTACGATTTCAGATATTCGGAGGTTCTTTTCTGACATTTTGTACGGAGGCGTGCAAGGGTGGTTAAGACAAAAGTACTTTGTACGGAGGACTTCATGATCAGCTTTCGTTGATTCAGCGATTATCATTTACTATTCAGCAGATGATAAAGTTCAGCGATAGCTGAAGTCTTGTACTTGATACTTCACGTTGAGTGGACAAATCTGAGTCTTCGCTGATCCGCATCAGTTCATTAGGAGACTTGTCGCTGGTTCTTGAGCTTGATCTTCGACTTCAGCGTAGAACCTTTGTTGACGTGAAACTTGTCTTCAGGGATCATAAGTAAACAACTAACTTATCAGCGATCATCATAATGACTGAACAGACTCAGCGCATTAATGATGAACAGTGTTCGCTGAATGTTTAATTTAAAAGAGCGAGAGTTCCTATCAGCGGTACTGTAAGATCTTAGTACTTATCAGCGATAGTGAAACTCTGATACATATTGTTTACTTACAATTTTCACTAAGTATATTAGAGAGGGTCATTATCAAATCACTGAGGGTTTGGATCAACAATCTCCCCCTATTTGATTATGACATAGCAACAAAGAAAATTGTTATTTAATGAAAACATTAGGATAAAAAGAACTCATAAAATATTTGTCCCTTTTACTGTTTTCTGGGATCTTTTCAGTACTGATGGAGTAAAGTACTTTCGCTGAAATCTTTCTTTAAAACTTTGAATCAGGTTACAATGAAGAACAGAAAGATTACAAGTACAAGCGAAATAATTTACAAGTACAGAAGGATAACTGATACAATAGAGAAAAAGGAGATTATATCAGTTTTCAAAGGGTTCTTCCTTAATGAGAAGTTCATCAAGGGTCTTTTTGGTGGGGATCATCCAGTCAGGGACATTTACTCCTTGATTCTTTAACTTCAGAGCAGCTTCAAAAATCAAGGGCTTCAGGTGTCTAGCTTTGATGTTGCGTCTGACTTCACACCAGTATACGAGATCTCTGAGTTGTTCGATGGGAGCGATGTGGAGCTCAGAGACACGTTGAAAGTGATGATTTCCATCATAGTCTAAGAAGAATATACCATATGGATCACTTACCACTGTGCCAGGGATGAAGATTTCTCCAGGTGGTAGGGAGGTGTCAAGCATTGAAAGATCAGCATCAGGGCCAAGAACTTCAGCACGAGAGAAACCAATACCTGTTTCATTTCGAATGATTGGACCTGAATCAGAAACTTTCTTCTTCTTAGCAGAGGCTTTCTTCGGTTGAGGAAGAGTAGGAGGAATATCCACAGCAGATGAAAGCAAGTCGATCTGTTTGTTTAAGATCATCTCAACATGGCTTTTGAATTTTGAGCGTGATCCCTGAATGGCTAATTTTGTTTCTAACCATTCAGAGAGACCAAACTTTTCTAAAGAAGCAGCATAGAAGGTTTTCTTGGTTTTGTCATCTCTGTAGACATCCACTTCAACAACAGGAACATCAACGAACATTTTTCCTCTGATGTTGGCTTTGATTATTTTGGATGGTCTTGATCGATAGGTCAGCATTTGTTTAGCCCATTCCAAAGTTGTATCAGAGACTTTTGTCTTTTCTCTAACGATTTCTTGAGCATCATCCCAGAGCTGACGTTGAACATCAATGGGAACTCTTTTCAGCTTGGGGTCTTTGATTGATCGTTGAGTAAGCTTGATGGCGTATTCTCTGTCTTTCTCTTCAGCTTCCTTCCTTTCAGCAATAAGGCGTTCAGCTCTAAGGTGTTCCTGGTATTCAGCTTTGGAGATTTTGAACTTTGGAGGAACTGAAGGAAGTTGATCACGCCTCAGAATGATTCGCTGATCCTCGAATCGCTTTATTATTTCCTCTCTTCTCTTTTGATCCTCTTCACTCAGCTTTTGAGGAGCTGAGGAAGGTCTGTTTCTGTGCGAGAGAGGTTGTTCTTCTGGTTCATCAGTCTCAGAGATCAAATCCAAGACTGGGATTATGTCTTCAGCGGCAGCTGGAATTATTGGTGAAGTCGCAGTTGTGGAGCCTTCAGCGATATCCTCAAACAGGGGAGAGGACTAGCTGAAACACAGCGATCTTACAAGTAAGAACTTGGGTAGAAACAGATAGAGAGAATTGGTTTAAGTGTAGAGGCTTGGGTAGAGGAACTGATAGTGTATGATAGAGGAGGGATGGAGTAAGAGATGTTTAGTGTACCTGACAAACCGACTTTTCAAGCAAGATCGTCAGATTGTCATCTTCAGCGACGCTTTTGCCTTTGCCTTTCTCAGCTCTAGAGGCTGAGGGCTTTGTCTTTGTCTGCTCCCCTGAAGGTTCATTTATCGAGATTCCCTTAAGAGCTTTGATCCTTGGGGCAGGTTTGACGATAAAGAAATCATCGTCATCTTCGTCATCATCATCATCATTCTTTGGAGAAGAAGATGGTTCATCATCAGGGATGTCGACGGCTTCATCATCATCTGCTTCGGATTCTTCAGCGTCTTCTTCGAGTTGCTCCCCCTCAGATACAGAGGCGAGCTTCTCGGTTCCCTCAGGGTTTTCATCTCCCTGAGGTCCAGCGGCTGCTTCCGCTTCAATAGTCTTCTCACCCTCTTCAGCGAAGGTGAGGTCTTCGTTCTTCTCTCCCCTGATAGATTCATCATGGGAAAGGTCTTCAGCGCTCTTCTCAAGATTATCAGCGCTTTTCTTGTCGGGATGTTCAGCGCTCTTCTCCCCCTCTTTTTCATGATGACTGGGGGAGGAATGGGTAGACTCAGCATTTGTATTTTCTCTGTCTTCTTGGCCAGAGATTTTAATACAACTTTCTATCGCTGCTAATCTGACTTCAAGGCCAGATATAGCAGGATTGATCTTTTCCAGCTCTTTGCGATCCGCCGCTGTGAAAGTTTCCAATACAGGGGCAGGGGCAGGTTCAGGAGCAGGAGTTCTCGCCTTGTTGAGCAGCTCTTCAATCATTGTTTTCATCGAACCAACGTCGGTCTTTACAGAGCCTAAGTCAGTCGTCAGAGTTTGAACATTTGTCTTCACAGCAGACATATCACCCTCTAGTGCTCCAACCGATGTCTTCAACGTTGTTACTTCGCCGGACATGGAGGAAACTGATTGTTTGAGTGAGGTGTAGTCTGTGTAGATATCAGCGAGCACCTTAGCGAAATCGCTGAGAGTCTTATCAACTTGCTTCAAGTCATCTGCGGAAGCCTTCTTCTCCACCACCGTTGTCAGCTTTGTCAAATTTTCTCCAGCGGTTGTTGCAGCTGTAGAATTGTTGGAGAGTGTGGTGGTGAGAGCTGTCAGCTTTGTTTCCACGGACTTCAGAGAATCGTTGGTGTCTCCCAAATTTGGACCTGTAACACATAAGTACTTGTGAACAAAGTAAAGCTCAGAAGTTTCAGGTTTAGTTACAGTGTATATGGGTTGATTTGTACCTGCAGGAGGATTGATAAAATCGTCAAAGTTGCGGACTCCTGAAAAATGTTCCATATCTTCCTCGAAAGTTCGGTGAGGAATGGTGATCTCTGCAGGTCCTGTCTTCATCATTCTTTGAGAAGCATCAGCGTTGGCTTCTGGAATGATGGCATCTCCAGTGTTCTTTGGAGGAGTGTCCAAGTGAGTGGAGGGAGAAGTGAAGGATAAGAATGGGGTTCGGGTACTGAGTTCAGCGTTGGAATCGCTGACAATCACTTCATCAGTCTTTTGAGAGACTGAGGGAGGTTGGGTAGGTTCCAAGTTTCTAACCTCAGCGTTTAGAGACGCTGAATCCGGGATTGAAGGGATGGCTTGAATGGGTGTGGCAGAGCGTACCACGGAACTTTCCTTCAGCTCTTCAGAATGAGCTGAGGAGTCTTCAGCATGGGATTGTTGGGGTTGCTCCTTGGTTTTCTTGATCCTTTTGGAATCAAGTGGGGTGTGAGAGTGTTTCCTTTTCTTAGAAGGAGAGGATTGTGTGGCCGGGGCATCAGCGATGGGTATTGTCGCTGAAGGAGCCACAGAAGTCGAAGAATTAGGGTTAAGAAGAGAGAGAAGGGTAGAGAGACGTACCTCATTGTCGACAGGTTTGAAATCGAGCACCTTAGGGCCAACCTGAGAAAGTTTCAGGTCACCCTCTTGAGGATAGCTGTCCTTCAGGCCATATTGGAAGATGGCGCTGATGAAACGGGGGTAGGGAACCCATGCAGGTCTGTCAGCAGCAGAATCTACTCTTTGTACTAGGTCATCATAAATGATAGATGCCCAGTCAATATGTAGACCTTTCAGCAGTGCGTATCCCATAGCCTGCTGAGGTTGAGCGGCTTGATCAGAGGAGCCGGTCTTCGCTGTCATGCAGCTGATCAGGTGTGCGAAGATGAAATTCATCTCACTGGGCATTTTGGACTTCTTTATCAGCGTCAGCTTCTTCTCGGGCTTCTTGTCCCTTCCAGTTTCCCAGATGTAACCCATTGCGTCGAGAAAAGCAATTATTTCTTCTCTGTCAGCATGCTTCTTATGGTCAGGGAATGGAACAAACGGTTTTTCTTTGGTAGCATTGGGAAAGTTCAGGGCTTTTCGAATGATTGCGGGGGTTATCTTAATTGTGCCATACTCAGTATCGCTGAGTATGCAATCGATGGTTTTGGAGGGATCTTTGGCGGAGGGTAGCTGAGTGTGTCTGGCAGAGTACCAGAACTGGGATAGTAGTAGCTGACCTGCAGGAGGTGTGATGGTCAGGGCTGTTGAAATGCAGCAGTTTTTTCAGGAAATTCACAGCATCATCCAGATGTGTGACTTTCTTTCGAAGAGGAAACTCGAGAAGCGTAGAGAGGTTGTTGACCTTGGTCCAATCTAGTTGATCCAGCGTGAACTTAACCTGAGGGGCTTTGAAGAGATCCACTTCCTCAGAGTCAGCGGAGATGTTCTCAGCGGTAACATTGATCTTTGAAGTTGCCATTTCTCTGTATTATCAGTTCAACCAAAGATGTTAACAAATGAGAATTGTCTTAATATGGAAAGAATTTCCATTAAGATGGTTCGAAATTTGTCCATTTCATTCAGACAAAAATGTCTTAATGAAGATTAGGGTTTTTCTTGATTTTTGACAGAAAGGTAAAACCCATTTTAATCTTGTATTCCAGTTTCAAAAAAATGGAATACGAATGAAGAACAAGTTTAAGATTTTTGCATTTAAACTTGAAGAACAACCATGAAATGGTTGTGTTCATAAAACCATGAAAGAAATGATTTTAATTTACAAAGTTCTTTTGTTTGATCTTGTTAAAACAATGAGAAGATCGAAAACAAGTTATACGCATTTGGTAATAGATAAGAACATATTAACCTTGATGTTTTGAAGAAGAAGATGATGAACAGTTCTTGAAGTTTTTAAGAGCACAAATGCAACAGAGGATTCTTTCTTGCGGAGGAAGATTTGATCGTGTAAAAAACAAATATAAACCAAGAGTTTGTTTATATAGAGAGTTTTTAGAGAGAGAAAACCTTGAGCGGGAAAAGGTTTTCATCATGACACGGACACGTGTTTGCATTTGATTGGAAGTTTGAACGAAACGTGCAAACGTGTGTCAGAAAGAAATCGTGCCTAGTGTTATCCGTTGCAATGACGTCACAACTGTCCTTTCACATTCTTTTAGGATGTCTCTGAGGTTTTGAAAGCTCAGGGACTCTTTTGAAAAACATGAAGCACTGAATAGAAAATATCAGTGAAGGTTTAAAGAACTTTCAAAATATCGCTGTTAAGGAAGAGATATTCAGCGATGCATTTGTTTTGAAATCTTGCATTTACATGCGATTGTCAGAGAGAGAAAACATACCTGGATATCAGTTTAACCGAGTTTATTCAGAGAGAAGATGATGAAATGGATTATATAAGTTGATTTTATCCCGAAGGCTATACAAGTTTGTATAAACGTGTCGCTGATCAAATGTGAACCGCTGAAGATTTTACCCTTCAAAGTCCAGCATTCCAAGATCGCTGATGAGAAAGTTGAATCTTGTCTCATCAAGAGGTTTGGTAAATAAATCAGCTAACTGATAATCAGTTGGGATAAAATGAAGTTCTATATCACCATTCATCACATGATCTCTGATAAAATGATATCTGATTTCTATGTGTTTTGTCTTTGAGTGTAGCACTGGATTGTTTGCTATAGCGATGGCACTAGTGCTGTCGCAATAGATTGGAATTTTGGAGAGCTGAAGATCATAGTCTAGTAGCTGATTTCTCATCCACAAGACTTGAGAACAACAGCTTCCAGCGGCTACATATTCAGCTTCAGCTGTGGAAGTGGACACTGAGTTTTGCTTCTTACTTGTCCAACTTACCAGCTTTCCACCCAGGAGCTGACATCCTCCTGTGGTGCTTTTCCTATCCATTTTGCAACCTGAAAAATCACTGTCTGAATAGGCGGTTAGATCGAATCCTGAGTCTTTGGGATACCAAAGACCTAGATTCGCTGTACCCTTAAGATATCGAAAGATTCGCTTTACAGCTTTCATATGGGATATCTTAGGTTCAGCTTGATATCGTGCGCATAAGCATGTTGCAAACATAATATCGGGTCGGCTAGCTGTAAGATACAATAGTGAGCCGATCATCCCACGGTACAGCGTGACATTGACAGGAACACCCTTTGTGTCCTTATCAAGTGTCAGCGGTGGTGCCATAGGGGTTTTCATAGCTGAACTTTCAGTTAAGTCGAATTTCTTCAGCATATCTTTAACATATTTTCCCTGATTTATAAAAGTTCCTTTTTCAGTTTGCTTAATCTGAAGACCAAGGAAATATGTTAGTTCACCCATCATGCTCATTTTATACTCATCTTTCATTCTATCAGCGAAACGAGTACAAAGCTCAGGGTTAGTAGAACCAAATATAATGTCATCAACATATATTTGAACTAAAATGATATGACCTTTCACTTTTCTAAAAAAAGAGTTTTGTCAATCTTACCTCTCTCAAATTTTTCAATATGGAGATAAGTAGAGAGAGTATCATACCATGCACGAGGAGCTTGCTTTAAGCCAAAAAGTGCCTTGTCCAGTTTATAAACGTAACCTGGACGCTTAGGATCTGAGAATCCTGGAGGTTGTTCCACATAAACTTCTTCATTCAGCTTTCCATTCAGAAACGCTGACTTGACATCCATCTGATGTACAATGAAGTTTTTGTGTACAGCATATGCTAAGAAAAGACGAATAGATTCAAGTCTTGCTACTGGAGCAAAAGTTTCGTCATAATCTATGCCTTCCTCTTGCCTGTATCCCTGAGCAACAAGACGAGCTTTGTTGCGAGTTACAGTACCATGTTCGTCCAACTTGTTTCGATAGACCCATTTAGTGCCTATCACCGTTTTGTCAGTTGGTCTACGAACGAGTTTCCAAACCTTGTTTCTTTCGAATTCAGTCAGCTCTTCTTGCATAGCGCTGACCCAGTTTGGATCTCTGAGGGCATCATCTATTTTCTTTGGTTCAGTTAGAGAAATAAAGTTAACAAATAAACAAATATTACCTGCACTTCTACGAGTCTGAATACCAGCGTTTGGATCACCAAGAATTTGATCGATTGGGTGATTTACAGTCCATCGCTGAGCCGGAGCATACGTCGCTGACTCAGTCTGAACTGGAGAAACTGAAGATGAGGCTTCAGCTACTTCTGGATTATCAGCTAAGAGAGGAATGTTTGCATTTGTCACTTCATTCACTGATTGTTGAGAAATAGATGGAATGTCTGAGACATTTGGATCAACTGCAGGTATAGTGTTTATAGGAACAGCTGAGACCCATGATGTTTCAGCTTCACTATTCTGCATGTTTGGAATGATAGTAGGACTATCATCTTCTACTGGATGAGCATGAGGAGTGGGAATATCTTCTGAATCACCAAGATGAGAAAACATCCATTGATTCAGTTCTTCTGTATCAGCGTTCGGTTTAGAGTTCGCTGAACGGGATTCGTCAAACGTGACGTGAATAGTTTCTTCTACAGTTTGTCTTCTACGGTTGAAGACTCTGAAGGCTTTGGAGACTGAGGAGTATCCAAGAAAGATTCCATCATCAGCCTTAGGATCAAACTTTCCAAGGGCATCTCTGTTGTTCAGTATGAAACACTGACATCCAAAGATGTGAAGAAAGTTGATTGAAGGCTTTCTCCCATGAAAGAGTTCATAGGCTGTCTTTTTTAATCTTTTAACTATCAGCGACCTGTTTTGCGTAAAACAAGCAGTGTTGACAGCTTCTGCCCAAAACTGAGTAGGCAGGTGAGAATCGCTGAGCATTGAACGTGCAACTTCAATAATTGTTCTATTTCTTCTTTCAGCGACTCCATTTTGTTGCGGTGTTCTCACTGACGAAAAGTTGTGAGAAATACCCTTACTCTCAAGGAAGGAATCAAGAGAACTGTTTTTGAATTCAGTTCCATGATCACTCCTTATTGAGCGAACAGTCATATTGTTCAGAGTTTCCATCTTCCGAACAAAGGTGATGAGTTCTTCAGGGGTGTCACTCTTAGAACGGAGAAACATTACCCAAGTGTAACGAGAGAATTCATCAACTATGACCAGCGTATATTTCTTTCCAGCGATGGATTGTTTGTTAACTGGGCCAAACAAATCCATATGGAGTAGTTGTAGAGGAGATGACACTGAGGAGACTTGCTTTGACTTGAAGCTTGCCTTGGTCTGCTTCCCTTTTTCACACGCTGAACATAAAGACTCTTTGGCGTATGAATGCTGAGGTAGACCAGTGACTAACTCTTTGGAGGAAAGAATATCCAGTGTCTTGAAATTTAGATGCGAGAGCCTCTTGTGCCATAGCCAGTTGACATCAGAAGATGCCTTTGAGAAGAAACAGGAGTTCTCAGTGGTTGTTGAGTCCATGTTTATTACATAAACATTTTCCAAACGATAACCGCTGAGAGCTATCTTCTCCTTTTTGTCAGAGACAAAGCATGATTCCTTAGTAAAAATTACTTTGTTATCCATGTCGCAAAGCTGACTGATGCTTAGAAGATTATGTTTCAGTCCTTCAACATATGCAACTCTTCTGAAGGAGGTTGTACCATTTGAAAGTACACCATACCCTCGGGTATGTCCTTTTCCATTTCCACCGAAAGTCACAGAGGGACCTTTCTCTTCCTTGTATTCAGCGAGCAGGCTTTTCTTACCAGTCATGTGTCTAGAGCATCCGCTATCGAGATACCAGATACCCTTCTTAACCTGAATGGTAGATGTTGAAGTGGAGGGAATGTCTGAACTTTCTTCCTCTTCTTCAATCTTAGCCATGAGACATTGATTTGCTTCATCATCTTCAGAATCAGATGATGATGCTTCTTCATCAGAAGCAGCCCAATCATAGTCAGCCATCAGGCCTTTTCCTTTCTTCTTAAAGCTTTTCACCTTTGCATACTTCTCCTTCAGCTTTGAGTATTTGTCATCTTTATTCCTTGGAACAAAGGATTTCTTTGTAAAAGCTGAAGGTCTCATGATTTTCTTTGACCTGCACTCATTAGCGAAATGACCTGTCTTTTCGCAGTTGAAACAAGTAGCAGTAGCCTTATCAACAAAAGCTGATGTTTTAGGCTTGTCAGCTATGGAAAGAGGTTTGTTCTTTCTAAACATTTTCTTCTTGGCGAATCTCCTGAACTTTTTAGTTAGGAGAGCCAAGGATTCATCATCATCTGAAGAATCAGAATCTGATGACCTTTCAGAGTTACTCTCTAACTCAGTGATAGTGACCGAGGGTCGCTGAGTAGAAGGTTCCTCTGAGATTAAAGCAACAGGGGTGCTTTTGGAATCTTTTACAAGATTCTTCTTAAGATGGCTAGATTGCTCATGATTCAGCAACGTGCCATATAAGGTAGCAAGGGTCATTGATCTTAGATCCTTTGATAGCTTGAGACACATGGAATAATTGTCCCGGCTTTCAGGTAAACATTCTAGAAACTTTGTCAGCACTTCAAAGTTAGAATATTCCTTACCAACAGTTTTCAGATCTATAATTAAACAATTAAAACGTTGGTGAACTTCAGAGAGAGTTTCATTCTTACCATAAATGAAGCTTTCGTATTGTCTTACCAGGTTGATCTTTCTTGAGTCCTGGACTTCAGACGTTCCTTCATATTGAACACATATTGTGTCCCACATGGCTTTTGATGATTTCAGGTTCATGACGGAATGGTAGACTTCGTCAGGAAGGGCCATGGATAGTATGGATCTGGCTTTTGTATCTATAGCCACTTTCTTCTTATCTTCGTCAGTCCATTGATGGATTTCTTTAGGTACCAGCCTTTCTGGAATAGTAGGTCTATTCTCAGTGCCTGGAACTGCAGCATCAAATCTTACGGGGATGAATGGACCATTCTCAAGATAGTAAGGCATGGTAGGGTCTACACCTTCTAAGAAGAGTGTCATCCTATTTTTCCATAAGTTGAAGTTATCTCTGGAAAATCTAGGGGGTTTTGCAAGAGAACCATTGTCTATATAATTTGTGTTTGTGTTGGTGGCCATTTTCAGATAATAGCAAGGAAGAGAAATATCTTAGATTAGATCTTGTTTATGAGATTAAACAAATCTGCTCTGATACCACTTGTTGGTCCCGAAGGCCTATACAAGTTTGTAGAAGGAGGGGGGGGGGGGGGGTTGAATACAAACACACAAATTTTACTTTTCTAAATTGTTTATTGATAAATCATTAACAATTTACAGCTTGTTGCGGAGACAAGATTAAGGATAAACCTAAATCTAAACAAGTTGGAACACTAAGGTTTCTTGCACTAAGAGAGATAAGGAAATTACTAATAATAACCTATCTGAGATAAGAGATTGAACTTGTCCAGAGTTAGCAAGTTACTTAAAATGAAGTGAGTTCATCTCTTTATATACTGCATGCATTTAATTCAAGTCAGTATATACTTTACACGTGTCATCAGCTGGTTGGTTGCATGTCATTGACCTTGGTTGACAACCTTAGTAGCCGTATGGATGAATAGTGTAGTATCAGAGTGGTTGTACGATTTCAGATATTCGGAGGTTCTTTTCTGACATTTCGTACGGAGGCGTGCAAGGGTGGTTAAGACAAAAGTACTTTGTACGGAGGACTTCATGATCAGCTTTCGTTGATTCAGCGATTATCATTTACTATTCAGCAGATGATAAAGTTCAGCGATAGCTGAAGTCTTGTACTTGATACTTCACGTTGAGTGGAAAAATCTGAGTCTTCGCTGATCCGCATCAGTTCATTAGGAGACTTGTCGCTGGTTCTTGAGCTTGATCTTCGACTTCAGCGTAGAACCTTTGTTGACGTGAAACTTGTCTTCAGGGATCATAAGTAAACAACTAACTTATCAGCGATCATCATAATGACTGAACAGACTCAGCGCATTAATGATGAACAGTGTTCGCTGAATGTTTAATTTAAAAGAGCGAGAGTTCCTATCAGCGGTACTGTAAGATCTTAGTACTTATCAGCGATAGTGAAACTCTGATACATATTGTTTACTTACAATTTTCACTAAGTATATTAGAGAGGGTCATTATCAAATCACTGAGGGTTTGGATCAACAGTTTCTTCTTAAAGAATTTGCCATTTGTTCAACTAACACCTCATCGAATTTCATCACCTCCATTGGCGAGTTTAACCTTATATTTCTAGTCTGAATCTCGGGTTCTTTCTCCAGGCTTTCGTGGTTATGCTCTCCTTCATAAATCACAACTAGAAGATGGGCATCATCTACACTTCTTTGTACCTGAAATGTAACACCCTAAAATTCAGGGCCAATTTAAACTTCAAAATACACGTGTTATGATCATCAAAATATCAGACTTTTATAAACCAAAGGATCAAAAGTATGTTTCTATATACATAAGATCATCTAACTTAAATAATCTGATCAATCTAATTATACATCACAATAAGATCAACTAGATTATCTAAGGCTTGTCCCCAAAGTCATCAAAATATCCTGATCCTTTGATATCACCAAGTCTGATTGTTCTTCAACTGTCATCTCACTTCCCCACTATTTCCCAGAGCCTGCACCTGGTAAGACAATTTAATTTGAAACATTAGGCTTTCGCCTAGTGAGATTATCCAAATCAAATTAAAATTAAACAACAAAATATCAACAGATATAACAAACCTGTTAACGGCCATCTTACCACACCAAGCTCTTATCAACCAAAGGAATCCACCCATTCCTTATTTGTGACTAATTCACCTAGTCATCATCACTATCAACGAGAATTACTATAAATCCCACCTGACTTATAAATAACTCTAACTCCCAGAAATTACAGTTTCCAAACCTGCATCTTTCTGATTTAAAATCAAATACTCCACAATAAAGATATCTCATCTTTCGTTTGAAATGGGAATTACAACTCCAAGTCTGCCATTCCTCATTTCGTTTCCTCCCCATCTTGAATCACTGGTCTCAAATGAGATTTCCTTCTTATCGCGATCAACAACCACCAGAGACCCTCACAGATGATTCAAGATTCACTCCAACAACTAGAAATACATCCTAACGGTCCCCAGCTAGTAAACGGTTCTCATTATACCGTACTATATGCCCACTAGACCAGATGTAGATTTCTAGCCAACGCCACACAATAAATGTGTATTATCACTCATTCTATTGTATACTAAAGCTATACAATTCAACATATATTCTATATCTCTATGTACAGAGTATTAAATTCAACGATTATCCCCACTTTGCTATTTAGCATCGGGGATCAATACTTCAACAATTAACTATGGCTCCGGACTTATAATTAAGTCATTACAATTCAATATATCATGGTTTTTACATCAACAACAGAGTTATAAACATATAACAATTATCATATTCATATCAGATTGCATGTCACATAACAGCCTCAAAATGCTACTGGAAGTCAAAAACTTTTCGCAAGCTACTGTAGCGAAAACTACACTTTTCGCAAGCCAAGGCTGCGAAAACTTCACTTTTCGCAACCCACAGTTGCGAAAACCCCACTTCTCGCAACCCTCTATTGCGACAACTTCACTTTTCGCAACCAACTGTTGCGAAAAGTTCTACTTTGCGCAACCCTCTATTACGAAAAGTTACTGTTCATCGTCACTTCCATTTTTGATTCAGTTCTCTACTGTTCATTAAGCTTACCATTTCTTAATCCAATCATACCAGTGTTATTAAATACAAGTATAGTATATCTATAACACTTTTAATTGCTTAATTTTAACAAGAATGAATAACTCACCTGGGTAAACTTGAACACAGTAAACTTCCAGTCCAAATGGCTTAATCAACAGCTTAATCCCAGTCTGAACACAATACTATAACTTAAATTCATGGAGATGAATGATTATAACTCAGAAAGTAAGTTCTTACCACAATAATCACCAAAATGCTTTCTCTTCTTTTCTTCTTTTCTTCCTCTCGTCTACTTCTCTCGCTATTTCTCTGTTTCTTTCTATAACTTTTCTTTTTAGACAATTAAACAAAGGAAATCAGTATTTTCTAATACTGATTCCTCCTAGTATGACACCTCTCATTTAAAACATGAGTCATTAACTAGGTTTCCAAAATAAACCCCAAACTTCCAAATAATTCAATTTAACCCTCCAAGTTAATTTCTTCACAATAAATTATATCAAAATACAAATTATATCTTATTAATTTACAATAGAAATTTCGGGTTGTTACAATACTCCCCAACTTAAAAGGATTTCGTCCCCGAAATCAACTAAGCAAACAATTGAGGGTATCGCTTCTTCATTTCTTCCTCCGACTCTAAAGTCACATTACTGCCCCGATGATGTTTCCATCGTACTTTCAACATAGGCACCTCTTTGCCGTTTCTTAACTTCCGAACCGATCTTTCTAGAATCGCTTCTGGTTCTTCAACACATTGACTCTTCTCGTCCACCTTGACATCAGTTATCGGAATCACATCTTGTTCTTCGGCTAAACACCTCCGAAGATAACATACATGAAACACATCGTGAATTCCTTCCAATTCAGGCGGAAGATCTAGCTGATAAGCTTGTTGACCAACTCTTTTAGTGATGACAAAAGGTCCTAGAAAACGAGGACTTAACTTCCCACGCTTTCCAAAACGAATTACACCTTTCCACGGAGATACTTTTAGCATAACGCGCTCCCCAACTTGGAATTCTATTGGTCTTCTTTTTAAATCAGCATAACTCTTTTGTCTATCCTGAGCCGCTTTCATATGTTGTCGGATTTCTTTTATTTTATCAGACGTTTGTTGCACCATTTCTGGTCCAGCAAACTGTTTCTCTCCAGCTTCTAGCCAACACACTGGAGTTCTACACTTTCTACCATACAAGGCTTCAAACGGTGCTCTTCCGATACTAGAATGATAACTATTGTTATACGCAAATTCCACCAATGGCAAGTGCGTATCCCAGTTACCTCCAAAATCTAGTATACAAGCTCTAAGCATATCTTCTAATGTCTGAATAGTTCTTTCACTTTGACCGTCGGTTTGCGGATGATACGCGGTACTCAAATTCAATTTCGTACCCAACTCCTCTTGGAGTGACTGCCAAAATCTTGACGTAAACCGACTATCACGATCTGAAACAATAGACACTGGAATACCATGTCTTGACACCACTTCGTCAATATACAATTTTTCTAGCTTTTCTATCGGTGAAGCTTCTTTCATTGCCAAGAAATGAGCACTCTTTGTCAGCCTGTCAACGATTACCCATATTGTGTCGTTACCCCTTTGCGTCTTAGGTAACTTCGTCACGAAATCCATGGTAATCTTGTCCCATTTCCATTCCGGAATTTCCAAAGATTGAAAACTTCCGTATGGCTTTTGATGTTCAACTTTAACTAAGGAACAGGTTCCACACTTTTCTACACATCTAGCCACATCCAACTTCATGGTTGGCCACCAGTAATGTAGTTTCAGGTCTCTATACATTTTTGTACTTCCGGGGTGAATGGAATACTTAGATTTGTGAGCATCTTCCAGAATTAACTCTCTATTCCCACCTAATCTTGGTACCCAAACACGACCTCGAAACAACTTCACCCCACGGCTATCTTCCGTCAATTGAAATCGTTGCTTGACCATAACCTCATCTTTTAAGTCTTCTTCCAAAAGAGCTTCCATCTGAGCAGCCTTTATTCTTTCAATCAAACTTGAAATCACATCAATTCGAGCATTTGTCGACTTCAGACAGCCACTATACTCCTTTCTACTTAAAGCGTCGGCCACTACATTTGCTTTACCAGGATGGTAATGCAATTCACAATCGTAGTCTTTAAGTAGCTCCAACCACCTTCTCTGTCTCATATTTAATTCTTTCTGATCAAAGACATGCTTTAAACTCTTATGATCAGTATAAAGAGTACACTTCGTACCGTACAGATAATGACGCCATAGCTTCAAAGCAAAAACCACCGCTGCTAACTCCAAATCATGGGTAGGATAATTCTTCTCATGTTCTTTCAATTGCCTTGATGCATAAGCAATCACCTTGCCTCTTTGCATCAATACACATCCTAGTCCCATCTTTGAAGCATCACTATACACTACAAAATCATCTGTACCTTCAGGCAGTGCTAAAATAGGTGCTTCACACAACTTTTGTCTTAAAGTCTTGAAAGCTGATTCTTGCTTTTCGGTCCAAACAAACTTTACATTTTTACGAGTTAACACGGTCAAAGCAGAAGCAATCTTTGAGAAATCTTGAATAAACCTCCGATAATACCCGGCCAAACCCAAGAAACTTCTGATTTCAGATGCATTCTTTGGAGTTTCCCAATTCATCATTGCTTCTATTTTGGATGGATCCACTTTCACCCCTTCAGCTGAAATTACATGACCCATAAATTGTACTTCTTCTAGCCAAAATTCACATTTCGAGAATTTTGCATACAACTTCTCCTTTCTTAGTACTTCCAAAACTTCCTGAAGATGACACTCGTGATCATTTTCATTCTTTGAATAGACTAGTATGTCATCAATAAAGACAATGACAAATTTGTCTAGAAATGACCGACACACTCTATTCATCAGATCCATGAATATAGCTGGAGCGTTAGTCAATCCAAATGGCATCACCAGAAATTCATAATGCCCATATCTCGTCCTGAAAGCAGTCTTCGGAATATCTTCATCCCTTACTCGTATTTGATGATACCCCGACCTCAGATCAATCTTAGAAAAACATCCTGCACCTTGCAATTGATCAAACAAGTCATCAATTCGTGGCAACGGATACTTGTTCTTAATTGTCACCTTATTCAATTCTCGGTAATCTATACACATTCTCATACTTCCATCTTTCTTCTTAACAAACAGTACCGGAGCTCCCCAAGGTGAAGAACTCGGTCTGATATAACCTTTGTCTAATAACTCCTGCAATTGTGACATCATCTCTTTCATTTCTGCCGGTGCTAAACGATACGGCGCACGAGCTATTGGTGTTGCTCCAGGAATTAGATCAATACGGAACTCTACTTGCCTTTCCAAAGGTAAACCTGGAAGATCATCCAGGAATACATCTGGAAAATCACGTACTACTTTAATGTCTTGTATCTGCTTCTTTTCTGCCTTAGCGTCCAGAACATATGTCAAATATGACAAACATCCTTTTGCTAAACACTGAAATCAACTGTACTTCTCCCTTCTGCCTTTCCCCATAAACAATTACATCCTCTTGATCAACCACCGGAATTCGGATCAACTTCTTAGCACACATTATTTCGGCTTGGTTATCAGACAACCAATCCATTCCCAAAATAACATCAAATCCTCCAATTTCCATTAACAACATGCTAATCGGAAATTTTATATCCTCTATCTGGATCATACAACCATCTATTCTTTCATCAACCAAGGCTAGACCCCCATTAGCTATTTCAACTACTAAGGCATCTCCTAGAGTAGTGACAGGCATAGCTAATTTTCCATAGAACACTTTGGATACAAACGAATAATTTGCACCACAATCAAATAACACACGAGCAGGTATAGAGTTTATAAGGAATGTACCAGAGACAACATCCTTGGATCCCTTCGCTTCTTCAACTGTCATATTAAACGCTCGTCCTGTTGGCTTTGGTATAACTGCTTTGTTTCCCTGTTCCCCTTCCTTTTTCAACTTTGGACAATCCCTTCGAATATGCCCCGGCTGTTTACACTCAAAACACACTGCACCCGGTAGTAAACAATTAGATGCAAAGTGTCCCGTCTTCCCACATTTAAAACATTCTGGTCCGCTTGTTCGGCATGGCCCAAAATGCTTACTCCTACATTTCGGACACCAGTTGGGTTCTTTTCGTGAGTCCGAACGTATATTTTTACCAAACAACCTGAGTTTCTGAGAAGAACCTAAGCGACCTTCCCACTTTCTTTTATCCCCAACCTGAGATTTCTCTTCCTTATCTCTAGCGTACATCTCCTCTATCAACTTGGCCTCTTCAATCATTTCCCTGAGCGTCACAGCCTTTGAATTCCGCACTCGGGACATCATTTCGGCCGGCAACCCTTTCAGATAGGCTTTCACTTTATCTTTCTCAGCAGGAGCCACGTGTCCTACCAAGTTCAGTTTTTCCATAAATAACTCCGTATATCTTCTCACTGACATGTTACCCTTTTTGAGATTTCTAAACTGTTCTTCTATCCGATCCATCTCATGTTCATTACAATATTCTTTCAGTATCTTCTCTTTAAATGTTCTCCAAGTCATAGCATGTAACACCGTTGTCGTTAATGAAGCTGTCAAAACAATCCACCAGTTCAAAGCATTACCTCTTAACATCTGAGAAGCAAATCTGACTTTTGATCCTTCCTGACATTCACAGGCTCGGAAAGCTTGCTCTATTTCCCGCAGCCAACTCATACACGCAACTGGACTGTCTTCTCCTTTAAATTCAGGCGGCCTGCAGCTTAGAAATGTTTTGTAAGAACAAATTCTGTCTACCCTTCGTTCCGCCTCTAACCTTGGATTACCTATCGGATTTATCACCCCAGTATCAATCACTGGACGCCTCGGTTCTATATTTCTGTCATTGATAGCTTTGTAAACATTTTGGTTTGTCTTTCCATGGAGGCGTTCATCAAATCAGCTTGTCTTTCTACCGAAGCATTCATCATTCTTGACACGTTCTCCATTATTCTTGCCTCCATATTAGAATCCGTTGTCTGACTAACATTGCTAGTACCCACCCTCGGAGCTGAAGTATGCATACCTCCCAAAGAAAGAAAATCTCTTGGGGCATTATGCATGTTACTCACTTCTGCCTCCTCGGTTCCAACTCTTTCTCTAGGTGGCGTATTCACCATTGCTCTGATCAAACACAAATAACCATATAAATGGTTAAGCAGAATTCTAACATACTAAACGTACTTTATCACTAATTAGCCCTTGCAACAATTTAGAAACACATTCTTATGTAACAATATATCCATAATGACAGTAGCTAATTGAAATTGCGAACATATCATACATGAGAATTCTCGTCCTCATCGTTACAATACTAAATTAGTGTATTTCCGTCCACCCTAAGACTACCTCGTCTTAGCAATTCTACCCATCTCTCGTAGATCATAACATAATTTCATCACAGCTTAAGTCTAGGCATATCAAATTCATACCTAGTTCGCTTAAACTAAGGCTCTGATACCATACTGTAACACCCTAAAATTCAGGGCCAATTTAAACTTCAAAATACACGTGTTATGATCATCAAAATATCAGACTTTTATAAACCAAAGGATCAAAAGTATGTTTCTATATACATAAGATCATCTAACTTAAATAATCTGATCAATCTAATTATACATCACAATAAGATCAACCAGATTATCTAAGGCTTGTCCCAAAAGTCATCAAAATATCCTGATCCTTTGATATCACCAAGTCTGATTGTTCTTCAACTGTCATCTCACTTCCCCACTATTTCCCAGAGCCTGCACCTGGTAAGACAATTTAATTTGAAACATTAGGCTTTCGCCTAGTGAGATTATCCAAATCAAATTAAAATTAAACAACAAAATATCAACAGATATAACAAACCTGTTAACGGCCATCTTACCACACCAAGCTCTTATCAACCAAAGGAATCCACCCATTCCTTATTTGTGACTAATTCACCTAGTCATCATCACTATCAACGAGAATTACTATAAATCCCACCTGACTTATAAATAACTCTAACTCCCAGAAATTACAGTTTCCAAACCTGCATCTTTCTGATTTAAAATCAAATACTCCACAATAAAGATATCTCATCTTTCGTTTGAAATGGGAATTACAACTCCAAGTCTGCCATTCCTCATTTCGTTTCCTCCCCATCTTGAATCACTGGTCTCAAATGAGATTTCCTTCTTATCGCGATCAACAACCACCAGAGACCCTCACAGATGATTCAAGATTCACTCCAACAACTAGAAATACATCCTAACGGTCCCCAGCTAGTAAACGGTTCTCATTATACCGTACTATATGCCCACTAGACCAGATGTAGATTTCTAGCCAACGCCACACAATAAATGTGTATTATCACTCATTCTATTGTATACTAAAGCTATACAATTCAACATATATTCTATATCTCTATGTACAGAGTATTAAATTCAACGATTATCCCCACTTTGCTATTTAGCATCGGGGATCAATACTTCAACAATTAACTATGGCTCCGGACTTATAATTAAGTCATTACAATTCAATATATCATGGTTTTTACATCAACAACAGAGTTATAAACATATAACAATTAGCATATTCATATCAGATTGCATGTCACATAACAGCCTCAAAATGCTACTGGAAGTCAAAAACTTTTCGCAAGCTACTGTAGCGAAAACTACACTTTTCGCAAGCCAAGGCTGCGAAAACTTCACTTTTCGCAACCCACAGTTGCGAAAACCCCACTTCTCGCAACCCTCTATTGCGACAACTTCACTTTTCGCAACCAACTGTTGCGAAAAGTTCTACTTTGCGCAACCCTCTATTACGAAAAGTTACTGTTCATCGTCACTTCCATTTTTGATTCAGTTCTCTACTGTTCATTAAGCTTACCATTTCTTAATCCAATCATACCAGTGTTATTAAATACAAGTATAGTATATCTATAACACTTTTAATTGCTTAATTTTAACAAGAATGAATAACTCACCTGGGTAAACTTGAACACAGTAAACTTCCAGTCCAAATGGCTTAATCAACAGCTTAATCCCAGTCTGAACACAATACTATAACTTAAATTCATGGAGATGAATGATTATAACTCAGAAAGTAAGTTCTTACCACAATAATCACAAAAATGCTTTCTCTTCTTTTCTTCTTTTCTTCCTCTCGTCTACTTCTCTCGCTATTTCTCTGTTTCTTTCTATAACTTTTCTTTTTAGACAATTAAACAAAGGAAATCAGTATTTTCTAATACTGATTCCTCCTAGTATGACACCTCTCATTTAAAACATGAGTCATTAACTAGGTTTCCAAAATAAACCCCAAACTTCCAAATAATTCAATTTAACCCTCCAAGTTAATTTCTTCAAAATAAATTATATCAAAATACAAATTATATCTTATTAATTTACAATAGAAATTTCGGGGTGTTACATGAAAGAAGTAGCTACACAACGTTTAGCTAGCTGGTTCAATGGTCTTGTTTTCATCTATCTCTATAAAGTCAACACTACTAAACGAAAGACTTAACCTACAAACTTTTCCTTGGAAAGGGTGATCCTTCACAAAATCGTCACAAGAGTTGGTAGGTAATGCAAACCAGTGACATATTACCCACCCACGGATTCTCTGGTGATCCATGGTTATTTTCTTGAAAACATCGGATTTTACCTAACCATTAATATTGTCGGGATGATCCCTGGATAACTACTGACGGAAATTTTCTTGGATGAATTTTGTGGGTAAAAGTAATTTGTTTTGTAGTGCAAATACGTGCTTTCAATGTTTTGTGGCTTATTAGAAGGTTATTAAAAGCTAGAAATGATAGATATATGGATCACCTTCTTTTTGACTGGGCAGGATGGTGCAAAAGAGCACTTATAGTAAGCTCTAGGTGAAGGGTTATCTCTGGTCACTTTCTGTCCATACTTTCGCCACTGATATCCATCCTTTACTACCTAAACATATATAATTTAACAAGACTATAACTTAATTCCATAATCTACATAAAATTATAGCCCCTCCGCTACAATAAAATGGGGTTTTCACGACGTCCAACCGTCCTTGATCGACTTAATAGAGTACTTAATGGAAATTTAAGTTTAGAGAACCAAAAACTGTACGTGCATCCTATCTAAATACAATTACAATAAGATGTTAGGACAAAACTTGGTTCTAAAAAGACACAAAAAGTAAATTATTATATTAGTCTTTTAATAGCACATTTAGACATTCAATTAGACTTGTATATAGAGACATTTTTCAAAAATATCATATAAAAAAATTAAATGGACGATTTACTTTTTGTGTCCTATTAAATTGTTGAACGTGTTAGTTTGACAAACTTTGTCCTAACAACTTTATTATAACACCTTTAAAAAGCTAGGATGCATACTTCTTGGATTTATCAACATTTAACTAAGACAACATATGCGAAAATGTTGCTTAAGATACTTTGAGGCAACATACAATCATTTATACGTTGCTTAAGGTCACACTTAGGCAACATAGAACCACATTTTGCCTAAGAAGAAACTTAGGCAACATATAAAAGTCTTTGTTGCCTAAGCTTATCGTAAGCAACATAGACAATTAACAGTTGTTGTCTAAGACAACATTTGGTGTAGTGGTAGAACGTTTATGGATTCTAGAACACGTATTTTGTTGAAGCGTGATGTTAATAAGTACCATGCATTTATCAGACGGATCGTCTATCCGTCTATAAACTCTTGTGATGCCCTCATTTGGCTTTTTCAAAGATCCGCAATCATGAAGATTCTCCGTGCTCCCACTGGCGTTGCCATCCTCACACTTGCCAAACTTTCTTTTTTTTGGATTAGTTAGCAATACATCATTATCTTGCATGAGTTTGTTAACATGGTTTTGGAGGGTGTTGTTTTTGTCCCAAACAATAGTTAGCATCTCCCGTAGCTTCTTGTTCTCCAATCTCATCTGGTTTAGATCATCATTCATCTGCTGATATATATATATATATATATATATATATATATATATATATATATATATATATATATATATATACCATTAGAAGAAGATATAAAATGTTTAAACCCCACACACACACATGTGAAATACAGGGGTCAGGTTCAGAAGAAAACCTCAAAAAAATGGAAAACTGAATAACACTCTGTTAGCCTTTCATTTGGACGGTATGCACTTGTGCATACAAGTGAACACCGTCCAGATGAGATGAAAGGCCACCAAGGTGTTCTTCAGTTTTTCATTTTTTTTTTAGATTTTCCCCTTAACCTTGCTCATGAAATATAATATATATATACACGTTAGATAATATGGATGGAGTTATGGATACTTACTGGGGTATCATCGGTTTTGTGGAAGGGAGTGACGTTAAGATCTATGGCAAGAGATGCATCGAGTACCATTGTTTTTAGGCAAGTCTTATGTTGGTCAAGCGAGTGAAGAATCCATGATTAGGGATTCAAGTTTTTATAATAGAAAGAATAGTAATTAACAAGTCATGGTCATTCTTTTATCTTAATTTTTAGGTTTTTCTGGGGATCGAGATGTGGGTGCAGAAATTTCCAGGAAAGACACCATGGCTTCTCAACAACAAATGGATTAAAAGTCTGCATGGTGGGGGAAAAAATCTGCTGTCCAACTCTTCCCTATCCCAACCATGTCCCACCAATCACATAATGACACCTCATTATTTTATTTAAATAACTAATTAATAAATCAACCCACCATCCATTATAATTGTCAATAAAAAATATAATTAATTCAATCTTGTTCTTCGATTATATCTAAAAATAGTTATGAATTAAAACTTAAAACTATCTTAAATTAGTTTGGAAGAAAATAAAAGGAAAAAATAAAAATCGGAAGAAAAAAAGAAAATCGGGATTAAATAATTAAAGAGAATATCAAATTAATGTGAATGAGAAAATTTTAGAATTAATTAGGTGGTAAGGGTTTAATGAATGTGAGAGAGTGGAGGGTTAACGGAATGGATGGTGGATTGATTTTTAATTAATTATTTAAATAAAATAATGAGGTGTCATTATGTAATTGGTGGGACATCGTTGGGATAGGGAAGGGTTGGACAGCAGATTTTTTCTCCCATGGTGGGTACTTATTTTAGTAAAGATATAGTAATAGATCAATTAAAGATGGTACATACATTATGAGCTTCGACATAAACAACCATCTAATAACTAAAAACAAAATAAGTAGAAATAATCGATCGTGGGTTATCGGTATGAAAAATGTCGTCAAGTTGCAAGGGAGGGGATTTGCGATACATTTCAGAGGTTTAAAACTCCTCGATTTGCATTCAATTTGTGTAAGTACGCACATTCAAAATATGGAAGCTTAAACCTCGTCAGTTTCGTGATCTTTAATTACCAGCATCATGAAATGCAAGTTTTTTTATATATATAGAGTGTCAATAATCAGATGCATATGTACGTTAACGAATGACAAAGAATGTCGTGTCCTTGTTTGTTTTCTAAAGTTGGATCAAGTGATCATCAATATGATATGTTTACAATTGTGTTTGAGTTGTATATATGCAACTTTCATATATAAATTTTAAAAGTTGGTTATATTTGTTTCAAAATTATAATGAATTTCCGGTTGCATACAACAATAAAACTCTAAAGAAAATGCAAGTGTCCTTCTTACGAAAGCGTCATTTTCTATGTCTAACAATCCATCATACGTTTTCTAGATAAAAAATTCAATCGTCATAAACCATGCATTTTCTTCTATTACTTTGTTGATATGGTCAATTGCTTCCTATAAGACCATGAGTACCGCTTCCTATCATACCCTCTAAACCCTGATGTCACCTCAGCGTCACATCAGCTTTTCTCTTTCCTACCCTCCTTACCCTAAAGTGGAGTACCGCTTCCTATCATACCCTCTGAACCCACCCTTTACCCGCGACCCACCTACCCGTCCTACCCGTACCGTCTACCCGTGGTACCCGCGCCCTACCCGATGTGAACCCGCCGTGGTACCCGAAGGTGGTACGCACGGCCTAACACCCGTTGTGGGTGTTTTAACATAGGTTTCTTCTTGGTCTTGGTCTTGAGAAACTTCATTTGTAAGCAATTGACGAAAAGAGTACTCATTGACTTGTACTTGGTACTTTTTCTTTCGATTTGGCCACTACGTTTTATTTGATATCACTACAAAATAAACGACTTTTACCCACAAAACTTATCCAGAGAATTTTTCGTCGGTTATTATCCAGAAAATATCAATGGTTCAGTAGAATCCGATATTTTTCGAGAAAATACCCATGTATCTCCTAGAGAATCTCTAAGTAATTTGTCGCTGATTTGCATTACCCACAAAAAACTTACCCACCAACTTTATTGACGTCATACCCATGGATCACCCAAAAATTTTACCCACAAAAAACTTACCCACCAACTTTAGTGACGTGATACCCATGGATCACCCAAAAAAATTAATCACCAATCGCGTATAAAACCCAAAACAACCGTTTATATATAAAAGTCATATTTGTAGTAGTCGACGGTTTTGTAACAAATCACACTTTAGCGACAGATTTTTCAGGGAAAAGTTCGTTCCATCAGCAAACTTGTCACGATCAATTTACTTATCACATTGAAGCCTAATATATCATATATTAAGGAAAGTATATATAGTGTGTGCAATTAAGTCACAAATTTTACATTAGATCATGCATCAATCTGAGTTTTGCTTTGAACCCGGCCTCACATATATACCATGTCATTGCACTTGGGTCATACGCTTACACTCGGTCCATTTAGATGTGCAAGAAAGTTTAGTATAGTCGAATAACAGGTATCATTGCATCTGATAAGTTAGCAACACATAATAAATACACTCGATTCATATATATTTTCCAAAAGATCCAACAAGTCTTAAGAGGTGTAACGGAGTTTAAGATCATAATAGTTTAGAAATAACGGTTCTCGCGTATATATTTCTGAGGGAATTTATTTATTTATAAAAAATAGATTCCGCCGGAAATAATATCAACAATGTTTCAAAAGTTAAAATATTCTACCGCAATTCTTTTTAAATATTAAAAAGTATTTATTTTTTTCTAAGAACAATTAAAAGTATTAGATTTCGAAACATAAAATTATTGTGGGTAATCCGTCGACAATTTTAATTAATTTTCATTTAATATTAAATAAATAAATAATCTGTCGGAAAACCACCGGAGATTTGCTTGAAATTCGGACGATTTAAAGAAAAATAGCAAAAAGTCTCAAGCGAATTTCCGGCGGAAGTCAAGGTCATATGACTTTTTTTTAATCACGTCCAAAATCCGCTAGATTTACCCTTTTGTCAAGTGGTGTATGGAGTCCAATTTATGGGTATGTAGAGTTATACCGGTTGTTGTATGCACAACCCGACGAATACGAGCATATGATATCATTAGGTTATGTTAAACGTTGAAGAACCATTACCAATCCATTAACATTTGCCATGATGATATATGTGCACAGTTGTATACATGGAAATCGACATGCTTAACTAAAAGTCTAACACAAATCGTATTCCAAAATATTGGAGGTAATGGCATCCGCAAGATCTTCAATGAAATCAGGGTTTCTTCTTAAAGAATTTGCCATTTGTTCAACCAACACCTCATCGAATTTCATCACCTCCATTGGCGAGTTTAACCTTATGTTTCTAGTCTGAATCTCGGGTTCTTTCTCCAGGCTTTCGTGGTTATGCTCTCCTTCATAAATCACAACTAGAAGATGGGCATCATCCACACTTCTTTGTACCTGAAAGAAGTAGCTACACAACGTTTAGCTAGCTGGTTCAATGGTCTTGTTTTCATCCATCTTTATAAACTCAAATACATGCTTTCTAAGTTTAATTTGTAGCTTATTAGAGCATCTCCAACTGCTCCTATAAAATTGAGAAAACTAAACTTTTAATTGTTCTCTAAATTATTACAACAACTTCTTTATATTCTTCTCTAAAATAGAGAAAAATCCAAGTTTAATTAGTGAATTCTCTAAAACTTGGTAAATGAAGAGAGAAATTATTTTTTATTCATTTCCACCAATAAGGTTGAGTTACTATTATTTTTTACAAATTCTTTTTAGAAAATGTATTTGGATGATAAATTTAAGTAATGTTTTAATAATATTATAATGGATGTTGAAATCTCGAAAATAGAAAAACCTGTTGGAGCTAAATGTAAATTTTTTAGAGATTTTTACTTTTGATTCTCATTTTAGAAAAATTATAAAAAATCTATTAGAGATAAGCTAGAAATAATAGATATATGGATCACCTTCTTTTTGACTGGGCAGGATGGTGCAAAGGAGCACTTGTAGTAAGCTCTAGGTGAAGGGTTATCTCTTGTCACTTTCTGCCCATACTTTCTCCACTGATATCCATCCTTTACTACCTAAACATAATTCAACAAAACTATAACTTAATTCCATAATCTACATAAAATTATAGATCCTCACTACAACAAAATGGTGTTTTCACGACGTCCAACTGTCCTTGATCGACTTAATAGAGTACTTAATGGAAATTTGTTTATAGAACCAAATCACAATATATATATTAGTCTTTTTATAGGACATTTAGACTTGTATATATATGATATTTTTCAAAAGTATCATATA
Source organism: Saussurea involucrata (assembly GCA_033807775.1). Classification (NCBI taxonomy): domain Eukaryota; kingdom Viridiplantae; phylum Streptophyta; class Magnoliopsida; order Asterales; family Asteraceae; genus Saussurea; species Saussurea involucrata. The sequence goes on from CM066313.1 coordinate 85,978,030, forward strand.
AAAAAATTAAATGGACGATTTACTTTTTGTGTCCTATATTAAAGTGGTGAACGTGTTAGTTTTGAAAAACTTTGTCCTGATAACTTATTATAACGCCTTTCGTTAGGATATGATGCATACTTCTTGGATTTATGAACTTAAAATATCCCATTAAGCACTCCGTAGAGTGTTCACTACAAAATAAATGACTTTTATCCACAGAATTTACCCAGGGAAACTTCCGTCGGTGATTAGCCAAGAATCACCCAGAAAATATCAATAGAATCCAAAGTTTTTTGAGAAAATACTCATGGATCACCTAGAGAATCACTGGGTAATTGTCACGGATTTGCATTACCCACCAACTTTTGTGACGAGTGATCACCCTTTAATGACAGATTTTCCAGGGAAAAGTTCATAGGTAAAAGTCTATCGTTTAGTAGTGGTTTATGCATTCTAGAACACGTATTTTGTTGAAGCGTGATGTTAAGTACCATGCTTTTATCAGACGGATCATCTATCCGTCTATAAACTCTTGTGATGCCCTCATTTGGCCTTTTCAACGATCCGTGATCATGAAGATTCTCCGTGCTTTCACTAGCGTTGCCCTCCTCACACTCGCCAAACTTTCTTTTATTTGGATTAGTGAGCAATACATCATTATCTTGCATGAGTTTGTTAACATGGTTTTGGAGGGTGTTGTTTTTGTCCCAAACAATTGCTAGCATCTCCCGTAGCTTCTTGTTCTCCAGGCTCATCTGGTTTAGATCATCATTCATCTGCTGATATATATACATATATATATATATATTAATTTACATTAGAAGAAGATATAAAATGTTTAAATCCCCCCCCCCACACACACACACTTACGAGTAAGTGTGAAATATAGGGTCAGGTTCAGAAGAAAACATAAAAAAACGGAAAACTGAAGAACACCATGTTAGCCTTTCATCTGGACGGTATACACTTGTGCATACAAGTAATTTTGTAATATTCACACATGCATAATGCATATTTGCATAAAAACCAAAAAAACAACTTAATTTACTTGTATGTACAAATGCATACCGTCCAGATGAAGAGCCACCAGGGAGTTCTTCAGTTTTCTCTATGAAAATATAATATATATATATATATATATATATACGTTAGATGATATCGATGGAGTTATGTATACTTACTGGGGTATCATCGGTTTTGTGGAAGGGAGTGACGTTAAGATCTATGGGAAGAGATGTATCGAGTACCATTGTTTCTAGCCAAGTCTTTATGCTGGTCAAGCGAGTGAAGAATCCATGATTAGGGATTCAAGTCTTTATAATAGAAAGATAGTAACAAGTCATGGTCATTCTTTTTTCTTAAATTTTAGGTTTTTCTAGGGAGGTGTTCACGGGTGCAGAAATTTCCAAGAAAGACACCATGGTTTCTTATTTATTGTTAGAAAATTAGTTGTTGGATCGCGTACGTATGTATCAATATGTCTTGCCATTATTAGATGTATATATATATATATATATATAGGAATAATAAATTGTAAACCTCTAAATGTGTGTAAACTTTGGATTTCATAGGTTTTCTTAATGAAATTCTTTCATGAAATTGTGTATTTTGATGAAAGTGTTTCATATCATTCATTTCTTGATGAAATTGTTTCATATATTTGTGTTTTTTATGTAAAAACGACAAAGTTTTATCAAACTGAGAAAATATATGAAACAGTTTCATAGGAATGAAAAAAATATATGAAACAACATAAAAACACAAATATATGAAACAATTTCATCAAGAAATAAAAAATATGAAACAATTTTATCAAAATAAACAATTTCATGAAACAATTTTATCAAGAAAACCTATGAAATCCAAAGTTTACACGAAAAAAATTACAAAATAGTGGGTCTCTATATATATATATATATATATATATTACGTAAGACTTAAGATCATATGAGACCAAACTATTTTTGTGAGACCGTGAGACCAACAAATTAACATTAAACCTTTACAACAAAAGACTGTGAAGGTACTGTGATGGTAAACCTTCACAGTGCTTTACTGTAAAGGTTTGCTATTTTTCTTACCTTTACAATGAATCACTATGAAGGTTTAGTGTTAATTTCTTGGTCTCACGGTCTCACGAAAACAGGTTGGTCTCACATGAACCCAACCCTATATAAACTTGGAATCATGTGATTTTGTGAGATCCGTGAGACTATATGTTTATACTTGAAACTTCACAACAAAATACCGTGAAGGTAACTTTCACAGTGTTTCTACTGTGAAGGTTCGATCAGATTTTGTTTTACCTTCATAGTATCTTGTATATTCTTGTTATTAAGTTTTAAGTGTAAAAATGTTGTCTCATTGGTCTCATGAAAACGGGTTGGTCTCACGTGAACCAAACCCGTATTATTATTATATATACATACATAATTATTGAATACCATGGGAGATCTGGAATGCTTTAGAGATTGCTACAAATTTACCTAGTAATATTCAAGAGTTCATTCGATGATAGCTACACTGATAAATTTAATAACTTTTGCCGTCAAAAAAATTTGTAATTTTCGTTTTTACATAGATACCTGTAAAATTATAGCATTAATTAACCATATATATATTTATTGATAACTTTTTTTGTACATATAATCGATTAATTAATTTGCATAAAGAAATTAACACACAGTCCGCTGGCTAACCATAAACGTAATATAGTTAACCTTTACGTTTCTTTGTTTTAGCTACATTTGACATCTCATTATTTCATAATGAGAAAGGCTAGAACACATATAATACGAGACAAAAAATAGTGTTTTAACATTAGCTTTTATGACTTCAAAAAAAGAACTCGGGTTTTCAACTAACATTTATGTTGTTCTTTAGGGGTGCGTTTGGTACGCACAGAGGATAGAACAGGACATAACAGAACATGACAGGACATAGCAGTTGTTCAACGTTTGGTAGACAAAACTGGACAGAACAGAACATATAGCATTAGTAAAATACAATAAATAAAATTTAAAGAATGAATAAGATATAAAATAAAACGTCTATTTGATGTTTTAGAAAATAATTAGATTTTATTTTGAGGTTATATTGGTAAAACATAAGTCTGTTACACCCTGTTCCAGCTTGTTCCATGGGGTACGGTGGGGGTGGAACAGGCCAGTTCCAGCTTGTTCCTGTCTATTCCACATAAAAGTTCTGCCAAACATAAGACAGTGATCTCTGTTTTATTCTGTTCTGTCCTGTCCTGTCCAATATACGGATTTTGGTTTCTCAGTGAACTTATGTAATTAATGATTGTTTAAAACATTATCTTTTAAGTTATTCTATGTTTGAGCAACGAGATGAGTTATAGAAATTTGTACCTAACATAAAAAAGTAGACCACAAATTGTATGACATCAACACCGATGACAACATTTATATGACATAACAAGTTTACATAATATTTTAATTATTCTCAACAACAAATGGATTAAAAGTAAGCATGGTAGGTACTTGAAAGTTTTAGGGTATTTTAATAAAGAAATAATAATAGAGCAAAGAGTGAACATACATTATGAGTTTAATTTCGACCTAAATAACCATCAAATAAGTAAAAAAATGTGTAACTTAAAACAAAATAAATAGAAATAATCGATCGCGGGTAATTGGTTTGAAAAATGTCGTCAAGTTGCAAGGGAGGGGATTTGCGATACATTTCAGAGGTTTAAAACTCCTCGATTTGCATTCAATTTGTATAGGTACGCACATTCAAAATATGGAAGCTTAAACCTTGTCAGTTTCGTGATCTTTAATATTAGCAGCGTATATGAGATGTAAGTTTGTTTTTATATAGAGCGTCAATAATCAGATGCATGTATATTAATTACCGTTAACGAATTACAAAGGAATGCCGTGTCCTTGTCACTAAAAGACAGACAAGCTTTTCCGACGGAAATGGCCATCAGCGGCGGATTTCCGGCGGATAAGACTGCCGAAGAGTCCCGCGCCAGAAAATGATATTTCCAGCGGATTTACAATTTCCGACGGATATTTCCGTCGGTAAAATTTTCAAACCCAACACACTTAATCAGATTTTGTTAATCTGATAAATTAAGTTTCCGACAGAATTTCGACGGATTTTTCTATATCTAACAATCCATCATACGTTTTCTAGATAAAAAATTCAATCATCATAAACCATGCATTTTCTTCTATTACTTTGTTGATATGGTCAATTGCTTCCTATAACACCCGTTGTGGGTGTTTTAACATAGGATTCTTCTTGGTCTTGGTCTTGAGAAACTTCATTTGTAAGCAATTGACGAAAAGAGTACTCATTGACTTGTACTTGGTACTTTTCTTTTGGTTTGGGCACTACGTTTTATTTGATGTCACTACAAAATAAACAACTTTTATCCACAAAACTTATCCAGAGAATTTTTCGTCGGTTATTATCCAGAAAATATCAATGGTTCAGTAGAATCCGATATTTTTTGAGAAAATACCCATGGATCACCCAGAAAATCTCTGGGTTCTCTGTCACTGATTTGCATCACCCACAAAAAACTTACCCACCAACTTTAGTGACGTGATACCCATGGATCACCCAAAAAATTTACTCCCCAACCGCGTATAAAACCCAAAACAACCGTTTATATATAAAAGTCATATTTGTAGTAGTCGACGGTTTTGTAACAAATCACACTTTAGCGACAGGTTTTTCAAGGAAAAGTTCATTCCATCAACAAACTTGTCACGATAAATTTACTTATCACATTGAAGCCTAATATATCATATATTAAGGAAAGTATAGCGTGTGCAATTAAGTCACAAATTTTACATTAGATCATGCATCAATCTGAGTTTTGCTTTGAACTCGACCTCACATATATACTCGGCATGTCATTGCACTTGGGTCATACGCTTACACTCGGTACAATTAGATGTGCAAGAAAGTTTAGTATAGTCGAATAACAGGTATCATTGCATCTGATAAGTTAGCAACACATAATATTTCAACAATTAAGACCCCGTGAAAGGAATTAAGTAAGAAGAGTTAAAACAACTAGTACTATTCACTCAATTCGTATTTTCCAAAAGATCCAACAGGTGTTCAGAGGTTTAACGTAGTTTAAGGTCATAATAGTTTAGGGCATCCACAATGGTAAAGCTTTTAAGAAAGACTTGAAAAAAATAAAAATATATTAAAAATAGGTTGGTCCCACCAACATATACTTTCTCTCTCTTTTGGCTCTTACATTCATTTCTTCAAAGGCTTGAGGAACATTAAGTCTTTGATAAGTAAAGTCATGTTCAAGCCTTTGTCTTTAATGATCAAGTCTTCTTCAAGTCATTTTCAAGCTATCTTCAATCTATCTTCAAACTATCTTCAAATACCATTGGAGATGCTCTTAGAAATAACGGTTAAGGGTATCAACAAGTCTTTGTTATGTTTGAAATTTGTAACCTAATCCTATTTTCTTATTCAAGACATCTTTTATATATTGCTTGATTATATGCATCGTTAAAAAAGGATAAAGCTTGACCAAAACACACACACACATATATATATATATATATATATATAAAGCCATTTTGATAAATAATGGAAGTTCTTTGACGAGGTCAAATGTGATGATGAAAGTATTTAAGGGAATTTAATTAAAATATTCAAATTTTGACTTTGAGTTATCAAAATGCTCATTTCTCTCTCGAATTTACCAAAATACCCATAAAATCCGTGATTAATCCCGCGATCGCGGGATAGGGCACACGTGGCCCGCGGCTTTGGCCAAAACGCCCCGCTATACCCCCCCCCCCCCCCAACTATCCCCGCGTCTACACTTTTGGTCCCTCCCCGCGATGGGTCCTGCGATCTGACAAAAAAATGCAATTTTGGTACTTTTTCACGATTTTTTGCATGCTTTTACTGTTTTTTTCCACAATTATTGTACTTGGAAGACCAATTTGTGGTTGAAATTCACTGGCTTTTTTATCAATATTGAATCATTGTACTTGGGGAAGACCAATTTGTGGTTGCAATTCATGTTCCTCAATGAGATTTCATCCATAAATATCGGTAGAATGCAATCCATAATTCACACCAATTCCATCCTTCATTCTTGCTTTCTTGCTTTCTTTCTTCAGTATTTTGTTTTTGAGATACTACTGAAAAAATGAGTTCATCTATTGCAAAAGCTAAGTTATTTTTATGTTACGACGGTGAATGGGTGCAAGACAACAATGAGTGGAATTTCCTTTATAAATCTAAGCATGGTGTAAAATTGCCAGTGTTGATCCAAACCCTCAGTGATTTGATAATGACCCTATCTTAAATACTTAGTGAAAATTGTAAGTAAACAATATGTATCAGAGTTTCACTATCGCTGATAAGTACTAAGATCTTACAGTACTGCTGATAGGAACTCTCGCACTTTTAGATTAAACATTCAGCGAACACTGTTCACCATATCGCTGAGTCTGTTCAGTCCTTATGGTGATCGCTGATAAGTTAGTTGTTTACTTATGATCCCTGAAGACAAGATTCACGTCAACAAAGGTTCTACGCTGAAGTCGAAGATCAAGCTCAAGAACCAGCGACAAGTCTCCTAATGAACTGATGCGGATCAGCGAAGACTCAGATTTGTCCACTCAACGTGAAGTATCAAGTACAAGACTTCAGCTATCGCTGAACTTTATCATTCGCTGAATAGTAAATGATAATCGCTGAATCAACGAAAGCTGATCATGAAGTCCTCCGTACAAAGTACTTTTGTCTTAACCTCCCTTGCACGCCACCGTACGAAATGTCAGAAAAGAACCTCCGAAAATCTGAAATCGTACAACCACTCTAATACTACACTGTTCATTCATGCGGCTACTAAGGTTGTCAAACAAAGGTCAATGACATGCAACCAATCCGCTGATGACACGTGTAAAGTGTATACTGAATTGCATTAAATGCATGCAGTATATAAAGAGATGAACTCACCTCATTTGAAGTAACTTGCTAACTCTGGACAAGTTCAAATCTCTCTCAAGATAGGATTTTATTAGTAATCTCCATATCTTTCTTAGTGCAAGAAAACTTAGTGTTCCAACTTGTTTAGATTTAGGTTTATCCTTAATCTTGTTTCCGCAACAAGCTGTAAATTGTTAATGATTTATCAATAAACAATTTAGAAAAGTAAAATAGTGTGTTTGTATTCAACCCCCCCTTCTACAAACTTGTTTAAGCCTTTCGGGACCAACAAGTGGTATCAGAGCAGATTTGTTTAATCTCATAAACAAGATCTAATCTAAGATATTTCTCTTCCTTGCTATTATCTGAAAATGGCCAACTCAAACACAAACACTCACTATATTGACAATGGTTCTCTTGCAAAACCCCCTAGATTTTCCAGAGACAACTTCAACTTATGGAAAAATAGGATGACACTCTTCTTAGAAGGTGTAGACCCTACTATACCTTACTATCTTGAAAACGGTCCACACATCCCTGTAACGATTGATCCTGCCGTTCCAGCCACTGCAACTAGAGCTGCTATTCCAGAAAGGCTGATTCCAAAGGAAATCCATCATTGGACCGATGAAGACAAGAAGAAAGTGGCTATAGATACAAAAGCCAGATCCATACTATCCATGGCCCTTCCTGACGAAGTCTACCATTCCGTCATGAACCTGAAATCCTCAAAAGCCATGTGGGACACAATATGTGTTCAGTATGAAGGAACGTCTGAAGTCCAGGATTCAAGAAAGATCAACCTGGTAAGACAATACGAAAGTTTCATCTCTGGTAAGAATGAAACTCTCTCTGAAGTACATCAACGTTTTAATTGCTTAATTATAGATCTTAAAACGGTTGGTAAGGAATATTCTAACTTTGATGTTCTGACAAAGTTTTTAGAATGTTTACCTGAAAGCTGGGACAATTATTCCATGTGTCTCAAGCTGTCAAAAGATCTAAGATCAATGACACTTGCTACCTTATATGGCACATTGCTGAATCATGAGCAATCTAGCCATCTTAAGAAGAATCTTGTAAAAGATTCCAAAAGCACCCCTGTTGCTTTAATCTCAGAGGAACCCTCTACTCAGCGACCCGTGGTCACTATCACTGAGTTAGAAAGTAACTCTGAAAGGTCATCAGATTCTGATTCTTCAGATGATGAATCCTTGGCTCTCCTAACTAAAAAGTTCAGGAGATTCGCCAAGAAGAAAATGTTTAGAAAGAACAAAACTCTTTCTATAGCTGACAAGCCTAAGTCATCAGCTTTTGTTGATAAGGCTACTGCTACTTGTTTTAACTGCGAAAAGACAGGTCATTTCGCTAACGAGTGCAGGTCAAAGAAAATCATGAGACCTTCAGCTTTTACAAAGAAATCCTTTGTTCCAAGGAATAAAGACGACAAATACTTAAAGCTGAAGGAGAAGTATGCAAAGCTGAAAAGCTTTAAGAAGAAGGGAAAAGGCCTGATGGCTGACTATGATTGGGCTGCTTCTGATGAAGAAGCCTCATCATCTGATTCTGAAGATGATGAAGCAAATCAATGTCTCATGGCCAAGATTGAAGAAGAGGAAGAAAGTTCAGACATTCCCTCCACTTCAACATCTGCCATTCAGGTATCACCTTCCTTCTTTACCAATATTGTAAATATTGATGAAGCTGATAGTCTCCGTAAAATCGAACTACTGACTAGAAGTTTATACGAAGCCATGAACGGCAAAGCTGTGGTTGAAAACCAAAATCTTGATCTCGCTGAAAAGCTTAAAAATTGCCACCTTCAAATAGAAAAGCTTTCTAAATTTGAAGAAGATTTTAAAGATCAAGTCCATTTAAATCAGCTAGTCAAAATCGAACGAGCGGAAGCTATCGCTGCTTTAAAAGCTGAACAAGCTACTGTTGAAGGATGGTGTAATTCTTCAACAAAGATCACTGAGATAATTAAGGCTCAGATTCCTCTGAGTGATAAACGTGGTTTGGGTTATAAATATGATACTCCAATACCAACCACTGAACGTTCAATGCTTAAATTTGGAACGTTCGTATCCTCAGTAGCTGACACTTCTTCATCTCAGTACTCCTCGTCGGTTACACCAATCCCTGAGGAAACTCCTACCTCCTCAAAAGGCAAGGAGAAAATGGTTTATTCAAAACCTACCTCTGTCTCTAAAGATAAAGGTAAAGGAATTGTAATTTATCAAAATCCTCAGAAGGGTACTTTAGTACCTAAGCTGAATGCTTCCAAAGCCTTAGTGATTCATTCATCTGGTTCTAGAAATCAGACCTCTGGATCAGTTCAGCGACCTACTCCTAGACTCAGAGTAGATGTCCTTGGTAAGAAATCTGAAGAACTGAATGTTCGTCCTATTTCAAAAACCAATAGTGTACTTGGTGCTGGCACTTCTAATTCCAAATTAAAAGCTCAGCACTCAAGTGGTCCTAGAACTAATTTTAGTTATAGGAAATGTTATCACTGTGGACTTACCGATCATATTGCAAGTAAGTGTCCCACAACCACCAAAGCTGATAAGATAGCTAAGGTGAAGATAGCACCCAAGAAGACCAAACCAGTTGCAAGTCAGGTCAAGGTGACTCCTACCGCTGAGGTCAAGAAATTGACCAAAGTGAAGAAAGACAAAGCTGAATCTTCAAATGCTGCGAAGACTGCTGAACCCATTCCAACCTCTTCCACTGACAAACACGTATACATGACGAAGTGGGTACCCAAGCAAAACTAATCTTCCTCTGTATTGCAGGTTAAGAAGGGTATCTGGTATCTCGATAGCGGATGCTCTAGACACATGACTGGAAAGAAAAGCCTGCTCGCTGAATACAAGGAAGAGAAGGGTCCCTCTGTGACTTTCGGTGGAAATGGAAAAGGACACACCCGAGGGTATGGTGTACTTTCAAATGGTACAACATCCTTCAGAAGAGTCGCATATGTTGAAGGGCTGAAGCATAATCTTCTGAGCATCAGTCAGCTTTGCGACATGGATAACAAAGTGATTTTCACAAAGGAATCCTGCTTTGTCTCTGACAAAAAGGAGAAGATAGCTCTCAGCGGTTATCGTTTGGAAAATATTTACGTTATAAACATGGACTCAACAACCACTGAGAACTCCTGTTTCTTCTCAAAGGCATCTTCTGATGTCAACTGGCTATGGCACAAGAGGCTTTCACATCTCAACTTCAAGACACTGAATACTCTTTCATCCAAAGAGTTAGTCACTGGTCTACCTCAACATTCATACGCCAAAGAATCCTTATGTTCAGCGTGTGAAAAAGGGAAGCAGACCAAGGCAAGCTTTAAGTCCAAGCAAGTTTCCTCAGTGTCATCTCCTCTTCAACTACTCCATATGGATTTGTTTGGCCCCGTTAACAAACAATCCATCGCTGGAAAGAAATATACGCTGGTCATAGTTGATGAATTCTCTCGTTACACATGGGTAATGTTTCTCCGTTCTAAGAGTGACACCCCTGAAGAACTCATCACCTTTGTTCGGAAGATGGAAACTCTGAACAATATGACTGTTCGCTCAATAAGGAGTGATCATGGAACTGAATTCAAAAACAGTTCTCTTGATTCCTTCCTTGAAAGCAAGGGTATTTCTCACAACTTTTCGTCAGTGAGAACACCACAACAAAACGGAGTCACTGAAAGAAGAAATAGAACAATTATTGAAGCTGCACGTTCAATGCTCAGCGATTCTCACCTGCCTACTCAGTTTTGGGCAGAAGCTGTCAACACGGCTTGTTTTACGCAAAACAGGTCGCTGATAGTCAAAAGATTCAAAAAGACAGCCTATGAACTTTTTCATGGGAGAAAGCCTTCAATCAGCTTTCTTCACATCTTTGGTTGTCAGTGTTTCATACTGAACAACAGAGATGCCCTTGGAAAGTTTGATCCTAAGGCTGATGATGGAATCTTTCTTGGATACTCCTCAGTTTCCAAAGCCTTCAGAGTCTTCAACCGAAGAAGACAAACTGTAGAAGAAACTATTCACGTCACGTTTGACGAATCCCGTTCAGCGAACTCTAAACCGAACGCTGATACAGAAGAACTGAATCAATGGATGTTTTCTCATCTTGGTGATTCAGAAGATGTTCCCACTACTCATGCTCATACAACTGAAAATGATGGTCCTACTATCATTCCCAATATGCAGAATAGTGAAGCTGAAACATCTTGGGTCTCAGCTGTTCCTATAAACACTATACCCGCAGTTGATCCAAATGTCTCAGAAATTCCATCTTTTTCTCAGCAATCAGTGAATGAAGTGACAAATGCAAGAATTCCTCTCTTAGCTGATTATCCAGAAGTAGCTGAAGCCTCATCTTCAGTTTCTCCAGTTCAGACTGAGTCAGCGACGCATGCTCCGGCTCAGCGATGGACTGTAAATCACCCAATCGATCAAATTCTTGGTGATCCCAACGCTGGTATTCAGACTCGTAGAAGTGCAGGTAATATTTGTTTATTTGTTAACTTTATTTCTCTAACTGAACCAAAGAAAATAGATGATGCCCTCAGAGATCCAAACTGGGTCAGCGCTATGCAAGAAGAGCTGACTGAATTCGAAAGAAACAAAGTTTGGAAACTTGTTCGGAGACCAACTGACAAAACAGTGATAGGCACTAAGTGGGTCTATCGAAACAAGTTGGACGAACATGGTACTGTAACTCGCAACAAAGCTCGTCTTGTTGCTCAGGGATACAGACAAGAGGAAGGTATAGATTATGACGAAACCTTTGCTCCAGTAGCAAGACTTGAATCTATTCGTCTTTTCTTAGCATATGCTGTACACAAAAACTTCACTGTACATCAAATGGATGTTAAGTCAGCGTTTCTAAATGGAAAGCTGAATGAAGAAGTTTATGTGGAACAACCTCCAGGATTCTCAGATCCTAAGCGTCCAGGTTATGTTTATAAGCTGGATAAGGCACTTTATGGCTTGAAGCAAGCTCCTCGTGCATGGTATGACACTCTTTCTACTTATCTCCACCTTGAAAAATTTGAGAGAGGTAAGATTGACAAAACTTTGTTTTTTAGAAAAATAAAAGGTCATATCATTTTAGTTCAAATATATGTTGATGACATTATATTTGGTTCTACTAACCCTGAGCTTTGTACTCGTTTCGCTGATAGAATGAAAGATGAATATAAAATGAGTATGATGGGTGAACTAACATATTTCCTTGGTCTTCAGATTAAGCAAACTGAAAAAGGAACTTTTATAAATCAGGGAAAGTATGTTAAAGATATGCTGAAGAAATTCGACTTAACTGAAAGTTCAGCTATGAAAACCCCTATGGCACCACCGCTGATACTTGATAAGGACACAAAGGGTGTTCCTGTCAATGTCACGCTGTACCGTGGGATGATCGGCTCACTACTATATCTTACAGCTAGCCGACCCGATATTATGTTTGCAACATGTCTGTGCGCACGATATCAAGCTGAACCTAAGATATCTCATATGAAAGCTGTAAAGCGAATCTTTCGATATCTTAAGGGTACAGCGAATCTAGGTCTTTGGTATCCCAAAGATTCAGGATTCGATCTAACCGCCTATTCAGACAGTGATTTTGCAGGTTGCAAAATGGATAGGAAAAGCACCACAGGTGGATGTCAGCTCCTGGGTGGAAAGCTGGTAAGTTGGACAAGTAAGAAGCAAAACCCAGTGTCCACTTCCACAGCTGAAGCTGAGTATGTAGCCGCTGGAAGCTGCTGTTCTCAAGTCTTGTGGATGAGAAATCAACTACTAGACTATGATCTTCAGCTCTCCAAAATTCCAATCTATTGCGACAGCACAAGTGCCATCGCTATAGCAAACAATCCAGTGCTACACTCAAAGACAAAACACATAGAAATCAGATATCATTTTATCAGAGATCATGTGATGAATGGTGATATAGAACTTCATTTTATCCCAACTGATTATCAGTTAGCTGATTTGTTTACCAAACCTCTTGATGAGACCAGATTCAACTTTCTCATCAGCGAGCTTGGAATGCTGAACTTTGAAGGATAAATCTTCAGCGGTTCACATTTAATCAGCGATACGTTTATACATTCTTGTATAGGCTCTGGATAAAATAAACTTCTACAATCCATTTCATCATCTTCTCTCTGAATAAATTGGGTTAAACTGATATCAAGGTATGTTTTCTCTGACAAAACGCATGAAAATGCAAGATTTCAAATTCTTTCATCGCTGAATATCTCTTCCTTAACAGCGATATTTTTGAAATTTCTTAAAACCCTCACTGATATTTCTATTCAGTGCTTCATATTTTCCAAAGAGTCCCTGAGTTTTTCTTTCAAAACCTCAGAGACAACGAAAGAATGTGAAAGGACAGTTGTGACGTCATTGCAACGGATAACACCAGGCACGCTCTTTTTCTGACACACGTTTGCACGTTTCGTTGTCTATCCAATCAAATGCAAACACGTGTCCGTGTCATGATGAAAAACTTTCCCGCTCAAGTTTTTTCTCTCTCTACTCTCTTCCTATATAAACACTCTCAAAGTTTATATTTGTCTTTTACGCGAGTCAATCTTTCTCCGCAAGAAAAGAACACTGTCGCATTTTGTGCTCTCAATCTTCAAGAACTGTTCATCATCTTCTTCTTCGAACTCAAGGTTAATATGTTCTTATCTATTATCAAATGCGAATAACTTGTTTTCGATCTTATCATTGTTTTACACAAGATCAAACAAAAGAACTCAAAAATAAAATCATTTTCTTTCATGGTTTTATAAACATAACCATTTCATGGTTGTTCTTCAAGTTTTAAATCTAAAATCTTAAACTTGTTCTTCTTTCGTATCCATTTTTTTAAACTGGAATACAAAGCTTATAGGTGTTATATTCGTTTTTTTTAAAAACAAGAAAAACCCTAATCTTCATTAAGACTTTTTGTCTGAATGAAATGGACAAAATTCGAAAAATCTTAATGGAAATTTTCTTTCCACATTAAGATATTTCTTATTTGTTAACATCTTTGGTTGAACTGATAATACAGTGAAATGGCAACTTCAAAGCTGAATGTTACCGTTGAGTCCATCTCCGCTGATTCTGAGGAACTGGAAATCACCAAAGCTCCTCAGGTTAAGTTTGAGCTGGATCAACTAGACTGGACAAAGGCAAACAACCTCTCAGCGCTTCTCGAGTTTCCTCCTCGGAAGCAAGTATCCCATCTAGACGACGCTGTAAATTTTTTGAAGAATAGCCCCATCTACACAGCACTGACAATCACACCTCTTGCCAGTCAGCGTCTATTATCCCAATTCTGGTACTCTGCCAGACACACCGACCTACCCTCAGCCAAAGATCCATCTAAAACCATCGACTGCATACTCAGCGATACTGAGTATGGCACCATCAAGATAACCCCCGCAATAATCCGCAAAGCTCTGAAATTCCCTAACGCTACCTCAGAAAATCCATTCATTCCATTTCCTGACCACAAGAAGCACGCTGACAGGGAAGAAATCATTGCTTTCCTTGATGCGATGGGTTACATCTGGGAGACTGGAAGAGACAAGCTACCTGAGAAGAAGCTGACGCTGATAAAGAAATCCAAGATGCCCAGCGAGATGAACTTCATCTTCGCTCACCTGATCAGCTGCATGACAGCGAAATCCGGATCTTCTGATCAAGCCGCTCAACCTCAGCAGGCCATGGGTTACGCACTGCTGAAAGGTCTCAACATTGACTGGGCCTCCATCATCTATGAAGACCTCATTCAACGTGTTGATTCTGCCGCTGACCGACCAGCATGGGTTCCTTACCCACGATTCATCAGCGCCATCTTTCAATATGGCCTGAAAGACAGCTATCCTGAAGAGGGTGATCTGAAACTCTCTCAGATTGGCCCTAAAGTTCTCGACTTCAAGCCTGTCGCCAACGAGGTACGTCTCTCTACCCTTCTCACTCTACTTAATTCTCCACTTTCTGTGGCACCTTCAGCGACTATACCCCTCGCTGATTCCCAGGCCACAAAATCCATTCCTTCTAAGAAAAGGAAACAATCTCTTACCCCTCTTGATTCCAAAAGGATCAAGAAAACCAAGGAGCAACCCCAGCAACTCCATGCTGAAGACTCCTCAGCTCATTCTGAAGAGCTGAAGGAAAGTTCCATGGTACGCTCTGCCACACCAATTCAAGCCATCCCTTCTAAACCTACTTCAGCGTCCTTAAACGCTGAGGTTAGAACTTTGGAATCTACCCAACCTTCTTCAGTCTCTCAAAAGACTGATGAAGTACTTCTCAGCGAATCCAACGCTGAACTTGCAACCCAACCCCAATTCTTATCCTTCGCTCCTCCCTCTAATTCTTTGGACACTCCTCCAGTCAAAACTGGAGATGCCATCATTCAAGAAGCCGTTGAAGCTTCTCAGCGAATGACGACGAAAGGACCTGCAGAGATCTCCATCCCTCACGGAACTTTTGAGGGAGATATGGAACACTATGGAGGGACTCGAAACTTTGATGAGTTCGTCAACGCTCCTGCAGGTACAGATCCCACCTTAAACACTGTAACTAAACCTGAAACTTCTGAGCTTTCCTTTGTTCACAAGTACTTATATGTTACAGGTCCTTATTTGGGAGACATCAACCAGTCTCTGAAGTCTATGGAGATGAAACTTACGGATCTCACCACCGGTCTATCAAATAACTCTACAGCTGTAACAAACGCTGGAGAGAATCTGACGAAGCTGACTACTGTGGTGGAAAAGAAGGCCTCCTCTGATGACATCAAAGACCTTGATAAAACTCTCGCCGACTTTGCCAAAGTGCTCTCCGACATCTACACTGACTACACCAACCTCAAATCATCAGTTTCCACCATTTCCAGCGAGGTTACAACGCTGAAGAAATCGGTTGGTACACTCGAAGGTGATATGTCAGTGGTCAAGACCGACTTGGGCTCAGTGAAGACCGATCTTAGTTCTGTCAAGACAATGATCGAGACGCTGGTGAACAAGGCAAATAATCCAGCTCCTGCTCCGGCCCCTGCACCTATTTTGGACTCATTCACCGCAGAGGATCGCCAAGAGCTGAAGAAAATCACGCCTGCTATTTCTGGCCTAGAAGACAGAATAGCTAAGCTTGAAGGTTGTGTGAAAGTCTCTGGCCCGGAAGACAGAGACAACACCAATGCTGAGTCTACCCATTCCTCCCCCGCCCATCATGAGAAAGAGGGGGAGAAGAGCGCTGAACAGGAGAAGAGCGCTGAAGATCAAAATAAGAGCGCTGAAGACCTTTCCCATGATGAATCTATCAGGGGAGAGGGTAATGAAGATCGGATTACTGGACCTCAGGGAGATGAAAACCCTGAGGGAACCGAGAACCTCGCCTCTGTATCTGAGGGGGAGCAACTCGAAGAAGATGCTGATGAATCCGAAGCAGAAGAAGACGAAGACGTCGACATCCCTGAAGCTGAACCATCCTCCTCTCCAAGGAACGATGATGATGATGATGAAGATGACGATGATTTCTTTGTTGTCAAACCTGCTCCTCGAACCAAAGCTCTTAAAGGTATTTCAATAAAAGAACCTTCAGGGGAGAAGACAAAGACAAAGCACTCAGCCTCTGGCGCTGAGAAAAGCAAAGACAAAGGCATCGCTGAAGATGATAATCTGGCGATCCTACTCGCAAAGCCGATTTGTCAGGTACACTAAACTTATTTTTCCTTCCCTGATCATCTCTGAAAAATCAGTTATCCATTCCACAAACACCATACACATCCACATTTTTTTTCTATCTTTTCTACCCAAGTTCTTCTACCCAGTTCTTATTTGTAAGATCGCTGCGTTTCAGCTAGTCCTCTCCCCTGTTTGAGGATATCGCTGAAAGATCTTCTATTGCGACTTCACCAATAATTCCAGCTACCGCTGAAGACATAATCCCAGTCTTAGATTTAAACTCTGAGACTGATGAATCAGAAGAACAACCTCTCTCGCACAGAAACAGACCTTCCTCAGGTTCTCAAAAGCTGAGTGAAGAAGATCAAAAGAGGAGAGAAGAAATGATAAAGCGATTCGAGGATCAGCGAATCATCCTAAAGCGCGATCAACTACCTTCAGTTCCTCCTAAGTTCAGAATCTCTAAAGCTGAATACCAGGATCATCTCAGAGCTGAACGCCTCATCGCTGAAAGGAAGGAAGCTGAAGATAAAGACAGAGAATACGCCATCAAGCTCACTCAAGAATCTGTCAAAGACCCCAAGCTGAAGCGTATTCCCATTCAAATCCAACGAAAGCTTTGGGAACAAGCCCAGAAGATCGTGGAAAAGAAAGCTGAAGTTTCTCAGACCACCCTGATCTGGTGTAAAGAGAAAATCCACTTCAGATATCGTCCAGCGAAGATCAACAAGGTATTCATCTCTGGAAGAACCTCCATCGGAGTACCTATTGTTGACATCAAACTGTTCAGAGAAGATGGCTCATCTGAAACCTTTCGTGCTGACACTGTAAAAAGGTATGGTCTCTCTGAATGGCTGGAGATGAGGTTAGCTATCCAACCATCAAAATCTAAGTACAAGGATCATTTCGAAAAGCTGATAAACAGACAGATCGATTTGATATCTTCTTGTGTGGATATTCCTCCTGTTCCTGATCTAAAGCCGAAAAGAAAAAGGAGCTCACCAAAGAAGAAACGTCAAGATTCAAACTCAGGTCCTGTCATACGAAATGAAACTGGAATTGGTTTCTCTCGCGCTGAAGTACTTGGTCCTGATCCTGATCTATCTGCCCTTGACATCTCTTTGCCACCATGTGAACTTTTCGTCCCTGGTAAAGTCATCAGTAATCCTTATGGAATATTCTTTCTTGACTACGACGGACGTAAATGCTTTCAACGGATCGCTGAGCTTCCAATCACTCCAATCGAACAGCTCAAAGATCTCATCTACTGGTGCGACTTCAGAAAAGACATTCAGGCACGACACCTAAAACCCTTGATTTTTGAAGCTGCTCTGAAGCTAAAGAATAAAGGAGAAAAGGTTCCTGACTGGATGATTCCAACTGAAAAGACAACCCTTGATGAACTTCTCATTAAGGAAGAACCCTTTGAAGGCTGACAACAATCACCATTTTCTCTATTGTATCAGTCATCCTTCAGTACTTGTAATTTATTTCGCTTGTACTTGTAATCTTTCTTATTCATATTGTAACCTGATTCAAAGATTTAAAGAAAGATTTCAGCGAATGTACTTTACTCCATCAGTACTGAAAAGATCCCAGAAAACAGTAAAAGGGACAAATATTTTATGAGTTCTTTTTATCCTTATGTTTTTCATTAAATAGCAATTTTCTTTGTTGTTATGTCATAATCAAATAGGGGGAGATTGTTGATCCAAACCCTCAGTGATTTGATAATGACCCTATCTTAAATACTTAGTGAAAATTGTAAGTAAACAATATGTATCAGAGTTTCACTATCGCTGATAAGTACTAAGATCTTACAGTACTGCTGATAGGAACTCTCGCACTTTTAGATTAAACATTCAGCGAACACTGTTCACCATATCGCTGAGTCTGTTCAGTCCTTATGGTGATCGCTGATAAGTTAGTTGTTTACTTATGATCCCTGAAGACAAGATTCACGTCAACAAAGGTTCTACGCTGAAGTCGAAGATCAAGCTCAAGAACCAGCGACAAGTCTCCTAATGAACTGATGCGGATCAGCGAAGACTCAGATTTGTCCACTCAACGTGAAGTATCAAGTACAAGACTTCAGCTATC
Organism: Saussurea involucrata; assembly: GCA_033807775.1. Taxonomy (NCBI): domain Eukaryota; kingdom Viridiplantae; phylum Streptophyta; class Magnoliopsida; order Asterales; family Asteraceae; genus Saussurea; species Saussurea involucrata. Next base: position 85,996,754 of record CM066313.1, read on the forward strand.
GCTGAACTTTATCATTCGCTGAATAGTAAATGATAATCGCTGAATCAACAAAAGCTGATCATGAAGTCCTCCGTACAAAGTACTTTTGTCTTAACCTCCCTTGCACGCCACCGTACGAAATGTCAGAAAAGAACCTCCGAAAATCTGAAATCGTACAACCACTCTAATACTACACTGTTCATTCATGCGGCTACTAAGGTTGTTAAACAAAGGTCAATGACATGCAACCAATCCGCTGATGACACGTGTAAAGTGTATACTGAATTGCATTAAATGCATGCAGTATATAAAGAGATGAACTCACTTCATTTGAAGTAACTTGCTAACTCTGGACAAGTTCAAATCTCTCTCAAGATAGGATTTTATTAGTAATCTCCATATCTTTCTTAGTGCAAGAAAACTTAGTGTTCCAACTTGTTTAGATTTAGGTTTATCCTTAATCTTGTTTCCGCAACAAGCTGTAAATTGTTAATGATTTATCAATAAACAATTTAGAAAAGTAAAATAGTGTGTTTGTATTCAACCCCCCCCCCCCCCCTTCTACAAACTTGTTTAAGCCTTTCGGGACCAACAGCCAGTAAACTTGGCTTATCAGAAGTTTGTTGCATACGCCATGCAAAAATGTGAAATCGACCCTTCGGCTGTTTGCAAGTTAGTGTTCAAGAATGGTGATGGGTCATTTGTGGAGTTATGCAATGATGGGGATATCTCTGGTTTTATGCACTTTGCAGCCGAATCAGAAAGACCTACATTACTTTATGTGTATGTCGAATCCTCGGTGTGCAACGAAGATGATGACGAAGGTGATGACGACGCTGATGACGACTGTATTCCTGATTATGTTCCGGAGACGCAACAACAACAACCACAAGAAGGACGCTGTGCTGGAGTTGCTGATGACGAAACCTATGTTTTCAAAACGGGTAATGCTGATATAGACAGATCAGATACCGATAGTGATGATCACGAAGAATATACCCCTAGTAATAAATCATTTAGTTAGTTAAATGACTATTTTGATATGCCCCCTATTCTTCCAGACCAGAATACCCATACACAAACCTACGAACCTGCACCTTATAATCGCAGTTTAAGGTTAGAAGTAGGTCAAGTATTTGATTCGAAGGATCACTTGGCAAGTCAGGTCGGACTTAAGTTCATGAAAGAGGGTTTCGAAAGTCACACGCCCAGATCCGACAAAGGCAGATACGTAGTTGAATGTGCGAGAGAAAACTGTAATTGGAGGATGTACGCGAGGCCCGCGAGAGAGAAAGGAGGGGCGTTACTTATTAGAAAGTTGGACGACGTACACACTTGTACGAGGACGCAACTGAATCCCAACCACAAACAAGCCACCAAAAGGACTTTGGGTGCGATACTGAAAGGCAAATTTCTTGATGCTAGCAGGTCATTGCGTCCAAAGGACATCATGGACGATGTACACCAGCAGTTCGGCGTCACGATTGGTTGCCACCAAGCTTGGCGTGCGCGATGCAGGACACTGCTATTGGTGAGAGGCACGTTCGAGGAGTCGTATGAACGACTCCCATCAAATTTATATAATTTACGGCTGCATAATCCAGGTATCGTCACCCAGATAAGGACCGATTCACATGGACGGTTTGATATGTGCTTCGTTGCCCTTGGACCCTGGGTATGTATTTTAACACGTCATATGTTTTCACATTATAAACTATAACATTTACAAAGCGAAACCACCTACGTTTTTGCAGATCCGCACATTTCTGGCAAATCTGCGTCGTGTCCTGGTAATAGACGTTGCCCATTTAAAGGGCCCTTACTTGGGTATGATGTTCCTGGCGGTTGCCATGGACGAAGATAACTCCATTGTTCCAGTAGCTTTCGGAGTAGGCAAGTCCGAAACCGGGGACGAGTGGATTTGGTTTCTGTCCATGTTGAGAAAACCTATCAGAGACCCGCAAGGGTTGGTGTTTATGTCCGACAGGGCTCCTTCCATAAGCGCCGCAATCTCTGCCATGTATCCAAACGCCCCTCACGCCTATTGTTGTCGACATTTGGAGATGAACGCCAAAACCCAGGACAAACATATTACCACCTACAAGGATGTCTACTAGCAGGCATGCAGAGCATATACGGCTCGGGAGTTTGACCGGTACATGAAACTTCTACGAGTTAGTGCCAAGAAAGCAACCAAAGTCATGGACGATGTTGGACCGGAGAGGTGGTCCGCGGCCCATTTTCCTGCACAACGGTATGACATTCTGACCTCCAATAGTGCAGAGTCGGTGAATGGACTCTCCTGTTTTGCGCATAAATGTCCGATTGTTACTCTTATGGACTACTTTCGGAGATTTCAACAAGAGTGATACCAACAAAGACGCCGAAAAGGAGCTGAGCTGCAAAATAGACTCACACCAGCGGCGGAGGAGATAGTTCTCTTCAGGGCACGTCACGCGTCGACATGGAGGGTAAGCGAAATCGGGTATGGGAGGCACGAGGTTCGGGATAACCATCTTCACGCGACTGTGCATATGACCGACCATGTTTGTTCGTGTTTCCAATGGCAAAAATCTGGGTTACCGTGCGGCAATGCCATCGCTGCGGCAAGACATATGGGTCGTAGAGATTGCAACGACTTGGCTATAAGTTTCTTCACGTCCGAAACTTACCGGAGAACATACGCAGAGGTAATAAATCCAGCTGGACCCCCTGAAGCATGGGTGTATCCACCCGACCCCCTTCCGCCATGCTATCCACCGTTAAACGATAAGAACAGAGCCGGGAGACCGAGAAAGAACGACCGACGTCCATCACGTGGTGAAGGTTCGATACAGCGAAAATGTACTCGGTGCCAATGCGTAGGACATACTCGTGGAGAGTGTCCAAATCCCGCCCCTTCAACCGTGCCAAGGAGTAGACGTTCAGTCAGGCAAGTAAGTAACACGCAAGGCCCATCGGAGCTTGAGCCACATGAAACTATATCATATGATATCGTTGATCTGAACGTTGATTTCCCTTGATTGGGACGATAAATATTGTATGTTTAGTGCGCTTGTTTTGATATATAACATGATTTTATCTACTTTATCGGCCCGTTGTAATTTGTCAAACATAACTTATGTACGTTGATCTGAACATTGATTTCCCTTGATTGGGACCAGTTATCTTTTGAAAGGTACTTGGAACAGAACATGGGATGATGATCATAATGGTAGTAGTCTAAATGGAGACAATAGTAATGGTAGTAGTCTGTTGGGAGCGTGCTTTGAATACACTTAATAGAACCAATAAGCAAGTATACTTATTTAGAACTATGTCGTCTCTCAAGTAATAAAGTGGTGAAATACCGAATATCGTCCCACAGAGATTGGAGTTAAAATTGCCATTAAAGTATGATGAAAGAAATGATTTCAGATGACGATTTGGAAGAAAATATCTTTGGTTGGTTGGTTGATGATTATCACAGATTCTAATTAACAATAATGAAAGAGAAGCAAGGGTGTAAGACTCGTGATGATACGTTAAACCAAATTCCAGTAGACTAATGCTGCAGGGATGCTGCAGCATAACAGTGACAAAAACTAGTTTTATTATCTACTTTGAGACACGTTCCTCTCGGACTCTCACCATCCCATGATTCCAGTAGCAGTCAGCAATCTCATCTCTGAGCAGAACCAAAGGTAAAGGAATGATGGAATGGAGTTCTCAAAGTATACGGCGAAACAAATTCTCTTTGTTAAAAGTTACTCTCTCGATATAACCCCCGTACCTCCTAAGTTTGTGTAATCCTAAGTAGCTTATCTCTAAGTCTACTCCATTTTAACCCTTTGAGAAAAAGATAACTTATCAAGAATGAATCATTTTAGAAAACAAAAGTAACAACTCTCGTTGCCAGTAACTCTCTCGATATTACCCCTAATGTCATCCAAATTGACGTGTTATTCAATGGCCTATCTCTAGGTCCATGACACTTTAACACTATCAAAGTGATCAATTTGTTAAGGGATTGTATTATCTTGATAGAACTTGGGTTGGAATAATAAAACATCATTTTTGCCATTAAAAACGCCTACTTTCCTTTGATTAACATATCACCCTTTGCCTCACACCCAAGCTTTTATGCTTAGCTACTCATGACAATAAATACAAGAAAGCAAAAGTAAAAGACTTGGAATGTAAACATGATGCTTGGTAAGTAAATGACTTGGAAATGTAAATGGCTATAACTAATATGACAAGAAAATAAATTACAAGTAAGTAAAATGACAAGAATGTAAAGCGGAAAATAAATGCAATAATGTAGAGTACTGAAATGAAGTACAGAAAATTAAAGGCGTAAAGTAAATGACAATATTAAAGACGAACAATGGATGTAAAGAAAGCGATCTAAAACAGTCAGCTGGGTGTTCGACGGTTGCTGCAAGCATTCATCTGGGTAGAACAAGATTTGAAGAAAACTTGAAGAACATGAAGAACACTAAGAACAATAAGAACAAGAAGAATATTTCTAGAGAATAAAGGAGAGAATGTGGACTGATTTTAATCAGTTCCAGAGGTATCTTAATAAGCAACCCCAAGCCCTCTATTTATAGTGCCAATAGAGGGGCCAAAGGTGTAACAATTAACTAGCTCCATTAAGTTACATTAACTAAACTAGTCATAAACTAATTAATAAGTACACAAAAGACTTGAATTGTGACTAGAGGGTTTGGCCAGCTGCAGATAATGTAAAGACCAGAGTAACAAAAGAAAATCCATTGGTCAAAAGATTAGCCATTTCCACTCCACTTTAGCCATTTGCCAATTCACCTTCTTAAAAAACGTCAGATTCATGCTCCAGCCATGCTGCAGCACTTGCCTGTGAAAACCAAGGATTTGCAATTTGTACCAAACGTTAGCCATTCACCCTAAATAGTGCAAGTAAATCACAAACCTCAGCTCCAATCTATAAAAAGAGAAAAGAAGTAAAAAGATGACTCAAGTTGGGATTTTAAAACACAAAATTCTATAAAAAGGCTAAAAAGGAAGTGCGTAAATACTCAAAATAGAGCACTTATCACCACCCCAAACTAAGAACTTTGCTTGTCCCCAAGCAATAAAAAGACAAAAGAAAAGACTCAATTTGTTAGAATTTTGCAAGATATGAGCATTAAGTGCAAGTCATGAAATTGGTAATGTCAATTGTGTAAAGCATAACCTTTCATAAATCCAAAGTAACCAAAGAAAACAAAATCTAAGTGCAATTTTCAACCATATGCTAGCATCACATTCTTTTCGTCATGGTCACACATTCATCATCACAAATTACTAAAGCCTTTAGGTGAATTGGGTTTCTCTCTTTTGGCACATCTTTTCTCACCTTAGCCTTTTCACACCCCATGTATCAACATTGAAAATTTTCAAATTTGGCACTTTTTGGCTCTTTTCTTTGTTGAATGCATACACCTACCCCTATGGGGTATTTTGGTGTTTTAAACCACATGGCAATCTATGATTTTGATTTTTGATGAGCTTTGCTCTTGCCAATTTATTTTGCCATTTTTAGGCACCCCCCACCCCAAACTAAAGAATTTGCAATGTCCTCATTGTAAGGGAAAAAGAAGTGTATAGCAAAAGAACAAGGTGGCTGAAAATGTGAAAAAGGAATAAAAGCATAGATCCTTTTTGTGACATGTGATGAATGTGGACTAAATTGTGTCTCAAGCAAGTGTGATTCTAGTTCTAGCATCCATTACTCCTAGAAATGAAACTTGGACTTTTCAGAATTATTCGGGTTATGCCAACAATTATCCATATACCAATCATGTATTTAACGCATGCAAAATAAACCTAATAAGTATAAAAACTTATCCCAGACTCAATTAACTAAAACTAAACAGAACATGGAGCGTAAGGGTGTGATTTAACCTGCCCTACCGGCAGATATGATGACAAGGGTCCGAAGTTCGAGAGCTTCTACGTTAAGAGAAACTATTGAAGAAGCGAAAGTAATAGAAGAAATGTATGTAAAGGACAAAGAAGAGAAAGCACAGGTGGGAGAGAAAAGAAAAGGGGAAGTTCGATCAGGATCATCGTATGTATCAAAGCCCTTTTCTGATGGCCCGCATTTAGAGTCGCGTCAAGAACCGAATTGGTGTTCGAAATGTCGAATTAGGCATTTTGGTCCATGTCAGAGGACCACGTTTGAATGTTATAAGTGTGGGAAGAGTGGGCATTCTATGTATAATTGTCCTATTCGAGGATCTACGTGCTATGAATGCAAACAACCTGGCCATTACCGTCGAGATTGCCCAAAGTTGAAGAAGGAGGGAGATCAAAGTAAGAAAACAAACATCCCAAAGCCGATGGGCCGAGCGTATCACATGACAGCTGAAGAAGTTAATGAATCAAGGGATATTGTTTCTGGTACATTCCTCGTTAACTCCATTCCTACGCACATGTTAACTGTTGGTTATGTCCAAATCATTTGATTTCTAGTTGGTTATATCAGTTACGATTTTGATAAGAGGATAAAGATTTGATAATTATATAATTACTCAAGGAATTTTGCAAAATTTTCAAGTTGGGGAGCGGGTAATGTTGAAAAGATATGAGATTTATTAATGAAGAAATGAGTTCCTATTCTTTCGGGATCTTTGATTGTGATTAAGTGATTGAAGAAAGATCAATTAGAAAGTGATGAATTAATAAGAAGTGGATATGTCAAAGTGCTTATGTGACTTTAGAAACGGAGGAAGTCATGAGGAAGAGATATCCCCATTTGTTTGCTTGGTTTGATTTCGGGGACGAAATAATTTTCAAGTTGGGGAGTATTGTAACATCTCGAATTTTCGTTGTATTAATTTGTGAAGAATATTAACTATAAGGGTTAAGTTTGTAATTTGGTTAAAGTAAAGTTAATTGGAGATATTAACTTGAGGGTTCATTATGTCATTTCTTTAAAGTAGGAGGGTATTTGGGAAATGAATTATGACCCATCTGATTTTAAAAGGATGAGGTGTCACACAATTAGTCATTTAATGACTAATTGTGTGTTTGTGGGAGGATTTCGGTAAGCAGAAAAAGAGATCGAGAGAAAGAACGAAAGGGAGGAAGAAGAGAAAGAAGGATTATTGAAATTGTGGTAAGAAATTCTGTTTTATACCACTGAATTCTTCTTATGGATAGAAATTAAGCTTGCATTTCATCTGTTCAGAAATGGTTTAAGTTGAGAAAGTGAAGTTGGTGAATAGCATAGTGTTCAGAAAACATCCAGGTGAGTTATTCAACTCTCTTTAAAATTAAGCCATTGAAGTTGAAATAGATGGTTAAATATGTGTCTGAATGCTTTAGTATGACTTAATTGATAAATAGTAGGCTTATTTAGGAGTATTTGTGAACTGGATAAATGAAGAAGACGATGAACAGTACTGCGAAAGAGATAAAATTCGCAAGCATGGCTTGCGAATTTTGGAGAAACTCGCAACAGTGGGTTGCGAGAATTAAGAAATTTGCAGCTTTGGCTTGCGAGAATTGAGAAATTCGCAGCTTTGGCTTGCGAAAATTGTAGCTTTTCGCTACAGTGGCGTGCGATTTTTGTGGACTTTCAGTAGCAGTTTGAGGCTTTTATGTGGAATGCAATCTGATATTTATATGCTATTTGTTATATGATTATAACTTAGATTTTGATATGAAAGCCATGTTATGAAAAATTGTAAGGGACTTATTTGTGAGTCCGATCATGTAGTTTACATTTGAGATATTGATCCCCGTACTAAATAGCAAAGAGGGGATAGTTGAGAAGTCGAGGTGTCGAGATTAATATTTTTATAGATGTATATAGAATATGTTACGGGATATAGTATATAGTATTGTATATACTTATGATAGAGTATAATGGATCCATAGGCTCTAGCTTATATGAACACATGGAATTGACGTGAGTAATCGTAATTCCAATGTGTGTATGTTGAATGTGGAATTGACGTGAGTAATCGTAATTTCCATTTATATGAATTAAGGAATTGATGTGAGTAATCATAATTCCTGAGTGTATGTTAAATGTGGAATTGATGTGAGTAATCGTAATTCCTATTTTGCATTTTTGGGAAATCATGGGATTGATGTGAGTAATCGTAATTCCTGATTTCTAAAGAGGAATAAAGATTGACATGAGTAATTGTAATCTCTACTTCCTTTCTAATAAATAGGCATGTGTAATTGCTATTTATTAGATTTGAGCATTGATCTAGAATCTGGGATTGATTCGTAGCTGGCTCTGGTTTGTGGTACTATGACTTACTGAAGGTTAGTCATAGTTTTGAGTTTGGGTAGGTTCCCGTTGTTGAGATTGAGCACGTGTACGGTAAGATGGTTGAGAACATGTTTGATTTATCTATTGATATTTTGATTGTTAAATTTTAATTTGATTTGAATATTCTCACTAGGCGAAAGCCTAATGTTTCAAGTTGAATTTTCTTACCAGGTACAAGTTCCGGGAAGTAAGCGGGGATGTGTGATGAGGACTTTTGGAAAGATTCAAACTTAGAGATGACGGAGGATCTAGCTATTCTTTTGATATTTTTGGGACGAAGGATTAGATAACCTAGTTAATCTGATTATGATGTAATGATTAGATTAAAAGGTTATTTAAGTTAGTTGTTTATTTATATAAAACCTTACTGTTGATTCTCTTGTTATATAAGTTTGACGTTATTTGATCATAACTTGTGAAATTTTAAGGTTTAAATTAGCCCTGTTTTTAGGGTGTTACAATATGGTATCAGAGCAGTAGTTTAAGCGAACTAGGTATGATTTTTGAGATACCCAGACTTAAGTTGTGATGAATTAAGTTATGATCCGTGAGGTATGGGTAGAATTGTTAAGACTGGGTAGTCTTAAGAGTCGACAGAAATACGCGAAGTTAGTACTGTAACGATGGTAATGAGGATTCTCATGTATAATTTGTTCGCAATTTCAATTAGCTACTGTTATTATGAATATATTATTACACAAGCATACTTATTCCTAATTGTTACAGTGACTGATGAGCGATAGAGTATGTTTTGTATGCCTAGTTATGTATGAACCATTACTGATGAGTATTCTTTTGTGCTCATCCAGAACAATGGTAAATACTCCGCCGAGGTCTCCTAATTCTTCTATAAATAGGAATTGGTTAGACGATACGGGAGAAAGACAAACTGGAGTAGGCGGAATTCAGGAGACGCCACCAGATTTTCTTTCTCTTGGAGGAATGCGAAATCGGGTACATAGAGGGGGTACCAGTACTGCCGATCACACACCACCGGATTCAGGCATGGAAGGGCGGATAATGGATAATGTGACCAGATTGATGAATGCATCAATGGAAAGGCAAGCTGAAATGATGAACACCACTATGGGAAGACAAGCGGAGATGTTTATGAAAATGTTTAATGATCGGAATGTGGAACCGAGACGAACAAGGATTGATACCAGTGTGATAAACCCAACTGGTAACACAGGTCCAGAGGTGGAAAGAAGGGTTGATAAGAATTGTTCCTACAAAACCTTTTTGAGCTGTAAACCGCCGGAATTCAAAGGAGAAGATAGCCCAGTAGCCTGTATGAATTGGTTAAGGGAAATTGAACAAGCTTTTCGAGCTTGTGAGTGTTGTGACGAAAAGTCGAAAGTTAGATTTGGGTCGCAAATGCTACGCGGTAACGCATTATCTTGGTGGAACGTGTTATCATCTTCCATGTCAGCTTCAGTTCTGAATGCCATGACTTGGGAACAGTTCAAAGCAAAGATTCTGGAGGAATACTGTAACGAGACGGAAATGGATCGAATCGAGGAAGAATTCCGGAATCTCAAGAAAGGCAATATGACTGTGAGAAAGTATACAAAATCTTTTATGGAAAAACTTAACTTGGTGGGGCATGTGGCTCCAAATGAAAAAGATAAAGTTAAGTCTTATTTGAAGGGTCTACCGGCAGATATGATGACAAGGGTCCGAAGTTCGAGAGATTCTACGTTAAGAGAAACTATTGAAGAAGCGAAAGTAATAGAAGAAATGTATGTAAAGGACAAAGAAGAGAAAGCACAGGTGGGAGAGAAAAGAAAAGGGGAAGTTCGATCGGGATCATCGTATGTATCAAAGCCCTTTTCTGATGGCCCGCATTTAGAGCCGCGTCAAGAACCGAATTGGTGTTCGAAATGTCGAATTAGGCATTTTGGTCCATGTCAGAGGACCACGTTTGAATGTTATAAGTGTGGGAAGAGTGGGCATTCTATGTATAATTGTCCTATTCGAGGATCTACGTGCTATGAATGCAAACAACCTGGCCATTACCGTCGGGATTGCCCAAAGTTGAAGAAGGAGGGAGATCAAAGTAAGAAAACAAACATCCCAAAGCCGATGGGCCGAGCGTATCACATGACAGCTGAAGAAGTTAATGAATCAAGGGATATCGTTTCTGGTACATTCCTCGTTAACTCCATTCCTACGCACATGTTAACTGTTGGTTATGTCCAAATCATTTGATTTCTAGTTGGTTATATCAGTTACGATTTTGATAAGAGGATAAAGATTTGATAATTATATAATTACTCAAGGAATTTTGCAAAATTTTCAAGTTGGGGAGCGGGTAATGTTGAAAAGATATGAGATTTATTAATGAAGAAATGAGTTCCTATTTGTCAGGATCGAATCTTAACAAGACTAAAAATACTTAGAACTCAGAATTAAAGAATCTGCGGAATAGAACTTTAATTCACACAATCAAAGAACAATATATCAGAAAACACACAGCTGTTTGTATTCACTGATTCAACTCACAAGCTTACAACCAAACCTCAATCTTGATGAACAGGCTCAATCAAGACGACTTCTACTTCTCTAGAAATAGGGTTCTAAACCTTGAGGTTAATTCTCTCTAAAACAGAATGTATTCTCAAAAACTCTCGTATATCGCGTATTTCGTATTATTTGAATAGCTATCTATCAACATCTATTTATACTAAATAGTTACAAGATAACTATCAAAAATAAATTGATCTTCTGAATCTTCTTTAAGCATATCTTCATCCATTCCATCTTTATCTCCAAAATCTTCGCATACCAAACTTATCACATCAGCAGTATTAACTTTATTCAGCATGAGCAGTACTAATATTCTCCAGCAGCATTAATTCATTCTAGCAGCATTAACTTGACTCAGCAGTACTAACCTTGCTTCAGCAGTATTAATCTTGACAAGCAGTACTAACCTTGTTCCAGCAGCATTAATGCATCAGCAGTACTAACATTCTTCCAGCAGTATTAACTTTGTCTTGCAGTAGTAATTTTGTTCTGGTAGTACTAACCTTTACTGGCAGTAGTAACTTTGTTCTGGAAGTAGTAATGTTGTTCTGGCAGTATTATCCATACTTAGCAAATCTTCAGTTCCCAACAATCTCCCCCTAACTTGACTTTTAGAAAGAGAAGTCAAGTTCTTCAGATGATGATGCTTCCAAAACTTAATCTTGAACACACAAGTCAGGATTCAATCCCAAACTTTGATTGATGATCCTTCTTACCAGGTATCTTGCCATCTTAGAATCCTTGTTACCCACCAACTTAGTTTTTAGCATTCCTTTCAACCTTGTCATGCTGTGCTTGTATACTTTATCCACCAAATAATACTCATGATATGCATAGTCAAGTGTTATGACATACACACCACAGTTTTCAATAAGCATCCAGTTGGTAACAGTTTGAAATTGCCTTTCTATCAAATACTTAACTGCTTCTGTATTGAACATTAGGCACAAGTATTCAAGTACCATTTTGGTGATGGACATTCCATTCTCAGTCAGCATATTTCCATAAAGCTTCATTCCTACCTTGAACATCTCCTCAATGTCAGATCTAGAGCACATCCTGATAAGTCTTCCCCATGTAGAACTGACCTCAAACTTCCCATCTGCTCTTTTTACTCTAATGTACTCCTTTCTCTGATCTTTCAAAGTATCCCAGAAGATGATCTCAGGAGCCATAGAAGCTAATGGTTTAACTTTGATTGGACTAGTATCAACCACAGCAATATACATATCACATTGAGCATTTGTTGGTGATTGTACATTGCTTGGTTGACCTGATGGAGTTGCCATTTCTTCTTCAGCAACTTTTTGATCAGCTTTCTCTTTCACAACTTCCTCCTTAGCTTCTTCTACAATGGGTTCCACCCTAGGCTTCTTTACAACTTTCTTCTTTGAAGCTATAGACTTTGTTCTAGGTCTTTTGTTTGACACCATCTTGGTTCTTTTGAGTGATTTAACAGCTTCAGGAATGGTTTCAGTTGTTTCCTTTGTTTCTGCTGTTTCAGGGATCGTTTCTGCTGTTTCCTTTGTTTCTGCTGCTTCAGGGATCGTTTCTGATGTTTCCTTTGTTTCTGCTGCTTCAGGGATGGTTTCTGCTGCCTTATGTTTTTCAGCAACATTAACCATTTCTGCTGCTTGAATGGTTTCTGCTGATTTTTGACTAGCAGCATTAACCATTTCTGCTGCTCTAGCTGTTACTGCTTCTTTTATAATCTTTGATACTGCTGCTTCAACACTATTCTTCACAATCTCAAATACCTCTGCTTCAATCTCAGATTTGGTTACTGTAGATACAGATACTGTTTCCTTCTCACTTTCAGATACTGCTGCATCAACAAGACTCTTCATAATTTCAGTTACTGCTGCTTCAATCTCAGATACTGCAGCCTCCCCCTCAACCTTATGCTCATTCTCCCCCTCAACCTTTGCATCCTCCATGTTTAGTTCAGTTTCTAACTCCCCCTTTTTGGAAGCATCAGTGGTTGAGCTTCTCCTTTTCAGAACATACTGAGCTTTCTTCCTTCTTTGCAGCAGTTTGGTGATCATCTTCTTATTCTTCTCTATCTTGGTGTGTTGATAAAGAACCACCTTCTTAAGCTCATCAATCTCCTTCTGCTGATCCATGACATCAATGTTGATGTTGGCAATGGTTTCCATCAATTCCTCATAAGTATATCTATCCTCACCTGGTTTAGAAGTGTTTACCTCCCTTGCAGGATCATAGGAAGTTTTAGTAGGTGTCTCTTGCCTAGCAAAAGTACAACCTACTCCCATGGTTTCTTGGCGCCTGGGTCCTCTGAATGTTTTCACATTCTGAGTTGCCGTGGGGAAGGTCTTAGTGATGTTACCACTGTCCTTCTCTTTGCTAGCAGAAGTAGTGGCAGCCTTGCAGCCCACATGCTCATCCTTCTCCTTAGAGAGCACCTTCTTGGGGTTGGGAGACACCCCTGTGGTTACCCTTTTGATATTCTCTATTGGAGAATGCTCCAATAGAGGGCTTGTAGGCTTTGGGCTATTAGGAGATACATCAAGGGAAGGAACCTTGTGTACCTTTCTTCTTTCAAACTTCTTGGTGATTTTTGGAGTGGGTCTTAAAAGAATGGACTGTGGGATTTCTTTGGTGATGGAAGGTGGGGATTGGCCATCAGTGGGTGTGTCTAATGGGGGCCTTGACCCTGATGCCATACCTTCAGTGGTGTGGGACACAACCATCATTGTAGAGAACAATGGTGTGTCAACTCCTTCCGAGTCCCTAGGAATTCTTCTCATATTTGAGAAAACCTTCCCTTTAGGGGGTTTTGGCACATATACCTCAGCGGACTGAGGTAAATCCGTCAATTCATGGTTAATTACTTCTTGGACAAACCTGGGATACATGTAAAAGCGCTTTTTGGATTCTAGGTTTGCCACAAGATCATTAAAAATCATTGCTGAAAAATTGAACTTTCTGGCAGTGGCTAAGCAGACCAAGGCATAAGCAATGGTACTGCTAAACTCACTCCATCCAGTTGTTTTCTTTGAAATACAGTGCATAAGAGTATGAACAAAAAATCGCCATTGGGTGAAAAACTTTGACTTGTAGAATTTAAAAATTCCAATGGGACCTTCATACCCCATTCTTGGTAAGGTCGAGAAAAGTTCATCATTAGAGAGATAGGTTATACCTGAGGCATCATCTAAGTGAAGAGTGATGCGAATAACCTCCTCTGTGACCTTCAAGGGTTTGTCACAAACTCTTGTTCGAATGATTTTCTGCCCATCTTCGAATATAACAGTGGCATTCTCCCAAAATTGCTTTTGATGCTCAATATATATGGTTGGGCACACTGTTAGGGCATGAGAGATGTGTGTGGACTTGAGAAAATCCACCATATCATGAAATCCTGCGGCCTGCTTTGGCTTCTGAAGCATCGCAATCTCATTGTGCTCATCAACAAACTCCATTGTCGTCATTCTTCCTGAGGATTTGGATAGAGAACACAGAGATTCTAGGGAGAAAAGGTTAGAACGAGAGAGAGAAATTGAATGCAAAGAGACGTTATGAACTATGGCGGGCTGAAAGAGTATTTATAGCAGTACTAGCCCTGATTTTCTTTAGAAGCAGTATTAACGACTGAGCAGTATTAACTACAAGGCAGTATTAACTACACAGCAGTATTAACTACACAAGTAGTATTAACTACTAAGCAGTATTAACTACAAAGCAGTATTAACTACAAAGCAGTATTAACTACAAAGCAGTATTAACTACTAAGCAGTATTAACTACAAAGCAGTATTAACTACACATGCAGTATTAACTACTAAGCAGTATTAACTACAAAGCAGTATTAACTACAAAGCAGTATTAACTACTAAGCAGTATTAACTACTAAGCAGTATTAACTACAAAGCAGTATTAACTACACATTAGCAGTAGAAAATATGTACTAGCAGTAGTAATTCTGCACTGGCAGTAGTAACTATACTTACACTTTGCAGCACTTGTCAATCTGAGTCATACTGAGGTTCTGAGAAAACTAGTTAGTAACACCAAATATACAAAGAAATACAGGTATAAAAAATTAAAAATCATGAATTTATTCAAGGTTGATCAAGCCCACACTTGCTACCAAGAAAGTGAATCTACCCACATCAAATGCTTTTGTGAATAGATCTGCAAACTGGTCATTGGTATGAACTTTAGCAACTTGAATCAATTTCTTTTCATTACAGTCTCTAATAAAGTGATATCTGATCTCTATGTGCTTTGTTTTTGAGTGTTTGACAGGATTGTTAACAATGCTAATGGCACTGTTGTTGTCAATGAAGATTGGAGTGTGAAGAAATGTTACCCCATAGTCCAACATCTGATTCTGAATCCATAACACCTGAGAACAGCAACTTGCAGCAGCTATATACTCAGCTTCTGTTGTAGATAAGGACACTGTGGTTTGTTTCTTACACTGCCATGATACAAGTCTTGCAACCAAAAACTGACATCAACCTGAAGTAGACTTCCTATCCATGTTAGCTCCACCTAAGTCACTATCTGAGTATGCAAGCAAGTCAAACGAAGATTCATAAGGATACCAAAGACCTAATCTAGGTTGCCCTCTTAGGTATCTAAAAATTCTTTTGACTGCATGAAGGTGTGATTGCTTAGGTGTAACCTGAAATCTGGCACAAACACATACAGGAAACACAATGTCTGGTCTAGAGGCTGTGAGATACATGAGTGATCCAATCATAGATCTGTAATGATGGACATCCACATCCTCCCCCTCAAGATCTGCAGTGATCTGTTTGTGTGTCTCCATTGGTGTGCTTGCTGGCTTTGAGTCTGTTAAACCATACTTGTCCAGGATGTCTTTCACATATTTGGATTGGCTTATGAAAATCCCATCTTTCCTCTGTTTCACCTGAAGCCCAAGGAAGAAAGTAAGTTCTCCCATGGAACTCATCTTGAAGCTCTTGTGCATTAACTCTTCAAACTCTTTACACATGTGATCATTTGTGGATCCAAAGATGATGTCATCCACATAGATCTGAACAAGTAGTGTGTCTTTCTTTCTCCTCTTAATGAACAAGGTCTTGTCAATGACTCCTCTTTCAAATTCATTTTTCAAGAGATAGGTAGACAGGGTGTCATACCATGCTCTTGGGGCTTGATGTAAACCATAAAGTGCCTTCTTCAACTTGTACACTCTGTCAGGGTGCAATGGATTTTCAAATCCAGGGGGTTGACAGACATATACTTCTTCATCAATACTTCCATACAGAAAAGCACTTTTTACATCCATTTGGTAGACCTTGAACTTCATGAATGAGGCATAGGCTAGAAATAGCCTAATTGCTTCAATCCGTGCCACTGGAGCAAAGACTTCCTCATAGTCTATGCCCTCTTCCTGAGTATACCCTTGTGCAACCAGCCTTGCTTTGTTTCTGATCACAATTCCTCTGTCATCCTTCTTGTTTCTGAAAATCCACTTGGTGCCAATTGCTCTATGACCTTTTGGAAGGTCCACCAAGTCCCAAACATCCTGTAATTTAAACTGTAGCAGCTCCTCTTGCATTGCTTCTATCCAACTTGGATCTTTCATAGCATCATAAGCCTTTTTGGGCTCAATTTGGGATAGAAAGCAAGTAAGTACAGTATTAACTGTATTCTGCTGATCTTGTAGCTCTTGAAGTCTGCTTTGATTCCTAGTCATCATGGGAGAAGCAATGTCTCCTATAACCAACTCAGGAGGATGATTTTTCTGAGTTCTTGATGGATGGCCAGGTTCCTCAACTAAGTTCCCATCCAGATTTGACTCATTTAAGTCTGGATTTTCTTCAGCTTCTTCAAGTATTTCAGACTCTCTTGAAGTCTGATTTTCCTCTATTCTTCTCTCTTCTTCATTCTGAATGGGTTCAGCTTCCTTTTCTGGTTCACAGAAGTCAACAGGATCAATGGTAGGGAGTGGAAATATCACAGACTGAATACTGTTATCTGATGGTGGTGCATCCCTTTGTCCTGCATTCACATCACTACTGAAACCCAAAGAATTAGTGAGTGAATCAATGTCAAATAGCCAATCAGGACCTGAACCAATAGGATTTGGTGTGTGCTCATTGCATTTGACATTGTCACTTTCTTCAATTATTCTAGAAGAGGTATTAAACACTCTGTAAGCCTTACTCTGAGATGAGTAACCAACAAGAAAGCCATCATCTGCTTTGCTATCAAACTTACCTAAGTGAGATTTGGTATTGAGAATTGTACAAGGACACCCAAATGGTTTGAAAAATCCAATAAATGGTTTCTTTTTCAGAAAAAGCTCATAAGGTGTCTTGTTTTTAGGCTTTATGACCAAGACTCTGTTTTGAACACAACAAGCAGTATTAACTGCTTCTGCCCAAAAAGTTGTGGGTAATTTTGAATCAGCTAACAGAGATCTAGCAGCCTCAATCAGTGTCCTATTCCTTCTCTCAGCAACACCATTCTGTTGTGGAGTCCTAGGAGCACTGTATTGTCTCTCAATTCCTTTTTCCTCACAAAAGGTGTTTAGATCAAAGTTTTTAAATTCAGTCCCATTATCTGATCTAATGACTTTCACTTTTTGATTTGATTGGTTTTCAATTCTAAGAATAAAAGATTTGATCAGTCCACTTGTCTCATCTTTAGTTCTCAGAAAATATACCCAAGTAAATCTAGAGTAATCATCAACAATAACTAAACAGTATGACTTCTTGCCAATGCTCATGACATTTGTAGGGCCAAACAGATCCATATGCAACAACTGAAGAGGATTTGAGATAGTGTTTATCTCTTTGGACTTATGAGAAGTTTTGTGTTGTTTGCCTTTGAGACATGCAACACAATGATCATCACATGAATAGACTTTTGATGGTAAACCCCTAACAAGATTATTTTTAACAAGATTATTTTTAACAAGTTTATTCATTGTTTTAAAATTCATGTGACACATCCTTCTGTGCCAAAGTGAAGATTCATCTATTGAAGTTTTTGAAACCAAACAATTTAGAGATGAATCAGATGAAACACTTTCTAAATCTAAACAATACACATTATCCTTTCTAGGAGTTCTCAATAGTATCATGTTTTCATCAACTACTTTGAATCTAGGAGCAAGAATAATGCATTCAGAATCAGTAAATAATATACTATGTTTCTTGTCACAGACCTGTGATACACTTAACAGGTTGTATCTCAATTGCTCAACATAGTAAATATCCTCAAATGTCATCTTACCTTTTGACACATCACCTTTACCTCTTATCTTACCTCCTGCAGGATTATTTCCAAAAGCAACATGTCCTCCATCAATTCTTTTGAAATTCTTGAGGCAGGCCATGTTACCTGTCATGTGCCTGGAACAACCACTATCAACATGCCAGATGCTCTTCCCCTTGAGCTGTTGGTTGCCCTGCACATCAGATAAATCAGTTAGTTTTTATTGGGAACCTAAGCCGAAGTAGTCTTGGGTCTCCCTTGCTCATCAAAGTACTTGCACTGGGTTTTGATGAGATTTTCAAACTTAGGTACTGCAGAACTGGAGTACTTTGTCAATATGATTGGTCTAGCAGCACAAAAACTAGAAGCAGTATTAACCTTGGAAGAAGTACTAACAGTGTTAGCAGCACTAACACTGCTAGCAGCAGCATTCTCTTGAAAAGAAGTACTAACAGTGTTAGCAGCACTAACACTGCTAGTAGTAGTATTCTCTTTAAAAGCAGTACTAACAGTGTTAGCAGCACTAACACTGCTAGCAGCAGTATTGTCTTTAAAAGAAGTACTAACAGTGTTAGCAGCACTAACACTGCTAGCAGCAGTATTGTCTTTAGTATTGCTTCTAGCAGCACTATCCTTGTCAGCAGTACTATCTGAGGTAGCAGTACTAACATTAGTGCTTTTGGGGACCCATATATTGACACATTCCTTTTCAGTCTATTTTCTCATGTGGCTTTTGGTTTCAGCTTGTTTCTTAGCCACATTATTCCTTGCAGGCTTCCTATAACCAGAAGATTTTTGAAAACTTCTTTGAAAACTTATCTTTTGGTTAATAGGATTGAAATAACAGTGTTTGGCAAGATGATTCAATTTTCCACAAATAAAACAAGGTTTTGGTCTGTTAATCCTTTGCAGATCAACTCCTTGCTTTTGTGCCCACTGGTTATTCCAATTTCTTTGATTTCCCCTCTTTTTATCATGTTTTTGGGGCTTATTCTCTTGATGTTTCTTGCAAGAACAATGTTCACAAGTATTAGAGTTCACAACAGTGGTCTGTGTATAATGAACTCCCTTTCCCTTTCCAGTCCTTTTCATCTCATTGTTCTTAACACATGGACTTACACATTTCTCATCAGATCCTTCTTTTTCAGTCTTATCCTCAACAACTACTTTATCTAATGGATCTACTTCAGTGGCTCCTTCAGGTAAGTCCTTCCTATCCTTGGTTTCTAATAGGTCTGACTTAGGAGGGATGTAGTTGTTGTTGTAGGGTGGGGGTGTGGCATTGTACCCTATGCCTGGTTTCAACTTACTATGGATTTGAGAGTTGATTATGTTGTCCATGACTTTAGAGGCACAATTAAACTTTTCTACATCAAGTTTAACTTTCTCAAGCTCTCCTTTTAGTTTCTCACACTCTTCCCTGGATTCTCTAAGCTGGAACTCTAGACCATCCTTTTCCCATTTCCAGTAGTTTGTATCATAGGAGTGTTGAAGTTCATTGGCTTGAAAAGCCCTAATCTGTTCTTCAAACTTCTCAACAATTACTACATAGTCTTTTCTGTCCTTTTCTAATCTCTTAAGGTCATCACACATTCCCTGATTGTTATCTCTATACCTTTTAACAGTGTCTATACAAGCTTGAGTATAGAGATTAGATTTTACCTCAGTGGGAAGATCTGAAACTTCAGCCATAAGTGCTTGATTTTGGATGGCCTCTTCAGCTTGATCACTCCAATCAAATCCCATTCCTTGTTGAGAGACAAGAGCTTGAATAGAGTTTCTGTTTTGATTGGAACTTCCAGTCTGAGTTTGTTGATGGTTGTTGTGAGATGTTCCACCTCTGCATTCCCTGGCAAAGTGTCCCATCTTGTGACACTTGTAGCATTCAACTTTGGACTTGTCAAATCCAGCACCATCTTCTCTTCTTTGGGAAAAGTTGTTTCTCCCTGTCCTCTTTATGAATTTCTTCACCCTCATAGACAGCATAGCCATATGCCACTTGATATCCATCTCTTCAAGATCATCAGCATTAATCTGTTCTAAGTCATCATTAATCAATGAGGAATTAACATGACTAGAAAAAAAGGCTTCTAGTACTGAATCATTGGTCTTTTCCTGATTGACTCCTCCAGCAACACTAACTGATTCAGGGTTAGCAGTAGAATCAGGTGATCCTGAAAGGAGTGCAGCATTATGTACATATCCAGAGGGCTTCTTTTTGGCTTCAACCTCTGCTTCAAAGACTCTAAGATCATTGTAAAGATCATCAAGCTCTTTATCTTCTAATTGGTCATTCTGTCTGAAGGACACAGTATACATTGTCCACTCTTCACCTAATGATCTTAAGAACTTTCTGTTAACATCATCAGCCTCCATCTTGACTCCCACTATAGCCAATTCTCCAATCAGCTTATTAAATCTATCAAAAGTTTGAGTCATAGACTCATTCTTAGTAGAAGTAAAGTTTTCATACTGCTGCTTGAGAATTGCCTTCTGATTCCTCTTGGTGCTTTTAGTGCCAGTGAATCTCTTTTCCAATGCATTCCACAGAGTCTGAGCATCAGTGCAGTGATGAAATTGATGCTGATATTCATTGGGGATAGCCAAAAGCAGAGTGCTTAAGGCCTTCATCTCTATTTGTCTGACTTTTCTCTCTGCATCAGTCTTTGGAGGAGGTCTTTTGCCATCTGGTCCAATTCTTCCTTCAGCACATGGACCATTCTCTATGATATCCCAGATGGAATAATCAGTAAGCAGAATATACTGCTTGATTCTAATTTTCCACATGTCAAACTCATTGGGTCTGAGCATGGGAACCTTAGAAACAAGAGTACTGTTTGATTCAATAGAATTGTCCATTGTTGAGTTCTAAGAAACACAAGCTCTGATACCACTTGTCAGGATCGAATCTTAACAAGACTAAAAATACTTAGAACTCAGAATTAAAGAATCTGCGGAATAGAACTTTAATTCACACAATCAAAGAACAATATATCAGAAAACACACAGCTGTTTGTATTCACTGATTCAACTCACAAGCTTACAACCAAACCTCAATCTTGATGAACAGGCTCAATCAAGACGACTTCTACTTCTCTAGAAATAGGGTTCTAAACCTTGAGGTTAATTCTCTCTAAAACAGAATGTATTCTTAAAAACTCTCGTATATCGCGTATTTCGTATTATTTGAATAGCTATCTATCAACATCTATTTATACTAAATAGTTACAAGATAACTATCAAAAATAAATTGATCTTCTGAATCTTCTTTAAGCATATCTTCATCCATTCCATCTTTATCTCCAAAATCTTCGCATACCAAACTTATCACATCAGCAGTATTAACTTTATTCAGCATGAGCAGTACTAATATTCTCCAGCAGCATTAATTCATTCCAGCAGCATTAACTTGACTCAGCGGTACTAACCTTGCTTCAGCAGTATTAATCTTGACAAGCAGTACTAACCTTGTTCCAGCAGCATTAATGCATCAGCAGTACTAACATTCTTCCAGCAGTATTAACTTTGTCTTGCAGTAGTAATTTTGTTCTGGCAGTACTAACCTTTACTGGCAGTAGTAACTTTGTTCTGGAAGTAGTAATGTTGTTCTGGCAGTATTATCCATACTTAGCAAATCTTCAGTTCCCAACACTATTCTTTCGGGATCTTTGATTGTGATTAAGTGATTGAAGAAAGATCAATTAGAAAGTGATGAATTAATAAGAAGTGGATATGTCAAAGTGCTTATGTGACTTTAGAAACGGAGGAAGTCATGAGGAAGAGATATCCCCATTTGTTTGCTTGGTTTGATTTCGGGGACGAAATCATTTTCAAGTTGGGGAGTATTGTAACATCTCGAATTTTCGTTGTATTAATTTGTGAAGAATATTAACTATAAGGGTTAAGTTTGTAATTTGGTTAAAGTAAAGTTAATTGGAGATATTAACTTGAGGGTTCATTATGTCATTTCTTTAAAGTAGGAGGGTATTTGGGAAATGAATTATGACTCATCTGATTTTAAAAGGATGAGGTGTCACACAATTAGTCATTTAATGACTAATTGTGTGTTTGTGGGAGGATTTCGGTAAGCAGAAAAAGAGATCGAGAGAAAGAACGAAAGGGAGGAAGAAGAGAAAGAAGGATTATTGAAATTGTGGTAAGAAATTCTGTTTTATACCACTGAATTCTTCTTATGGATAGAAATTAAGCTTGCATTTCATCTGTTCAGAAATGGTTTAAGCTGAGAAAGTGAAGTTGGTGAATAGCACAGTGTTCAGAAAACATCCAGGTGAGTTATTCAACTCTCTTTAAAATTAAGCCATTGAAGTTGAAATAGATGGTTAAATATGTGTCTGAATGCTTTAGTATGACTTAATTGATAAATAGTAGGCTTATTTAGGAGTATTTGTGAACTGGATAAATGAAGAAGACGATGAACAGTACTGCGAAAGAGATAAAATTCGTAAGCATGGCTTGCGAATTTTGGAGAAACTCGCAACAGTGGGTTGCGAGAATTAAGAAATTCGCAGCTTTGGCTTTCGAGAATTGAGAAATTCGCAGCTTTGGCTTGCGAGAATTGAGAAATTCGCAGCTTTGGCTTGCGAAAATTGTAGCTTTTCGCTACAGTGGCGTGCGATTTTTGTGGACTTTCAGTAGCAGTTTGAGGCTTTTATGTGGAATGCAATCTGATATTTATATGCTATTTGTTATATGATTATAACTTAGATTTTGATATGAAAGCCATGTTATGAAAAATTGTAAGGGACTTATTTGTGAGTCTGATCATGTAGTTTACATTTGAGATATTGATCCCCGTACTAAATAGCAAAGAGGGGATAGTTGAGAAGTCGAGGTTTCGAGATTAATATTTTTATAGATGTATATAGAATATGTTACGGGATATAGTATATAGTATTGTATATACTTATGATAGAGTATAATGGATCCATAGGCTCTAGCTTATATGAACACATGGAATTGACGTGAGTAATCGTAATTCCAATGTGTGTATGTTGAATGTGGAATTGACGTGAGTAATCGTAATTTCCATTTATATGAATTAAGGAATTGATGTGAGTAATCATAATTCCTGAGTGTATGTTAAATGTGGAATTGATGTGAGTAATCGTAATTCCTATTTTGCATTTTTGGGAAATCATGGGATTGATGTGAGTAATCGTAATTCCTGATTTCTAAAGAGGAATAAAGATTGACATGAGTAATTGTAATCTCTACTTCCTTTCTAATAAATAGGCATGTGTAATTGCTATTTATTAGATTTGAGCATTGATCTAGAATCTGGGATTGATTCGTAGCTGGCTCTGGTTTGTGGTAATATGACTTACTGAAGGTTAGTCATAGTTTTGAGTTTGGGTAGGTTCCCGATGTTGAGATTGAGCACGTGTACGGTAAGATGGTTGAGAACATGTTTGATTTATCTATTGATATTTTGATTGTTAAATTTTAATTTGATTTGAATATTCTCACTAGGCGAAAGCCTAATGTTTCAAGTTGAATTTTCTTACCAGGTACAAGTTCCGGGAAGTAAGCGGGGATGTGTGATGAGGACTTTTGTAAAGATTCAAACTTAGAGATGACGGAGGATCTAGCTATTCTTTTGATATTTTTGGGACGAAGGATTAGATAACCTAGTTAATCTGATTATGATGTAATGATTAGATTAAAAGGTTATTTAAGTTAGTTGTTTATGTATATAAAACCTTACTGTTGATCCTCTTGTTATATAAGTTTGACGTTATTTGATCATAACTTGTGAAATTTTAAGGTTTAAATTAGCCATGTTTTTAGGGTGTTACAAGATTAATCCAAACATTTGAATTAGCAGTCAAGTTTCGCGCTTGAAAGGTTCTTAGCATCAAATTGGCATGGGACTCCCAATCAGATCTTGGCTTTCCTAAGACAGCCACGACTTCAGCTAAATCATCATGAGTAGCATGTTGCAACAACCTGGAATATCCAGTCTTCTTTGGAGGTGACAGGTTTAGGTATCGGTTGATTCGTTTGGATGTCATGTTGATTGGGACACCCCTAACATGGAGTTTTGGAGATGAGTTCGCATAGAGTTCACAGTAAAACTCCCGAATAAGGCTGAGGTTGTAATGGGTGTAGACTTGGCAAAGTTTCTCAAGTCCTTGGGAATCTATGACTTGGCTAATGAACTGATATTCTCGAAGGCTTTGTTCATCAAAACCCTTATCGGGTAAGCCTACTTTGGTTTGGAACTTAGACCATACCCTAAATGCGGCTTTGGAACTGAAACCGTGGTGTGGTTTCTGTGGTCTTGGTATAAATCCATCTCTCTCATCTGCCTTCCATTTACCCTTCTTACCCTTCTTCTTAACAGACTGCTCATGCTGCATAGATGCTGCAGCATGGCAGTTGGTTTCCCCTGCTTTAGTTCTAGATGGCTCACCTTCTTCCATGTTTCTCCTAGTCTTCTTTCTAGGATGCTCTGTGGTTTTAGTGGCATGAATTTTTCCTAAGGCCTTTCTCTTCTTAGGTCTAAGGGTTGCAATCAACAAGTCATCATCCGAATAGAACAAACTCTCATTTAGGTCGGGCAATTTCTCTCCCCTTCGTTCTTCATTCTCAACTATTCCACCCTCGGTTTGAGTTATTTCTACCCCTGAATCTGTTATCACCGTCTCAACATGAGCTATTTCCTCCCCATTGTTCTCAGTCTCATTCACCCCTTCCCCTTCCTTTTCTGTTTGAGTCACCCCTTCCCCTGTGTTTTCTTTTTGAATCACCCCCTCCCCTGTTTTAGTTTTCTCAGCTTCAACATTAGGGTCGGTGGTTATATTTTCAGGGGCTACACCGGAAAATGATTCCATTGGTCCCTTTTTTGAAAAGATTTGGGTATCTATCGTGGCAGATACAATGGGTCTGTCAGAATCATCTTCCGATGTATTGATAGGGTTGGTTCTAGGAGTAGGTGGTTTAGAATGTACCTCTTTAGAGTGAAGCACCAAAGCCATGGTGCTTGAAGGTTGTTCTGTGGTTGTGGTTACGACTCCAGTAGGCTCGGCGGTGGTGGTTGTCGTGATTTCAGCAGGTTCATCAAGTAGGTTTTTGGTCTTAGAGGTCCCACTCACGAGTGCATGCTTTCTCTTTCTCAACATTTCGGTTAGTTTCATCGGTGTGGTGGAGTCATCTTCGAGCATCACGGTTTCTGGTGGTCGAGTGGTGGTGGTCGGAGGCCGAACCACCGCTTGCTTGCATCCGCTCCTCCGAACAGGACGATTCTCGTCCACATTAGGGTTTCTCGGTGCAGCCCTTTTGACTCGAGCCATTGAGATCGATCGAGAAGAAGATACTCCAGGGGGTTTTTGTTGTTCTTGGTGATGGTTTTTCGATAGCAGAGAAGAGGGTGAGATATGGTGTAGAGAGAGGGAGGGAAAAAGTAGAAGTTGAAAGGATGGTAAGAGAGAGTGTTGTACTTATCAGCTATTAGGAGGGTTTCTTAAGGTGTTTTACAGCTGTAATTTAGGGAAAAGGTTCTTTACACACTGGGTAAAGGTTAAGGTTGTACAAGATAGAGACATCAGTATGTACGATGAGCTCAAGCTATAAAAATAGCTTATGATGCCTTCTTTTTTTTTAAATTTGAACTGAAGTTCCCATAATACCCCCGGTAATTCCCATATGACCATTGCTATTCCAGACTTTTCCCAAAAATTACCTTTGATCTTTTTCTTGGCGAACCTCTTTCTTTCACTTTATCTGCACACTAACGAACACATCAAATGCAAGTAATACAGAATCTTATCCTAAAACATTAAAATAATATGTACAAAGGTTTTGGAACTTTAAGATAGTTCCCATCTTTTGTCTGAACTTTTTAGCACAAGGAGATCACCTCCACGGGATAGCACTGTGGAGATGCTGCAGCATCATGGTATAGCTTTACTCTCTGACCATTTACTTTGAACACAGTGTTGTCTTCCGGGTTAACCAGGTCTACGGCCCCATATGGATAAACTTTGTGGATTACAAATGGGCCTGACCATCTAGACTTTAGTTTACCAGGAAACAATTTTAGCCTGGAATTGAACAAAAGGCATTTCTGACCGGCTTTCAACTCACGGTGTTTAATTCTATTATCGTGCCATTTTTTGGTTTTCTCTTTATAGAGCTTGGCATTCTCATAGGACACATTCCTATGTTCCTCTAGTTCACAGAGTTGTAGCTTTCTTTTGTTACCAGCCTCATCTAAGTTCATGTTCAATTCTTTTATAGCCCAGTATGCTTTGTGTTCTAACTCTAAAGGGAGGTGACAAGCTTTTCCAAAGACTAACTTGTATGGGGACATACCTAAAGGTGTTTTGAAAGCAGTCCTGTATGCCCATAAAGCATCATCTAACTTGAAAGCCCAGTCTTTTCTATTTGGCTTGACAACCTTTTCAAGAATCCCTTTAATTTCCCTGTTTGAGAGTTCAGCTAAACCATTTGTTTGTGGATGATAAGCAGTGGCAACTCTGTGTTTCACATTGTATTTTTCAAGAACTTTACTCAGCAAATTGTTTATAAAATGGGTACCCTCATCACTAATTAGTGCACGAGGTGTACCAAACCTTGTAAAAATTTGTTTTTGTAAGAACTTAACAACAGTTTTTGCATCGCTTGAAACACATGCCATTGCCTCAACCCATTTTGACACATAATCAACAGCAACAAGAATGTATTGGCAATTGTTTGATGGTGGGAATGGACCCATAAAATCAATTCCCCATACATCAAACAATTCAACTTCCAAGATCCCATTTAAAGGAATTTCATTTCTTTGAGAAATGGAACCACTTCTTTGGCATTCATTACACCTTTGTGCAAAGTTATGGACATCTTTGAAGAGAGTTGGCCAATAAAAACCTGATTGAAGAACTTTAGCTGCTGTTCTTTGGCCTCCAAAATGTCCTCCATAAGCTGATTGGTGGCAATGCTGCAAAATTGCTACCACTTCTGTTTCAGGGATGCACCTTCTCAGTATTTGATCTGCACCAAGTTTAAACAAAAAAGGATCATCCCATATATAGAATTTACAATCATGGAGAAATTTCTTCAGCATATGGTGAGTATAATCAGAGGGTTTGATGCCACAAGCCAAATAATTAGCTATGTCAGCAAACCATGGCAGTTGAGTTTGCACCATAAGAATCTTTTCATCAGGGAAGGTTTCTATGATGTCTCCACCTTCCCTACTTTCAACTAACTTTTCCAACCTAGACAAGTGATCAGCCACTTGGTTCTCCACCCTTTTTCTATCAACAATTTCTAAGTCAAACTCTTGCAATAACAAAACCCATCTTATTAGCCTTGGTTTTGCATCTTTCTTTGAAATGAGATATTTGATGGCAGCATGGTCAGTGTGAACAATGACTTTAGCTCCCATCAAATATGATCTAAATTTCTCAAATGCAAAAACCACTGCTAATAACTCTTTTTCAGTTGTAGTGTAATTAATTTGAGCTTCATTTAGGGTTTTGCTTGCATAGTGGATGGTATGTGTTACGTGCGAAATGTGTGTTTTAATCGCAGTGGGTTGCAAACTGTCCACAGTGGGAAGTGCAAGTGTACACTGTCCACTATGATCGTCACAGCAAGTAATAGTTGGTAAAATACCAGAATCGAATCCACAGAGACTGGACAATCAAGACAATACGGTTCTCATGAGCTCCTTTTACAAGTTTCAACTAGAGAGGAAAATAATACTTTGGTTTGGTTTGGTAAAATAGCTACTTGAAACGATTTACTAAATGCTAAAAAGGAGGAATGTAGGTTGGATTTTCCCTAAATTTTATCTCAAATACTCGGTCCTTAGAGTGATCCTCGTATTCGTGGTGGACATTTTCGCTAGAAAAGCCCGGTTACAAAATACTCACACCGTTAGATAAAAATCCCATACTCTTAGTACTTGTTGTTTTGTCAATGGTAATCTCTAAATGGACCTTTTCAGGCCTCGATGGAATGTGTAGAGACAAATACTCTAAGTGTTTTTAATACACAAATTAGCTTGCCTACTACTCCAGTGGGCAGAGATTAACTCACTGTGCCGACCTCACTTTCGTAAGTGTCAAAAGAATTCTTTCGAATCCCCTAGCATCATTCAAGCTCGTGTCACTGCGCTCTACTTATTTCTAAGTTAAGAACTAGACTTTAGATCCTTGCAAGTGATCAGCTTGTTCGCATCCTTGGGTAAATATTGAGAATGAAAGACCAAAACAACAAATATTCTAAGTATAAAGATTACTCAAGCATTTTTGATAAAATCCAGGTACTTCTCCTTCCTACATCCCAAAGGATGTTTAGCCTAACATTTCCGAAGTAAAGAAAACAAAAGATGAAGATTTGCACATAATAAAACTGAAAGTGATTTGAATTAACTGCTCACAGTGGGGAACGAGAAGTCGTCCCTGCACTGTGTAATACGAACTACAATTTAAACTAAGAAAGTAAATTACTGAAAATTAAAGCTAGTTACTGCAGTAAATAAAAGACTAAAGCTAATGTGGTAGTTGAGAGAATTTGAGACTAAAAGTATTCAAGGATGAAAACCAAGCATGCATTTAATGGCACCCAAGTGCTCCTTTATATACTAGGAGAAGGAGTTGGGTATTACACAAAAGAGGTGGGTCTTCCAATGGGTAAAGACTGCTGAGTTGTGGCAGAATTCAGCTCCTTGTGCAATTCTTTTATCCAATGGTCCCTTTTCCAAGTCAATCTCCAAGTACAAAGAGGTGTACTTGATGCTATCTTCAATGAGAACTACCTTGTACTTCTCCAGCCATTTCTCTGCCATATGAACCTTCCTCCTCCAGAAAATTAGATCCCAACTAAAAGTTTCTTTTTGATTTCTTTTTGATCAGCTCGAAGAGTGGGGAACCGGAGTGGGCACTGTATACGTCACTGCGGATGAAAAATCGAGAAAACACCCAAAACTTCCCCAAATAATTTATTAAAGACCATGGTTCACTCCTTTTGCTCGTTTTCGTAAATCATACCAAGAATGGGGGTTTTTAGAAGTGAAATGGCTAAAATTGACAAAATAAAGTGGAAAATAAATGGAAATAATAACTCTAAAAATAGAGTTATCACAACCTCAAACTTAAATCATTACTTGTCCCCAAGTAATAAAAAGAAAGAAATAAAATGAAACACAATGCATAAAAGGTCTTTGATGGACTTACATATTTCTTGACTTGAATGGGCGTTGATCTCCTTCCTTCGATACTTCCTTCGGTTCCAAACTTGAAAATTTCACTTTTGTGTTTGACGAAACCTTTCCCTTGTTTACCTTTTGATCAATAGGGCTTTCTTGGGTTTGAAGGGTTTATGGCTTTGAATCTTTTCCCAAGGGTTTTGGCAAAAATTTCCAAACATGGACCGAAGATCTCGCTTTGAGATTTTTATTTCAAGAAGTGGGTGTTTAGTATTTTGCTATGATAAGAACGTACACTTTCAGGCTTTATTTGGGTATAATGAGTATGGCTATTTTTTGTGAGGGTGGGTATTCTGATGGTCCAGAATAGGCACACCATCGTTTTCTGGGAGTGAGCACTTTGATGGTCCAGAAAAGGCACACCATCAATTTTGTTAGTGCTACTCCTATTTTCTTCTGTTTTTGTATTTTTGTGTTTTCTCTTTTTTTTTTTTTTTTTTTTTTTTTTGAAGGGGGGTACGGCTTACCCACCTCAAACTTGGACTTCACAGTGTCCTCACTGTGAGCAAACTGGAGGTCACTCTGGAAGTTCCCACCTCAAACTTAAAATCTCACAGTGTCCCCACTGTGACATTGAATTAATGAACAAAGGTGGTGGTTTGGGGGTATAAAAAGGATCGTGTTTGGATGCGAAAAATGGCCTATATCATTTCACGGGACAAGTTGAGATTTGTACTTACAAAAGTGACCTTTTAAGTCGGAAGCCGAAAGTTGTACCTTGAATTGGAAACGAGGTCAAACAAGCATTCAAACAATCAATATGTTAGTACCCAAAAGTACCTACCTACCGGTAGGATTTTCATGCATCGATATTTAAAAAGTTAAAACAGCAAATAGTGTCAATGCCTAGCCATAGGCACAAAAAGATCAACCAAACAAAATAAAATTGTTTTTGGTGAGCAAAAGAGCGAAACCATTGTTTTAAAAACAAACCATTCACGGGGTTTGGGTGGCTTACGGTGACAGATCCGCATCATCATCATCGAACTCATCCTCACTGTCATTAACCGGGCAGATATCTTTCGGGAATTCTGGTAGCTGAGCAGCTAGCATTGGGTTGGCCTCTTTCATCATCAGGCCCGTCACCTCATCTCGTTCTCTTGTATACATCCAAAATTTCTGCGTGGCCCGGTTCTGGTATCGCTGCTCACTTTCCAGCAACTCGATCCTGTATGTGAGCTTCTTTAAAGCTGCCAAAATCTCTCCCATTTGGTTGCTTGATGATCCGGCCTCGGTTGAATGGAGTGGGGTACCCTTCTTCCCCACAGTGGGCACTTAAGTGCCCACTATGTGCTCGTCGGCTATTCGCACATTGGGCTGTACCTGGGCAGGCTCAACAGACGGGCCTCCTATCTCTCTTCTCATCTTCTTAATTGTCTGAATACTGATGTTTTTCGTGGAAATGATCCACTGGTCTTCTTCAGCTGTGGGCACTCCGGCATCTATTAGCAATAGTGTAATAAGGCAAGGAAGGGGTAGGATTACCTTGGTTCGTGTTCTGGCCTGATGGATGGCACCATGCATTATGATTCCCAGATTGATCTTCTTTTTAGTGAGAACGCAGTAAAGCATGGCACACTTATGCATGGAGAGAGTCGTGTCGTGCGATGTTGGGGCCACCGAGGCCCTTAGGAACTGGAACCACACAGCAGCCTCAGTGGTGAGGCTGCCAGCATATAGACACCTTCTTTGGCCATCCTGATTCCATGGCCTTCCCTCAACTGCTATTTCTTTTAAAATCAATTCCTCATCAGCCGGAGTCATCTTTGCCAGGAACTGTCCGAAAGCACAAGGTTCCGGAGCTCCTCTACCTAACACTCGGTTTATATTGCCTGGAGTAAAGTCCACAACCTTTCCTCTGATCTTAACAAATGATTCTTTGGCTTGGGAGGCCTCAGCATAAAATTCTCGGACTAATGATGCATTAGCGCGGCGATTGGCAGTGGCAATGGTTGCCCAATCTTGCGCTACAAGTTTATCTTTGACAAAGTGATTTGCTTCTACAAAGTCGGGGTCGAAACCCCTCTCTAAATTCAACTTCCGAGTATAAATACACTCAAAGTGGGTTCTAGCAGCTGGGGAAGTGAATTGCCTCGGTATCCCACTGGGGGCATGAGCAGTCCCCACAGTGGACAGATGTGGATTTTCAGAAAGGTTTTGTTCACTTCCTGTATTAGTATCACTAGAAGAAGAACTTAAAGAGGGTTCGATACCCTTACCTTTCCTCGACGCTTTTCTTTTTGGTTTTGCAGACGATGCCTTCTTGGATGCACCAGATCGTGTAACCATTCCCCTATTCCTCTGGAGTGCTCTGGTTGGGGTTTCCTCACTGTGGGCAGTGGTGTGGACATCCTCCACACTATCAGCATTTTTGTTCTGGGGAATGTCTAATGTCTGAGTCTGTTCCTTAATCTTCTTCTGTCTTTCTTCTTCCTCACGAGCCAAACACTCCTCCTCTGCTTGTTTCTTTTTCTGCTCGAATATCCTTGCTTCTTCATCCTTCTTTCGTTCTTCCTCTTTCAATCGCTCCTCCTCCTCTCTAGCCAATCTTGCGGCTTCTTCCCTCCTCAATCTCTCTTCCTCCTCTCTTTTGATTCTTTCTTCTTCTTCCTTTCTGATTCTTTCTTCTTCCTCTCGACGCCTCCTCTCGACCTCTTCCTTTCTTTTTCTAATGGCTTCCATTTTCTGTTTGAACTCCTCTGCTAACCGTCTCTCTTCTTCTTCGGCTAGAAGTGTCTCGGTCTCGAAATGGGTGATACTGTTGTCTGAGACTTGCGATGATGAAGTAGCTTTTGGGCTTTCGTGCTTTGAAGAACCCTCGTCGGCTGCACCGGAGATGATCGGGTTTTCGCCGGAGACCGGTGGCGGTTCGTTCAGGTCATTGGTGACGGCTTCCGGTGGTTGTTCCTCGGCGGTCCTGCGGCGGACGGCCGCACGTGTGAGTGCATCGGGGTTGGTGTTCATTCTCTTGGTTCTTGCCATTTTTAGGGTTTTAGGAAGGGTTTTAGGTTTGTGGGTTTTCTTTGAGAGAGAAATGGAGAAGATGAAGAAACTTGGTGTGTTTAGGGAAGTTAAAGTAAAAATCTGATTTGAGGGTGATGGTTTTTGAGTTGATTGGGGACGGTTAGTAGAGAGAGAAAAAGATAATGATGGTTTATCTTGGGAATAGGTGGGCTTTTGACAAGTGGCAGGAAAAGTTGATGTTTGTAAGAAAAAGCATGATGTGCGTCAGCCGTGGGTCCCTCCCAAACCGTCTTTTCCTATGCCAGACCGAGAGTGAGGAACGCAGGGACATGCATCTCCCCACTGCGAAGCTTTTTCTTGATTTTTCCTCCAAAAAGCGGCAATTTCTCCTACACACATTAAAACAAACTACCATGCAGAATTAAAAAGACCAAAAATAATAAAAAGACAGCAAATAACTGAAATAAAATATTTACAAACGGTTGTGACATTGCTTAACCATAGCGAGGCGGAGAGTGGGCAGGGATGTGGGCACTTTCATGCAAAAAATGCTTTACCCTTTGCCCATTGACTTTAAAGGTTTGACCCGATTGTGGGGATTTCAACTCCACTGTTCCGAAAGGACTCACCTTGACAATGGTGTATGGTCCCGTCCATCTTGATTTAAGTTTACCTGGAAAGAGTTTGAGACGAGAATTGAACAATAGTACCTGTTGTCCTTCCATGAACTCCCTATGGTTGATTCGACGATCGTGCCACATCTTGGTCTTTTCCTTGTACAACTTTGCATTCTCATAGGAGTGATATCGCAACTCCTCTAGCTCATGTATTTGCAGACTCCTTTTGATTCCCGCGGCATCCTCACTCATGTTAAGCTCTTTAAGGGCCCAGAACGCCTTGTGCTCTAATTCAATCGGTAAATGGCAAGCTTTGCCAAAAACTAATTTGAATGGAGACATTCCCAGAGGAGTTTTATAGGCTGTTCGATAGGCCCAAAGAGCATCATCGAGTTTGATTGACCAATCTTTACGGTGTGGCTTAACAACTTTTTCCAAAATTCCCTTGATCTCACGATTTGAAAGCTCGGCCAACCCATTGGTTTGTGGGTGGTATGCGGTGGCCACTCTATGATGAATATCATATTTAGCAAGAACCGAGGCCATGACTTTGTTTACAAAATGGGTGCCTTCGTCACTAATTAATGCTCGTGGTGTTCCGAAGCGAGTGAATATATTTTTGTGTAAGAACTTCACCACAGTGTTAGCATCATTGGAGTGACAAGCAATGGCTTCTACCCATTTTGAAACATAATCTACCGCAACCAAGATGTAAAAGTTATTGTTGGAATTTGGAAAAGGTCCCATAAAATCTATCCCCCATACATCAAAAAGTTCGACCTCTAGAATGTTGTTAAGAGGCATTTCATTTCTTTGCGATATATTCCCCGTACGTTGACATTGCTCACAATTTTTCACGAATTCAAATGAGTCTTTAAAAACAGTGGGCCAAAAGAATCCACTTTGCAAAATTTTTGCTGCGGTACGGTTTCCACCGAAGTGGCCACCGTAGTGGGATGTGTGACAACCATGGAGTATTTGATGTTGTTCACTCCCATGGACACAACGCCTTAATATTTGGTCCGCCCCTATCTTGTACAAGAAGGGATCGTCCCAAACGTATTGTCGTGTGTCGTGTAAAAATTTCTTGAATGGTTGTCCACTCATCCCGTGGGGCTTAAATCCACTTGCTAAAAAGTTTGCAATATCAGCATACCAAGGAGTTTCATTATGATGTTGCGCAGATAATAATTGTTCATCGGGAAAAGTTTCTTTTACCGGAGTGGGGTCAGGAGTGGGGTCAACAGTGCCCACTGTCTTCTCGAGCCTGGACAGATGATCAGCAACCTGATTGCTTGTTCCTTTTCTGTCGACGATCTGGAGGTCAAATTCCTGCAGCAACAGCACCCATCTGATCAACCTCGGTTTAGAGTCAGCCTTGTTGATCAAATATTTGATGGCTGCGTGATCGGTGTGTACTATGACCTTTGCTCCAATTAAGTAAGACCTGAAACGATCAAAAGCAAAAACTACTGCAAGTAGTTCTTTTTCGGTTACAGTGTAGTTGATTTGAGCCTCGATCAAAGTCTTGCTTGCATAGTATATTGGATGAAAAATCTTATCTTTTCGTTGGCCTAGTACTGCACCTATAGCCCAATCGCTGGCGTCACACATGACTTCAAATGGGAGTGACCAGTCAGGAGTGGTCACTATGGGTGCAGTAACTAAGGCATTTTTGATTATTTCAAATGCGTTTCTACATTCTTTGGTAAAAACAAACTCTCTTTCATGTTGCAGCAGGTTACATAGGGGTTTAGTTATTTTGGAAAAATCTTTTATGAACCTCCTATAGAAACCTGCGTGACCTAAAAAACTGCGAATGCCTTTTACCGTTGTGGGCTCGGGAAGTTGGGAGATTACTTCTAGTTTTGCTTCATCAACTTCCAAACCCTTTTTCGACACAAGATGACCCAAAACGATGCCCTCTTCGACCATGAAATGACATTTTTCCCAATTTAGAATAAGGTCGTGGGTTTCACATCTCACCAAACTTTTTTCTAGATTCCTCAAACAGTTATCAAATGATGTGCCGATCACAGAAAAATCGTCCATAAAAACTTCTATGGTATCTTCTATCATATCAGTAAAAATGGCCATCATACAGCGTTGAAAAGTAGCGGGAGCATTACATAAACCAAAAGGCATTCTCCGGAATGCAAAAGTACCATATGGACAAGTAAAGGTGGTCTTTTCTTGGTCTTCGGGTGCGATGTGGATTTGGTTATATCCGGAGTATCCATCTAGAAAACAATAAAATTCCTTTCCCGCTAATCTATCAAGCATTTGATCAATAAAAGGTAACGGGAAATGGTCTTTCTTTGTTGCTAGATTCAGTTGCCTATAATCCATGCATATTCTCCATCCCGTAACAGTCCTAGTTGGAATGAGTTCGTTCTTTTCATTTCTGACCACTGTTGTTCCTCCCTTTTTAGGGACACATTGAACGGGGCTCACCCAACTACTACTGGCAATGGGATAGATAATACCGGCATCTAACCATTTCAAGACTTCTTTCTTAACTACCTCCTTCATGATGGGGTTCAACCTTCTTTGGGGTTGGACTTTCCCCGGGTGGTCATTCTCCAAGTTAATCTTATGTTGACATAAAGAGGGGCTAATCCCTCGAATGTCCGCTATGGTCCAACCAATTGCTCCCTTATGCTTTATCAACAAATCAATCAGAAGTTGTTCTTGTTTCTCACTAAGTTTGGAAGAGATAATGACGGGAAGTTTATTATCCTTAGCGAGATAAGCATACTTTAAATGGGAAGGCAATGGTTTAAGCTCTAACTCGGGAGGTTGTTCTATTGAAGGGGATTGAACATCTCTATCCTTGAAGTCCAGAGGTTCAAAAGCTGCAACCATCTTATTACACTCATCCTTAAAAGTGTCATTACTCTCTGATTCAGAGTGCTCACTGTCAATCCCCACTGTGGGAACTGTACTCCCCACTGTGGGCAAATTGCCAAAATTGTGGGTTTCATAAATCGAACTTAAGGCAAAACAATCTTCGGTGTCTATATATTTGAGAGATTTGAAAACATTAAAAGTTACCTCTTGGTCATTAACTCGCATCGTGAGTTCTCCTTTGTGCACATCGATCAAAGTACGTCCGGTTGCAAGAAACGGACGTCCTAAGATGATTGGGATTTCTTTATCGGCCTCATAATCTAAAACAAGAAAATCGGCGGGGAAGATAAATTTATCCACTTGGACCAAAACGTCTTCTATTTTTCCCTTGGGGTAGGCAATGGATCGGTCGGCTAGTTGTAATGTCACGGTTGTGGGTCTAGCCTCTCCAATCCCTAACTTGTTAAAAATGGACAAAGGCATCAAGTTGACACTAGCTCCTAAATCACAGAGTGCTTGGCCTACTTCTTGTCCTCCTATAATGCATGGAATGGTGAAACTACCCGGGTCTTTCAACTTAGGTGGAATCTTGCTTGTTAGGAGGGCACTACATTCTTCGGTCAAAGCCACAGTTTCAAATTCACCCAACTTCCTCTTTTTGTTCAAAATATCTTTTAAGAATTTAACATAGCTTGGCATCTGCTCGAGAGCTTCTACCAAGGGTATGTTAATGTGAAGTTGCTTAAAAATGTCTAAGAATTTTTTAAACTGAACATCGACATTTTTAGGCTTCATTCTTTGAGGAAATGGAATGTTTCGTGGGTCAATCTGAGTTTGCTGTGGTATTGGCTTTGGAACAGTAGTCTTTGGGACAGGTCCAAAAGTGGGAAGGTCAGGGATGTCGGTCCCCACTGTGGGGATCACAGTGACTTGAGGAGTGCCCACTGAGGTGCTCACAGTGGGTTTTTGAGGCGAATCATCAGATTCAAAAATGATATTTTTCAGATCCTTTCCACTCCTTAAAGTTATGGACTTGACATGTTCTGGTCCTTTTCCTATCACTCTAGCTTGCTCGGTATCACTCGGTAACGTTCCTGGTGGTCTATTCTTAACTTCAACGGCTAGCTGTCCTACTTGGGTCTCTATATTCCTAATGGCTGCTTGGGTTTGATTCATAAAACCTTTGAGAATCGACTCGATCGATTGTTGAGCCTCAGCTGGTTGGTTGGATCGTGGTTGGTATGGTTGTGGGGATTGCCCACTGTGATGTTGCTGAAATCCCGGGGGATTGTATGGTCTTTGCTGGATGTGACTCGGTCCTTGGGGTTGGAGTCCTTGATTACCGGACCAAGAGAAATTCGGATGATTTCTCCAACCTGGATTATAAGTCTGCGAATAAGGGTTGTTCCTTTGGTTGGTCCCTATGACATTAACAGATTCGGGGTTTGCTGGACAAAAGTCGAAAACATGCTCCTCTCCACAAAGGGAGCAGTTATCAGCGAGATGGGTTGCGGAATTGACTTGGCCTCGATTTTGATTTAAAACGATTTTTGTCAAGGCCACTAATTGTGCATTCATGGTTTTGAGTGCTTCGGAATCTATGGTGTTGGTCTTAGACATGGGTGCTCTCGGATTTGACCATTCGGTATTGTTGTTGGACACTTTTTCTAAGATTTGATATCCTTCGTTGTAAGTCATACTCGTAAATGTTCCACCGGCTGTTGCATCTAAGATGATTTTGGCTGCATTGGAAAGACCATTGTAAAAGGTCTCCAATTGGATGCAATGTGGGATGCCATGATGTGGGCACTTTCGAAGTAAATCTTTAAATCGTTCCCATGCATCCGAAACAGCCTCATCTTCCTCTTGTCTAAATAAAATTATATCATTTCGAAATCTAACATTCCTTGTTGGAGGAAAGTATTTTTGCAAAAATCTATCGGCAAGTTCTTGCCAAGTGGTTATCGAGTGAGGTGCATGTGCGTTCAGCCAAGATTTTGCTTTGTCCCTTAATGAAAAAGGGAAAAGCCTTAGTCTTAATGCCTCATCACTAACACCTTGCAATTGAAAGGAATCGGTCATTTCTAAAAAAGATTTTAAGTGCGAGTGCGGATCCTCAGATGGCGATCCTCCAAATTGACCCATGGCTTGGATCATTTGAAACATCACCGGTTTGAGTTCAAAATGCGTTGCAACAATATTGGGTCTCAAAATTCCGGAGCTTAAATCACCAACTCCGGAAGTAGCATAGTCCCGTATTTTTCGATCTTTGTTATCGGCAATCGTGATTGTGGTCTCCACTATAGGTGGCGGTACTGCAGCCATGTTCACAGTGGGGATCACAGGAGGTTGTCGATTTGTTTTCTTGCTTCTTCGTGTTTTTCGCAACGTTTTTTCTATTTCGAGATCTATTGGAACCAAATGTTCGAGTTGTCGCCGTGGCATACAATACGAACAGCTTAGAAAAACTAGTTACTCGGGCTCGAACAAAAACTAATGTCTTGAGATTTAAAATCACGCCAGTCCCCGGCAACGGCGCCAAAAACTTGATACGTGCGAAATGTGTGTTTTAATCGCAGTGGGTTGCAAACTGTCCACAGTGGGAAGTGCAAGTGTACACTGTCCACTATGATCGTCACAGCAAGTAATAGTTGGTAAAATACCAGAATCGAATCCACAGAGACTGGACAATCAAGACAATACGGTTCTCATGAGCTCCTTTTACAAGTTTCAACTAGAGAGGAAAATAATACTTTGGTTTGGTTTGGTAAAATAGCTACTTGAAACGATTTACTAAATGCTAAAAAGGAGGAATGTAGGTTGGATTTTCCCTAAATTTTATCTCAAATACTCGGTCCTTAGAGTGATCCTCGTATTCGTGGTGGACATTTTCGCTAGAAAAGCCCGGTTACAAAATACTCACACCGTTAGATAAAAATCCCATACTCTTAGTACTTGTTGTTTTGTCAATGGTAATCTCTAAATGGACCTTTTCAGGCCTCGATGGAATGTGTAGAGACAAATACTCTAAGTGTTTTTAATACACAAATTAGCTTGCCTACTACTCCAGTGGGCAGAGATTAACTCACTGTGCCGACCTCACTTTCGTAAGTGTCAAAAGAATTCTTTCGAATCCCCTAGCATCATTCAAGCTCGTGTCACTGCGCTCTACTTATTTCTAAGTTAAGAACTAGACTTTAGATCCTTGCAAGTGATCAGCTTGTTCGCATCCTTGGGTAAATATTGAGAATGAAAGACCAAAACAACAAATATTCTAAGTATAAAGATTACTCAAGCATTTTTGATAAAATCCAGGTACTTCTCCTTCCTACATCCCAAAGGATGTTTAGCCTAACATTTCCGAAGTAAAGAAAACAAAAGATGAAGATTTGCACATAATAAAACTGAAAGTGATTTGAATTAACTGCTCACAGTGGGGAACGAGAAGTCGTCCCTGCACTGTGTAATACGAACTACAATTTAAACTAAGAAAGTAAATTACTGAAAATTAAAGCTAGTTACTGCAGTAAATAAAAGACTAAAGCTAATGTGGTAGTTGAGAGAATTTGAGACTAAAAGTATTCAAGGATGAAAACCAAGCATGCATTTAATGGCACCCAAGTGCTCCTTTATATACTAGGAGAAGGAGTTGGGTATTACACAAAAGAGGTGGGTCTTCCAATGGGTAAAGACTGCTGAGTTGTGGCAGAATTCAGCTCCTTGTGCAATTCTTTTATCCAATGGTCCCTTCTCCAAGTCAATCTCCAAGTACAAAGAGGTGTACTTGATGCTATCTTCAATGAGAACTACCTTGTACTTCTCCAGCCATTTCTCTGCCATATGAACCTTCCTCCTCCAGAAAATTAGATCCCAACTAAAAGTTTCTTTTTGATTTCTTTTTGATCAGCTCGAAGAGTGGGGAACCGGAGTGGGCACTGTATACGTCACTGCGGATGAAAAATCGAGAAAACACCCAAAACTTCCCCAAATAATTTATTAAAGACCATGGTTCACTCCTTTTGCTCGTTTTCGTAAATCATACCAAGAATGGGGGTTTTTAGAAGTGAAATGGCTAAAATTGACAAAATAAAGTGGAAAATAAATGGAAATAATAACTCTAAAAATAGAGTTATCAGTATGAAAAATCTTTTCTTTTCTTTGACCTAAAACTGCACCAACAGCCCAATCACTTGCATCACACATGATTTCAAAAGGTTTGTCCCATTCAGGAGCAACAACCACTGGAGCAGTTACCAAAGCTTTCTTTAAAGTAAGGAATGCATTACTGCAATCCTTATCAAAATCAAATTTTTGGTCTTGCTGTAATAATAGACATAAAGGTTTTGAAATCTTTGAAAAATCTTTTATGAAACGTCTATAAAAACCAGCATGACCGAGAAAGCTTCTGATTCCTTTAACAGTGGTTGGTTCAGGTAGTTTTTCAATAACTTCAAGTTTAGCTTTATCTACCTCAACTCCTCTTTTTGAAATTAAATGACCAAGGACAATTCCTTCTGTAACCATGAAATGACATTTTCCCAGTTAAGAACCAAGTTAGTTTCTTCACACCTTTTAAGACTTTGTTTTAGATTTTCCAAACAATGATCAAAAGATGAACCATAAACAGAAAAATCATCCATAAATATTTCAATGGATTTTTCAAGCATGTCAGAGAATATGGACATCATGCATCTTTGGAAAGTAGCAGGTGCATTGCAAAGTCCAAAGGACATTCTCCTGAAAGCAAAAGTGCCAAAAGGACAAGTGAAAGTAGTCTTCTCTTGGTCTTCAGGTGCTATAGCTATCTGATTGTAACCTGAGTATCCATCCAAGAAGCAGTAGAACTCTTTTCCAGCTAACCTGTCCAACATTTGAACAACAAAAGGTAAAGGAAAATTGTAACGACCCGGTTCCCAAAACATACAACAATTTATATATTATACATAACGTCGTTTCATTCATAAAAAAATACATAATAAATCAAGTTCGGTCTCTTTAGTCTCGAAACTATAAATACATCAGTCATTAAAAGCATCCTACGCTTTATCCTTTCCTTTGCCGCTATAATTTCCTCGACCTGGATTATATTTTTGAAAACAAAATGAGGGTTAGACCAAACGGTCTAGTGAGATAATCCCTGTCATTTCAAAATCGTTATAAAACCAATTTATATAAAACCATGTATTAAAACAGTTTATATAAAACCTTTCGTATGAACACGCACATATACCATAAGTATTTAAATACCACATATACCACACGTATATAATTACCACATCAAGACTCGTGCATCTCGTCCCACTTTATTCCTCCACAACTGGCCATATTAATTGGTAGCAAGCCAACTAATAAATAATCAACGTTACCGGTCCGCACACCGAAACCCGGCTACTCACCGGTCCGCACACCGGAACCCGGCTACCCATCGGTCCGCACACCGAAACCCGACTAATGTACACTTGTGTAGTGTAATGCACATATGAATATAATATCTTTCTATATTATAAACACATAATATTCACACCTTAATCATATATCCATTCCACACATATATGTATTCCAGTTAAAAATATTTTGAAGTAAAACTCACCTAGTTGCTTTATCAAAACCTTCCAATCTTTTATCAAGTAATCCAACCTTTCACGCAAAATCCGCAGAATCTGTAACAATTTAAATACCAATATTTCTTTAAAGACTAATAACTAAAATTACCAAAATCCTCATTTAATCTCGCAACAAACTATCCTATCGCAAGCAACTGTTGCGACACAGTAACTTGTCGCAACCAACTATTGCGACACTTCTCCCTATCGCAACTCACTATTGCGACACATCATTTTATCGCAACTAACCCTTGCGATACCAATTATTCTATCGCAACCCAAGGTTGCGATACTTATGAATATTTATGAAAATTTGTAGAAATACTTAAGACTATAAATAGCAACTATCCATAACCTCAGTTTTCCAAAAACATCCATAATTCATCAAAACCCATTTATAAAACCATATGAATTTCACTATAATTAATTCTCCAAAACAACAATTATAAATAAAATCGTACCTTAATTCTTCACAGATTGTTTCCTAAAAATCCAACTGCAATTAGTCTGTTTTCTTCCTCTTTTCTTCTTTCTTGATCTCTCTCTTATTCTTTGCCAAAATCTCACACACATACTAAATGAGATAATTTTACTCTCTTTCTCTCTTTTGCTGAAACAAACTCACACATATACACTCATGAAATATCTAACTCTCCTTATCTCTCTTTTTCTTTTCTTTTTTCGTGACCCACACCACACCCACACATATACTAACACTATATAATATCTCAAATGCTCCATATACGTGACACCTCACCCCTTTCAAATGTAAAGGTGTCTGATTTGTGATGATTTAGTTAATCACATTTTCCAAATAAACCCCAAACTCCTCTCATATGGCGAAACATACCCCCACACTTTTAAATAAAAATTAAAACTTACCCCTTAACTTCTAACTTCATAAAATAAATCACAAACTTACTTTAAAAACTAAAATAATAAAATTAAATAAACTCACAGTAAACCCGGTTATTACAACATCTCCCCCTTAAAAGAATTCCGTCCCGAAATTCATTCAAGCAACAAACGAGGGTAATCAATTACCATAAATTGCTTTCAAACTTATACAACACATTATTGTCTTTTGGAACCCCAAATTAGAAGTTCAAATCCGTCTAAACCTGATACCATTAATAAGTGCAATGATCTATAAAATTCGTGAGTTTTCAATAAGATTTACACCATAACAACATAATAAACTCCTGACTAACCATAATAATCACCCAACTTGATGTCTTAACGCAAACTCACGTTATTCTCAATAACGTTAATACCAAAGAATCATTTTACAAACAAATACATTATTCTCAATATTACCAAAACGTCAACAATTTTAATTCCACACAAAAATTCCGCCCCTTTAAACACAACGATAATCACCAATTTATTAATACTAACCCACTTTATTTGAACTTTACACACATCGTCCGCAATTTACTCAATTAATCTATCCCACAAAGTCGATCCCAATCTTAAAATAACCATAATCAAAATTTTTTGCCGAATCACCCAAGAATCAAATCCTATGAAGGTTCAAAATAACTCGAAAATTCACTTATATCACAAAAAGAAATAACTTATACTCACATGAAACTAATCCAATTAACACAACATTTTTATGCTTACTCGGAACAATTACCACGCTAATACTACTGTTAACTCCACCGGCCTTTCACGACAAACGTCGTGTTCTATACTTTTACAATACTAACTCGAAAACATAATCATACATTTTCAATATAAAACTTGCTTAGCAATTACAACCTATTTCTTATACTCTTCTATGGAATAAAATATACCCAACAAAAATCATTTTATATCACGGATAAGTTTCTTAATTTTATCAAACCCGTATACTTCATCCTACCATTTCCATTTCTCATGCTAGCATAACATAACCACGATAAACACACATCAATACTTAATTGCACTTGACACCAAATCATTCATCCAAACATAAACATATTATTGTCTCTAAATCCCGATACTTTAATCAATTCACCTTTCAATCTTGACTTCCCATCAAGAACCTTCCAAATAGAACTCCTATCATACATAGTTTTGAAATAACAATCTATTGTCATCACTTAACATAACTGCAAAACTTGATGAGGAGTAGAAGACTTGCACATCTACCATAACTTACAACGCAAATTTCTTAATTGTACAAATACCACACCCAAAATATCATACCCTAATAATGATACCATAAAATCCTTATGACAACTTTCATATGCGCTCAACAAATTACGTCTTCTTCGCACCAATCAATATATCATCATTAAATTAAATTAAAGTCTATTAGTAACTTAATTTCTCGAATATAAACAAAACACAATCTCAAACATTTCAACTATCTCAATAACTTCACCATCATAACTCATACCGATAATATCAACACCAATTCATTTCTTAATAAAATAACAAACTCGTTATCACATCAATTTCTTATATCTCTGGCTTAGCATAAAAATACTAACACAAACCCTTAAACATTTGATTCACTTAAACCGCTCCGCAAATGAAATTCATCAACACCGTTCTCACATTACCTAACTAATATAATTACCAATTCATCCCATGATAATTCCGCTACAAAACTAAGCCAAAAAGAATGCATTACAATTCCGTCAAAATTATTAAAAATTTCTTGTCACTAATCATAATACCAATCATATAAATCATTAACGACTTAACATGCAAAGTCAAGCATACAGTCTAAAACAACTCTTTAACTTAAACAACGCCATAAAGAAAGTTCATCCACATTAACCTCACCTTACTTAACCGTAAAAATCGCCAACTAATCTCATAATAAATCTATTACAAACTACACCACAAAGTTCATCACACGACCATCAAATATTTATTAAACATCACCTTCTTCCTGCTAATCATAA
The DNA here is from genome assembly GCA_033807775.1 of Saussurea involucrata. Classification (NCBI taxonomy): domain Eukaryota; kingdom Viridiplantae; phylum Streptophyta; class Magnoliopsida; order Asterales; family Asteraceae; genus Saussurea; species Saussurea involucrata. The sequence continues at coordinate 86,040,945 of CM066313.1, forward strand.
CACTAATAATATAAATCCATTTTACAACTTAAATCCTCCAATCCAGGAGAATTATTAGGTAAACACCCAACTCCTTTGAACCACTTTTCTATACCCCGAAAAACTCTCAAGCATCAATTTCTTACAACATGAGTGACATAATATAAATATTCTCTCTCAGCTTAAGTCTAGGTTATCAGCAACCTAGTTCTCTCTTAAGGTTCTATCTCTTTACCAAAAGAACTCATAAGACTTATTAGCAGGCTAGGAACTCCAGATAATTCTATCTAACTCGTATCCTAAAATGTTTCCCCCAAACCCGAACTTAAATTGAGTCCACAGTATTCCCGTCCTCATTCATACTCTATCCAAGAGTCAACAAAACACAAAGTTAATAATTAACATTAAAGTTAAATAAACAAAACCACCAAAACTGGGATGCACAGGACAGCACAGCACAGTTACACCTCTGATTTTGACTTAATTACCATACTTAGAAGCCAAACTAGTTGATCATGTCTATAACAAAAACGTACTTACATCTCTTAAGCTTCATATCGCTTTGGGTTCACCTCGATTGGAGCAACGACCAATTATATATGAATTTTATGCAAACAGTGGGCAATTCCCGTTTTTCACAGGACCAGTTTCTGTAATTCACTGTTTGGAGCCGCTTAAAGTAATAATTTGATCTCGGTGAAAACTATAAAATTGTCCAGGACTGAAAGATCTTTCTAAGTGCAAAATTTGAGCTTATTTAGACTTACAGTTGATTTTATACGAATTTTCCAATATCCGAACAGAAACTAAAAACTCAACAGAGTTGAAATCTCTTGGCATTTCAACAAATACCTTGTGGGCATTACTTCATGGAGCACAAACCCATTTCAATGGTTTCATTCCTTTTTCCATTTTTGATACCAAACTTCTAGTTTATGAATCCCAATACAAGAACAAAATTAATAAATGATTTCACCATGAAATACTTCAAGACTTTATCTAATCATAGTCATCCAACTAAACTCATATATCTATCACACAACTATCAAATACTTTTCTAATGCAGATACATGGCAATTAAAGAGTCACACTTAATCAATTGCATCAGAGTCAATTAACACTTTAGCACGTATAGAGTTTATGGGAATATACCTGTCTTCGTCTCTATCCATACGTCCCGACCGACTTGCCACTCTGGTGATTTCAACAAGGTTAATATACACATAAGCACATACCCAATATAATAAGGTATTCCAGTTCAAACATGTACTTGTAAGTTCACAATTACACTGGTCAGGTGTAATTTGAAATTACCTTACATGATGTTCCTTCTACCTTTTTATATTTAACATCCCAAGGTTCTAAAATAATAGGGACATCCGACTTCACATGCAGTTTAAGTCTAGGTATAAATCCAAATACCTAAATCCCTTAAACTAGGGCTCTGATACCATCTGTAACGACCCGGTTCCCAAAACATACAACAATTTATATATTATACATAACGTCGTTTCATTCATAAAAAGAAATACATAATAAATCAAGTTCGGTCTCTTTAGTCTCGAAACTATAAATACATCAGTCATTAAAAGCATCCTACGCTTTATCCTTTTCTTTGCCGCTATAATTTCCTTGACCTGGAATATATTTTTGAAAACAAAATGAGAGTTAGACCAAACGGTCTAGTGAGATAATCCCTGTCATTTCAAAATCGTTATAAAACCAATTTATATAAAACCATGTATTAAAACAGTTTATATAAAACCTTTCGTATGAACACGCACATATACCATAAGTATTTAAATACCACATATACCACACGTATATAAATACCACATCAAGACTCGTGCATCTTGTCCCACCTTATTCCTCCACAACTGGCCATATTAATTGGTAGCAAGCTAACTAATAAATAATCAACGTTACCGGTCCGCACACCGGAACCCGGCTACCAATCGGTCCGCACACCGGAACCCGACTAATGTACACCTGTGTAGTGTAATGCACATATGAATATAATATCTTACTATATTATAAACACATAATATTCACACCTTAATCATATATCCATTCCACACATATATGTATTCCAGTTAAAAATATTTTGAAGTAAAACTCACTTAGTTGCTTTATCAAAACCTTCCAATCTTTTATCAAGTAATCCAACCTTTCACGCAAAATCCGCAGAATCTGTAACAATTTAAATACCAATATTTCTTTAAAGACTAATAATCTAAAATTACCAAAATCCTCATTTAATCTCGCAACAAACTATCCTATCGCAAGCAACTGTTGCGACACAGTAACTTGTCGCAACCAACTATTGCGACACTTCTCCCTATCGCAACTCACTATTGTGACACATCATTTTATCGCAACTAACCCTTGCGATACCAATTATTCTATCGCAACCCAAGGTTGCGATACTTATGAATATTTATGAAAATTTGCAGAAATACTTAAGACTATAAATAGCAACTATCCATAACCTCAGTTTTCCAAAAACATCCATAATTCATCAAAACCCATTTATAAAACCATATGAATTTCACTATAATTAATTCTCCAAAACAACAATTATAAATAAAATCGTACCTTAATTCTTCACAGATTGTTTCCTAAAAATCCAACTGCAATTAGTCTGTTTTCTTCCTCTTTTCTTCTTTCTTGATCTCTCTCTTATTCTTTGCCAAAATCTCACACACATACTAAATGAGATAATTTTACTCTCTTTCTCTCTTTTGCTGAAACAAACTCACACATATACACTCATGAAATATCTAACTCTCCTTATCTCTCTTTTTCTTTTCTTTTTTCGTGACCCACACCACACCCACACATATACTAACACTATATAATATCTCAAATGCTCCATATATGTGACACCTCACCCCTTTCAAATGTAAAGGTGTCTGATTTGTGAAACATACCCCCACACTTTTAAATAAACCCCAAACTCCTCTCATATGGCGAAACATACCCCCACACTTTTAAATAAAAATTAAAACTTATCCCTTAACTACTAACTTCATAAAATAAATCACAAACTTACTTTAAAAACTAAAATAATAAAATTAAATAAACTCACAATAAACCCGGTTATTACAAAAATGGTCTTTTTGAGTAGCATTGTTTAGCCTACGGTAGTCCATGCAAATTCTCCATCCGGAGACTATTCTAGTCGGGATGAGTTCATTCTTGTCATTAGAAATGACAGTGATCCCACCCTTCTTAGGCACACATTGGACTGGACTAACCCAAGAACTACTGGCTATTGGGAAAATAATTCCTGCGTCTAACCATTTCAAAATTTCCTTTTTCACGACTTCTTTCATGACAGGGTTCAGCCTTCTTTGCGGTTCTATGGACTTGAAATTCTTTTCTTCTAGGATTATCTTATGTTGACAAATAGAGGGGCTAATCCCCCTAAGGTCAGCAATGGTCCATCCTATGGCTTTGGTGTTCAACTTCAACATATCCACTAACTTCTTTTCCTGATGCTATTCTAGGGTAGCTGATATAATAACAGGTAATTTGTCTTCTTTTCCTAGAAAGGCATATTTCAGGTGAGAGGGGAGTTTCTTCAACTCCAGGTCGGGTGGTGAGATTATGGACGGAATGGTCGGTTTTTGCTCACTATTTTCCAGCAGCTCAAATGCTGCAGCAACCAAAGGGACAGTTTCCTTTTCTATGGGAATTTCATCATCATCATCATCATATTCCTCAATTTTTTCCTCATCCTCCTCTTCTATCCTACAAGTCTGATTGTCTTCTTCCTCATGACATAATGACTCAATGGTACTTAGGCTTGAACAGTCTTCCATATCATTAGGGTATTTTAAGGAATTGAAAACATTGAATGTGACTTTTTGGTCGTGAAGTCTCATGGTCAATTCTCCTTTCTGGACGTCTATCAAAGTTCTACCCGTGGCTAAGAAAGGTCTTCCTAAAAGAATAGGAATATCTTTATCAGCCTCAAAGTCTAAAATGATAAAATCAGCCGGAAAAATGAATTTGTCAACCTGGACTAACACATCTTCAATCTTACCCTTTGGATAGGCAATGGTCTTGTCTGCTAAGATGAGTGTGACAGTGGTAGGTCTTGCCTCTCCTATCCCTAAACTTTTGAAAATTGATAAGGGCATGAGGTTGACACTGGCACCTAAATCACACAAGGCTTGTCCAACTTCCTTCCCACCTATTGAACAAGGAATGGTAAAACTCCCTGGATCTTTTTTCTTAGGGGGTATTTTGTTGGAAAACAGAGCACTACAACCTTCAGTGAGGGCGACAGTCTCATATTCAATCAGCTTCTTCTTTTTTCTCAAAATATCCTTCAGGAACTTGGCATAATTGGGCATCTGCTCGATTGCTTCAACAAGAGGTATGTTGATGTGCAATTGTTTGAAAACATCCAAAAACTTTTTAAGTTGCAATTCTTCCTTCTCATTCTTCATCCTTTGGGGGTAAGGAATGTAAGGTGGAACTGGTTTGATAACAGATTTGTTTGAAAGTTTTGAGCTAGATGGTTCCAATATGCTTGTGGTGTTGGTCATGTTGGATGGACTTGAACTAGTGATCTTAGGGTCTTGGTCTTCTTTTTGATTTGGAATAACCTGAATCTCTAGAGTAGGATTGGTTTTGGATAATTTATCAAAATCTGTTTTGGTCAAAGGGCCAAATTCCTTCTCCACAGTTTCCGGTAATTCTTTTCCACTCCTAAGAGTCACAGCCTTCACATGTTCCTTTCCTGGGGCCTTTGGGATTTCAGTATTACTAGGCAAAGTTCCTGAGGCCCTAGTACTTTGATTTAAAGCAAGTTGACTGACTTGAGTTTCAAGATTTCTGATTGAAGCTTGAGTTTGGGTCATAAACCCTTTCATGATTGCTTCCAAAGAAAGATTTGAATCATCATGTGGAGGTGCATGCTTTTGGTTTTGAAAAGGTGGTTGATTGTTTTGAAAACCTTGGTTACGGTAATTCTGATGATGATTACCTTGAAAATTTCCTTTGTAATGGTTTTGAGAACTGCTTGCTTGATTTTGAAAATTAGAGTTCCCTTGTGGCTTTTGTGCAGGTGGGTTTAAACATGGACTATTCCAAGAGAAATTAGGATGCTGCTTCCAACTGGCATTGTATGTGTTGGAGTGAGGATTCGGTCTGTTTTGAACATAGTTTACAGATTCAGAATTATGAGGACAGTGTTCATAAGAATGTTCATCACCACAACATACACATTGCACAGAAAGGACAGGTGCAGGAGATTTGGTGACAGGTGGCTGCGCTCCTTGACCTGAAGTGATGTTTTTAAGCATATTAGTCATGGAAGCAAGCTGAGCTGTCAATGCAGTGTATGCATCAATCTCATGCAACCCGACAGACTTCTTTTGAGTTGAAATTTGAGCTCTTGGATCAGCCCATTGTCCATTGTTTGCTGAAATCTTTTCAAGAATTTCATACCCGGTATTATAGGTGTTAAAGGTAAAGGCCCCTCCTGAAGTCGCATCGAGCATTTGTTTTGCATTGGAATCAAGTCCATTGTAAAATGTCTCAAGTTGAATACAGTAGGGAATGCCATGGTGAGGGCATTTCCTTAATAATTCTTTAAACCTTTCCCAAGCACCGGGAATTGCTTCATCGTCCATTTGTTTAAACATGCAGATTTCGTTTATGGACTTAGCATTACGGGTAGGTGGAAAATACTTTCGCAAAAACTTTTCAGCCATATCACCCCAAGATGGTACTGAACCTGGTGTTAATGAATTGAACCATACTCTTGCCTTATCCCTTAAAGAAAATGGGAACAACGTAAGCCTTAAGGCTTCCGGTGAAACTCCCGGGATTAGAAAAACATCGGTGATCTCCATGAAAGATTTTAAATGGGAATGGGGATCCTCCGAGGGTAATCCGGCAAATTAACCATTGGCTTGCAACATATGAAACATGATGGGTTTTGGTTCAAAATGTAAAGTATCTAATTGTGGCCTAACAATCCCAGAATTTAATTGCTCAAAATTTGGGATTGCGTAGTCCAGAATTCTTCCATCTTTCGAGTTTGCAAGATCAATGATATTAAGTGGTTCAACATTACCAATAGATCCATTATCATCTCCTTCCTCATTGTTATGATTGTGATGTGGTGGGTTTTGTTGAAAAGGCGGATTTTGTTGAAATGGTTGAAACGGTGGATTACCAAAAAGTGGTGGATTTTGATGATTATTCACAAAGAATGGCGGAGGCCGAATTGGATTTTCTAAAGGTGGTCTCACGGGATTTTCCAAAGGCGGTCGAATGGGATTTTCTAAAGGTGGTGGATTTGGTGGTCTATTTTCAAAACCGGGTGGGGGTCCGTCCATATTGAGAGAGTTTGATGTTCTTTGAATTCTTCTTCTTTGATGAAAAGTTCTCTCAATATCCGGATCTAACTCGAAAAGTTCCCCACGTGATATTCTTGGCATACACCACTTTCAGAAAATCTTTAAAATACCCAACGGTGCCTAGAAAAATCAAATCTTTTAAAATACTTTTATAGACTTTTAGCTTACCAATCCCCGACAACGGCGCCAAAAACTTGTTGGGAGCGTGCTTTGAATACACTTAATAGAACCAATAAGCAAGTATACTTATTTAGAACTATGTCGTCTCTAAAGTAATAAAGTGGTGAAATACCGAATATCGTCCCACAGAGATTGGAGTTAAAATTGCCATTAAAGTATGATGAAAGAAATGATTTCAGATGACGATTTGGAAGAAAATATCTTTGGTTGGTTGGTTGATGATTATCACAGATTCTAATTAACAATAATGAAAGAGAAGCAAGGGTGTAAGACTCGTGATGATATGTTAAACCAAATTCCAGTAGACTAATGCTGCAGGGATGCTGCAGCATAACAGTGACAAAAACTAGTTTTATTATCTACTTTGAGACACGTTCCTCTCGGACTCTCACCATCCCATGATTCCAGTAGCAGTCAGCAATCTCATCTCTGAGCAGAACCAAAGGTAAAGGAATGATGGAATGGAGTTCTCAAAGTATACGGCGAAACAAATTCTCTTTGTTAAAAGTTACTCTCTCGATATAACCCCCGTACCTCCCAAGTTTGTGTAATCCTAAGTAGCTTATCTCTAAGTCTACTCCATTTTAACCCTTTGAGAAAAAGATAACTTATCAAGAATGAATCATTTTAGAAAACAAAAGTAACAACTCTCGTTGCAAGTAACTCTCTCGATATTACCCCTAATGTCATCCAAATTGACGTGCTATTCAATGGCCTATCTCTAGGTCCATGACACTTTAACACTATCAAAGTGATCAATTTGTCAAGGGATTGTATTATCTTGATAGAACTTGGGTTGGAATAATAAAACATCATTTTTGCCATTAAAAACGCCTACTTTCCTTTGATTAACATATCACCCTTTGCCTCACACCCAAGCTTTTATGCTTAGCTACTCATGACAATAAATACAAGAAAGCAAAAGTAAAAGACTTGGAATGTAAACATGATGCTTGGTAAGTAAATGACTTGGAAATGTAAATGGCTATAACTAATATGACAAGAAAATAAATTACAAGTAAGTAAAATGACAAGAATGTAAAGCGGAAAATAAATGCAATAATGTAGAGTACTGAAATGAAGTGCAGAAAATTAAAGGCGTAAAGTAAATGACAATATTAAAGACGAACAATGGATGTAAAGAAAGCGATCTAAAACAGTCAGCTGGGTGTTCGACGGTTGCTGCAAGCATTCATCTGGGTAGAACAAGATTTGAAGAAAACTTGAAGAACATGAAGAACACTAAGAACAATAAGAACAAGAAGAATATTTCTAGAGAATAAAGGAGAGAATGTGGACTGATTTTAATCAGTTCCAGAGGTATCTTAATAAGCAACCCCAAGCCCTCTATTTATAGTGCCAATAGAGGGGCCAAAGGTGTAACAATTAACTAGCTCCATTGAGTTACATTAACTAAACTAGTCATAAACTAATTAATAAGTACACAAAAGACTTGAATTGTGACTAGAGGGTTTGTCCAGCTGCAGATAATGTAAAGACCAGAGTAACAAAAGAAAATCCATTGGTCAAAAGATTAGCCATTTCCACTTCACTTTAGCCATTTGCCAATTCACCTTCTTAAAAAACGTCAGATTCATGCTCCAGCCATGCTGCAGCACTTGCCTGTGAAAACCAAGGATTTGCAATTTGTACCAAACGTTAGCCATTCACCCTAAATAGTGCAAGTAAATCACAAACCTCAGCTCCAATCTATAAAAAGAGAAAAGAAGTAAAAAGATGACTCAAGTTGGGATTTTAAAACGCAAAATTCCGTAAAAAGGCTAAAAAGGAAGTGCGTAAATACTCAAAATAGAGCACTTATCATAGTCTAAATGGAGAGAATAGTAATGGTTATATAGAAAGACAGGGACCTAAGTTGTGTTAGAGCAAAGACAGGGACCTAAGTTGTGTTAGAGCCAAGACGGGGACCTAAGTGCAGTAAAAGCATCCACATTTGCCTATAAATAACCCACGCTAGATTAGTCGTAAAACACATATACGAGAACATATTATTCGTTAATGTATTCTTACATCGCATCCCCAATGTAACGTCCCATATCCCATATACACAACATATCACGCAACATAACACAAATAGATATAACAAACGAACTTAACATTTCATATACGGTCCAGTAGTCTTTTACAATAGAAAGAAACACACTTGTAATACAATCCTGGTACTATTTGCATACATAACATTTAACATTCCATTACAACTACTAAATAAGTCAAAAGCTTCGTCTTATAGTCCTCCTCACTAGCCATCCATCTCATACTCTACTTACTTGCCCTTACTTGATCCGCCACATGGAATACATATTTTTAAAACAAAATGAGGGTTAGACCCGATGGTCTAAGTGAGAAACCCCTGTTAGTTTAAAAACCATTTATATAAACTTCATTCATATAAATCACGCCACGTAATTACATATATCCAATTAAGCTCACACATCATGTACCTTTCCTTCTCATTTCCTCCTGGCCATATTAGTGGTAGCAAGCCAACTAATAATATACAACGCTGCACAACATCTACAGCCAAACAACGCTATACAGGTTCTATAGCCAATCACACCGGTCTTAAACCCGGCCAACGTATTATAACACATTTATAATACACATGTAAATATAATACCTCACTATATTATAATTCACATACAAACACATAATTATCAACAGTTTCACTCCCAACTCCACACATGTATGTATTCCAGTAAAAAGTGTTTTCAAAGCAAAACTCACCTGTTTTGGTTATTTCACACGTTCGCAAGCTTCTTTCAAAACAATCCTATCTCTTACCACAATTCCACGGAATCTGAAAACAAGTTAAGATACACAATCGCTTTACTAACCAACCACATAAAGCCTAACAATTTCTCATTCTCAACTGTCCCACTACATACTGCATTTAACTCACTACCGGGACTACACAGGGTACCGGGACTTTCACAGTACCGGGACTCTTAGCACCGGGAGTTCCTATACCGGAAGTTCCTACTACCGGGAGTCCATAATACCGGAACTCTCATTACCGGAAGTCTGCTATACCGGGAATCCACACTACCGGGAGTTCACGTTACCGGGAGTCCACACTACCGGGACTCCACCGGAAGTTGAATATACCGGGATTTCACATTACCGGGAGTTCCAAGAACACAGTCGGTTCAATTTTTACCCAGATTCAGATTAACCGTATACAACTTCAAATTCAAACATTCTAATCCGGTAGAAACTGTCTAAAGATGATTACTAACATAAAAGACCAAAGAGCTTACCTCACAATCGAATTCAACCTAGTCGATTGATGTGATGACCGTAACTTTCTTCTTTCTGCTTCTCTTCGCCTTCACACACACACGTTCACTTTCTAATTTAGGTTATGAGGATATATCTGAAGTCAAGAGGCGTTATTAACCCATACTTACCAAATGAACCTCTAACTTCTCACCTATAACCCAAACACCCCTAAACATATATATTTTCCAATCATACCTTAAACATCTAACTTTAAGGTTAACTTTATTTAACGGAAAAAGGGGATTTAACTAACAGACTTACCCGGGATATTACATCATCTCCCCCTTAAAAGAATTCCGTCCCGGAATTCGGTTAAGCAAAAAGATGAGGGTATTTGGCTCTCATTTCTGATTCAGATTCCCACGTAGCATCTTGACCTTTATGATGTCTCCACTGAACTTTCACTCGTCTGACCTCCTTATTCCGCAGCACTTTAACTTTATGATCAACTATAGCTTCTGGCTCTTCTACATAATTCAGTCTTTCGTCGACTTGTATCTCTGGTAGGGAGACTGCCTGATCTTGAGTAACCAAACACTTTCGGAAGTTTGACACGTGAAATGCATTATGAATTCTGCTCAACTCTGGTGGAAGATCTAATATGTAAGCTACTTCCCCGATCCTTTCAGTGATTGCAAATGGTCCAATATACCTTGGGCTAAGTTTACCCTGTCGACCAAATCTGATGACTCCTTTCCACGGCGAAACCTTTAACATTACGTAATCCCCAACTTGAAATTCCAACGGCTTTCGACGGCGATCAGCGTAACTCTTCTGTCTATCTTGAGCCACTTTCAATCTTTCTCGGATCTGTGTAACCTTATCGGCGGTTAACTGAACTATTTCCGGCCCCTCTAGTTGTTTTTCTCCCACTTCGTTCCAGCACAGTGGCGTTCGGCATTTCCTACCATACAATACTTCAAATGGTGCTGCTTGTATACTGGAATGATAACTGTTGTTGTAAGCGAATTCGATTAACGGTAAATACGTATACCACGATCCCCCAAAATCAACAATGCAAGCCCGGAGCATATCTTCTAAGGTCTGAATTGTTCGTTCACTCTGCCCATCGGTTTGAGGATGATACGCCGTACTTAATTTTATCTGAGTCCCCATTTCCCTTTGAAAACTTCTCCAAAATCTTGAAGTAAAACGACTATCACGATCAGAAATGATCGAGATTGGAACTCCATGTCGAGTTACTATTTCATCAATGTACAACTTAGCCAATCGCTCCATTGAATCGGTTTCCTTTATCGGTAGGAAGTGTGCAGACTTTGTCAACCTGTCGACGATCACCCAAATGGAATCGAATCCCTTCGGAGTTCTTGGTAGCTTTGTGATAAAGTCTGTGGTAATCTGCTCCCACTTCCACATAGGTATTTCTAGTCGTTGTAGTTGACCAAATGGCTTTTGATGTTCGATCTTTACCTTCTTACAAGTATCACACCGTTCTACATACTGAGCAATCCCTCTTTTTATCCCCGGCCACCAATAGAATTGCTTTAGGTCTTTATACATCTTGTTTGTACCTGGATGAATAGAGAAACGGGATTGATGAGCTTCTTGTAAAACACGATCACGTAACCCACCCAATCGAGGTACCCACACTCTGTTCCCCAGACAAAATAACCCACGATTACCCCTTTCTAACAATGCTGACATTCCCACTAACCGTTCTGATTTCAGATGTTCCTCCTGATAAGCCTCCATTTGACACTTCTGTAATTCATCAACTAAGTTGGGTAGGAGTTCAGTTCGTAGCGAAATAACTTTTATTGTTCCGCTCCTTTCTTGACGACTGAGCGCATCTGCCACTACATTCGCCTTTCCCGGGTGATAAAGGATTTCACAGTCGTAATCATTCAGCAATTCCAGCCATCTCCTTTGTCTCATATTTAACTCCTTCTGATCAAAGAGGTGTTGGAGACTCTTGTGATCAGTATAAATATGACATTTGGAACCATACAAATAATGTCTCCAAATCTTTAACGCAAAGACGACTGCTGCAAGTTCCATATCGTGCGTAGGATACTGTCGTTCATGATCCTTCAGTTGGCGAGAAGCATAAGCTATAACCTTTCCACGCTGCATAAGCACACAACCTAATCCCAATTTAGACGCATCACTGTAAACGACAAAGTCTTCAGAACTTTCAGGTAGTGATAGAATTGGCGCGCTGCACAGTTTCTCTTTCAATATTCTGAATGCCTCGTCCTGTTCCGCTTTCCATTCAAACTTCAAATTCTTTCGGGTCAGCTTAGTCAAAGGCGTTGCGATACGAGAGAAGTCTTTTATGAACTTCCGATAGTAACCCGCTAAACCCAGAAAACTGCGTACTTCTGATGCTGTCTTAGGCTGTTCCCATTTTTCAACTGCTTCCACTTTCATCGGATCGACTTGTATACCTTTCTCAGAAACCACGTGCCCCAGAAATTGCACTTTCCTTAGCCAGAATTCACATTTAGAAAATTTCGCATACAACTTTTCCTTCTTCAGTAGCTCCAGAATCAAACGAAGATGTTGCGCGTGCTCTTCCTTGGATCGAGAATAGATAAGGATATCATCGATAAATACAATTACAAATTTATCGAGATACGGCTTACATACTCGATTCATTAAATCCATAAAGGCAGCTGGAGCGTTCGTCAATCCAAATGGCATTACTAAAAATTCATGATGACCATACCTCGTTCGAAAAGCAGTCTTTAAAACGTCTTCTTCTTTAACCTTCAACTGGTGATAACCGGACCTTAGATCTATCTTGGAGAAATAGCAAGCTCCAACTAACTGATCAAAAAGATCATCAATTCGGGGTAGCGGATACTTGTTCTTTATCGTGCGTTTATTCAATTCTCGGTAGTCAATACACATCCTCATCGACCCATCTTTCTTTTTCACAAATAACACTGGTGCTCCCCACGGCGAAGAACTAGGTCTGATGAAGCCCTTATAGGATAGATCTTGTAGTTGTGCCATCATCTCTTTCATCTCTGGAGGTGCCAAACGGTACGGTGCACGGGCTACAGGAGTGGCTCCAGGAATTAAGTCTATACCGAACTCTACTTGTCTAACCGGCGGAAGACTGTTCAAGTCTTCAGGAAACACTTCAGGGAATTCACTAACGATAGGAATATCTTCTATCCTAATCTTTTCCGGCTTAATATCTATCACATAGGCCAAGTAACTCTGACAACCCTTATTTACACACTTATGTGCCTTTACTAGTGATATGAGACAAGACTGATGATTCCTACGATCACCATAAATCACTACCGGTCCCTTCGCTGGCAATACAACATTTATTATCTTTTTATCACACACTATATTAGCCTGATTCTCGGCTAACCAGTTCATTCCCACTACTACGTCAAACTTTATTAAGGTTATAGGAAACAATTGTATAGGCACTCCACACCCTTCTATATTAATCACACAACCGTCAAATACTTCATTAACCGACACTTGGTTGTCATTTGCAGTATCTACTAATAGAGCACGTTCTAACAATTTAGGTTTCAAACACAGATATGCAGCAAATGCAGGTGACACAAACGATCGGTTTGCACCGGAATCAAACAACACCTTAGCACGTGTAGAGTTTATCAAAAATGTACCTGTGACCACATCCGGCGTCTCCTCCGCTTCTTTCTCAGTCATTTGAAAGGCACGACCCCTGGTTACTGGCGGTTCCAACCTTGGTATTACTGGTTTAACAATCGCTGGCCTGCCCGATGACCCACCTTGTTGTTACCTCCCCCGCGGGCAGTTTGACTGAAGATGATCCGGAGAATTGCATAAGAAACATAGCCGTGTTACCTTACAATCCTTGATGATGTGTCCGGTCTTCCCACACTTATAACATGCTCGTAAATCACCTTGACAGTTTCCTTGATGGACACGGTTGCACTTTGGACATGGTCTTTCCGCTGGTCGAAACGGCGGACGGTTATCATACCTCTGAAATCGGGACCTCTTCGAATCATATCGTGGTCCTTCCCACTTTCTCTTTCCGATACTCTTATCCCCAGCATCTCTTCTCATATTTCGTTCAACATTCTCCGCGGCATCAACTGCAGCTGAGAATGTATCGGGTCCTTTTGCAGTCACTAGTCTTCTAACCTCTGAGTTCAGCCCGAAGATAAACCTTTCCGTCTTCATTGCCTCCGTAGCAACATAGTATTCTGCGAACCGAGACTTTTCCAGGAAGCTAGCGGTGTAGTCTCGAACGGATAGGTTTCCTTGTTGTAAATTCATAAATTCCCCTTCTAATTGCTTAACGGCTGCTTGGGGACAAAATGCGTTCTTGTAAGCTATCACAAATTCTTCCCATGAGAGGGTAGAATAAACGTCAGATCCTTTAGAATGTATAAAAGACTCCCACCAATACAATGCATCTCCTTTTAACATGGCTGCCCCGTACAACACTCTATCTTCATCCGCACACTTGCTTGTTTTGAAAATGGCTTCAATTTCCTTTATCCATCTCATCGCTTTCACTGGATCCCGATCCCCTGAAAACGTAGGAGGCTTGCAGCTAAGAAACATCTTGTAATCACATTTTCTCATTACCGGCAAGACCGTAGGGGTGATTGGCATCTCCTCTTCATGTGCAGGATCTGGTTCTTCCGTTTCAGTATTATGAACTTGATTAAACATAGCTTGAATATTGTCTTGTAATCTTCCCATTTCTGCCATTAGATCAGCCCTGGTAATAAAATCCGTACTATTTTGTTGGGTTTTGCCTCCGGCTCGACCTCCAGCTCTACCTCCCGTTCTACCCCCGACTCTACCACCTGTTCTGCCTCCCCTGTCCCCTGTTCCTACTGGCGGATTAGTTCTGTTTGGATTTCTTCCTCCTCCTTGATTCGAATTTCTTGTACCACTTGCCATTCTGTAGATTTAAACAAGATTAATATACACACAAGCACATACCCCATATAACAAGGTATTCCAGTTCAAACATGTACCTGTAAGATCACAATTACACTGGCCAGGTGTAGTATGAAATTACCTTACATGATGTTCCTTCTACCCCTTATACTTAGTATCCCGAGGTTCTATAATAATAGGGACATCCTAGTTCACATGCAGTTTAAGTTTAGGTACAGATACGAATACCTAAATCCCTTAAACTAAGGCTCTGATACCATTTGTAACGTCCCATATCCCATATACACAACATATCACGCAACATAACACAAATAGATATAACAAACGAACTTAACATTTCATATACGGTCCAGTAGTCTTTTACAATAGAAAGAAACACACTTGTAATACAATCCTGGTACTATTTGCATACATAACATTTAACATTCCATTACAACTACTAAATAAGTCAAAAGCTTCGTCTTATAGTCCTCCTCACTAGCCATCCATCTCATACTCTACTTACTTGCCCTTACTTGATCCGCCACCTGGAATACATATTTTTAAAACAAAATGAGGGTTAGACCCGATGGTCTAAGTGAGAAACCCCTGTTAGTTTAAAAACCATTTATATAAACTTCATTCATATAAATCACGCCACATAATTACATATATCCAATTAAGCTCACACATCATGTACCTTTCCTTCTCATTTCCTCCTGGCCATATTAGTGGTAGCAAGCCAACTAATAATATACAACGCTGCACAACATCTACAGCCAAACAACGCTATACAGGTTCTATAGCCAATCACACCGGTCTTAAACCCGGCCAACGTATTATAACACATTTATAATACACATGTAAATATAATACCTCACTATATTATAATTCACATACAAACACATAATTATCAACAGTTTCACTCCCAACTCCACACATGTATGTATTCCAGTAAAAAGTGTTTTCAAAGAAAAACTCACCTGTTTTGGTTATTTCACACGTTCGCAAGCTTCTTTCAAAACAATCCTATCTCTTACCACAATTCCACGGAATCTGAAAACAAGTTAAGATACACAATCGCTTTACTAACCAACCACATAAAGCCTAACAATTTCTCATTATCAACTGTCCCACTACATACTGCATTTAACTCACTACCGGGACTACACAGGGTACCGGGACTTTCACAGTACCGGGACTCTTAGCACCGGGAGTTCCTATACCGGAAGTTCCTACTACCGGGAGTCCATAATACCGGAACTCTCATTACCGGAAGTCTGCTATACCGGGAATCCACACTACCGGGAGTTCACGTTACCGGGAGTCCACACTACCGGGGGTTCACGTTACCGGGACTCCACCGGAAGTTGAATATACCGGGATTTCATATTACCGGGAGTTCCAAGAACACAGTCGGTTCAATTTTTACCCATATTCAGATTAACCGTATACAACTTCAAATTCAAACATTCTAATCCGGTAGAAACTGTCTAAAGATGATTACTAACATAAAAGACCAAAGAGCTTACCTCAAAATCGAATTCAACCTAGTCGATTGATGTGATGACCGTAACTTTCTTCTTTCTGCTTCTCTTCGCCTTCACACACACACGTTCACTTTCTAATTTAGGTTATGAGGATATATCTGAAGTCAAGCGGCGTTATTAACCCATACTTACCAAATGAACCTCTAACTTCTCACCTATAACCCAAACACCCCTAAACATATATATTTTCCAATCATACCTTAAACATCTAACTTTAAGGTTAACTTTATTTAACGGAAAAAGGGGATTTAACTAACAGACTTACCCGGGATATTACACCCAAACCTTCATGTTTGGTGCTTTAGGCGTTTATCTGAATCGCTTTCAGACATTGGCAAAGAGTTATATGGTTAGTGTGCATGCTTCATTGAGTTTTGCTTGTTACTACCGTTGTTCTACGAACTAACTATATTAATTAATGTTCATCAACAGATGCATATCCACAGTTGTTCACCATGAAAGTCCACCATGGTGGGTACTTCACGGAACCACCCAGAAGACATTATTTCCGTGGTTTAGAAATTTATGTTGACATGTTAGATGTGGAGGATCTTTCTATGCAACTGCTTGAACAGAACATGAAATCGCTGGACTATGAAGAACCAAAATACAATAGGTTGTATTTTAAGAGGCTGAATGCAGACTTCTTGACTGGACTGGTAGAATTGAGTATCGACGAAGATGTAGCCAACATACGCCAGTATGTTGACGGCCATACTGTGATTGAAGTGTACATCGAGAAAGTGGAGCTTAACACTTTGAGACTCGTCTCGCCAGAGCATGTAAGAAGTCGACCCGGATTGTCAAAAACTAAACCATCGTCTAGCCGTAGCCTTAAATTTGGATAATTTTGTACTGTATTGATTAGTATGTGTTTGTTATGAAATAATCTTGTATAACATCTATGAGTTGTATTTTTAATATGAACCACTTTTTACACAAATTTCAGACTACTTAAACACTACTTTTCAGACAAATTAAAGACCTTTATTCATGACAAATTAAACAACAACATACAAACAGGAAAGAAACGAAACAACAATGTCGAACTGGAAAAGTACAAAACAACAACACATAAACAACAAAGTACTAAAGCAACACCTACTGAAAAAAAAATTTAGTTTGATCAATCCAACTTTGCTTCTCGCTTACCTTCGCTTGAAGAATTGCGGAGTCTTGCAAAATGTGGTGAATTTCTTCTTTTTCTCGACGAATACGAGCCTCCCTATCTTTTATATCCCCTTTCATCCTTTTGATCTCCTTTTCTTCCACTTCGATCCTTATCAAGTGGACTTCCTTCCTGGCCATCATCTGTTTCCACTCTTCTGTCAGTTGGTCTATCTCCTTTTCCCTTGCTGCTATCGCCTTCTGGAGTTTATGTGGCATTCTTTCAGGTGTATACGATGGGTTAGATGATGATGCCATTTGTTTACTGAAGAAAGAAAGCAAGAAAGAAAACAAGTGAAAGAAAGCAAGAAAGAAGGATAGAATGGTGTGAATTATGAATTGCATTTTACTGATATTTATGGATGAAATCTCAAATATGCCAGTGAATTTGAACCACAAATTGGTCTTCAAAGTACAATAATTGTGGGAAAAAACAGTAAATGCATGCAAAGATTCGTGCAAAAAGGACCAAAATTGTCATTTTTTTGTCAGATCGCGGGACCCATCGCGGGGACAGTCGTGGGGAGGGACCAAAAGTGTAGACGTGGGGATAGTTGGGGGGTATAGCGGGGCGTTTTGGCCAAAACCGTGGACCACGTGTGCCCTATCCCGCGACCGCGGGATTAATGGCGGGATTTATGGGTATTTCGGCAAATTCGGAAGAGAAATGGGTATTTTGGTAAGTTAAAGTCAAACTTTGGGTATTTTAATTAAATTCCCATTATTTAACTATATCCAAAAACCAATTCTAAAAATCCATGTCTAATTTCGAAATTGATGGGATAAATACAAAATATAAAATAAATGGATTCTCGACTTTATTTAAATTGACAATTGAACAATTAAAGAAAATACGACGTATTTTTTCTTACAAAAATAATGATGTTTAATTTCTATATCTAACAATTCAATAGACGTTTTCTAGATGAAGAATCTGGTGCTCATGAACTATTACATTTATTGATATAGTCAAAAACTTCAAATATTATATAATACAAGATCTCTTGTGGGTAGGTGTGTCTAGAAAGTCAACCGATCCAATCAAAACCGACCGATCTTGATTGGATATTCAATTGTAATTGGATCGTATCATATCAAAATTTTCAACATCCAATTTGGAATCGGTCGGTTTTTGGATGACAGACCAGAACCGACGAAAACCGAACCGAACTGATCACCATCCAACTAGGCAACTATCCATCCAATTATCATCGAACCACTAATCCGATTATCATCCCAACTACCATCCAATACATTATAATTCAAAGTTTAAAAGTAAAAAGTTTTTATTTTCAAAACATTATAATTTAAAAACATTTATAAAAAAAAACTAATTGTTTTTAGAAAAAACATAAAAATATTTGATGAATCCGATCCGATCATCCATTGGATGTTGGATGAATCCGATCCAATAGATATCCAATGAGAATATCCAATGGATGGAACCAAACCGATCCAATCATCAATTGGATTAGAAAAAATCCAACATTCAATGGATGATTGGATCGGTTCGGTTAGAAAAATCGGATATCCAATAGATGATTGGATCGATTCCGTTCTCCTCACATTCATTGGATGTTAACCGATCAACACCTCTACTTGTGGGTGTAAGTAATTGTCAAAAACAAGTATTTAGGGAGAAACTTTTGTAAAACATATGGAACAGTCGTTAGCTGTTTTAATCTACATGTTGATACAAAAGTAAGGGTAGATGGAGTCTTTGGGGGTGTTTGGGATTGGTTATTTAAAATAATTTATGCTTATTTTTAAAAGTGTTTATCAACTTATGTCATGATAAAAAGAAGTTGGGGGTAAAAATGTAATTTGAACAAATAAATTATAAGCACTTTCAAATAAGTTAGAATGAATTAACTTATCGAAAACAACTTAATTGTGATGGGAAAAGTTATCAACACTTTTCTTTTTTTCAATCCAAACACTAAAAATAGCTTATTTGCTGTGAGGAAAAACAATAAGCAAATAAGTCAAAAAAAAAGCAATCCCAAACACCCCCTTTGATGATTTATTAATTATAGTTGTTTGTAAATTCTTTTTTAAGTAAGTGATATTTATATATGACAAAATGAAACATGTAAATAATGATTCGGGTTGTAATTGTATATGTCAATAAGAAATATAAAAGATCCCTATTCTTGTTACTTTCTTCATTGTTAATTAGTCTAAATAAACATTAAGAAAAATTATAGAAAAATAATTGATGATACCTTTACACAAAGTCTAGATTAGGGATGAGTGTTACTAAAAACCCAATAACTATTGTTACGAAAGACGTCTCCAATTAGCTAATTCATTTGCTTGCCTATAACTAGCATTCAACTCATCACAGTGTCGCTAGTATCATTCCCAACGAGGACCTGACGCACATGCCAACAAATAAAAAAGGATATGCTTAACGCCTAATGGGTTCAAACAGCTTTCATCACTTATATAAAACAGATCTAAATAATAATTTCTCAAATTAAATGTATCTATAATACTTTATAAAAAGGCTTAAAATAGTTATTTTCAAGAATTAAGACTACCAACTTTTTTGCACAACATACAACTTCTTCAACTATGCACAACCTTTCACACCCACTTCCTCTAATATCTCCATGTTCAAAAATTTCCATTTTAATTTATAAGTTACGCTTAATACCTTCATGATTGGTTATTAAATTTAATTTTAATCCCTTTATTTTTTATTTTTTATTTTAGATCTTTATCATATTAACATAAATAATTGTATATGAACTAAAACACATTAAAAATAAATTATTATTTTTTACAAATAATATCATTGTAATCGTCTCGTCAATACTTTTGAAATAATTCCAATATTGAATATTTTTGGACTTAATAATATTATTAAATATAATGAATATATATACGAATTAATTTGTTTTAGATTCCTTACGTTTTCGTTTTCATTTTCATTTAGCACCTTACTTAAGGTTAGTTTTGAGTTTTTAATAGATACAAATCTCAATTACATCATGTACAAGTTTAAAAGTTTTAAAACCTTATAATTAAAAATATAGTTATTTTTATTTTTAAATCACACATTATACACTTATAATTAATTATTTAATTTACTTTATATCTCTTCTCTTTTCATTTTTCATTTTACACCTTATCATATTAACATACATAATCATATATAAACTAATATACATTAACAAATATGTTTCTTTTTTCACAAATTATGCCATTATACTCGTCTCATCAAAACCTTCAATTTTTTTGAAAAGTGATTGATTCAATGTCCAACACTGATGGTCATAGTCCTTAGACCATCCGCATCGGACCAGCTGGTTGGAGCTGGTTGTGGCTGGCTGGTTTTAAACACCATCGCCAAAGTGTGGGTTGGAGCTGGTTCAAACCAGCGCTGGTTTGTAAACCAGTGCGGGTTACCTCTTTTTTTCTATTTTTTTCTTTTTTCTCTCCTATAAATACCCATCTTCCCCACTTCATTTTTTCACACCGCCAAATTTTCTCTCAATCTCTCCCATCTTCCCCACTTCATTCTACTCTCTCAATATTCTTTCTTTCTTCAAAAAAAATTATGGATAAACAAACACAAGATTTCACAACACCACGACGAGGTTCCAAATCGTGAGGCACGAACTCGCAACCGTCCCCGACGGAAAATATTTTCAATCTTTCAACACCACCATCAACCTACCATAGAAGCATACAACAATACCCTATGTATTCACCCAACACCATCCCGGCTGGGTTCCAACAATTTAATTCGGGTGGATTCCAACAATTTAATTCGGGTGGATTCCAACAATTTAATCTTATATTAAATTATAAATTATTTATAAAATTTAAATTATTTAAATTAATATACTTGTAACAAAAATAAAAATAAAAATAAATAAAAGATGGGATGGTGTTGTGGGATGGATGTGGGGGTTTGTGGGTTAGAATGGGTTGGAAGGGAAAAATGATGTGGCAGTGAAAAAGTGTGGGTTAGTGAGGGATGGATGCTGATGGTCTTATCAGTTTAGTCTTTATCTATTTTAGTCTTTAGCTATAGTTTGATTTTAGTTATTATCTAACTTTTGTTTAGTCTTTGTCATTATCTGTAAGACCCTTTGAAAAGGGCTCCTGGTTTTTTCATAAGGCATCAAGTTCCTTAGCAGAAAATTACTTCCTTGCTCTGTTAATTTCCAACGGTAACAAGTTTCTTAGAACATTTTTTCAAATAAAGTGTTCTTATAACTATTTCATAAGACACTATTTGAAAAAAGTGTCATATAAACACGTGTCCTCTAAAAATATGGGTTTATAGGACACTTTTCAAAAGCGTGTTATAAAATTAGCTAATACGACACCTTATTTTGAATATGTCCTATATACTTTGTTACAACGCTTAAAAACGTCCTATAAACTTATTGAAACACTTTTAGACATGACGTTTTTTTGTTTGTTCCTACAAACTAATGTCTCATAAAACACTCTATTAGAACGCTTATTTATTTTAGGTGTCCTATAAACTCAAATTTGTTGTATTGTCATATGTTCGTTTTTCATGGTTGTCGAGTTGGGTCGGGTATTATTAAACGTGGAAATTTTGTGACTTGGTTTATTTAAAACATTATCTTAGTAATTGAAGGCTTGAAACGATTGGTAGAAGAAACTAAATTTATGTATGTATCGCTTTTCTAAAGAAGAAAGGCAAAGACCAATGTAACGTTATCCAAATTCTAAACCAAATTTCTCTCCAAGAAAATTCAATTTGAAATATTTGCAACCAATTGAAAAAGTAGACAACAAATGCTACGACTTCTCCAATATTTCTACATCACAATCACATAATACATAATAAGATAAGATCACTAAGTTCACACTATATTTTATCTACAAGATCCAAAAACAAATAGGTTAATTATACCATTCACACACATGGAATTTTATTTACATTTTTAGGGTGTGTTTGGTTCACATAATGTTTTTTGATGTAATGGAATCTGTCAAAGGAATTTGACTTTAAAGGATTTGGAATGAAATGTTATCATGTTTGACCACCTGTTTGGTTGACATACATTGGAATGGAATCTGCTAAAGAAATTGGATTTTGTCTGTTTGGTTGATAGCTTTGAAATTGGAAATAACTATTAGTAAATGACGGTGGTGGTCGGCGGTGGTTCAGGTCGGTGGTGGTCGGCGGTGGCTTAGATCGACGGTAGCTCACAACGGTGGTGGTCGGCGGTGGTTCAGAACGGTGGTGGTCGACGGTGGTTCAGAACGGTGGTGGTCGGCGATGGTTCAGAACGGTGGTGGTAGGAGCAGGGAAGATGGGGATAATTTTGTCTTTTTGAGAAAGTTGGGTGAAATGAAATTGAATTCCTTCTCATTTGTGATGGAATGACCAAATCCATGAATGGTGAAATGTGTGGAATTGATCAATTACATTCCATAGGTAACCAAAAGTCCGGACGAAATTTGGTCAATGAAATTGATCATTCTAATTCCGTCGGAATCCTGTGAACCAAACGCACCCTTAGTTATGTGATACTATTTTTGTAATTATCTTACAATAATAAATGGTATCGATCAACAATTACTTTGTAATTTAGAGTAAATGTTTTAATATAAAACGCTATTTTTTCTTCAGTTTAATAATAAAAAAATAAAAACACATGCATATATTTTATCCTTTTGTAAGTATGAAACCTCAAATGATTTAAATTTGTTTTTTAAAGATAATTAAAATATTTTGTTAACGTCATTTTATTTGACTATATATATACATGTAGGTTTACAATTTTATAATTTGATAAATAACATGACAGTTTAAAATCTAATAAATCAAAACCTCTTAAATATCTAGCTAATATATTAGTCAAAATATCATTATTGAATTATTAACATATAATTAAGTATTATATTTTATAATTTATCATCAGTTAGATTTTTCTTTGTTAATAAAACAATTATTAAAACAAATATATATCATAGCCATATTTATACTTTAAACTAAATTACAGATCTGGTCCTTATAATTATATGAAAATTATGCATTGGTATTGCAATTACACATGCCAAAATTGCAAGCATACTTGTATTAGACCATCTAGGTTTAAGTGATATAAAACTTTGTCGATCGGTGACGGATACATATGGATATCCATTGTAACGGGGTGGGGTTTTTTGTTCGGCGGGTAATGAGATTGGGGATGGGTTTCAATCTTCATGCTCAATGTGGGTTCGGGCTCAGGATGGTATACTACTCCCCTCTAATCCTGACCCTATATGTATATATATACACACACACTGACACACAAACATATGTATATACATGTATGTGCTAGTTAGGCACAAGTACATACTTATCTAATGTCTCTCAATTTTTTCTGATGGTTGTCTCGGACATTTCAAAGAGTCAAGGTGGAGTGTCATACTCTCAATCCCTCAAACTAAATTACCGAATCACCATAAGTTCTTTTTCTAACGCCAAGGCGTCTCATACTTTGCTACTTTCTATGACAAAATTTCCACTTCTTCTACTCTCACTTCTACTTCCAAATCAAAAGTTTTGAAGACTGAAGCAGAACCACAAAAGCAAAACACAATAATCTTGAATAACTCTAAAGTTGATTTATCCCCTTCATCTTTATATAGGTACTCTCTTTGTGCTAACATCAATAACATTGACAGTAAACTACAAAATCATTCCTATGGTTTATCAAAAATAACACTTTTTGTCATTACAGTTTCGGAATTATAAGATGGTCATTATGGCTTGCAAAAACGTTTGTATTTGATACCCCTTTTAATGGTCATTAAAAGATTCCGTTAAATGAGGGGTTTTCTCTTTATTTTATCGATTTTTTGTTTTTACCCAATCAAATTTGATTTTATGATTTTCATCCTTGTGTTTTTTGATTGGGTAAAAGAAAAAATTTAATGAAAGGATGAAAATGCCCTCATGTAACGGAATTCTTTAACAGTCGTTAAAGGAAGGGACTAAATCTGGACGTTTTTGTAAACCACGATAATCATCTTATAGTTTTGAAAATACAGGGGCAAAAAGTGATACTTTTGACATATCGCATAAACCAAATTTGTAATTCACTCCAATATTGAAGTTTATTTGTTTGTTTTAAAGAATTAAAAACTCTTTTGTTTTTCATTTTATACTATACGGTTCATATTTCCAAAACACGTATTCCATATCCGTTAAGAATTTCATTCTCTAAACCAATCGACATTTATGCAGATTACAGGACGGGGTTAGGGATGGGGATATAAATAAGGAGCGGGGTTGGGTCCTTTTTCCTAAATAACCATTTGAGAAAACAAAATTACAAAATTAACCTTAAAATACATTTTTTACAAAAATAGCCATGGTTTTTGCGCATCTACTCCATCAAAACGAGATGACCCACAATTGTAAATATATATATATATATATATATCTATACTACCTTAATATTGGCTTTGACCAAAACTCTTAATTACAAGTCTTGAGGCATAATGTACAACAACTTCAAGCACATATTTGAAAAATCTCTTAAATGCAACTTCTAAGGCATAATGTACAACAACTTAAACCACACAAGGGTTTAAAACCTGTCAATGACAAAGAGAGAAACTGAACCCTTTGCTTTTTCCCATCGATCCCTTTCTCCTTCCAATTTGAAGTTTCTCTCTTATCTGAAACCTGTGTGGTAACCTTCCAACAATGCTTTATTCCTGTTTCTTTCCTGCTACATGCTCTTTAATCACCAAAATGGAAGATCTGATATCAAGTTTCTCCTGCTTGCTCTCGAGACAACGACCTCTACACAGCTGGCTCCCAAATTTCTATCAGGTATGCTTTGATTTCTCCCCTATAAATCCAACCCTGTGTGAATCACAATTTCTCTACGCCTTCTTCAAAACCCTAGAAATTTCTCTGAGGTATGATTCTTTGATTTACTCTCGATGTGCTTTTTTCCACAGCTTCTTCTATTTTTCTGTTTTGTTTTAGAAATTGGGGATGTCAAAATTTGGGATTTACAATAAACAAATTGGATGTCAAAATTGGGGAATGTTTGTTTCTTGTCAAAATTTGGGATTTACATTAAATTTGTGAGTGTGTATATATGTATGATGGTTGTAAAGCATAAGTTGCTGAATCTGTTAAGCAGATTCCATAGCTGTTAAGCAGATTCCATAGCTGATTTGCTATTTATGTTTTGCAGGAAGTTGCTGAATCTGTGAAAGAGGACTTTGGCAGCATTGACATCCTTGTGCATTCACTAGCCAATGGACCTGAGGTATCTTGAGTTTTTGAGTATGACAAATTTGACATTTTGCACTATATCATAAGAGCCTCTTAATCATTCTGCACTAAGGGGCTGTTTGGTAGCAACTACTATTTCAATACATCCATTTACTGCCTTGCTTTCTAATTACATAGCTGATTAATAAAACAAGTGTTTAATTCCATTTTATGGTTGGTCTATTTCAGATAATTAAGGTATAATGGCATTGTTTAACCCTTTAGATGTTTAGATTTCTGGCTTAATTACTACACATATTTCAAATGTTTAGAGTTTGAAGTAATGAATGAGATTCAAGTTGCAAGGAAAAATAGATATAAGAAAATATCAAATTTGTCATACTCAAAAAATAGTCGAATGAAAAAAATCATTTGTAGAGCGAACTATAAAAAAAATAGAAAGACCAAGACGATCTTGTTTGGTGCATATGGCTCCTAAAACTGAGGTCTCTTAGGCTATTTTTTTTTGGATATTTGTTAGTGTTGTTTCATGCTTTTTTTACTGTCATTCATGGAAAGATGGTTTATTTTTGAATATTGGATATGGGTTAGTGTTGTTTCATGGAAAAATGGTTTATTTTTGAATTTGGAATATTGCAAATCTTGAAAAACAGGCAAATTTTAAAATTTTAATTGTTAATGTTAACTTTCATGGGTTAACCTTTATTGTGATCAATGTTGAAAAAAATGTATTTAGTTTGCTAATAACCTTTATTGTTTGATGATTGAATGGCTAAAGCCCTTCATAAACTTGTATTTGACAACTCAATGGCAATAACATCTCTGAGACCTGAATCTATATTGGTCACTTCACTAATTTACCTCAATAGGCTTGGTCTTCTAATTTTTTTGGAACTTGGATCGGAAACAAAATAAATCAAGACAAAACATAACTGATTTTGTTGGAACTTGGAACTTGGAACTTGGAACTTGGATCTTCTAATTTACCTCCATAGACGGATGACTAAATAAAATATACAAAACTCACTATAATAAGAATAGGCAACCCAAGTAGTATCCCATATGAACAAAACACATTGGTGTTTACATCATTTTGTTTTTATATGAAACATATAGGATTGTTTACGTGTGAATAAAAAACACGTAAATACATATCACATATGAAACACACATACACAAGAACTAAACATGTGAAGCACCTTGAATCCCAGATTAAAATGGAACTCATTAAATGGGTGTGATTGGTTTTCACGGGTTTGTAACATTTGAGTGGTTTTTACTTGATTTTCCCCCATCTTACCTATGACATATATACTTAACTTATCCATGATGACGCAAGGGAGCTTTGACCACCATGGTAACTTGTAAAGCATAAGTTGCTGAATCTGTTAAGCAGATTCCATAGCTGTTAAGCAGATTCCATAGCTGATTTGCTATTTATGTTTTGCAGGAGATGTTCGCAAGTTATGGGATGACCACTATGATTCACTTTCTGAAGATTATATGCGACAATGTGAAAGTGTTAATCGAGTTCGTAATATGGTTCTAACTGATATCCTCGTTTTTCTACAATCTATGGGTAAGAGTCTTGATGATTTCGATCTTCCAATGGTAGATGCAGGTGCCAATTTTCAATCTGGAGACTTTCGTGAGGTACAAGAGGAATGCTCTATAGTTGTGGAAGACGAACACTTGCGTGCCCAAGACTCTCTGAATTCCGACCAGAAATATGCATATAATGAGATCATGAGGCATGTAGACGATGATTGTCCAGGAGTGTTCTTTATAGATGGCCCGGGTGGAACCGGGAAGACATTTTTGTACAAAGCTTTGCTTGCCAACATCCGTTCCCGTGGTCTTATTGCTCTCGCAACCGCTTCGTCGGGTGTTGCTGCCAATAATATGCCTGGAGGTCGAACAGCTCACTCTAGATTCAAGATTCCTCTCAACCTTGATAATAACTCAATGTGCAACATAAAAAAACAAAGTGGGGCTGCCCAATTGATTCGGGATGCAAAAATAATCATTTGGGACGAATCGTCAATGGCAAAGAGGCAGGCGGTGGAGGCGCTCGATCGAACAATGCAAGACATCATAGGGGTCGCACTCCCATTCGGTGGAAAGATAATGGTTTTGGGGGGTGATTTTAGACAAGTATTACCGGTCGTGAGGCGTGGAACCCGAGCACAGATTGTAGATTCTAGCCTACGGATGTCACCTCTTTGGCCCACGATTAAAAAGATACGGTTAACGCTCAATATGAGAGCACGCACTGATCCATGGTTTTCAGATTTTTTATTACGAGTTGGTGATGGAGATGAAGAAGCGGTGGATGAAAGCTTTATTCGCATACCGGATGACATGACCATTCCCTATACTGATAAAGTTAAATCAAAAGATGCTTTGATTGACGCAATCTTTCCATCTCTGCAAATCAACGGAGCTGATTCGGATTATATCATTTCGAGGGCGATACTATCAACTAAAAATGAGAATGTCGATGAGATTAATGATCAGTTGATCGACAAGTTTTATGGGGATGAAAAAATATACTACAGTTTCGATGAAGCAGAAGATGATAAGAATAACATCTATCCGATGGAGTTCTTAAACTCTCTAACTGTTAGTGGTTTGCCTCCTCATTACCTTCGTCTCAAGATTGGATGCCCAATAATATTGTTGCGGAATATCGACCCCTCGAATGGATTATGTAATGGCAGTAGATTGATATGCAGGGGCTTTCAACAAAACGTCATTGATGCAGAAATAGCTGTTGGTCAGCATGCTGGAAAGAGAGTATTTCTTCCGAGAATTCCCCTATGTCCATCTGAAGATAACATGTTCCCATTTAAGCTAAAGAGAAAACAATTTCCAATTCGGCTTAGCTTTTCTATGACAATCAAAAAAGCTCAAGGCCAAACAATTCCTAATGTAGGTGTCTATCTACCGGAATCAGTATTCTCACACGGGCAACTTTACGTGGCGTTGTCAAGAGGGATATCACGGGGCAATACGAAGGTGTTAGTGAAGCCTGTGAAAAAATTCAATAGTGTCGGAGTCTACACCTCAAACGTCGTCTATCAAGAAGTTTTACGTGATGAATAAGGTATAATCAACAATTGTATTATTACACATTTGGTACCATATATTTCTATTAAAATCATTGCACGTTTTTTGCAGGAAATTCGTCGGATGAGTACATCACTGAAACTAAACTGCTTTCTGGATATACTGATGAGCATTATTTACAAATGATTGTATTTCTTTGTTCAATCAAGATTTTCAAGTTTTGTAATTAGTTTTGAGTTTATAGGTTTAGAAGCCTAATACGTTATTTTCCATTCGAGCTTACTAATAAACAATATTAACCTTTAACTTTATATATTAGTTGATTTGCAAATTAACCACGTAAACTCATGAAATAAAATCGAAAGTGATAAAGAAACATGATTCAGGGTTAAACTAATGTTTCGAAATTGTGATTCACCCGCGCTGCATCGCGCGGGTACACCACTAGTATATATATATATATATATATATATATACAAAAGTTGTCTGATTTCTTACATGAAAAAGACTTTATGACATCAAGTTGACATGTGACCTTTTTTTCTTTTTTTCTTTTACTTATTATTATACTAATATTATTAAATTAATTATTTTATTTTAAATTCTTAATTTGTTTAATGATATTTTATTTTTTGACTATATTTTATTTTCATCCTCTCGATTTTAGTTTAATTTAGCCTATGTATTATTTTTGTTTTACTTTTTTTCCTAGTTAAAAAATATATAATGAAATATATATAGCTATATAGAAATATATGTTTTTACTTTTTATTGTGTTATTATGATTTTAATATTTTTATAATTATTTGTATTTTATAATTTGTTGATTTTTATTCCAATTAATACAAAACAACAAATATAAAATCAAGGGAAATTAATTAAAATGCCACAAGTTTAAAAGTGAGTTACCAAAATACCCAAAAAAATGAAAAGTTTACCAAAATGTCATTTTTTTTCCGCGGAGGGAGCCCTCTATAGCGGGCAGGGACTGAAAGTGTAAAATTTTGCAAGATTATTTACACTTTCAGTCCCCATAGCGGGCCATCGCGGGCCTCGATCGCGGGGGCCAAGGACTGAAAGTGTAAATATATCTTGCAAAAATTTTCACAATTGGTCCTTGCCCGCGATCGCGGGTTCTTATCGCGGGGAAAAATGGCATTTTGGTAAGAAATTAATTTTTTGAGGTATTTTGGTAAGTCCCTTTCAAACTTGTGGCATTTTAATTAATTTCCCTAAAATCAATTAATATAAAATACAAATAATATAACAAATTTATTCCAATTGATATATATATATATATATGATTTTAATATTTTTATAGTAATATAAATATCAACAACTATAAAAGTCAACTTAATTTATCGTAATTATTTAATTTTTTTGTTTTGTTTTATTTTATCTTAATAATTAATATATATATATATATATTACCTTTTATTGTGCTATTATGATTTTAATATTTTTATAATTATTTCTATTTTATAACTGTTTATTTTTATTCCAATTAATATAAAAATCAGTGGGAAATTAATTAAAATACCCAAAGTTTGACCAACTGTTACCAAAATACCCAAAAAAAATTTCATTTTGCAAAAATACCCAAAATACCCGCGATGGATCCCGCGATCGCGGGCTAGGGCTGACGTGGCACGTATTTTGGCCCCAAATGCCCCGCGAAGCCCCTCAACTTTGGCTGCGGTGCACTTTTGGTCCCTGCCCGCGATGGCCCGCGATGGACCAAAATTTACACTTTTGGTCCCTGAAAATTTACACTTTTGGTCCCTGTACTTAGACGAATCTTGCATGCTTTTACTGTTTTTTTCCACAATTATTGTACTTTGAAGACCGATTTGTGGTTGAAATTCATTTGCATGTTTGAGATTTCATCCATAAATATCAGTAGTATGCAATTCACAATTCACACTTCCTCTTGCTTTCTTTCTTGATTTCTCTCTTGCTTTCTTTCTTTGAATTGATTTTTCTCTTGATTTCTCTTCTCTCATTTCATCCACAAATGGCATCGTCATCAAACCCTAAGTCTACTCCTGAAAAAATGCCACCTCAAATCGAGGTCGCCATAGCAAAAAAGGAAAAGGAGATAGATGAACTAACAGAAGAGTGAAAAAAAATTATGGACAGGAAAACAGTCCATTTGAGAAAGATCGAAGAGGAAGACAGGGAGATCAAAAGGATGAAAGGGGATATAAAAGCTCGGGAGGCTCGTGTTCGTCGAGAACAAGAAGCAATTCACCATATTCTGCAAGACTTCGCAATTATTCAAGCGAAGGTAAACGAGAAGCAAACTTGGATTGATGAAACTAAATCAATTTTTAAGTAGGTGGTGGTTATATTTTTTTTTTGTTTTGTATTTTTTTTACTGTGTTGTTGTTTTGTATTTTTTGTTGTTGTTAATTTCTCTGAAAAGTAGTTTTTAAGCCGCTGAACCACGGTTAGGTTGGATACATCATGCAAGGTCAAGTCAGAGGTTACCTCATTCGTGGGCCTACTCCTCTTGTAGAATATATGACAACCCTCAACTCATTTGCTAAAGTGTGTGCGGGTTGTGGTACACAATGGCCATACGTGGTTGCAAAAGTAGAAGCCGTTGAAGAAGGGTCAGAAAGATTGAAGATGAAGAGCTTGTTGGATGGAATACAAACTAGCTGTGTTATCAATGTTCATTTAGAAGCATATGTATGTGTGTATATATATAATATGAAATGGGGTTTTGACAAGTTGGTATCACTGGACTCATTTAAGAATTGTGAAAATGGGTATTTGACGAATGATGATTCATGTGTGTTTGGAGCTGAAGTGTTTTAAACACACATGAATCATCATTCGCCAAATACCCATTTTCACAATTCTTAAATGAGTCCAGTGATACCAACTTGTCAAAACCCCATTTATAAACAATTCTACCTTCTCCTATTGCCATTCACGATATCTATAAACACATTCAAATAATAATAATTTAAAACGATTTAATGAATTAGTTAATATATGATTATTATGTTAATGCGATAGGAGTGTAAAACAAAATTGAAAAAAAATATGAGATGTACCATAAATTAAATAATTAACTATAATGGTGTAATTTGTTAAAATTAAAACGTATCTAATATGAATATATAAACAGACATGTGTACTCAGAGTTAACATTCACTGCCATGGATGCAAGAACAAGGTCAAGAAAATACTAAGAAAAATTGAAGGTCTCCTATTTTCTTTATGTGTGTAAATATATAATACGAATATATATATATATATATATATATCATTTACAAACTAGATGTGTTATCAATGTTCATTTAGAAGCATATGTATGTGTGTATATATATCATTTACAAATCAGTGTTTAGATCAACAGTATCATAAGGGTTTGTTCCATATGGTTCAAGCTGTGACGGGCCCGGGGTGTGACTGACAGAATGTCTCCTTGGCACGGTTGAAGGGGCGGGATTTGGACACTCTCCACGAGTGTGTCCTACGCATTGGCACCGAGTACATCTTCGTTGTATCGAACTTTCACCACGTGATGAACGTCGGTCGTTCTTTCTCGGTCTCCCGGCCCTGTTCTTATCCATTAAAGGTGGATAGCATGGTGGAAGCGGGTCGGGTGGATACACCCATGCTGCAGGGGGTCCAGCTGGGTTTATTACCTCCACGTATGTTTTCCGGTAATATTCGGACGTGAAGAAAGGTACAGCCAAGTCGCTGCAATCTGTACGACCCATATATGTTGCTGCAGCGATGGCATGGCCGCACGGTAACCCAGATTTATCCCATTCGCGACACGAACAAAGGTGGTCTTCCATATTCACAATCGCGTGAATATAGTCATCATGCAACTTGTACTTCCCATACCCGATTGCTCTTACCGGCCATGTCGCCGCACGACGCGCCCTGTACTGAACGATATTCTCCGCCGTTGGTGCGAGTGCATTTTGTATCTTAGCTCCTTTTAGGCGTCGAATTTGGTACCACTCTTGTTGAAAGGCCCGAAAGTAGTCCATAAGATTAACAATCGGACATCTACGCGCAAAACGGGAGAGTGCATTCACAGACTCTGCACTATTCGAGGTCAGAATGTCATACCGTTGTCCAGGAAAATGGGCCGCGGACCACCTCTCCGGTCCAGCATCGTCAAAGACTTTGGCTGCTTCCTTGACACTGTATCGTAGCATATTCATGTACTTGTTAAACTCCCGATCTGTATATGCTCTGCATGCCGCCCAATAGACATCCTTGTAGGTGGTAATACGTTTGTCCTTGGATTTGGCGTTCATCTCCAAATGTCGACAGCATATGGCGTGAGGGGCGTTTGGGTACATGGCAGAGATTGCGGCGCTTATGGAAGGAGCCCTGTCAGACATAAACACCAACCCTTGCGGGTCTCCGATAGCTTGTCTCAACATGGACAGAAACCAAGTCCACTCGTCCCCGGTTTCGGACTTGCCTACGCCGAAAGCTACTGGAACGATGGAGTTATCCCCGTCCATGGCAACCGCCAGGAACATCATACCCAAGTAACGGCCCTTTAAATGGGCTGCGTCTATTATCAGGACACGACGTAGATTTTCCATAAATGTGCGGATCTGCAAAAACATAGGTTAAAATGTTATAGTTTATAATGTGTAAATGTTATAGTTTATAATGTGTAAACATATGACGTGTTAAAATACGTACCGCGGGTCCAAGGGCCACGAAGCACATCTCAAACCGTCCACGTGAATCGGTCCGTAGCTGCGTGACAGTACCAGGGTTCTGCATCTGCAAATTATATAAATATGTCGGGAGTCGTTCATACGACTCCTCGAACGTGCCTCTCACCATAAACAGTGCATGGCAGCGCGCACGCCACGCTTGGTGGTAATCAATCGTGACGCCGAACTGCCGGTGAACGTCGTGGACGATGTCCTTTGGACGCAATGACCTGCTAACATCAAGAAATTTGTTTTTCAGGATCGCACCCAAAGTCTTTTTGCCGGCTTGTTTGTGGTGGGGATTAAGTTGCGTCCTCGTACAAGTGTGTACGTCGTGCAACTTTCTAATCATTATCGCCCCTCCTTTGGGACCCGTGTGAATCGCGTACAACCTCCACTCACACTTTTCTCTAGCACATTCAACTACGTATTTGATTTTGTCAGATGCCCGCACGCGACTTTGGAAACCCTCTTCCAAGAACTTGAGTCCGATCTGACTTGCTAAGAGATCCTTCGAATCGAATATCTGACCTGCTGTTAAACTTTCGCTACGAATATAAGGTGTAGGTTCGTAGCTTTGTGTCTGGGTATGGGAGTCTGGAAGAATAGGGGGCATATCAAAAAAGTCATTTATCTGGCTACATGATTTTCTACTAGGGGTATATTCTTCGTGATCATCATTATCGGTGTCTGATCTGTCTATTTCAGAATTACCCGTTCTGAAAACGTGGGTTTCGTCATCAGCAACTCCAGCAGTACGCCATTCGTGTGGTTGTGGTGATGGTGGTGGTGGTGGTGGTTGTTGTTGTTGAGAATCAGACTGCTCTATTTGGAGGTCTTCGTCGTCGTCACCGTCGTCGTCACCGTCGGATACGCCGGGATACACAAAGAGTAATGGGGGTCTTTCTGAATCGACTGCAAGGTGCAGAAAAGTAGAGATATCCCCATCGTTGGATAAATCCACAAATGACCCATCGCCATTTTTAAACACTAACTTGCAAATATCAGAAGAGTTGATTCCACATTTTTGCATGGCGTATGCAACAAACTTCTGATAAGTATAGTTTACTGACACTTTTACACCATGCTTAGATTTATAAGCAAAATTCCACTCATTGTTATCTTGCACCCATTCACCATCAAAACAGAAATATAGCTTAGCTTTTGCAACAGATGAACTCATTTTTTCAGTAGTATCTCAAACACAAAATATTGCAGAAAGAAATATTGCAACAATGAAATCGTTGTGTGAGAATTATGGCTTGAATTTTACGTCTATTTATGAATGAAACAACCAACATATCAGAAAACCAATCTCTCATTTCATCCACAAACTGATATTCCAAAAACATTGATTTAACATTGATTGAAACATGCAATTGAATTTCAACCACAAATCGGTCTTTAAATTGCAATAATTGTGGAAAAAAACAGTAAAAGCATCAAGATTCGTCTAAGTATAGGGGCTGAAAGTGTAAATTTTCAGGGACCAAAAGTTGAAAATTTCAGGGACCAAAACTGTAAATTTTGGCCCATCGCGGGCTGCGATCGCGGGCAGGGACCAAAAGTGCATCGCGGCCAAAGTTTAGGGGCTTCGCGGGGCATTTGTGCCCAAAATACGTGCCACGTCAGCGTATCCCGCGATCGCGGGACCCCATCGCGGGTATTTTAGGTATTTTTGCAAAATTGAAAATTTTTAGGGTATTTTAGTAACAGTTGGTTTGACTTTGGGTATTTTAATTAATTTCCCAAAATCAGTTAAATTAAAAATAAAATGATCAAAAACTAAATTAAAATAAAATTAATTTAATAATATTGGTATAATCTATACTATCTTATAATACACTTAACCCCCAAACTCTTAAACACAACCTCTCAAGCTACATGTACAACACTCTAATGCATGATTACTTAAATTTTTAGAGTGAGAAACTTCTCTCTCACCCATTCTCATTTTGAAGCCACGTGACATATGTAATCATTTGGGAAATTGCTCTCACCGATTATCTGCAAATCTGCAAAACGACTCACCAAATTCTCTCACCATCCTCTTTTTGAAACCAGGAAAACGACTCCTCGGTTCCATCAACCTCCCTCCAAAATCCACCGATTATAAGCCATGGATTCAGAATCATTTTGGTTTCAAATCCTCCAAAACTCACTGGTACGATTTAGGTTTCTTCATCTGGTACGATTTAGGTTTCTTCATCTGGTACGATTTAGGTTTCAAACTCACTGGTAATCGATTTTGGTTTCAACTTTTCAAAATCGTGGGAGATGATTGTTGATAATTGTTGATAATCGATAACCTCACCACTGTCCCTGCAAAAAAGCCCTTTCTGCGATTTTCACTCTGCAAAACCAAAATCGAGTGGAATAAGACGATAACCAAAATCAACACCGAGGTTATCGATTATCAACCCTGGTTGACCACAAATCAATTTGGAATAAGACGAATATTGGCGAGGTTATCGATTATCAACCCTGGTTGACCACAAATTATGGGATTTTTCTGGGTTTTTCTGGGATTATTCTTCATCTTCTTAGATTCTTGAAATTTTTTGTTTTTGTGTTTATATGTGAATCTGCAGGCTTTTACAGAGGAGAGAGGAGCAAGGGTCTCCATTTCACTCCATTTACTGTAAGTTTGATTTTAATTTCGTATGTTCTTGATAAGCCTGGTTGACCACAAATAGACATACATCAACTTAGGCTTTCATTTCATCCTGTGAATACACTTAACCACACAAACACAGTAAATGTGAATCTGCACACTACTTCATCCTGTGATAAGCTGGTTGACCACAAAAAATTACAGTTTATATGTGAATCTGCACACTACTTCACTACCACAGTCTTTGGCCAGCAGCTTAATCCAACAGCTTAATCTGGACAGGGTTAATAATGTGGCTTAATCCAACAGCTTAATCCAACAGCTTAGTTTGTCCACATGCTTCTACTTTTGTTCTTGGGTTCATTACGATGATGTGGATTTTTTTTATTAGCCTATAGAGGAATACTTGGAAGTCTGATGGGAAAGGGTTAATAATGTGGGTTAGATTTACAAGTTCACACACATATTTTTTGCTATTGGCTTTTTGTTGTTCATTTTAAAACGGTTGAAGTGGGTGGTTCTTGTTTTCTTTTCTGTAGATAGTTAAAGCTCCCATTTTTGTTGATTTAAAACCAAAATTTATGCATTTGTTGGTCATTTTTGGTCAACTGGGATCTGGTTTTTGTGGGGTTTACTTAAATTTCTTTAAATCTTAGGCATCATTTCATGAGGATCCTAAAAACGTGCTCTTGATTTTGGTGTTAATTTGCAAATTTTAAGTGTTGTTTAGACTTAAAATCTTTTGGCTGATTTGAATCTTGAGTTTTTACGAACTGAAAATTGGAACGATATGTGTCTGGGATATGAGTTTTCTTATGCGAATCATGTGTTTGGGATATTGGTTTTCATAACATCTCTGTTGGAATTCTAGGTTCAGATTTTCAGGATTGATTCAACCTCTCGGTTTGGCTGTGCATCTCTCGCTCTTAATCTCTCGATTTTCAGTCCTACAATTTTTCCCATACGACACGTAAGGTATATCGATCGTTTCCTATTGAATCTCTTTTTGATTTATTATTAGCTGTATGGATTTTTGCTTCTTAAAGGAATTGGATGTGAACTTAGTTGTTACTTGCAAATGATTGGAAATTGATCACCTGAATATGTAAACTTAGCCGTAAGACACAAATGCTACCTTGCAACTTTAAATGTTACTGATTTCTTCTAAAGCTCCCCATA
Source organism: Saussurea involucrata (assembly GCA_033807775.1). Taxonomy (NCBI): domain Eukaryota; kingdom Viridiplantae; phylum Streptophyta; class Magnoliopsida; order Asterales; family Asteraceae; genus Saussurea; species Saussurea involucrata. The sequence continues at coordinate 86,078,177 of CM066313.1, forward strand.
AAAACATACTAAATAAGTAACTTTTTAGTATTACTAATTCACTACGAAATCCAGCAGAACAGCTCAAAAGTTAGTGGATGTTCGTTAAGCTGCTAACAAAGCAAATAAGCCACAAACAAAATCCATAATAGCTGCTAACAAAGCAAATAAGCAAATAAGCCACAAACAAAATCCATAATAGCTGCTAACAAAGCAAATAAGCTTCTAACAAAGCAAATAAGCCACAAACAAAGCAGCAAAAGTTAGTGGTTGTTCGTTAAGCTGCTAACAAAGCAAATAAGCCACAAACAAAATCCATAATAGCTGCTAACAAAGCAAATAAGCCACAAACAAAGCAAATAAGCCACTACGAAATCCATAATAGCTGCAATAGGCCCTGAATTTTGAAAAACAGGTGCACCTTAAAAGCCCGCTGTGTTTCTAACCGAATTTTAAGTTTTTTTGGTTGATTTTGAGGCAGTTTTTTGTTTTTTGGTTGATTTTGAAAGGGCATTTCAACTTATCTGTTTGAGGTCCCTTGGATTTGTTTGTTTGTTTGTTGTAATTTTTAATATCCTGGAGCATCCCTCCAACTTCAATGTGGTTGTACCCCTTTCATACCAAAGTTCAGCTTCTATAATGGAAACAATAAATATTTCTCAACTATCCAAAGTCAAAATCATCGATCAGTTAAAGTGATATTTTAGTTGAAGCAAGATGGTGGACAACAACCTTTATATGTTGGACATCAGGGATATGTTGGGCGGTAGTGATGCACTCCCTTTTCATCAAATGATCAAATATATCAAACTAATGCTTAAACTAACATGTTGCTAATGCTTAAACTGTACATGTTGCTGCTGTCTATCTCTTATCTATATCTATATCTATACTATATTATAAAGCATTTAACCACCTAACTCTTAAAAACAACTATTAAAGCATTAGGTACTGCTTACTAAAGCTAATTTAATATGTAAAAGCAGAGGATATAAAATGCAACATATTGAGGTAGTGGGTGAAATGGTGATAAATGTTTTAGACATGACATACTTAGTCATTAAAGATGATATGAAATGTTCTGTAGGCCTTTACCTTCCATCATTGGGGCTTAATATGCCTCTTTTTAGTCATATCAGCTAGAGACATAAAATGTAAAGTGTGAGTGATATAAACGGGACATTTACTTTACCAGATAAACATGACAATGGTCAATGATCTTACTCGGTAAGTGCGATGATTAAGATGTAAAGTCTTATCCGTGAGTGAGGGTGACGACTTTTTCCTGTAAGTGCTTACCAGGTAAATTGTTGCATATGATACCGTTTTGGTGGACTACAATCTTACCCAATAAAATAAGTTAAGTGCCTTGAGCAGTTGAGACTACACATTATCTTTTTATATTTGTGATAGATAACTTTTATTGGTTTGTTAGTAGAATAATTATAAACTGGAGACAATTTTATTTGCAGGTAGTTTTTTAGTTATGGAGATGAGCATACACAGTGGTCTTGCTTAATGCTTACACATAACCTTTTTGTGTTTGTGATTGATAACTTTTATTGATTTGTTGGTAGAGTAATTATAAACGAGGGACGGTTTTATTTGCCGGTAATTTTTTAGTTCTAGAGATGAGCATATATGGTGTTGTTTCTTACACGTTACCTTGTCAATTATTAGTAAAAGGCCTTCGTTAGTTTATTTGGCTTAAACATGATCTGTGAATTCTTTTTCTATTGATTTTTCCATTGTTGTCTACTATAAGTGACCAAACAATATGCTTGTGTCTCTGTTCTCACATCAGAAACCATAACTAACACCACGAAACACCCAAAAACATCCAAAATTGATATATAAACTGTCTACAAGTTTAAGTGGATTTACAATCAACGAACAACAGGTTGCTTATATGCCCTTCTAATAAAGATAGTCATGTTTCCACGAAAACACATCTTTAGTTTTTTTTTTGCCAGTTTTTATGGCAAAAGGCCAGTTTATGCTACAAACAAAAGGTCTTTCTCCAAGTTAAGGGTTTTCAACTAATTTTCCTTTCACTGTTTTCAGATCACGGTTTCAAGAGATGTGCGTATGATAGAGTAGACCCATTGAAATCAAATGAAGGTTTCTAGGCTTTGCTCATTGTGACCGATTATTATGAACTTGGTCGGTGCTTATTTTAAAATTTCTGGTCCTCTGGTTTATAAGACGAGACCATTTTATTTATATATATATATATTTCTTATTATTCCTGTGTACATATCTACCTTTGAAGTTTTCCAGACTTGTGGAGACCTAATGAAGAGGAAATTTTGAAATGTTTTTAGTTCTATACTTTGCTTAAAGTTTGCTTATTCCATATGGTGTGTTTAGGGCATAACATCTTCCTGCATGAATATGTGATGTGGGAGTATTTAATATTACATCCTCGTAGTTCTTTGTTACTAGATCATGAACTGCTGCTTTAATCTTACATTAATGTATATCTTATTCACTAAGACGTTGATTTAAGTGAGATGAGCCAAGATGTTTAATCATGTTTTCCGTATCTCGATAAAGTTTGACATCCCGCCGCATTGCGCGGGCATTCAACTAGTAGTAAGTAAAAAGTAAAAAAGAAAAAAAGGTCACAAGTCAACTTGATGTCACAAAGTCTTTTCATGTCAGAAATCAGACAACTTTTGCATATATATTTTTTTTTACAATTGTGGGTCATCTAGGGGTGAACATGGTACGGTACCATTTTTTTTTCATATACCATGTACCAACCAATTACAATTGGTACACAAAATCTTATACCATGTACCAACCAATTATACTTGGTACAAACTAAATTGGTACCAACTTTTTTCGGTTGGTACGATTTTGTACCAACATCTCAAAAATTGAATTATGAATTAATTAGATTGACATCTTTACCAGCTAGATCTAGATGCACTAAACATGCCGAACATTAATAACATGTTGATATGCTTTGTACCATTTATCATTACATATACAAACATTCAAATCATCTTCATATAATACAAACATTCACTAATAGTCTAATACACGCGACAATGGACCATGAAGAGTGAAGGTGTATGCAAGTTATCAAAATTGTTAAGAATAAGCGAATGAATTCAATCAAGTTCTATATATCAATTTGTATTACAATTTAACAAAATGTAAAACAAGATGATTTAAAATTTTATAAATCAAAATATGTTGTATTATTGAATTAAACTTTAATTAATAAATAATTAAAAAATAAGTCGGTACGGTACGGTATTACCGTGGTATACGGCTTCTCATACCACGTACCAACCAAGTTTAAATAATTTGTACGGTATACCAACCAATTAGGTTGGTACCAACTAAATTGGTACCAATTAAATTGGCACGGTTGGTACGTGAATTGGTTGGTTTGTCTCGGTACAAAATTGACATGGCTAGGGTCATCTCGTTTTGATGGAGGAGATGTGCGAAAACCATGGCTATTTTTGTAAAAAATGTATTTTAAGGATAATTTTGTAAGGGAAATTAATTAAAATACCCTAAGTTTGACCAAGTGTTACCAAAATGCCCTAAATCTCTCCCAGTTTGCCAAAATGCCCTTTTTTGGCGATGGGAGCCCGCGATCGCGGGCCAGGGACCATTTCTGACACTTTTTTAAACTTGCAGGGACCATTTTTGAAAAATTCCATCCCGCGATCGCGAAGGAATCCCGCGATGATATTATTTTTGTGACTTTTCAATTGCAAGGAACCATTTTTGAAAATTTCCAGGGACCATTTTTGAAAATTTGACCCGCGTAGACCACTGTTCACCCAGCGTTTCGTCCACTTTGATGAATTTAAAATGAAATGTAACACTTTCAACCCCTATACTTATTTACTAAATTTACTTTATACATTTTACTTTCATAATTTAAATTTTACATTTAACACATATAATCGTTTATTAACTATAATACGTTAAAAAATACGTTTTAATTTTAACAAGTTACACCATTATAATCGTCTCTTCGATACGTTCGAAATGAGCCCAATCTTGAATTTTTTTTGGATTTATATATTTTAATATATATCATATACAGTTATACACTACATAAAAAAATATTTTATATATTTAAAATTCATACCCTTATAGTTAATTATTTAATTTATGGTACATCTCTTATTTTTTTTTCAATTTTGTTTTACACTCCTATCGCATTAACATAATAATCATATATTAACTAATTCATTAAATCGTTTTAAATTATTATTATTTGAATGTGTTTATAGATATCGTGAATGGCAATAGGAGAAGGTTTCACGAGAAGAATATTAAATGGGGTTTTGACAAGTTGGTATCACTGGACTCATTTAAGAATTGTGAAAATGGGTATTTGGCGAATGATGATTCATGTGTGTTTGGAGCTGAAGTATTTGCAGTTACAGAGTATGCACAAAAGGATCGATGTATTTCCAACATAACTTAGATTAAAATTATCTCCTTCAGTTCAGTCCCGTCCCGTCCCATCCAGTTCAGTCCCGTCCAGTTCCATCCCGTCCCATCTAGTATGCGTACCAAACGCTACCTAAAAGTACTATAAATTAAATAATTAACTATAAGGGTATGAATTTTAAATATAAAATATTTTTTATGTAGTGTATAACTGTATATGATATATATTAAAATATATAAATTCAAAAAAAATTCAAGATTGGGCTCATTTCGAACGTATCGAAGAGACGATTATAATGGTGTAATTTGTTAAAATTAAAACGTATTTTTTTAACGTATTTTAGTTAATAAACGATTATATGTGTTAAATGTAAAATTTAAATTATGAAAGTAAAAGGTATAAAGTAAATTTAGTAAATAAGTATAGGGGTTGAAAGTGTAACATTTCATTTTAAATTCATCAAATTGGACGAAACGCGGGTGAACAGTGGTCTACGCGGGTCAAATTTTCAAAAATGGTCCCTGGAATTTTTCAAAAATGATCCATTGCAATTGAAAAGTCACAAAAATTAAACCATCGCGGGATTCCTTCGCGATCGCTGTAACGTCCCATATTTCATAGCAGGCAAACAACCACAAATAAGCATTCGAATTACATAAACCTTGCCTTTACATCATCAATAATTCATACTAGACAAAATTGACAGCGGAAGTCTCTAAATCCACAGCCGAGAGATATTCTATAGTCATCATAGCCAAAACTTGAAGTTACTCTAAGCTTCAAGTACTTCTTATCGCCTCCTAGTTCTTACTGGAAGAACCCTTAACATGCTTACCTGAAAATGGTTTAGTTTTGAAAGCGAGGGTTAGACCAAAAGGTCTAGTGAATTCCCTCTGTAAAAGAACATGTATAAACAATATGAAATCCTTTCGTTAAAATGCATCATGAATCATCACATATGGTACTGCACTGTGTAATGGATCCCTTAACCATTCGCGATCGGGGCCCAAGCAGACTCCCCTTTCGCCCTCTCGTATCGGGGCCCAAGCAGACTCCCCGATACCCGCCTAGGAGGAAACGAATTCCGACCTACCGTCTCGTCAAACATATCCAAGGGATCAACAGATCCCGAGGCTCATTGATCCCACAGTACAGACCGACATCACATAGCATGCACATACGTTTCATAAAAGCATTTGACTCTTTATAAATCATGCGCATCATTTCAACATATCAAACATTCCTTTTCCTTCCATGCATATCATTTCATAAATATTTCATGCTTGTTAAAACCATAATCAGTAAAAGAATCATTTAACATTTGCGTCATAAAAGAGGTTTAGGGAACTCACCTGATAAGAAGTCCGTCTCTACACTCGTGTCCGTCCCACGTAAACCTATTTATGAATCAGAATTATCAGGCTCTCTAGTCCTACGATGAACTGACCCTGACATAGGCTCCTCTCACATACTGCTCTTAAACTCGCTGGACCCCTAGTTTGCGCAAGCTGAAGAACTCGCAAGCTAAGCCTGAGAGTTTACCCACTTTTCGCAAGCGGCACTTGCGAATTCCATGGTTTGCGCAACCCATGGTTGCGAGTTCTGAACTTAGTCTCAAGCCTAGGGCACCACTGAACTTCTCGCAAACTACGCCTGCGAAAACCACACTTTTCGCAACAGGCCTTTGCGAAAAGTAACACTTCTCGCAGTCGGCCCTTGCGAAAAGTGTCCTTCCCGACACTGTTCATCGTCTCCCACCTCAGATCACTTACCCAAAATCGTCTAGAACCCTACTTTTCATTTCTAAACTGGTTTATGGGAGATATCTCTACTTTAACAAAAATTAAACATCACTTAACATCAATTTTTAGCAAAAACAGAGAAATCGAATGGTTTTCTCAACATCACGGGTCTGCCATTAAATGTCTCGGAGTCCCAAGAATACATTGTACCAAAACTATTCTTACCAATAAATTCGAGTTCACCATTAACACATTTAGTCCGAAGAAACTCAAAAACAAACCAGGAACTTCAAAACATCCGATATTGGCAGGTCCAGGTGAAAAAAACTCATTTGATTCTATCCATTTCGATTTGCTCAAACAGAGGAGAAGATTAAGGAGCTTCGAACTGACAGTAGCCATTAAATTGATGAAGATTACCTGGTTTGGATTTCTCCCTTGCACAAAAATCCCTCTGCAACGTCTCTTTCTCCCTTCTTTCTTTCTTCCAGCCGTAAATACTCCAAATGAGGATAGTACTGATTTAGGGATTTAAAATACTGCCCTAGGGATTTGGGCCCAACAACCCATATTCATAAATTTTAAATAATGCCTTTAAATGAGCTTTCTTTTCTCCCACTTTGGCCACCAAACTTTACCTTAAATAAATATTGGGTTATTACAACACTACCCCCTTAAAAGAATTCCGTCCCCGGAATTCCTCATTGGAAAGGATGCGGGTATCTTGCCCACATCAAAACCGACACTTCCAAAAGCAAAGCTATATCTGACACAGTCAACCATCTCATCAGACTCGAAACATGGAACCTTGGGTGCATTTCCTTCAGTTCTTACGGTACTCTAACTCGTAGGCTACTGTTCCTACTCGGTCGATCTTGACTACAGAAGATTTACTAAGGCTTCTCATGCATCAACACTTCCTTTAAGGAGGAACTTGGCTAAATCCTCTGCCACAACACGAGATTCATTTACTAAGAGACGGACACACACTTGACCGCTTGACACAAATCGAAACTTGAACGTCCCGACAACTCACAACCCAGAGTTCCTTCATCGAAATACAAGCAATCCTAGATTACTTCTCCTAATCAACAATCGACTATGCATATAACATTTCCCTTTCTCGGACCACCACGACCACAGCTCGTCAACCATTTCTTACATCCTCACCACTTCATCACTCCATCCTTGTACGTAACCCAGGGTAGGAACCTTCAAACCTAACGTTGAAGTGTTCACCTACTAGAATTAAACTGATCCTGAAACACATCAAATCCTCGCTGATTACCACGTTCGTTCGGTCATAAAACATAACTCCGGTTACCCTCACCCAACTGGGAGGAATAACCATGGTCACACCATGCTATTCTCACTAGCTTAAACACTATACGACCAAATCGTTTACACATTTCTCACAAGGTCACTAACTTAACTCATTTAGTTGCCTCATCCACTTCTCCCCTGCACAAAAACTTACACAATTTCCTTCCTCAGTATTTTTTCCAACGGTTCGCACACTATCAAAGACAATCTACACAAATACTGTCAAGTGTACTACTTCCAATTTACTCACTTGTTCCGACATACTATCTACACCTTCCCCACGTTAGCGTGGAGCACTGCTCACCACACATTACTTGCATAACCAAACAGTTGCACCAAATCTTATCTTATGGCATTCAACCAAGCCGTCTTGAAACAAGACCAGGGTTCGACGTCACTACACATTCTTTAAGGATTTCACATCAATCCCACCACATTCTGACTAACACAACCCTCATCCTCTTTAACCTCCAATGACCCCGAAGTGTTCCTTAGTGACGTCCCATATTCACTCTAATAATCCACCCCCTTGGATTCCCTATTACAAACGGATCTATTAATTCAAGAACACCCCGAAACTCGGGTTCCACAATTCTTTCGACTAACCACTATGATCATAAAATCAGATATATATATATATATATATACCGTCATCTCGGCTTTCTTACTTAGATTTACCTTAAATAATTCTTTAACAAACAGTGTGTTAGTCTCAATAACACTTCCCCAAAAATTGTAACACATACGGTAATAACAAATGAACGTCATTACTTAACAAATCTATAAAATTTAAATCAACCAACCAAAGGCTTATACCTCTATCATGCCATTTCAAATCAACTAACGATCATACTACTATTCCGACCCACAATCATCATCACGTCATTCCTTAAACATAACCAAAATTTCCAACTATTTTCTCCTAAGATCATTCCCTCACGCATAAGGAACAATTTTCATTCTTTAACGATGTCTCCTCTACTATACTACAGCTTGACTAATCTATTCATCATCTTCTTTAAACTTACTTCTGCCCTCAAGAATATACTTAACAACATACGTAACCACAAAGCTTGGTCTCACAGATGGGCAATCACCCAATTCTACCCCGACATTCCATTCCGATAACAGTCAAAATACACACCTACTTACAATCCACGTACTTCAACAACTGGGATTGCAAAACGTACACTCTATCCGAAATCCCAAAAGGACTTCCTTCTAATCCTTCATCTTTCTAACATCGCCTTACTACATCACCGACTGACACACATAACTTGGCAATTGACGCTACTATTCATTCGTACATTCACCACTCCTATTAACACACTACCGACCAAGTCTCTCATGATCATTCGTACACAATTCACACTTTCCTTCATAATCTTCCGCATACTACAATCGAGTCTGTCTCGCTACTTAGTTCTCTCCCAACTTGTTGAACTATGACTCACGAGTTCACACTTAACTCAAACACGAACACCCTAACTAGCTCTTTTATGACCCGAGTCCTTTCTTAGACACGACACATTTTCTTACAGACTGGTATAGTCTACACTCACTTCGCTTGTGTTACACACCTTGTCCTTCTACGGACCCTCCTCGCCTCGTAAATAGAACGCCTACTCAACAACAACAGTCTCTTACTAATTTAACACCTCTACAAGATATTTTATCAACTTTCACTCATCTGGTTAGAGTCTTCGGCCTCGGCCAACATACACCGTTGCCGACTTCAACAACAAAGACAACTCTTAACTACTTCCTTAACCTATCCTTTAACATGAGTTCCTTACGGGACCTATTCCTCCCTACACATCATAGTTAACTTTATAATCCTTCCCCCCCCCCCCCCCCCATTTCGAAACTTACTCATGTAACATCAATATTACAAGCTCCCTTCGAATCTCATGACTCACATCGTGGACCTTTCATTCCTGCCTCACAACACTACTCATAAAGAGTTGCTAAAACCAATACCTTGATGACTCCTAGTCCTTCCTCCGGGCACCATCGCCCATCGGCAACTGTGTTCTCAGTCATCGAGCAAAGGTACAGACCCTCATACACCTGGCACTAAATCCATTCCCGACTATTCCAAGGTCCAACTCTCCTCTTAAACACATATACCAAAGCTACATACGTTCTCCCCTAACTTGACCAACGCCTCACCGCTCTCAGAGTTCTTCCTTAGCTTAAGACGTAATACTCTACGACCTAGTAGGTTCATAGCCTTCATGCATGACAATACAGTAGATAAATCTTTTCGCACATTTCATCATTTTCGATAAATAACGTTTGGAAAGCACTTGGGTACACATGACCCCATCACTCTTATAACTACAACGCCATGCACAACGATTCGAGAATCGTTTGCATGCATCTTTCCGTGAACCTTTATCTTACTCAATTCCGAACGATGTTATCACGGCAGTAATACGTTGAATGAAAATCCTTTCATACGACACAATTTCGAAATAAATTACTGACACCAAGTAAACCAGTCGGTTCTCACACTCTTTTATATGATATCAATCGGTTAAAATTCATTTGATTGTAAAAGTTTTGCTGGCATACGTCTTCTCGACCTTTTATAATGATTTAACTTATCATGAAAAGTGTGAAATACTTTGCAATCATTAGGCTCAAAATTTCATCGTGCAATGTGAATGAAATCACCTTTTCCTACATACATCACATCATAATGACTCTTACATGACACTTCTCCAAACAATGGAGTTCGGTCTATCCCTCAGGGATCTTGCTGACCTATTCCTCAACGCTCTCCCAGCCATAGCGTTAAACTAAAAGAAACCGATAGTTAATCCTTACTAGACGTGACACAACAAATTTGCTATAAGTAAGGTATTGTAAGCACGCACATGTACCTGTAAGTTCGTAATTACACTGGCCAGGTGTAATCCCAAACTTACCTTACACGTTTGTCCTTGGCACCTTATTCCTAAGCGCATTTATAGTGATTGTTCCTAGAGGCAATCCTATGTCTCGGCTGTGTTCCTCATCTTACAGTTTAAGTTTAGGCCCAAATGGTCACCTAAATCCCTTAAACTAAGGCTCTGATACTATTTGTAACGTCCCATATTTCATAGCAGGCAAACAACCACAAATAAGCATTCGAATTACATAAACCTTGCCTTAACATCATCAATAATTCATACTAGACAAAATTGACAGCGGAAGTCTCTAAATCCACAGCCGAGAGCTATTCTATAGTCATCATAGCCAAAACTTGAAGTTACTCTAAGCTTCAAGTACTTCTTATCGCCTCCTAGTTCTTACTGGAAGAACCCTTAACATGCTTACCTGAAAATGGTTGAGTTTTGAAAGCGAGGGTTAGACTAAAAGGTCTAGTGAATTCCCTCTGTAAAAGAACATGTATAAACAATATGAAATCATTTCGTTAAAATGCATCATGAATCATCACATATGGTACTGCACTGTGTAATGGATCCCTTAACCATTCGCGATCGGGGCCCAAGCAGACTCCCCTTTCGCCCTCTCGTATCGGGGCCCAAGCAGACTCCCCGATACCCGCCTAGGAGGAAACGAATTCCAACCTACCGTCTCGTCAAACATATCCAAGGGATCAACAGATCCCGAGGCTCATTGATCCCACAGTACAGACCGACATCACATAGCATGCACATACGTTTCATAAAAGCATTTGACTCTTTATAAATCATGCGCATCATTTCAACATATCAAACATTCCTTTTCCTTCCATGCATATCATTTCATAAATATTTCATGCTTGTTAAAACCATAATCAGTAAAAGAATCATTTAACATTTGCGTCATAAAAGAGGTTTTGGGAACTCACCTGATAAGAAGTCCGTCTCTACACTCGTGTCCGTCCCACGTAAACCTATTTATGAATCAGAATTATCAGGCTCTCTAGTCCTACGATGAACTGACCCTGACATAGACTCCTCTCACATACTGCTCTTAAACTCGTTGGACCCCTAGTTTGCGCAAGCTGAAGAACTCGCAAGCTAAGCCTGAGAGTTTACCCACTTTTCGCAAGCGGCACTTGCGAATTCCATGGTTTGCGCAACCCATGGTTGCGAGTTCTGAACTTAGTCTCAAGCCTAGGGCACCGCTGAACTTCTCGCAAACTACGCCTGCGAAAACCACACTTTTCGCAACAGGCCTTTGCGAAAAGTAACACTTCTCGCAGTCGGCCCTTGCGAAAAGTGTCCTTCCCGACACTGTTCATCGTCTCCCACCTCAGATCACTTACCCAAAATCGTCTAGAACCCTACTTTTCATTTCTAAACTGGTTTATGGGAGATATCTCTACTTTAACAAAAATTAAACATCACTTAACATCAATTTTTAGCAAAAACAGAGAAATCGAATGGTTTTCTCAACATCACGGGTCTGCCATTAAATGTCTCGGAGTCCCAAGAATACATTGTACCAAAACTATTCTTACCAATAAATTCGAGTTCACCATTAACACATTTAGTCCGAAGAAACTCAAAAACAAACCAGGAACTTCAAAACATCCGATATTGGCAGGTCCAGGTGAAAAAAACTCATTTGATTCTATCCATTTCGATTTGCTCAAACAGAGGAGAAGATTAAGGAGCTTCGAACTGACAGTAGCCATTAAATTGATGAAGATTACCTGGTTTGGATTTCTCCCTTGCACAAAAATCCCTCTGCAACGTCTCTTTCTCCCTTCTTTCTTTCTTCCAGCCGTAAATACTCCAAATGAGGATAGTACTGATTTAGGGATTTAAAATACTGCCCTAGGGATTTGGGCCCAACAACCCATATTCATAAATTTTAAATAATGCCTTTAAATGAGCTTTCTTTTCTCCCACTTTGGCCACCAAACTTTACCTTAAATAAATATTAGGTTATTACAATCGCGGGATTGAATTTTTCAAAAATGGTCCCTGCAAGTTTAAAAAAGTGTCAGAAATGGTCCCTGGCCCGCGATCGCGGGCTCCCATCGTGGAAAAAAGGGCATTTTGGCAAACTGTGAGAGATTTAGGGCATTTTGGTAACACTTGGTTTGACTTAGGGTATTTTAATTAATTTCCCATTTTGTAATTTTCTTTTCTCAAATGGTTATTTAGGATAAGGACCCGGGGTTGAGGACCACACCGGGGGGGGGGGGGGGGTGCATACCTTGCGGCTTGCCCCCATTTCTATCCCTTGACTCTTGAGAATTCTGGGGGACATTATGTATGTATCAATTATTTTATAACTTATCTTTTTAACTTTCAAATCAAATGTTTGTTAAAATTAGTAATATAGTAAATAAAAGATTATAGAAATATTAATTAACGTTCAAACTATAATTATAAGCTTAACTGAAATCAATCTTTATATATATAAAAGTAAGATCCAATGATAATGATGTGGCAATCTAAGATTTGAGTATTTTATATTTCTTGGATGGAGAATTGTTTTTGTCTATCCCACATTGATGGAGAGATGGAAAATTGACAATTGATGTTAGGTATATGAAAGGAGGTTGAGATGTCTATGTTTCAACTCTTGGGTTGGGACCTCTTGGCTAATCCTCTAAAACTTATGTTGTTGGTTCATGTTGGCTAACTCTCCAAATCATGGGGTTGGTTTATTTTTGCCAACCCTCTTTTTGAAAAAAAAAGTTAATCTATAAAGAAAAAATATCAATATCTTTTCTTTATATCTTTATATATATAAAAGTAAGATCCAATGATAATGATGTGTCACTCTAAGATTTGAGTATTCTATATTTCTTGGATGGAGAATTGTTTTTGTCTATCCCACATTGATGGAGAGATGGAAAATTGACAATTGATGTTAGGTATATGAAAGGAGGTTGAGATGTCTATGTTGCAACTCTTGGGTAGGGACCTCTTGGCTAATCCTCTAAAACTTATGTTGTTGGTTCATGTTGGCTAACTCTCCAAATCATAGGGTTGGTTTATTTTTGACAACCCTCTTTTTGAAAAAAAAAGTTAATCTATCAAGAAAAAATAACAATATCTTTTCTTTATATATATAAAAGTAAGATCCAATGATAATGATGTGGCACTCTAAGATTTGAGTATTCAATATTTCTTGGATGGAGAATGGTTTTTGTCTATCCCACATTGATGGAGAGATGGAAAATTGACAACTTAGGTATATGAAAGGAGGTTGAGATGTTTATGTTTCAACTCTTGGGTTGGGACCTCTTGGCTAATCCTCTAAAACTTATGTTGTTGGTTCATGTTGGCTAACTCTCCGATATATATATCTCTATTAAAGCAAAACCTAAAGAGAATGATGTGGCATGCTTGGTTTATTAGGAACTACTCTTAGGAATTTTCTTAGAATTTTGATTTTCTAATCAAACTAATTTATCAAAGACATTAAAACCCCTGTAAAGAAACTTTGTGTTTGATTATGAATGGGCTATGTTGGTCATTTTGCAATGGGTTAACCTCCAAACTCTTCACATACTCTTGACCCCTAGCCTTCCTCCTCTTCATCTATAATGCTTCAATATACAGGTCTCTTCATCTCGCTCTCCATCATAAAGCCTTATTATTCCATCTCCATTATCGCCACGGCTAAAAAGGGAAGAACCATCAACCATTATGTGGCAACTGCAACCCATGGTTATCCCTATTATCTTCTTTTTTTCTTCTCAAGTGGTCTATGGTAAATTGTTGTTTAGACTAAAATCACCCCCCTTTTTGTTTTACCTACTTTGCTTCTCCGGATCTAACTAAGTTTTTCCTCAATCTCCTTGCCAACATGTTCAAGAAAGTCGACCGGTTGTTGGGTTTTTACATTAGGTAATTTCAGATTGCAACCGAAGAGAAGGAGAAGCACGTCACAGTCGTAGGTCTGAAAATCTTTTCTACAATTCGTTAGCCTAGAGTTTTTAATATTATCTCCTATTGGGTTCTTATATTTCAGGTTCGCTTTCTAAAAAAATACCCTGACTCGGTATTCACTGTAACAATATATGTTTTAGTCCGGTTAAAATGTGTTAGGATTAAATCTATATATGAAGACTAAACCAGGACCATGTTTCAGGCTTTTAGCAACTATATGGAGGGAAAAAAGGATGGTTGTTGGATTTTTCCTTTTACTTATATCTTCTACTCTTTTTTCCAAAAGAAGCATTTGCAAATTGTTGTCTTTTAAAGATATTTTTTATATATATTACCCTATTGAATCCCAAATATGTTCATTGTTGTAAGATAAATATATAATGCCTTGGATCCATTAGTATTAGTATTTAAAGTAGTTTTGAGGGTTGTATCTTTGAGCCATCACTGTCGTCTAAATATACATATATATATATATATATATATATATATATATATATATATATTAGTAATATAGCTATCATACGTTTTTTTGGAGTATTACCATGAGATCAATACTAAGTTTCTCATAATGATGAATATCATCTATTTGTTAGAAATAAATCAATCTCATTGCAACCTCATGAATCAAGAGAAATAAACACCAATTTGGAACCATTTGACAGAGGATGTGTATGATTTTCTTCAACATGGGACTTGGACAATGAAATGAAAATGCTTACCCGATAATAAAATGAAGGGTGTTAAAAATATCATATAACCTACAAATAAGATCAACATTGAACGTACCTTTCTTATCCTTTTCTCAATTTATGCGGAAAATTGAGTACATGCAGAAAGATTGAAGAAACCACATCTAGAGGCTGGAATTTCTGTTCTTTTCAATTCATTTTTATAGCTTTTATGGTTTTTACACTGTTAACTTTAGAGTGTATAATTTTGGATATTTATCTAATCACACCATTTAAATTTTTATTGATTTACTCACGTAACAATTAAAATAAAGTTGTAAAAATAAATACATATACGACTATCCTTTCTCTTATGAAAAGGAAAACTACAAGGATATCGATGCCGCAGTCAAAAAGACATATTTATTGATATGTACTAAGCCAACTCTTCAGACCAAGGCATATCAAAAAATGAGTTTCGGTATAGGTAGTCTTTGTTGCTTACTGTTTATTTTACCTTTACCCAGCTTAAAGAACCGTCGTAATTGTTAACCAAGAAATTACATTATATCTTAACTTGGTCCAATGTGTTCTTAAAAAAATTATTGCTACCGCGCAACGCGGGGTGCATACACTAGTATACATATAAAAGAAGAAACCAAAGATAATGATGTGACATCTCCTAAGCATTATAAGACCATTTTTCTTTTTTCTAAGACTTTTGATTTTTTTAAATATTTGATATGGTAAAGACTTTTCCGTCCCTATAATAAAAAGATAAAATTCATTGAGTTAGGGTTGTTTTAGTAATTTTAAAAAGTTTAACCTACCAACCTTTTCATCTTCATTTCAAAGGTGAAACCTCTAAATCTTTTCAACTTCATTCTTAAATGTGAAAACTCAAAACCTTCCCTTTTGTATCATGATTTGTTCATCACTATATATCTTCATCTTCCTCTCCATATCACTTGATGTATTATTCATATCACAAACCATGCATTGTTTTTCAACAAGATCGTTTTTAAGGTAAACACTCTTTCTCCATCTTCGTCGATCACTTTATTTTCTTCTTACATTTCATAAACTGTTATTTTTCAACAAAATTGTATTCTAGGTTTACTTTGAGAATACTAATCCGGGTTCTATTTCTTATTGACTTTTGTTGGGATTTTAGATTTATTCTTACTTTTATTTCTATATTTTCCTTAACTTCTTTTAAATGGAAACAGGGGTTTGTTCATGGAAGCGATTTTAAAGTTTTGATGGCAACGATGGTTCAATGATCGATTCTTGCATGTACATATTACAATCCATGACACAACCACAACAAACTTCAATATGTTTTTTAATGGTTATTTTTATTTTTTCAGATTTATTTCGAGAAGACTAATATGAGTATACATTTCTTTTCACTTTTGTTGAGATTTTAGAGTTCTTTTTTTTCGTTTTCTATATTTTTTTAAGTTTAAATTTTACTAATCATTTTAACTATGATTAAAATCAAACTTTTTTATTTACAAACACTTAAATATAATAATGTGTATATCTTTATTTATATAACAATTGAATACAATAAGAAATTAATTATTAGGATAAATAAAAATAAGATGAAGATGATCACTAATCATGTCAATGTAATAACTTTTAATTTACACATAAAAAATTCCTTATTGCCATCAATATACATAAATACATAAATGAAATACTTATAATAACTTACTACAATATAACTTATCATTTATTATTATTTACATAAAACTTCTATCTATATATCTATATAAAAGAGAATAATAAAAAGATAATGTGACATTTTGAGAGAGCTTGAAGCATTATTATTATTTTCTCCAAGTTTTGAGTTATATGAAAATAAAAAGGGAAATTAATTAAAATACCCCAAGTTTAACCAACACTTACTAAAATGCCACAAATCTCTCCCAGTTTGCAAAAATGCCACAAATACCCGCGATGGAAGCCCGCGATCACGGGCTCAAGGACCATTTTTGACACTTTTTGAAACTTCAGGGACCATTTATGAAACTTCCAGGGACCATTTTGAAAATTTAGCACGCGTTGACCCCCGCATTGACCCCGCGTTCGACCAAATTCCTATTTTTAATTGAAATGTTACACTTTCAACCCCTATACTTATTTACTAAATTTACTTTATATCTTTTACTTTCATAATTTAATTTTACATTTAACACATATAATCGTTTATTAACTAAAATACGTTAAAAAAATACGTTTTAATTTTAACAAGTTACACCATTATAATCGTCTCTTCGATACGTTCGAAATGAACCCAATCTTGAATTTTTTTGGATTTATATATTTTAATATATATCATATAAACTACATAAAAATTTATTTTTAACGTATTTTCAATTTTGTTTTACACTCCTATCGCATTAACATAATAATCATATATTAACTAATTCATCAAATTGTTTTAAATTATTATTATTTGAATGTGTTTATAGATATCGTGAATGGCAATAGGACAAAGTTTCACGAGAAGAATATGAAATGGGGTTTTGACAAGTTGGTATCATTGGACTCATTTAAGAATTGGGAAAATGGGTATTTGGCGAACGATGATTCATGTGTGTTTGGAACTGAAGTATTTGCAGTTACAGAGTATGCACAAAATGATCGATGTCTGTCCATCTGTAACGTCCCAAAAATTACAAGGAATTTAAAATTTTTAAAGTAACATTTCATTAATAAAAACTCATTTAATAATTCAATCATTTCATTTGCAAACTCATAATTAATATTCTCACGAACAATAAACAGCGGAATAAATGCCTAAAATTAAAATCATAAAAGTAATCAACTCTTCCCACGCGTCAGTGTGTACTCATCACGCCTTTGAGCCACTCGTACCCGAAACCACAATTTATTGGGAAATGGTAAGCACGAAGCTTAGTGAATTCATACACCATAAATAACACAGTTATTCCCACACCACCTCTAAACAGATAATTGCACATAAACAGCATACAAGTCTACGAACAAATCATAAACATGCATACCTACACCATCCCACCCAAAGGCATAAGTTGGTCCACCCGACCACACGATAACCGTGCAAGCATTACCCGGCTCCCCCGGGTTCCTACGCCACCCGCGTATACAACTTTCGGTCCCACCGAGTTACTACGCCACCCGCGTATATAAACCTCGGCCCCACCGAGTTACTAAAACACAATCCACAAAAGGATTGGAAACACAAGAATTAGTTAATGCAATTTATTTCCAAAATAAACTTTGTGCATGACTCAATCAGCATCTGACGTCTCGACTCATACCCCTCCAAAACTCTCCGATCCACAAACGTCATCCGGACATTTAAACCTCTAAGGCAAGTTGGGAAATTACGTCAAATAATCCCTACGATTTTTCCTCAAATCAAAGTCGGCTCCATAAGCCCATGATTCTAGCACAATCATCAATCTTGACCCGAAATGGCCTACTTAAAACAAACCTCATCCTTATCGTCATTCCAAGGGATTAATACTAGAATCGTCCTTCTATTCCAACGACTACTAGTTTAGAACCTTCATCACTACCCCAACGATCATCTCCTCAAGCAAATCAAGTACACACCTGTACTAGTAGGTTCACTATTGTTGTTCCTCCTTGTGATGGCTATTCTGGGTAGATATTGCAACGAGTTATTAGCACATAATAACTCACACTAACAACGCTCACGCTCAACTCCCTGGATTCCTCGTGACTTTCCCCGACTCGAGCACGGATCCTGTGCTTCAGATAGTAGGAGCTCTACTACTACCTTCCACACCTATCCTCACTCGTTTCGTGTCCCGTCCCGAAGTGCCCAAGTAGTTCCTTGCCGAAAAACTATACACATATGCCCGCACCGGCATATGTACACACTCTTCCTAGCTCCCTAGGAATTCCACCCAACTCCACTACCCTTGCTATGACGAAATCCCCACTAGTCATGACGAGTTGCCTCGCGAATGCACAATCGCACACAGTGTATAACCAGATAGACATTCGAATATAAGATTCTATCCTACAACGGTTGGACTCAAACAAGAGCTGCGCAATAGAACTAAATCCGACATTCTAGGGCTATTTGGTTCCTTCCGCATACAACCTATAATGCATTCACTTAACAACCTATCAAGGCTAGCATAAACTCCTATTAGCAAGCAACAAACATGCAGTACAGTGTAATAAGCACCAAGCAATCTAGCATACATACTCATATGTAAACACTCTTCCCAACTCACTAGGAATTTCATCTCATCCCACCACCCTTGCTACAACGGAATCCCTATTAGCCATAACGAGTTGCCTCGCGAATACCCAGTCGCATGCAGCGTGAATCAAATAGACATTCGAATACAAGATTCTATCCTAGAACGGTTGGACTCAAACAAGAGCTGCGCAATAGAACTAAATCAAATATTCTAAGGCTATATGATTCTTACTACATACAACCTATAGTGCATTCACTTAACAACCTATCAAGGCTAGCATTGATTCCTACTAGCAAGCAATCATCATACAATACAGTGTAAACCACATACGCAGTCTAGCATGCATACCCTATGAACTAGAAAGCGATAAATACACTAAGTACTGTACCTTTCCCTTTGGCTCCGGCTGACTGTACACACTGCGCCCTCGATCACCGTTTCTCAAACGGATTTTTCCTTCCTTTTATTTTCCAAAAACTTTAAAGAAAATTTTATAGCCGCAAACTTGAGATCAAACACACCGAGATGCGTTTGATTCACTCAAGTTGTGCTCTGATACCAAGTTGTAACGTCCCAAAAATTACAAGGAATTTAAAATTTTTAAAGTAACATTTCATTAATAAAAACTCATTTAATAATTCAATCATTTCATTTGCAAACTCATAATTAATATTCTCACGAACAATAAACAGCGGAATAAATGTCTAAAATTAAAATCATAAAAGTAATCAACTCTTCGCACGCGCCAGTGTGTACTCATCACGCCTTGGAGCCACTCGTACCTGAAACCACAATTTATTGGGAAAGGGTAAGCACGAAGCTTAATGAATTCAGACACCATAAATAACACAGTTATTCCCACACCACCTCTAAACAGATAATTGCACATAAACAGCATACAAGTCTACGAACAAATCATAAACATGCATACCTACACCATCCCACCCAAAGGCATAAGCTGGTCCACCCGACCACACGATAACCGTGCAAGCATTACCCGGCCCCCCCGGGTTCCTACGCCACCCGCGTATACAACTTTCGGTCCCACCGAGTTACTACGCCACCCGCGTATATAAACCTCGGCCCCACCGAGTTACTACGCCACCCGCGTATATAAACCTCGGCCCCACCGAACTCCTACGCCACCCGCGTAGTCATAGCAATCAAGGTCCGAGTAGACACCCCACTATTTAGTCCCGCATCACAAACAATTGAAACTACCACACACGTACAAATCGTAATGTAAAAATAACCGACATTAGTTATAGTGAGAGAACTCACCTCGTAAGCGCGCCTAGCTCACAAACAATAATTCAAGCTTCACAAATCCAAGATCACTTCCCAACACCTAAACAATCGTTAAAATGTATTAACACGAGACCCGGACCCTAAAACAAGACGCACCCTTAAATCGTCACTAAAACGACTTTTCGGTCTAACCAAACAGGTCTGTTCGGGACCTGTTCCGACCTCCATAAACCCAGAAAATCCTCAATTAAATTACATAACCAGAAAGTTCTCTGAGTTAGGGTTCCAAGGACATATTATACACCTCCTAACGATTTTTCTACAATTTATTATGGATTTTACAAAACCAATCTGCTGCACAGCAAAAAACAGTACCTTTCAGTACAAAACAGCAGTTTGACACTACCTATGGTCCGAACTGGTTTTTCCGCAAAACATAAGAAACTTACTAGACTCAAAATGGGAGATTTTGGCACTGGTTTCACCCCAATACGACGTTCCTATAAAATGTTATGGCTTTCCCAAAACAGTGGCAGAAACTGTGACTTTTAAAACGGAACGCGAACTGACAAATCCGGACCTGCTGTATAAACAGCCAAATTACGCCTAGCTAGAGGCCGAACCGGACTTCCGCTAAAACATGAAAAGTGTGCCCGGCACAGAATGTGAACCGTGGGCACCAGATTCGTCTCAAACCGAGTTACGACGGAAAAGTTAAGAGCGAAATAAGAACTGGGCAGAAACGATATCGATCACATAAAATCATAAAAATGGTTTTGGTTTAACAATAGCGGTTTAGGGTTCAATCCGCAGGCGGTTTAGGGTTCCGCCTATGGGCGGTTTTGGGGTCTGACCACGGCCACCACCCACTGCCACCTCTGGCAGCGGGGCACGGCGGCGCCCCAGCGAAAGCCGTACCGCGCACCCACGCACTAAAATTACGTCCAAGCGCACCCCAAAACGCACACACGCACGCTGACCCACAACACACGCGCACACCCCCGCTGCCCAGCCAACGACCACCACAGCGGCGGCGCACCACGGCGACGCACACCGCCGGCGGCGCACAGCTCCGGCGGCTGCGGGGGAGTTGGCGGCGATTTCGACGGCGACGAGAAAAACAACAAAAAGAAAAGAAAGGGAAGAGATTGTTACCTTGCTGCTGTCCTCTCTTTCTCTCTCTCTTACGACTCTCTTCGGCGACGGTAGCTAGTTCACGGCGGCGGCGAAAGGCAAAGGGGGGGGGGATGGGGTGATCGACGGCACAAAAAGGGGGGGAGGGGATTAGGGTTTTGCTTAATATTTCTTTTGTGTGCAATGCAAGGCAATGAGAAGAAGAAAAAAGGGGGGTCTCGGTCCCCTTTGCATGGGCCGAAACCCATGCCCATTTTTGTCTAAAGCCATGAATAGCCCCCCCAAAATCCAACATCTTGTCCTTAAACCAATTTAACTTAAGAATTAACACTGTAGGCTGGTGCTACTCCCGTTAAACGTAATTATTACTAAATACAAGCAGTTATATTAACTGAGCAAAAGAGAAAAAGTAAATTAACAAACCATACCAGGACATGGGCTTTACACCATCACAAAGTCTCCGTCAATTTTTAATACTTACACTTGGACCATCGATAAAAAAAATAAATAAAACGTATTTTAACTATAAGAATACCACAAATTAAATAATTAACTATAAGGGTATGAATTTTAAATATAAAAAATAATTTTTATGTAGTTTATATGATATATTTTAAAATATATAAATCCAAAAAAAATTCAAGATTGGGCTCATTTCGAACGTATTGAAGAGACGATTATAATGGTGTAACTTGTTAAAATTAAAATGTATTTTAGTTAATAAACGATTATATGTGTTAAATGTAAAATTAAATTATGAAAGTAAAAGGTATAAAGTAAATTTAATAAATAAGTATAGGGGGTGAAAGTGTAAATATAAAATCAAAACTCAACCAAAAAGTAGAAATCGTATGCACCGCGGGTACTCACGTGATCGCGGGCTAAAAAAATTACAAAAATGCCACTGCCCGCGATCGCGGGCTCCCATCGCGGGTATTTGTGGCATTTTTGTAAAGTGGGAGAGATTTGTGCCATTTTGGTAACATGAAGTTTGACTTGCGGCATTTTAATTAAGGAAAATTAATTAAAATGCCACAAGTTTGACTAACTGTTACCAAAATGCCATAAATTTTTTCCATTTTGCAAAAATGCCTCAAATACCCGCGATCGCGGACAGTGACATTTTTGTAATTAACAAATACCCGCGATCACGGGAGGAGCCCGCGGTGGCTTCAAATTTGATTTGTTTTGTTTTTTAATTATAAAAGGTAATAGGGGGTGAAAGTGTAGATTAAAAAACAAAACAAATCAAATTTGAAGCCACCACGGGCTCCTCCCGTGATCGCGGGTATTTGTTAATTACAAAAATGCCACTGTCCGCGATCGCGGGCTCCCATCGCGGGTATTTGTGGCATTTTTGCAAAATGGAAAAAATTTATGGCATTTCGGTAACAGTTAGTTAAATTTGTGGCATTTTAATTAATTTCCCAAATAAAAATATATCATTAATTGAATAAACCTTTCAATTACTTTTTACAAGTTACATATACAATCTTATTATATAAATATATAGATTAATCAATATATAGGCTAATTTGTATAATAAATCTATATCTACATCTATATAAAGAATAATCATTAAAAGATGATGGGGCATCTGAAAATATCTATATCTATGAAAAATGAATCTAAAGAGATGATGTGACACATTCTAATACTTAGATTGTCTCCTCCATTTTTTTCAATTTTCAATTTTTTTAAATGTTGAACATGTTAATGACTTTTCGATTCTCATATGTAAGTTGTATTTTCATTAAAAATGAAGGTATTTTTAGTAATTTTACAAACCCGTTGCAATTTATGTTATTAACCATTTATTTTCCCTTTCTATGTTATTAACCATTGTTTTCCATTATTTATTTTAATTAATCATTCAACTTATTGCATTTATGTAAATTAACTTTTTATCTTTATTTCTTAATGTTACTAACCATTCATTTTCCTTTCTTTATTTTAATTAATCATTCATTTAAGTTATTTAAGCATAAGCGTTTTTTGATTTTTGTTGGCTATGTTATTGGATTTTTTAACCTTTTTGTCATACACCAATCTACTCTCAATCTCTTCCTCTAACACATTTTATGTAACTAAATTTGTATTGCTAAAAGATTAATATTTGGTTATTGTTAAGTTATTTGTTATTTATTTGTTATTGTATTGACTCTATATGATTGTTATGGTGTGCTATAATCTAACGAGATCGATACCAATGTCAACAATGTTTCCAAGACAATCAGTTTAGTAGATGAAGCTGATGAATCACATTTACACAAGAAAAATGAAAAACTAACTGATAATGTTATGCAATCGTATTCATGTAACCTATACATCAATACAAACTTTGATCCAAACTGTCAAAACTGTCAAATAATCAAGGAATTGTCGATAAAGGGAAGAAAAAATATTGTAAGAAAATAAGTAAGTGACAAAACGAAAAAATGATGTGAATTCTTGATAATTTTTTTTGTTAAAATCTAAAGACTTCTACGTCTTTTCTTATAAAATAATTAATATTATAAATAAATATAAACACTTCATTACATCTAATCAATTGTTGTCATATTTTTTTAAATGATTATAATTTTAGAAATAATCATATTATTGGATTTTAATATGAAAATTATTTAAATTACTAATTTTAATTATAATATAAATAATTGATAATATAATTTTATTCGGTAATTATTGATACAATTTGTATATATTTAAAAATGTAGAATATTTAAACTAAATCTAATTATGTATAATTTTTATTTATTAGTGTTGAATCTTGATTATCCGAAATCTTCCACCACGTTAGTCATTTTTTGTGTTGATTTATTTTAAACGGCATTTAATAATGTTTTATATATAAATATTTAAATTATAGTTATTACTAATAGTTTTCATCACATGCAACATATTTCTTAACTCTATTGACTGAATATGCTCAAACCTAATATTTATCTAAAAGAAATTGTTGTGTATGGATTTGCAATATGTTCTATATCTAAAAAAATAACAAAAACAATTTTTGTAAAGCCCGTATCCCGGTATGTAATTTATTAGTATTAATTATTTTTTTTAAGATTTATGTAACGTGGTTTCCGTTAGCGGGGTTAGACGAATCGGACCTAATTGTTAAAAATGTCGGAATTTTGGTTAATTGCGAGAAAGATGAAGTTGAGGGGCTAAAAGTGTTAAAGGGCCAAAACACTACATGGGTTTCGGCCCATGCAATTCATAACAGAAACCCTTGTGTTTGTGTGTGGTTGTGGCGTGTGCAGCAAATAAGAGAAAAAGGAAAACAAAACCTAAGTCTTCTTCTCCCCCCTCCCAATTGTGATCGTCGGCCGAGAAGAGAAAAAAGAGAGAGAGAGAAATCGAAGAGAGAGAGAGGGAATGAGAGAAGCCGAGAGAGAGGAAGAGGGTGCTGCCGGCGACGAGGAGAGAGGAGGAAGAAGGTGATCGCCGGCGAGTTCGGTCGGTTTAGAGGACGAGGAAACGTTGCGTCGAGGTAGTTCGTAAACCTTTCGTTTGTTAATTGTCAAAAACCGCCGCAAACCACCATCACCACCGCCGCAGTCACGGCTGCCGGTGGTGGGGCCGCCGCTGCACGCCGCTGTGGTGGCGGCAGGGGGTGAGGATGGGTGTGTGGATGTGTGCGGGTGTGAAGTTGCGGAGGAGTCGGGAGTGGGTGACGTTGGGAGGTCTCGCCGGAGGGTGTTACTGTAACCCTCGTCGCCGCCGCCAACCACCACCGCCGCCGGAGGCGGCAGGGGGTGGTGCACGGTTGTTGTCCAGCGTAGTACATCCCTTTCCAGTAAGCTTGTAGGTTGTTCGGGTCTATTTGGGTTAAGCTATGTCTTAATGGGTTTATAAACAATATTTGTCATTTCATGTGAAAACGTTTGTCTGCCACTGTTTTGGGACGGCCATAACTTTTCCGTCGTATCTCGGATTGAGGCGACTCCGGTGCCCGCGGTTCACATTCTGTGCCGGGCACACTTTTTGTGTTTTAGCGGAAGTCCGGTTCGGCCTCTAGCTAGGTGTAAATTGGCTGTTTATACAGCAGGTCCGGAATTGACAGTTTCGCGTTCCGTTTTTAAAAAAAAAAAAAAGGTCATAGTTTCTGCCTATGTTTTGCGAAAGCCATAACTTTTTATAGGAACGTCCTATTGGGGTGAAACCAGTGCCAAATTCTCCCATTCTGAGTCTAGTAAGTTTCTTATGTTTTGCGGAAAAACCAGTTCGGACCATAGCTAGTGTCAAACTGCTGTTTTGTACTGAAAGGTCCTGTTTTTCACTGTGCAGCAAGCCGGTTTTGTAAAATCCATAGTAAACTGTAGAAAAATCGTTAGAGCGCGTGCGATATGTCCCTGGAACCCTAAGACATGGGACTTTGTGATTATGGAAAAATATTCCTGGTTTAATCAGTTTATAAGGGGTTAAACAGGTCCCGAACAGACCTGCGTGTTGAGAGTAAAAACTGGAAAATGTGTTTTTAAAGTTAGTAGTCGTGGCTTTGGTTTGGGGCGTCACTTTGACAATTGTTAACGCTTATTTAGGTGGAAAAAGGTGAACTGGTGTTGGCCGGTTCGTGTTGCGGTTGAGGTCATAAGCTTTGCGTTTGAGGTGAGTTCTCTCACTATATAGGATGGGGATTATATTCGTGTTGCTATAGTTCGAGTGTGTTGATTATGATTGTTTGTTGACATTATTGTGGTGTGGAATATATATATATATATTTGTGTGTATATATTGAACTGTGATTGATGTACTTCTTGATGGATGTTCCAAGAGGTATATGCGTTTGTATAATGGGTTGTGATTATATCTTCTTGAGGGTTGTTCCAAGAAGTATAAGGCCACTTCTTGATGGTTGTTCCAAGGAGTATGGGTATTGGTATAATGTGTTGTGATTATGTCTTCTTGATGGTGGTTCCAAGGAGCATAAGGATTATTATTAATCGTGATATATCTTCTTGATGGTTGTTCCAAGGAGTATATGTATTGGTATAATGTGTTGTGATTATGTCTTCTTGATGGTGGTTCCAAGGAGCATAAGGATTATTATTAATCGTGATATATTTTCTTGATGGATGTTCCAAGAAATTTATGTGCTGGTATGTTTAAGGGTGATGCTGATATAATTGCGATCCTATGTAAGGATTGAATTCACTAAGCTTCGTGCTTACCCCTTCCCAAAATCTTATGTTTTCAGGTGCGAGTAGCAGTCGGGCGTGACGGTACACACAGGCGCAAGGCGAAGATCGTTTGAATTGATTTTTAGTAAATGGGGATTGAATTATATAACTTTTCCGCTGATTGAATTATATAACTTTTCCGCTGCTTAAACTTTGTTGACGGTTTTAAATAACGACGTTTATTTTTATTGTAATGGGATTTGTTAACTTGTGGTTTGATTATAGTGAAATGCGTTATTTTGAAAATTTAAATTCCTTGTAATTTTTGGGACGTTACAACTTGGTATCAGAGCACAGCTTGAGTGAATCAAACACATCTCGGTGTGTTTGGTCTCAAGTTGCGGCTATGAAGTTTTAAACTCTTTTACAAAAATCTTTGAAAATAAAGGAAAAAGGAAAACCCGTTTGGGAAACGGTGATCGGGGGCGCAGTGTGTACAGTCAGCCGACGCTATGTGGGAAGGTACGGTACTTAGTGTATTTCTTTCTTTCTAGGCATAGGGTATGCATGCTAGATTGCCTATGTTGTTTACATTGTACTGTATGATGACTGCTTGCTAGTAGGAATCAATGCTAGTTATAGTAGGTTGTTAAGTGAAGGCCCTATAGGTTGTATGCAGTAAGAATCATGTAGCCTTAGAATATTTGATTTAGTTCTATTGTGCAGCTCTTGTTTGAGTCCAACCGTTCTAGGATAGAATCTTGTATTCGAATGTCTATTTGATTCACGCTGCATGCGACTGGGTATTCGCGAGGCAACTCGTTATGGCTAATAGGGATTCCGTTGTAGCAAGGGTAGTGGGATGAGATGAAATTCCTAGTGAGCTGGGAAGAGTGTTTACATATGAGTAGGTATGCTAAATTGCATTCTAGAACATAGGAGTATGTATGCTAGATTGCTTGGTGCTTAATACACTGTATTGTATGGTTGTTACTTGCTATTAGGAACTTATGCTAACCTTGATAGGTTGTTAAGCGAATGCACTATAGGTTGTATGCGGTAGGAACCGAATTGCCTTAGAATGTTAGATTTAGTTCTATTGCGCAGCTCTTGTTTGAGTCCAACCGTTGTAGGATGGAATCTTATATTCGAATGTCTATCTGGTTTCCACTGTATACGACTGTGCGTTTACGAGGCGACTCGTCAGGGTTAGTGGGGGTTCCGCCCTAGCAAGGGTAGTGGGGTATTATGTTTATTCCTAGGGAGCTAGGAAGAGCGTGTATATGCGTCGGTATGGACATACGTGTATGGTTTTTGTTTGGGCGAGCAACTACTTGGTATCTCGGGATGGGACTCGGAACGGACAATGATAGGTGTAGATGGTAGTAGTAGAGCTCATACTACCGGAAGCGCAGGATCAATGTTCGAGTCGGGGAAAGTCGCGAGGAATCCAAGGAGTCGAGCGTGAGCGTGTTAGTGTGAGTTATTATGTGCTAATAACTCGTTGTAATATCTACCCTGAATAGCCATCACAAGGAGGAACGACTATAGTAAACATACTAGTACAGGTGTGTACTTGAATTGCTTTGATGGGATGATCGTTGGGGTAGTGTCGAAGGTTATAAATTAGTAGTCGTTGGAATAAAAGGACGATTCTAGTATTAATCACTTGGAGTGACGATGAGGATGATGTTTGTGTCGGGCCAAGATGGATGATTGTGCTAGAATCATAGGCTTATAGAGCCGACTTTGATTTGAGGAAAAATCGTAGGGATTATTTGACGTAATTTCCCAACTTGCCTAAGAGGTTTAAATGTCCGGATGACGTTAGTGGACCGAAGAGATTTGGAGGAGTAGGAGTCGAGGCGTAGAATGCCGACTAAGTCATGCACAAAGTTTGATTTTGAAATAGATTGCATTAACAAATTCTTGTGTTTCAAATCATTTTATGGATGGTGTTTTGGAATTTTGGGAAATGTTCAGCACACACACAAGATTTTGAAATATGGTTTTGAAAGTGTATGAAATCGTTTTATCACGGGAGTGCAAACTTTGTTAGAATTTGTCTCATTTCGTTATTTTTTCCAACGGTTCTTTTGGGTAAGATGATATCCGTGTTTTGTGGTGTTTAAAATGTCGGGCAAGTGACTACGGCTTGTGACTTTAACATTGGAACTCCTCCACATATGTTAGAGTTGAGACGGAAAGTTACATTCCACGATGTCTGTATCAGGCTATTTGAGTGATTTCGTTAAATAAGTTTTGTCTTACGGCATGTTGAGTCGTGTGGGTTTAATTTCACGAGGTGCATATCTTATTTGTTTATGTGACCATTTGGAGAAATCTTGGAAATCAATTTAAATGAACCCCACCTTTTGATATTTTATGAGGCTTTAGTCGATATTTTCAAATGATGGAAACGGATTGGTTTTTATCTTTAAGTTTGAAACTTACACGAGACAGTTGTGTTTTAACAAAAATATATTTGTAAACCGTTTCATCGTTTTGTATGACTAGCCGACACGCGTAAGATTTGTTGGTGAACCCTGTGCCACGACATTTTATGTTGGAAAAAGAGGAATTTTGGGGTCAAATGTCGTGGAACTGATTTTGAAATTATGTGCACACTTTTGTCGCACCCGGTGTAAGGTCGAGCGGTTACTTTAAATACATGTCATGAGTCAATTCATACTAGAACCGTGACGGTTCATTTTCAAAGAAATTATTTATTTCGCTTTACGTTTTGTGAGTAAACTAAGCTGCAATGAAATGATTTTCGACATGATTTTCATATGTGGGACGAGCGTGTCCATTTTTGCGTAACTACCGACCTGGTAATAGTAGTTTTATTGCTTACGGTCTTTTTGAAATGAAAAATCTTGACGTTGAAAATATTTTGTAAATGATTTTTTTAAAACCATTTGGGAAGTGCGTTTATAAGTGTTATGTGTCATTTTGAGAATTTTAAGGGTGTGAGTCCTTTTGGAAAACTCTTTTGATTAACCCGTGTCGAGTTTGGGAATAATGTTGATTTTAGAGTATTGCTTGCTTAAACTTTATTTAAACGCGTTTTTGACCGACTTATGGGTCTAGCAAGCGTGGAGCATTTTGCTCGGTTTTGACTTTGAGATAGTCATGGGTCAATTGCACGGTTTTTAATGGCTCGATGTGGAGTTTTGTTGATGGGTTGTTTTGTTGCACAGTTTTGCACTTATTGCACGTTGAGTATTTACATGTTGGGTGAGTGAGTCATTCCGGGATAGGCATGTTGTTGGTAGACTATTTTGCATTGGATCCTTGGTCACGTCAGTCAGTCGTTGGTAATGGTCGGTTGGGTATCTCGGGGTGGGACCCCGGTATCCATGTGTTATGACCTTGACTTTCCAGTAGGCACTAAGAGGATACAGTCTTGGGCACTTACCTGAGAGGTAGTTCCGATGTGCCGGGACTTGAGACGTACCTGGGAGGTAGGCGTTAAGGTGTATCTTGTTACGGTGTAACTAGGTTTACTAGGGCGGGCGAGGAGGATAAGTAGACGGTGGAAGATTGGGTGTCCCACACGTGAGGTTAGTGTAGACCGAATTGTGTCGGTTAAGGGATTGATGCCCTTTGTAATTAAGAGAATAAATGCGCAGTAACCTTTTTGAAGTAAGTAGTATGTTTAGGTGTCGACTTTTGGGCTTGAGGCCAAAACATCTTTAGTGTAACCGGAGAATTGTAGCCGTTTTTAAGACAATTATAGTGATGGTAGTAGTAACCCCGAGATGCTTAATTGTGATTAATGGTTATAGTGGGATGACCTTCGTGGGTGATTATAAGTTTACTGGGTTGATGATGCGTGTAAGGTAAGTTTTGGGAGTCTATTGGAACTCGTAGGAGTTAATCGACAGTTAATGGTAGGAATGATCGGATCCGAGTATCCAGTTGGGTATATTGGTAGGCAACTTTAGAATGGTTAGAGCTTGAGATTTGACTCGGGATGTATGGAATATCTAAGGTTGGGAGACAACCGAAGTTGTTTGGCTAGGAATGTTTCCAATTGTCGGGGTGTTCTGCCGATCATAATCCCAGTGTCCTAGAAGGAGTACGTTAGTAAGAAAAGTATTCGAGAAGTTTTAGAAGGGGTTTCAAGTGGACTTGGGAACCTGAGATTGAGATGAGGGAGAACTATCCGGAGCTATTCGTAGGCAGAGACTTCGAGGACGAAGTCTAATCCAAGTGGGGGAGAGTTGTAAAGCCCGTATCCCGGTATATAATTTATTAGTATTAATTCTTTTTTTTAAGATTTATGTAACGTGGTTTCCGTTAGCGGGGTTAGACGAATCGGACCTAATTGTTAAAAATGTCGGAATTTTGGTTAATTGCGAGAAGGATGAAGTTGAGGGGCTAAAAGTGTTAAAGGGCCAAAACACTACATGGGTTTTGGCCCATGCAATTCATAACAGAAACCCTTGTGTTTGTGTGTGGTTGTGGCGTGTGCAGCAAACAAGAGAAAAAGGAAACCAAAACCTAAGTCTTCTTCTCCCCCCTCCCAATTGTGATCGTCGGCCGAGAAGAGAAAAAAGAGAGAGAGAGAAATCGAAGAGAGAGAGAGGGAAAGAGAGAAGTCGAGAGGGAGGAAGAGGGTGCTGCCGGCGACGAGGAGAGAGGAGGAAGAAGGTGATCGCCGGCGAGTTCGGTCGGTTTAGAGGACGAGGAAACGTTGCGTCGAGGTAGTTCGTAAACCTTTCGTTTGTTAATTGTCAAAAACCGCCGCAAACCACAACCACCACAACCGCAGTCACGGCTGCCGGTGGTGGGGCCGCCGCTGCACGCCGTTGTGGTGGCGACAGGGGGTGCGGATGGGTGTGTGGATGTGTGCGGGTGTGAAGTTGCGGAGGAGTCGGGAGTGGGTGACGTTGGAAGGTCTCGCCGGAGGGTGTTACCGTAACCCTCGTCGCCGCCGCCAACCACCACCGCCGCCGGAGGCGGCAGGGGGTGGTGCATGGTTGTTGTCCAGCGTAGTACAGCCCTTTCCAGTAAGCTTGTAGGCTGTTCGGGTCTGTTTGGGTTAAGCTATGTCTTAATGGGTTTATAAACAATATTTGTCATTTCATGTGAAAACGTTTGTCTGCCACTGTTTTGCGACGGCCATAACTTTTCCTTCGTAGCTCGGATTAAGGCGAATCCGGTGCCCGCGGTTCACATTCTGTGCCGGACACACTTTTCGTGTTTTAGCGGAAGTCCGGTTCGGCCTCTAGCTAGGTGTAAATTGGCTGTTTATACAGCAGGTCCGGAATTGACAGTTTCGCGTTCCGTTTTAAAAAAAAAGTCATAGTTTCTGTCTCTGTTTTGCGAAATCCATAACTTTTTATAGGAATGTCGTATTGGGGTGAAACCAGTGCCAAAATCTGCCATTCTGAGTCTAGTAAGTTTCTTATGTTTTGCGGAAAAACCAGTTCGGACCATAGCTAGTGTCAAACTGCTGTTTTGTACTGAAAGATCATGTTTTTCACTGTGCAGCAAGCCGGTTTTGTAAAATCCATAGTAAACTGTAGAAAAATCGTTAGAGCACGTGCGATATGTCCCTGGAACCCTAAGACATGGGACTTTGTGATTATGGAAAAATATTTCTGGTTTAATCAGTTTATAAGGGGTTAAACAGGTCCCGAACAGACCTGCGTGTTGAGAGTAAAAACTGGAAAATGTGTTTTTAAAGTTAGTAGTCGTGGCTTTGGTTTGGGGCGTCACTTTGACAATTGTTAACGCTTATTTAGGTGGAAAAAGGTGAACTGGTGTTGGCCGGTTCGTGTTGCGGTTGAGGTCATAAGCTTTGCGTTTGAGGTGAGTTCTCTCACTATATAGGATGGGGATTATATTCGTGTTGCTATAGTTCGAGTGTGTTGATTATGATTGTTTGTTGACATTATTGTGGTGTGGAATATATATATATTTGTGTGTATATATTGAACTGTGATTGATGTACTTCTTGATGGATGTTCCAAGAGGTATATGCGTTTGTATAATGGGTTGTGATTATATCTTCTTGAGGGTTGTTCCAAGAAGTATAAGGCCACTTCTTGATGGTTGTTCCAAGGAGTATGGGTATTGGTATAATGTGTTGTGATTATGTCTTCTTGATGGTGGTTCCAAGGAGCATAAGGATTATTATTAATCGTGATATATCTTCTTGATGGTTGTTCCAAGGAGTATATGTATTGGTATAATGTGTTGTGATTATGTCTTCTTGATGGTGGTTCCAAGGAGCATAAGGATTATTATTAATCGTGATATATTTTCTTGATGGATGTTCCAAGAAATTTATGTGCTGGTATGTTTAAGGGTGATGCTGATATAATTGCGATCCTATGTAAGGATTGAATTCACTAAGCTTCGTGCTTACCCCTTCCTAAAATCTTATGTTTTCAGGTGCGAGTAGCAGTCGGGCGTGACGGTACACACAGGCGCAAGGCGAAGATCGTTTGAATTGATTTTTAGTAAATGGGGATTGAATTATATAACTTTTCCGCTGATTGAATTATATAACTTTTCCGCTGCTTAAACTTTGTTGACGGTTTTAAATAACGACGTTTATTTTTATTGTAATGGGATTTGTTAACTTGTGGTTTGATTATAGTGAAATGCGTTATTTTGAAAATTTAAATTCCTTGTAATTTTTGGGACGTTACAATTTTTATAGTTTTGTTAACATAAAGTTTAATCATCGCGCAACGCGCGATGTCGAACCCTAGTCTAATTTAATGAAGTTCTACTATATTTTTATAAACATATTTTACCCGTTATAAAAAGATATGATATGACACTGACAATTGGCAAATCACTTTTTGTTAGTGTGACAATCTGCCAATTGACTTAGAAATTACCATATTGGATGGGGTGGTATATAGAGTGATTAACTGATAGAACAACCTGTTACACGCGGTTCTTTCGACTCGCTAAGAAAGCGGGTTTGTGTAACAACCGGGTTTTCTGTTGTGAAAATGATAGTTTAGTGGTATTTGTGCAAGAAATGAAAGATAAGTTAAGGGACTAATGTGTTAATTATGTAAAGATACTTAAAGGCTCAATTCCCTAGGGCAACCCATTATTGAGAAATTGGTATTTTGTTGGGGTTTTGAGACTTGGCGGCTAAGAGAAAGAAAAGAGAAGAAGAAAGGAATTTTGGGCAAAGAAATCATAAGAGAAGAGGAATCTGCAAGGTATTCCATTCTAAATGCGTACTCCTTATTGTTATAGTGTTTCTTTTCTTAATTGGTTTGGGATCTTAAGTCTAAACATGATGATTCAATGGGTTTTCAACCGTTTTTTTCTAAAAAGTGGGTTTTAAGGGTTTTTGGCTTTGTAAATCGATTTAATGGTAAGAAAGTGGATTAAGTGGTTGTTTAGGATTGGTGGATGAACCCTTAGGTTTGTCAAATCAAATTAATGGCAGAAATTGGGTTTAATTATCACTTTTAGAAAGTATTGTTCGAACAGCCGTAGTGTCTGGATGGTTTGCAAGTTTCCGGGTATTTCTATGGTTGTCCGGGTATTAGAGTTTCCGGGTACTTCCCCTGCTGTCCGGGTGTTTGGAGTTTCCGGATAGGATTAGTGTTCGGGTAGTTTTGTCCGGATTGTTTTACCCAGAAGGTAGGATGTCCGGATTGGTGTCCGAAAAACTGTTGCGTCCGGAAAATAGATGGTACCCGGATAGTTCCGGTTAAACTTTTACTGATTAAGGAATCTATCTGATCTTCTAGGTGTCAAGTTTGGTTAACCCGAGCGTAGAACCAGTGTGCACTCAGTGACATCAAGGTGAGTTCCCTAAACCTTTTTGCGACGTACAGTGTTAAATGATTTAACTGATTATGGTTTCATTTACGAGCATGAACTGTTTATAACTGTAATAACCAGGTATTTTATCTAATTTAAATTTGAAAATTTTATAAGTTTTATGGAGTAAGAAGTTAAGGGGTAAGTTTTAATTTTTATTTGAAAGTTTAGGGGTATTTATTGCCAAGTGAGATAAGTTTAAGGTTTGTTTGGTCTTTTATCCAAACCTCTTTAGCCAAAACCGACTTCCTATTTTAGTAAGGATAGGTGTCCATTTTTCAATTAAGGGAAAATATCCTAAGTGTTAGTGTGTGTAGTGTGTTCGGTTTAGAGAGAGAGAGAGAAGGAAATCGAGAGAGGAATTAAGGGAAAGAAGAAGGAGGAAATCCAGAGTTTGCTGTTGTGATTTAAAGGACCAAACTGAAGTAAGCAAGGTAACAAATCCATCCTTGTATGTGTTTTAATTTCTTAAAAGTGTTCTTGAGTTTGCTAGTTAAGTTTTAGGTGGGTTTTGTTAAAAATGGATGTTTTGGGAAATCTAAGCTTAAAAGTACGATTTATGGGTAAATATTGGACTGGAATTCGTTTTTGCTGAGCTTATTAAAAAAGACGGTGAACAGTAATTTTTCAGTTTTTCGCAACAGTAGGTTGCGAGAAGTGGGGTTTTCGCAACAGTAGGTTGCGAGAAGTGAGGCTTTCGCAACAGTAGATTGCGAGAAGTGAGGTTTTCGCAACAGTGGGTTGCGAGTTCTGAGGTTTTCGCAATAGTGGGTTGCGAGTTCTTTGGTTTTCGCAACAGTGGGTTGCGAAAAGTGAGGAATTCGCAAGTTGTGGGTTGCGAAAAGTGTTAAAATGCAGATTTATTAATGAGGTGTATTCTTGTTAATTAACTATTTCAGATAGTAAAATTCAAAGATAAAAGTGGGACTTGTTGAAGAGATTTTTGGAGAACTATTGGAAAAGCATTCAGGTGAGTTTTATTTAAAAACGTTTTTCAACTGGAATACATATATATGTGATTTATATCTATATGAAATGGATATGTATGGATTGAGAATGTGATACATAATGTGATTATGCGTTTTTATTGAAATGTTTATATACATGATGATATACTGTAATTATATGAGTATTCTGCGAGAATACGGGGCCGGGATCCGAGGTGCGGACCGGTGTGTTGCCGGGTTCCGGTAAGCGGACAGGCGTGTTTACTGTAGATGTTGTACAGCAGAGTGAATTGACTAGTTGGCTTGCAACCACTAGTTTGGCCAATTGTGGAGGAATAAGGGGGAATGAGTGGATACGAAACGCAAGTCTTGGTTGGTATTTAATTACGTGTAATATATGTGTGTTTGTATTAAAAAGGTTTTATTTAATTGGATTCTTGGCAAGTTTCAACTGACAGGGATTTTTCTCACTAGACCATTAGGTCTAACCCTCATCATTTCTGTTTTAAAAATATGTATTCCAGGTTGAGGATCGTTCGTTAGCAAAGGGAAGAATTAATGTGTAAGGCGGGGTTAATAGCTGACAAGGATTAGGAACTGAATAGGTGTTATGTTGTATCGTTTCGAGACTGCTGGGACCGTACGTGATTTGTTTGGTAATTTATTTTTATAAATGTAACGATGTGATGCAATATATGTTATTTGAAACATGTTTGGGAAACCGGGTTGTTACAGATGGTATCAGAGCCCTAGTTTAAGGGATTTAGGTATTAGTATATGTACCTAGACTTAAACTGCATGTGAAGTAGGATGTCCCTATTATTTTAGAACCTTGGGATATTAAGTATAACAAGGTAGAAGGAACATCATGTAAGGTAAATTCGAGTTACACCTGGCCAGTGTAATTGTGAACTTACAGTTACATGATTGGACTGGAATACCTTATTATATGGGGTATGTGCCTATGTGTATATTAACCTTGTTGAAATCTACAGAGTGGCAAGTCGGTCTCGACGTATGGATAGAGACGAAGACAGGTATATTTATATAAACTCTACACGTGCTAAAGTGCTATTTGACTTCGGTACAAACTGATTAATTGTATTTTCAATCTTTTGTTGCTTATATGCGTTAGAAAAGAATTTGATAATTGTATTGGTAATATAGATAGGAGTGGAGTGCCTATTAAGTTATTTTTGATAATGTTGTCGGAATTTGAGGTAGTAGTAAGTATAGGATGGTGTTGGAACTTGATTTTTGTTAAAATTGTCGATTAGGTAATGATAAGTGATCCACGGTAATTCGGTATATATGGGAATAAGTAGTTATGATGAAAAAAGAGATTGTCGAGTGATTGATTTAAAGTTTCCGTTTGTTAA
Organism: Saussurea involucrata; assembly: GCA_033807775.1. Taxonomy (NCBI): domain Eukaryota; kingdom Viridiplantae; phylum Streptophyta; class Magnoliopsida; order Asterales; family Asteraceae; genus Saussurea; species Saussurea involucrata. Next base: position 86,115,044 of record CM066313.1, read on the forward strand.
CAAGTTTTATATTAAGGATATATGAATTAATTTCGATAAGGCTTAGTAAGAGTGTAGGTTTGGAAGCATTTGGTGTGAAAAGAGGTTGGTTCTAATTTAGTAAGAGTGTAACAAATATTTTGGATGATATAGAATTTAGTATGCTTATTCATTATGATATTGCTTGGGATAAATTTAAGTGAGAAATCAGGGATAATTGAACTAGAAAGTGAAGATTGTTTTTGGGAGTGATTAGTAAGGAAAAGCTATTAGTGATCAAGGTGATAACCCGTTATCATATGTGTTTGGATTTGAAAGATTTATCAAGGTGGTAGTAAAATTTATTGTATGAGAACGAAAGTGGATGGTAGTTTAAATTGGAATGAATGATCTAACACTTGCAATTGTTTACAATTTTTTTTTTCTAATTGAAGGTGCATGTTAGAATTTTGGAAAGTTATTTCGAAAGTGTAGAATGTGGCGTTATGTATAATTCAGTATTTCAAACGCTAGGTTATGCCTCCAAATGTTAAAGTTTATGTTATGAATAAAATTTTAAACGTGTTAAATGATTTGTGATATATAAAAATATATGTATATATATATATATAACCTTGTGCTGAAAGAGGCACGGTGAAATATTGTACGTGGAAAGAGGCACGATGACATATTTTGTGCTGAAAGAGGCACGAGGTGAAATAAAGATGTACTGATTTTGTTATAAAGATGTACTGATTTTGTTATAAAGATGTTTTTATGGTTGTTATATTTTGGGGATGGGTGTATAGTGTAGATCCAATTTGTTTATTATCGTTTTGAAAGAATATGTTAACGATATTTGAAAAATGAAAAAGTGTGTGGTTGTTTCGGGCAATGGATGTGATTTCGGATTAACTCGGTTAAATTCCTGATATGAGGTGTGGTGAAATTATTGGTTAAGTATAGTAATTGTGGGAATTGGGTGCGTGCGATTGGTTTGGAGGTGAAAGAAAGCTAGCTCGTAGGATCGGTCTAGAGTAAGCACCTCCTAGTGAGCTATCCTTGGGGAAACGTATTTTATGTTGAGGAAAGAGTAGAAGAAAATAGTCGAATGTAATGATCGGGGTGAAGGACCATGGGATAGGACGTGGTAGTAGTATGAGAGTGATGTTGTGTCAAGTGTGGAAATCAATTGTAATCTAAGGTTCGGGGTCGGTGTAATTAATGCAAGAAAGTGTTGTCTGTCTTAGATATATTTTGGATTAGAGAAGTGACGGTAGAGTTGGGGATCACCTATGGAGAAAAGTTCAACTACGGGTTAAGGTGATACTCCAAGTTGATTTTGTAATCTATTGGGGAGTAGAATGTCGTTATTTTTTTTGAGTGTTGGATTGTTGGGACATTTTAGAGACAGTGATCGAAGGCGCAGTGTGTACAGTCAGCCGAGGCCAAGGGAAAAGGTAGAGTACTTAGTATAATTTATTGCTTTCTAGAACATAGGAGTATGTATGCTAGATTGCCTGGTGCTTATTACACTTTGCTGCATGACTATTACTTGCCAGCAGGAATTTATGCTAGTCCTGATAGGTTGTTAAGTGACTGCCTTATAAGTGGTATACAGTAGGAACTAAATAGCCTTAGAATATTTGATTTAGTTCTATTGCGCAGCTCTTGTTTGAGTCTAACCGTTGTGGGATAGAATCTTTATTTCGAATGTCTATCTGATTTCACACTGTATGCGACTGTGCATTCGCGAGGCGACTCGTCATGACTAGTGGAGATTCCGTCATAGCAAAGGTAGTAGGATGAGGTGAACCTGGAGTCTGGATTTGTGGATGATATTGGTATGATTGATCTGGGATATTATACCTTGTTTGTATCACGCGGGTTTTCCTCTTGGAGTAAGAGTTGTTGTAGTTAGGAGGGTACTAAATTGTTGGTATGCGCCTTGGTATTGAAGGGTTACGCATAGTGAGAGTTCATTCAGCCTTTCCCGTGTTGATTCTGCGGAAGGGCTTAGCCGAAGCAAGTAAGGTTGTACCGTTAGAAAACACCGGATTGGATCAAAGGTGGAATGATGTGGGGGAAGCGTTGGCGATAGTGGGTCACAAGGTTAGAAAGCTAGGTTGATGATAACCTGGACTTAACTGAAAGAGAATATGCATACTATGATAATAAAGTATAAGAAATTGATGCTTGAGAGTTTGCTGGATATAGAAAAATGGTTCAATGGGTTGGATGTTTACCTAATACTTCCCATGGATTGGAGAATTTAAGTTGAAAAAGGGATTTATATTAAGTGTTATGATTAGTGGGAAGAAAGCAATGATCAATAAATATTTTGATGGTCGTGTGATGAACCTTCTTTATGGAGTTGTTTAAGATAAAGAGTTGTTTTAAACTTGGTGCTGGACTTTGCATGTTAAGTCGTTAATGAGTTATATGATTAGTGACATGAAATTTTTAGCGGAGTTGTGATGAATTCTTTTCGGCTTAGTTTTGTAGTGAAATTATTATATGATGATTTGGTAATTATTTTAGTTGGGTAAGGTGAGACCGGTGTTGATAATTTCAATTGCGGAGTGGTTTAAGTGAAACAAATGTCTAAAGATTTGTGTTAGTATTTTTGTGCTAAGTTGGAGATGTAAGGAATTGATGTGATAGCGAGTTTGTTATTTTATTAAGGAATGAATTGGTATTGATATTTGGATGGAAGTCGGTATGAGTTATGGTGGTGAGGTTATTGAGATAATTGAAATGTTTGAAATTGTGTTTTGCTGATATTCGAGAAATTAAGTTGCTATTTAGACTTTGTTTTAATTTGATGGATGAATTGGTGTCAAGTGCAATTAAGTATGGTTGTGTGATTATAGTAATTATGCTATGCTTTCATGGGAAATGGAAATGGTAGGATAAAGTTTACGGGTTTGATAAAATTAAGAAATTTTTCCGTGATATAAAGTGATTCGTGTTGAGTATATTCTATTCCATGAAAGAGTATAAGAAACAGGTAGTATTTACTAAGCAAATTTTATTTGAAAGTATATGTTTACGTTTTAGAGTTAGTATTGTAAAAGTGTAGAACACGACGTTTGTAGTAAAAGGCCGGTGAGGTTAAAAATAGTATTAGCGTGGTAAATGTCCCGAGTAAGCATATACTGTTCTGTTATTTGGATTAGATTCATATGAGTATAAGTTATTTCTTTCTAAGAGATAAGTGAATTTTCGAGTTAATTTGAACCTTCGTAGGATTTGATTATCGAGTGTGTATCGTTGTTTTAGAGGGGCGGATTTCTTGTGAGAAATTAAAACTCTTGATGTTTTGGGTTGAAATATTGAAGTGGGAACAAATGGTAAACTAGAAGCAGTAAAGCGGTGGGTCTAGTAAAAAGTCCTTTGATGTGTTCATAGAATTTGAAATCTTTTCAACAGTAGTTACCCTAGTTCGTTGCTTGAGTGAATTCCGGGACGGAATTCTTTTAAGGGGGAGATGTTGTAATAACCAGGTATTTTATCTAATTTAAATTTGAAAATTTTATAAGTTTTATGTTAGTGTTTTATGGAGTAAGAAGTTAAGGGGTAAGTTTTAATTTTTATTTGAAAGTTTAGGGGTATTTATTGCCAAGTGAGAGAAGTTTAAGGTTTGTTTGGTCTTTTATCCAAACCTCTTTAGCCAAAACCGACTTCCTATTTTAGTAAGGATAGGTGTCCATTTTTCAATTAAGGGAAAATATCCTAAGTGTTAGTGTGTGTAGTGTGTTCGGTTTAGAGAGAGAGAGAAGGAAATCGAGAGAGGAATTAAGGGAAAGAAGAAGGAGGAAATCCAGAGTTTGCTGCTGTGATTTAAAGGACCAAACTGAAGTAAGCAAGGTAACAAATCCATCCTTGTATGTGTTTTAATTTCTTAAAAGTGTTCTTGAGTTTGCTAGTTAAGTTTTAGGTGGGTTTTGTTAAAAATGGATGTTTTGGGAAATCTAAGCTTAAAAGTACGATTTCTGGGTAAATATTGGACTGAAAGTCGTTTTTGCTGAGCTTATTAAAAAAGACGGTGAACAGTATTTTTTCAGGTTTTCGCAACAGTAGGTTGCGAGAAGTGAGGCTTTTGCAACATTAGGCTGCGAGAAGTGAGGTTTTCGCAACAGTGGGTTGCGAGTTCTGAGGTTTTCGCAATAGTGGGTTGCGAGTTCTTTGGTTTTCGCAACAGTGGGTTGCGAAAAGTGAGGAATTCGCAAGCTGTGGGTTGCGAAAAGTGTTAAAATGCAGATTTATTAATGAGGTGTATTCTTGTTAATTAACTATTTCAGATAGTAAAATTCAAAGATAAAAGTGGGACTTGTTGAAGAGATTTTTGGAGAACTATTGGAAAAGCATTCAGGTGAGTTTTATTTAAAAACGTTTTTCAACTGGAATACATATATATGTGATTTATATCTATATGAAATGGATATGTATGGATTGAGAATGTGATACATAATGTGATTATGCGTTTTTATTGAAATGTTTATATACATGATGATATACTGTAATTATATGAGTATTCTGCGAGAATACGGGGCCGTGATCCGAGGTGCGGACCGGTGTGTTGCCGGGTTCCGGTAAGCGGACAGGCGTGTTTACTGTAGATGTTGTACAGCAGAGTGAATTGACTAGTTGGCTTGCAACCACTAGTTTGGCCAATTGTGGAGGAATAAGGGGGAATGAGTGGATACGAAACGCAAGTCTTGGTTGGTATTTAATTACGTGTAATATATGTGTGTTTGTATTAAAAAGGTTTTATTTAATTGGATTCTTGGCAAGTTTCCACTGACAGGGATTTTTCTCACTGGACCATTAGGTCTAACCCTCATCATTTCTGTTTTAAAAATATGTATTCCAGGTTGAGGATCGTTCGTTAGCAAAGGGAAGAATTAATGTGTAAGGCGGGGTTAATAGCTGACAAGGATTAGGAACTGAATAGGTGTTATGTTGTATCGTTTCGAGACTGTTGGGACCGTACGTGATTTGTTTGGTAATTTATTTTTATAAATGTAACGATGTGATGCAATATATGTTATTTGAAACATGTTTGGGAAACCGGGTTGTTACAATAACTATCACGCATGTTCTTCCATGAACTACACGTTTTACTTAAGAAAGCTTATTATGATATGATGAAATGAGAATGATGATTTAAAGGATTTAAATCTGCAGGTTTTATGAAAAGAATGATGTGCTATGTGGAGTCGGTCTGCACTGTGGGGTCAGAGAGTGATCCTCGGGATCTGATGATCCCTTGGATAGGTATGACAGACTGGTAGGTTGGAATTCGTTTCCTCCTATTTTGAGTAGAGGGGAGTCTGCGTAGGCTCCGAGAAGGGGAGTCAGCGTAGGCTCCGGACGAGGCGAGAAAGGAACCGCTGGGACCCCGATCGCGGAATGTTTTTGTGACCCAGTACACAGTGCAGTACCATACTTGATGATATGTTAAGGTTTACGGTGAATCTTTTTATAAAAGTCTTTATACTGTTTACATGTTGTTTTCGGAGGGAATTCACTAGGCCTTTTGGTCTAACCCTCGCTTTTCAAAAACTAAACCATTTTCAGGTAAGCGCACTATGGGTTCTTCTAGTAAGAACTAGGATTGACTGCATGAAGGATTTGGAGACTAGAGCGACTCCAGAGTTTTGGTTTTTCAATTATGACTATAGATGTAGCTCTCGGCTGTGGATTTTAGACTTCCGCTGTCAATTTTGTTTAGTGTAGAAGGACGAATGTTTATGGTCAAGTTTAATGATGAAATTTGAATGCTTATTTCTGGTTGAATGTATGTTATGTTTTGGGACGTTACAAATGGTATCAGAGCCTTAGTTTAAGGGATTTAGGTGACCAGTCGGGCCTAAACTTAAACTGTAAGATGAGGAACACAGTCGAGACATAGGATTGCCTCTAGGATCGATTACTTTAAATGCGCTAGGAAATAAGGTGCCAAGGACAAACGTGTAAGGTAAGCTTGGGATTACACCTGGACAGTGTAATTACAAACTTACAGGTACATGTGCGTGCTTAAATGACCTTATATAGAAAAACTTGTTGTGTTATGTCTAGCAAAGGTTAATTGTTGTTTTCTTTCAGTCTTAGCGAAATGGCTGGGAGAACTTTGAGGAGTAGGTCGGCACCTGCTGTGCCAAGGAATCAAGATGAAGAAGTACTAGAGAATGGACCGGTGGAACCGACGAGGGCAACTGTTACCCGTGGAAGGGGAAGAGGTAGGGGTCGTGGAAGGGGTCGGGGAAGAACGCCCCGCCGTTCCGCCACTTTTGTGGTCGGGAATGGGGAACATCCGACCCGAAGAACGACTCGTGTGACCAGAAGAACAAGGAGTGTGGAAGCTCCCGTCCATCAAGAAGACTCTCTTCAGGAGAGTTCAGCTTCTGCACGAAGGGTAACTCAGCCAAGGGGACGTGGCCGAGGCCGTGGATCTGCATTTGTCACCCGAGAGAACCTAGCTGCTGAATTGGGTAAGATTCAAGAGACTTTGCAGGCTCTCCTCACTAAGCAGAATGAATCAGCCTCGGGAAGCAAAGAGGCGAGCGAGAACAAAGAAAGTGTGGAGTTGTCAAGCCCACTAGAGACTGGTACCGAGAATCACTCGAAATCAATTTCGTTGGTGGTGAATGAGTCAGCAGCTAAGGGGTGTAGTTACAAGGCCTTTGCCTCATGCAGGCCCCCTACTTTCAAGGGCGAGTGTGACCCGGTGTTGGCAATGAAATGGGTGAAGGAAATGGAACTGGTGTTTGATACGTGTAAGTGTGGCGACGGGGATAGGGTGATGTTTTCCCTATCCATGTTGAAATCTGATGTAGTTTACTGGTGGGATGCTGAAACTGGGGGAAAGGGTTCGGCAATGGCTAAAGGGATGATGTGGGAAACGTTTGTAGACCGGTTTAGAGCTCAGTTCTGTCCGCTCGCGGCAGTGAAAAGGTTGGAAGAAGAGTTTCTGGGTTTGGAACAGGGTGAAATGACAGTTCGGGAATATACTTCAAGGTTTATCGAGAAGTCTCGTTTCGCTGACTTGTATGTGCCAACAGAGGAGAGACGAGTGGAACGTTTCATCCATGGGCTGAAGAGTAGCGTACGAGAACTAGTTCTGACCAGAAACCCTACTACCTTTCAGGCGGCCATCAACACGGCCGAGCTGATTGAGAAGGAGAAGAATCGCCAAACCTCTGAGAAAGGCGGTGAGAAACGCAAGTGGGATGGACCGGGGAGTGACTCGAAAAAGGGGAAGGTGTTCCGAACAGACAACCGTGTTAACAAGAATGCCGGTGGGAGATCGTGTACGAAGTGTAACAAGGTGCACCGGGGAGAGTACATGGCAGGTTCAAACTCATGCTACCGGTGTGGCTTGCCCGGTCACTTGTCGAGGGATTGTCCGGGTACTGGAAAATCTTGTTACCAATGTGGGGCTACCGGCCACATGCGTAATGATTGCCCACAACTGAAGAAAGGGGGATCAGCCCAGTTTGGTGAACGGCAAGGAGGGAGAGGAAATGATAAGGGAGCAGAACCGGCGCGTCCGAAGGGACGTGCGTTCCGCATGACTGCGGAGGAGGCGGAGGAAGTTCCTGATGTTGTGGCAGGTACATTTCTAGTGAACTCTTTGTGTGCCAAAGTGTTGTTTGATTCGGGAGCAAATCGCTCTTTTGTATCACTTGCTTTTATGAAATGTTTGGGAGTGAGGCCTAGACGTTTGGAGAGAGCACTAGAGGTGGAAACTGCCAATGATAGTCGGGTGTACGTTAAAGAAGTGGTAGAGGATTGTGTCATAGATATAGAAGGGAGGTTGGTGCCTATGAAACTTTACCCCATGGCAATGGGGGAGTTTGATGTGGTGTTGGGTATGGACTGGTTAGCCGCGAATGATGCGAATATCGTTTGCAACAAAAAGCTGATCAGGATTCAGTCACCTGATGGGGATCCCGTAGTGATTTATGGGAACCGCCGTGATAGAAAGAATAGCCTTATCTCTATGATCAGGGCTACTAAGTGTCTAAAGAAGGGGTGTCATGGATTTGTGGCGTACGTGTTGGATGCCAAGAAAGAGAAGCGTGGGGTGGGTGATGTGCGAGTAGTAAATGAGTATCCGGAAGTATTTCCGGATGACTTGACAAGTCTACCTCCGGATCGTCAGATTGAGTTCAGAATTGATTTGATGCCTGGAGTTGCACCAATTGCCCGTGCACCTTATAGATTGGCGCCGTCAGAAATGAAGGAAATGATGACTCAGTTGCAGGAGTTGTTAGACAAGGGGTTCGTTAGACCCAGTACGTCTCCATGGGGAGCACATGTGCTCTTCGTGAAGAAGAAGGACGGTACTATGCGAATGTGCATAGACTACCGCGAACTCAACAAGGTCACGATCAAGAACAAGTACCCGATACCGAGGATTGACGACCTGTTCGATCAGTTGCAAGGAGCCAATTACTTCTCCAAGATAGACTTGAGGTCAGGTTATCACCAACTCAAGGTAAGGGAGGAGGATGTGCCGAAGACTGCTTTCAGAACCAGATATGGACACTACGAATTCTTGGTGATGCCGTTCGGACTAACCAACGCCCCGACAGCATTCATGGACCTAATGAATAGGGTGTGCCAAGCTTATTTAGACAAGTTCGTGATAGTGTTCATAGATGATATCCTGATATTTTCAAGATCGGAAGAGGATCACGAAAGCCACCTTCGAACAATTCTCGAGCTACTAAAGCAAGAGAAGTTGTACGCGAAGTTTTCTAAATGCGAGTTCTGGCTAAGGGAGGTGCAGTTTCTCGGACACGTGGTGTCTGAAAAGGGAATCATGGTAGACCCGTCTAAGATCAAAGCCATCCGAGACTGGGAACAGCCTAAGAACCCGTCAGAAGTGCGAAGTTTCCTCGGACTGGCGGGGTACTACCGGAAGTTCATCAAGGACTTTTCGCGTATCGCCACGCCATTAACTTCTCTAACCAAGAAGAATATCAAATTCGCCTGGTTGGAGAAGCAAGAAGAAGCCTTTCAAAAGTTGAAGGAGATGTTGAGCAGCGCTCCGGTGTTGTCATTACCGGACGGTTCGGATGACTTCGTGGTGTTTAGTGATGCATCGAAGCTCGGTTTGGGTTGCGTACTCATGCAACGAGGGAAGGTGATCGCTTATGCCTCCCGGCAGTTAAAGGATCACGAGGTTCGATATCCCACTCACGACTTAGAATTGGCGGCAGTGGTTTTCGCTCTGAAGATTTGGCGACATTACCTTTACGGGACGAAGTGCCAGATCTTCACGGACCACAAAAGCTTATGTCACCTCTTCGATCAAAAAGAGTTGAATATGCGCCAAAGAAGATGGATTGAATTATTGACCGACTACGACTGTAAGATTGAATACCATCCGGGTAAAGCAAACGTAGTGGCGGACGCTTTGAGCCGTAAGGAGCGAAGTGAAACCCCCAGTATTGTGGCTATGAGGGCCGAGGTGACGTTCAATTTGTTGGGAGAGATAAAGAAATGTCAAGAGGAGGCGCTCGAAGAGGAAAACCTCAAAAAGGAAAGAATGGTGGGACAGATGTCCTCGTTCTCGGAAGATAGTCAAGGGGTGAAGTGTCTTAGTGGGAGAATCTGGGTCCCGAAACTCGGGGAGCTCAGGAAGATAATTTTAGAAGAAGCCCACAAGCCTAAGTACACAGTCCACCCTGGGACTAACAAGATGTACGGAGATCTACGTCGAGACTATTGGTGGCCTGGAATGAAAAAGGATATAGCTCACTTCGTAGAAACCTGTATGACGTGTTCGCGCGTAAAGATCGAGCATCAAAGACCGTACGGAAAGCTTCAGTCTTTGGAGGTACCGATGTGGAAGTGGGACCAGATCACGATGGATTTCGTGACCCATTTGCCTAGAACTCCGAAGGGTTATGACGCCATTTGGGTGATCGTGGATCGACTCACGAAATCAGCTCACTTCCTGCCTTTACGAGAGTCTTACTCGTTGGAGCGGTTAGCAAAGTTGTACATCGACGAGATTGTAACCCGCCATGGTGTGCCATCGTCGATAATATCTGATCGAGATAGCAGGTTTACCTCTACGTTTTGGAGGAGTTTCCAAAGAGAAATGGGATCGCAGATCAAGATGAGTACCGATTATCATCCCCAGACCGATGGTCAGAGTGGGCGGACGATCCAAACGTTGGAAGACATGTTAAGGGCGTGTGCTTTGGATTTCCAAGGCTCTTGGGAAAAGCATCTACCATTGATCGAGTTCGCATACAATAACATCTATCACTCGAGCATCAAGGCAGCGCCGTTTGAGGCACTCTATGGTAGGAGATGTCGAACTCCATTATGTTGGAACGAAGTCGGAGAAAGGCAGTTAGCCGGGCCGGAGTTAGTGCAACTGACTTCGGACAAGATAGTTCAAGTGCGGGAAAGACTGAAGGTCGCTCGCGACCGACAGAAGAGTTACGCGGATAAGAGACGAAAGGCTATAGAATTTCAGGTCGGAGACCATGTTCGGTTAAAGGTGTCTCCTTGGAAGGGAGTGGTACGATTTGGAAAACGTGGGAAGCTAAGCCCACGTTACATCGGGCCATTCGAGATTACGGAACGAATTGGAGAAATGGCGTATAGGTTGGACCTACTGGAAGAAATGCGCAGCATCCACAATGCGTTCCATGTGTCCAACTTGAAAAAATGTTTAGCCGACGTGACCAAAGCGGTGCCGTTGAATGATATAAAGGTGGATGAGAAGTTGAGTTTCGTAGAGGAACCCGGAGCAATCACGGATGTTAAGGTAAGGAAGTCACGGAACAAGGAGACTAAGCTGGTTAAGGTACAATGGCGACACCACAAGGGTCCAGAGGCGACCTGGGAGTTGGAGTCGGTTATGCAGGCCAGATACCCGCATCTTTTCCAATAAGGAATTCCGGGGACGGAATTCTTTTAAGGAGGGAGTGTTGTAACAACCGGGTTTTCTGTTGTGAAAATGATAGTTTAGTGGTCTTTGTGCAAGAAATGAAAGATAAGTTAAGGGACTAATGTGTTAATTATGTAAAGATACTTAAAGGCTCAATTCCCTAGGGCAACCCATTATTGAGAAATCAGTATTTTGTTGGGGTTTTGAGACTTGGCGGCTAAGAGAAAGAAAAGAGAAGAAGAAAGGAATTTTGGGCAAAGAAATCATAAGAGAAGAAGAATCTGCAAGGTATTCCATTCTAAATTCGTACTCCTTATTGTTATAGTGTTTCTTTTCTTAATTGGTTTGGGATCTTAAGTCTAAACATGATGATTCAATGGGTTTTCAACCATTTTCTTCTAAAAAGTGGGTTTTAAGGGTTTTTGGCTTTGTAAATCGATTTAATGGTAAGAAAGTGGATTAAATGGTTGTTTAGGATTAGTGGATGAACCCTCAGGTTTGTCAAATCAAATTAATGGCAGAAATTGGGTTTAATTATCACTTTTAGAAAGTATTGTTCAAACAACCGTAGTTCCCGGACACTAATGTTTCAGTAGTGTCCGGATGGTTTGCAAGTTTCCGGGTATTTCTCTGGTTGTCCGGGTATTAGAGTTTCCGGGTACTTCCCCTGTTGTCCGGGTGTTTGGAGTTTCCGGATAGGATTAGTGTTCGGGTAGTTTTGTCCGGATTGTTTTACCCGGAAGGTCGTATGTCCGGATTGGTGTCCGGAAAACTGTTGCGTCCGGAAAATAGATGGTACCCGGATAGTTCCGGTTAAGCTTTTACTGATTAAGGAATCTATCTGATCTTCTAGGTGTCAAGTTTGGTTAAACCGAGCGTAAAACCAGTGTGCACTCAGTGACATCAAGGTGAGTTCCCTAAACCTTTTTGCGACGTACAGTGTTAAATGATTTAACTGATTATGGTTTCATTTACGAGCATGAACTGTTTATAAGTGTCACTCATGTTCTTCCATGAACTACACGTTTTACTTAAGAAAGCTTATTATGATATGATGAAATGAGAATGATGATTTAAAGGATTTAAATCTGCAGGTTTTATGAAAAGAATGATGTGCTATGTGGAGTCGGTCTGCACTGTGGGGTCAGAGACTGATCCTCGGGATCTGATGATCCCTTAGATAGGTATGACAGACTGGTAGGTTAGAATTCGTTTCCTCCTATTTCGAGTAGAGGGGAGTCTGCGTAGGCTCCGAGAAGGGGAGTCAGCGTAGGCTCCGGACGAGGCGAGAAGGGAACCGCTGGGAGCCCGATCGCGGAATGTTTTTGTGATACAGTACACAGTGCAGTACCATAATTGATGATATGTTAAGGTTTACGGTGAATCTTTTTATAAAAGTCTTTATAATGTTTACATGTTGTTTTCGGTGGGAATTCACTAGGCATTTTGGTCTAACCCTCGCTTTTCAAAAACTAAACCATTTTCAGGTAAGCGCTATATGGGTTCTTCTAGTAAGAACTAGGATTGACTGCATGAAGGATTTGGAGACTAGAGCGACTCCAGAGTTTTGGTTTTTCAATTATGACTATAGATGTAGCTCTCGGCTGTGGATTTTAGACTTCCGCTGTCAATTTTGTTTAGTGTAGAAGGACGAATGTTTATGGTCAAGTTTAATGATGTAATTTGAATGCTTATTTCTGGTTGAATGCATGTTATGTTTTGGGACGTTACAGTTTGGACAACCATTCGAAAAGAGATGGGTGGTCCGAACTGTCCTTTCAGATTAATAGGTGGATATAGAGATGACCAAATGGGTCCGACACAGCCCGGGACCGTTTAGGACTGCTTTGCGTCCGCCGGTTCTTAACCGGTTATGATTTTCCACAAAAAACAATGCTCGGTCCGACCCGGTTTTCTATTTAAAATTTATATTTAAATGTATTTTTAAATATATTTCCGGAATGTATATTTAAGTGTGTTTTATTAAGTGTTATAATAAAAACGTATTTTTAGTGTATTCGCTTGACCCAATTAATATTAAGAAAATATATTTGATTGACCAATAACAAAAACGTAATTTTTAGTGTATTTGAATGACCCAATTATTATAAAAACGTATTTGTTAGTGTATTTGATTGACCAAATTCTCAAAAAAATTATATGTTAAAAATCAATTTTGAAAAAAAAAATAAGTGGAATTGATTTGGATCCGGCACGGGACTGCGACCGGGACCGGTCCTCATAACCGGGCCTCATACACCTTAATCGGGCCTTCGTATTTTGGTTGGAATCGGAACCGGTTACGCTGGGACCAATTACGGGATCACTACTTAAGCCTAGGATCGATTTGGGCCCGACCCATAACCGATTTTGGCCACCTGGGTGGATGTGGGTGAAGCAGAAAAAACTTTGGACAAACCCGTTTGACCCGTTTTGTTTTTATAATTTAAATTTCGAATGCCTCCTAACTCTCAATTTTTCATATACGTTGACTCTTGATACACTTTAACTATATGATCTCAAACCTCAACTTTTCTTCAAAGAAAGTTGTGTGCATTGTTTTGCATCAATTACTATTTTAAGATTAAAGACTTTTCAAACCGATTGATCCTCGACCCATTTATAGAACATATATAGGCAACTTATAAAGACCACAAAAAATAGTTTGAGTTTGCTACATTAGGTACGCAAAACAAAAATATTGGTTGGCTCGGCCCATGTGCGAAAAGAGTTTTTAGTTGCTCAATATTGTCCTAAAATTCAAAAAAGAGACTGATGTCATTGAAGAACTTGTTATAGCCGGTTCTCTATGATTTTGGATGACGATTTGTTTTAGGTGTGTTAGTATGTCGTTTATGGTCTTGCTTACATAATACTCATAAACATGTTGGTTCTATTTTGGAATGAAATACTCATGGCAGTTTCAAGGCTAGTGAGCTTCCGAAGAAGATTATAATCATTAGTGGTTTCTGTCAGGATCGATTCTTAACAAGAATTAAACTTCTTAGAAACAGAATTTAGAGAATCTTGCGGAATAGAACTCTAAAATAATTAAAGAACAATCAATAGAATTCAACACACTGTATATATCAAACTGTATTACTCACAAGCTTTACACCAAACCTCAATCTTGTTGAACAGGCTCAACAAGACGATTTCTACTTCTCTAGAAATAGGGTTCTTACACCTTGAGGTTAATTCACTCTTGAATCAATATAGAATTCTGTATATTATCTATCTTCTATCGTATATCTTCTATCTTTTATCGTATTTTTCTATCTTCTATATCGTATTTTTCTATCTTTTATCGTATTTCTTCTATATCATCTATAATAGCTATCTATCAATACTATATATACAAAAGTAATTACAAGATAACTATCAAAAGTAAATTGATCTTCTGAATCTTCGTTAAACATATCTTGATCAATTCCTTCTTTGTCTCCAAAAGTATCGCATACCAAACTTATCAAGTCAGCAGTATTAACAATGATTTGGCTCAGCAGCATTAACGACCTTCAGCAGTATTAACCTTCACAGTCGTGTCTAGCAGTAGTAACTTCGTCTAGCAGTAGTAACCTTGCCTAGCAGTAGTAACGAAGAACTGGCAGTAGTAACATTGTCTTGGCAGTACTAACCATACTTAGCATATCTTCAGTTCCCAACAATCTCCCCCTAACTTGACTTTTAGGAAAAGAAGTCAAGTTCTTCAGATGATGCTTCCAAAACTTAGTCATCATATACGCACAGATTAGGACTTAAACCTAGACTCTGATTGAGAATCCTTTTTACCAGGAATCTACCCATTGCTGAATCCTTGTTGCAGGTCAGCTTAGTATGTAACATTCCTTGCAGCCTCTTCATGCTGTGATTGTATATTTCATCCACCAGATAGTATTCTTGAGTTGCAGAGTCAAGGGAGATGACATATACTCCACAGTTTTCATAGAGCATCCAGTTGGTAATGGCTTGAAACTGTGTGTTTATCCTATGCTGAACTGCTTCAGGTTTGAACATTTGGCACAAGAATTCAAGTACCATTTTAGAGATTGACATCCCTTGCTCAGTCAGCATGTTTTCATATATCCTCATCCCAACTTTGAACATCTCTTCTAAGTCTGATCTTGAGCAAGTTCTGACAATTTTTCCCCAAGTTGAAAAGACTTCAAATTTTCCATCTGCTCTTTTTATCCTAATGAACTCCTTTCTACCATCTTTCAAAGTGTCCCAAAAGATGATTTCAGGAGCCTTAGATGATATTGGTTCAGCCTGAAGTGGAATTGGGTTAGAGTCAACACTAGTAATGTACAAATCACATTGGGCATCAGTTTGTGATTGTACATTGCTTGATTGCCCTGATGGAGTTGCCACTTCTTCTTCAGCAACTTCTGAGGTTAATTTTCTTTCACTGTTTCCTCCTGGGCCTCTTCTGCAGTTGGCTCCACCCTTGGCTTCTTTTCATTTTTCTTCTGTGAAGTTATGGGCTTGGTGCTTGGTCTTTTCTTTGACATCATCTTGGTTCTTTTAAGAGTTTTAACAGCTTCTTGAGTTGGTTCAGCTGTTTTAAGTTTCTCAGCAGCAATAACCATTTCTGCTGCTATGGCTGTTACTGCTTCTCTTAGAACATGTAATGATGCTGCTTCAACACTGTTCTTCACAATCCAGTATATTTCTTCATCAATTTCAGCTTGAGTTGTAGTTACTGCTTCCTGCTCAGTTTCTGCTGCTTTTTCTGTTTGGCCTTCAGCAACATTAACTGTTTCTGCTGCTTGTTCAAACTCAGCAGTATTAACAGTTTCTGCTACTGTGGTTTCTGCTGCTGTTGTAGTTTCTGCTTCTTTAATAAGCTCTTCCCCCTTTTCTGTTTCCCCCTTATTCTGTGCACTGGACTCCCCCTTAAACTGTGCATTATGCATTTCCATCTCATTCTCCATGTGAACTGTCTCCCCCTCAATTTGTGGACCCTTCATTTTCAGTTCTGCTTCTAACTCTGACTCTGAAGGTTAATACTGCTTCATTTTCAGTTCTGCTTCAATTATGCATTTCAGTTCTGCTTCATTTTCAGTTCTGCTCCATGTGAAGGTTAATACTGCTGAAGGTCGTTAATGCTGCTGAGCCAAATCATTGTTAATACTGCTGACTTGATAAGTTTGGTATGCGATACTTTTGGAGACAAAGAAGGAATTGATCAAGATATGTTTAACGAAGATTCAGAAGATCAATTTACTTTTGATAGTTATCTTGTAATTACTTTTGTATATATAGTATTGATAGATAGCTATTAGAGATGACATAGAAGATATAAAAATACGATAAAAGATAGAAAAATACGATAGAAGATAGATAATATACAGAATTCTATATTGATTCAAGAGTGAATTAACCTCAAGATCATAGATCCTATTTCTAGAGAAGTAGAAGTCGTCTTGGTGAGATTTGTTCATCAAGATTGAGGTTTGGTGTAAAGCTTGTGAGTAATACAGTTTGATATATACAGTGTGTTGAATTCTATTGATTGTTCTTTAATTGATTTAGAGTTCTATTCCGCAAGATTCTCTAAATTCTGTTTCTAAGAAGTTTAATTCTTGTTAAGAATCGATCCTGACAAGTGGTATCAGAGCCTGTGTTTCTTAGAAATCTACAATCATTATGAAAAATTCTATTGAATCAAACAGTACTTTTGATTGGAGTGATCAAACAGAAGAGGCAATACAGAATCATGCACTCATGGCAGAAGTATCCGATATTCCCACTGAGGTACAATCTAAACTATGTTCTCAATCTTGCATTGATGCTGTTAAAAGATATAGGGATCACAATCAGGGTATGTGTGATAACCTTAAGAGGCTAGAGAAAGATGTGAAAGATTATGTTAGAATTGTAGAAAGGTTTGAGGAACAGATTAGAGCTTTTCAAGCTAATGAACTTCAACACCACTATGATACTAACTATTGGAAGTGGGAGAAGAATGAGTATGAGATTAAGCTGAAAGTGTCTGGGGGGGAGAATGAGAAATTAAAAGAAGAGCTTAAGAAGGTTAAACTTGATGTTGAAAAGTTTACCTGTGCTTCTAAAACCATGGATACCATCATCAAGGCTCAAATCCATGACAAGATGAAAGTAGGGATAGGGTACAATGCCACACCTCCACCCTACAACAACAACTACATACCTCCTAAGTCTGATTTGTTAGAGACCAAGGATAGGAAGGAACCTGAATTAAAGATTAATATAGATCCTTGTGAAAAAGAAGTAGTTGTTGAGGATGAGACTGACAAAGCAGGATCTGATGAGGAATGTGAAAGTCCATATGTTAAGAACAATGAGATAAAAAGGACTGAAACAGAAGAAGAAGTTAAGAACAATGGGATAAAAAGGAAAGAAACAGAAAAGGGAGTCCATTACACACAGACCACAGTTGTGGCTCCCAATACCTGTAAACATTGTTCTTGTAAGAAATCTCAAGAGCTTAAGCCCCAAAAACATGATAACAAAAGGGGTAATCAAAGAAATTGGAATAACCAGTGGGCTATGAGACAAGGAGTTGATCTGAACAGAATTAACAGGCCAAAACCTTGTTTCATCTGTGGTAAGCTAAATCATTTAGCCAAACACTGTTATTTCAATCCTGTTAACCAAAGGTTTAATGCTCAAAGATCTTTTCAAAAACCTGGTGGTTACAGAAAGAATGGTGGCTATAAAAAGCCTGTGAGGAAACTTGTGGCAAAGAAACAAGTTAAAACCAAAAGCCACATGAAAAAGGCAGAAACAGAAAGTGTTAGAGTATGGATGCCTAAAGGTACTAATGATAATACTGCCAACTCAGTTAGTACTGCTAACAATGTCAGTACTGCAGGAAGTAATAATGTTGCTAGCAGTGTTAGTTCTGCTAACACAGTTAATACCTCTTCAACAATTAATATTGCTTCTAGTGTTAGTACTGCTAAGTTAGTTAATACTGCTGAGAAGGCTAGTACTTCTGGAAGCAGTGTTAGTGCTGCTAACAAAGTTAGTACTTCTGCATCAGTTAGTACTGCTTCTAGACCTATCATCAAAACGAAGTACTCAAGCACTGATGTTCCTCACTTTGACAAGCTCATCAAAACAGAATGTAAGTATTTTGATGATCAAGGGAGACCCAAGACCACTATGGCTTGGGTCCCTAACAAAAACTAATTGATTTATCAGATGTGCAGGGCAACCAACAGCTCAAGGGGAAGAGCATTTAGCATGTTGATAGTGGTTGCTCCAGGCACATGACAGGCAACATGGCCTGCCTCAAGAATTTCAAATGAATTGATGGAGGACATGTTACTTTTGAAAATAATCCTGCAGAAGGTAAAGAGAAGTGGTAAAAGTGATGTGTAAGATGACATTTGAGGATTTGACAAGTGATGCACAGTGCAGAGTTACTACTGCCTGTGTTCTAGTAGTTAATACTGCTTGTGCAGTTAATACTGCTTGTGTAGTTAATACTGCTCAGAAGTTAATACTGCTTTGCAGTTAACACTGCTCAGTAGTTAATACTGCTAGTGCAGTTAATACTGCTAGGTAGTTAATACTGCTAGGTAGTTAATACTGCTTGGTAGTTAATACTGCTCGGTAGTTAATACTGCTCGGTAGTTAATACTGCTAGGTAGTTAATACTGCTTGGTAGTTAATACTGCTGTGTAGTTAATACTGCCTTGCAGTTAATACTGCTCAGTAGTTAATACTGCTTATGTCGTTAATACTTCCTTTGATAATCTAGGGCATATAAATACCCCTGTTTGCCCGCCAAAGTTCATAACGACTCTTCGCATTTACTTCTTCTCTCTCGTTCTAACCTAGTCTCCCCAGAATCTTTGTGTTTTTCTTTCAAGAATCCTCAGGAATCATGGAGTTTGTGGATGAGCACAATGAAATAGCCATGCTTCAAAAGCCGAAACAAGCTGCGGGATTCCACGATATCGTCAATTTTCTTAAATCCTCGCACATCTCTTATGCCCTAACGGTGAGCCCAACCATCTATATCGAACATCAGACGCAATTTTGGGAGAATGCCACTGTTAGTTTCGAAGAAGGGCAGAAAACCATTCGAACAAGGGTTTGTGATAAACCCTTGAAAGTCACAGAGGAGGTTATTCGCATCTCTCTTCGCTTGAATGATGCCTCAGGTATAACCTCTCTATCTTCTGATGACTTATATTCGACTTTACAAAGAATGGGGTATGAAGGTCCCATTGGTGTTTTTAAATTCTACAAGTCAAAATTTTTTAACCAATGGAGATTTCTTGTTCATACCCTGATGCATTGTATTTCCAAGAAAACTACTGGATGGAGTGAGTTCAGCAGTCCCATTGCATATGCCTTGGTCTGCTTATCCACTGCCAGAAAGTACAATTTTTCAGCTATGATCTTTAATGATCTTGTATCAAACTTGGAATCCAAAAAGAGCTTTTACATGTATCCAAGGTTTGTGCAAGAAGTTATTAACAAGGAATTGATGGACTTACCTCAGTTTGATGAGGTATATGTACCAAAATCCCCTAAAGGGAAGGTTTTTCCAAATATGAAAAGACTTCCTAGGGACTCGGAAGGAGTTGACACACCATTGTTCTCCACAATGATGGTTGTGTCCCACACAATTGAAGGTATGGCATCAGGGTCAAGGCCCTCATTAGACACACCCACTGATGACCAATCCCAACCTTCCATCTCAAAAGACATCCCTCAGTCCATTCTTGAACAACCCACTCCCACAATCACCAAAAGGTTTCAAAGAAGAAAGGTGCACAAGGTTCCTTCCCTTGATGTACCTACTCAGAGCCCTAAGCCTTTAAGCCCTCAGTTGGAGCATTCTCCAATTGAGAATATCAACAGGGAAACCACAGGGGTGTCTCCCAACCCCAAGAAGGTGCTCTCTAAGGAGAAGGATGAGCATATGGGTGCTAAGGCTGCCACTACTTCTGCTAGCACAGAGAAGGACAGTGGTAACATAAATAAGACCTTCCCCATGGCAACTCTAAATGAGAAATCATTAGGAGGACCCAGGTGCCAAGAAACCAAGGGGGCAGTTAGTGCTTCTGCTAGGCAGAAGGCTTCTGCCAAAACTTCCAAGGATCCTTTAAAGAAGGTAAACACTTCTAAACAAGGTGAGGATAGATATAACTATGCTGAATTGATGGAAACCATTGGCAATGTCAACTTGGATGTTATGGCACAGAGGAAGGAGATTGAGCAACTGAAGACTGTGGTCACCTACCAACAGTCTCAAATTGAGAAGCTCAAAAAGATGGTCACCAAGTTGCTGCACAGAAAGAAAAAGGCAAGATTTGTGCTGAGAAGAAGAACTTCAACTGATGATGCTCCCAAAAAGGGGGAGTCAGAAGCAGAACTGAAAATGAAGGGTCCACAAATTGAGGGGGAGACAGTTCACATGGAGAATGAGATGGAAATGCATAATGCACAGTTTAAGGGGGAGTCCAGTGCACAGAATAAGGGGGAAACAGAAAAGGGGGAAGAGCTTATTAAAGAAGCAGAAACTACAACAGCAGCAGAAACCACAGCAGCAGAAACTGTTAATACTGCTGAGTTTGAACAAGCAGCAGAAACAGTTAATGCTGCTGAAGGCCAAACAGAAAAAGCAGCAGAAACTGAGCAGGAAGCAGTAACTACAACTCAAGCTGAAATTGATGAAGAAATATACTGGATTGTGAAGAACAGTGTTGAAGCAGCATCATTACATGTTCTAAGAGAAGCAGTAACAGCCATAGCAGCAGAAATGGTTATTGCTGCTGAGAAACTTAAAACAGCTGAACCAACTCAAGAAGCTGTTAAAACTCTTAAAAGAACCAAGATGATGTCAAAGAAAAGACCAAGCACCAAGCCCATAACTTCACAGAAGAAAAATGAAAAGAAGCCAAGGGTGGAGCCAACTGCAGAAGAGGCCCAGGAGGAAACAGTGAAAGAAAAATTAACCTCAGAAGTTGCTGAAGAAGAAGTGGCAACTCCATCAGGGCAATCAAGCAATGTACAATCACAAACTGATGCCCAATGTGATTTGTACATTACTAGTGTTGACTCTAACCCAATTCCACTTCAGGCTGAACCAATATCATCTAAGGCTCCTGAAATCATCTTTTGGGACACTTTGAAAGATGGTAGAAAGGAGTTCATTAGGATAAAAAGAGCAGATGGAAAATTTGAAGTCTTTTCAACTTGGGGAAAATTTGTCAGAACTTGCTCAAGATCAGACTTAGAAGAGATGTTCAAAGTTGGGATGAGGATATATGAAAACATGCTGACTGAGCAAGGGATGTCAATCTCTAAAATGGTACTTGAATTCTTGTGCCAAATGTTCAAACCTGAAGCAGTTCAGCATAGGATAAACACACAGTTTCAAGCCATTACCAACTGGATGCTCTATGAAAACTGTGGAGTATATGTCATCTCCCTTGACTCTGCAACTCAAGAATACTATCTGGTGGATGAAATATACAATCACAGCATGAAGAGGCTGCAAGGAATGTTACATACTAAGCTGACCTGCAACAAGGATTCAGCAATGGGTAGATTCCTGGTAAAAAGGATTCTCAATCAGAGTCTAGGTTTAAGTCCTAATCTGTGCGTATATGATGACTAAGTTTTGGAAGCATCATCTGAAGAACTTGACTTCTTTTCCTAAAAGTCAAGTTAGGGGGAGATTGTTGGGAACTGAAGATATGCTAAGTATGGTTAGTACTGCCAAGACAATGTTACTACTGCCAGTTCTTCGTTACTACTGCTAGGCAAGGTTACTACTGCTAGACGAAGTTACTACTGCTAGACACGACTGTGAAGGTTAATACTGCTGAAGGTCGTTAATGCTGCTGAGCCAAATCATTGTTAATACTGCTGACTTGATAAGTTTGGTATGCGATACTTTTGGAGACAAAGAAAGAATTGATCAAGATATGTTTAACGAAGATTCAGAAGATCAATTTACTTTTGATAGTTATCTTGTAATTACTTTTGTATATATAGTATTGATAGATAGCTATTAGAGATGACATAGAAGATAGAAAAATACGATAAAAGATAGAAAAATACGATAAAAGATAGAAAAATACGATAGAAGATAGATAATATACAGAATTCTATATTGATTCAAGAGTGAATTAACCTCAAGATCATAGATCTTATTTCTAGAGAAGTAGAAGTCGTCTTGGTGAGATTTGTTCATCAAGATTGAGGTTTGGTGTAAAGCTTGTGAGTAATACAGTTTGATATATACAGTGTGTTGAATTCTATTGATTGTTCTTTAATTGATTTAGAGTTCTATTCCGCAAGATTCTCTAAATTCTGTTTCTAAGAAGTTTAATTCTTGTTAAGAATCGATCCTGACAGTTTCAATCGTAAATAGGATCACACAGAAACCAGATGGGTTGATTATTCAAACCAACCCAACCCAACCCATGAATGATAACCCAACATCATCAGGTTGAAGCCCAATCAGGACCTAGGACCTAAAACCTACAGGCCGAGATAGTTGGGTCGGAAATAGGTCAGATTCAAATCAACCCCACCATGCCGACCAGACTCATATCTCCCTTCAAGACTTCATTTTGTTGATCTGAAATAGGTGTTCTATTGGTATCATCTGAAATTTTCACAAATTGAAGATGTTCCAAAGCCCGATGTGGTATCACCCTAAATTGGAGTTCCATTGGCACCATCTTGATTTACCGGTTAGTTCTTGGTTACTCCTCCGTTCCAAGATAAATATCCACACCGAAAAAACAAGTACACTTAGAAATGTGTAATTAATTATTAACTAAAAAGGTTTAATTAGAACACCTTTTATTTAAATAAATTACAATTCCGCGAAAATACATGGACTAATAAAATTCAAGAATTAGAAAATAGATGATTTCTTTTGAAAGCATGCATTTATTTTGGAACAAATCAAAATAGGAATGTGTACATTTATTTTGGGAAGGATACATACCCCTATGATTTATTGGTTTAGGTGATTCCTACCAATCTTAAAGTTATTGGGACGAAACTAAGGGGCCTAACAAACTTTATCTACGAAGTTGAACAATCTAATAAGAGACAAGAAATAAATCGTCATATTAGCCATTTTATACAACATTTCTGAAAATAGCATCCAAATAACAAGTAGCATAACTATATATATATATATATATATATATATATATATATATATATATATATATATGTATATATATATATATATGTATCAATGTTCTAAAAAACTCGCTGCAGAGCCGCCATGACGCGTCATGGCACCAAGGCTTGTGTCTCACGCCACGTTAAGCCCATGGCACGCCATGACTTAATGCGTAGTTTTCGTAATACAATATTTTATATTTCTTTACGTTTTTAATGTCTTATTTACATTTTTTAACATATAACCTAATTTAATTTCCTTATTACTATTGACTCATTGAGTAATGCTACAAAACATATGTTTTTATATGTAATATTATATATGAACTAGAAATTTAACGCCATAAGTCACGCCTTGAAAACGCCTTGACTTTGCCATGGCTACTAAGGCTTGAGGCTTGCCCTCGCCGCCACGCCACGCCTCACGCCATTTAGAACCTTGATATATATATATATATATATATATATATATATATATATATATATATATATATATATATATATATATATATATATATAGGGGTGGGTTCAAATGAAAACTCAAATTCAATTGTAAACGTGAGGACAAACCACAGTCGTTGATTAATAATCTGATGAAGAGATCAATGGCAAAAAAACACGGTGGCAATTTTGTAAATAAGTTGAAAAGTCTGTCCATGGCTTAATGAATATTTAGTGCGCAGGGGTAAAATTGGAAAGATTAGAATCAAAGCTTATTTTTGTTGAATTTTTATTTTCTTTTTTAATTAAAAAACTTTTATCCCCTTAAATTTTAAAATAAATTATCTCAAAAATTACTAACATTTTAATCAAACAAATTACATCAAAAAAACGAGAATTTCGTGCTCTTCGATATGACATCCATCATGATATAGTTTTTTTTCGATTTAACCGTTTTTTACGTGAAATCGTGTATATATGTTATATTCAGACTGAATATAACACATATTCAGTCTGAATATAACACATATTCAAACTGATGTATTTATATCAAAGAAAGGTAAGCATGAAAATGAGGTTTGAATAAACAAAAATGGTGTAATTATTCAAAAGGTCCTCCTAAACTACCCATCATCGAGGCTTCTGATCCATATACATTCTGCTGCTCATCATCCAGTATTCTCCTCCATTAAAAGGTGTACCCCATTGACAAACATCATACTCAGGGGCGGACCTATGTGAGAAGCAGTGGGGGAAAGGCCCCCATGAAAGAAAAAAAAACCTCTATTTTTAAGGTTAAAAATATATTTTTTGTAACTTTCTACCCTTTGTCCCCCAGTAATATTTTGTAAGTGCCCCTTCCAATAAAAAAAATATCTGAAAATTAACAAAAAAAACTAAAAAAGTCTTCAAAATTAACAAAAAAACCGAAAAAATCTCTTGAAATCGACAAAAAATCTTAAAAACTTCTCTAAATCAACCAATTTTTTCTAAAAATTCATCGGAAAAGTGGAATTAGGCTAAAAACACATCAGTTGACTTTGCGTGCCTTTAATACACCTTGAAGGTGCCCCCAAGAGACAAAAATCCTGGATCCGCCACTGATCATACTTGCACAGTTAACATTTAATGGAACATAATAAACGAAATCAAATACGAGATCTTGGTTACTTGAATGATCATAATAGATCACTTGTAGAGGGGCATGCTAAAATGATTCCCGTTTGAGTTTTAATTTATTCCTAAGTTCATAATCTTTTATATATATATATATATAGTGGTTTGTATAGTTTGTTAGAATTGTTTGGTTTACAATTGAAACGCACAATATATATATATATATATATAGAGAGAGAGAGAGAGGGAGGTTCAAAGAAAAACCTCAAAAAACGAAAAACTGAAGAACACATATAAATACATCAGTCTGAATATGTGTTATATTCAGTCTGAATATGTGTTATATTCAGACTGAATATGTGTTATATTCAGACTGAATAAAGGTAGATATTCAAAATGAATAAATGTTTAAATTTTGTACCTTTATTCAGTCTGAATAACTCTATATATTCAGACTGAATAAAGGTAAATATTCAAAACTGAATAAATGTACCTTTATTCACTCTGAATATAACACATATACACGATTTCACGTAAAAACGGTTAAAACGAAAAAAAAACTATATCATGATGGATGTCATATCGAAGAGCACGAAATTCTCGTTTTTTTGATGTAATTTGTTTGATTAAAATGTTAGTAATTTTTGAGATAATTTATTTTAAAATTTAAGGGGGTAAAAGTTTTTTAATTAAAAAAGAAAATAAAAAATCAATAAAGGATGCGCTCATTCTAATTTGACGAAAATACCCCTAAAGCTGAATTTTAGGAATAACTTAGATATGGCTGCGATCAATGGACGAGATTTGTCCTCATGTTTACAATTGAATTTGAGTTTTCATTTGAACTTTTCTATATATATATATATATATATATATATATATATATATATATATTTAGATAGATAGATAGATACAGCCATACAGGTATAACGAATCCACGGTTTTTGGCTATACATGCTATTTTCTTTCTGTCACAAGAACTAAACAGACGAATCCCATGATGATGAATGTAAACGAAAAGGTACAAAATCATAAATACAATGTAGTTTCCGGGATTTTAGGTAAATAATCGCACTATGCTGCAACAAGCTTCCGTATGTCCTTCTGCAACACAACGCAATAGTGAACCACGTATTTTATTGCAAATTAATCGTATTTTGTATAAAATTGTTCATTTTTGCAAAATGAAGTGCTTCTTTCCGCATTGCAGCAAAAAAGATGGTTAAAAAAGTTCCGTTACTTGTTGTAGAAGGTGTTGCATACCTCAATCTCGTTAGGGGAAGTAGTAGGAAGGTATCTTTCGACGACCTTTCCATTTTTATCTACTAAAAACTTCTCGAAATTCCACTTCACCAAATCGCCCAACAATCCTCCGCTAGTCGACTTGAGATACTGATAAACCGGGGCCGTGAATGGGCCATTCACGTCAACCTGGGGCGTATACGATTTTAGTCTTTTTGCTCAATGAATTTATTGCAAATTCTTGTCCAAAGCAAACAAACCCAATATATTTTGCTCAAAAGCAGTGTCAGGGGGTGGGATGTATACAAATATGTTCTTTACCATCAAAGGATTGAGCGCAGTTGTTTCTGTGAAGACCCAGTGCTAGTGCAAAAGTGTGACAAAAAGAAAAGTAATTCTAATCCCATTGTTGCAAATAAGGAGATAGTTTGACTTTTGAGGTCAATTGTACTACTTCTAAAATTCAAAATTGAGGTGGATTTGGGTGTAAATTTAACACCAAATTGTCTTTGTTTGTTGAATTTGCCATACAAATTTATGTAGTTGTTGAATTTTTATTGAAACTTAAGGAATAATCCGCATCACTTTCGAGAGGGAAAAAGTCATTTGACCTCAAAAGTCAAATCATACAGGGAATAAGTAGAAAAAACCTCCACAAACCTTGTCAAAAATTGGGAATTCAGCTTTGAACCTTGAACAAGCAAATTCTTTAATCTGAGCATTTGAACCAGGTTCTTGGAACCCAAACTGATTGCAGGGGAATGCAAGAATTTCGAGCCCTGTGTGAAGATTTACATGTTAAAACATAAGTTGACCGTTTACTAAACGCTTACCCTGTAAGCGCTTAGCGGGTCATTTACCTTACTGAACATAGCAAGGACCAAAAATCTTACCCAACAACAGCGAAGATAAGGATGGAGAGTCTTACACAGTAAGTGAGGGGGACGCCTCTTACCGGGTAAGCGCTTACCGTGTAAATTGTTCCATACAATACCGTTTTGATGGACTACAATCTTACTTATAGTGTTGACTCTTACCGGTAAGCGTTTGGGTAAATTTATGGGTCCGTACTTTATGCCTTACCAAACGAGGCTTTTCCAATAAGCTCATAAAATAAGTTAGCTTATGGTCGCCAAACATGGCCTAATTATACCTTTGTGAAGCCAATGCAACCAAATGGTAAACCTCATAAACGAAATTCTCCAATGCAAGTTAACCTTTGCTTTTGATTGGACTTCTATTCACGAAAACTAGTATAATAGGCTCGGATTTAGTAGCCACAAACCTTGATCTTTGTACTTGTTATAGATTTGAGAGAGCTCCGAATAGTTTGATGTCGTCAAACCACTGAACCCAAAGTTAATTCCAAAAGTTAGAACGGTATAACTCGTCTTACTTGCATCTAACTTGATGAAAATCATAAAGATAAAACAAACTACCATTGTGATGCAACATTAACAATTAGTAGAACCTTTCCCTTGTATTGGGAGAGAGGAACATCCTTTCGGTCAATATCCTGCAACGAAGAACAATCATGTCAACACAAAATGAATTGTGATCAAATAACATTTACAAGATTCAATATGGCACCTTACCGTTTTTCGTAATTTAGACATATATTTGAATAGTTTGTGCAAAAAGGGTTTGTAACCCGCAACCCCCCATTAAGCAAATGTCGCATATATTTTGACAATTGACGCAACTATTAAAGGAACTTTTTGTATTTATTTTGGGACGGAGAGAGTTATAAACACGGTCCTTGAGAGGAATGGCATTAAAATTTTCAAATAAAAATCTCATGTCTTAAATTATCACGTCTCATTCATGTTCACCAATCACATGAATACACGTCATTGAATAGAGAATACGAACTTGAATTAAATAAAATTAAAAATATATAAAATCTGACGTGTCTTAATTTCATTGGTGGAACATGAATGAGACATGAAATTTTGGGACAACATATTTTTATCCAAAATTTTCAATTTCTCTATGCTGTAAATGCAACATTTCAATTCTTTTGGCCAAGTTTTAATCCAAAATCACTTATTTTCCCCATTACAAACTATTAACAACATTGATTTGGTCTACAAGATTCCTCTAATTTGACTAGCTAGAAATGCATCAAACTTCGAATACGATCTATCAAACTAGATGCCCTTGTGGCCATACAGGTTCACCTGCGATCATTGCGATCACTCCGGGTCATTCGTGGTCGCCTAGAGGATTAATTAGTGGTCGTAACTTGGCCCGAAAACCCACGGTTACAAAATATATATATATATATGTTTGTACTTTATAATCACTGAATAAGAACTATAGAGAGAGAACATAACATTTTCTAGAAATTATATATACATCAGAATTTGGAACAGAAATACCAGGGGAACCAAATCAAGAAATCTTGGGGAACTAAATCAAGAAATCCCATCAACATGTGCCCATTCACCCACAAAGGGAAACATATTTCAGAAGTTATCCAACATAGTGGCTGCAAGTGATAGTGTGTACCTTTACAGTAAAATCATAGATACTCTTTCCTGTGGCAGCTGTAGCAAAAACCCTGAATTGAGATCGTGAATTTGACGAAAACCCAGAAACAATTCCAGCTTTTAGAGAAAACCCATGTTGGAAAAACCCTGAATTTGATGACCCTAAAAGAGATTTGATACAAGTAGTTGAAGAAGAAAGAGAGAGACAAGAAGGTTGTTGGGTTTTGTTGGATTTGGAGAAATCAGAAAGTGAAGAAGTGAAATTGGAAGAGCAAGGGATGGATGCCATTGTTGATCGTATGATTCAAGAAAATCAAAAAGATTGATTTTGAGTGAAAAAAGAAGAATGGTTTTGGGGTTTAGAAGAAGGTTATGCTTTCAAATGGAAGTTAATGGTTTGCACAAATTTGTAGGAACAAGGACAAGACCTCCATCCTTAATGAAAGGCAGTGGAGAGTACACATTTGTCAGCCTTCCTGAAACTTCAATTCATTAGGCCATCAGTACCCCATATGGAGGGCATCTTTCAAAGATTCCACTCCACATCAGCGCCACATCAGCTTTTCTTCCATCTCTTACGATCCCTAAACACCCGTATCCCATTCCCTCAAACCCTTTTGCCACCTCATTTATTTTAATTCTTTTATTTATACATTTAATTATTTAACAAAAAAAAATATTTATATATTTTTTAATAAATAAAAATAAGATAAATAATTAAAATTAAAATTCATATCATTCATTAAAAATAAAAATTACAAAATACAAAACACTACCAATTATGAAATTTTTGGATTTGCTCTTTTCTCGCTAAAGTAGCCCTCAAAGCGTTTCCCGTAAGGTGATCATGCGGGGTTATGAAATACTCGAAGTCTTTCTCAAATCGTTTATCTCGTTCGATTTCTCGTTCGTGTTCTAACCTTTGAAGTTCGAGATCGATTTTTTTCATTTTGTATTTCATTGTATCATCAATCTTGTCGTTGAACGTCGTCAACAACTGAGTAACACTTTCGTCTGTATTCGCCCCGGACGTATTACTCGTTGATGATTTTTTTGCCTTGTTGGGGAAATTGTTGGGGAAATTGTTGCGGATATTGTGGCGGATTTTGTTGCGACCATTGTGGCGGAATTTGTTGCGAGAATTGCGGATGATAACCTTGTTGTGTAAACGCTTGAAAACCAAGCTCTTGATCTTCTTGCGATTGTGGTGTATTCGGTCGGTTACGACGGGATGTAGGTGTTCTGTTTGAATTCATGATGAGAGAGGTGTGAAAAATAAGAGGTTGAGAGAATTTGAGAGAGTTTGAGAGGTGTGAGAAATAAGAGAATTTGATAGTGTGAAAAATAAGAGGTTGAGAGGTGTGAGAAATAAGAGGTGTGAGAAATAATAGGTTGAGAGGTGTGAGAAATAAGAGGTTGAGGGTTAAATATATAGTGGGATTAAATTGAGAAAAATAAATTTTTTTTAATAATAGAGCCGTTCAACGGTTATATATTTTTAAAAATTTAATTAAATTTTTTTTTTAAAAAAAGCTTCGGGATGATCCGGGATCCCATCCCCGCCCCGCTTTCCCCGCTCGCCCCGTAGCCCACCCCGCAGGACCCCGAGCCCATCCCGAGCCCCATCCCGCACCGGCTACGGATGGCCTTAGAGAGTAAACTACAAATTTCGTCCTCGGTGTTTACCAAAACCTTTGAAAATGGTCCATAAACTTCAAAAACTGCAAGTATAGTCCCTGGTGTCCTGAAATCACTTTGAAAGTGGTCCCTGCTCACTAACTCCGTTAAAAAACTCAGTTAAGTGAGGGGTATTTTCGTCTTTTTATGTATAAATAAAATAAGAATAAAATATTTTATATTTATATAATTTATATATATAGTTATATATATATATACACACACAGTGAATCGGAACCTAACTCCGGTCACCTTCCCCGGAAACCAGATGGGTTGATTTCAAAAAAAAAAAAAACATCTAATTTCATATTCCCACGAATTTTAGCACCAGCCCAGATTCACAAAACTGAAAATTTGCTCAGAAAAACCAATTTAACATGTTGATTCTTCAATGGATAAATAAAACACATAAAAAGTTGAGATCCAATTTCTTCATATACAGTGCAAACAGCTAAGGCCATCCGTACCCGGCTCGGGATGAGCTCGGGATGGGATGCGGGTTCAGCGGGAATGGGCTACGGCGGGTGCGGGTTCAGCGGGGCGGGATGGATTCCGGGGATGGGGTCCCGATTCATCCCGAAGCTTTATTAAAAAAAAATTATTTAATTTTTAAAAATAATGCCGTTGAACGGCTCTTTGTAAAAAAAAATTCTCAATTTAATCTCACTATATATTTAACCCTCAACCTCTTATTTCTCACACCTCTCAACCTCTTATTTCTCACACCTCTCAAATTCTCTCAACCTCTTATTTTTCACACCTCTCTCATCATGAATCCAAACACAACACCTACATCCCGTCGTAACCGACCGAATACACCACAATCGCAAGAAGATCAAGAGCTTGGTTTCCAAGCGTTTACACAACAAGGTTATCATCCGCAATTTTCGCAACAAATTCCGCCACAATGGTCGCAACAAAATCCGCCACAATATCCGCAACAATTTCCCCAACAATTTCACCAACAATTTCACCAACAATTTCCTTACCAATTTACACGTCCCGGGTTGATTGAACAAGGTTTTACTCCGGCCAACTTCAATCTCGACGACGACATTGTTCCGGAAACCCAACCTTCTACCCCGAACACACCACAATCTATCCCGACACAACAATCTAACCCGGAACCATCAAATCCGAGACCAACGAAAGCCGCCAAACAAACGTGGAGTAAAGCCGAGGAACTCGCGTTAGTGTCGGCGTGGGTTGACGTTTCGGAGGACCCCGTGGTCGGTAACGCACAAAGCGGTGGTAATTATTTTTATTGTTATTATTATTATTATTATTATTATTATTATTATTATTATTCTTATACTTAATTTTACATAAATGTAGGAAGTTTTTGGGGCCGAATCGGGCATGTGTTCTTTACTCGTATGGGTCGTGAACCAGGTTATAGATCAACCCATCAACTCAATAGCAAGTTCAACGACCTCAATAAAAGAGTTAATTCGTTTGGCGGCATCTACAACAACTTGCTCAATAATAGATCAAGCGGGATGAGTGAGGCCGATATATCCCGAACGACACACGAACGGTATCTAGCACGCCATAAAGTTGCTTTCACTCACGAACAAGCTTGGGACGTCCTAAAAAATGTCCAAAATGGGGAGCCGTTCCAACGATGACGACAACTTCAGTGCGGAGTTCAAAACGTACCCAACCTTCCGATGATGACGATGACGAGCAAATTCAACGACCCATCGGGAGAAACAAGGCAAAAAAAACATCAACGAGTAATACGTCCGGGGCGAATACGGACGAAAGTGTTACTCAGTTGTTGACGACGTTCAACGACAAGATTGATGATACAATGGAATACAAAATGAAAAAACTCGATCTCGAAATCGAACGCTCAAAACTCGAACGACATAGGTTGGAACAAGAACTCGAAATCGAACGCTCAAAACGATTTGAGAAAGACTTCGAGTTTTTCATGACCCCGCATGATCACCTTACGGGAAACGCTTTGAGGGTTACTTTAGCGAGAAAAGAGCAAATTCAAAAATTTCATAATTGGTAGTGTTTTGTATTTTGTAATTTTTATTTTTAATGAATGGTATGAATTTTTATTTTTATTATTTATCTTATTTTTATTTATTAAAAAATATATAAATATTTTTATTTTGTTAAATAATTAAATGTATAAATAAAAGAATTAAAATAAATGAGGTGGCAAAAGGGTTTGAGGGAATGGGGTAAGGCCATCCGTACCCGGCTCGGGATGAGCTCGGGATGGGATGCGGGATGGGCGGGGTCGATGCGGGATGGGCTACGGCCCGGGCGGGGTTGGCGGGGCGGGATGGTATCCGGGGATGGGATCCCGATCCATCCCGAAGGTTTTTAAAAAAAAAAAAAAATTTTAATTAAATTTTTTAAAAAATATATCCGTTGAACGGCTCTTTCTATAAAAAAAAAATTCTCAATTTAATCCCACTATATATTTAACCCTCAACCTCTCATTTCTCACACCTCTCAACCTCTTATTTCTCACACCTCTCAACCTCTTATTCTCTCAACCTCTTATTTCTCACACCTCTCAAACTCTCTCAAATTTTCTCAACCTCTATATATTAAACAATATGGATTCGCCACAACCCGGTTCACCAACCGCATCATCATCATCCGTAGACACCGACGAGTTGTTGAATCTACAAAGGGAAATTTTTCGACATGCTGCACAATCGCTGTATGGTAGCACCGCCTCATCGTCAACAAGAGAGAGGGCCGCAAACATTGAAAGAGGTCGAGTAACTGCAAACGAGCGGCTTATGCGGGACTACTTTGGCGTCAACCCGATTTATACACCGGATATGTTTAGGCGGCGGTTCAGGATGAGCAGACAACTATTCGAACGAATAGTTGAAGATTTAGAAGTAGGGTATCCGTATTTTAGACTTCAGTTTGACGGGTTAGGCAAACAAGGTTTATCTCCGATACAAAAGT
This sequence comes from Saussurea involucrata, assembly GCA_033807775.1. Lineage (NCBI taxonomy): Eukaryota > Viridiplantae > Streptophyta > Magnoliopsida > Asterales > Asteraceae > Saussurea > Saussurea involucrata. Next base: position 86,147,990 of record CM066313.1, read on the forward strand.
GTACTTCCGCTATTCGGCAATTGGCGTATGGAGTAGCTGCTGACGCACTTGACGAGTACATCCGTATGGGAGAGAAAACGTCACGAGATTGTCTGTACAAATTCTGCACAGGTATTATTGAACTGTATGGTCAAAAATATTTACGCAAGCCTACTTTTATTGATATTCAGAAGTTGTACGCCGCGCATGAAGCTAAACACGGATTTCCCGGCATGCTCGGCAGCATAGACTGTACTCATTGGGCGTGGGCAAATTGTCCGAATGCATGGCGAGGTCAATTCATGAGAGGTGATCATGAGCACCCGACAATCATGCTAGAAGCAGTGGCCTCTCAAGATCTATGGATCTGGCACGCATACTTTGGTGTTGCCGGTTCCAACAACGACATCAATGTTCTCAATCAGTCGCCCATCTTCAACGATGTATATGATGGAAAAGCACCCGAGTGCCCTTTTGAGGTGAATGGAGCCACCTACAAGCACGGATATTATCTAACGGATGGGATATATCCGGAATGGGCTACTTTCGTAAAATCATTTACGTGCCCACAAGACCTTAAACGACAAAATTTCAAGTCCGCGCAAGAATCCGCACGTAAAGATGTTGAACGAGCTTTTGGCGTGCTTAAACAACGTTGGCATATACTTCATAACCCGGCACGCGGATGGGAACCGGAAATATTGAGAAACATTATGTACGCTTGTGTCATATTACACAATATGATACTCGAAGACGAAAACCATGCTATTTGTGGTGACGTGGAAAACGACTTTTTCACGAATGATATCGAAAGCCAAATCAGTGAGACACAACGCGCGGCAAATGTTCGAGAAGTCATAAACCGGGAAACTCATAATAACCTTCGGTCGGATTTGGTCGAACATATTTGGCGTATCCAAGTTCCCAACAATGACGACGAGTAGATTTTTAAATTTATTTTGTAATTTTTAATTTTTTAATGAATGATATGAATTTTAATTTTTATTATTTATCTTATTTTTATTTATTAAAAATATATATATAAATATTTTTATTTTGTTAAATAATTAAATGTATAAATAAAAGAATTAAAATAAATGAGGTGGCAAAGGGGTTTGAGGGAATGGGGTACGGATGTTTAGGGATCGTGAGGGATGGAGTGAGGGATGGAAGAAAAGCTGATGTGGCGATGATGTGGAGGGGAATCATTGAAAGATTCCCCCCATGGGGTACTGATGGCCTAAGGGTGTTTAGGGATTGTTAGGGATTGAGTGAGGGATGGAAGAAAAGCTGATGTGGCGCTGATGTGGAGCTGGAATATTTGAAAGATGTTCTCATGGGGTACTGATGGCCTAAGGCCATCAGTACCCCATGGAGGGAATCTTTCAAATATTCCAGCTCCACATCAGCGCCACATCAGCTTTTCTCTCATCCCTCACTCAATCCCTAACAATCCCTAAACACCCTTACCCCATTCCCTCAAACCCTTTTGCCACCTCATTTATTTTAATTCTTTTATTTATACATTTAATTATTTAACAAAATAAAAATATTTATATATTTTTTAATAAATAAAAATAAGAGGTGTTCTGTTTGAATTGCGGATGATAACCTTTTGCGACCATTGTGGCGGAATTTGTTGCGAAAATTGCGGATGATAACCTTGTTGTGTAAACGCTTGGAAACCAAGCTCTTGATCTTCTTGCGATTGTGGTGTATTCGGTCGGTTACGACGGGATGTAGGTGTTCTGTTTGAATTCATGATGAGAGAGGTGTGAAAAATAAGAGGTTGAGAGAATTTGAGAGAGTTTGAGAGGTGTGAGAAATAAGAGGTTGAGAGAATTTGAGAGATGTGAAAAATAAGAGGTTGAGAGGTGTGAGAAATAAGAGGTTGAGAGGTGTGAGAAATAAGAGGTTGAGGGTTAAATATATAGTGGGATTAAATTGAGAAAAATAATTTTTTTTTAGTAATAGAGTCGTTCAACGGCATGAATTTTAAAAAATTTAATTAATCTTTTTTTTTAAAAACCCTTCGGGATGGATCGGGATCCCATCCCCGGATTCCATCCCTTACCGCCAACCCCGCACATCCCGTAGCCCAACCCCGCACATCCCGCTGCCATCCCGAGCCCCATCCCGAATGGGGTACGGATGGCCTAACACCTAATGCCTTCACTCCCCATCATCATCAAAGTTGGATCTTCTCTTGCTTACTTCCCACCGCAGCAAAACCAATAAAAACCAAAACCATCAACAACAAAAAATTGGTGCTTAAAAAGATGTAGATATGAGTTGTTGAATAATATATATACATAAATATGTATTGGGAAATTAATTAAAATACCCCAAGTCAAACCAACTGTTATCAAAATACCCTAAAATTTTTCAACTTTGCAAAAATGCCCAAAATACCTGCGATCGCGGGATACGCTGACGTGGCACGTATTTTGGGGCCAAATGCCCCGCGAAGCCCCTCAACTTTGGCCGCGGTGCACTTTTGGTCCCTGCCCGCGATCGCAGCCGGCGATGGCCCAAAAAATTACAGTTTTGGTCCCTGAAATTTTACACTTTTGGTCCCTGAAAATTTACACTTTCAGCCCCTATACTTAGACGAATTTTACATGCTTTTACTGTTTTTTTCCACAATTATTGCAATTTAAAGACCGATTTGTGGTTGAAATTCATTTGCATGTTTCAATCAATATTAAATCAATGTTTTTGGAATACCAGTTTGTGGATGAAATGAGAGATTGGTTTTCTGATATGTTGGTTGTTTCATTGATAAATAGACGTAAAATTCAAGCCATAATCCCCACACAACGATTTCATTGTTGGAATATTTCTTTCGGCAATATTTTGTGTTTGAGATACTACTGAAAAAATGAGTTCATCTGTTGCAAAAGCTAAGCTATATTTCTGTTTTGATGGTGAATGGGTGCAAGATAACAATGAGTGGAATTTTGCTTATAAATCTAAGCATGGTGTAAAAGTGTCAGTAAACTACACATATCAGAAGTTTGTTGCATACGCCATGCAAAAATGTGGAATCAACTCTTCTGATATTTGCAAGTTAGTATTTAAAAATGGCGATGGGTCATTTGTGGATTTATCCAACGATGGGGATATCTCTACTTTTCTGCACCTTGCAGTCGATTCAGAAAGACCCCCATTACTCTTTGTGTATCCCGGCGTATCTGACGGTGATGACGACGGTGACGACGACGGTGACGAGGAGGGTGATTCTCAACAAATAGAGCTTCCTGATTCTCAACAAATAGAGCAGCCTGATTCTCAACAACAACAACCACCACAACCACACGAATGGCGTACTGCTGGAGTTGCTGATGACGAAACCCACGTTTTCAGAACGGGTAATTCTGAAATAGACAGATCAGACACCGATAATGATGATCACGAAGAATATACCCCTAATAGAAAATCATGTAGTCAGATAAATGATTTTTTTGATATGCCCCCTATTCTTCCAGACTCCCATACCCAGACACAAAGCTACGAACCTACACCTTATATTCGCAGTGAAAGTTTAACAGCAGGTCAGATATTCGATTCGAAGGATCTCTTAGCAAGTCAGATCGGACTCAAGTTCTTGGAAGAGGGTTTCCAAAGTCGCGTGCGGGCATCTGACAAAAGCAAATACGTAGTTGAATGTGCTAGAGAAAAGTGTGAGTGGAGGTTGTACGCGATTCACACGGGTCCCAAAGGAGGGGCGATAATGATTAGAAAGTTGCACGACGTACACACTTGTACGAGGACGCAACTTAATCCCCACCACAAACAAGCCGGCAAAAAGACTTTGGGTGCGATCCTAAAAAACAAATTTCTTGATGTTAGCAGGTCATTGCGTCCAAAGGACATCGTCCACGACGTTCACCGACAGTTCGGCGTCACGATTGATTACCACCAAGCGTGGCGTGCGCGCTGCCATGCAATGTTTATGGTGAGAGGCACGTTCGAGGAGTCGTATGAACGACTCCCGGCATATTTATATAATTTGCAGCTGCAGAACCCTGGTACTGTCACGCAGCTACGGACCGATTCACGTGGACGGTTTGAGATGTGCTTCGTGGCCCTTGGACCCGCGGTACGTATTTTAACACGTCATATGTTTACACATTATAAACTATAACATTTACACATTATAAACTATAACATTTTAACCTATGTTTTTGCAGATCCGCACATTTCTGGAAAATCTACGTCGTGTCCTGATAATAGACGCAGCCCATTTAAAGGGCCGTTACTTGGGTATGATGTTCCTGGCGGTTGCCATGGACGGGGATAACTCCATCGTTCCAGTAGCTTTCGGCGTAGGCAAGTCCGAAACCGGGGACGAGTGGACTTGGTTTCTGTCCATGTTGAGACAAGCTATCGAAGACCCGCAAGGGTTGGTGTTTATGTATGACAGGGCTCCTTCCATAAGCGCCGCAATCTCTACCATGTACCCAAACGCCCCTCACGCCATATGCTGTCGACATTTGGAGATGAACGCCAAATCCAAGGACAAACGTATTACCACCTATAAGGATGTCTATTGGGCGGCATGCAGAGCATATACGGATCGGGAGTTTAACAAGTACATGAATATGCTACGATACAGTGTCAAGGAAGCAGCCAAAGTCTTTGACGATGCTGGACCGGAGAGGTGGTCCGCGGCCCATTTTCCTGGACAACGGTATGACATTCTGACCTCGAATAGTGCAGAGTCTGTGAATGCACTCTCCCGTTTTGCGCGTAGATGTCCGATTGTTAATCTTATGGACTACTTTCGGGCCTTTCAACAAGAGTGGTACCAAATTCGACGCCTAAAAGGAGCTAAGATACAAAATGCACTCACACCAACGGCGGAGAATATCGTTCAGTACAGGGCGCGTCGTGCGGCGACATGGCCGGTAAGAGCAATCAGGTATGGGAAGTACGAGGTGCATGATGACTATATTAACGCGATTGTGAATATGGAAGACCACCTTTGTTCGTGTCGCGAATGGGATAAATCTGGGTTACCGTACGGCCATGCCATCGCTGCAGCAACATATATGGGTCGTACAGATTGCAGCGACTTGGCTGTACCTTTCTTCACGTCCGAATATTACCGGAAAACATACGTGGAGGTAATAAACCCAGCTGGACCCCCTGCAGCATGGGTGTATCCACCCGACCCGCTTCCACCATGCTATCCACCTTTAATGGATAAGAACAGGGCCGGGAGACCGAGAAAGAACGATCGACGTCCATCACGTGGTGAAAGTTCGATACAACGAAGATGTACTCGGTGCCAATGCGTAGGACACACTCGTGGAGAGTGTCCAAATCCCGCCCCTTCAACCGTGCCAAGGAGACATTCTGTCAGTCACACCCCGGGCCCGTCACAGCTTGAACCATATGGAACAAACACATATGATATTGTTGATACTGTTGATCTAAACACTGATTTGTAAATGATATATATACACACATACATATGCTTCTAAATGAACATTGATAACACAGCTAGTTTGTAAATGATATATATATTCGTATTATATATTTACACACATAAAGAAAATAGGAGTTTGATATGATAAGCGAAAGAAAGAAGAAAGGTTGATTGTTACCATGGCAGTGAATGTTAACTCTGAGTACACATGTCTGTTTATATAGCAAGAAAGATTAGTAGCAAGAATGAAAGCAGGTTTCTAGCTTTTTAGATATATATATATATATATATATGTATATATGAAGAAGAAGAAGACTTAAAAAAGGAGACCTTTATCTGTAAGATATGGAAATGATCATTTCTTGACATTTTTGTTGGAACAAACACATATGATACTGTTGATCTAAACACTGATTTGTAAATGATATATATACACAAATACATATGCTTCTAAATGAACATTGATAACACAGCTAGTTTGTAAATGATAAATATATTCATATTAGATACGTTTTAATTTTAATAAATTACACCATTATAATTGTCTCTTCGATACGTTCGAAATGAGCCCAATCTTGAATTTTTTTGGATTTATATATTTTAATATATATCATATACAGTTATACATTAAAATTCATAAATTCTTAAATGAGAAGAATATTAAATGGGGTTTTGACAAGTTGGTATCACTTGACTCATTTAAGAATTGTGAAAATGGGTATTTGGCGAATGATGATTCATGTGTGTTTAAAACACTTCAGCTCCAAACACACATGAATCATCATTCGTCAAATACCCATTTTCACAATTCTTAAATGAGTCCAGTGATACCAACTTGTCAAAACCCCATTTCATATTATATATATACACACATACATATGCTTCTAAATGAACATTGATAACACAGCTAGTTTGTATTCCATCCAACAAGCTCTTCATCTTCAATCTTTCTGACCCTTCTTCAACGGCTTCTGCTTTTGCAACCACGTATGGCCATTGTGTACCACAACCCGCACACACTTTAGCAAATGAGTTGAGGGTTGTCATATATTCTACAAGAGGAGTAGGCCCACGAATGAGGTAACCTCTGACTTGACCTTGCATGATGTATCCAACCTAACCGTGGTTTAGCGGCTTAAAAACTACTTTTCAGAGAAATTAACAACAACAAAAAATACAAAACAACAACACAGTAAAAAAAATACAAAACAAGAAAAAAAAAATACAAAACAACTAAAACAACCACCACCTACTTAAAAATTGATTTAGTTTCATCAATCCAAGCTTGCTTCTCGTTTACCTTCGCTTGAATAATTGCGAAGTCTTGCAGAATATGGTGAATTGCTTCTTGTTCTCGACGAACACGAGCCTCCCTAGCTTTTATATCCCCTTTCATCCTTTTGATCTCCCTGTCTTCCTCTTCGATCTTTCTCAAATGGACTGCCTTCCTGTCCATAATTTTTTTCCACTCTTCTGTTAGTTCATCTATCTCCTTTTCCTTTTTTGCTATGGCGACCTCGATTTGAGGTGGCATTTTTTCAGGAGTAGCCTTAGGGTTTGATGACGATGCCATTTGTGGATTAAATGAGAGAAGAGAAATCAAGAGAGAAAACAATTCAAAGAAAGAAAGCAAGAGAGAAATCAAGAAAGAAAGCAAGAGGAAGTGTGAATTGTGAATTGCATCTTACTAGTATTTATGGATGAAATCTCAAACATGCAAATGAATTTCAACCACAAATCGGTCTTCAAAGTACAATAATTGTGGAAAAAAACAGTAAAAGCATGCAAGATTCGTCTAAGTATAGGGGCTGAAAGTGTAAATTTTCAGGGACCAAAAGTGTAAAATTTCAGGGACCAAAAGTGTAAAATTTCAGGGACCAAAACTGTAATTTTTTGGGCCATAGCGGGCTGCGATCGCGGGCAGGGACCAAAAGTGCACCGCGGCCAAAGTTGAGGGGCTTCGCGGGGCATTTGTACCCAAAGTACGTGCCACGTCAGCCCTAGCCCGCGATCGCGGGATCCATCGCGGGTATTTTGGGTATTTTTGCAAAATTGAAAAAATTTAGGGTATTTCGGTAACAGTTGGTCAAACTTAGGGTATTTTAATTAATTTCCCTATTATTTATGCTATGCAAAAGATATTTTTTACTTGGCTCTAGAAAGGCCACGTCCATGGCTTGGTTTGGAAAACAATTTGTGTGGATGAAAAGCATCATGCACATGCATGCATGACAATCCATGCATGACATCCAACCCATTCCCATCACCCTATAAATACCCATGTAATGGCTTCCATTTTCATTTGCACCAACCTTTCTTCCTCTCCTTGTTTCCTTCTCGCCGGCAGCAAACACCAGCCACCAACACCCCTCCCTAATTTGTTATTTGGTATCTAGAGTGGTATCTAGAGTTTGTGAGGTTGATAGTGTTCTTGATATTCGGTGGTGTGCGAGAAGACTCGTTAGTTGATCGTGGATCTTAAGATCCTTGCGAAGCACTTTGTAATCTCCTTGGTTGATAATAAACACGTGCTCTCTCTCTCTTTGGTGGACGTACACTATCACAACGATAGTGGAACCACGTTAACTCCCGGTGTTATTGTTTGCGTTTTTCTTGCCATTCATATATATATCTCGCTATTATATATATACATATATTTATATATATTTCGTCTAATATATATAATATATATATATATCGCTTTTATATATATCTTGCTATATATATATATAGATACTAACGTTTCCATCGCTTTTATCTATACATATATATATATATATATATATATATACTTTGCGTAGGTTTAATTTTTCTACGTCGAGAATATATTGTGTAACATCTAGATCATTGTTATCCGCATTTGTTGCTGGGATTATTGTGCACTTGGATTTCTACTCGTTTTGGGACCTTAGAAATCATTTGTGAGCTTCTCGTAATTTTGGCACGATAAATTTTTCCTAACAATTGGTATCAGAGCTTCGGATCTAGATTTGGGTTTGTGTAGAAAATATACATAAACAAGTTTACACATTTTGTTTTCTCTATGGCTGAAGTAGAAAACCCATTTGGTGTCGGTCCCTCTAAACCGTACCTAGAAGGTACATTTAATTTGTCCGGAGCTGGGATTCGTATACAGACTTGGAATGGGGACGGTGACTTTGGTAAATGGCAATTCACAACATCCGCGGCACTTAGGAAAAATGGAGTCCATCCCGTAGTATTTGCCAAAGACGAGTTAGACCCTAATATGTCTAACCTTAAGGCAAAAGAAATGGAAGCATGGGCATTTACTACTTTGCAGATGGCTATGGGAGATAATGTTATATCTGAGATTGTGTCTGAAAAGACAGCTGCAGGTATTTGGAGCAAGCTGGAGAATTTATATCTCAAGAAAACTTTGACCAACAGATTGTTACTGATGCGGTCGTGTCTCTTCTTCAAAATGAAGGAAGGCACGACAATCAAGGCGCACATGACCGAATTCGAAGACATAATCATGAAGTTGAAGGCAATATATGCGCTTCTTGCAAAAGACGAAGAAGCACTTGCTATGATCCTGTTGTATTCACTTCCCGAGAAGTATTCCCAATTCACTAACAGTTTTATTTACGGAAGAGAAACTCTTTCTTTGTCTGATGTGAAAACAGGAATGATTTCTGAAGATCAGCGAATTCAGATGCGAATCGGTAACAATCACCGAGAGATTAATTACAGTCAAGGCCTATTTGCTGACAAAGGCCGAGACAATCAACATTCGTCAAGAGGAAGAAATCATGGGCGCTCTCCGTCTCGCCGACTTGGTTCTCGGGGGAAATCAAAGGTGCGTGGCAACTGTGAATATTGCCACAAGCCAGGTCATTGGGTTAAGGACTGTCCGAGTCTTAAAAGCAAAGACAACGCGGACACCTCAGCCGTTGCAGCCGAAATGGAGCTAGAAGGCTTCTCTGTCACAGTTGCACCACCGCAAGGTGACAGGCGTTGGGTGCTAGATACCGGGGCATCTTGCCACATGACACCATTCCGCGACTGTTTCTCTACCTTCAGAAAAGTTGAAGGTAACAGTATTTATATGGGAAACAGTACTTGGTGTGTCACTCAGGGTATCGGTACTGTGCGGATCAAGATGTTCGATGGGTGTATTCGGACATTGAATAATGTCAAGTTTGTTCCATCCATGACTCGTTCCTTGATCTCTGTTGGACAACTGTCCAAATTGGGCTGCAAATTTCGAGGCGATGACGAGAGTTTGCGCATCTCCAGAGGGAGTATTGTTGTAATGAAAGGAGAACGGGCGGAAATTAATCTTTACCATTTAATTGGCGAGACCGTGTCTTCTGAATCATGTGTGGCCGAAAGTTCTCAGAATCTTGGTGATGCTCGCTTATGGCATCTTCGTTTGGGTCACACATCCGAGAAGAACTTGGAGATTTTGCGCAAGCGGAAGCTCATTAAAGTCTATGTTCCTGCTAGCCTGGAGTTTTGTTCGGGATGTGTCAAAGGAAAGCAGACGCGTGTTTCTTTTGGTGTTGGAAAACACAACACTAAAGAAATCCTCGATTATGTTCATACAGATGTCTGGGGACCATCCAGTACTCCGTCCCTCAGTGGAGGTAAATATTTCGTTTCGTTTATTGATGATTTCTCACATAAGCTTTGGGTGTATGTGTTAAAGTTCAAGTCAGATGTCTTCGATACGTTCAAGACTTGGTTGGCACGAGTAGAGGTTGAGACTGGAAAGAAGTTGAAAGTGCTCAGATCTGACAACGGTGGAGAGTTTACTAGTGGTAACCTCAAGGACTTTTGTTCGCGTAAAGGCATCCACCGTCACTACACCACTCCGGGCGATCCTCAATCTAATGGGGTAGCCGAACGGATGAATAGGACTTTGCTTGAAAAGGTCCGATGTATGTTGTCGACATCGGAGTTCCCCAAAATTTTATGGGCCGAAGCACTGCACACTGCTGTGCACATTGTGAACAGGTTACCTTGTTCGGCCATCGGGGGAAAGATTTCGGAAGAGGTTTGAAGAGGTAAAAGAAACATCTGTTTGAAATACATACGTGTATTTGGTTGTCCTGTTTACGTTCATGTTTCAGGCCAGGACAAGTTGGATCCTAAAGCCACCAAAGGATTCTTGCTCGGCTATACAGATGGCATCAAGAGTTACCGAATATGGAACCCCTTGACTCGTAAGGTGATTCATTCTCGACACGTCACGTTTGATGAATCACCCTATAAATACCCATGTAATGGCTTCCATTTTCATTTGCACCAACCTTTCTTCCTCTCCTTGTTCCCTTCTCGCCGGCAGCAAACACCAGCCACCAACACCCCTCCCTAATTTGTTATTTGGTACTAGAGTGGTATCTAGAGTTTGTGAGGTTGAGAGTGTTCTTGATATTCGGTGGTGTGCGAGAAGACTCGTTAGTTGATCGTGGATCTTAAGATCCTTGCGAAGCACTTTGTAATCTCCTTGGTTGGTAATAAACACCTGCTCTCTCTCTCTCTTTGGTGGACGTACACTATCACAACGATAGTGGAACCACGTTAACTCCCGGTGTTATTGTTTGCGTTTTTCTTGCCATTCATATATATATCTCGCTATTATATATATATATACATATATTTATATATATTTCGTCTAATATAATATATATATATATATATATATATCTTTTATATATATCTTGCTATATATATATTTATAGATACTAACGTTTCCATCGCTTTTATCTATACATATATATATATATATACTTCGCGTGGGTTTAATTTTTCTACGTCGAGAATATATTGTGTAACATCTAGATCATTGTTATCCGCATTTGTTGCTGGGATTATTGTGCACTTGGATTTCTACTCGTTTTGGGACCTTAGAAATCATTTGTGAGCTTCTCGTAATTTTGGCACGATAAATTTTTCCTAACTTGAGTAACAGAGAAAAGCTAACTCACAACATAAGTTAGAAATCTCGGTACTTCTTATTACACGCAGCCTCTTAACTGTAGAAACAAACATGCTGCAAAAAAAGAAAAGGTCGAGATTATGGAAAAAGCATCTCCACAGATCTCGTAAACCACAAAGGGGATCAAATCTTACAGGAAACGTTACAGCATCTCCACAGATCTCGTAAACTACAGGAAGGGAGATGGAGCGAGGGTTGGTCGTCGGAGGTTGGTGGCCATAAACAAATCATCACACAAAGGGGATCAAATCTTACAGGAAACGTTAGAGCATCTCCACAGGAAGGGAGATGGAGCGAGGGTTAGTAGCCGGAGATGGCGACCTGATCGCCGGAGATTGCTACTGTGGGGTTACATTAGAGTAAATTACAATTTGGTCCCACTAGTTTAAACTAAAGTAAATTACAATTTGGTCCTTAATATTTTATGGTTTTTACAAGAATAAGACAAAACAAAGGAAAACTACAAAAAGAGAGAAATAAGTATGGTTTGCCGAAAATACCCCTGACTCTAACCAATAATTTTAACGGAGTTAGTGAGCAGGGACCACTTTCAAAGCGATTTCAGGACACCAGGGATTATACTTGCAGTTTTTGAAGTTTAGGGACCACTTTCAAAGATTTTGGTAAACATCAGGGACGAAATTTGTAGTTTACTCTGTATTATATAAAATAGATGAAATTGAGAATTAAGTTCGGGAAATTGACTCAAATAGCCAAAGCCACAAAGGATATTGACAAAATAGTCATTTTCTTTCCCGGGTTGCACAAATAGCCAACGGGTCCGCACTCTGACCCGGCCCGGTTAGTGCGGACCGCAATCAAACACGTGTCAATCTCTTATTACCCCTAGAAAGTCGATTTTCCTTAAAAAATAATTTTTTTGACCCAGGTACGCAATTGCGGACCTAGGTACGCAAATGCGGACCTAGTTTTAAAAGAAAACTGTTTTATTGAGCAGGTCCTAGGAGTGCGAGTGCGGACTTAGGAGCGTGGGTGAGGACCTATAAGTGCGGAGTGCGGACCTATTGGCTATTTGTGCAAAACCCGAAGAGAAATGGCTAGGAGGTCAATTTCCAATTTACCTTTGGCTATTTGAGTTAATTTCCCATTAAGTTCACGTATAACTTTTTTTTTAAAATAAAGAACTAAAAGTTTTATTTTAAAAAATTTAAGACAAGTATATTAATATAATATTTTTTAGTTTACCTTTTTTAAAATATTCTTTAATATTTTTGTGTTTTTCATGTAAAAATGAAAAAGTTTCATCAGACTAGGAATATACATGAAACAATTTCATCAGAATAAGAAAAATATATGAAACTACATAAAAAAACACAAATATATGAATCAATTTCATCAAAAAAGAATTATATGAAACAATGTCATCAAAATAAACAATTTTATAAACCAATTTCATTAACTTAACCAATGAAATCAACGGTTTGCACGGTTTGCAAAATTAGAGTGGTTTGCATTTGATTGGGCAGATTTTTCCAATAATTCTGATGCTACCAACTATTTATCACCTCCAAGTAAACATTCCCTTCAACAATATGATAAATTTACGCTTAATTGGACGATATGATAAACCATAATTTGTTAATTTTTTCTTTTGCAAACCCTTATTATATATACATAGAAAAAAGCGGGTTCAAACGAGAACGATAACTATTTAAGAAAACACGATAACGATCGTCAATGTACAAAATCATACATGATTCACGTACAAAATCATATATGATTCACGCGACTTTGCCCCGCGACTTAAGTCGCGACCAAAGTCGCACACGTCCATTTTTTGGTGTTAATGTAAAATCACATGTGATTTTATACATGGTTTACTGGTTCTCGTGTTTTTCTTACGTTTGAAGCTTCATCTCTCTCTCTCTCTATATATATATATATATACATATATTTATATATAGGTTAAGTTTTGCGTCAGTGGCATCCATGCATGGAAGTAACATCTTGAGAATGGAATGGATAAAGGCTTGTTATCTTTTACCCATCTTGACAATATTGCGACAAATAAGTGAACTTAGTTGTTTGACGATTTCAACAAGTATTTTATGGCTTACTACAACTGTCAATATTCAGATCCATTGATCGTGCCCTCGTCCTCGTACGGGTGAGTTTCAGACGTCTATCTAGAAGATTTAACAATCCGTTCAAGATACTTGAACCCGACGAATCAACTTATGCTTCCATATTGAATAATCGGGGAAGAAATACCCAGAGAAATATCATAAAAGTCTGCCAAAAACAAGGATTAGTGAGATATATATAGATGACTGCCAAATAATTGTCAACAAAAACTTGCGTTGTTTGGTGTTGGCTAAGGTCGCGTGAGATCCCGCGTATGTCTCTGTATCATGCAAAACTTCAGAGAGTAACAGTTTCATCCTCCCCTCATTCAAGTCAAGAGACCTAAGGCCCAAGACCCATCTTTGACATTTAATATATGATGGGCACAACTTGATAGTTAGTCATTTTGATAAGAGGTAGAATACTCTTAATATAAGGCAAAAAAGTTTATCTCATTTGGTCTATGTGGGACAAGCAAATCTCAACAACCTATAAATAAGAAGGCTTTATGTGATGAGATAGGATGAGATGGAACAAAATTAATGATCCTACGTTTGACATGACATAGAACAAGAACAAGTAATGCAAAACAGGGGGCTATTTTAGATGGAAATATCCGTCGTGGATTTTTGACGGATTTTCGATAGAAACTCTCGTCAGTTAAAATTTGGTCGAAAATGGGGGTTTAGGGGTGATTTTCGGCGAAATTTTTGACAAAACCGATTAGTAAAAAAAACCCATGAAAATTTGAAGGGATTTTTGACGAAAATCGAGTGAAATTTTTGAGGGATTTTTCGATGGAGAGCAACATTCGACATATTATCAACGGTTTTATTTTTAAACAAATTTTCGACTGAGTATAACTTTCAATTGTGGACAAAACCTTACTTTTCATGGGACAAAAATGGTGATTTTTTGTTGCACGCAAAAAGGTGGAACACCATGTTATAGTCGTACCATATACAAGGCCCAGGGGATGTTTACTTGTGACTTAATCAGCTTAATGGTTGAAACGGCTTATTCGCACAGCCATTTTAGAGCGTTTACTTGTGACTTAATCACAAAGATGATGGCTTATTCGCACAGTGCCAAGGGTTATGTTGTCCCCATTAAGACAAAATATTGACATTTTTACCCTTTAAATAAAAAGAACAGGCCTTGTCTTCAAACCCTAGCCTCCATCACTCTCCCATCCATGTTTCTCTCATACGTGCTTCTCCCTGCTCCGACGAAGTAACAGCTCCGACGACGTCTCTGCTCCGGCAAAGTAACTGCTCCGATGACATCCTTGCTCCGACGATACTCTCCCTTCAATGGTATCGATTTTCTGCTCGTTCTGTATTTTTCTTCACCGTATCGATTTTCTGCTTGTTTTGTGTTTTTCTTCACGATACCGATTTTCTGCTCCGACGATACTCTCCGTTCAATGGTATCGATTTTCTGCTCGTTTTGTGTTAAGCTTCACGGTACCGATTTTCTACTTGTTTTGTGTTTTCCTTCACGGTACCATTTTCTGCTCGTTTTGTGTTTCCTTAGCTTTACTGTTTATTTCATGCTCCAGCACGTGTTCATTTTCTGCTATAGTTTATTTCCTCCTCATTTTGTGTTTATTCTATGCTCCTTCATTGTTTATTTCATGCTCTTTTTGTTCAAACCATTGCACAGAGGCAACGATTGTGTTGTTATCCTTACCAGATTTTGAGATGGGAGTTTGTTTCTTTTTTGTTCTTGTTAATGTTTCCTTCCCAAAATTTGTGTTCATAATGGTTATTTTGTTATCGTTTTTTTTTCATAATTAGGGGTAAATTGGTCAATTCTATTATTCAGACCGTTGGTTTAGACAAAAAAGTAAACAACACCACCAATTTATAGAGACAGACGAATTTATCCATACAGGACTTAACGAAAAGTTTGGTAAACAGCCCCTTAGTCCTAATTTGTCAAGTCCAATCCTCCTTTTATCCTTTCTTCATATCATGCTTTACCTAAAGGAACAACAAAAATAACACATTTAATTAATTTTAGGTTCAACTAATAAGTGTTTATTTGGTGATGATAAATAGTTGTACAAAAATTAAAGTAGTCTATCATATAATCAACAAGTGTGTTGCAAAAGCTATAAGAAATTCTTCAATCAATATACATTAATACATTATTAACAACTAAATAAACTCGGAAAGCTTAATTACATACTTTGGCATTGTTTGGCAAAAAAAAGCTATGTTTGGATGACCATAAGCTAGTTTTTTAAAACGCTACTTAGAGTAGTGTTTTAGTAGTTTTTTGTGAATATTTCAATATTGTTCTTTATTATTATTTACTAACTCTTATTATTAATAAATATTAATTTTTAAATTTAATTATTATTAATTAATAAAAATTAATTAATATTAACTGAAAATTATTAAATTAAATTTTAATTATATATTGATAAATTTTATAGTTTGACAAATTTTCTAGGGCTTTCTTCTTCAACGGGTTTTCGACTGAGTATAATTTTCGAGGGACAAAACCTCACTTTTCATGGGACAAAAATGGTGATTTTTTGTTGCACCCGAAAAGGTGGAACAACATGTTCTAGTCGTCCCATATGCAAAGCCCACAATTAGCCCTAACTTGTCTAGTCCGGTCCTCCTTTTATCCGGTCCTCATATCAAGCATTGTCTAATAATCAACAAAATAACACATTTTGGTTTAACTAAGGTGCCGTTTACAAAACGCTTACCCGAGTAAGTGCTTACCAAATTACAAAACGCTTACCCGAGTAAGTCCAAATAGTGATTCCATAACCGATTACTTTCCATTTAAACTTTTTTCCAAGGGTTTTCGGTAGTCGAAACCTCAAATCTTTTATGTTCTATCAAAATTCAAACCTAGCTAATTAAACAATTTCATTATTTCGAATAAATTTAAACGTAGCTAATGTTCTATCAAAAAATAAACTCACCTCTAAATACCTATCTTCTATCAATGAAACAAGTAAACTTCATTGCAAAAAAAACATCTACCTCTAAATTCTAATATTCTATCAAAATTCAATCACAAATTCACACAATCACAATTTAAAAAATCTGTAAATCACACAATCAAACCAAAAAAGGGTGTTCAACACCCCTTTTGGTACAAATTAGCATATATATATATATATATATATATATATATATTATCTTTATAGGGGTGGGTTCAAATAAAAACTCAAATTCAATTGTAAACGTGAGGACAAACCACAGCCGTTGATTAATAATCCGGTGAAGATATCAGTGGCAAAAAAACGCGGTGGCAATTTTGTAAATAAGTTGAAAACTTTGTCCATGACTTAATGAATATTTAGCGCGCAAAGGTAAAATTGAAAAAAAAATTATTCAGCCTGAATAAAGATAATTATTTTCGTCAGATTAGAATCAGCGCCTCCTTTGTTGACTTTTTATTTTCTTTGTTAATTAAAAAACTTTTACCCCCTTAAATTTTAAGATAAATTATCTCAAAAATTACTAACATTTTAATCAAACAAATTACATCAAAAAAACGAGAATTTCGTACTCTTCGATATGACATCCATCATGATATAATTTTTTTTTCGTTTTAACCGTTTTTACGTGAAATCGTGTATATGTGTTATATTCAGAGTGGATAATACAACATTCGGGATGAATAATATCTACATTTATTCGGACTGAGTATATAGAATTATTCAGACTGAATATATGGAATTATTCAGTCTGAATAATTTACCTTTATTTAGTCTGAATAATTATATTCGTTTGAATATCTACCTTTATTCAGTCTGAATAATTCTATATATTCAGACTGAATAAAGATAGATATTCAAAACGAATAAATGTTTAAGTTTTGTTCTTTTTCATATCTACCTTTATTCAGTCTGAATAATTCTATATATTCAGACTGAATAAAGATAGATATTCAAAACGAATAAATGTTTAAATTTTGTTCTTTTTTCATATTTACCTTTATTCAGTCTGAATAAATGTAGATATTATTCATCCAGAATATTATATTATTCATTCTGAATATAACACATGTACACGATTTCACGTAAAAAACGGTTAAAACGAAAAAAAAAATTATATCAAGACATGAATACGTTTTATTCTTTTTTAATATCTATCTTTATTCGGTCTGAATAATTCCATATATTCAGTCTGAATAATTCTATATACTCAGTCCGAATAAATGTAGATATTATTCATCCTGAATGTTGTATTATTCACTCTGAATATAACACATATACACGATTTCACGTAAAACACGGTTAAAACGAAAAAAAAAACTATATCATGATGGATGTCATATCGAAGAGCACGAAATTCTCGTTTTTTTATGTAATTTGTTTGATTAAGATGTTAGTAATTTTTGAGATAATTTATTTTAAAATTTAAGAGGTAAAAGATTTTAATTAAAAAAGAAAATAAAAAGTCAACAAAGGAGGTTGATTCTAATATTAACGAAAATACTTCTAAAGCTGAATTTTATGAATGGCTTAAATATGATTGCGATCAATGGACGAGATTTGTCCTCACGTTTACAACTGAATTTGAGTTTTTAGATGAACTTTTCTCTATCTTTATATTTATATATATATATATATATATGTGTGTGTGTGTGTGTGGGTGTGTGTGTGTTTTGATTTTATAACTTTATAAAATTTGTAACTTTTGATTTGATTTGATTTTATAAATTTGTAACTTTTGATTTTATTATAACTTTGCAAAATATATTTTTCTTTATGTTAGTGAAATGTTCCTTCAATGGTTGATCTTATTTTATATAGGTTTTGATTTTATAAATTTGTTTATAAATTTATAAATTTATAAAATTTGAAACTTTTGAGTTTATTTTATTTTATAAATTTATAACTTTTGATTTTATTATAACATTGTAAAATATGTTTTTCTTTATGTGTAGTCAAATGTCCCTTCTATGGTTGATTTTAAAATAATTTTCATTTGATTGAGTAATAATACTTTTTCAACAAAAATGGTCAATAATTAATGGAGAGTAAAATTCCAAATATGGACAAACATTCCCCCATCTTCAAAACCAGCCAAATTTGTACACGTCATTTTCTGCTATGGTCTTTTCAACTTTCAACCATTTTGAACAACTTGTAACTACAAAAAATAATAAATTACGGATTTAATCCATATGGTTTGTAGTTTTTCTTGATTTTGGTCCCTACATCTCATTATGCTAAAATGTTCCATTAGACCATCTCCAATTGTTATTTATTTATTTTATATATATATATAGAAACATAGAAATATATATATATATAGTTATTCTTTTTTGTTATATATATATATATATATATATATTTCTTTTCTTTTTATAAATTATATCATTGTATTCGTCTCGTCAATACTTTCGAAATGAGTCCAATATGATTAAATCAAAAAATATTCAATATTAGGCTCATTTCGAAGATATTGACGAGACAAATACAATGATATAATTTGTAATAAAAATGTATTTTTAATATATTTTAGTTTATATACGATTATTTATGTTAATATGATAAGCGTATAAAATGAAAAATGATAAAGTAAGGGATTAAAAGTAATATAATAACTAATTATAGGGACCAAAAATGTAAATATATAATATGTTCTATAAAATGGTGATGAGAATTGTGTGGTTTCGTTTCACATTATGCATTAAACATAATATTCCAAGAGTATGAGTGAGCTCAATCTGTTGGCTTATTTTCTGAAAATTGTAGTTGTCTACTACGTACAAGTTATGGGTTGCCATGTGCGCACGAACAAATGCAATACTTGAACAAAGGTCATCCTATCTCATATGATGTATTTTGGACGACGCTTGATTTATCACCGTGCCAATCTTTACACGATGATGACGTAGGTTGTGAAGCTGAAGTCCAAATGTTTACTGAGGAATTTAACAAGCAATCGAGATCTGGTAAGTTCAGTTTTCTGAGGAAGATAAAAGAGATAGCCAGTGCATAAAAACATGGGTTCGTGAACCTGTTGTTAACAAGACTACTCGTGGACGGCCCTCATTGAAGGATAAGTTTTTCAGAAAAATCATGTTGATCCCTCATTTGCAACTCATGTTGATCTGTCTGTTGCAACTCATGTTGACCCGTCTTTTACAAGTGAAAGACCCCTTAGACGTAGTAGTTCGAACGCGTCAATATTTGTTGACTTGGAAAAAATGAGTTACCAGGAACCACCGAGACACAGTTCTTTCATGGGCAAAAACTATAATGTACATACATACATTAATCAATTTCCAAAGATGTTTCACCCTTACATTACGCATGTACATGATGTGAGAGGTGATGGAAATTGTGGATTCCAAGCAATAGTTGTCTGTCTCGGTCTTCATGAAGATGCATGACCCACAATTCGGTTTAACTTGATGGAAGAGTTAGATACACACAAGACCGAATACATCAACGCTTTTGGAGGTCAATATTGTAATATTGTTTACAACACTTTAAACTTCTTCCAATCAGATCAAGGTGCACCAGTTGAACACTGGTTGACAATGCCTGAAATAGGTGTCTTGATTGCTTCAAAGTATAATGTGATATTACACGTTATAAATATGGGAGGCTGTGGGACGTACTTGCCGCTTAGGTCCACTCCGCCAGCGTGGTATCAACATGTTGCTTTTACAATTGGGTACGTTAATGGTAACCATTATGTGAAATTAGATATGGCAGAAAGATACTCGTTCCCTACTATTGTACCACATTTTTTCCACTACCGTTATCCGTGTGCTGCGGGATGGGCTACCTCGTATTCAGATCGAATATAGAAGTACGAACGACTTTTACGTGTTAATTGTATTAGAGATAATGTTATTTTAGAATAATCAAATGTAATATAGATTATTTTATGTTCTATTTATATGTTAAATCGCAATGTTTATGTTTTATTTTTATAATTATATAATTATAAAAAATTAGTAATATTTATATTTATAAATTTTTATTTATTTTTAAATAAAACCAAAAAGTAAAAGAAAAAAATCTTTTTAAACTATATAATACAATTAAATAAATAAAATAGAAAAAAGAAAAGACAACAAAAAGACAAAAAACAAAAAAAAACATAATCATTATTTAGTGCCATTAATATTTTTTTTGATGCAAATAGTCTCACCTTTATTTTTTTTAATACAACAAAAGTGGGTTGCTTACTATGAATTGAAAAAAAATGTGAAACAAAAAAAATTAAAACATGAAAGTTGGAAGTTTGAAGCATTTAAATTTTACAAATTTTTTGAAGTAATAATATCTAAAAAAAACTAACATATAATACTATAAATTATATAATTTATATTATACATTTACATGTCTATATGAATGAAATAGTAAATATTATTCGGATTTCGGGTCGGATCGGGTGGGTGACGGAATTTAAGGTCGTACCCGAACCCATATATCTTACATAAATTTCGGGCTTTAGACCTCGGGTATGATTGGGTGATTAGGGTCGTGTTGTTCGAGGGGTTTTCGGGTCGACTTTTCGGGATTTTCGGGTACGGTCCACTTTTGCACACCCCTTTCCATTTCCAGTTCCAAAAACATTTATGGTTCTTATTATATCGTTGATTATATATATATATATATATATATATATATATATATCCGTTGGGTTTCAGTGACGATGAAAGTTATGGTGCGAAAGGTAAGAAGAGATCTCCACTCAAATCAATGAAAGGTATGCAGACTAGGTGGGACGGGATGTGACAAAAAATAGTCTCATGTTTAGTAAGCCATTGGACAAAAAAGAGATATGACAACATAGGACAAAAATGAGTTTTCATGGAACAAAAGTTAAAAAATTGTGTTCCTCTAAAAATGGTAGAACAACATAGGACTATTTTCAAGATTATCATTTTTACCCTCAAAATTCATCACACTATACCCCAAAACACAAATCGTTTCAAATTTGTCACCTCCATCCTCTCTTCATCGCATCCGGCCACTTCTAAATGAAAGAATTTTACCTACGAACTTTTTGCTAGAAAATTTGTCGCTAAAGGATGATTCATCACAAAACCATCAGAAAAAGTTGGTGGGTAGATTTTTGGTGGGTAATGCATTTCAGTGACAGATTACTCAGGGATTCTCTGTGTAACGTCCCAAAACTTGAAATGCATTAAGGTCATAGAAACTGAGCGTTTTACATTACAAAATTTAACTTGTTCAATACATCAATAAAAGAGCTTAACAAAATGACAGCGGAAGTCTACAAAAATCCACAGCCGAGCTCTATCTATGTCATTAGTCTAAGTCTTGGAGTCGCTCTAATCTCCAAGTATGCCATGCCTCTCCTATTTCTTCCCCGAGGAACTCGCGGAACGCTTACCTGAAAATGGTTTAGTTTTGAATATGCGAGGGTTAGACCAAAAGGTCTAGTGAATTCCCTCCATAAGACAACATGTACGAATCACCAGAAATCACTTTAGAATAATTCATGAACTATCACACACATGGTACTGCACTGTGTAGGGAATCCCATAAACATCCGCGATCGGGGCCCAAGCAGACTCCCCTTTCGCCCTCTCGTATCGGGGCCCAGGCAGACTCCCCGATACCCGGTTAGGAGGGAAACAAATTACAACCTACCGCCTCGTCATACGCCACCAAGGGATCATCAGATCCCGAGATTCTCTGATTCCACAATGTAGACCGACATCACATAACATGCATATACATTTCATAGGCATGAACATATAATCTTTAAAAGTCCTGTTATCTCCTTTCATCATATCAAGCTTTCATTTGACACAAAAGTATATACGTAAGAAACATGCATTTCAGTTGTAAACATTTCATGCGCTTTAAGAACCATAATCAGTAAAGAAAGCGTTTAATATTTTAAGCCGTAAAAAGGGTTTAGGGAACTCACCTTGATTGTCGTGCAATGCACTTCCTGAACACCTTCAAGTTACACCCAACGAATACCTAAGGCAATAGATCCACATCAGATAAATATCTCAGCCCTACTGTCCGGATTCCCCTTCCCGGACACAACACTTATCCGGACACAACACCTATCCGGACACTACACTTATCCGGACGCCACACTTATCCGGACACAATACTTATTCGGACGCCACACTTATCCGGACACAACACTTATCCGGACACAACACTTATCCGGTTACTCAGGAAACGCCCGGACACCCTCCTGGGGCACTTACCCGGACACTTGCAACATATCCGAACACCACCAAACACAGGTGTCCGAAAAACTCGGTTGTTCGAACTTAATAGTTCTAAAATTGATTTATACTCCGATTTTTGCCATTAGTTTGATTAGACAACTATAAGGGTTCATCCACCAACCCCAAACACTCACTTAATCCATTTATAACCCCTAAAATCGGTTCATTAAGACAAACCCCATAAAACCCACTTTTTAGGAAAAATGGTGAAAACTTAAGTAATCATCAACATCAGCCTTAAGAATTCATAACAAAGAGAAGGAGAAGTACTACCCTAATAAGAAGAACGAATTAGGATGCATTTACCTTGCAGATGCTAGCTTGATTCCTCTTTTCCCTTGATTACTCCTCAAACTCTTCTTTCTCTCTTTCCTTCTTCCTTAGCCACCAACACCAAGACCAAAATACTGATTTGTGCAAATGGAGGCTGCCCTAGAAGTTTGTGCATTTAAATACTTTCATCAAATTACAGAAATGGCCCCTTAACTTAACTTTCATTTCTTTTATTTTGACCACCAAACTCCAAGACTCACTAGGATTTTGGGTTGTTACACTCTAGGTGGTCGATTGGTATTTTATCGAAAAACATCTGATTCTACAAAACCATTGGGCTTTTCTGGGTGATCCCGAGGTAATCACCGACTCCATGGGTAAAAATTTTGGGGGTAAAAGTAATTTATTTTGTAGTGAACATCTTCTATCATAAAATCAAGGCACAAACTCTTCTTCCATATCGATTCGCCTTCTACAAAAATCGAGTTCTTGTTTTTCTTCCTTCCACCTGCAAATTGTCTTCTTGATTTTATATGTTGATAAATTCATATATGTTAAAATCATTTAAATATATAATTAATCTAAGTTATTCATAATTATTATAGGGTAAAAAACATAAAACTCGTATTAGGGGTAATCTGGTCATTTTAATAGTTTTGTCCCGTCCTGTCCAGTTTATAAAACAAAAAATAATCAATTAGTCTATTCTTATTCTAATCGTACCAAACGTATAACAGATAATTAGTTTGTCCGGTCATGTCCCATCCCACCGCATTGCACATACACAACTAGTATTAATAGAAATATTTCAAAATTTAAAATAAAACAATTTATTTTTAGTTATTCATTAAAATAAATTAATTGCAAATGAAAATAAAAAGTATTTATAATAATAATCATGCAATTTTATAATTATAATAACAATATATATTAAAAAATAATAACAATGTAATAATAAAAAATAATTAAATATAAGGTGATATAATAATGTAAACATTGTTGAAGGATATGTGTCATCATCGAAAGGAAGTGATTGAAAGAATATTTCCTACTATTAGATATTACCATAATTAATGTTTTCTTTTCGTTGTAAACTTCTTCCTATATAAATGGCTTATGATTAATGAGAATTACGATTCATTCTCTCCATTCTATTGTGTTCTGTTTCGTTTTTCCTTTAATACATTATCGGCACGTACGCTCAATCAGTTAACAGATAGATTTTTTGGGCTCCAACTTCATCAATCAGTCTGGAATACTTCTACAATCCAAGTAAGCATCTTTATATGAATTTACGTTTTTTGTGTATGGATTAATATTAACCATGTCCGTTAATGTTTCTTATCCATAATAACATTGTTGCTAGTTTTCCATCTACTTGATTATGCTTTGGATTCTCTTTTTAAAAGAAAATACAATTTATAATCATGGTTTTTTTTACATTTTGTTTGCATAACAATCTAATGATTAAATATGCCCTTATGTGATCTTGATTATTAAGAAAAACACACAACAAAATAAAGTGTTATCGATCATATTAATATTTGAGTTTATGTAATTTCAGTTTTTTATATGTATTCCTGATAGCATACATGGATTTCGACCTCCACTGTAAAACCTAATAATAATATTTTATATTTATTATTATTATAATTATTTGTTTATATATATATATATATATATGAACATACAATCTTATATATAAATATTTTAGTAAATTAAGTTATATGAAGACGAATGTTTTTTTTTCTTTTGTACCAATTATAATCGAAAATGTTTATTTTTTTTCCTTTGAAAACAAGATTACGTGAATTTATTAGATTTTGTTGTGATTTTAATGAAATTTCTTTAAATTCAATAGTTACGTAATAATTTTTATTTTCTTGCCATAGAAGAAATCTTAAATAAATAAAATATCATGATTATATTGGGATGTATTTGACTACCATAAAAAAATTACAAGGAACAAAAAAAATATATATATATATATATATATATAGACGATCAAATTAGATTTATTTATGAATTTCTTTTAATTGATCGATCATTTGAACCAATCGGTAGTTACTTATTTTGGATTATTGTATTTTTAGCTTTGTTTAAATAAGTTAATTTGTATTAAACTTATTATTTATCTTGGTATGCTTAATTAGTTTACAATCTTGATATCTTATTTGATTAATATAATTATGTAAATGTTATTTACTTATTTGATACACTAATTTGATTTAGACTATTTAAATCGGTCTTGGATAAGATAACTGATTTATTCAAATGTTTATTTTGTTTTTTTAACTTAATATTACCGCATAATATTTAAATGCTTATCTTATTAATGTTTATCTTGCTTGTAAGTTCCTACTCATAACTTTCAACTTATAATTAACTTTTGAAAGTTACACTTCCAACCCACAAATATTTTGGTCTTTTACCAAAAGCTCCAAAACAAAATATTATTAAGATGTTAAAAGTTTGATTTTGACTTTATGTCAAAACCAATATTTATTTGTTTAAGGGTAATCTCATACAATGCTATTAATATATTAAAACATTGAAATCAGCTTCATATGCCAAACTCATATTCGTTTTGGCCTCGTGCCAAAAGTTCTATAATTAACAGTTATCTTCAAATTAAATATACATCACATGATATCGATTGGATTTTGTCAAACGTGTGTAAATAGCCCTAAGGTTTATAGGGACTTAAGAAATCCATGTGATTCCCCTACTAGAAATCCAATAGAATGAGTGGTTTCTATTAGCAAATTGAAATATTTATGAAGCATTATCAACAAAATGTAAGGATACAAAAATCCAATAGTATTATGATAGTGAAATTTCATGCAAAACATAATAAGTATAAACCATATTCACTATTTTAGAAAATAATATGTTCTCTATTTTCTACGACATCTTTGAATCGGAAGGATTGGATTACTATAAGATAGGTTCGAAAAATACAAGAGAATATGTAAAAATCATCGAACCATTTTGATCCTAAAGAAAAAAAAAATACTAGATGTTAAGATACAAGTAAATATTTTAAAACTTTTGAGACGATAGGTCAGTCACAACCTTCAGAGAGAATAACTAGAAACCCCCAAGAACCGTGGGTAGTCCCAAAAAGGAAATTCGGGAATATTCAGTACCATATCATTCTCAAACTAATCATACAGTGGAAAGAAACCTACTTACTTGATTACAAGAAGGTAACTGATTTTGACAAAAAAATGGCATGTCTCAAAATGCATTTCAATCTTTGTGGCAAGGAACTCACAAAAGATTATGCGAATCATAACATCTTTTCATCTTTCCTATATCACCAATCATACTAATGAAACAATATAAGTTGCAATATAACCTTTAACAAACTCATTAACTTAATGCAAGTGGCTAAGAGTTGTAGCAATTTTTTTAACAACACTAGACATACCCAGATAAAGAAAATTCTTGGGGTTAATTGCAAGCGTTGGAGGTGGAAAGAACCCCAAAGGATAGTGAGTTGAACATATCCACACACACATGCTAAATATGTACCATATGGACAAGGTTGTGGAAAGGGTCAAATTCATGGCAAGAGTCGGGAACGAACTCCTAATAGAAAATGGGACAACATATAAATGAACTATGTCATATCTAAAATTGGTTAATATACGTTTATTTGAATACACTTTAACTATCAAATTAATCGCATTTGCATATATATACACATGTGTTTATAACCATTAGAGATGTAAATGAACACATAAAAGAACAAATGCAAAACTCTCAATGTTCTTCGTTCCATGTAGGAATGTATCGAAGAGAACTTGATTGTTTTTGTGACATATCATACAATCATAAGAAATAGATTGTTATTCATTGAATTAATAATTTTTAATTCCTTCAAATACGTAGACGATGGACTGTCATTTTCTTGTTTATACAAGATTAATAGTTACCAATGCACTATATTAATAAGAACCTTGTTAAGATATTTGTACCAATGTGAAATTATATTATAAGAATGGAAATGGGTATATCAACTCTAATGATATGAAAGCAACATACGTTAGAGAAATTAATGGATTATCTATGTCGTTAAAACATATTTTGTCACCAATAAAGAACTTTGTGAGAATGACACATATATGTTTCGACATGACCACGTGAGACACCATGGTCATGACATAGTGATCTATGTATTGGAAAATACACATAGGCACATTCTCTTTCAAGTGAAAGACAAAACGAGGGAATTAACCAAATTGCAACTGTTGACTTCTACTGCACAAGAAGCAACACCACCATCATAATATGCCCTCTCCAATACCTCGAACTTTTGTATACCCTGATTCTTAGCCAAGACAGGAATGAGACCATCCTAAAGCTAAGAACTTAATACCAATAAATTTCATTCTTACAACAAATACAAGGTGATATTTATAGACAATAACATCCAGAATGCGGACCATTAAAGTACTTTATGGTTTTGATTTTGACACGATGAACACGTGCAATATTATTGTCCATATGAAATGTTGCACTCCTAGCACTAGTTATACATTTAAGGACTCACCACCATGATTTTCTCATCAAGTCTGCATGACATAGAATGCTGGAGAATTTACATCATAAGGATTTGATGATTATTGCATGTGTATAGAGATTAATGTAGAGTTACCTATACCCCATGTATATATAATGGTCTCGTAGTGTAACATCCTGAATTTTCGTTATATTATTTTATGAATTATAAACCTTGGGGGTTAAGTTTGTAATTGTTTAAAAGTGTTGTTGAAATAGATTTTCATGTTAAGGGTTTGTTGTGCAATTCTCTGAAAGTTGGAGGTTTGTTTGGTAATATGATTAATGACTCATGTTATCTAAGGAGGAGGTGGCAATCCTCTAGAGACTTAAGGCTAATTGAGAGAGTAAGAGTGTGTGTGTTGTGTGTCTTTCGATTTTTGAGAGAAAGAAAGTCGAGAGAGATAGAGAAATCGAGAAAAGAGAAATAAGAAAAGAGTTGCTGGGAATTCTACAATCTGGTGTTAGTTTGAAGAATCATAAAGGTAATTATCTCATTTAATTCTTCATCTTCTAGTTAAAAAGTTTTATATGGAAATTTTAGTTGGGTTTTGAGTAAAACTTGATGTTATGAGAATATGAGTTTTTGAGTATGTTAAGATAAGTGTATTAAACATATCTGCAAATTGGTATAAACAAACATAGATTAAAAGTACAAAAATCTGGGTTTAGAATGAACTTAGTGGACTGAGACTTGGATGAATATCATCGAAGTCGCAACCTTGAGTTGCGACATTCATAGTTGTCGCAGTGGGCAGCTGCGACTTGGTAGTGGAGTCGCAATAGACCGTTGCGACTTGGAGTTGGATTCGCAACCGTTGATTGCGACTTGGCACTGTAGTCGCAACCGTGGACTGCGACTTGAGGTGGAATCGCAATGGTAAGTTGCGACTTAGGGTGAAATCGCAATGGCGAGTTGCGATTTGAGGATGAAATCGCAACCGTTGACTGCGATTTGGATTTGGGATCGCAATAGAGGACTGCGACTTCAGTTGGTTGCGATTTGGAAGTGAAATCGCAATAGGTGATTGCGACTTCAGTTCATTGCGACTCGAGATGTGATTTTAGAAATTAAGAATTTTCAGTTATAGAGGGTTCTGTTTTGATAATTAATATCAGTATGTGTAATTGAATAATACAGTAAGCTGTGGTAGTGAAGAAAGGAGCCCTTACGTGCTAAAAAGGATTAAAAAGAGTAATAACGCATCAGGTGAGTTTATTCAACTCTCTTTAAAATTCAGTAATTAATCTTGAATTAGATGCTTTATATATATGCATGAATATGTTTTATGTGGATTGGATTAAATTAGAGATAAGCCAAGAGGGCGATTAAAAGTTGTGTTATGTGGATTTCCATGCTAAAACTTCTAAGATGAGTTATCTATGAAGTTGATGAACTAGTATTTATTATTAATCTTGCATGCTAAGTTTGATTATCTACTACATGAAATTACTATGTGGTTATGAACTCTAAATATGATTTGAAGCTTTATTGAGATAAACTATAAAGATCCATCCATGAGTTCAAAGATATAGATTAACAACTGATATATATTAACTCTCGTGTTAAATTACTATGAGGGGATAGTTAAGAAGTTGATGAACATGAATTATTCATATTCCTTATAATGAGCAGGATTATCTGTTATATGCAATATGTTAGATGATTATGAATTCTAAATGTGATTGAGAAGCCAAATTGAGATATATATTATAAAGGCCTATCTATGAGTTCGAAAATATAAATAACTATTGAGATGGTGATCATCATATCAGATTTCAGAGAAGGGGTAATAAAGAGATTGAGATGTGGAGTAATAATATTCTTTATTTTATATATAGAATATGTTCAGAGAAATGATACATTCTATGCTGAACGCATATAGTAGTATCGATTGTATTATATTATGTGATTATGTGCTTTTACTAAAATAGGCATCCGGTCACCGAGGGCACTTGGGTACGGTATAATGGGAACCGATTACTCGCCATAGACCAAAGGGGTGTAATTTTAGTAATTGGGTGAACCTCGAACCATCGTGAGTCCCGATTGAGTATCGCGATATTATAATCCCATTGGGACCATTGATGCAGAGGTGGAATGTGGAATAGGCAGATTTTGATTTGTAATTCCCATTTCGATTTATGGAAGATCAGAGATTTCCATTGTTTTGGGAAGATCGGAGATTTCCCCGTGATGAGAGGAAGATTTGAGATATGCATAAAGTAATTTGTAATCTCTACTTCCTGATTAAGAAATAGGCAGGTTTTGACTTGTAATTTCTTGGGTGTGATTATTGATTGTGAATCTGGAATGATTCAGAGTTAACTATTATGTTGTTGTTGCGATTAAATGAGTTAGTCGTAGGAAATTGGGAGTGGGGTAGATTCCCCGATTTGAAAAGGAGTTGTCGTACGGTAAGATGGGTGAG
Source organism: Saussurea involucrata (assembly GCA_033807775.1). Lineage (NCBI taxonomy): Eukaryota > Viridiplantae > Streptophyta > Magnoliopsida > Asterales > Asteraceae > Saussurea > Saussurea involucrata. Next base: position 86,177,946 of record CM066313.1, read on the forward strand.
AACAGGTTTGAGTTATCTGTTCATGTTTTAATTATTAAATTTTATTTTGAATTGAGTATCCTCACTAGGCGAAAGCCTAATGTTTCAAGTTGAATCTTCTTACCAGGTACAAGTTCCGGGAAGTAGCGAGAATGAGAGAAGAGAACTTTTGGAAAGATTCAGACTTAGAGATACCGGAGGATCTAGATATTCTTTGATGCTTTTGGGACGGTTGTTTAGATAACTGGATTAATCTGATTGTTATGTTATGATTAGATTAATAAGTTATTTAATTAATGACGTTTGTATATAGAAACCTTACATTTGATCATCAGGTTATATAAGTTTGAAAGTTTTTGATCATAACTTATGGAAATTTTAAGGTTTAAATTGACCCTGTTTTTAGGGTGTTTCACGTAGAATGATAAAAGTTGTCATCAAAAGAGTATAGATGGTAGCTAGGGCATTGGTTATGCACACCAGTTTATCCAAATCTACATGGGGTTATGCAATATTACATGCAACTTTACTTATTCGTTTTTAGACCCACAACCAACCAACCAACCTTATGCGTACCAGTTGGTAACTGGATATAAGCCTGATGTTTAACATTTACGTATGTTTGGTTGTGTAGTATATGTGCCAATTGCGCCCCCACAGCGCACCAAAATGGGTCCTTAAAAACAATTAAGTATATATGTTGGATATGAATCTCCAACAATTATCCGCTATTTAGAACCTTTGACGGGTGATCCTAATATCGCATGATTTCTGGATAGTCACTTTGATGACAGTCTTCCTGTCGTTAGGGGGAGATAGGAAAAAGTATTTTCCAAGGGAACGACAGGAACTGTCATGGAATGTTCCCACTTTAGTCCCCAAAAACATCACAATGTAAAGTTGAAGTCAAACGAATCAGACTCGATACCTGATATGTTTAATATTATCTAGAGTGACAAGATCACATATACGAGCTGCAAACATACTCGCAAGGTCAAAAGTCCCCAAACAAGGGCACAACGTCGCTGAAAGTACGTTGCAATCACACATGGTGGAGGTGTGGTTGAGGTCGTAGCTCCCAAAAGGAAATGGGGGAAGCTACTTGGTTTGATAGGTACTCATCTAAAGGAAGAGAAGAGTAAGGCACAACCATATATCATCAATACATGATATTATCTCTGATTAAATCTATGTCTATGAATCATTACTGGAGGACGCTCCGAAGTTAATATTGATTCCAGAGATCAAAGAAATCTCAAATGAATATGAGTCGATGGACAGATCATAAATACTAAATGATGATATATTTGCATATATCGTTGCTTATGAGATAATAGAGCACGATGTCAGCGAACCATGATCGGTTGAAGAATGTCACAAAGAGCAAATTGGCCTAAATAAAAAGAAGCAATCCAGGATAATTATTTAACAAATGAACAGGTATTTGGTTCGGTAGTGCTAACCGACCAAGTGTAAAGCCTGTAGGACATAGATAAATCATTTGTCAGGGAAGCGTAATGAGAATAATTAAGTCATAATATATAAGGCTCTCCTTTAGCGCAAGGTTTCTCACAACGCACTGGATTGACCACAATAAGACTTACTCTCTTGTGATGGAGAACGCTCTGCTAGTTAATTAGCCAAGTAGTTTCCGAAGGACTGAAAATTGCAGCTCAATGATGTAGTTACTACATATCTCTATGGGGATCTAAATTCAGAGATATAAAAATGCTAGATGGCATTATACCAATATCAAGTAACTTTAAACCATGAAATGCGCATTATACCTAATATGGACAAAGCGCATCCGATTAGCACTCCCATGATCGGTCAAAGTGTTGGATATAAGGAAAGATCCATTTCGTCTAAAGGATGAGGACGAAAAGGTGTTAGGAGCTGGAATTCCATACCTAAGTACAATAGGCGCATTATTGTACTCAACATAATACACTTGACCGTATATTGTACTTCTCACTGAACTTGTCAGCTAGATTTAGCTCAACGCTTACGCAACGTCATTGGAATGATTTCAAATTAATCTTTTGGCACCATTGACGTGGGCTTATAATTTCCCTACGGAGATAAATGGATTGATAATGAAACTTCAATACCTACTTAGATTGTGAGCGGCAAAAGTACTGGCTCTTATAGAAAAACACCAAACAATGCATTGGTATATATTTGCTGATATTAGGTATATGTTTGACCGATATAAAGGTTGTTCCCAAACTGGATAAGGAATTATCATATGGAACATGCCGATTGCTTGGAAGTAAACTAAGCAAACCCTTAATAGCTATCTTCTTATATTATCAACAATCTTATTCTCCATGAGACTATTCAAGAGTATATATGGTTAAGGACTATCATTACACATATAAGAGGAGCTGGTAATTTTGAGTTTAACCATTATACAACTTGCATGTATGGAAACAATGCATCATGTATCGAAGAAATGAAAGTAAGATATATCAAGGGTTATAACACAAAACATATTTTGCTTAAGTTTTTATATAATCAATTCTCCTCAAGATTCAAGTGAACTGAATAAAATGTAAGGAAAATGTGACATGTTTGTTTACCAAATCAATACGTAAAACCATAGTTGGAAAACATGTAGAAAGTATTGAAATGGAAATGTTTTAAACCTCCTTTGATTAATGCACGAATCAGGGGGAGTCTACTATATATGTAATATTGGTATGTTGTGCTCTTTCCTTCAACCAAAGTTTTAGTGAGGCAACATTTCTTAGTGCAAGGTTTTAATGAGGCAACATTTTATACATCATCTTGATTTCTATACCTCTTGATTGATGCACAAGAAAAATGGAGAGCCTTATATATTAAGATTAATTACAAGTCACTTTGGAATTCGGAACCGTCAAACTGCGTTTGGTGTGGGAATAGGATCAGATGGAATTCGACAAAAGAGAAAAAATTGTTTGATTTTGGATGGATTTTTATTTTATTTTAATAAAAAAAATTAAATAGAGTAAATATGGAATAAAGTATAATTTTTTTAAATTTGGAAAATTGTCTAAAAGTAATTATTATAAAGAGAAATAATTTTTTATTATATTTTTATAGATAATAAATGCTTATATTAAAAAAAATTCTAATAAATTATTTAGAAAAATTTAAAATAAAGAATCAAAGTTTAAAATATCATAAAACTGTACTTAACTCTACCACTTTCTCTATTTTATAGATTACATGGTTAGCCATATTATTAAAATATTTAATAAAATAATATTTTATTATCCTAAATGTTTTATTTTAATGTTTTTTATTGGTGAAATATTATTAAAAAAATCTCTATGGTAATTATTTTTGGAGAGAGTTTTCCAAATATGGAGAATATGTTGGATAATAATATTAATAATAATATAATAATAAATTACTTATCTCTTCTACTTTGTCTGTTTTGTAGAAGATGATGGATGAAAAATTGTACAAAATCTTTATTAAATGCTTTAAATATTAATGAAAGAGAAATAATATTTTATTATATGCATAATATATTTCAATAATATAACTAGTTTGGTAATCTTCAACATAGATAATTTGTTAGAATTGAATGCAATCTTTTTGAGCTTTGATTTTCCATTATAGGAAAATCTATTGGAGATGGTCTAAGACATATTTCCTTTCTAAACAGTTATCTAAATAACATTTTAATAATTTTTATATTCTTACGGAATTTTCATTCGATATTATTTTTATATTTAATAAATTGTTTTTTTTGTTGTTTGGTGGGACATAATCAAGCATATACGTAGTCTTTTTTAAAAGTTACTTTGAATAATATTTCAATAAGTTTAAAGATGTTTTTTTCATGTGGGGAAAAAAAGTTGATTATCGACAATCTTAATTAGTCTTATGAGTCTAGGATTTTATGGGATGCGGGCTGGCAGAATCGGTGAGGGTATAGCTAATAGCCGCATGGGTGAATACTGGATATTAAGCACAGAACATGGGATTCCAATTTCCCACACCTGCCAAACAAAATTATCTACACCACCCTAAACATTAAAACATACATAACTACCCCCTACACTTTATAATATACATAATTAACCCCCTAAGCTTTATAACATACTCTATATATGTATATACACTTCCTTTTTGGACTAAGAAATAAATTTATCAACTTGTCTGAATTAGTTGAGCACATTTACATAATATTATTTTAATAGGGATAAATTTGCTCAGGTTATTTTTTAAGCAGATAAACAACACAAATGATTAATAAAAGAATTAAAGCATGTAATTAATTATTATTTAATCGGTATTTTTTTTTCGATGTCCATGATTGTATTTGAATTTTAGGTTTGAAATTATTTTCTTTTGAATGAAAACTTGAAAATTGTCAAAATAAACATGCTTTCAAGATGATGTGTTATAGCTTATTGAAAACATATAATAAATCGTTTATATGTGCTTAATTAATTTTAAATGGAATTCAAAATAAGTAAAATTATTATACAATAGCTATTTTGAAAGCATAGTAAGATTTGGGAGTCTTGAGTGCACCACTTAGATAAAAATCAAAATGCATGTGTATTTTGTAATTTGTAACCAAAATTTAAACAATAGTCCAAGAATTGGTATAAAAAAAGGTCCAAAATTGATGGCATAATTTCCATGTATTATTTGGTGCTTGCAGACGTGGATGTTATGGGTCTCGTATGTAAACTTCGACTAACAAATCAATTCTTCAAATTTTGTATTATCTTTATATCTATTAGTTTTCTAAACTCCATTAAGATACAACATGAATCGGTTTATGATATGTGTTTAAGTTCTTATGTCTTTCATTATTGTTATCATATGATTAAGTATATCTCATATGAATATAACAGTTCTGAGTGGATTAAGTCAAGTTATAACTAAGAAAGGAAGGAAGCTAGAAGCACTTCTCATACTCGGACGATTTGTGTTTCTCATTTTATTCATTTTCCCGATTCTGTTGATGGGATTAATTTGAATTCGTTTCTTTTTTTATAATGAAACTGTAAAAAGAATATTCTTAGATTCATTTGATTGTATTCTTGTATTGGTAAGGCATAACTGGAATAAACCAATATGTTGAACAACTACTCAAGGGAGATGGTAAGAGGGGCTATGGGGCCATGCCCCTGTTTTAATAGCCGTGTATGTGTATGTGAATATGTGATCCACAAACTCCAACTCCAACTACCTTTTCACTTTCAATTTTCCACCCATTAAATTAACATAGCAAGACTTGATGCTTATTAATTAATTAAATAAAACAATAGAATGAAGGGAAATTAATTAAAATACCCAAAGTCAAACATTGAGTTACTAAAATACCATAAAAATTTTCCATTTTGCAAAAATGCCCTAAATACCCGCGATGGATCCCGCGATCGCGGACTAGGGCTGACGTGGCACGTATTTTGGCCACAAATGCCCCGCGAAGCCCCTCAACTTTGGCCGCGGTGCACTTTTGGTCCCTGCCCGCGATCGCAGCCCGCGATAGACCAAAATTTACAGTTTTGGTCCCTGAAAATTTACACTTTTGGTCCTGAAAATTTACACTTTCATTGATAAATAAATGTCTGATATGTTGGTTGTTTCATTGATAAATAGATGTAAAATGCAAGCCATAATCCACACACCGATTTCATTGTTGCAATATTTCTTTCTGCAATGTTTTGTGTTTGAGATACTACTGGAAAAATGAGTTCATCTGTTGCAAAAGCTAAGCTATATTTCTGTTTTGATGGTGAATGGGTGCAAGATAACAATGAGTGGAATTTTGCTTATAAATCTAAGCATGGTGTAAAAGTGTCAGTAAACTACACTTATCAGAAGTTTGTTGCATACGCCATGCAAAAATGTGGAATCAACTCTTCTGATGTTTGCAAGTTAGTGTTTAAAAATGGCGATGGGTCATTTGTGGATTTATCCAACGATGGGGATATCTCTACTTTTCTGCACCTTGCAGTCGATTCAGAAAGACCCCCATTACTCTTTGTGTATCCCGGCGTATCTGACGGTGACGACGACGGTGATGACGACGGTGACGACGACGAAGACCTCCAAATAGAGCAGCCTGATTCTCAACAACAACAACCACCACAACCACACGAAGGGCGTACTGTTGGAGTTGCTGATGACGAAACCCACGTTTTCAGAACGGGTAATTCTGAAATAGACAGATCAGACACCGATAATGATGATCACGAAGAATATACCCCTAGTAGAAAATCATGTAGTCAGATAAATGACTTTTTTGATATGCCCCCTATTCTTCCAGACTCCCATACCCAAACACAAACCTACGAACCTACACCTTATATTCGCAGTGAAAGGTTAAAAGCAGGTTAGATATTCGATTCGAATGATCTCTTGGCAAGTCAGATCGGACTCAAGTTCTTGGAAGAGGGTTTCCAAAGTCACATGCGGTCATCTGACAAAAGCAGATACGTAGTTGAATGTGCTAGAGAAAACAGTGAGTGGAAGTTGTACGCGATTCACACGGGTCCCAAAGGAGGGGCGATAATGATTAGAAAGGTGCACGACATACACACTTGTACGAGGACGCAACTTAATCCCCACCACAAACAAGCCAGCAAAAAGACTTTGGGTGCGATCCTGAAAAACAAATTTCTTGATGTTAGCAGGTCATTGCGTCCAAAGGACATCGTCCACGACGTTCACCGGCAGTTCGGCGTCACGATTGATTACCACCAAGCGTGGCGTGCGCGATGCCATGCACTGTTTATGGTGAGAGGCACGTTCGAGGAGTCGTATGAACGACTCCCGACATATTTATATAATTTGCAGCTGTAGAACCCTGGTACTGTCACGCAGCTACGGACCGATTCACGTGGACGGTTTGAGATGTGCTTCGTGGCCCTTGGACCCGCGGTACGTATTTTAACACGTCATATGTTTACACATTATAAACTATAACATTTACACATTATAAACTATAACATTTTAACCTATGTTTTTGCAGATCCGCACATTTCTGGCAAATCTACGTCGTGTCCTGATAATAGACGCAGCCCATTTAAAGGGCCGTTACTTGGGTATGATGTTCCTGGCGGTTGCCATGGACGGGGATAACTCTATCGTTCCAGTAGCTTTCAGCGTAGGCAAGTCTGAAACCGAGGACGAGTGGACTTGGTTTATGTCCATGTTGAGACAAGCTATCGGAGACCCGCAAGGGTTGGTGTTTATGTCTGACATGGCTCCTTCCATAAGCGCCGCAATCTCTGCCATGTACCCAAACGCCCCTCACGCCATATGTTGTCGACATTTGGAGATGAACGCCAAATCCAAGGACAAACGTATTACCACCTACAAGGATGTCTATTGGGCGGCATGCAGAGCATATACGGATCGGGAGTTTAACAAGTACATGAATATGCTACGATACAGTGCCAAGGAAGCAGCCAAAGTCTTTGACCATGCTGGACCGGAGAGGTGGTCCGTGGCCCATTTTCCTGGACAACGGTATGACATTCTGACCTCGAATAGTGCAGAGTCTGTGAATGCACTCTCCCGTTTTGCGCGTAGATGTCCGATTGTTAATCTTATGGACTACTTTCGGGCCTTTCAACAAGAGTGGTACCAAATTCGACGCCTAAAAGGAGCTGAGATGCAAAATGCACTCACACCAACGGCGGAGAATATCGTTCAGTACAGGGAGCGTCGTGCGGCGACATGGCCGGTAAGAGCAATCGGGTATGGGAAGTACGAGGTGCATGATGACTATATTCACGCGATTGTGAATATGGAAGACCACCTTTGTTCGTGTCGCGAATGGGATAAATCTGGGTTTCCGTGCGGCCATGCCATCGCTGCAGCAAGATATATGAGTCGTACAGATTGCAGCGACTTGGCTGTACCTTTCTTCACGTCCGAATATTACCGGAAAACATACGTGGAGGTAATAAACCCAGCTGGACCCCCTGCAGCATGGGCGTATCCACCCGACCCGCTTCCACCATGCTATCCACCTTTAATGGATAAGAACAGGGCCGGGAGACCGAGAAAGAACGACCGACGTCCATCACGTGGTGAAAGTTCGATACAACGAAGATGTACTCGGTGCCAATGCGTAGGACACACTCGTGGAGAGTGTCCAAATCCCGCCCCTTCAACCGTGCTAAGGAGACATTCTGTCAGTCACACCCCGGGCCCGTCACAGCTTGAACCATATGGAACACACATATGATACTGTTGATCTAAACACTGATTTGTAAATGATATATATACACACATACATATGCTTCTAAATGAACATTGATAACACATCTACTTTGTAAATGATATATATATATATATATATATATATATATTCGTATTATATATTTACACACATACATATGCTTCTAAATGAACATTGATAACACAGCTAGTTTGTAAATGATATATATATTCATATTATATATATACACACATACATATGCTTCTAAATGAACATTGATAACACAGCTAGTTTGTAAATGATAAATATATTCATATTAGATATATACACACATACATATGCTTTTAAATAAACATTGATAACACAACTAGTTTGTATTCCATCCAACATGCTCTTCATCTTCAATCTTTCTGACCCTTCTTCAACGGCTTCTGCTTTTGCAACCACGTATGGCCATTGTGTACCACAACCCGCACACACTTTAGCAAATGAGTTGAGGGTTGTCATATATTCTACAAGAGGAGTAGGCCCGCGTGGATAGAGTACGGCTACCAAAATCTAGCATCATTAACAAACAAAACCCCATGTTTGTTTATCCGAATGAGGTAACCTCTGACTTGACCTTGCATGATGTATCCAACCTAACCGTGGTTCAGCGGCTTAAAAACTACTTTTCAGAGAAATTAACAACAACAAAAAATACAAAACAACAACACAATAAAAAAAATACAAACAACAACACAGTAAAAAAAATACAAAACAAAAAAAATACAACCACCACCTACTTAAAAATTGATTTAGTTTCATCAATCCAAGTTTGCTTCTCGTTTACCTTCGCTTGAATAATTGCAAAGTCTTGCATAATATGGTGAATTGCTTCTTGTTCTCGACGAACACGAGCCTCCCGAGCTTTTATATCCCCTTTCATCTTTTTGATCTCCCTGTCTTCCTCTTCGATCTTTCTCAAATGGACTACCTTCCTGTCCATTATTTTTTTCACTCTTCTGTTAGTTCATCTATCTCCTTTTCTTTTTTTGCTATGGCGACCTCGATTTTAGGTGGCATTTTTTCAGGAGTAGACTTAGGGTTTGATGACGATGCCATTTGTGGATGAAATGAGATAAGAGAAATCAAGAGAGAAAGCAATTCAAAGAAAGAAAGCAAGAGAGAAATCAAGAAAGAAAGCAAGAACAAGTGTGAATTGTGAATTACATATTACTGATATTTATGGATGAAATCTCAAACATGCAAATGAATTTCAACCACAAATCGGTCTTCAAAGTACAATAATTGTGGAAAAAAACAGTAAAAGCATGCAAGATTCGTCTAAGTACAGGGACCAAAAGTGTAAATTTTCAGGGACCAAAAGTGTAAATGTTGGCCCATCGCGGGCCATCGCGGGCTGCGATCGCGGGCAGGGACCAAAAGTGCACCGCGGCCAAAGTTGAGGGGCTTTGCAGGGCATTTGTACCCAAAGTACGTGCCACGTCAGCTGGATCCCGCGATCGCAGTATCCATCGCGGGTATTTAAGGTATTTTTGCAAAATGGGAAAAATTTGGGTATTTCGGTAACAGTTGGTCAAACTTGGGGTATTTTAATTAATTTCCCTAGAATGAATTCATATAATATATGAACTAATGTAATAAATAAAATAAACAAATATATTTTTGTTATGTTATTTAATATAATCTTGTTTTATTCACATGTTGTATTAGGTATATTAATAAGAAAATTTAGTGAAAAAATTCTATCTCGTTAATAATTGAATCTTATTTTTAAATCACATAATACCATACTTGATCATACTTAATTTCGAGTTTTAGAATTATATGATATTTCAATATAAAAAAATTAAAGTATTTAAGTAAACTACTTAATTTTCTGTTGTTCGTGTAACAATGTGTAACACTTAATTCTTCAAAAATGAAATGATGATTTATTGAACTATTCATATTTTTTATTATTTTATGTTTAACACATATATAGATCAACGTAAAATTTACTCTAATATTTTATTATGGGCTTTTAAAAAGCATGCAAATTTTTCTCAAGATCCTATATATATATATAGTGTTTCGATAACTCATAACCCCTATAGAAAAGTTCAAAAGGAAAGCAAGTTGGTTTGGCCCCTTGGATTCCGACTCCATGCAATTATTTATGTTTCATGCCTTTTGTCAACTATTAATACTAATATCTTAGGGCTTGTTTGTTTTCCAAGTTTCAGCTCTTATTTGAGTCTTTTCCCTTAATCGGTTAGACAATCCACAATTAAGTGTGTTTGTTTATTTTCAATATTAAGAGGATATTATATATCTCTACCTAGCATCTAAATCAAAAAGTGAAAGGATAACCTCTAAGAGGGTGTTTGGGATTGCGTTTTGAGGGTGCTTATCTCCTTATCGCGTCTTGTCACCGGAGAAATCACGAGGTGAGTGTTTGGATAAACTCCTTATCGCGTTTTGTCACCGGAGTTTTTGGTTGAAACGCGATTTTTTGAGAAGTAGGTGGAGACCTACTTTTCCAAAACGCGATTTTGAAACGTGATTTGAAACATGATTTTCAGACGTGATTTCTCCGACGCAATCCCAAACACCGCCTAAATCGGTTAGAGGTACGCGCATCCTGATATCATTTCCTCTTCAAATCGACTCCCTCATCTGCATCGAACTCCCTCCTCTCCATTGACTCCATCAAGGTTCTTCAAATCGATCAGGTACTCCCTTTCATCCCTGTTTCTTCAATTTTAGGGTTCTTGATCGATTAGGTTCTTCAAATCCACGGCTGGAGCTGTTGCTTTCATCCCTCTTGTTGCTTGTCTACCCAGACCACTCGAGTTTGCTGTGATACTCAATGATGTTTGGTTTCTCTGATCAGAACAGTATCAGAAGCTTAAGCTTACCAGTTTGGTTTGTTGTGTATTCCATTTTCCTGCTTGTTGCTTGTCCACCCAGACCCACCACACATATGTGTCTGTTAATTTTTTGATCAAAAGCTTAATTTTACCAAGAAATTTGAAGCCACTTACCTGAACATTAGCTTTTGATACTAGCCTGTATTAGATGGTCATTCCACTTCCAGAATCGAGTGGAATATCTTGTTGTGAAGTCTACTTGACTATACCACTGCAACAAAAAGTTATTAAATTGAAATAAATTTCATCAACACTACCCTCCTACAACTATTTTAATCTTTTGATGGAATGGAGACTATTGAGTTGTTGCAGCAATAGTTGAAAGAGGCTTAGGGCCGTTTACAGAACGCCTACCCGGGTAAGTGCTTATCAAGTCACATTAGCTTACCGGATGAATTTGGCAAGGACCAAGAATCTTACCCGGTAAGAGTGGAAGCAAGGACCGAGAGATGAAAGCAAGGGAAGTCTTACCCGGTAGGTAAGTGAGTGCGGCGACTCTTACCACGATTAGCGCTTACCGGCTAAATTGTTGCATACGATGCCATTTTGGTGGACTACAATCTTACCCGGAAAGTAAGTGATAGTGTTGAACTTTATCGGTAATCACTTACCCAGGTAAGTGATTAGCTAAACGGCCCCTTAGTTTTAATTTAATTACAAAGTATTTTAATAGTAGAGTTCCATCCCTATGTAATCTGTTTCACATGAACCATTTTAATAGTAGAGTTCCTATTAAGCCATACATTATGCTTGCTGCTGTTGTACATACACAAGATTATTAAGTTGGTTTTAGTTCAAAATTTTGTTAGTATGGTTTTTATTAACAAAGTATTTTAATAGTTATTTTTTGCATATTCCTTTGGTATAAAAGATCCCCATTTCCATGCCTAAAAGTCCCCATGAATCTGTATATAAGTATGATCTTTTTCACTCACCACTTGAGATAGAACCTGATATAGATATTTATTATGCTCTCTTAAGTATGCAAATAGAGCTCGACAACACATAATCATGTGTTTGTGCTTTCTTATTTGTTTAAGGGAATAATATTTTTCTGCACACACACACACATACACACACACACACACATATATATATATATATATATAGAGGGGTGGGTTCAAATGAAAACTCAAATTCAATTGTAAACGTGAGGACAAACCACAACCGTTGATTAATAATCTGGTGAAGAGATCAATGGCAAAAAAACACGGTGGCAATTTTGTAAATAAGTTGAAAACTCTGTTCATGACTTAGTGAATATTTAGCGCACAGGGGTAAAATTGAAAAGATTAGAATCAGCGCCTATTTTTGTTGAATTTTTATTTTCTTTTTTAATTAAAAAAAATTTACCCCCTTAAATTTTAAAATAAATTATCTCAAAAATTACTAACATTTTAATCAAACAAATTACATCAAAAAAAACGAGAATTTGGTGATCTTCAATATGACATCCATCATGATATAGTTTTTTTCGATTTAACCGTTTTTTACGTGAAATCGTGTATATGTGTTATATTCAGACTGAATATAACACATATTCAGACTGAATATAACACATATTCAGTCTGAATATAACACATATTCATCACTCATGTCTTCTTTTGTTCACATCTATTGCTGCATTCTTTCACATTGCATATACATGTCACGCATGCATACTAAGGCCATTCTCCCTTAACCATCTATGTTGTTCATCGAATATTGTTGCTGTTATTATCCATCTTTGGTTTTCTTGGTGACATACATATCAATACATCGCATGAATTTTTTTGATTTGGTTATTGTTCAACTACCGCTAGCCTCATATTTTTCAGCTACATCTCGGTTTGAAGAACTTGATCATCACGTGATATCATATTCCACATATTAGGTTTTACCACACAATTATTGGTCGTGTTTATCGCATCGTTTTATGTGTTATATTCAGTCTGAATATGTGTTATATTCCGACTGAATAATTCCATATATTCAGACTGAATATAACACATATACACGATTTCACGTAAAAACGGTTAAATCGAAAAAAAAACTATATCATGATGGATGTCATATCGAAGAGCACGAAATTCTCGTTTTTTTTGATGTAATTTGTTTGATTAAAATGTTAGTAATTTTTTAGATAATTTATTTTAAAATTTAAGGGGTAAAATTTTTTTAATTAAAAAAGAAAATAAAAATTCAAGGCGCTGATTCTAATTTGACGAAAATACCCCTAAAGCTGAATTTTAGGAATGACTTAAATATGGCTGCGATCAATGGACGAGATTTGTCCTCATATTTACAATTGAATTTGAGTTTTCATTTGAACTTTTCTATATATATATATATATTATGCTTTCTGACCTAAATGATTCCAATCTAAAGTGCAGGTCCAAAAAGAGTACCAAATGAAGGTCACCTATTATATGAATATTCTATTTATTGCTTTCTTTATTTCTCTATGAGCTTGTTTTATGTGAATTTCTCCTTCAAATGTTACACCAATGAGCAAGGAGACGGTGACAACGATGAGGCTGAAGAGAAAATATATATGACTACTTTAAGAGAAGAAATTACGACACGATTAATGCAAAATGGAGATTGATTTTAGTTGTTATGAGACTTTGTTCATGTTTAGTATTTTATTTGAATCAATTGGCGTATTTAAGTTGAATATTTGAATGTGTAAAAAATGGATGGTAGTATAATTAGATTAAAATGAATAGATGTTTTTATAAATTCAACAGTATAACATTCTAAAAGATAAAATATATAATTATACATATTCAGACGTTTGTCAGCAGACAAAAACAAACAGTCTAACTGATTTAGATTTAAGACTTCAGCACCAACTCTTAAAAATCAGAAGTGAAATCAGAATTCAGACTTCAGCACCTCTTTAAAAACAAACGCCACCTTACTAATGTTACCTTAAAGTTTATAAAACAAAAAACCAATATAAAACCATTTCTGAATAGAGATGACCAAACTGGCCCGCTCCCGACCCGCTTCGAAGCCCAGCCCGCATGAAGCCCGGCCCAGCTCGCCCGCCTAAGGCTCGGTCCTAGCCCGTTGAGCCCAACCATGTCGTATATTTGGACGATTCGTCGGCCCGACCCAAACCCGGTCTAAGGCTCGGTCCAAAAGCCCGGATCTGTCCAGGCCCGCTTTTTAAAAAAAAACTAGTCGTTAAAAACGGTAATATAGCCGTTTGGAAGCATCTGTGATCGTTTTATTTGTATTTTTATGGTTCCTAAACACTATAAATAAGATCCTTGGTGTACGAGGTTAGATACCGTGTACCAAAACGCAAAAACGCAATGATCACTCACAATTATCGATTTCTCGCTATCTCGTGTTCGTTTTTCGCAACTTCTCAATCTCTCAATGCTTCCATCTTTCGCTCAAAATGACCGTTTGGAATTACTTGAAATTTATAAAGTCCGACATGGGGGAGGAAGTCAGTCACAAGCTATAATAACATTTATAAATTCAATGTATTTTTTTAAAATGTAATTATTTATAATTCAATGTACTTTTTTTAAATGTATTGTTCAATCGAAACTATTGAGCGACCTAATTACGCATTTTTAAGCATATTTGAATAACATTTATAAATTAAAAAGAGTTTTTTCTTGAAGACCCGGATTACAAAAGCCTAAACAAGTTGGGTTCTAGATGCTCAAGCATGGCCCGAGCCCAAAAAAGTCCGGGCTTTGGAATAGTGTTTGGAGTGAGGCCCAGCTCAGCCCGGCCCGACCCGGTATTTTGTCTAGGGGTGTCTGCAGTCCGGTTTGGGCAACCTCTCAAACCATAAACCACACCGCAAGTGGTGATTTTAAATTTTCAAGTCGAGCGCTTTGACATCAAGTGCGTATACCGGTCAAACCGGACCGCAGTTTAGGCTGTTTGGTCCGACCAATTTAGGCAGTTTAAGTCTTTTATGGGATTTAAAGTTTAAACTTAAAAAATATATATAATTTTGAAGTCGTGACTTGTGAAGACGTGAACGAGAACAACGAACAGTGAAGTCGATCGATGTTAGTGATAGTAATTTGAGGCTTCCAATTGCCAAAATAGATTTATGTTTGGGCTATAGGATTTAAGACAAAGTTGAGCCTTAGTTTTAAGTTGGACTAGAGTTTTATACAAAAGTATATGCATATAATATATGTATATATGTACATTGGTTTGTAAGGGGTGCAACAAATACATGTTTGTATTGGATTTTTATCATATATATATATATATATATATAGAGAGAGAGAGAGAGAGAGTCTTTCAAATGTAAACATTCTTTTTTATGTAAACAATGAAACCAAGGGTATTTTGGTCTTTTTCTCCAAATTCATAATTTTAGAAATATCCATAATTTTAGCAACTAACAAACTTCCTTAATTTTCTCAATTATCTCTCTCTCTCTCTCTCTCTCTCTCTCTCTCGGGCGACCTCCTCCTACTCCGCCTATCTCTAATCCGGCGACTTGCTCCCACTCCGGCGACCTCCCCCAAAATTCCGGCGAATTTCATAATTTTTTCGAGTTTCATAACAGTTTTTTTCATAAACAATTTTTTCATAAGTTCGAGTTTGTAAGTTTCATTAACCATTTTTTCGAAATTTTCACGTTTCATGGGAGAAAAAACAATATGAAACCGGCGAGTTTCATAATTTTTCACGTTTCATAGGAGACGTTTCACGTTTCATAGGAGACGTTCTGGACAGCTTCTCTGGCGAAGGTTGTTGTGATGGTCACAGCCGCGGTGGCAGTAATGGTGGTGGGTGGTGGTTATGATGATATCGGATGGTGGTGGCGCATCCACGGTGGTGGTGACAATCTGTCGTGGTGAGCCGTGATGATCTCTCTCTGCTTTATATTCACCGGATAACTTCTTCCACATGAAACCATTGTGTAGAGATTGTTTTTGACTCTTCACCGGTGGTTTGGAATCATGGTGGCCGGAATTTTGAAACTCCCTCTATATAGATGGGTGGCCGGAATTTCAACTTCTCCGGCGAAGGTGGTTGTGATGGTCACAGCCGCAGTGGCAGTAATGGTGGTGGGCGATGGTTGTTTTTGACTCTTCACCGGTGGTTTGGAATCATGGTGTCCGGAATTTTGTGAGAGAGAGAGGGGGGATGGTGGCCGGAATTTTATGAGAGATAGAGAGGGGGATGGTGGCCGGATTTTGTGAGAGAGAAAGGGGGATGGTGGCCGGATTTTGTGAGAGAGAGAGAGATAAAGATTGATTCAAATCAATTAATATATTCCAAAATTAATAGATTTCAAAATTAAATACCTAAAACACTATTCCCAAAATACCCTTTCCTTATTTTTTAAATTCAAAAATCCTTCAACCGTTGATCAAAAAAACGAATGGCTTAGATTGGTTTACATTGTTTACATAAAAAAGAATGTTTACATTTGAAACTCCATATATATATATATATATATATATATATTTGGCGGTCGTTTGGTCCAAACCATAAAAAAAACATCAAAATAACAGACCGGACCAGACTGCCCGATTTGACAATACCAGAGAGCCAGACAACTCAAACTGCCAAAAATAGTCCAGTTTGACTTAGTTCGATCGGTAACGGTTCAATTGTTTTTTTATACCCCTAATTTTGACCATGTCTACTTCTGAGTATTAAAAAACTAAGGAGCCCAAGTTTGTTTTATAGGCTCTTCATATGCATTATAAAAGCCCAAGCCCAAGTTTGTTGTGAGAATTTATTTTATTTCGAAACGATTACATAATAAGATTTAGAAATATAAAATATAACTTTTATGATTAAAACATTAACGATAAACTTTAGATTATAAAAGATGTATAACTGTAACACCCCGAAATTTGAATGATATTATATCTCTGGTTATTTGTGAAATAATGTGATTATATCGATCTATGTCAAATGTTGGACTTATTTGGAATTGAGGGAAGGACTGAAAAAGGGGCAGGTGAGGCTCGGTACAGGCTGGGCGATTGTGCCCATGGCACTATCGCGGTGTCACTATCGCAAGATTTGTACCGCGAGTTGGGAGGTGTTTGTGTGACTGTGCCCCGGCGATAGTGACCATGTCACTATCGCGTGTCACTATCGCGGCCCGCACAGCTGCTATTTATAGGAAGTGACGGTTTTAGGGCATTTTAGGATCAGTTTTGGGAGCACTCTTGAGCCGTTTTCTCTCAAGTTTTGGGGTAATAATTCACCTTCCATCACCTCCATCATTAGTTCCTCTCAACCACCAACTCTTGACCATTTATGGTTGATTCTAGGTGTATTTAATCTTAAGGTGAGAGTTCAAGACTTCTCCATTCTCTCTACTCCAAGTTAGGTTACACCTTAATCCCAAGGTCAGTTTTCTTCCATCTCACAACTAGGTAATTATTATAAAGATGATATTTACTTGCTTTTATCTCCTTGTTCACCATTTCATGATTTCCATCTTTGAACCAAAGAGGTTTTGAGAAATCTCAAGGTAGAGTTAAATTAATGGATTGAAAAAGGGAAATAAATGGTAACTCTTGTTTTACTTATGATTGATGTCTTGGATTTGCAATTTCACATCATAAAACGATTTTGACTATTTTAGGTCAAAAATTAAGGTTTGATAAAGGTTGAGATTTGAATGTAAATATTATGAAAAGGAGTTTAATGTGGGAAAATGATTAAACATCAACCTCGGAATTCATGGCTCTAAATACCCTATATTTCTTCCTCATGAATGCAAATTATTGGGTCACTTAAGATTTGAAGATGACCTCAGTCTCTCAATTTTACACAGTTCATACTTAGAATAATTTCCAGGTTCTTTACAAGCAGTTTAATTGTATAAAAATGTTCGGTGAAGTCGAAGATCAACCGAAGAAACAAAGTAGAAGTATATCTTCAAGGCGGATTGAAGATAGATTTCTCAACCAAAGATTAAGCTGCTACTTGGGACGTCCTAAGGTTTTAGGCCAGTACAAGGTCCTAAGGTTTTAGGCCAGTACAAGGTCCTAAGGTTTCAGGCCAGTACACTTGAAGAGCAAGGAAAATCTTGAAGACTTGATCGGTAGGATCTCTTGAAGATGTTGAAGACATGATATGCAGGATCTCCTGAAGATGTTAAAGACTTGATCTCCAGGATCTCCTAGACTTGATCTCCAGGATCTCCTAGACTTGATCTCCAGGATCTCCAAGACTTGATCTCCAGGATCTCCTAGACTTGATCTGAAGAATCTCTTGAAGATATTGAAGATATGATCGGCAGGATATGTTGAAGTCATGATCGGCAGGATATCCTTGAAGACATCCTAGGCCAACAGTTTACAACAGGTATATTCTGCTCTCTCTGCAAAATATTTGAGATATCTTGCAATGACAGAGACATAATCCAAGGATCAGAAAAAGAGGTCTTTGGATTTGTTATCTCTTTCAAGAAAGTTCAGATTCAACAAGAGGTCAACGCTTCAAGACAAAACATACAAAGACAAAAGTACATCCCAGTACTTTTCAGAAGAGCTGCTTCCATCCTGCCATCCAAGACCTGCTTGACAAGTGTCCATGCATTTAATGCATGAGGCACTATATAAGGAGATCATCTTCAACCTTGCAAACAACCAGTTTTACAGACTCTCAAGCTTTCAAGTGCTGGCCTTTCTCTCTCAAGAAGTTCATTTGTTTTCTTAGTGTATTACAATTGTTCTTCATTCTCTGTGTGACTATGTGTTAGATTGTTTGAGTAGATTTTATCTGTTCTGTTCCGCAACAATCAATAGTTTCTGTGTGTAATTCTTATTTGAAGTTTTTCAATAAAAGAATTAATTAAGTGAAAATTTTTGTGTATTGTATTCAACCCCCCCTTCTACAATACTTGTTTACCATTGCTAATCCATAGCTGGGACCAACACAAATTATATTGGACATGTGTTTATTAAAGTTCATGGTTGTGAGCTTATTCATGTGGTAATAATGTTATTGACTTATTTAGGAAGTATGAGTATGTTATTTGAGTGTAATGGATCCATAGGCACTAGAGTCGTAGCACGGAATAGGCATCGGGATCCATGATAAGTAAGGTGTGGACCTAAAGTCAGAGCCATCATTGCCCTTTCTTTGCCTGATGAGGTTTATCATTCTCTTGTAAACTTTTCTACTGCTAAGAAAATGTGGTCCACTCTGTGTGTTCTCTATGAAGGTACGTCTGAAGTGAAAAAGAGCAGAAAAAGTGCTCTTGTTAGAAAATATGAACTCTTCTCTTATGAGAAAGGAGAATCTCTTTCAGTCTACTATAATCGCTTTAACAGTCTTCTCAATGATCTTAAACTGTTGGGTCGCATGTATGATAATGAGGAAGTCCTGTGCAAGTTTATGGATTGTCTTCCTGATTTTTGGGAAAACATCTGTACTTGTATAAAGACAACCAAGGATCTTGATCACATGCCTCTCACTTCTCTTTATGGAACTCTTTTCAACTATGAGCAGACTAAGCTGCAAAGGAAGTCTATCATCACAGATATAAGGGGCTCTTCTATAGCTCTCATAAGTGACTCTTCCAAAAGAACTATGTGTACTCCAAGAATCACCTATCCATCTGACTCTGAACATGATAGTCAAGGAGATCCCAATGAGCATTCAGAAGCATATCTTAGTGATGCTGATGATGAATGTGAGGAAACTTCAGTTGACAAATTATCAGATGGAATGGCCAGAATGGATAGGTATTCTAAATCCAAATCTCACTTTTCTTCTGAAAAATCTAAGTTTAGTCGAAAACCCTCCTCTTCTATCTCCAAACACTCCTCCTCGGACAAATCTAATGAGGAATGTTTTAATTGTGGTAAAAAGGGTCATTTTTCTTCTGAGTGTAGAAGTAAACGTTTTGAGAAACCTAGAACTTCTTCCTTAGGCCAATTATCCTCAAAACCGAGAAGATCCAAATATGATTCTGACCGAGCTGAAAGATACAAAGAAAAATACAAGAGAGAAAAGGAAAGAAATGCAAGACTAGTCAGAAAGGGAAAGGGTCTGCCTGCTAAAACTCATGATTTGGCAGATGAACCCACATCTGAAAGTGAGAAGGACATTTCAAATTTGTGCTTCATGGCCCAGATAAATGATATGGATGATTCAGAAGGTCACTCCCTCTCAACTGCTCTTGTATCAGCTAAGTGCTTCTTCTCCTCTTCACAGAATTGACAGGTACTCTACCAAAGATGTCTTTACTTCTAGTCCTCACCCTTCTTTTTCTATTCAAAAAAAAATAAAACACCCTTCCCATTATACCTGCTAGTTCAATTTCTCTCACCTTTTTTTTCCTTACCTCTCACCCTCCTTCTCCTAAGTCTATATTTCCTAAGTCTATCTTTTCTTCACATACTTTCCATCTCCACAAGTCCATACTGAACATCAAAGCTCTTCTGATGATGATTCCTCTTCAAGTCTACCACCTTCTAAAGATCCTATCATTGACAGACTGCCATCATCCCCTCCTACATATTTCAGATTTTTCTCTGCCTCTCAACCTCAACCTTCCCCTCCTTCAACAACCTCTTGGATTTGAAGATCTGTCTCATCCTGACTATGTGTACAGATTGGATAAGGCTCTCTTTGGCCTTAAACCAGCTCCTCGTGCCTGGTATGACTTTTTAGCAGACTTTTTCAAGTATACTCGGGGTAAGATGGACAACACTTTTTCTTTCATCAAGCAAACCTCAGGTAATCTTAATCTTGTTCAAATCTGTGTGGCTAACATCATTTTTGGTGTTAAATTTAGATGTGAAAAAAAATCAAAAAAAAATAAAAACAAAACAAAAAAAAAATATCAAAAAAAAATCAAAAAAAATCAAAAAAAAAAAATATCAAAAAAAGAAGAAGGAATTATTGTATTTATTAGTTTATCAGTTAAAAACTTCAAATACTGATATTTTATCAGTTACATGAAAAGTCCACCTCCTATTCTTTCTAATTCTTCCCTTCTACTCTCATTTTCCTACATTCTCCTTACCATTTCTTTTCTCCTATATATTTTCCTAAGACCCATCCTTACCCAAAACTCATCTCTCATAAAAACATCTCTCAACCTATCCCTTTGCTATTATCCACCTAAACCATTTCCTCACTTCTCTCCAATCCTAAGACCCATCCTTACCCTATACACACATCCTAAGATCTAACCCAAACCATCCAAAACACCCTCCTTGCCGGCTGCCTACCTCACCGCCGACGCCCTCACCGTCGACGCCCAAACCGCCGACACCACCTCACCGCCGAAGCCCCCTGCCGCCGACGCCACCTCTCCCGCCGACGCCATCTCTCACCGTCGGCGCTTCTCCCTCGCTACCGTCGGCCACCGAAACCCCTAAACACCCTACCCACCGACCCCCCCACCGATACCCCCCCCCCCACCGATACCCCACCCACCGACCCCCCCCCCCCACCAATAACCCCCCTTTCCCCTCCTATTTTCGGCCGACATTGACTCTACCCCCACAGAAACCCACCCATTTTAATTTACCCTACACCCTTTCCCCATTTTTTTAGAGTAAATTTTTTTTAAGAATCCCTTCCTTCTCTGTCTTCCTTTTTCCCTTACCCATATATCTCATCCTACACCACTAAACCTACCCTCTTCCATCCCTTCACCTTCCCTACATATTTTTACCCACCATATATTTCCCTCACTCTTCTCCTTATTATCCATCTTTACCCCACTATAAATACCCCCATCTTACCCTCTCATTTATTCACATCTCTCATCTTCCCATCTTTCTCTCATCCTGACTTTATGTATAGTTTAACAAAAAAAAAACATCCGCTGCCGATTTTTCCTCTTAGTGTTTTTCCTTCGTCGCCGCTGAGGGGGAGAATTCATCTGAGGGGGAGCAACATCAACCCTCAGTACTCATATCCAGCGTCCAACTCGAAATAAAAATGAGGAAATCGGCGGACCGGTCAAGGGGGAGCACATCAGTCCGGACGGATCTAACTGAGGGGGAGAAACACAAAGACCGGTTGATCTAACTGAGGGGGAGCAAAACAAAGACAAAGGATGATGATGCTGAACAGGAAGAGCTGAAGATGCCAACAAAAGAAAGGAGAAGCAAAAGATGGCCATAAGCATCCTGAGGCTGATTCACTCAAACTCAACCCTCCCTCAAAGAATCCTCAAGGCTTCTGATCAAAATGAAGAATCCTCAAGCAGACACAAGTTTCAACTTGTCCCTCCAAAGATGCAAGTAATTTTTGTTCTGTTCATATTGTCTACACTTCTTTTCTTTTTTTTCTTTAGTTTGTACAACTATACTTTACCATTTCTTCTTACTTGTAAATGTCAGATACAAAAAAAAATCCAAAAAGAACAAAAAGAATGGACTATGTGAAAAGAACCCAAAAGAGTAAACAAGGGTCAAAAATGAATTATTCAGTATTTACTTCTCAGATTCTAAGTATGGATGTCATCCTCAAATAGGGGGAGATTGTTGGGTCACTTAAGATTTGAAGATGACCTCAGTCTCTCAATTTTACACAGTTCATACTTAGAATAATTTCCAGGTTCTTTACAAGCAGTTTAATTGTATAAAAATGTTCGGTGAAGTCGAAGATCAACCGAAGAAACAAAGTAGAAGTATATCTTCAAGGCGGATTGAAGATAGATTTCTCAACCAAAGATTAAGCTGCTACTTGGGACGTCCTAAGGTTTTAGGCCAGTACAAGGTCCTAAGGTTTTAGGCCAGTACAAGGTCCTAAGGTTTCAGGCCAGTACAAGGTCCTAAGGTTTCAGGCCAGTACACTTGAAGAGCAAGGAAAATCTTGAAGACTTGATCGGTAGGATCTCTTGAAGATGTTGAAGACATGATATGCAGGATCTCCTGAAGATGTTAAAGACTTGATCTCCAGGATCTCCTAGACTTGATCTCCAGGATCTCCAAGACTTGATCTCCAGGATCTCCTAGACTTGATCTGAAGAATCTCTTGAAGATATTGAAGATATGATCGGCAGGATATGTTGAAGTCATGATCGGCAGGATATCCTTGAAGACATCCTAGGCCAACAGTTTACAACAGGTATATTCTGCTCTCTCTGCAAAATATTTGAGATATCTTGCAATGACAGAGACATAATCCAAGGATCAGAAAAAGAGGTCTTTGGATTTGTTATCTCTTTCAAGAAAGTTCAGATTCAACAAGAGGTCAACGCTTCAAGACAAAACATACAAAGACAAAAGTACATCCCAGTACTTTTCAGAAGAGCTGCTTCCATCCTGCCATCCAAGACCTGCTTGACAAGTGTCCATGCATTTAATGCATGAGGCACTATATAAGGAGATCATCTTCAACCTTGCAAACAACCAGTTTTACAGACTCTCAAGCTTTCAAGTGCTGGCCTTTCTCTCTCAAGAAGTTCATTTGTTTTCTTAGTGTATTACAATTGTTCTTCATTCTCTGTGTGACTATGTGTTAGATTGTTTGAGTAGATTTTATCTGTTATGTTCCGCAACAATCAATAGTTTCTGTGTGTAATTCTTATTTGAAGTTTTTCAATAAAAGAATTAATTAAGTGAAAAATTTTGTGTATTGTATTCAACCCCCCCTTCTACAATACTTGTTTACCATTGCTAATCCATAGCTGGGACCAACACAAATTATATTGGACATGTGTTTATTAAAGTTCATGGTTGTGAGCTTATTCATGTGGTAATAATGTTATTGACTTATTTAGGAAGTATGAGTATGTTATTTGAGTGTAATGGATCCATAGGCACTAGAGTCGTAGCACGGAATAGGCATCGGGATCCATGATAAGTAAGGTGTGGACCTATATGGTCGGGCATCGTCTCATGGACAGTAAGGTGTAATTTCAAAGTGCTTGTTTGTGGATTTAGAGTGACCTAATGTATAGACCTTGAGTGGTTGAAATTGGAGGCTCACAAGTTATAGACTCCTCGGGGGCTTGTTTCCGTCTTATTGTTGATATGTGATTTTTACTACTAACGATTATGTGGCTCCCTTATCTTATGCAATTGTTTAATGAGTACCAAGTTTCCATCAACACTTGAAGCATTGGATGTTTAATGGCTTCCGCCATGGAGTTCATTATGTCTTCTATTGTACCCCAATTTAATCTTATTATTATAAAATGTTCGGCTCTTACTCTCATCGTAATAGTCTAACACTTCTTCTTTTGGATGTGTTGATAGGACCTTCAATCGGTGGGGCTCCTCGGGCTTGAGTGAAGAGTCGAGATGAATGATAGCATTTTTGGGAGTACATAGTGGCGTACATGATAGATTATTAACGTTGATTTTTGGTAGCAATTAGACAACACCCGAATGTAATCTAAGTTAAGTTGGTTTAGATTATTATGTTGTTGAACCGTTGATTGCTCATTCCTTGGTTTTGTAAACGCCATACTTTATTTCCCCATTTATTGGGTGATTTGTCTATTGTAGATGCACATTTTCGAAAAAATTCGCAGGTTTAAATTTTATCAGTTTTTAGGGTGTTACAATAACTAAAGTTGTAATGATGTGACGATCAAATAAAGGAGACTATCATGTTCGTGTTCCGCCACTGTTTCAAAGAGAGAAAAGACAACCCCACGACACCTCGGTCTTCTCCTTTTCATCTTTGAAATTGCTCATGGTTAAGATTAGTGGACGTGAGTTTAAAATAAAAAGGAGAAGACCTCAATCATTCTCTCCTTCCTTTGGATCGTTTCCCTTGGCTATTGGCTTGACCTCTTCTTCCTCTTCATTTTCATCATGTTGTTGAAACCAAGTTGCTCCAATGAACAAAAGTCGTTGTTGCACCAACAAGTTTTGTTTAGTGGAGCAACTTCGCTTTTACATGAAACATGACAATAAAGAAGAAAAAGTCGAGCCACCCATGGGAAAAACGATCTAGAGGAAGGAGAGAGTGACTTAATGGTTTCAAAAACCCTCTCCTTTTTCTTTGAACTCACGCCCGACACATCTTTTGATTATGATTATTTGGGAGACGAGGTTAAAGATTCAACCAATTGAAAAGATAGAAAGTTGAAGGAGGGGTTGGTTCAGGTTCATACAAGAACAATATTCAAACAAGAGAATATGAAAATGTCCGAATCACATGTGATTCACACGACTTCGGTCGCGACGGCGCCCACACACCCATGTGTTGACCCTTAGTGTAGAATCACTTGTGATTTTACACGTGATTTGGTCATTTTCATGTTCTCTTATTTGGTTATCATCCTCATCCACCCTCCCCCCACCCATAATGTTTTTCAAACGGTTACACCATTTGACTATAAGATACAAATATAGAGATATTTTCACAAAATCAATATTGGTCTGGTGATTAGTCCTTACTTTTCAAACTTGAGGCCTCAAGTTCAAGTCCTATTACTGCAACTTTTTAAGAAACACAATAAATATGAAATTAAAAGCTAAAAACTATAAACTTTAAAAATGAATATAGCAAGACTCGAACTCCGGTCTGAAGCGGAAGAAAAGCCTTATAAACCAACTCTATCAAGAAAAAAAACTTATATTCTTGTCGTAGTTTCAAAATATATGATGACACAAAACAAATTGATACAGTTACACATTTCACAAACCTAAATTTGTTTATCCTTTGAAGGGTAAACAAATTTTCTTATCTGGAGAACGAGACCTGGAAGAGATTTCAAACAAACAAATTTTCTTATCTTTTGGAGAGATCTGGAGAACGAGACATGTGTATCTATTTGGTCCATGTGGTTTAAGTTTAAAAAGGTAAAATATTAAAAAATAGGCGAAATGACAAAAACACCCATCATGTGCCTTGCACATGGGTACTTTAACGAAGAGATTTCAAACGGAGTTAGTTTTAGGGACTCAACACGATATAAAGTGTAAACCACGAGGATGCAATCCATAGATATTTTATTTTAAGGGCTCGGAGTGTTAAAACCACTATAACACAAGGACCAAATATGTAATTTACTCTTTTATCTATTACTGATATCTAACAACTATTTTTGGATAAAAACCTTGATATATATATATAGAGAGAGAGGTGAGTTCAAATGAAAACTCAAATTCAATTGTAAACATGAGGACAAGTCACAACCATTGATCAAGATTTGAAAAAGTAATCAATGGTTAAAACTTAATTAAACCAATTGAGAAGTGATTAGAGGCAAATTTTTGACTTTTTATTTTCTTTTTTAATTAAAAAACTTTTACCCCCTTAAAGTTTAAAATAAATTATCTTAAAAATTACTAATATTTTAATCAAACAAATTACATCAAAAAAACGAGAATTTTGTGCTCTTCGATATGACATCCATCTCGATATAGTTTTTTCTTCATTTTAACCGTTTCTACGTGAAATGCTATGTATGTGTTATATTCAGTCTGAATATGTATGCACGTTTTCTATTGTCCATATTCAGTATAAATAACAAAGGAGAACGTTCATTCACTATTCATGACGAATAACACAGTATTCAAAATGAATAATACAACATTCGGAATGAATAATACACGAATTCATGATTCATGTATTATTAAACATGAATCGTGTATTATTCACCCTGAATAACACGTTATTCACCCTGAATAATATATGAATGACCCGTGAAGGTTGAACACATGACGCACTCTCTTTGTTTTTCGATTCACAACCGAAACTTGGTTTTTTTCTTTATGAATATGTATGCACATCTTCAGGTGTCCACATTCAGTATGTATAACAAAGGTGAACGTTCATTCACTATTCATGATGAATAATACAATATTCAGGCTGAATAATACAATATTCAAGATGAATAATACAGTATTCAGGATGAATAATACATGAATTCATGAATCGTGCATTATTCACTCTGAATGATGTATTATTAATATTGAATGATACAATATTCATGAAGAATAATACATGAGTGACTCGTGAAGGTGCAGAGACGTGACGCACTCTCTTTTGTTCATTGGTTCACAATCGAAACTCGATAGGTTCCCGATTCATCTCGATAGGTGTTGGGTTATGGTAATGAAGAACACGATACCTTAGGACGCTGAAGAAAGTGTTGTAGAATGTGATGTCGAGTTACGAACTTACGGTATCGAGATGTTGTACGCACTTGAACATACATAAATATTCATACCGAATATAACACGTATATGACATTTCACATAAAAACGGTTAAAACAACAAAAAAACTATATCAAGATGGATGTCATATCGAAGAGCACGAAATTCTCGTTTTTTTTATGTAATTTGTTTGATTAAAATGTTAGTAATTTTTCAGTTAATTTATTTTAAACTTTAAGGGGGGTAAAAAAAATTAATTAAAAAATAAAATAAAAAGTCAAACATGGTAGGCGTGGGTTTTAATTATCTTCCATTTTTACCCCTAATCACCTTAATTAATAATTTCAATTAAAAACTCTATTTAATATGAGTCATTGAATCAATATAGATGGAAGGACCAAGATTCGTTCTCATGTTTACAATTGAATTTGAGTTTTCATTTGAACTCTCTCTCTCTCTCTCTCTCTATATATATATATATATATATATATTCTCCACATACTCTTTTGATTATACCATCTGCAAGAGTTTGGGAAAACGGTTTGATATAAATTAATATTTCTAGAATTCACTTATATTTTATCAATATAACCTCAAAGTAAAATTAATTTTTTTTCTAAAACATCAAATACATCTTCTTTTTTTACATTTTATTCTTAAATTTTATTTATTGTATTTTATGTTCAAACTTTTACTTTACTATACTCAAAATATTAAATATTTATATGGTTTTTATGTTTTGATTAATTTATGTAAACTATTAAATATTAGTAAAAAATATATAGAAAATGATAGAAAATAAAAATTGAAAACTACACACTTGAAAAATAAAACTTTCTAATAATATATATTGTTATAAAAAAAATTCCATATAACTTAATAAATTACATAATTAATCAAAATATATAAACAACTTATTAAGAGTAAATTAGTCATGTTATACGTTTTGTCGAGTTTTATCTTGTCAAACATTGAAAAGCTATCCTGTTAAGTTCTGTATTACCAAACATTGAACAACTATTATGTCTGCATTCCAAATATACTTTTAAGAGCATCTCCAATGGTATTTGAAGAAGACTTGATTAAAGACTTGAAGAAGACTTGGAGATGACTTGACCATTGAAGACAAAGCTTGAAAATGACTTTACTCATCAAAGACTTAAGGTTTCTCAAGTCTTTGAAATAATGAATGTGAAAGACAAGAGAGAGAGAAAGTATAAATTGGTGGGACCAACATATTTTTTATATTTTTTCTTTTTTTTAAGTCTTTCATAAAGCTTTACCATTATGGATGCTGAGGAAAAAAAATTGTTTTCATTATCCCATCAGACAAGTTGAATATATTTTTATTCATATAAAATCTATTTTGATGCTAAATCTATTAAATATTTAAGACGAATATAATTGATATTAAAATCTCTAAAATCAAAAATCTAACTGAAAATAATTCCTTTCATGATATTTTAGCTTTCAAGTTTCTATTTCCAATAAATTATATAAACTAGTGTTTGATATCGCGCGTTGCGCGATGATCGAATAAATGTTAAGAAAAATGTAAAAATCATTTTCGTTGACTATTTTTTCAAATATCTCTCTCTCTCTCTCTCTCTCTCTCTCTCTCTCTCTCTCTATATATATATATATATATATATATATATATATATATATATATATATATATATATCATGTGTTGGGTTCACGTGAGATCCACTTGTTTTTGTCAGACCCGTGAAACCACAAACAACACTGAAACTTCATATCAAAACATTGTGAATGTAAAAAACTCTGAACCTTCACAGTGTTTTGTAGTGAAGGTTCAATGTTATTTAGGTGGTCTCAATGATCTTACGAAAACAACATGATCTCACATAATCTCATGTCTATATATTTCTATAAATGTGATATTGAAGAGATAACATAACATCGTTTAATACTTTGAATCATTTATATGTTTTCTCAAATCTTTTATTTTTTAAAATGTTGAATATGTTAAAGACTTCTTTATGTTCATACGTAAATTATATTTTCATTAAAAGTGAGGGGCTTTTTAGTAACTTTACATATCTATTGCTATATATGTTAGTTAATCATTGCTAAATATAGAATACAAGTGCAAGTTCATATACAATAGTTTATTTTAATTAAATGTTGGTTTTGAGCCTGTTCAACTAATAGACTTATGAAATATGTTGAATGTGTGATGAAAATTATTAAATAGTTTATATATAACATTCATTGATGTTGTTTAAAATAAGTTGATACAAAAAATACCATAAAATTAGAAAATAAGTAAAAATCTTCTAATATATCGTAAGATTTAGAACAAACAAAATTCTAAGGCGACAGTAGCTAAAAAGAAAATTATAAATATATAATTTAGAATAAACAGAGTTATAGAAACAATAGATAAACTAATATACCAATAATTACTTAATAAAACTGTATTATCAAATATTTATATCATTATTATTATTATTATAAAATATATAGTTTAATTAATCTCTATATTTAAAAACCAAATATTATAATTTAATTTTTTAAATTGTAATCGTCTTTAAAAAAATACAATAATACATGATTAAATATAATACAAAAAGTGTCTTTTTATCATAATTATTATCTTTTTATAAAAACAAAGATGTAGAAGTTTTAAAATCTAATATATAATAAAGAAATCAAGGGTTTACCTCCTTTTCATTTAGTCGCATAGTTATTTTCTTTCAATATTTTCAACAATAATTTTTTGTATTAAAAACTTTTCTTTTTGCAATATGGGTCAAATTTTGGATTGATGCATGCACCAACTCAACACGATTACATTGCATTGACAAACACCATCAGTTTTTTCACTTTACTTGTGTGTGGGTGATTTTTTCTAAATTGATAGTCCCCGATAACATTGTTGACAATGGTATAGATCTCATTAGATTATAGCAAAGTTTCATGTATATGAAACAAAAAAATAAATTCATAAACATGATTCAATCATTGAAGGTCAAGAAACAAACTTTGGATTATATTAGTTGATTTACATTCTCATAAAATTTCGATATCTCAAATGTAACACTAAAAATATCTCTTAATATATATAACAAAGAATAAGTGAATATAAATATGTAGATTTACGTCCCTTTTGCGAGAAACAATGTAGTACTTCAATAAATAATACACAAATATTCTTTAGCATTGTCACATTGTGGGCTATGCTCCTAAGAAAAAAATATAGAAATGAGAACTAAGGTAATAATACATAATGAAATTATAAAATTGAAAAAATCAAGAATAGATTGAAATGAAGGAGTAGTTAGATGAAAGTCTTACATGTAGTAATGTATATGTGTATCATCGTGATGAAGCTTTAATACTCCTCTGCATATTTGGTGATGTTTAGAGTTTGTTTCTGCTTATGTCACATACTACAAAAAAACACACAATCAAGAATAGAAATGAGAACTACAGTAATAATACATAATGAAATTATAAAATAGACAAAATCAAGAAATGAGAACTAAGGTAATAATACATAATGAAATTATAAAATAGACAAAATCAAGAATAGATTGAAATGAATGAGTAGTTGAATAAAAACATTACATGTAGTAATGTATATGTGTACCATGATGATGAAGGTGTAATGCTCCTCCACATATTTGATGATCTTTAGAGCTTGTTTCTACTTGTGTCACCTACTACAAAAAAAACACAAAATCATAATAAAATTATAGAATAGACAAAATCAAGAAATGAGAACTAAGGTAATAATACATAATGAAATTATAAAATAGACAAAATCAAGAATAGATTGAAATGGAGGAATAGTTGAATGAAAGCATTACATGTAGTAATGTATATTTGTACCATGGTGATGAAACATCAATGCTCCTCCACATATTTGGTGATCTTTAGAGCTTGTTTCTGCTTGTGTCACCTACTACAAAAAAAAAACACAACATAAAGATCATATGAAGTTAACACAACATCAAAGAACTTAACTATAAACAAAAGTCCATACCCTAGATCGATCTTCTAGTGAGAGAAAACGTGTTAGAAGGAAAGAATTGAAGGTAGGTTGTTGTATGACAAAGAAGTAAAAAACCAATAACATATGAAAAAAATATACTTGTGCTTAAATAAGAGAAAATGAATGATTAATAAAATAAATGAGGAAATATGAATGGTTAATAACATAAAGAAGTGGCAATAAATGATTTACGAACATAAATTGCAATAAAACAAATGATTAATATAGGAAGATGGATGGCTTAGGTATTGAAAGTTAATAAAAGTGGGGTCAAAATTACCAAAATACCCTTCTTTAAGTGAAAATACATTTTTCATAAAAGGGCATTAAGGTCTTTAACATATCAAATATTTTAAAAAAATCAAAAAGCTAAGAAAAAAGAAAAATAGGCTTATAGTGCTTAGGACATGCCACATCATTGGCTTTGGTTTCTCCTTTAATATATATATTGATGATTCTCAAACTTCTTAAAACCATCAATGCATTAAATCGACCCAAACAAGGGTCCAAATAGTAATCAAGCAAATTCATCAATAACTTAGCCTACATTGAATTTAAGACCAAAAAGAATTGGGCATGTATTAAACCATCGCTTCAAATTCCGAAACACGAATACAAAATACTTTCTAGTACGTAACATACAATGAACCGAACAAATCAGATCTGTGGAATCACACAAAAAAGTCACCATGTCGTTTACAGCAGATATGATCCATTAATCGTACCACTTGATATATCCGATATATACTTTCTCCCATATAAAAATATATATGACAGAATGTCTACCACACGATAACTGCATTTTCGACTATCAGCTTGCAATCAAACAAAGGGATCGCCACCTGACATTTTGTCAAACATAACCAACTTAGCTCATACAAAACTACGCTCTAACCAAATGATACCCGAATCCGCTTACTTGATTCATGACTAAATTGATGATGGCTTAAGACGTTCTGACTCAGTTGGTGGTTCATCTCCTGCTGTCCCTGTCTCTCTCTCTACGTTTATCTCTGCCATGATCTCGTTCTTTCTCTCTCTCACTTTGTGGATCATAATTTCTATCTTTCTCCCTGTCTCTACTCGATGATTTTGGAGGTGGACTTTCACCGCTACGATGACTTCTGTGACGCTTTCTTGAAGATTCACGCGAATCGTCTCTTTTATCCCTTCTTTCTGTAGAAGGTGTCCCTGTGGTTATAATTATAAAGATTGTAAAATGTGATGATTTACAAAATACCAAATGCTAAACCAACATTAAGGGACTGTTTTGGCTGTTGCTGAATGGTTTGGTGCAGAATTATTAAGTGGTCAGAATGATTAAAAGACTTTTATGATATAGTGCAAAATGAAATAAGGTTGTTTGATATGTTCAGAATGAAATTAGGGTGCTGAATGGTTAAGGGAGGCCCAAGATACAATATCATTCAGAGGGTTTTAGAGCCATTAAGAGGCAAACTTTTTTTTGCCAAACAAGATTCACCTCTTAGCAATTCAGAGGTTGCCTCTTAATGGAACTATTAAGAGGTAAACAAACAGCCGCTAAAACTCACTGTTGTTTGACGCATCTTCACTGAAATCCACTAGCCCATATTTATACTGCAGCTGTTTCTGATGTGTGGCCACTTTCTTTTCAATTTCTTCTTTATTTTTTATCCCCCGCTCTTCCAGGACTTCACGATATTCCATCAACGCAACCTCAATCTGCCTCAACTTTTGTCTGCACATATGGAACAACGATAAATCATAAAATAACAAAATAACAAAAAATTCCCAATAATTCTTTCTACTACTTTTCACTGACAATACCTCTTCTCTTCACTTAGCCCACCATCAGAACTCGTGATTGCGGGCTCCGCCGCTTCTATCTTGCTATGACCGCCACCAGCGTTCTCGCTTCCGGAAGACGAGTAACCTAACCCAAGATCTCTGGTACTTCTCTTTTGTTCATCGTCACTTTCATCATCTTCTCGGGCCCACTTAGAGGCAGGCAATACAGAATCCGTTTTCGCTTTATTGGGGAAAGATTTCAGCTCAGGTTGTGGGATTGGAATCATTGGGGCCATAGAAGCAGAACCTTTGCTTTCTGACAAAATTTCATCCTCCACTTGGTGAAACCTTCCGGAAAATCCCACAGGGCCCGTATCGACATTAGTTTCTCTTGGATTACGTAAGTATTTCAAATTGTCATTGGGCTCATAACCCCTCTGCTTTTCCGACTCTTCCAAATAAAGTAATCGTGCAACCATCACTTCTCTGCCACCAACAAGAGATAACCCGTTATGTCGGCATCGCCTTTCCAGCTCAGCAAGAGGAAGACTCATAAGTTCTTTCATGGCTGCGTTTTTTCCTATTGCCAACGCCGCATCTGGATTAATCTTTCCAATGTCACCAGTGTCGTCAGAATTAGCCTTGTTTTCGGTTTCTGGTGCATCGGATGAAATGGAATGGAACTGGACAACACCGGAGTTGCCGGATCTAAGAAATGTTGCACGTAACCCATTCACATATGCATCGGAAAACAAGAACCAGTCGGCCCACACTTGAAGAACTTTAAGAACTCGTTCCTTAAGGGCCTCAGCAGTGATTCTTCCTGTGATACCCCGATAAAGGTCGTTAAAGCTTTCAAGTATATCTGGCAAAGTTACTTCAAATTTGGTTCGGTAAGCGGATGCATTTTTCACAGGAGCACTACTATTGTGAAGAATGTCTGAAACAAGCATGAGCCTTGCAACTTTAGTGGGTATTGGTGTTTCTTTAAGAGTCAAAGACTCGGTCAAAACTTCAACTATCTGTAATAAAATAAAGATGAATGAGCAACAAAGAAACAATAAAACACAAAGATATATTTAAGTCTGGAAATATGATAATACCTCTCCAGCAGCGTCGGCATTATCTAATGCAAAACCCATTGCTTCTTTGATTTGAACTCTTTCTAAAGTTAGGGCACGAAGCATATCTTCAAATTCGTCTCTTTGTGAATCGGTCAGTGTGCGTTCAGACTCCACACGCTGACAAGGAGAATCAAAGCAAAAAAAGAAAAGAGATAAACAACTTTGTTCATCTAGTTGAAGTATGTTTAACTGAAAGAAACACATTTAACAAGATATTACCCTGCTTCTTCCAGCGGCAAATGTTGCCCCAGTCTCCTCATACTCTGGGCTCTTGGCTGTCGGCAAAGCAGGTGGGACCCATCTGGATAATCAAACAGTGCAAAGTATTGAATATCATGTAGATGAATGATATATCGATGATTTGTAATTGAAGTATCAAGATATGCTTTTGGCATTTATTACCTTCCACTACCAGTTATCATGATGAAAGGTTCAGTTCGCCACCGATGCAAGGTATCGCCCTGCATTGTGAGACCATATATTATTTTTCCATCCGATATAATATCTCAAATTCAAGAAACTAATATATACATTTCTTGAAATGTATATACATTAAGCATAAAGTTCATATAGATATACTTTATAATAAGTTAGATGTGGCAAATTATAGTCGCTAAAAGCAAAAAGAAAAGTACTTCAACCACATGTAACAATGCCCGTATGTTAAGTATGTACCTGAGCAAAGGAATAGAGTCTCCAAACATAGTAAGTATGCTCCTTAGAACCAAGTTCGAACAAGAAACTGAAAAGCGGATTTCCACGGACCCTTTCCATTATGGCTTGCTCAAAAGCACAGCCTCCATCAAGAACATAAAGAGCCATAGTATCAATTACTTTGCGAAGATGAACATCTTCAAGTAGAACAACAGTTATATCCGGCACATTGGGAGTAAGAACCTAAGCACAAAAGTTTGTTATGTTACTTTTTTACAAACAGTAAAAGTAACATATGTTCAACCAGTCAGAAATTACTCAAAAAAATATAAAGTTAACCTACCAACTCAGAGTTCTGGCTTGGAACAGAAGTAACAGGAGGACCTGAAGGACCAGACAAGATTACAGTGGCACCCTGCAAACCGCGAAAAAGCACAAATATGTTATCATAAAACCCATGCAAGTCTTTACTGTTTTTAATTATTACATCTAGAAGTTTCCAAAATGTGGAGAAATTGCACGCATACTTGTGCTAATACTAGGTTACATTTATTATATATATATAAATGTAACATACCTCTTTACTCCTTATGGCCATCTGTCCTGGAGGAGGAGCGGGAAGTGATTGAGAGGGGAGGGAAACAGATTTACCCCACCCAATGTTCAATTCATAATCATAAACAACCACCCCTGCAACATTAAATAATTTAGAATGATCATTGTTGCCAAAAAAACTCAAATAAGCTCTCCATCATGATCCTAGGTGGAAGAAAAATTTAAGAATTGTTGTTCAGAAAAATATAACACTCAAATGAGTTTTACCTTGCATTTCGTCTTTTGCAGCTTGTCCATCTGCACGGTTCATAAAAGCCACGAAACCACAGTTTTTTTGCCGCTTGCGCTCCTCTTCTGTCCTTGGCCACATTATCTTCACACTAGCAATGGGTCCAAATCTTCCAAATGTCCGCAGGAGAAAATTTTCATCTACCTGGAATTTTTTAGCATAAAAACGAAAAGGTCAGTTTGCATATTCTTACCAATTGAGGCAGTTTATTAGCATCACAATCTGACCTGAGGGGAAAGATTTCCGACATAAAGATTGGTGGTTTGAGGATCTCCATCGTCAAAAGAGCCAGGCTTCCCACTTGGGTCAAAATCATCAGGCAACTCATCAAACCGACTAGATAGCTGAGACAGAATAAGATACAAAAATATATGATTTAAAAAAAGATTATGATTTAAAATATGTAAAGATTCTCTGAATAGTATTATATCTTACAGTTGAGGTAGCACTTGGACGCCCATCCTGCCAGTTTTCACGCTCTTGATTTCGTTTTTCTCTCATTTCTTGCTCATGTTTCAACTCCTCCATAAAATAATCTATATTTCTTGGCTTCCCTTTTCCTTTTTCCTTTGGCCTCTCCTCATCCCTCTGTCAGTGGTAGAAATCCATTAGGATCGGTTATAAAGACATAAACCCACGAAATGCAAGATAAATCAACAAGGCAACATCATGGAAATCTTTCATCGGGTCACTAACCTGCTTTTCGTGTTCTTTACCCTTGGTTGCCATGGGAGGGGGTATGAAAGAAGGAACATACCTGCAGAGAGAAAACTATGATGCATAATGTCCAACGCACGATTACATATTCTAGACACTTGTAGATACGTCTGCTTGTCTACAAAACAAAACACACACAAAATGCACACACACACACACATATCCCCGACTAGTCAACAACATAATGCATTAGGGTCTGTTTGTTAGCACAGCTT
The DNA here is from genome assembly GCA_033807775.1 of Saussurea involucrata. Classification (NCBI taxonomy): domain Eukaryota; kingdom Viridiplantae; phylum Streptophyta; class Magnoliopsida; order Asterales; family Asteraceae; genus Saussurea; species Saussurea involucrata. The sequence goes on from CM066313.1 coordinate 86,214,396, forward strand.
AATGAGCTTAATGGGACTCATAGCTTATTCAGTAAGGTATACATGACTGTTTGGAAGTAGCTTAATGATATAGAAAGTGGCTTATTCAGTAAGCTTTTAGAAAGAAGCTTTATACAGAAAGCCAAGTTTTTTCCAAACCTACCCCTCTCGATTAAAAAACACGCTCATTCCATCTATGAAAAAACTCTCACAAACAAAAACCTTACAAATCTATACAGGTAGATTAATTCACACAGACAACTTTATCCATACAAGACTTAATGAAAAACCAACCACAACAGCCCCTTAGTCAGATAAATTAACATTTGCTGCATGCCTGCATCAGCCATAGATCTTCCATTCTGACTAACATTAGATTATTTAATGTCTGGACACACACATATCCCCGACTAGTCAACAAGTTAAACCTTAATTTCAGTTTCTCTACAACAACATTGCTTTTAAAACATATAATTTTTTTATACATTGTGTACCACTTGTAGAGAAAAAAAGTCATTGATTAGATATAAAGACAGAGATCAACCAGAAGGTTGTTTATATTAGATACCCTAGCATCCTGCAAATCGGAATGACATATAAACTAAGCCCACCCCCAACTCATGAATCATCTATTAGTCATGAATCGAAGTGTACCACAAAGTGGGTAACTTGGCATGGAATTGTAGTCCTCGCTGTCACAAACAAAGTCACACACAAGCACGTAAAGACAGCAATCAATAATGGTCCTCAGCGTAAATAAATTCAGGCATCATGCTTTCCTAATAAGATAATGGTATAACCACCTACCAAGTCCAAACCATGAGGCTGCAAATACCATTTGTGGTACCTATATATTCAAGTGAACTAACTGAACCGAGAAAACCATTATCAGAATCACCAACTGAAATTCGAAATTCTTCACACAAAGACCAGAACTATCACATTTTTCATCCCAAACCCACAGAACCAAAGATTCGTCCAACTTCAAACGAACTCAAAAAAATCAGGAAGCCAAAACTCAAGTAAAGTCCAAAACAAAGACACCATTAGTTGCTTGACACTTGGACTGCCCTTTTGAAGATATCGACTACATAGCAAAGCCTAAAATTAAATCGAAGCAGGAGCTACATATGATATGATGAGCCTCCTAGCTCCTTAAAGTTACCATCCTAAAGAAGATAAGTAGAGTTTGATGGCATATCATCACCTTATAGATTCTATATTCAGAATGCCTCATAATAAGAGCAGAGTAACATAGTTAATCAAAAGCGTTTGTTTACCTACTCCCCTTCTTTGAACCAGATACATCTTTGGAATTTCCACCTGCGTTCGTGAATGAATAAAAAGGCCCATTTGCTTATTAATGTGTCCATGGAAAATAAATCATTCATCTATCCATATATGTGCGCAAAACAATAACATACGTAATAACTCAAAATTGAAAATTGCATGCAAGGCCCTGTTAACAGAAACAGACCTGTATCAGACTTCACTTTGTCATCCGGGTTAACCGTTCCTCCTCTTACAAAAGCTTTTAATCCAGGTGCATTATCCCCTTGAAATGACTCCAGAAATTCAGCATAAAGACGAGCTGTTTCATCCTCAGCCCTCTGTATAAAGTAGTATTCAATGAGTTGTCTGTCAAATCCCAACTAAAGATAAAACACATATTAACTCCAAAGATTTAGACAAAGGTCTTACCTTTTTCTTTGCCTCTTCTTCTTCACGATGCTTTTGAAAAGGTGTTTTCTTCCTTGTAATTGAAAAGGAACTCATCTTTCCGTCAAAATATTTATCTGTTAGCCAATGACATGAGCTTAATTGTCACTTTGAAACTAACCTTTTGTTTCAACCATTTAGAAACCAGCTAAAAACATTTCATGATTGTACCCTAATTCCTCCATGACTAGTCAGAAAAACATAGTGACATAAACTTTTAAACAAATATTAACTCCATACCCTATAATCTAAAGTAAAACATTCCAAAATAGCAAATCCATCCACCAAATTCTATAAAAACATAACCCAAATCGAAGCTCATGAAACACTACCAAACTACACACGACAAAAGAACATCAATTTGTAAAGTTAAAGCATAAGCACAAACTATTTCACATCAACATTCTACATCTATTATTGTATTTATTTTTTTTCAAAAACAGAAGCCAACCCTTACACTCGAATCTCTTAATTAGCACCAAAGCATCTAAAATCGATGGAATCCTACTACGTAAACAACTGTATTACACAGACACTCATAAATCATAAAATAAAAAGTAACACGTGTAATCAAATAGAACCCTAATTTCAAACGAGTACAATCTCAATTAACCTATATCCAGAAACCAATACAAGAGCAATCGTCGGAATGAAATTGTAAACGTTACCGTGATCTTCAATCGATGAAGAAAAATGGTTGTGAAATCAATAAATCCGGTAGCCGGTGGTCGATGTTTCTCTCGTGCGGCAGACAGCAGTCAGCCGAGAGGTGGACTTGTGAGAGCCCAGCCGGTGAAGAGCCGAAGTGCTTTTATTGGGCCTGTGAGCTTTTCGTAAAATAGATTTTCATATGGAGTTTTTAATATAAAAATTAGAGAATTTAATTAAAATACCTAAAGTTTGACTTTAACTTACTAAAATACCAATTTTTCAAGTTTTGCAAAAATACCCATTTTTCCCGCTATTGGTCCCGCGATCACGGGATAGGGTACAAAATGAAAATATTGATCTGTAACGCCCCAATTTCCATATTTGAATTACGTTACTTTATTTAACCAAACCAAATCTTATAATTTATTCATACATCAATTATTACATCAAGAGTCAAAACATAGCGGAAACGTAATTAAAAACATGACTTGTAATACAATAAAATAAAACATTCTTTATTGAACTTTCTAGAATATTTCATAACCTCCTTCTTTACTCCATACCTGAGATGCATACATGAAGTATGTAAGCTTTAAGCTTAGTAAGTAGTCATGGTTTCATGAATAAACAACTTTTGTTAACAAAATCTTTATCAATTTATGGATAGTATTTCATGAAAAAATTTGTCATGCATAAAAACATCATTTTGAGATCTCACTTGTCACATGTAGTATGCCATACTTGTCTTGAGGTTCAATAACCCCGGGGTCCATAAAAGGTTGCCCCATAAGGTCCGTTTGCAAGACGTCCCTTCTTGTCATATATCCCGTACGTTGGATATTATGGTCATACATGACATGTATAAAAACTTTTCATGCCTTGAATGCAAAATGCATATACTTGTATCATAACATGCCATCATATGTCTTTGATAAAAATTGTATCATAATCTCATGCACAATAATCATAACAAATATTTTATCAAAACTTATCATAGTGCATAACATAGTTTCATATAGCATGTATGTATCTCATTAAATCTCATAACATACTTACATTGATTAAGCTTAACTTCTTCCTTGATCCTTTACTTCAAGCTTATAGTATTAAGAGAGAAAGAGAGATATGGTATGAATTAAAATGAATGGTTTCTACCTCTATTTATAGCTAAATCTAAGGTATTACTAACTTGTTCTCTTTGCTTTCAAAATTGTAAGCTTGACATGTTTTGACATCACATGCTTATTTGGATAAGAGAATATTACACCTCATGCTTATAGGTTGTACTTGTTAAGCTTCTAGGTTGCTTTGTCAAGCTTTATAGGATGTACTTGGTAGAAGTAGCAATGCCAACACATAATGTGACACCCTAAAATAGGGGTCAACAAAAACTTTCATAAAACGGAAGAGTGATAACATTATTATTACAAGAGCTCATAAACGGGAAAGTTACATAAGACTATTCACAATAAGATGTGTGAAATAGATGGCTAAATGACAACTAATTAAGTCCATCTCTATTATAGAGACGATATTACAAAAAGGTGTCATCTTTAATCCATGTTCGATCCTTCTATTCTTGACACCACCCCAAAAGCATTCCCGCGCTCACAAGATCCCAACTAAACCTTCTTAAAGGTAGTACCGCTACGATCTGTTACACACATTCACAAGTAGCAAGTGTTAGGCTTAAATCGCCTAGTGAGTTAAACATGTAGCAATCATATATATATATATATATATATATATATATATGTTTTTAAGAGATGTCAAGTTGGTAAATCACAAATTGAACTCCATGGGGAAGGCCCAAATCACCAACCCAAGTTACACCCGATTCAGATATGCTTCAACGTCCACCCCTCTGGTAACGCCTCAAGGCCCGGCACATTGGGACTGCCTCAAATGGTATCACCCCAATTGCCACATCGGGACTACCTCAAATGGTATCACCCCAATTGCCACATCCTACTTATGCTTACTTAGGGGCTCCTCCAATTTGTGAGTACCAACCATTAATCACTTCATGCAATTCATATAGCACATAATATATCTCATGACGTGTGGTCTCACCGCTTCATTTACATATGATGAGTATATTCATGTATTCCAAACTTCCACATACATACAAGTATCTAATGAGTATCATCATCATATAAACTCATGTATAAATGCATATTAAGCCAATTTCCTCATTAAGCCAATTTCTTCATTAAGACAATTTCATTTAATATAACATACAATGAATATTTCCAAGTAAGGTAAATATATACATAACCTTTCTCTTACACTCAAGCTCCTAATCCTCCTCTTAATGGAGATAAGAGCTTATTGGCTCAAATACACTTCAAGGTAAATTGTTAGAATAAATCACATGATAATAGAAATCACATAGTATGTATGATGTTAGGTTCAGATCCCTCACCTTAGAAGATTTGTGACCAAACCCAAAACCCTAGATGGAGTGGGTGGAGTTGATTCTTGAAGAGAGAGTAAAACCTTGCACTATGATGAGATTGATCGCCTTTTTGGAAGAAGAAGTCGTCTGCCAAAATATCCTGATTTCATCCCCTGAGCTAGAAACCCGTAACTCTCATTTTATACCCAAAACAGGTCGGTGCGATTGTGACAGGGCGATAGTGACACTGTCACTATCGCCGGGGCACTCTCGCTCAAAGCCCCCAAATCTCTCGGTACACCACCAGCGATTATGACATCGCGATAGTGACATTGTCACTATCGCCGGGCATTATCGCCCAAACTCCCAAAACCCTCGGTACATCTTGAGCGATTGTGACCATGCGATAGTGACATGGGCACTCTCGCCGGTCACTATCGCCTAAAGGGTTTCCAATTCTCATTTGGTCTCCTTTTCAGTCCCTGATCAGATTCTAACGAGGTACAAGTCATGCTATAACAAAATAGTACCTGAACATGCAAAATAATTACCTAAATAACTTATAACGAAATTCGGGGTGTTGCACATAACATTTAGCCTTTCCCACTCATCCTTAGAGTGCTTAATCATATAATGTAGGATTGCTTAGTCACCCCTAGAGATTTGCTTCTTCATACCTATGCTTATGGGACACTTGTATGCTTCTTATTAGAGGAAAAATGTGCATTCTATTAAGATTATAGCTGCTGGAATTTAATAAATGTTTTTAATAAAATTATAACTTTTATAATTAAAACTTAAACCATCAAATTTTAACAAGATTAAAAAGTAGGGTGTTACAATTCTCCCCTTCTTACAAGAATTTCGTCCTCGAAATTTACTCAAAAAGATGTGGATATTTATTTCTCATTTCTGATTCGACTTCCCATGTTGCTTCTGGCCCATGATGACAGTCCCAATGAACTAATACCAAGGATACCTCCTTGTTCCGAAGTTTCTTAACTTTATGTTCAGTGATTGCTATGGGTTCTTCTACGAAGTTGAGTTTGTCAACTGAGATTTCTTCAATGGGAACTACGACATCTTCTTTCGCAAGACATTTCTTCAAATTATACACGTGGAAGGTATTGTGTATTCCCATTAGCTCTTTTGGCAATTCGAGTTGATAAGCCACTGCTCCAACCTTCTTTTCTATCTTGTAAGGTCTGATATATCGTGGTCGTAATTTACCCTTTTTGCGAAAACGTAGTACTCCTTTCCATGGAGATACCTTCAATAAGACTTTGTCTCCTACCTGAAATTCAATAGGCTTCCTTCTTTTGTCAGCATAGCTTTTCTGCCTATCTTGGGCGGCTTTAAGTCTTTCTCTTATTTGAACTACTTTATCTGCTGTTTGTTGGATGATTTCTGGTCCCGCTAACTGTTTTCTGCCGACTTCCATCCAACATACCGGTGTTCGGCATTTTCTCCCATATAAAACCTCAAATGGTGCAGCTTGAATACTACTATGGTAGTTGTTATTGTAGGCAAATTCAATAAGAGGTAGGTGACTATCCCAATTCCCTTTTAAATCAATTGCACATGCCCGCAACATATCTTCTAGGGTTTGGATCGTCCTTTCACTTTGGCCATCGGTTTGAGGATGGTATGATGTGCTCATTTTAATTTGTGATCTTAACTCCTTTTGAAAACTTCAATAAAAGTTTGAAGTAAAACGTCTATCTCGATCAGAGACAATTGATAGAGGTACCCCATGCCTCGAAACTACTTCATTTATATAGATCTTGGCCAATTTATTTAGTGCATATGTCTCCTTTATTGGCAGAAAATGTGTTGTTTTCGTTAACCGATCAACAATTACCCATATGGCATCAACACCTTTCAAAGTTGTTGGTAATTTTGTCACAAAATCCATAGTAATATTTTCCCACTTCCAAATCGGAATATCTAATGGTTGTAGTTGTCCATATGGTCTTTGGTGTTCAATTTTAACCTTTGAACATGTAAGACATTTCTCAACATAATTTGCTACAGACTTTTTCATTCCCGGCCACCAATACAAAGCTTTTAAGTTTTTGTACATCTTGTTGCTGCCAGGATGGACAGAATACTTGGACTTGTGTGCTTCGTCAAGAATTATTTTTCTACATTCACCGACCTTTGGAATCCACATTCGTCCACAAAATCTTTTGATTCCCTGATTGTCAGTTTCTAGTAGTTTGACTTGTCCAGTAATTCTTTCCCCCTTTTGGTTGTCTTCTTTTAAGGCTTCTTGTTGTTCTTGACCAGTTTGTTCCAATATGCTAGTAGTAGCTATCATATTTAGTACACATATCTTAATAGGTTTAGCGGGTTCCTTCCGACTTATGGCATCTGCTACCACATTGGCTTTCCTTGGATGATATTTGATTTCACAATCATAATCTTTTAATAATTCCATCCAACGTCTTTGTCTCATATTTAATTCTTTCTGGTCGAATAAATACTTGAGACTTTTATGATCTGTATGTAGTATACACTTGGTACCATACAAATAATGCCTCCAGATTTTTAGGGCAAAAACTACTGCTGCTAGTTCTAGATCATGCGTCGGGTAATGTGTCTCGTGATATTTTAATTGTCTTGATGCAAAAGCAATTACTTTATTTCTTTGCATGAGTACGCATCCTAAGCCCTGTTTGGATGCATCATTGTATACTACAAAGTCTTCGATTCCTTCTGGCAAACTCAAAATCGGTGCACTACTTAACTTGTTTTTCAATATCTGAAAGGATTTTTCTTGAGAAGATCCTCATTCGAACTTACTGGCTTTCTTTGTCAGTGTTGTAAGGGGAATTGCTATTTTAGAGAAATTTTGAATAAATTTTCGGTAGTAGCCGGCCAATCCAAGAAAACTCTGGATTTCAGTTGCTGATTGCGGGGTCTTCCACTTTGTTATGCATTCTATCTTACTTGGGTCTACCATGATACCCCTCTTATTGATTACATGACCTAAGAATTGAACTTCTTGAATCCAGAATTCACACTTTGAGAATTTTGCATAAAGCTTTTCTTGTTTTAGTAGTTCTAACGTCATTCTTAAGTGTTGACTATGTTCTTCTTGACTTTTAGAGTAGATAAGGATATCGTCTATGAATACAATGATGAATTTATCCAGGTAGGGCTTACATACCCGATTCATGAGATCCATAAACACAGCTGGGGCATTAGTTAAACCAAAAGGCATAACTAGAAATTCATAATGCCCATATCGTGTTCGGAATGATGTCTTTGGGATATCTTCCTTTTGTACTTTTAACTGATGATATCCTGAGCGCAAATCTATTTTCGAGAAATAGCTTGCTCCTTGCAATTAATCAAATAAATCATATATTCTGGGTAAGGGATATCTATTCTTGATTGTAACTTTATTCAATTCTCTATAGTCAATGCACATTCTCATCGTTCCATCTTTCTTTTTAACGAACAATACTGGTGCTCCCCATGGTGACGAGCTTGGGCGAGTGAATCCTTTATCAAGCAATTCTTGCAGCTGACTCATAAGTTCTTGCATCTCAGATGGTGCAAGTCTATATGGTGTTCGTGCTATGGGCACTGCTCCGGGTACTAAATCGATATGGAATTCTACTTGTCTATCTGGTGGTAATCCAGGTAAATCATCTAGAAAAACTTCCGGATATTCACATACCACTGGTACTTCTTCTACCAGTTTCTTTTCCTTTTTAGCACCCACTACATAAGCCAAATAGGTTTCACATCCTTTGCGGATGCATTTTCTTGCTTTCAAAACTGAGATAAGGTTGAAAGGATGTTCCTTATGACTACCGTAAATAGTTAATACCTTTCCATCCTTATTCTTGACTTTTACCATCTTTTTGTTACAGACTATATGGGCTTGGTTTTCAGATAACCAATCCATACCTATAACAATATCAAAAGTACTAAGGAGCATTGGTAGAAGCTTAATGGTGAAATAGTTTCCATCTATATCTATTGAACAATCTTCATATACTTTATCTATCTTTGTAATTCTACCCTATGCGGTTTCTATTTCAATTGCTTGATCTAATTTCTTAGATGAACAATTTAGATTCAAGCAGAATTTTGTAGATACTATGGATCTATTTGCTCCTGAATCAAATAATACTTTAGCAGACTGTTTATTGATCAGAAAAGTACCTGTCACCACGTCAGGTATCCCTTTTGTTTCTTCAGCAGTGAGTTGGAATATTCTTCCCTTAGCTTTTCCAGTTTCTGACTTGATTCCGTTACTTCCTGGTATTGGTCTTCTTGGTTGAACATCTTTGGGTTTTGGGCAGTTGTTTGCAAGATGCCCCGTCGATCCACAATTGTAGCAATTCGTTTCAGGACAGCTCATAATCAAGTGGCCATACTGACCACATCGATAGCATACATTTCTATCGATCCTATATTCTCCAAGATGATGCTTTTTGCATTTAGGACAAACAGGTCTATCAAATGTCCTTATACCATCATTCTTGGGTTTCTTAAATTGATGGCTAAAATCTCTACCCTCAAACTTTCTTTTCTCATAAGTCTTGTTATTGGTTGGTACATAACAATCATTTTCAGCTAGAATTGCTAGTTCCACAACTTCCTGAAAAGTTCTTGGTTGAGACATATTTACGAATCTACGTAAATCTTTTCTAAGGCCAAGTAGAAAACGGTTAACCTTTCGAGTTTCTGTAGCGACTAAGTAGGTAGCAAATCTAGATTTTTCTATGAAAGTTTCTACATAGTCTTCTACAGATTTGTTTCCCTGTTCTAGCCTTACAAACTCTTCCTCCATCATTTTCAATCGAGTATCTGAGCAATACCTTTTATAGACTAAATCCTTAAACTCATCCCATGTTATTGTGGCCGCTTCAGCGATGCCTCTTGTGGATTGAATAGTTTTCCACCAATGAATGGCATTCAATTTAAACTTAGTTGAAGCAAACCTTACTCGTTGAGTAGGAGCACATTGACATGTTTGAAAACAATTCTCCACGTCATCCAACCAGTTCATGGCAGCTACAGGTCCTCCTTTTCCTTCAAACGTGGATGGACTAGTATTTGTGAATGTTTTATAGTCGCATTCGTGGGTTTGGCCATTCTCTTGTTCATGCCTTGTAAAATTTTCGTGTTCTGAGTTATGGTTCATAGCATTCTGAATTTGAGCTATAATACTTGGTAGACTTTCTTGGATGCCTCGAGATATTTCCGTGGCTATGTCAATTCCTCCGGTAGATTCTTGTGGATTTGCCCTCATTCTATTTCCTTGTCTTGTTGGTATATTATTTTCTGATTCATCTCTAGTTATCCTTCGAGTATTCATCCTACGAAATACAATAAACACATAAGTATAATATATATTATATAAAATTTAGGGATACATTCTACAAAACTCAGGGAATTAATTTCCCTTTTTATCCCGATACATCATAAGTATATAATTATGCTACTAACGTTAAAACTAAATTTTAATGTTATTACTGATGAGGGTAACGCCCCCTCGACCTTCTACGATATGTGAAACCTCTCATGTAAGGATCTCCTAAAAGTTCACTAGTTAGACAAGAATTTTCTTGGTAGCTTCTGGCTAATTCCTCTTGGGTGTAGTTAAGTTGGACTTGAGTTTGATCAAGCATTCGATTGGCTCTTTCAGTGTCTCTGTTTGCTAGTCTTAACTCGCTTTCCAATTGCATAATATACACGCGTTGAGCGTGCATTTCTTCTTGAGCTACTGTAGCTTGATGATTACTTTCAGCTATATTATTTAGAAGGATGTTGATATCTGCTTGACTCTGTCCTGATGGGATTATGACTTCATTTGCAATAGAAATTCCCGAACTAGCATCTTCAGGAGTATCCCAAGGAAATGGGGGTTGAAACATGAATTGATTTTCATCCGAATCTTCTATGATGATGACATCATTTTGGTTTTCCTCTGGTATCATCTGATCATCAGGATTTGGAATTTCAGGAATTGGAACTTCTAGTTGGACTAGTTGAGAAGCTTGATCTATTGGTTCATAAGTAGGGGAGTCTAACAGTGAAATAATGTTAAGAAACTCCTCGGGCCATTCATCCTCGCCTCTTTCATTCATCTGAAATGTATATAATCGTGAATAATTCTTTTATATATATGCATCATACAAAATTTTGGGAAAATACATTTTACAAAATTTCCCACCCATATCTAATAGTGCTTATATTCCGATTCTAGCTTTCTTAAATATCAAAAATTTCACACGGATATCTATGTTCTAGCCATGCTTTATAGGATAGGGACTTGATCTTGTATTGTAACATCCCGATTTCCCAAACATACAACAAATAACATACATTGCATAACTTCATTACATTCATAATAAAAGGTACATCACAAACCAAGTACGGTCTCAATAGTCTTGACATTACAAAACATATAAAAGCTTCCTAATCCACATCCGTCAAAAGCTTCCTACACTTCATCCTCTCCTGCCGATCCTTAACCTGGAAAACATATTTTTGAAAACAAAATGAGGGTTAGACCAAACGGGTCTAGTGAGTTAATCCCGGTCCTTTCCAAAATCATTATCAAACCTTTTATGTAAATCCTTTGTATCAAAATAATTTAGATAAACCTTTCGTAAAATATAAACATACCACACGTATTTAAATACCAATCCAGACTCGTGCATCGTGTACATCTCATTCACCTTATTCCTCCACAAATGGCCATATTAGTTGGTAGCAAGCCAACTAATAAATCAACGCCGTACAACAACTACGACACATCACCGGTCCGCACATCGGAACTCGGCAATACACCGGTCCGCTCACCGGAACCCGGCAACACACCGGTCCGCTCGCCGGAACCCGGCCACACACCGGTCCGCTCACCGGAACCCGGCACAAGTGCACTCGTGTAGTGCAAAGCTTATATAAATACAATATATATCTCATTACATCATATTGTCATTTATATACACATAATCATATTCCTACCACACAATCACCTCATTTACATATACACATACTCACATACATATATAAACACATATATGTATTCCAGTTGAAAACGTTTAAAGCAAAACTCACCTTGGATGCTTAAAATACGCTTCCAAGCCTTTCTCCGAGCTATCCGTTCCTTTATCCAAATACCTCAGAATCTGAAACCATTTACATACAAATATCTCCTTACCACTTATGTATAAGACTTACTAGCAGGTTAAGGACTCTAGATACATCTACATAACTTTTATCCTCAAAATTACCCAAACAGCCAAGTTATCCGGACAACCCAAACAACCCGGACAACACCACTTTTCCGGACAACAAGACTTTTCCGGACAAAACGATATATCCGGACAACACAAGGAATCCGGACACCACAGACTAATCCGGACAACAAGGGAATCCGGATGCCATCCGGACTCTAAATCATCCGGAAACCATCAATCAAATCGTCCGGACTCTATCAACAACTTACCCGGACACCACCCAAGAATCTACCCGGACACCTTCAACTTATCCGGACACCTCTGTCGGTTTACCCCATTTTTGCCCAGAAAATCGACTGAATTAATACCAGAAGTGATTGGGATGTTTCTACTCCGATAGGAACTACTTACTAGCAATTATAGACATAAAATGTAAAGCAACATACCTCAATTTCCCTTCCAAATACACCAAATGAAGTTCTTAACCACAAGAACCCTTCTTTTCTCTTTTCTTTCTTCTTCTTTTGCTCTCCAAGACACACACACTTCACACACTGCACATCTGATTTATTTTGAAATATCTGAATTGCTTTTAGATAATATCTACCACAATTTACCCTTTCAACCCTATTCTATTCTTTAATGACCACAACCCCCTTTTAACTTATAAATCTACCTAACTTACCTAAAATAGAAACTTTTAGGTTAAATAATTTAACGAGATAATATTTTTAACTAACGGACTTATCCGGGGTATTACAACATCTCCCCCTTAAAAGAATTCCGTCCCGGAATTCGGTTAAGCAATAACGAGGGTAACTACTATCATGTCCTATCCAATGGTCCTTCACTCTGATCATTACATTCGACTACTTTTTCCCACTCTCTTCTCAACATAAAACATGTTTTCTCCAAGGATAGCACTCTAGAAAGTACTCACTCTTAACAGATCCTATAAGCTATCTTTCTTTCGCCTCCAAACCAATTGCACGCACCTAATTTCAACAACTACTATACCTTACTAACAATTTCACCATACCTCATATCAGGAACTTAATCGAGTCAATTCGAAATCACACTCAATGCTCAAAATAACTTCACATTTTCCATTTCTCAAACCGTAATACTCTATTCTTTAGCTAACCATCTATTGCCACTCCATTCTCTTATCTTTGAATAACACTACTACACACCGCCTAGACATCCATACCTCTCCCCACATACTTTTGGCACCTCTACACAACTTACAAACAAAATTCCGAGCAGAGGTTTCCACTTATACTCACCCCATATCCTCACAAATCTACCACTTAATCTCACGAAATTCATTACTACTACACCTCGCACATTCACTAATTATAAACTGCCACCATCTTATCCACATTACCCCACACATTTAAACAATACCTTTCTTGATAGCGTCAACGATCACATTAAGTATAATCTACACAACATACTAAAATGTCGCCTTCATGACTAGGTCAAGACTTTACGCACTATCGTTACCTTCCACACACAATTCATCACGTTCTACATATTGCTATTATTCTTTACACTCAAGCCATCACACTCTACACACTAACAAATTAGAACAACAATAATTAAACACACCCTTCTATATCTCTAACACAATTATCAAATATTTTTTTCTAACACAAATAATAAAATTGAAAACACAAAAGAATCGGTTTGCACCGAAGTCAGATAACACCTTATCACGTATAGAGTTTATAGAAATATGCCTGTAACCTCATCAGGACTTTCTTCCACCTCTTGTTCCGTCATCTGAAAAACTCGACCCTTTGCTTTCGGTACCTCAGACCCTTGTTCCTCTCCCGGTCTAACACTCGTTGGTCTTACCGTCATACTACCCTGCTGTGCTTTCCATTGCGGACAATCTGCCTGAATATGATCCGGGGAATTGCAAACGAAACATAATCGAGTTACCCGACAGTCTCTAACTATGTGACCAGTCTTTCCACATTTGTAACAACTTCGGGAATCTACATAACAGTTTCCTTGATGCTCACGGTTGCATTTTGGACATGGTCTTTCAACTGGTCTGAAAGGTGAATAACTATCAGACCTCGGGGATTCATATTCTTCCGAATCGTACATCGTTTCTTCTAGTTTTCTTTTCCCAGCACTCTTATCACCAACGTCTCTCCTATTATCTTGTTCCACATTTTCCGCGGCATCCACTGCGGCTGAGAAGGTATCGGGTCCTCTTGCAGTCACTAGCTTTCTAATTTCTGCATTTAACCCAAAAATAAACCTTTCCATCTTTAGAGCCTCCGTGGCAACATAGTACTCTGCAAAGCGAGACTTCTCCAGAAAGAGAGCGGTGTAATCCCTAACCGATAAACTTCGCTGGTGTAGGTTCATGAACTCCTCTTCCAATTGTCTAACTGCTGCTTGAGAACAAAACTGTCCTTTGAATGCTGTTGTGAATTCGTCCCAAGTAAAAGTAGAGTATACATCCGACCTTGTGGAATCAATGTGAGCTTCCCACCAGTACAGAGCTTCTGCCTTCAACATCGCCGTTCCGTATAATACTCTGTCCTCATCCGCACACTTACTGGTCTTGAAGATGGCTTCTATTTCTTTTAACCATCTCATTGCCTTCGCTGGGTCTCTATCTCCTGAGTAAGTTGGAGGTCTACAGTTTAAGAACATCTTGTAATCACACCTTCTTGACACTGGTATGACCGTAGGTGTAATGGGCATTTCGTCTTCCAAACCAGGACCTGGTGTTTCAGTATGACGAGCTTGGTCGAACATAGTCTGGATATTTGCTTGAAATCTTCCCATCTCCGCCATCAGATCATTTCTTGTAATAAACTCCGTACCTTGCCCCTGAACTCTACCTCCGGTTCTGCCCCTACCTCTTTCTCTTCCTCTTCCCCTTGTCCCGACTGTTGGATTCGTTCTATTAGGATTTCTTCTTCCCTCTCTAGTCGTATTTCCAGTACCGCTTGCCATTCTGTAGATTCAGACAAGATTAATATACACATAAGCACATACCCCATATAATAAGGTATCCCAGTCCAAACATGCACCTGTAAGATCACAATTACACTGGCCAGGTGTAATCTGAAATTACCTTACATGATGTTCCTTCTACCTTTTATACTTAGCATCCCAAAGTTCTAATATATCAAGGACATCCTACTTCACATGCAGTTTAAGTCTAGGTACGGGTACAAATACCTAAATCCCTTAAACTAGGGCTCTGATACCATTTGTAACATCCCGATTTCCCAAACATACAACAAATAACATACATTGCATAACTTCATTACATTCATAATAAAAGGTACATCACAAACCAAGTACGGTCTCAATAGTCTTGACATTACAAAACATATAAAAGCTTCCTAATCCACATCCGTCAAAAGCTTCCTACACTTCATCCTCTCCTGCCGATCCTTAACCTGGAAAACATATTTTTGAAAACAAAATGAGGGTTAGACCAAACGGGTCTAGTGAGTTAATCCCGGTCCTTTCCAAAATCATTATCAAACCTTTTATGTAAATCCTTTGTATCAAAATAATTTAGATAAACCTTTCGTAAAATATAAACATACCACACGTATTTAAATACCAATCCAGACTCGTGCATCGTGTACATCTCATTCACCTTATTCCTCCACAAATGGCCATATTAGTTGGTAGCAAGCCAACTAATAAATCAACGCCGTACAACAACTACGACACATCACCGGTCCGCACATCGGAACTCGGCAATACACCGGTCCGCTCACCGGAACCCGGCAACACACCGGTCCGCTCGCCGGAACCCGGCCACACACCGGTCCGCTCACCGGAACCCGGCACAAGTGCACTCGTGTAGTGCAAAGCTTATATAAATACAATATATATCTCATTACATCATATTGTCATTTATATACACATAATCATATTCCTACCACACAATCACCTCATTTACATATACACATACTCACATACATATATAAACACATATATGTATTCCAGTTGAAAACGTTTAAAGCAAAACTCACCTTGGATGCTTAAAATACGCTTCCAAGCCTTTCTCCGAGCTATCCGTTCCTTTATCCAAATACCTCAGAATCTGAAACCATTTACATACAAATATCTCCTTACCACTTATGTATAAGACTTACTAGCAGGTTATGGACTCTAGATACATCTACATAACTTTTATCCTCAAAATTACCCAAACAGCCAAGTTATCCGGACAACCCAAACAACCCGGACAACACCACTTTTTCGGACAACAAGACTTTTCCGGACAAAACGATATATCCGGACAACACAAGGAATCCGGACACCACAGACTAATCCGGACAACAAGGGAATCCGGATGCCATCCGGACTCTAAATCATCCGGAAACCATCAATCAAATCGTCCGGACTCTATCAACAACTTACCCGGACACCACCCAAGAATCTACCCGGACACCTTCAACTTATCCGGACACCTCTGTCGGTTTACCCCATTTTTGCCCAGAAAATCGACTGAATTAATACCAGAAGTGATTGGGATGTTTCTACTCCGATAGGAACTACTTACTAGCAATTATAGACATAAAATGTAAAGCAACATACCTCAATTTCCCTTCCAAATACACCAAATGAAGTCTTAACCACAAGAACCCTTCTTTTCTCTTTTCTTTCTTCTTCTTTTGCTCTCCAAGACACACACACTTCACACACTGCACATCTGATTTATTTTGAAATATCTGAATTGCTTTTAGATAATATCTACCACAATTTACCCTTTCAACCCTATTCTATTCTTTAATGACCACAACCCCCTTTTAACTTATAAATCTACCTAACTTACCTAAAATAGAAACTTTTAGGTTAAATAATTTAACGAGATAATATTTTTAACTAACGGACTTATCCGGGGTATTACATGTATTCTTTATTATGCACTAACCCGGTTTCATCCCATTCTAAGTCAACTTGAGTAGCCCTACATCCCATAAAGATTTCTTTAGCTTGTGCAATTAGAAAAAGGCATATATCCTTTATCTTAGTAGTGAAAGTCCGGGTCTTGAACTTTAGCTCCTGGTTTAGGCGCGCATTTCTTTGTTGTAGGTTATTAATTGTTATCCAATTCTCCCATTCCCTATTTAAATCTTCTTCCTCTTCAGCTTCTTCCTCGTTTCCTTCGTTGATTTCCAAAGGTATAATATTATTTTCTTCATATTCTATTTCTATTTCGGATGGGTCGAAATCTAAGTCCGAACCTTCCATCTAAAGAAGATACAAATTTTAAGAACTAAAGAGTTGTAAACATAATCGAATAATTTCTATATATAGGCGTTAGTACAAAATGAGGGGAAATAAGAAAATTTTCCCCTTTTTCCTGATTTTATCTATCCGAGATACATATAACTTTTAGTGTTGCTTTACTAAGGGAAAAAGGAGCATGAGCGGGAGTTTAGTGAAGTTTAAGCAAACGGTGGAGATAACTTATTTCTTCTTGCAGATGATTGATTTCGGTTTGGCTTTGGTTTAGAAGCAAAGTGGTTTCTTCTAATCTTTTTCTTGTTGCCTCCAGTTCTTCTTCTAGGACTAGGATAAAACTACGTTATTGTTGTACTTTCGTTTGTGCAAGGCTGCATTGGTAGTTACTTTCCGTCATCCTGTTCATCAATTCATTTAGATCTTCCCAGGTCAGACCGGCAGGAGTTGGACGATTTTCTCCAACTATGCATGATGTAACATCTTCCGGTGGTGGAGGTGCTACTCGTGGTGGAGGCACAAATTCTTGTTCTTGGAAATTCACATCTCTCCATGGGTTTTCGAGTAGGAAATTATTGTTGGCATCAGAAATTTCATCATTACAAAGGTTGACGATTGGGTTGATATAGGGATTTCTTTGATTAAGTGGGATTGGACATAGGAGAGCTTGGTGGTGATTCGGGTTCCTATCAGATGATTCTTGTAGCCATCCGCATCCATAACCCGACGGACCTTCTCCGCCGTTTCTATACATCTGAAACATATAATCGTGACACACACACACACACACACACACACACATATATATATATATATATATATATATATATAATCTTTAAGTTTAAGTTTAAGTCTAAGTTCACCTAAACTAAGTCAACTCTTAGTTCACTTAAACTAAAGCTCTGATACCAACTTGTAACGCCCCAATTTCCATATTTGAGTGACGTTACTTTATTTAACCAAACAAAATCTTACAATTTATTTCATACATCAATTATTACATCAAGAGTCAAAACATAGCGGAAACGTAATTAAAAACATGACTTGTAATACAATAAAATAAAACATTCTTTATTGAACTTTCTAGAATATTTCTTAACCTCCTTCTTTACTCCATACCTGAGATGCATACATGAAGTATGTAAGCTTTAAGCTTAGTAAGTAGTCATGGTTTCATGAATAAACAACTTTTGTTAACAAAATCTTTATCAATTTATGGATAGTATTTCATGAAAAAATTTGTCATGCATAAAAACATCATTTTGAGATCTCACTTGTCACATGTAGTATGCCATACTTGTCTTGAGGTTCAATAACCCCGGGGTCCATAAAAGGTTGCCCCATAAGGTCCGTTTGCAAGACGTCCCTTCTTGTCATATATCCCGTACGTTGGATATTATGGTCATACATGACATGTATAAAAACTTTTCATGCCTTGAATGCAAAATGCATATACTTGTATCATAACATGCCATCATATGTCTTTGATAAAAATTGTATCATAATCTCATGCACAATAATCATAACAAATATTTTATCAAAACTTATCATAGTGCATAACATAGTTTCATATAGCATGTATGTATCTCATTAAATCTCATAACATACTTACATTGATTAAGCTTAACTTCTTCCTTGATCCTTTACTTCAAGCTTATAGTATTAAGAGAGAGAAAGAGAGATATGGTATGAATTAAAATGAATGGTTTCTACCTCTATTTATAGCTAAATCTAAGGTATTACTAACTTTTTCTCTTTGCTTTCAAAATTGTAAGCTTGACATGTTTTGACATCACATGCTTATTTGGATAAGAGAATATTACACCTCATGCTTATATGTTGTACTTGTTAAGCTTTTAGGTTGCTTTGTCAAGCTTTATAGGATGTACTTGGTAGAAGTAGCAATGCCAACACATAACATTTAGCCTTTCCCACTCATCCTTAGAGTGCTTAATCATATAATGTAGGATTGCTTAGTCACCCCTAGAGATTTGCTTCTTCATACCTATGCTTATGGAACACTTGTATGCTTCTTATTAGAGGAAAAATGTGCATTCTATTAAGATTATAGCTGCTGGAATTTAATAAATGTTTTTAATAAAATTATAATTTTTATAATTAAAACTTAAACCATCAAATTTTAACAAGATTAAAAAGTAGGGTGTTACATGATCCCGCGATTTGTCCCGCATGTCCCGCTATGTCCCGCTATTTTCATTTTATACCCTTTTCCGCGATCGCGGGACCAATAGCGGGAAAATTGGTATTTTTGCAAAACTTGAAAAAAATGGGTATTTTGGTAAGTCAAAGTCAAACTTTGGGTATTTTAATTAAATTCCCTAAAAATTACGGTAATAAAACTGGTTTTTAAAACAATGTTATATAAACAAATGATTTTAATTGTGGACTTTGTAATAATTTGTATTATATTATAAGATATTAAGCCGAAATCTTAAAAACTATTTATTCAGTACTATAAGTTACTCGTGTAATGCAGCGTGATACATCTAAATTTTAACGTTTTATTTTATTTTTTTGTCATTTATTTTTTTGTCTTTATTAGCGTTATAATACAATTATGTGTAATTTTTGAAAAATCAATAATGTTTTTTGTATATGTTTGTTTAATTTGATTTTTTATTTTAACGTGATTTTGGTTTAATGATGATGTGAATTGTTTTAAGTTTAATAATATTTTTTTATAAGAAAGTGATTAAATATTTTGTTAGAACCTAATAATTATCCGGATTATATTTAAAATGAAATGTTTATTGTGTACTTGATTATGATTATCAGTTAGTTATGAATTCAAACATATAACTTTAAACGGTTGTACTCATGCATCATTACTTATAATCTTAAATTTTAAGTAATACGCATCAAAAAATAGTACTTGATGCATAAAAACTTGTTTTTAAGAGTTTTTCTTAAATGTTTTATACTATAGTATTAGATTATATATCGCTTTATAATACTTAATTTTTAAAACTTTTAAATTTAAGATCCATATCTTGGTACCAAAATGAAGTTTTTAAAAGTATGTTATCCATAATATAAATCAGATTAAAGTATCTTAGTTTTTCATGTAATTTGTCCCTTAAATATTATGATAAAGCGTATATGTAATGTATGTATATTGTATATAAACATCAATATACCATGTACAAGTATCAATCTAGAAAGTTAGAGAATGAGTTTTACCAGCCATAATTTTAACCTAAACACAAGATATTTGGGTTAAAAATAAGTTTAGTTGGACTTAAGCTAACCAAGTTTGAATTTTAGGCCATAATAAAATAGTCAACTTACTAAATGAGCTAGCTTGAACTCGACTACTGATGTAATATTTAAGCCCTAACTTTAACACAATTATAAAAAAAGTTATTCGAGCTTGATCATAGTATTAATTTCTCGAGCAAAGTCCAAAATTGTGCATAACAAGTAGAGCACAAGGTGTATCTCCACATATCACTTAAACTTCATAGATTAACCCTTAACAATAAATTACAAACCTTAAGTTGATATTTTTTTCCTATTATCCTTTTGCTTTAGGTGGAGGACAAATTATTAATCTAAACTCTTCTAACAAAATCACTATTCAATATTGTTTTTCTATTAATATGATTATAAAATAGTCGAAGCTAAATGCACCCTTTCTATAAAAGCTACACATATGAAAGAAAATCAAGTTTTTACCTTATCAAAAAAGAAGATATTGATAATATTGAATCAAAAAACCCAATTTGTAACCCGTTTATTGGTTTTCTACCAGAGATGGACTTTAAACCGGACTCAATAGGTTGGAATGGATAAACTATAGACACGATGTCATCAGTTCGAGCGAGGCAAGACCATCGTTGCTTTTGCAAACCAAAGTTTTTAGAGTCAAAGTATGTAACACCCTCAAATTTGGAACGAGCAACTGACTTTAAAATTCAATAAATTAGCTAAAATAGATAAATTCATTTCTACAATTTATTCCTCATACAATACCTCAGAATTTAAACAATATAATTCCCCAAATAAAATAACTTAAACGGGTGTCAATTAACACAACACAAGTTGCTACTCCAAACAAGTGCGGAAGTCTTCACTGCTCAAATCACCTCGCGTGCACACTACTAGCACTCGCCACTTCACAACGTAGCTAGAGCTACCCCAACCCGAGCCTGTTGCACATGCCGACAAATAAAAAGGGTTAGGCTTACGCCTAGTGAGTTCAAGCATTTTATCATGACTGTATAAAGTCATAAATCGAAAGGTAGTAGTTTAGTCATGATTTCGAAATAGTTTACTTTAATTGCAAATCATCCATTTTCCAACTCACACATTTCCATGGAAAGGTTCCCGAAAGGCATAATACGTTTTCCAAAATGAATTACGTTTCCACTCACTCAAATACGTGAATAAGTCTAGTTTAGGCAAAACCTTCAAATACGGTTGACAATACGTACTCGACCCGTAAAACATGGAAACCATCCATTAGATATAACACTTTATTAAAACATAATACGAAGCAAATGTAGCATAAACCCGTCCATCAACCATGGAAAACAATCCATATGCATTAAATATAACCTCCAAAATGCGAATAAATAAAATACCCGAAATCAACACCCTTCGGTGACGGGGGAGACCCGATCTCATCGAATGTGGCAACACATAAATTAAACCACGATTAAATAAATGCAAGTAAGCTTCTTGGATGTGGAAAACATATGACATCAACCATACTAGGTCTTTAGTCACTCCTCGGCATCAATCATACTAGATCTTTAGCCCATCTTAGACATCAACCATACTAGGTCTTTAGTCCCTCCTAGACATCAACCATACTAGGTCTTTAGTCCATTTTCGGCATCAACCATACTAGGTCTTTAGCCCTTCTTAGACATCAACCATACTAGGTCTTTAGTCCAAGCCATCAGGTTCAATCCTACTATATCTTTACCTTGGGAAAACCCACCATCCGAAACAAGCTTACTCGACTTAAATATAAATACATGACCCCAAAAGAATAACTGATGCATTCAAATTAATCATGTAAATCTCAAATATAATGCAACTCATGCAATGCAACCCCAAGCCCACGTCGAGCTTATTAAAACCGGGCGAATGCCATCAAGACTCAATCGAGTCCAAAACCGAGCCCTCTACTCAAAGATCTAATGATCATTTATCAACATCAAATCATGCAAATGAAATGCAATTAAGTATATAACACATCCTAGACTCCACCCCAGGCATGTAAATATCAACAACGTGCAATAATATGCAACACGGTGCAATAAAAGCAACCCGTAAATAAGACTCCACATCGAGCCATTTAAACCGTACAAATGTCCCAAGACTATCTCAAAGTCAAAACCGAGCAAAGTGCTCCAAGCTTGCTAGACCCATAATGTCGGTCATCATCGCATAAAACACGTTTAAACATTGTTTAAGCAAACACTTATCCCAAAATCATCATTAACCCCAAAACTCAACACGGGTTAAACAAAAGGGGTTTTCCCAAA
Source organism: Saussurea involucrata (assembly GCA_033807775.1). Classification (NCBI taxonomy): domain Eukaryota; kingdom Viridiplantae; phylum Streptophyta; class Magnoliopsida; order Asterales; family Asteraceae; genus Saussurea; species Saussurea involucrata. The sequence continues at coordinate 86,237,105 of CM066313.1, forward strand.
GGACTCACACCCTTAATATTCTCAAAATGACCCATAACACTAAAAGTGCATTTCCCAAATGGTTTATTAAAATCATTTACACCAACATGACTAAACCATCAAATAAACCTCATTTTGAGCAATTAATCTTTAAAGACAATTTATGGTTTCTAACCATCCAAATGTCCAAAAGCCTCAAATATGGGTGTTTTACACATTCATGAAGATAAACACTTCAAAAGAGTTAAACTATTCAAATAACTCAACCATAGATATTTTCAGGTAAAACGCATAAATATTTGGAAAATACTAATTTTTGGCATGTACAAAGTTTTCGCAAAGTAACTTGAACTCACCTTGCTAGATTTAAGCTAAATCTAGAGTTTCTCCAAACGTAAACTCCTTTGATGAAGTTTGCATCCTCAAGCCAAAACTTTCAAAACCTAGATTTATGAATTCCCAACCATCAATATCACAATCCAACCACATGAAATCATTCTCCAACCATAAAACATCAATCATCAAAATCTCCAATTATACCCAAAACCTCAATTTGACCTAACTTCTCCAAAATCATCCAAACCGAAATTGGATAAGCAAAATACTATAAGATCATCAACGGAATATTTCTAACTCATATGAAAGTATAGAAGCTAGAAGGATGAACTCACCACTTAGGTTTTGATGCAAACCTAGAAAACCCCCAAACATCTCTAGTGTTGTGGATGAAACTTGATCTTGCATCAATGAATGAAATCACTAGCATAAAGTGGATAAAAAACACATTAATCTCCAAGAAAAGCCCCAAAATCGGTTAGGGTTTGTGAGGAAGGAAGGAAAAACGATCTGGGAGAGAAAGGGAAGAGATTTGAGAGACTTACCACCACCAAACACCCTTGAATCTTCCTATGAACTTCAAAACTCTTTCTAGATCCTTGAAGAGCTCTCAAAATCGGAACCATGGCACTTTGAATCGCCAAAAACGGAGGTAAAATGAGTGAGATATGAGGAAATGAAGTTTAGGGCTAAAAATCTCGTATTTAAGCTCCAGGTACCCGACGGCTAAAGTGACGTGCGAGAGTGACACAAGTGTCACTTTCGCTGGGCACTCTCGTCGTGGTCAAATAGCTCTTGGTACAAAACCGGAGAGAGTGACACGCGAGAGTGACACGAGTGTCACTTTCGCTGGTCACTTTAGCCGAGATTGTACCGAAAGTTGTTTTGGCCATAACTTCTTCGTTTTAGCTCCGTTTTCGCTCCGAAAAGGCTCGTTGGACTCGTATTTGAATTATTCATCCAATAAAACTATAAAATGTAGGATTTAATCCAAACTCCTATTTTTCATATTTTTCTTAAAGATCGGTTCCACACTGATTCGAAATTATGCTTATCCGAAAATTACGGGTGTTACAAAGTAGATAGATACCAACATTTTTTTCAACTAGATAAAGTTTGAACTTGGTTAGACTTAGACCAAACTGAATCGAATAAAGACTCCTCCAATTATTTATTTTTCCAAAACCGTTAATTTCTTATTTCCCAATTTCTTAAAACTGGTCTAATCAAAAGTCGTGATAAGATTAATTAGATCATAACCAAAGATTTTTTAAGACAAGACCAGATTAACCTCGAACCATACCAAAATCATTGGTCCCAATTCTACCTTTACCTTGCCAGATCTCAATAGGTGCAAGAATCTAACCGAACCAAGTTTACTAAGGGGCTGTTTGGTTCATGGAATTGGAAGGAATTTGAAGGAATTGGAATGACCAATTCCATTGACCAAATTCCATGACACTGTTTGGTTCACAGAATGCAAGTGACGGAATCCTTCAGATTCCAACAAAATCCTTAATTGATTGAATTCACCATTCCACAGCTAAACCAATGGATTTCATTTCATCTCGATGGAATCTTGCCTTAATCCAATGATACTTTAACGTATTTTTCTTTTTTTATTTCATTTCATTTATTTAATTAAATGATAATTTTTCTTTTTTTAAATGAACTGTAATTTAAATAATTTAACATATTTATAATTTAGAAATAATAATAGAAAAATCATAATATAACATTTGTTGATATTTAATTCCAATTCCAATTCCAAAATTGAATTCGGTGAACCAAACAAAAAGATTCCAATTCCTTTAAAAATTCCATCCAACCAAACGCGACTAAAATGCGTGGTCAAATTCCATCGAATTCCATTTCAATTCCTTCAAAGTCAAATTCTTTGATGAATTCCAATTCCATCGAATTCCATTCCACGAACCAAACACTCCCTAAGTTTTTAGACCCGTCCATATGCAACTCTAACTACTACTCTATAATATACGAGTCTCGCCAAATCCCACATCCTCAAAAACCAAGGGGGTTTATTGAATCTTTTCCAAATCATTAGGGTGATTTCTATAATTTTCTGAAAAGTTAAAATCCCAAGCGCCCGAATATTACAAGACACCATTTCGCGTAGCAATTTCGTTTCGTTTCGTTCCGTTCAAACAAAGACCAACAACAACTCAAGTGAAAAAGCTGTTCCATCGCCGGTCAACTTTCCGGCGAATCTCTCTAATGGTGAGAAATACAGAATTCCTGTTTCAATTAATGTATTAGCATACACAAATCTTCGGTATCTGAACCTGTTTGTGGAACTTTGTTGCTTATATCTCTCAATCATGTTACAAACGAACGGAGGATATCTTATTTCTCGTAGTTTAGGTTTTGATGCTTAATTTTGAAGATATACGCTGATTTTGAAAGCGTTGTTATGATGTTCATGACTTTATTTGTGTTATTTATTGAAGTTCTGTAACCCTAACAAACACTTTGGTGAAAATTTCATGGTTTTAGGGGGTGTTTGGGAGTGCTTATAAAATTGAGGGTAAAAAGGTAATTTGGATAGATAAGGAAATAAGGATAAGTAAATAAATAGGTATGGATTGACTTATAAAAACAACTTATTTGTGGTGAGGAAAAGCAAATAAGCACTTTTGATTTTTTCTATCCAAACACTCAAAACTGCTTATTTGCGGTGGAAAGAAGCTATAAGCAAATAAGTCAAAAATATAAGCACTCCCAAACACCCCCTTAATGCCTGAGTTGTCTACTTGTCTCTGATAATTAATTAGAAAAATTAGATGCTCCTTCATATTACTGTAGGTGGTTGGGTGTTTTGAAGTGAACATTAGGGATTTATCAGGAAAATTTTGGGATTGTTTTGATGTTTCGTGCAGATTATTGCCCAATTCTAGATGCTTTCAGCTTTTGATATGATTTGGGATGTTTAAGGTGGAATTGGGGTTTTGAAATAGAGACAAAAGGCAGAAGTTAATGGGCGGTGTGGTCAATGGTTTATTTGTGAAAAATAGATGTAGTTTATGCTGGCACAAATAATCATGATTAGTTCAGGAATTGATCTAATTCCCAAGGTTTTTGCTGGATAAATGTGACCATGCTTACATATTTGTTGTAAACTTATATGCAATTCACATTTCTGGTAGTAGTTACTTACTCTGTGCTGATCAGTTTTAGTACGTGTAATTGCAGGCTAACAGACACACTATCATACTCATGCAAACTTCTCAAAACCGAGCAACTCGGACGTTTATGGATTATGAGTCGATAAGTCAAGCAATGGATGGTATGTATAGTTAATCCACCAGTCCTTGAGAAAAAAACTTGATTGGCAATTTTGTACTATGTTTTTTTTTTGCAACTTGGTGTCTATATTATAATGCATTTAGCAGTCACAAGAAACTCGTGGTGAGGTTGAATTGAGTTGGTTTCTCTTTCTTGGTTCATATCCAACCTTTTCTTTTGTTGAGCTTGAAACATTGAAATGGGTTCTTCATTTATTTTTATAATCCTTGTTCATTTCTTATCTTATAATTTGTTGTAGATGCTATTAGTAGTACTAGGCTTGCATAATTCTTTGTCATTTATTTTTAATTTGTTGCAACTGCACTAGAAGACACACTATTGTCATGGTCTGTTTGATTAAATTGAATGATCGAGTGTTGAATGTTTAAGAGGTTTGTTTTAATTGACCGTCTAATAAGTGTTGTGAATGGACATCGGAATGACATATGTTCTTTTTATTTGTTTTCAATCATTTCTACCAAGAACTGTTAATTTATAAACTTGTTTAAATTATTTGATTGATAATTGAAATATTTATATTTAAAATTTCACCAAATTCTATGTGTAGACGAATCATCACACTATGAAAAAGGGCCTTGAAGCAAAATGGTCTTAGGGCCTGTTTGTTAGCAGCTTAATGAGCTTAATGGACTCATAGCTTATTCAGTCAGCTATACATGATTGTTTGGTAGTGGCTTAATGATATAGAAAGTGACTTATTTATTAAGCTTTTAGGAGGGAGCTTTATGCAGAAAGCCAAGATTTGTCCAAATCAGTCTCTCCTAATTAAAAAACATGGTCCTTCCATCTATGAAAACACCCTCCCAAACAAAAACCTTTCCAATCTATACAGACAGATTAATCCACATAGACAACTTTATTTAGACAGGACTTAATGGAAAACCAACCAAACAGCCCCTTAGATGTACAAGCATACAGCTGGAGAAACTGGTCTTTGTTGTACAAGTGTACAATTGGGTGAACTTAATGGTTCAGAGGAATCATGAATTATCAATATATATTCTGTTTATAACAGTATAGAAGCTTTTCGGAAGATCAGTTAGCGTTCGTGTGTGTCAAAACCTGTCTCTGTAAATCTGGTATCGAATGGGCTTTTAGCGGAACCAGGCTAGGCCGGTAGTGGGCCAAAATATTCAAGGCCTACCTAGGACTATTAGGGTGGACATGACCTATTGTTTTGTGATATTTAGAATACTTCAGGTTTTAATTGTCTGCTACTTTTGTGCCATACCATGGTCATCTTACTTTTGGTATGTGCAGGTATATGTGCACTATATGAAAGGAAACTCAAGGAGTTGAATCCTGCCATCAGAAATATTACTTATGACATTGAAGATCTCTATAATTTCATCGATGGCCTTGCTGATATGAGTGCTTTAGTGTATGTTCCCTTTCTCACTCTTACTACATGATTGTTGCAACTTACAAGAATTCTATGCCTTGCTTTTCCATCACTGTTGAATCTAAAATAATGAAGACTCCCATCAGTTAAAATATCTTCTCATCTTAAATAAAACCTTAGATTCAATGTCCTGCATATAGAATTGATGAAATACCAATTAGGCAATTGGTTATATTTGTTTGAGACCTCTGTGACAAATCCACGAGTTTCAGTTGTCTAGCTGGGCTGCTTGGTTTGTCCTAATTAATCTATATTCTACATGCGATATTCACAAAACAATATGAGTGAAATATCCTTGATGGAACATAAGAAGATTATTTATGAGATTACAAAGGATTTGTTGGTAAGTTGTTTGCTTCATCATTCACAGATATAGCTTGTTGTCATGTGTGATGGGTAAGTAAGAAAGTTATAGGGTGTTTAGGAACATAGCCATATAATTAAGCGTATTTTTTAGATATTATAGTAGATTTAGTATTTGGAAAGGACCTTTTCCCTTCTGATTTCAATCAAGAATTATTTCGTAATTGAATCATGTATAGTATTCTTTTATAAATGCTGAGGTACTCCAATCATTAATGGCTTAATGCATTATGCATGTATAGAAAAATATTGGATTTGAGGCTAAGCTATGTGCATTTTGGCATTTCTGAGTTTGACCCTTTCCAATGGATATGCCTGATAACAATCATACACTCCCTCTGGTACTGAATTAATCCCGTTTTGGAGATGACATCATCTTTTCTCCCCTTTTTTTCTTGTTCCTGTTGCAAGTCAACATTGTCATGTGAAACATAAAACCCTAAATGACTTAAAATGTATAAAAAAGAAGCAAAATGGCATTGTAATATTTTGGGGGTCATTTAGCTAAATGACCTTAAATGAGTTTTTAATTAAATTCATGACCTCCTTGCCTGTATAAGAAAAAATGAGTTTATACTCATGAGAAGGTCATAGATTTAATTAAAATCTCATTTAAGGTTATATACCTAAAAATCTCAATATTTTGGACAAAGTTGAAAGAGGTGTGAGTATAATAAAAATCTATATTAGTTGGTTGTTGGTTTTGTGGCTAAGAAAATGATTATGGGAAATAAAGAATGATGAGTTGGAGATATAAATATTTGTGATAAAATTTATTTTTCTTAAATACATTATAGATACAATTATTCGTATACCCTCCATCCCTTCGAAATTGTAACCAATTTTCTTTTCTGGTAATATTTGAATCCAAAATTACTCGTCTTTTTGTCCACATCATTTCCATGTTTATCATTATTGAAGGATCTTTTAAGAGTTTTGGTTAACAATCAGACATGATCTTTTAGACTGATGGGGCTTTTTGGTCTGGCCTGGGCTTATTAAGTTATTAGGACTGGGCTTTTCAGGCTAGGGGGTTTTCGACACTTTTTGTGCATATCCTCAATGTGTAAGCTAGAACATAGATGAAACCCCCAAACATACTTTTTCAGAGATGAACGCTATAAGCTGTTTTGGTTGATAAATACATAAGGTTAAGCTGATTATGGGTTGGTGCAGTTATGATCACTCTATCCAGGCATACCTTCCGAATGACCGACAATGGATCAGGCAACGGATGTTTCATCACCTTAGAAAATTGGCACACTGAAGAAGAATCTTGTTTCTTGGTATATTGATTGTATCAGATTGATTGCACATAACTTTTCCTTCAAACAAAAGGAGTGTTGCACTTGTAGTAGTTTTATTCTATTCTGGCTGTAGCCATTCAACTTAAATTGCATATTATTTTGTTGGGCTTCAACTGGGAAGTTGTATGTTTGAATTCTGTAAAAGTGGCTCACAGTTTTGTGGTGTTTGACTGATTATATGTTATGTGATGTTTTGATCATATTTTACCATCTATCTTTTTATTTCATGTGGCAAAAAGTTCAAAAACATTTGATTAGAAAGCAAGACTATAGGCAAAAGATAGTTGGGTTTGGAATATAATTCGACGTTTTATTACAAACAAACGATAATTCAATGCAAATGACACATTGTATATATAAAATGGTGCTTGGTGTTGGGAAATTGGCCTCAAAGTTTTCCAAGAACGAAGCAATGAACAAGTATAGAGAAAAGAAAAAGACAATAATTTACGTAAAAACTTCAAAACTGGAGAAAAACCACGGGCCTTCAGAGGAAAATCCACTAAGTGAAAAATTGTTACAACAATTCTAATATCTCAAGCCTCCTCCAGTAATACCCACACTCTCATAGATTTAACTCGCACATTTCTATTATCTAAAACAAGAGAATAAAAAATAAAAAATAAAAAGTATTTGAAACCCAAGTCTTGGCCCCTTCACCCCTTTTTACAAACATGTCCTTTTCATCTTCCATTGCTCCGCTGATACGGGACAACCTATCAAACTTAATCTTTTATTTTTAGCCAAACAATTCTCAATAAGCTACACCTTGGCCAAATAAAAGAAGGTTTTCGTTTCAAAACCGACAACCCTTGTCTAAATCGAGAATCATAATTCTCAAATAAGAGACCAGAATCCACCATAAAAGAGTATCAACACTTAGAATAATCCATTCTAAGAATTTTACATTAGCACAAGTCAAAAACCTTGTTGAAAAATTTACGGTGCAACTTTCTTGTTTGGCTTATCCGGAAGTTCATCAACCATTCCACCACATAACCTACATCCCTGCCAAACCAATACACATGTGGAAATCCATGGAACCGCTAACCTAAACCCATCCCCTTTTCATGGTAAAACGGACATATCACGAGGATGTATTCTCCCATATCCCAACAAAACACATTGTCTTTGATGAGAAATGAGACGTTGTTAGCATCTGAATTAAGTCTTTTGTGAACCCGCATCACCTGGACAATTAATATTGACATGTTAAGGCTTTCCACACTTTCAACATATTCCAACCTTTTTTCCTCATACATGAGTTTGCTAGTAACATCCGCAAACTTTAGGGTCTCTTTCTCATATATTAGAATAGGTTTCATGTGTTCATAGAGTCATAGGAAGATGTCAAAGATCATATGAACCTCGTTTTACTGGTCCCATATGAATTGCTGCCGGAAGCAGGTTTTCCCCTTATGTAAGCCGGATTGCATCAATCAATACATCCTTGACTTGAACATGCCATAAGTCAAAGTTGATCCTTCCATTCAATGTCTCTACATCAAACCTATTAGCGCTTGAAAACTTTGACATCTAATCCACGTTTCCAAAACGAAATTGTATTCTAGAAAAGTGATTGTAGCTTATGAGTAGTACACCCAAGAAAAGTTCTCTAATATGCACGTACTCTAAGTCTCCAACCACACATGATTTTATTAACAAATTAACCAAGAGAAATTCTTTTATGATGTGGAAGTTCAGATAAGGCTGCTGATATGTTTTAAATTTATACATCAAGCGTACGGGTTATGTAGCATACGGGTATATCACGGGGAGGTGACGGTCTAAACATTAACTACTTAATAATCATGACTAGTTATGCGAATCAGATAATTGGTTTGATTTTTTACTAATTGAACTTAAAACAAGAGATTCAAGGGAAAGAGATACATAAAGAATCAATTAGAACTAAAATTAAATAAGATAAAAGACGACTAAACTAAGAACATTGAGTAATATCAACCTTGGATTTTGGTAATGGTGGGAATTCATTTTTTTCAAAGCTACTTCAACCCAGGGACGGACCTAGACAAATTTTTATACGGTGGCACCATATTTTTTCATACGGTTTTTATCGAAGTGTCTTTCATCTTTTTATGAACGTTCAATATCGTCTGATGTGTTTTTAGCCAAATTTCGGCGTTTTGAGAGATTTTAACGTTTTTGCTTGATTTCGGGGAATTTTTAAGTTTTTTTATCAATATCAAGGGATTTTTTCGGTTTTTATGTTTGAATGGGTATAAGATGTGGGTCTTTTTTCAGTTTAGGTGCACCCCTTTCACCTTTGTAGTTTCCAAATGGATACGGTAGCACCTCCTAAATCCTTACGGTAGCACCTTCACAAAAAAAAAAAATTACACTTCGTCGGAAAATTCTAGCGGTGGCACGTGCCACCACGTGCCCCAAGGGAGGTCCGTCCATGCTTCAACCCTCTCTCGAGGTGAGAAAGCTTTTCTAACCAAGATATGTATTTACTTTCACAACACATATACATTAGGAAGAAACATTAAGATTTAAAACGAATGTATTTCCCAATCAACGTCTCTAACTATTCACATGTTAGGACCGTTGTCATTGATCAATTCGACTCAAGTGAAGACTAAACTTTCGTTTTTATCAACAACCAGTTGAATTACTAGACATTTTGTTGAAACCCAATTAAATCAATTCAACTTTCGTCAAAATAAACATGGATTAAAACTCAACTTCCGTTTAAGAATAATTGATCAATACCAAAACTTCAATCCTAAGGCGATGATTACCCAATTAAACGAAGTATTTAAACGAGACCAACACAAATTACTTAATTATACTCTAACGGAATAAAAACCAAAATTAAACCTAGACTAATAGAGAAATTACATTAGACTCAATCTAATTACAATTAACACTAACAATCAAGAGATGAACAATGGATTACTAAGTAAACATATGCAGAAAATTAATCTAACCTATTTTTATGCAGAAAATTGGAGTGCAGAAAATTAATTAACCCTAAAATTAAGTGCAGAATTTTAAATAGAGTTGAAGAAATTAGGGTAGAGATGAGAAATAGAGATGCAAAGAAGTAGAGAAAATACAATAAACACGAAAGAGATGAAGAGAAACTAAATCTGACACTTCAATTAAGAACAAAGATGATTGATGAACAAAATATTGTTTTCACACAAAGGAAAAACAAGCATTCAACAACTAAATGACTTAAGAAGAAAGGGAAGAAGATACTAGTATGAAACAAGTAGCAAGTCGGATTCCAATGGCTTAAGCTTGTTGCAAGTTCATTTTCTTCCCCAATTCTTCAATGAAATCGTTCACAATAGAAACTACCCAAGAGAAACTGAAAAATGTCGTGTGATTAGTCTGTCTAATCTTTCAAAGAAACGACCCTAATAAACTTAAAATAAAAGCCTAAAAGTTTTTAAAGACAAAGGCCCAAAAACCCAAAGAGAAAGGCCCAGAAAATTAAAGGTCCAATGACTTTCAAGCATCAAGTCAGGTGCTTTCTTCACTTTCAATCAGCTTCTTTCCTCCGCTCCCCGCTTCCTTGCCCACGTACACTTCATCTTTTCTTTCTTTCTTCTTCACGAGCATGCCTCCGCCTATCTCATCTTTCAAGCTACGCATAATCTGCACAAAAGAAATACCAAAAGCATAAAAACCATTCCCAAAATAATTTCCAACCGTTGATTAAAGAAAGTAAGAAGACGTGAACAATAATGCATGAAAAGACTAAACTAAACACTAAAAATAGAACGAAAATGCAACTATTATATACAAGGTTAGGTGCATAAAATGCACTTAACAGCTGCAACCATATAGCATACTAGGAACCCTCTAACCCGAGACCTTCTCCAAATACGACTAAGATATAAATAATACCCACACTCTCAAAGATTTAACTCACATTTTTCTACTATCTAAAACAACAGAACAAGAAGAAAGAATAAAAATACAGTGTATTTTACTTAAGTCTTAGACCCCTTATTATAGACATGCAATCATTTTCACCTTTCATGTTCCATAGATGCGGGACAACTTTCAAGTTTAATATTTTATTTTTAGCCAAACAATTCTCATGTCGCCAAAAACTTAGCATTTAACCGGTTCTAGTCCTTGGTCCATGCCGGTTATTTCACAACACAACCGTCCTAGACGCAACCGGTTCCTCCCTTTGAAAAAGAATCGTAACCGTTGTAATCAATCCGTTCTCTAAAAAAGAATTGTAATCCGTATGCACGGATAGGTTAATGAATTAGTTTTTCTTTAATATAGACTTTAAACATTTTAAATAAACTTAACATTTACTAGTGTTGTTTTAGAGCATCTCCAATGCAAGGTTGTTAAAAGTAAAAAGTGTGGTGACTTGTAGGAACCGTCATTATGGAGAGTTCTCACAAGAACTAAAACTATTATTGGTATGAAATGATATAATACTAGTTTTCCTTTTATTTTCTTGACTTTATAATTATTAATAAATATTATACATATATGTAAAAATGTATTTAACTTATATAAATATTATATGGGACCCACAAAAAAAGATGTTTGTAATAACTATCATTGTGAACTTTTATACGAGTGTATTTTGATAAGTTGGAAGTAAGGTGACAACAAAAACTAAAAAAAAGGTTATCATTAGAACTTCCATTAAGATAAATCATTGTTTTAAAAGTCAATTTCAACATCAAAGTTAGTTTAAAATGACATTCTTTACTTCAATTAAATACTATATTTATTAATTACTAAAACATGAGAAATTGGATTTTCCGGACACAACAAATTGCTTATTTTGGAGTTTGAGAGTGTTTTGATTAATGTGAACCACCATATCAAACATCTATTTGTATCAAATACAAAAACAAAATAGTCCAAAAATAACAATTTTATATAACCGTTTGGTGAAAAACACAATAAATAGATAACCCTTCTTCGGTCCGATCTGAAGATTCAAGCTGTATCGGTACGCCTAAACGGTCCGATCTCAAGATTCAAGCCCACAAAGAAAAAAAAAACCCAAATAGGGTGTGTTTTTTCTTGACGATTTACATCTCCATAATTTATCTAAAATATTTTATTTATATCAAACCATAATATTTCTTCTAGTATTTTTGCAAAACAACCATTAATTTACAATGAAAAGTAAAAGGTCACAATTTAAAATAAAATAAAGTCCATAAGTGAACATGCTCTGCATACTACTAGTAGCATTCACTTAATGAGAATGCATCTTATGGGAGATCCTTCTGCTCCTAATAACCTCAATGGTAAGCAGTGAATATTATATATTCCTGCTTTAACATCTTCAAGTTTCAGACCTTCAACAAGAATGATTTCCTGACACCACATACAAAAATAACATCAAACAAACGCTGTTTAATGACCGAATGAATTAGCCATTAAGCTCATTAAGCACAAAACAAACACGCTTTCACATTTCTACGAGATACAACAAAAATTAGGAAAAATAGGCTTGAAGTATACAGGTTTCAATAAGAAGATATTGTTGAATTTTGTTAAATGACAGAAAACTAAGAAATGTTTTCCCTTGTTTAGGAAAATACCAAAATTTTCCATTCAGATGTAGTGGAGACATTGTAGTATTTCCATCTTTGAAAAGTTCTCTTGCAGAATCTTTATTGTTATCATTTATCTTAGTCATAAATTTACTCCTTATTTTGTGATATTATTGAAGGATACTCTAAGCATTAAGTAGTAAATAGTTAACACACTTTTGTTAAAGTGTGTTTTCAGTCAATGATGCAAGAGGGAGTATAAAACTTACCCTGCTCTCTAAGAAGACAAGATGAGAAGGAATCAAATCATCAAATGCAGCAACCGATAAGTAATCAGTACCTACAAAATGAGAATATCATGTCTCAATAATTTTAAGGATAATGCTTATGCTAACAAAGATAAAATACATCAAGATAACGGGTTCTTGACCTAAGTAACCTTTTGTAATTTTTAATAACCTTTTTTGTAAATTCGGAAACAACCACCAAACTCTTCTTTAGTTTCAACTGAGGAGAGATGACACACCAAGAGAATAAAATCGTACCAAAAATCTCAAAAAATATATGATTCCCGACATGACGAGACATGATTCAGACACGATTTGACACTTGCATGAAAAAGCTGCCCCACCTGCCACATTCGGAGCCGGCCTCGAGCTGCCCCACCCCACGATGTCTCGTCATGTCGGGAATCATGTATTTTTTTAGATTTTTGGTACGATTTTATTCTCTTGGTGGGTCATCTCTCCTCAGTTGAAACTAAAGGAGAGATTGGTGGTTGTTTCTGAAACTTTAGAAAATAGGTTATTTATGTAGTTTTTTACAAAAGGTTACTTAGGTTAAGAACCCTCAAGATAACGCCCTTTTAGGCAACCAATAAACCAAACAAGTTTGATGTCGCTGTTGCAGGGAAAATTATAGGGATAAAAAGGTAAATTGCAGGGAGGGGAATGTTTACCAACAAGTTTGATGTCGGTGTTGTCCTTCAACCATTGGGCTCCATCCTTCATAAATCCCACATAGCTTGTGTCAAATTGCTTTTGCCACATTAGCCGCCTGACCAAAAAAATACCCATAAAAAGGGGAAGAGAATAACTAATTGACCAAATAAATCCAATAAACTTCATGGAACAAGAACATTAAAGAAATAAATATGCTTCTTTAACAACATATGCTGATATCAGCAGATTGCATGGAAGTAGTCCACTATTTAACTAATAGCATTTTCTTTATTTCTTGGGCAGGGAAGAAAACTTTTCTGTTATGCAATGATTAGAAAGAGAAAGAAATCGTAGGCTGAACAAGTAACAAGCACATATGAAAGTAAGTTACCTATCAGTGTTTAATGTTCTGAAAAGCACACGCTTTACTCCCCTGGGAATGTTCAAGGACTTCATAACTTCAGCTGATATAAGTATAAAACTCATCAAACTTTTGCAGAGAAATTAGAAAATATAAGTTGCACGAAAGCAATGAAGAGCCACTTGTTTCAAACATCAATGTCCAGTTAAAAGATTTATACGAAAATCCCTATTATGAAACTATTTTCATCTACTGAAATACTTCCACGGACAATTTTGGTTAGCCTACAAAAATATTAGGGTGGACAGGGCTGCTTCAACGATTTAAAAATAGTTCTTTTGCATCATCTAAATCACTCCTGATCCAGAAAAGTAAAGAAAAAAGGTTCCTCTAGTTTTGCATAGAATGTTTTGTAGATTTGCAAAGAAAAAACGTAAATTTTCATATAAAAAAAGAATTTTCTGCAACTTCTGAAATCTTAAGGTTCAACTGTTTCAGCTTATTTTGACCTGCTTTCCTCCTTTTAATTCTTTTCTGAACCACTTCTTCAATTTAAATATTTTAGTCCAAGAAGAGAAAGATAATTTTTTCAAACACCAAAAAGAGACTTGCAAGGCAATGTCATAAATGTAGTTGAAGATTGCTCATATTCATACATAAAGAAGCATGAAACACTTAAGACAGAAGTATCACCAATGTGTGATTGATTAACATCTAGAATTTCAAATTAAAAGAACACAACTAGAATTGAATAAATACCTGTTATGTTTTTGTCCCTTGGAACATCAACTAACAATCCTGGGCCTGAGGAGAAAAAATGTAGCACAAAGATAAATAATGGTTGTCATAACTTCCTACAAGGAGCAAGTAATATTCTCGAGAATAATTTAATGGTGGAAATAACAAGACAAAGAAACTTGAGAGACAAAAATTAAAGCATCCAAGAAGAACGGAAAATAGGATGAAAAAAAGCAATCTTTAAGAGGAGTTAATATCACATTAAAAAGCTGAACATGAGATACATAAGTTAGATAGACTTGTGTATCTCACCTCAGAGGTCACCGGTTCGAGTCCTGCAAGGCCACCGGAGATTTTCCTGGCAGTTCTCCAGGGCCCCTAGGATTAGTCGAGGTGCGAGCAAGCTGGCCCGGACCCCCACGGTTAACAAGAAAAGTTAGATAGACTACTATGGTTCAACATGATCACCTATCACTTTCATGTTTGCATCATCCATGAGCTCATTAAATTTGTCTCCCCACTAAAAGTCAAATTCCAACAGTAGCTCAGATAAATCAGCCAACCTTATCCCACTTACCACACAGGATGTTCTAGAATGGAAAAATCACATCAAAGATGAACTAATCTTATAGGTGGGTCTCTAAATCTTGATTTGTGATACAACTGTTATAAGAAAAAAACATTCAAAACCATGTTTTGATCAAGCCTATAACCTTTATGGATAATTAATAATAATTTAATAAAAACAAGACCATAAAATTTCGCTTGTTGGGTTAGTTTAATACCATTGAGTACTTCTAAGTCGAGACTATCGACATCGAACCCTGCTTCGTAGTAATTTTCAAACATATGTCCAGGTGCATCAACATGAGTGCCAGAATGAGCAGGTAACTTTATCAGCGAAAAGTTATAATCTGATCCATTCTTCATGCTGGCAAATAGTTGAAGGTATGGCTCAAACGCTTCATTAGAAAGCCCCGAGGGATTTTCCAAAGTAATCGTATGTGTAATATCGTATATTTTCCCGTTTCCATAAACTTCCCTCCTTTGAGGAATCAACTTACAAGAACTAACACCACAAGACTCCTTATCAGCACCATATGGAGGTGGGTAAGCACTATCTTGTGATGAAAACACCATAGAAGGTAAAACAAGCATGAGAAATATCAATTGAGGGCTCATCTTTCTTGCCATTATGTTCTCTAAGCTTGGAGAGATTGCTAAAAAGCTAGTGTCTTTATAGGGTATTTAGAAAGGTTCATATCACAAATTCCCAATAATTTGAAAATGTCAAAGATAAGCTAGGTGGCGGCTGGATATGGTTGAAAATCAGCATCTTTGATTCTGAGCACATTAAATTTGTATTTCCACCGACAGTCACAAAAATCCAAGATTATCTTTAAATCAACCACCTGGCATGTTACCAACCTTATCCTAATGGGCTTGCTCTCTATTGGTCATCAGTTGGGACGTTGGGTCATCTGTTTGGGTTTCCCCCTGTTGTTAACTTCAAATGAACATAAGTTGTTTCGGACACCTATGGTTATAAAACAAGAAAACCCTTATTCCTCTTAGCATACAAAATGTTTTAGAATGGAAAATCACAACAATGATTGATAAGTTATTATTGTTAAGCCATACTACGGGAAAAGAACACATAAGAAACTCACTCTGTTCTAAAAAAGGAAAGGATAAATACAATGGAAGAGATGCCCTTTTGACATCAAATGAACTCTTCAAATTCAAGAAATCTTGCACATGAAAGAAGTTTAGAAAAAGCAAAGGATCCATATGAAAGTGATGTAGACAATTTATCTAGGTGGTCAGAAGTGAAATCATGATTATCTGTGGAGTGGGCAACCTTTTAATTGATATATAAATGTCGTTTTCTTGGTCTTGACAGCCTACCAAATAAATGACTCAATATGTCCCAAAAGAACAATACTTTCGTATCATCCATCAGACCAATTACCCTTTTAAATGTAAACCTAAAACAGAATTTGTCGTGAATCAGAAAATTCCTTTTGCTCTCGTCCTAAAAAGACAAGTTAAGATTTCATGTTGCTTATGAAGTTGAAAAAAGTCAAAAACAACTAACAAAGGATCAAAGTTTCATACAGGCATTTCATCAAACAGGTTAAGCTCATCAACAATCTTGATTCTTGTACACTTTAAACATTAACTCACCATTGAGAACATGAAGATCAAGCGTATCAACGTCGAAACCCTTATCAAAATAATGATCATACACGTGTCCTGGAGCATCCACGTGGGTCCCAGTGTGAGTCGGCAGTTTCATCTCGGAATTGTTGGCGAGTGAGCCGTTCTTCATACTGGCTGGCAGCCAAAGGAACTGTCCAAGGCCGTCGTCCGATTCCCATGAAGGCATGTCAGGGCGGTAAGGGTGAGTTATGTCGATGATATGACCCTCGTCGTAGACTTCTCGGCGGATAGGGAGATCGTCGAGGTCGCAGGATGTCATGGAGATGATATGTGGAGATGGATAAGCATCGTCGGAGACAAAAGAGGAGGCGGAAGCAGAGAACGTGATGAGTGTGGTGAAAAGTATTGCGACTGCCGCATTCGCTGGAATCATTGGGAGAAAGCTCAAGCAACAACAATGGCGGATAGACTGAGTGAATGGATTCCTATATGCGTCACTTGTGTCCACTATTGAAAATTGTATACAAACCCTCCAACAATATAATAAATACATTCAGACCCCAATTGCACCAAATCCAATTAAAATTTGGATTTTAATAAATTTATTTGACTATTTTTATAGTTAAAGCTATAATAATTTTGAAAATATATGGTATAATTAATTGACAAATAAATGTCTTTAATAGAATATAATAAAAAAGAACAAATAAAAGTAAAAGATGTAAACTATGTAATTGAAAGATAAAAATGTAAAAGTTGGTATACCACAGGGATTAAATATATAATTTTTTTTGGATGAGGTAACAACTTATTTTAACATAGTTGGATGGAACCAAAGCAAAAATGAAAACCACATGAATGAAAAAAACAGGACAAAAATTGTTATACACATCAAACCACAAGGACTAAAATCATAGTTTACTCTTGTTTTTCTAAAAATCCTATTAATAATCACTTATCACTTGTTTGATATAAGTTTAATAATTCAGATTGTTTTTTACTTCAAATTCTCTTATTACTTAGTATTATCTAATAAAATATCACTAACCTCTTATTTATCTTTTATCCTAATCCATATCCATATCCATCAATGAACTTGATCCCGAGTCCATGATGCAGCCATGCGGGCCTTGAAATACCTTGTTTTTAATAGAGGCTCATGATCAAGGTAACAAAGGCCACCACATTTAAACAGTCATAACCTTTTTTATGGCATGTGCCTGGGTGGATCTGGTCTTGTGGTTACGGTGGTACGTGTCATCGTATTATTTTTCCGACGAATGGTAAAAAAATTTGGGTTCGTAAAGGGTGCAATTGTATCAATTTGTTTTGTGCCACCATGTATATTTTGAAACTACAATAAAGACATAAGTTTTCCTTGGTAGAGTGGGTTTGGAAGGTTCTTATTCCGCTGCAAACCGGGTTCAAGTCTTTTTTTTGTTTTTAATTTTTTAATTTTTTAATTTCATATTTATTATGTTTCTAAAAAAATCAAAATACAGGGCTGAACTTAAGGCCTCAAAATTGAAAAGCAAATGTTTAGCCATATGACCAATATTGATTTTATGAAAAATGTCTTTATATTTGTTTCTTAGATTCAAATGGTGCCACCGTTTGAAAAAATTTCTAGGCCCGTCTCTGGTTTCAGGCCCACGACACGACCAATTGATTTGAAGCCTGAAACGAGATGCACACCGTGGTTAGGTCCTAAGGGTGCCTAACTGACTTTTGAACCCCGAAAACCTTGTTTAAGCATGTTTTTGTGTGGATATTTTTGTGTTTTCTTACGCCTTTTTGCCTTTTTTTGGGCTTTTCATGATTGGCCCATAGTCTTTTTCAGACCCGTTTTGTTTTAGGTCTCCTATATATATGCTTCTTGTGTAATCCGATGGTCACGCTTGAATTTCATAGATTTTATATCCCAAACTTTGAGTTCTTGTGGATTCGAATTTGAAGCCTAGGTTCGGTATTCGTTGAATCAACGAATCCTAGAAGAGATTAGCCATGGGTGTTCATAGTGAATCAACGTGCTTATTATAGATATAAGAGCAGTTAAGATTCACGTATTCCTTATTAGGTAATTAGAAATCAAGAATGCATGGAGAAATAAGGGTACTTTTGAAATCTTAAAATATAGATATGTTTTTGACCATCCGCAAAAGTTGGTAATTTTTTAAAGGTAAGAATGTTCATGTAACACCCGTGATTTTGGGTTTTTTTTTTGTGGTCGATTCATGGTCGGTTGGCATTTGGATTGGTAGCTTAATGAAGTTCTCATATATTAATATTCTTATGATGTGAATGTGATGCCTTGAAATCACATTACAAAGCACGACAACTTTCACCGATGGATTTTTCTGTCAGTAAAACTCGGACCCGTCGGAACAAAAGCCATGGGAAAACGCATCACCAACGGATCACTAACGACCATGGTTTCTGACGGATCACTAACGACAGGCACATGGAAAATCATTATCACTTTAGTGTACAAGAGGGGCGTTTAGCTATCGTCTTAATTTGCTCTTTGCTATTGTTGAGTCGATCATTTCGTGGATTTAATAAAACAATTTAAAGGAAATCAGGTTGAAAATGTACAACAAAAAAGGTAAAACAATATCAAACTTATTTTTGTTTACAATTAATCCTTGTTTGATTTAAATTAAGAAGAGGATTCATATGGTTTGAATTGAATGCCTTGCACAATAAGCCCATCAAGCGGATTCGTAAATTTAAGGGTCAAGTCAACATTCCTCCAAGTAAAATGATCTAGAAAATTCCATACTTTAACTTCCATCCAACCATCGGTCCTTAGTTGTGGAAAGTATTCTATTTTCGTTGTATCCAATGGGTTGTGGGTATTTTGATGACAAAGTAAATAGATAGTCCACTTAGTGGTACTAAGTGCACGATTATCCCTCACTGTTGCACAAACCTGTAGTTTCGAGGAGTGTTCTACTGGTAATTTGTAGACAAGGTAGCTTGCATATTTTCTTTGAGGCTGAGTCGACCACCTCTTAAATTTGTTTTTGTATTTAATATGAATTTTCTTGAGAGGATTATATGCCACTTCTCCAAATCTGCAAAAAAGAACATTTCATGTTGTAGAAATGTTAGAATTCGACAAGACAACAGGATTTGAAAAGCTGCACGGGTTCCATGTACAATGAATCATCTCATGCTTCAGTTGTCGATTTTTTGACATAAGGATGTTGTGAAATTCTCTAAAGATAGGAAAATAGAGAAACACAATGTGTATGACACTACAACAAAGTTAAATTTATAGGACGCTTAAAATAAATAAACGTCATAATAGAGTGTTTGTTAGGATCAAAGTTTATAGGACCAATAAAAAAAGGGTCCTATCTAAAAGTGTTACAAAAGTAAATAGGACGCTTTTGGGCGTCGTAACAAATTTTTGATAACATTTTTCAAATAAAACGTCCTATTAACTTTTTTATAGGACACTATTTGAAAAAGTGTCTTATAAACACAAGTGTCCTCTAAAAAGATGGGTTTATAAGACACGTTTTAAAAATGTCTATAAAATTAATTAATACAACACTCTATTTTGAAAAGGTCCTAAAAACCTTGTTATGACCTAAAAAACATTCTATAAACTTATTGTAGCACTTTTAAATAGGACATTTTTTGTTTGGTCCTATAAACTAAGGTTTATAAAACACTTGTAACGTCCCAAAAATTACAAGGAATTTAAAATTTTTAAAGTAACATTTCATTAATAAAAACTCATTTAATAATTCAATCATCTCGTTTGCAAACTCATAATTAATATTCTTACGAACAATAAACAGCGGAATAAATGTCTAAAATTAAAATCATAAAAGTAATCAACTCTTCCCACGCGCCAGTGTGTACTCGTCACGCCTTGGAGCCACTCGCACCTGAAACCACAATTTTATTGGGAAAGGGTAAGCACGAAGCTTAGTGAATTCAGACACCATAAATAACACAGTTACTTCCACACCACCTCTAAACAGATAATTGCACATAAACAACATACAAGTCTACGAACAAATCATAAACATGCATACCTACACCATCCCACTCAAAGGCATAAGCTGGTCCACCCGACCACACAATAACCGTGCAAGCATTACCCGGCTCCCCCGGGTTCCTACGCCACCTGCGTATATAAACCTCGGCCCCGCCGAGTCACTACGCCACCCGCGTATATAAACCTCGGCCCCACCGAACTCCTACGCCACCCGCGTAGTCATAACAATAAAGGTCCGACTAGACGCCCCACTATTTAGTCCCGCATCACAAACAATTAAAACTACCACACACGTACAAATCGTAATGTAAAAAGTAACCGACATTAGTTATAGTGAGAGAACTCACCTCGTAAACGCGCCTAGCTCACAAACAATAATTCAAGCTTCACAAATCCAAGATCACTTCCCAACACCTAAACAATCGTTAAAATGTATTAACACGAGACCCGGACCCTAAAACACGACGCACCCTTAAATCGTCACTAAAACGACTTTTCGGTCTAACCAAACAGGTCTGTTCGGGACCTGTTCCGACCTCCATAAACCCAGAAAATCCTCAATTAAATTTCATAACCAGAAAGTGCTCAGAGTTAGGGTTCCGAGGACATATTATACACCTCCTAACGATTTTTCTACAATTTATTATGGATTTTACAAAACTGATTAACTGCACAGCGAAAAACAGCACCTTTCGTTATAAAACAGCAGTTTGACACTAGCTACGGTCCGAACTGGTTTTTCCGCAAAACATAAGAAACTTACCAGACTTAGAATGGGAACTTTTGGCACTGGTTTCATCCCAATCCGACATTCCTAGCAGAAGTTATGGCTTTCCCAAAACAGTGGCAGAAACTGCGACTTTTAAAACGGAACGCGATCTGCCACATCCGGACCTGCTGTATAAACAGTCAATTTACGCCTAGCTAGAGGCCGAACCGGACTTCCGCTAAAACACGAAAAGTGTGCCCGGCACGGAATGTGAACCGTGGGCACCGGATTCGCCTCAATCCGAGCTACGACGGAAAAGTTATGGCCGTCGCAAAACAGTGGCAGACAAACGTTTTCACATAAAATGATAACTAAAGGTTATAATCCCAATAAGTCAATGCTTAATCCAAACAGACCCGAACAACCTACAAGCTTACTGGAAAGGGTTGTACTACGCTGGACAACAACCGTGCACTACCCACTGCCGCCTCCGGCGGTGGTGGTGGTTGGCGGCGGCGACGGTGGTTACGGTAACACCCTCCGGCGGAACCTCCCAACATCCACCGCAACCTCACCCCGCACACACCCGCGCCTGCACACACCTGCACCCACCCCTCTGCCGCCACTCCGGCGGCGCGCAGCGGCGGCCCCACCGCCGGCAGCCGTGGCTGCGGCGGTGGTGGCGGCGGGTCACGGCAGAAAAATGGCAAAAGACACTAACGAGAAGGGAAATACACTTACCTCGACGAACCCTTCTTCCTCCTCTTTTCCGGCAGCAAAACGATGGCGTTAGTCTCCTCTCTCCGGCGAGCCCTCTCTCTCTCCGGCGACTCTCTCTCTCTCTCGGCTCTCTCTCCCTCTCGGCGCTTCTCTCTCTCGGCTCTTCTCTTTTTTTTTCCGGCCGGACACCACAAGGAAAGGGAGGGCCGTAGGGTTTCTCTCCTTTCTCCCTTGCTACTCACGAAAACCAACACCCTAAACAACATGGATACGTTTTTTTTTTTGGGTTGCATGGGCCGAACACCACACACAAGTTTGGCCCTTTTACAAATTTAGCCCCTCAACTACAACCTTCTAGCAAACTAACCAACGTTTTTGATATATTTGACTATAAGGTCCGACTCATCTAACCCCGTTGACGGAATCCACGATAAATAAAACTTAAAAGAGAAGAATTAATAAAAGAAATTACATACCGGGATACGGGTTTTACAACTCTCCCCCACTTGGATTAGACTTCGTCCTCGAAGTCTATGTCCGCAAACAGCTCTGGATAGTTTTACCACATCACAACCTCGGGTTCCCAAGTCCACTCGGAGCCCTTTCTGTGTTGCCACTGGACTTTCCTCAACTAGAATCTAAATTTTTCACCCCGTCGAGAATTTCTCGAATACTTTTCTTACTAACAAAACTCCTTCAAGGACACTAAAAAAAATGATCGGAAAAACACTCCAACAACTGGATTCATTCCTAATCAACCGACTTCGGTTGTCTCCCAACTATAGATAATCCATACATCCCGACTCAAATTTCGAGCTCTAACCATTCTAAAGGTGCTCACCAACATACCCTACAGGATACTCAAATTCAATCATACTTACCAATAACTGTCGATTAACTTCCACGAGTTCTAAAAGGCTCCCAAAACTTACCTTACACGCATCATCAAACCAGTAAATTTATAATCACCCACGAAGGTCATTCCACCACAACCATTCATCACAAGTAGGCATCTCAGGGTTACTACTACCATCACCATAATTATTGTAAAATCGGCTACAAATCTCCGATTACACTAAAGGTGTTTGGCCTTAAGCCCAAAAGTCGACGTCCTAATATACTACTTACTTCAAAAAGGTTACTGCGCATTTATTCTCTTAATTACAAAGGGCATCATTCCCTTAACCGACACTATTCGGTCTACACTAACAACACATGTGGAATACTTAATCTTCCACCGTCTACTTATCCTCCACGCTCGCTCTAGGAAACCTAGTTACACTGTATCAAGATACGCCTTAACGCCTACCTCCCAGGTACGTCTCAAGGCCCGGCACATCGGAACTACCTCCCAGGTAAGTGCCCAAGACTATATCCTCCCAGTGCCTACTGGAAAGTCAAGGTCATAATGTTGGTGATTTTAGTGAAATCATCGGTCCATTTTGTGTAGTTGGATTCACAAAGGTAATAATGGGGTTGGTAGCTAAGCTATAACATGAGTTAGGAGGTGTGGAGTGCACACTCGTGTAAGCTAACTAGAACCCGAGATTGTTGGACGGTTAAAATCGACAAGTTACAAAGTGGTTTCTTGAGCTGGGCGTCGGGGCCACTTGTGGCGCTACTTATCTAGCGCGGGAAGTAGCCCCAGGCTCTGGAATGTTGCCCACGCTCCTTTTGGGGCTACTTATCTAGCGCGGGAAGTAGCGCCGGGCTCTGGAATGTTGCCCGCGCTCCTTTTGGGGCTACTTATCTAGCACGGGAAGTAGCGCCGGCGTCAGGGATGTTTTCTCACTTTGTAACTCCCGATTTTTGTAACCGACGTCATTAAGTCCACAATCAAATCTCATTAAATGAGAGATTATTTCCTGGTTCAATACAATGTAGGTTACGATTCTCTAAAGGTGTATAAGTATGGATCGATTAGTGCCTTAATCGATACACCGAAACAAAGAGATTATCCCCTAGAGAATTTCGTGATACCCAGGCATATAGGGTCGAAATATCTCTTACGGAAAGCGAGCTCTCACGCGATCTCTGCGTTTATCCAAGTCATTCTACATCTATTTCTCTCCCCAATTTTCGAATTCCTCCAACACATAACACATGAATACCGGGGTCCCACCCCGAAATACTCAACCGACCATTACCAACGACTGACTGACATGACCAAGGATCCAATGCAAAACAGTCTACCAACAACATGCCTATCCCAGAATGACTCACTCACCCAACATGTAAATACGCAACGTGCAATAATTGCAAAACTGTGCAACAAAACAACCCATCAATAAAACTTCACATCGAGCCATTAAAAAAACCGTGCAATTGACCCATGACTATCTCAAAGTCAAAACCGAGCAAAATGCTCCACGCTTGCTAGACCCATAAGTCGGTCAAAAACGCGTTTAAATAAAGTTTAAGCAAGCAATACTCTTAAATAACATTAGTCCCAAACTCGACACGAGTTAAACAAAAGAGTTTTCCAAAAGGACTCACACCCTTAAAATTCTCAAAATGACACATACCACTTATAAACGCACTTCCCAAATGGTTTACAAATTCATTTACAAAATATTCTCAACGTCAAGATTTTTCATTTCAAAAAGACCGTAAGCAATAAAACTACTATTACCAGGTCGGTAGTTACGCAAAAATTGACACGCTCGTCCCACATATGAAAATCATTTCATTGCAGCTTAGTTAACTCACAAAACGTAAGCGAAATAAATAATTTCTTTGAAAATGAACCTTCACGGTTCTAGTATGAATTGACTCATGACATGCATTTAAAGTAACCGCTCGGCCTTACACCGGGTGCGACAAAAGTGTGCACATAATTTCAAAATCAGTTCCACGACATTTGACCCCAAAATTCCTCTTTTTCCAACATAAAATGTCGTGGCACAGGGTTCACCAACAAATCTTACGCGCGTCGGCTAGTCATACTGTTGGACAACCTAAGGGGGGGGTAAGGTTGTATTTAAAATCTTTTTCTTTCAAAAAATTCTTTGAACAAATAAATACAGTACAAACAATACAGTAAAAATAAAGCAGAGTATAAACAAGTAAATATACAACAATTATATAAACAGATATAATTTAAATGCACAGCGGAAATGTAAAGAGATAAGGGAAAGAGAATACTTGACAACGAGATTTTTAAAGTGGTTCACCAAACACAAAGTTGGCTAGTCCACCTCGAGAAAATAACACTTCTCGGAGATCCAATACGAAACGTGTTCTTTAC
This sequence comes from Saussurea involucrata, assembly GCA_033807775.1. NCBI lineage: Eukaryota > Viridiplantae > Streptophyta > Magnoliopsida > Asterales > Asteraceae > Saussurea > Saussurea involucrata. The sequence goes on from CM066313.1 coordinate 86,262,226, forward strand.
GGTAGAAACACAAACCTTAATACAACAAACGCGAATCACTCTACTTTGAGAGATTAAGGTGGATCACTCACTCTAATTCAAACACTTACAAGAGGGTATAAATTTTAATATGAATAATCACTCTTGAATAAGGTTTATCACTTGGATATTTTTAGAGAGTTTGATCACTTGAGTTGTGTTGCTGATTCAACTAATCGTGAGATTTTAATCTGCTATCAACTCAAGATTTCTTGCTCAAAAAATTAATTTATCAGTTTAAGTGATTTAGTGTGAGTAAGAAAGCAGCAGAATAATAATCAAATGCTGAGGGAGAACTTAATGCTGAAGTTGGTGTTGAGTTGAATGCTGCTGGAGGCTTGTATTTATACTGCATGAAAAAAACTGACTTGAGAAATTTCGCGGTATACCGCCGAACCTTCGCGGTATACCTGCGTCAGAAAAAAGGTACTGCAGGGAGAAGGTCAACCTGCAAAACTCAACGGCATAATGTACCCGCGGTATACCGCGTTGCACATGGCGGTATACCGCCTGAAGAAATTTCCTGACAAAAGAAGCTTCTCATGCAGAACAGTTGATGGGAAACAGTACCCGCGGTATACCGCGAATACCTTGGCGGTATACCGCCTAAAATTCTGTCCAATGAGAGCATGGCAACGCAGGTAACTTCGGCTGATCACAAACTTGCAACAGTAACAGTAGCAGACAGCATATATATATCAGAGATTTATATATAAAAGATATTATATATATATTTGATTCAAATATATTTATATAGATACGAAATATCCAAGTGATAAAATATTTTAGGGTGTTTATCATTTTAAAATAAAATGACGAAACTCTTCAGACTTGGATTCTTCAGATAAAAAATTTATCGAGATCATTTAAATATCTGCACACTCAGATAAAATGTTAGATAACAAATAATGCGGTGTGTTTTGTAATCATCAAAATAAATATGGAGATGTGATTTTATGTGTACCAAAAATATATCACAATATTTAAAGCTGGGTACACTTGCACCAACAATCTCCCCCTTTTTGATGATGACAAACACAACGCTAAACACGAGAGCATACTCGGTTTCTCTCCCCCTTTTGTCGAAGCAAAAAGGGTTTAAGAAAACCGCTTATGCTCCCCCTCGAAAGATGCTCCCCCTCAAAATATGAAATATTTGAGAGTTAGTATTTATCAAGGGTTATACTCAAGCATGCCTAAACCAAGTCTTAATTTAAAGAACGCTTTCTTGTTTAGAGCTTTAGTGAAAATATCGGCCAAATTATCTTCCGAATCAACCTTTTCAAGCACGATTTTGCCTTTTTGAACATTATCTCGTAAAAAGTGATGTCTCAATTCAATATGTTTGGTACGAGAGTGTAAAACGGGATTTTTACTTAAGTTTATGGCACTTGAGTTATCACACATAATTGGAATTTTGGTTAGGTGTACCTCAAAATCGGTAAGTGTGTGTTTCATCCATAGGACTTGAGCACATGCTCTTGCGGCGGCTACATATTCCGCTTCGGTGGTAGACAAAGCTACGGATTGTTGTTTCTTAGAGAACCAAGATACAAGTGAGAGACCTATAAAGGCACATACCCCACTAGTACTTTTTCGGTCAACAATAGATCCACCAAGATCGGAATCGGCGAAGCATGTTACTTCTAACTCGGGTTGCTTTGCGTACCATAAGCCAAGATTAGTAGTACCTCGTAAATATCGAAAAATACGCTTGACAGCTTCATAGTGAGATTGTTTAGGTGAAGATTGAAAACGAGCACATAAACATACACTAAACATAATATCAGGTCTACTAGCAGTTAAATATAATAAACTACCAATCATACCACGATAAATCTTTTCATTAAAATCGTTTCCCTCCTCGTCACGAGATAATTGTAAATTTGTGGTCATTGGAGTTTCAACGGGTTTGACATTTTCAAAGTTAAACTTTTTCAACATATCTTTACAATATTTAGATTGACTAATAAAAATACCAGTTTCACATTGTTTTATTTGCAATCCTAAGAAGTATTTTAACTCTCCCATCATGCTCATTTCAAACTCGCTTGTCATTTTCGCAGAAAATTCATTACACAGTTTTTCATTAGTGGAACCAAAAATAATATCATCAACATATACTTGCACAACCACAATATCATTTTGAACATATTTCACAAATAAAGTATTATCTATTTTACCCATAATATAACCACTAACAATTAAAAAGGTTTTTAATCTATCATACCAAGCACGCGGAGCCTGCTTTAAACCATAAAGCGCCTTTTTCAATTTATAAACATGTGTCGGGTTTTCAAAACTTTCAAAACCGGGAGGTTGAGAAACGTATACCTCCTCATTTATAATACCATTTAAGAAAGCACTTTTAACATCCATTTGAAATAACTTAAAATCTTTAGCATTTGCAAAAGCGAGAAGCATTCGAATAGACTCCAACCTTGCAACCGGTGCAAAGGTTTCGTCATAATCTATACCTTCTTGTTGACTGTACCCCTTGGCAACTAAACGTGCCTTGTTTCGTGTGACTCCACCGTTCTCGTCTACCTTGTTTCGGAAGACCCATCTTGTGCCAATAATGGTTTGACTACTAGGGCTAGGCACTAAGTCCCATACATCATTCCTAGTAAATTGGTTTAACTCATCTTGCATGGCCAATATCCAATCCTCATCACCTAAAGCTTCATCTATGGTTTTAGGTTCTATGGTTGAGATAAAGGCATGGAAAGCACAATGGGTAAGGATTTGTGATCTAGTTGTCCTTTGGTTTAGGTCACCTATAATTTGATCTACGGGATGGCCTCGAGCGGTTCTAAGGTTAGGATCATCTATACCTTGTGGAATAAAGCACGGAGGGGCATCACTAGATTCAATATTATTTGTGGAAGGTTGGGTACCTAAATCCAAGGTACTAAGTTGTTGGGCTAAGACATCTCCTTCACGGATATTATCATTTGCTAAGGGTGCACTCGGTTTGGGAGGACTCTCGTCAAAACTAACATTAAGGGATTCTTCCACTACCATGGTCTCCTTATTTAGGATTCTATAGGCTTTGCTATTCCAAGAGTAACCTAGGAAAACTCCCTCATAAGCTTTGGGGTCAAATTTGGTTAGGTAGGATTTGGTGTTTAAAATGAAACATTTACAACCAAAAACTTTTAGGTGAGCTAGGGAAGGTTTTCTACCTCGGTAAAGTTCATAGGGTGTCTTATTTAGGATACCTCTAATTAGGACACGGTTAAGCACATAGGTCGCGGTAGCAACGGCATCACACCAAAACTTTTGGGGAACTTGATGTTCGTTTAGCATAGTTCTACTCATTTCTTGCAACGTTCGATTTTTCCTTTCAACAACCCCGTTTGACTGAGGAGTTCGAGGAGCCGAAAAGTTATGAGTTATACCATGTTTATCACAAAAGGCACCAAATTGTACATCATTATCGAATTCTCGTCCATGGTCCGTACGTATGGAAACAATCGTACAACCTTGTTGGTTTTGAATTCGTTTTCCCAAAATTTTAAACTTTTCAAAAGCCTCATTTTTATGTCTCAAAAATAAAGTCCAAGTATAACGGGAATAATCATCCACAATAACCAAAGTATAAAAATTTCCTCCAAAACTTTGAATAGCCATCGGGCCAAAAAGATCCATATGTAAAAGTTCTAAAACTCTTTGAGTAGAAATAACATTTTTTGATTTATGAGAAACGTGATGTTGTTTGCCGACACGACAAGCATCACAAAAATGATTATCAAACTTTAATTTTGGCAGGTCACTCACAAGCTCCTTATTTTTTAAGTTTTGCATTAATCTTAGATTAGCGTGACCTAAACGCCTATGCCATAAAGTAGAAACATCATTAATAGAAGATAAGCATACATTATCAGATACAACAGTTTTACAAATATATAAATTTCCTTTTACAAAGCCATTTAAAAGAACTTTGCCATTTTTTATGATTTTGCACGAGTCTTCTTCGAAGACAACAGTTGTATTATTTTTACACAATTGGCGAACACTTAACAAATTAAAATGTAAATTATCAACATGATTAACATTTAGAAATTGAACATTATTGCAAGAGACTGTACCTCTACCAATTATATTTCCTTTGGAGTTTCCTCCAAAGATTACCTGTCCACCATCACATGACTTATATGATGAAAAGAGATTATTGTTTCCGGTCATGTGACGTGTGCAACCACTATCGAGTATCCAGTCCATATCAAGATCAATCTACAATAATGAAGATATAACTTTTATGGTCCCCATTTCTCGTGGGTCCTTGACAATTAGTTTCAAAAGTCAACCAACATACATATATATAATGTCAAACAGAATATATATATATATATAATACATTACACAATATATAATACATCAAACCATATTAATAAATATATATAACACATTAAACAAACATAATATATATATATAAGAATTAAAAGAATTAAATAAAATGTATATATATATGTGCAGTACGTATGTATATATATATATGAATAGTATTATATATTACTTATATATATAACATATACAACAGAATATATTTAAACTATATATATATATATAACACATTTAAAACCATAAACGCATACCACCGGGATTATCATTACTAAACATTCCTTTTGGAATCCATTTATTTACCATTTTAATTTTGCGATTATATTTATCATATACATAAAAACAAGCATTTACATTCGCATTATTATTAGGTTTAGAATATTTATCATGGTACATGCGAGCATACGGTTTTCTCGTATTATAATTTACATTATTTATTTTACGCACATATGGAGGTTTTTGCACATATTGATTTCTTGTATTTACTTTAGGTGATTCATAAAATCTTTTGATGGGTATACAAGAACATTTATCAACACAAGTATTGGAACCAATGCCTTTTCTACATTTTATACGGTTAGGCATATTAAGCATGTTAAGAACCTTTTTATTACTACTTTCAAAAGCTTTAGCTAGCATGTTATCTTTTTCATATGAAGCACATTTAGCCTTTAAGCATGTAATCTCATTCTCAAGAATATCACATTTTGTACAAATAATATTTTCATGTGATTTTTTATTTAGGCATGCAATTTCTCTATTTAAAACATCACAAGATTTACAAAAATCTTTTTCTCCTAATTTAGTTTCTAATTTAGCAATTATATCCATATCATTTTCAGATTTTTGTTTAACATTTTTTATTTCCTTTTTACATGCATTTACAGTTTCTTTTAACATAGCATTCTCATCTTGGTAACGATTTGCAAGAGCGGCCATTTTATGAAACGATTCATATAGTTCTTCAAGATTATTTTCATTATCATTTTCATAATCACTATCGTAATCTGAGTAAGAAGATTTTACCTCGTCGTCGCTATCGGCCATAAGACAAATGGCTTGATAGTCATCTTCTTCTTCACTCTCGCTCCACGCGCCTCCAATGAAGGCTTTCTCCTTCTTCTTTTGGAATTTGTTCTTTTTCGGACATTCATTGGCGTAGTGGTCTTTGTCACCACATGAGTAGCAAAAGCCTCTCTTTGGCTTAGCTTTATCGTCTTCACTCGAGTCGCCATTTTTCTTAACTTTTTCGTCTCGTTTATGGAACTTACGACTTCGATTATCACCACCACGACGGTAGTTACCGTTTCTTTGAAATCTGCCATTGTTAGAAAATTTATTATTATTATTAAGAAATTTGGAAAAGTTTCTTACCAACATGGCGACTTCATCGAGAGTTTCGGAAGGATCTTTCGAGGAGCTAGCTTTCTCCTTTTTCTTCTCATCTTTTGGTGTTGAGACATTGAGAGCGATTGATTTCTTTTTAACTTGCTCCCGATCTTTGTTTCTTTTAAGTGCAATTTCATGCACTTTAAGATTACCGATTAAGTCATCTATCTTCATTATGGAGAGGTCACGGGAGTCTTCTAAGGATGTTATCTTTTGCATCCACTCCGAAGGAAGGGCTCGTAGGATTTTCCTTATATAGTCCTCGTTAGGATAAGTGCGATCCAAACCTTTCAAAGTAGTCACAATAAGGTTAAATCTTTTAAACATTGAGTCAATTGACTCATCTTGTTTCATTTCGAATAGTTCATAATCGTGAACTAAAATATTTACTTTACTAGATTTAACCTCCGTGTTTCCACGATGAGTATTATTTAAACTTTCCCATATTTGATTTGCAGTTTTATAAGTATATACTCTTTCGATTTCGTCAGTTGTTAAAGCAGCATATAATATATTCTTAGCTTCAAAGTTTAAACAAAAATGGGCTTCATCAGAAGTAGTCCAGTCATCTAGGGGTTTATCAATATAAACATCATCTTTCACAATGGTGGGTTTAAAATTCCCTTTTTCTATGATGTTCCAAATCTTTTGATTTTTGCCACGCACGTGACATTCAAATAGCTCGGCCCAAATGCCAAACTTTTCAGTATCTATCAAAGGAGGTTTTGAAAACACGATATTAGTTTGTTGAGCCATTTAGAAGAATAAGAGAAAAATATGCAGAATATTTTGAAAGACCTGCTCTGATACCAAATGTTGGACAACCTAAGGGGGGGGTAAGGTTGTATTTAAAATCTTTTTCTTTCAAAAAATTCTTTGAACAAATAAATACAGTACAAACAATACAGTAAAAATAAAGCAGAGTATAAACAAGTAAATATACAACAATTATATAAACAGATATAATTTAAATGCACAGCGGAAATGTAAAGAGATAAGGGAAAGAGAATACTTGACAACGAGATTTTTAAAGTGGTTCACCAAACACAAAGTTGGCTAGTCCACCTCGAGAAAATAACACTTCTCGGAGATCCAATACGAAACGTGTTCTTTACGGTAGAAACACAAACCTTAATACAACAAACGCGAATCACTCTACTTTGAGAGATTAAGGTGGATCACTCACTCTAATTCAAACACTTACAAGAGGGTATAAATTTTAATATGAATAATCACTCTTGAATAAGGTTTATCACTTGGATATTTTTAGAGAGTTTGATCACTTGAGTTGTGTTGCTGATTCAACTAATCGTGAGATTTTAATCTGCTATCAACTCAAGATTTCTTGCTCAAAAAATTAATTTATCAGTTTAAGTGATTTAGTGTGAGTAAGAAAGCAGCAGAATAATAATCAAATGCTGAGGGAGAACTTAATGCTGAAGTTGGTGTTGAGTTGAATGCTGCTGGAGGCTTGTATTTATACTGCATGAAAAAAACTGACTTGAGAAATTTCGCGGTATACCGCCGAACCTTCGCGGTATACCTGCGTCAGAAAAAAGGTACTGCAGGGAGAAGGTCAACCTGCAAAACTCAACGGCATAATGTACCCGCGGTATACCGCGTTGCACATGGCGGTATACCGCCTGAAGAAATTTCCTGACAAAAGAAGCTTCTCATGCAGAACAGTTGATGGGAAACAGTACCCGCGGTATACCGCGAATACCTTGGCGGTATACCGCCTAAAATTCTGTCCAATGAGAGCATGGCAACGCAGGTAACTTCGGCTGATCACAAACTTGCAACAGTAACAGTAGCAGACAGCATATATATATCAGAGATTTATATATAAAAGATATTATATATATATTTGATTCAAATATATTTATATAGATACGAAATATCCAAGTGATAAAATATTTTAGGGTGTTTATCATTTTAAAATAAAATGACGAAACTCTTCAGACTTGGATTCTTCAGATAAAAAATTTATCGAGATCATTTAAATATCTGCACACTCAGATAAAATGTTAGATAACAAATAATGCGGTGTGTTTTGTAATCATCAAAATAAATATGGAGATGTGATTTTATGTGTACCAAAAATATATCACAATATTTAAAGCTGGGTACACTTGCACCAACACATACAAAACGATGAAACGGTTTACAAATATACTTTTGTTAAAACACAACTGTCTCGTGTAAGTTTCAAACTTAAAAATAAAAACCAATCTGTTTTCATCATTTGAAAATATCGACTAAAACCTCATAAAATCTCAAAAGGTGGGGTTCTTTAAATTGATTTCCAAGATTTCCCCAAATGGTCACATAAACAAATAAGATATGCACCTCGTGAAATTAAACTCACACGACTCAACACGCCGTAAAACAAAACTTATTTTAACGAAATCATTCGAAAAGCTTTATACAGACATCGTGGAATGTAACTTTTCGCCTCAACTCTAACATATGTGGAGGAGTTCCAATGTTAAAGTCACAAGCCGTAGTCACTTGCCCAACATTTTAAACACCACAAAACACGGATATCATCTTACCCGAAAGAACCGTTGGAAAAATAACGAAATGAGACAAATTCTAACAAAGTTTGCACCCCCGTAATAAAACGATTTCATACATTTTCAAAACCATATTTCCAAATCTTGTGCGTGTGCTGAACATTTCCCAAAATTCCAAAACACCATCCATAAAATGATTTGAAACACAAGAATTTGCTAATGCAATCTATTTAAATAATCAAACTTTGTGCATGACTTAGTCGGCATTCTACGCCTCGACTCCTACTCCTCCAAATCTCTCCGGTCCACTAACGTCATCCGGACATTTAAACCTCTTAGGCAAGTTGGGAAATTACGCCAAATAATCCCTACGATTTTTCCTCAAATCAAAGTTGGCTCTATAAGCCTATGATTCTAGCACAATCATCCATCTTGGCCCGAAACAAACATCATTCTCATCGCCACTCCAAGTGATTAATACTAGAATCGTCCTTTTATTCCAACGACTACTAATTTATAACCTTCGACACTACCCCAACGGTCATCCCATCAAAGCAAATCAAGTACACACCTGTACTAGTAGGTTTACTATAGTCGTTCCTCCTTGTGATGGCTATTCTGGGTAGATATTACAACGAGTTATTAGCACATAATAACTCGCACTAACAACGCTCACGCTCAACTCCTTGGATTCCTCGTGACTTTCTCCGACTCGAGCATTGATCCTGTGTTTCCGATAGTAGGAGCTCTACTACTACCTTCCACACCTATCATCACTCGTTCCGAGTTCCATCCGATGGGTCCAAGTAGTTTCTCGCCGATAACTACACACATATGCCCGCACCGGCATATGTACACACTCTTCCTAGCTCCCTAGGAATAATCATAATACCCCACTACCCTTGCTAGGGCGGAACCCCCACTAACCCTGACGAGTCGCCTCGTGCACGCACAGTCGTATACAGTGGAAACCAGATAGACATTTGAATATAAGATTCTATCCTACAACGGTTGGACTCAAACAAGAGCTGCGCAATAGAACTAAATCCAACATTCTAAGGCTATTCGGTTCCTACCGCATACAACCTATAGTGCATCCGCTTAACAACCTATCAAAGTTAGCATAAGTTCCTAATAGCAAGTAACAACCATACAATACAGTGTGTTAAGCACCAAGCAATCTAGCATACATACTCCTATGTTCTAGAAAGCAATTTTTGCATACGTACTCATATGTAAACGCTATTCCCAGCTCACTAGGAATTTCATCTCATCCCACTACCCTTGCTACAACGGAATCCCTGTTAGCCATAACGAGCTGCCTCGCGAATACCCAGTCGCATGCAGCGTGAATCAAATAGACATTCGAATACAAGATTCTATCCTAGAACGGTTGGACTCAAACAAGAGCTGCGCAATAGAACTAAATCAAATATTCTAAGGCTATATGATTCTTACTGCATACAACCTATAGGGCCTTCACTTAACAACCTACTATAACTAGCATTGATTCCTACTAGCAAGCAGTCAACATACAGCATAGTGTCAACAACAGGCAATCTAGCATTCATACCCTATGCCTAGAAAGCAATACAACACTAAGCAATGTACCTTTCCCCCTTGGCTCCGGCAGACTGTACACACTGCGCCCTCGATCACCGTTCCTCAAACGGATTTTTCCTTCTTTTTATTTCCCAAAAACTTTAAAGAAAATTTTATAGCCGCAAACTTGAGATCAAACACACCGAAATGCGTTTGATTCACTCAAGCCGTGCTCTGATACCAAGTTGTAACGTCCCAAAAATTACAAGGAATTTAAAATTTTTAAAGTAACATTTCATTAATAAAAACTCATTTAATAATTCAATCATCTCGTTTGCAAACTCATAATTAATATTCTTACGAACAATAAACAGCGGAATAAATGTCTAAAATTAAAATCATAAAAGTAATCAACTCTTCCCACGCGCCAGTGTGTACTCGTCACGCCTTGGAGCCACTCGCACCTGAAACCACAATTTTATTGGGAAAGGGTAAGCACGAAGCTTAGTGAATTCAGACACCATAAATAACACAGTTACTTCCACACCACCTCTAAACAGATAATTGCACATAAAAAACATACAAGTCTACGAACAAATCATAAACATGCATACCTACACCATCCCACTCAAAGGCATAAGCTGGTCCACCCGACCACACAATAACCGTGCAAGCATTACCCGGCTCCCCCGGGTTCCTACGCCACCCGCGTATATAAACCTCGGCCCCGCCGAGTCACTACGCCACCCGCGTATATAAACCTCGGCCCCACCGAACTCCTACGCCACCCGCGTAGTCATAACAATAAAGGTCCGACTAGACGTCCCACTATTTAGTCCCGCATCACAAACAATTAAAACTACCACACACGTACAAATCGTAATGTAAAAAGTAACCGACATTAGTTATAGTGAGAGAACTCACCTCGTAAACGCGCCTAGCTCACAAACAATAATTCAAGCTTCACAAATCCAAGATCACTTCCCAACACCTAAACAATCGTTAAAATGTATTAACACGAGACCCGGACCCTAAAACACGACGCACCCTTAAATCGTCACTAAAACGACTTTTCGGTCTAACCAAACAGGTCTGTTCGGGACCTGTTCCGACCTCCATAAACCCAGAAAATCCTCAATTAAATTTCATAACCAGAAAGTGCTCAGAGTTAGGGTTCCGAGGACATATTATACACCTCCTAACGATTTTTCTACAATTTATTATGGATTTTACAAAACTGATTAACTGCACAGCGAAAAACAGCACCTTTCGTTATAAAACAGCAGTTTGACACTAGCTACGGTCCGAACTGGTTTTTCCGCAAAACATAAGAAACTTACTAGACTTAGAATGGGAACTTTTGGCACTGGTTTCATCCCAATCCGACATTCCTAGAAGAAGTTATGGCTTTCCCAAAACAGTGGCAGAAACTGCGACTTTTAAAACGGAACGCGATCTGCCACATCCGGACCTGCTGTATAAACAGTCAATTTACGCCTAGCTAGAGGCCGAACCGGACTTCCGCTAAAACACGAAAAGTGTGCCCGGCACAGAATGTGAACCGTGGGCACCGGATTCGCCTCAATCCGAGCTACGACGGAAAAGTTATGGCCGTCGCAAAACAGTGGCAGACAAACGTTTTCACATAAAATGATAACTAAAGGTTATAATCCCAATAAGTCAATGCTTAATCCAAACAGACCCGAACAACCTACAAGCTTACTGGAAAGGGTTGTACTACGCTGGACAACAACCGTGCACTACCCACTGCCGCCTCCGGCGGTGGTGGTGGTTGGCAGCGGCGACGGTGGTTACGGTAACACCCTCCGGCGGAACCTCCCAACATCCACCGCAACCTCACCCCGCACACACCCGCGCCTGCACACACCTGCACCCACCCCTCTGCCGCCACTCCGGCGGCGCGCAGCAGCGGCCCCACCGCCGGCAGCCGTGGCTGCGGCGGTGGTGGCGGCGGGTCACGGCAGAAAAATGGCAAAAGACACTAACGAGAAGGGAAATACACTTACCTCGACGAACCCTTCTTCCTCCTCTTTTCCGGCAGCAAAACGATGGCGTTAGTCTCCTCTCTCCGGCGAGCCCTCTCTCTCTCCGGCGACTCTCTCTCTCTCTCGGCTCTCTCTCCCTCTCGGCGCTTCTCTCTCTCGGCTCTTCTCTTTTTTTTTTCCGGCCGGACACCACAAGGAAAGGGAGGGCCGTAGGGTTTCTCTCCTTTCTCCCTTGCTACTCACGAAAACCAACACCCTAAACAACATGGATACTTTTTTTTTTGGGTTGCATGGGCCGAACACCACACACAAGTTTGGCCCTTTTACAAATTTAGCCCCTCAACTACAACCTTCTAGCAAACTAACCAACGTTTTTGATATATTTGACTATAAGGTCCGACTCATCTAACCCCGTTGACGGAATCCACGATAAATAAAACTTAAAAGAGAAGAATTAATAAAAGAAATTACATACCGGGATACGGGCTTTACAACACTCTATTAGGACGCTTATTTATGTGTATGATATGTGGACGACCGTACAACAAGTGGATACTCAGAGGCGAAGTAAGGAGGTTGCAAAAGTGGTATGCATGACTTACTTTTGGGTCTTGTGGAATCAAAGAAATGAGAAGTTGCACAAAGGCAATATGAGGAATAGTAGAGAGATGACCAATTTGATTTTCTAGTTTAGTTTTTATTGGATTAAAGTCAGATCTAAGATTAGGAGAGCCTTATGTTGGGAGGATTTTAGGACGCTTATTTATTTTAGGCATCCTATAAACCCATATTTGTTGTAGTGTGGAATTTGTAATCATATGTGATTGATTCTTGTTACTTTAAACACACAAGTCAGTCGATTTTGCCAATGGGTAACCACTTTTCTTGAATGAACATCTAGAGTCATCAATTGCAAACCAACCTATATTGGGTAAATTAGTGATGCCCAACTTGCAGTTGAGAACCAGGGCCGACCCTGACATTTAAGAGGCCCGACCCTGTGCGATAAATTAAATGTGGCTTTTTATTTTATAAAATATACTATTAATTAGGTTATTTTTTATTATAGTCCGACGTATGTTTTATAATAAATCGAACAATAGCTCCTTTTCAACTTTGAAAATTTTGTTCATCTTTTTTTTGACGTTTAAAATTATCCTATGTAGATATGGTATTTTTTTATAGAAGTAATCAATGTTATCGATAATTACAAAAAACACATACCAGGAAGAATGTTTATAAATCACGCAGCCATGTGATCAGCACAAAGCGAAAAAGAATGTTTATAAATCTATGATCAATAAAAGAGACTCTAACATTATAATTAAAAAAATCTAAGGAACATATAAAAAAATCCACAAAATTCTAATGTTTTTGTTTTCTAATCGAATTCTATTATGTAATCAAAGAAAATTATATAAAGAAAATATAAAAAACATAAAAAAAACTCTAAATAATTAAATTATTGAATCCATTTTTTGTACTTAAAAGTTTAAAAAGAAAAGATCAAAAAGAGACGTTTAATGATGAGTGATGACAACGAATAATGATTAAAACACAAAATAAAAAAATTAATTAAGGATTAGAGATTTTGAGGTGAAACTTTGAAAATAAGTTACAAAGTAGACATAGGGAAAAAAGTCATTAAAAATTTAATTAAGAAACAAAAAATCCTCAAAAATTTAATTAGGAAACACTAAATATGAGATTCGAACTAGGGGTGTACGCGGGTTGGGTTTTACGGTTTTTGACGTTTTTACAACTCAACCCAATTATGGCGGTTTGAAAAATTCCAACACAACCCAACCCATTCAAAAGTATAACCCAAACCAACCCAACCCTTGCGGGTTAGGGCGGGTTGGGTTGGGTTAGCGGTTTGGCAATATACATTATGTTGACGAATGGAATACGATAAATAATACTAAAATATACCCAACAAAGTTATTAGTTATTACAATTATCAAAATATATATTAAAATCCTCAAGTCTTAGAATTAAACTTCAAAATTTTGAATGATAGCATCTCATTCAAATTATCAATCAATATAATTCTCTCATCGTAAACAACCGATAAATATTTGTAGCAAACGGTCACTCTACTAGGGACACCAAATGTAGGTTGCAACTCTTTAACAAGTTCACTAAATGTTTAACCACAAACCTAAGCTAACCACCACTTTTTGTAGTAACCGTGTCCGAATAATAAGAGTTTCAAGCCTTGTGGTGGAAATGTAATAAGATGGAAGTTGAAGGGGGTATTTTGTAAATGTGGGATAAGGTATAAAATGGGCTCAAAACCCTAGGAGAAACCATATTCTCCTGATTTTGGTGTGTGGGTGTCGGCTGATTTTGTGAAAGAAAGAGAGAAAATGAGCTCTTGAAGGTTTTGGTGCACTAGAGAAAGAAGTAATCAAACTTTGGAAATCAGAAGAAGGATTGTTGTGGTTTTCGTTTCTGGCAAGCATTTGAGCAGGTAAACTCTCAATCCATTACTCCATTTAATGAGGTTGTTGATTGTAGAGTATTGAGAAGTTTAGTTGGATAATAGTATTGCCAAAACTCTTGTGGAAGGTTTAAGCTCCTCTTGTTTATGTTTTTATGGATGTATATTGTGGGGTTTGGTTCTAGTACGTTTTTGGTAGTTGTTATTGCCTAATCGTTGCTTTGGCGGAGCTCAGGACGGGATTTTCGAGTGAAAAACTCGAACAGCGCCCCGTCCGGATACCTTCAATAGAAGAAGGTGTCCGGGTAAGCACCCGGAGATCATGTTGTCCGGATAGAAGTGTTGTCCGGATGAGTGTGTTGTCCGGATGAGTATGTTGTCCGGATAGAAGCGTTGTCCGGATGAGTGTGTTGTCCGGATAGAAGTGTTGTCCGGATGAGTGTGTTGTCCGGATGGGTATGTTGTCCGGATAGGGTGTTGTCCGGATAAGGGTGCTGTCCGGATAAGGGTGTTGTCCGGATAGGTGTGTTGTCCGGATAGGTGTGTTGTCCGGATAGAGGTGCCGTCCGGATAGGTGTTGTCCGAATAAAGGTGTTGTCCGGATAGGGTAGTGTGTCCGGATAGTTGAGCTGTCAACTTATGCGTTTACCCTTTCGCTTAGGTAGACCATCTGGAAGTGCAGGTCAGAGTAGGAAAGGATCGTAAGCGTAACAGGTGAGTTTTCTAACTGAAGCTTGATGGTACTTGTTCATTTACTCGTACATGTGCGTTTGCTTAATATATGTTGCATATAAATTACTTATGCTTGGTGCGAGGTATATGGGGGGGACGTGTCCCAATCATTAAGGTGTGATGCTTATTGGGGGGGGGGGGGTGTCCCATATGTTGTGGTATGACGCTTATGGGGGGTGTGGCCCATATGTCATAGTGTGATGCTTATGGGGGGTGTGTCCCATATGTTGTGGTATGACGCTTATGGGGGGTGTGACCCATATGTCATAGTGTGATGCTTATGGGGGGTGTGTCCCATCTGTTGTGGTATGACGCTTATGGGGGGTGTCGCCCATATGACATGGTGTGACGGATATATGGGGGGTGTGTCCCATACGAGGGTGATTGAGCGCCCTGGGCCACGGGTGTGTGTGACTGGATGGACGATTTGGTCAATTGTGTGAATGTTATTAACCAAACTTCATATTGATTTATGTTTCGCATAACTATTTAATTGCTATATGTGGTGTGGATGTAACTGAGGGATCTCACTAGACCTTGTGGTCTAACCCTCGCATTTTCAAAACTGAAACCATTTTTCAGGTAAGCAGGTTAAGTGCGGTTCCTCTAGTGGTAAAGAGAAGGCGTGAGGGCGGGCGTGACTTGCATTAGTGGACTTCCCTACATTTCAGTATTTAGATACTCTCAGTTGGAATAGGGTTATTTCCGCAAACCCAAATTTTGGAATTTTGTTGATGTGAACCTTTGGTCATGTTTGGCGATATATATAATGTCTTAAATTTGGCATGCTTTGGAGTGGGTTGTTACACTTTTCAATATTTCTCTTTATTAAATGACACCTCATTATCATTGAAAAGTGATCCAAAACGTCGATTTTCTACCTCCACTTTTCTTAGACGTGTTTAGTTCATAATTGTCTTGGATTTTCGGAGACTTGGAAGTATTTTCTATTGCTTCTATACATAGGAAATAGGATTAAAAAAATACGGAGTTAAAACCTACAAGAAACATATGAGATTTTTACGCAATAAAAAACAAACTTCTAACAACATCAATGCAACGAGAACATAAATTTATGGTTCCGACTTCTAGTTGAAACATACTTCATATGTTCATAATTGTTGTAAATTAGACTAATATATGTATATAATTTTTAGCTATAATTTATAATTGTTGAAAATATTATATATATATATACATATATATATAACATAATTTTATCGAAATAATATATATTAGCGGCGGGTTGGCGGTTTGGGTTGGGTTGAGTTATGCTAACCCAATTTCAACCCTTCTAATTAGCGATTTGGCGGGTTGCGGTTTGACGATTTAGCTGGTTGGCGGTTTCGATTTAATTGGGTTGTTAGCGGGTTGGTTTAGTCGGGTTTCGCGGGTTGACGATTTTTTGTACACCCCTAATTCGAACCCATGGTTTCCTGCCACTCCCATTATCTACTGGCCACTTGCCACTCCACCAAACTACATTTTTTTTGCCAAATTTTGTTTTAGTTTACTTATATATAAACATTTATTAATTGTATTTTTTGGAAATACGGAGGCCCCGTGCGGTGGCACCGCCGGCACACCCCCAAGGCCGCCACTGTTGAAAACCATCGTTAACAAGCTCATCTACAAGCTACAGGTGTTTGTTACCCAAAAAACTTAACGCATGGTGTACATATAAGAAAAACGGAGACGCGTTTGAAAGGAAACAAAACGGAGATATAAAATGTACCTAGATTCAGATAGAGGCCGCCATTTCCATTCGGATTCCACCAAAGCTGCTCTTGCGTGTAGCAAATAGCCTTTCTTTCCACTTTTGTCAAGAGAAAACCACTGTCGTCGATCATTAATTATGTTAGTACTTTTATAGCAATTCCGGATTGCTTGTTCACATATATAGGCTCCACAATAGCTACATAGGACGATAATCAAATGAGAACTACAAATATGTTACAAACCCGTGAGAATCAATATAAAAATAATCATTTACATGATTTTTTTCATCAAAACTTATGATTTAAGATTTCGTGTTCACCTTGTGAAAAAATTACATGTGGATTTTTTTCGATTCACCTAGTGAAATGAAAAATACACCTAAAAAATATTCACATGGTGAAACAAATACATGCGAAACTATCATACTATGAAACAAATATATGTGAAGCAAATATCTTAAATCGTAGCACTTGATGAAAAAATATCATGTAAAAAATATTTTTATATCCGTTCTCACGGGTTTGTAACATTTTTGTGGTTCTCATTTGATTTAACGTGTAGCTACGTACGTATCAGATATACGTGAATGAATAATGTTTAAGAACGATTAGAAGATGAAAGGAACGAATTATTCGTATTGAATTACCTCTTGACCATTATGGATAAAGAAACCTTCGCAAAGAAGAAAGTAGAGTTCCTTCTTCGTTGTCCATTGCACATTATCTGTTGAAAGTTTGATCAGTTCCTCATAATCATTTGGCAATTTTGATTCCCAATCTGTGTCTTCATCTGATATTGGAAGTGCCTTGTGAGGTTCAAGTGCAATCTCAAGTTGTTTCACAACATCAGCCATCTGTGGTCGGTCTTCACGAGATCTCAACAAGCATTTATATGCAATGTCTGAAAACGTTTTCAAAGAAATCGGATCCGTTTGCTGGAACAGATCATGAATGATAATCTCAGACAGTTTATTCTGTTCGTAGCTTTGTTTCCATTTTTGCACAAAAACCTCGAATTGACCGTTCCTAAATTCAAAGCATAATCTCCCAATTAATACTTCAAATAAGACCACACCAAAAGAGTATACGTCTGATTCCTTCGTTAGCAAGTACTCCTCCATATACAGGGGATCACAGTACCCCCTGATACCTGCAAAATCAGTGACAAGACCTGTGTACTGCTGATTAGCAGGGCCAAATTTCGATAGCCCAAAGTCTGAAAGTTTAGCATTCCAATTCTCATCCAGTAAGATGTTGGCGCTTTTTATATCACGGTGAAGAACTCTTTGTTGAGTACCGTTGGGATCATGAAGGTAGCTTAGTCCCTTTGCAACTGCAAGACATATTTTGACACGTTGCCTCCACGTGAGAGTAGTGGCATGTAAATGGCGATCGAGGCTTCCATGAAATGCAAACTCATACAAAAGGATCTTCTCACGACCCTCTTTGCAATATCCCAGGAGAGATATGAGATTATCATGCGTGTAACGGGAAAGCATCTTGATCTCCCCCCAGAACTCAGGGATTCCTTGACCATATATATTATTATATTGTAGACGCTTAAAAGCAACCACGCTTCGCCCCTTAGAATGAGATATTTCTCCTTTGTACACCTTCCCAAATGCACCTCTTCCGATAACATTGTTGTCATCAAAGTTGTTGGTGGCTGTTTTTATTTCTTCGAGTTTGATTTGAAGACGCTCAAACTCTTCGTAGAAGGCCATTATTTGGTGATAAAAAAATAAAGTGAAAATTGAAATCAAGTATTCCAAGCAAGAGATGTTTATGCACCTTGAAAAACAAGAAACACACTTAATTAATAGGGGGGGGGGGGGTGTTTGTATCTTTCTATATATATATATATATATTGAAAGAAAAATATACAACTCTCTAGCAAAAGATCGAAGGAAGTAAAAGATGGTTAATACTGGAGAAGAAGAAGACACTTGAATAAACTATATAAAGATGTTCTTAGATGATTAAGTTCATCAAAGAAAATGAAGGGCTTATTAGATGGTATTGTAAGCGCGTTTTGTAAGTCAAGCCTACCTTTGTGTGAGCGTTGGCTGATCACATGTCTTTATAGTTGACCAAGACGTGTAATTATTGTAGTTAACACGTCTGATATAATAGTCTAAGAACATTTTAAGTTGTTTCATTCATCAAATGACGTGTATGTATAGTATGTCTTCACACCACAATAAAATGTTTAAGCATCCAATAAGAAAATTCTATACAACTTGGGTTTACTGGACAAACTATAAAACGTCTTATATAAAAGTGTTACAATAGGTTTATAAAACAATTTTAAGCGTTTTATAAAACTCTTTTGAAATAAAGTGTCGTATTTACTATTTTTTATAACACTGTTTGAAAAAATGTCATATAAACAAAAGTATCCAATAAAAAAAGGGTTTATAGGACACTTCTCAAAAGTGTTCTATAAAATAGTTAATACGACACTTATTTTAAAAGTGTCCTAGAAACTTGTTAAAACGGCTAAAACCGTCTTGTAAACCTATTGTAACACTTTTAGATATAACGGTTTATAATTTAGGTAGCTCTATAAGCTTAAGTCCAATTTTATTGTAGTATCATATTTGACCAAAATGTTCGGTCTAAGATTATTTTAACTTGTTTCATTTAATACATGACGTGTATGTAATTAGAAACAACCCAAGTGGACAATAGCTTGCCCTAATAAATAAAGAATATATAAGAGATCAACAAGTCGTTTACAAACACTACAAAAATTACATTCTTTTTATTTTTGTCATTTCTTTTCATTTTTCTTGCTAAACCTTTGATGAGTTATATTTTTTTGTGGACTTTATCTTCATGAGTTTTCATCTTTAACACAAGATTTCATCTTTGGTAGAGGGATGGATATATATATATATATATATATATATATATATATATATGTTAGAAATATGTGTGAACAAAGAAACATATTATGATTTGTTGTTAAGGTTAACTAGTTGATACAAAAACAAAAATGGAAGGATTAAGGTGAGTTGGATTTGTGGCCGGAAAAGTTGAAAAGGAGGGGGTTTGGGGGAGGAGATAGGTGGCTGGAGAACAGGGGTCGGCGACAATGGTGGCATGCATGGGGTTGGTTTTATTTTATAAATGAAGTTACACACATAATACATTAGAGAGATTCAATTCAAGAGATATGCATGCATTCATGTATATATGGTAGCAGTAGCTGGCATAGAAGCAAAACATACGTATTAATGGAAAAGATTGAGCTTAGATATGGAAAGTGAAATCCAAGAAACTTATGATCAGATTAACTCTCAAGAAACAGAGAGTTAAGTGCTTAGGTTTTTTGAAATCCCAAATGAGTGATTAATTCTCAAGAAACAGAGCAAGAGGTTTGTGAAGATGAAGATGTCGTGAAGTGACTGTCCAAAAATCACGACGATCCGACGGTTCAAACTCCGGGAATAGAAAAAACGGCGCAGCTGCGCTTGTCTGAAAAACTTAGACGAACTTTTCTCTCACTTTTGTATTTTGTGGACTCTCACTTGTTGTTATAAAATCCCTAGGATACAACGCAATATATAGCTTGTATCCGACAACTATTGTTGGGCTATTTTAACTATTCCTCATGGGCAAGAAAGAATTAAAACATAAAACCCAACATGTGCCGTAAAATTTGTGATCTCCAAAAGAGCCTATTAGAAGAGAAGAAAGGCTCCAAAATATATAGAGAAGAAATGGTCCAAGTCTGGCCAATGTAGTACTGCAACATGCCCGAGGCTAATTGATCAATGCTGACGATTCTTTTTTCTGGGTTACGTTAAGTGACGACAATTCTCAATGAGCATTTAATATGAGAAAAAAATATATATACAAATTTAAAACATCAGAACAAAATCTGAGCATATAATGAAAAACATACTAGCTATAGAGAGAATAGAAGTTCACATAACACTTGATCAAACAGTCCTACGTTAGCATAAATAACCCCTCTCCAAAGAAAGAAGCAGAGAGAACTTCACATAACCTTTTTGCAATCCCATCCACATATATCATAGACCTCACAAATTCCTTCTTTGAGAATAATGATATGTTTTGACCGCTAACCGATATTCAAGGTGAGACTTACAAATTGAGGTTGCTTGAACATGATATGCATTCATTGGCTACTCCGGCTCGCCACCTTTTTCATTTTGTCTGTGGCTTTATTAAAGAGCATGGTGAAATAACCCGTCGGTTGATCTTGATCATTCACATCTGTTGTAAAACGGAAAGAAGATAATGGTAACTTAAACCCAAATTATAGAGTTTACCAAAGTCAAACAAGGGATAACTTAGTCATCCAATGAATCTATAGCTTGAACACTCAAGGATCCATGTTCTTAATGTACAAAACAAAGTTCCCAACACATACAAGTATGATGAGTCACCTACTAAATATGCATCCAACACACTGTAAAGATATAGAGTTAAATAACAACACTGATATTTATGTGGAAACCCAAATCGGGAGAAAACACGGGTGGAGGAGTCCATTAGTGGATGATGAAGATTAAAATGCTTTTGAAGAGTAGAATCACAACTAGCTATGGTGCATGGTGAGCGTGTATTTCAAGTTAGAAATGATAAAATGGGTGATATCTACTCAAACATTTTCATCTTCTCGGAACAACTCCTCAAAAGGTTTTTTTTACAGGGTGTCCTAGGCTATGCCTAGACAAACCCTCGGCTGAAGCAGGATGATCATCCGCATCCCACTCCCCAAACTTGGGCAATGGCCTACCGTTGTCCTGTCAAATCACATACAAATCACCCTTAAATTAAACAGCCAAAAACAGAAATTATGATCTCCAGAAACTTATAGAATTAAATTATTTAATTACCGCTTTGTCCCTGTGAAGGAGGTTTCAGAGAAGCATTTCTGCTTCCTCTTCGGGTGAGTAGATGAGAGGAGGTACTTGAGTTCTTCCAGAGATGATTGATTTAAACCTGAACATATTTAGGATCTTGTTATATCTCATGAAAACTTAAAATATTCAATTGGACATCGTATATTTTCCGAATCTGATTAAGAAATGGATGATAATAATTAGTAAAATATGGACGTGCCAGTTATTGTCAAAACTTTTAAAAATATTCTTAGAATATGTTCGTTCAATTAATTTTTAAAATAATTTCTTCCTAACACCGATTAATAATGATGATGATTTCCTTAAGCTACAAGCCAATTACAAATGATTTAAGAATACGATCACTATATATTATAAACCATAATTATGTATGTTTGCATATGATCACAACTAACATAATAAAAGTATATATATGATCA
The DNA here is from genome assembly GCA_033807775.1 of Saussurea involucrata. Lineage (NCBI taxonomy): Eukaryota > Viridiplantae > Streptophyta > Magnoliopsida > Asterales > Asteraceae > Saussurea > Saussurea involucrata. The sequence goes on from CM066313.1 coordinate 86,284,251, forward strand.
CCTTAATTTAAAGTATTTTCTAAAATGTAAATTATTAAGATTGCAGTTATGATTCTTAACAATGAATATTCTATAGACTAATAATATTCCGATTAATTTAAAAGTTTTGTGCCTTCAACATATTCTAAGGTATCTTATATCCTAATAAGGATATAAGATTGCAGTTATAAGAATATGTTTCGGAATACTGATATATAGAATATGTTTCGGACATCATCATAAACTGCTATTTCAGATACCTTAATTACATTATATTATAAATTTCAATCAGTTCAACAATCAATTGATCTTTCGGTTTAGTAGATGCATTATTTGTGGACCTAATCCCGTTCATTGCTCAGATATGTGTATAAGCCAAAGGGCTTAGTGTGTCAATAATAAAGTTAATAACTGGAATAGTCGGTTATGGGAAGTTAGTTAGGAATAGACATGACTGTTGGTAAAGTTCACAATAATTCTGAACAGTCACGATGGTTAGGTTTTATGTCTATATAAACAAGTGTATGTAAACAGTTTATTCAATCTTAATGTACGATTATTTTTCAGTAAATTCTTGTGTGTTTGTGAATCAAACGATTAGGGACAACAATTGGTATCAGAGCTTTGGCTCTTTGATTCCAAAACTGTGACCGGAAAAGGGAGAAAGAACACAAACCAGATATCACATATTGGTGGAATACGGTAACAGGAAGAAACGAAGAACTTACTGGACATTAAGATCGCAAGACGCCGGCCACGGTGGTACACAACCGGAATCGAGAAACAACCGGCGGAACTTCAATCAAACTCGTCAAAGAGAAGGAGGAGGAAACCGATTGAAGGAAATTTTTCTTTGTAACTCGACATCAAAAACCAGCGAAGAAAATTAGGGTTTCATTTTTTTTTGGGGGAGACGATCTCCCTGTTGCAGATCGTGCGTGAAAAAAAAAGGGAAATTATTTTTTGTGGAGAACGGATTAGAAGACCACACAGAAAGGATCAATTTGGTGTTGGGCTTTAATAAAAAAAAGGAAATCAGATTTTTATTGGACCTTGGTATTGGGCTCACAAGCAAAAACACTTTTGGGCTTCTTTGGACAAAAGCAAGGAGGTATTTACTTGGGCTTTCTATTTTGGAATCATATTTCTTGAAAGAAATACACAATCTACAATTTGGGATTTTAAAGGAAAATACGATTAGTATAAATTTTATTTTTGGATTTCTAGCATACTAGTAGTATAAATTTTATTAGGAAAGTCCCAAAAAAATTTTAGAAAGTGAAAATCGTACGAGTAGAAACCATGCCTGGTGAAGAACCTAACAACGCCCTAGTAACACAAAAACCCGTAGCACCAATATCTCATTATCAATGCCCCGTTTTGAAACCGACAAATTACACCGTTTGGGCTATTCAAATCAAAATTATACTTGAGGCAAATGGGTTATGGGAGATGATAGAACCAAAGGAAGATACGCAACCAGACGAAAAAAGGGATAAGGCAACGATTGCCTATCTATATCAAGCATTGAACGAAGATGTAATACTGCAAGTTGCGGGATGTAAGACTGCGAAGGAAGTCTGGGAGGCATTAAAGAAAAGACATGTCAGAGTAGATAAAGTGCAGAAGGCACGATTACAATCTTTAATGATTGGATTTCAAACACTCCTAATGAACGAGGACGATACGTTGGATGCCTTTACCGCTAAACTAAACGGCTATGCCACCAAGGCAAAAGAATTAGGAAAAACTTTGGACCAACCGTTACTGGTACGAAAACTTCTGGATTCGATGCCAGATCGGTTCATCCAAATTGTGGCATCCATAGAACAAAACTCTGATCTAGACGAGGTTACCTTAGACGAGATCATTGGAAAATTGAAAGCCTATGAGGAAAGAATAAAACTCAGGAAAGGCGGACGCGGAGAAAGCCAGGAAAACTTATTATTCGCACAAGGCGAACACTCTGGAAGAGGAAGACGATTCGGTAATTGCGGACGTGGTAGATTCAACTCTTCACGAGGAAACTGGCAAAGCAACAGAAATAAACACGACTCGAAAGAGGAAGGCTCAACTCACAGGGCAAGAACAAACACAAAGTGGAATAAGCAAGTGAGTGACATGAGCAAAGTACAATGTCACAAATGCAGGAAATTTGGACATTACAGAAAGGACTGCAATCAACTGCCGACAACGCAGGAACAATCAAACCTTATCCAAGAAGACGAAGAACCATCATTATTAATGGCAACACACAAAACTGAACATGAAGAAGTACTGTTAAATGAAGGACAATTTCAACCCGGAAAGTATGCCGCAACAGATGAAAGCATCTGGTATTTAGATAATGGTGCAAGCAACCACATGACGGGGACTAAGAGTCACTTCAAGGATATTGATGAAAGGATAACAGGACGTGTTCGTTTTGGAGATGGATCGTATGTAGAAATAAAAGGAAGAGGTTCTATATTATTAGGATGTAGGAATCACGAACAGAAGGTTATAACGGAAGTTTACTACATTCCAAACCACAAGAGCAACATACTGAGTTTAGGACAACTCACGGAGATTGGGTGTAAAGTCGTCATGGAAGGAAACCAACTGACTTTACATGACAAGAATAAGAGGCTGCTGATGAAGATTGAAAGATCAAAGAATAGACTTTACAGCATCAGACTGCAAATTGGGACACCCATATGTCTCCTAGCAAATGTAGATAGCCAAGCATGGTTGTGGCACGCTAGATTAGGTCATCTAAACTTTGAGGACATCAATAATATGACAAGAAAGAATCTAGTGGAAGGAATACCAAGAATAAATCATGCAGGACAGATTTGTGATGCCTGCTTACTAGGAAAACACAGTAGGACTCCATTCCCAAGTCAAGCTAAATTCAGATCAAAGAAACCCCTGGATCTAGTATATGGAGATCTCTGTGGCCCTATAAGCCCAACCACACACTCCGGGAAGCAATACATTTTCTTGTTAGTGGACGACTGTACACGTTTCATGTGGGCCTACTTTCTGACATCGAAAGATCAAGCATTCGACACCTTCAAGGAATTCAGACAGAAGATTGAAACAGAAATGAGGACAAAATTAAGGATGCTGAGAACAGATAGAGGAGGTGAGTTCACATCAAATGAATTCACAAAGTACTGTAAGGAAAACGGAATAGTACGGCAACTGACAGCACCTTACTCACCACAACAAAACGGAGTTGTTGAAAGAAGAAATAGAACAGTGCTATCTACTACTAGAAGTATGATGAAAGCAATGAAGTTGCCACATAACTTTTGGGCGGAAGCAGTCAGACACGCCGTATACATACTGAACAGGGTACCTACAAGAGCCCTGGTGGATAAGACTCCATATGAGGCACTCTACAACAGAAAACCAAATCTGGAAAAACTAAGGATATTTGGGTGCACAGCTTATGCCAAGGTAACAATACCTCATTTGCAAAAACTTGATGATAGAAGTGTTCCCATGATTTACTTAGGAATAGAGGAAGGATCAAAAGCATACAGATTATATGATCCAGAAAAGGGGAAAATACATATAAGCAGGGATGTTAAGTTTATGGAAACAAAACCATGGAAATGGGATAACAACAGAGAGGAAATAAGGACACAAAACTTGGAATGGACAAGTTTTGTGGTTAGAGGAATCGATGATGGAAATACTACATCAATCAACTCGGAAAGCAATGAAGATGCTTATCAGGAACAGGAACCAATTACTGCTCCAGACTCTCCAGTTACCCCACAGACATATACTTACAACCCACACTCAGAGGAAGAACAAGCTACTATTAGTTCATTGAGAAACTCAGAAGAAAGATTTGATGATACACCAGTACGAGGTTTTAAAGACTTGAATGCAATATATGCAAATGCACGTGTAGTTGAAACTGAAAGTCTGCTACTTACGGAAGAAGAACCACGTAACTATAGGGAGGCATCAACAGATAAGAAATGGATCGAGGCCATGGAAGTTGAACTGGATTCAATTAACAGGAATAACACATGGACTCTTACTACTTTGCCTACAAATCATAAGGCAATAGGACTCAAGTGGGTATTTAAGACCAAAAAGGATGCAAAAGGAAAAATCATCAAATACAAAGCAAGGTTAGTAGCAAAAGGATATGTGCAGGAACAAGGAATAGACTTCGACGAAGTATTTGCACCAGTTGCACGCATTGAGACAGTTCGTTTGATTTTAGCACTGGCTGCATACCATGGATGGCAAGTACATCATTTGGATGTCAAATCAGCATTTTTACATGGGGAATTAAAGGAAGAAGTCTACGTTGCACAACCTGAAGGTTTCATACAACCAGGAAGTACAGGAAAGGTTTACAAGCTCGCAAAAGCATTGTATGGTTTAAGGCAAGCACCACGAGCTTGGAATGTGAAACTTGATCAAACCTTAAAGTCATTGGACTTCAAGAAATGTAATCTCGAACAAGCGGTTTACACAAAGAGAAGTAAGACTTCCACACTGATAGTTGGAGTTTATGTGGATGACTTGATAGTCACGGGCACTCCAAGGAAGGAAATAGACTTGTTCAAATCCCAGATGGAAGACAAATTTGAAATGAGCGATCTAGGATTGCTGGCTTATTACCTCGGGATAGAAGTTACTCAGAAAGGAGGAGAGATTACAATCAAGCAAACAGGTTACATCAACAAGACCTTGAAAGATGCAAGTATGATGGAAAGTAATGACACAAAGATACCTATGGACCCGGGAACAAAGTTGGTCAAGGCGGAAGATGGGAACCCAGTTGACGCAACTTATTACAGAAGTTTAATTGGATGTCTCAGGTATCTACTACACACTAGACCAGATCTAAGTTACTCAGTCGGATTACTCAGCAGATTTATGCAAGAACCAAAGGATCATCATTTAAAGGCAATAAAGCAAGTAATCTGATACATCAAAGAAACCAAGGAGCATGGTATTATATACAAAAGAGACGGCGGCTGCAAGATAACAGGTTATAGCGACAGTAGTTATGGAATCAATACTGATCAAGGAAAAGGAACTACTGGAATAGTATTCTATTTTGGAGAATCACCTATTACCTGGTGTACTCAGAAGCAACCAACAGTAGCACTCTCATCATGTGAATCAGAATTCATGGCAGCTACTGGAGCAGCATGTCAGGCTTTATGGTTAAAGCGACTACTTAGTGAAATAACGGGTTGGAAGGAGGAAAGAATAACACTGAGGGTTGATAACGTTTCAGCAATAGCACTCGTCAAAAACCCAGTTTTTCATGGAAGAAGTAAGCACATCGACATTCGTTACCATTTCATTCGTGAATGTGTAGAGAATGGACACATCAATGTGGAACACGTCAGTGGCTAACTACAAAGGGCAGATATATTGACTAAAGCTTTGCCAAGGCTGAAGTTTGTCACTATGCGACAGATGCTCGGGGTTCAAGATCTAGGACGAAGCAACAATCGAGATTAAGGGGGAGAATGTGGACCTAATCCCGTTCATTGCTCAGATATGTGTATAAGCCAAAGGGCTTAGTGTGTCAATAATAAAGTTAATAACTGGAATAGTCGGTTATGGGAAGTTAGTTAGGAATAGACATGACTGTTGGTAAAGTTCACAATAATTCTGAACAGTCACGATGGTTAGGTTTTATGTCTATATAAACAAGTGTATGTAAACAGTTTATTCAATCTTAATGTACGATTATTTTTCAGTAAATTCTTGTGTGTTTGTGAATCAAACGATTAGGGACAACATTATTTAATATGACAGAGCCAACAGAGGATAAACCTGCAGGTCCAATTGCAGGAATACTGTTTATCTCCACTCAAAAGCTTGCTTTCTGCAGCGACAGATCCATCACACTCCGTTCATCCAATGGCGACCTCATTCGAAACCCTTACAAGGTCATTTCCTTAAACCCTTTAATATATTTTTCCATCAACCAATAATCATTATATATTAGTTTTCTTTCACAGAACCAAGTTTGCTTTTAATTCGATTTTCTTGTTTTAAGTTCCTCTTTTCCAAAAAAGTTTGTTTGTTTTTGTTTCTCCAATATCAAGTTAAGTTTTTATTCATGGTTCTCAGGATATTAATTATTTGTATGTAGGTAGTGATCCCAACAAACATGATTAAAGAAGCCAAGGAGAGTGAGAACGTGGAGAAGCCTGGACAAAAGTATATACAAATGGTGACAGATGATAACTTTGAATTCTGGTTTATGGGATTTGTACGTTACGAGAAAGCCTTCCATATTCTTAGAAAGGCACTTTCTTTCCTTCAAAACTAAAAACCATTTTTATTTTAATTATAGTTTTTTCGCATTTATTCAAATGTGCTTTTCTTTCTAATTTTAATTTATTAATTGTTGATAATCAACATCCAAAGGATTCAAACCATGGAGTTCTTCATCCCCAATTCCATAGAATTTTCTCTAGTATACATATATAGGTTCAAATCCAGTTTTCATATCCATGCAACAACACTTTAAATAGAGTAGCCCCAAGAAATACCCACCATTAAAAATCAAGGGTTTCCTTACCAACGACCACCACCGCAGCTTTAGATCATGCACGTACACCCATGCTTAGAGTAAAAATTGAAAACAACAACTCTTGGGGGTTTTGTTAAATTAAACATAATGATAATTGTAAAAAGCAGAAATATAAATTAAGTTAATAATTTATTAATATTATTATTAATAAAGCCTTTAAAATACTTATAATATTATAAAGTTTAATTATAACAGTTTAATTATGATTATAATATAAAGTTATACCTGTTAGAATTGTAGAGTCGATTGATAGAGAGACACACGAGATGGCTGAATCGGCCGTTTTCATATATTGAGAGAGTGTTTACAAGTAAAGTGTCTAACCTAGAAAAGGAACCCTAAGAGACTATTTATACAAAAGAGAAGTTACACATAATTACAGAAAAGACACTGAACAATACATATTGACAATAATACTCTAACATCCCCCCTCAAACTCAAGTAGGGGAAGAATGAGACAAATTGAGTTTGGAAACAAGAGTCCTAAAGCGGCCTGGAAGGTGGGCTTTGGTGAAGATATCTGCAGTCTGATCAATGGTGGAGATAGGAAAAAGTTTAACCGTCTTGCGAAGAACGTGTTAACGAGTGAAATGACAATCAATCTCGATGTGCTTTGTACGCTCATGAAAGACATCATTGTGAGCAATCTGAATAGCACTAGTGTTGTCACACCATAATGGTGTTGCAGAAAATTGATGAGCACCCATATCAGAGAGTAGCCAGCGAAGCCATACAAGTTCCTGAGTAGTATCAGCTAAGGCTCTATATTCTGCTTCAGTACTGGACCGAGCTGTCAGCGATTGTTTCTTGCTACGCCAGGAGATGAGAGAGTCACCAAGGAAGAAACAATAACCTGTGGTGGAACGGCGGTCGGTTATGTCACCATCCCAGTCAGCATCTGAGAAGGCACGACGCTGTAAGGATGAAGTGGATGAGAAATGAAGCCCATGAAACATCGTCCCTTTGAGATACCGAAGTATACGAAGAACAACGGCATAGTGATCCGAGCACGGGGCAACCATGAATTGGCTAACTATATGAACTGCATAGGCAAGGTCTGGTCGAGTAACAGTCAGGTAGACCAGAGATCCGACCAGTTGACGGTACCTTGTAGGGTCTTTCAGCGGGGTTCCAGCATTCAGAGCAAGGTGCAGATTTTGCTCAATTGGTGTAGATGCAACTTTGTTGTCTGTGATCCCAGCCTTGGACAACAGATCTGATATGTACTTGGCTTGACAGAGATAGATGCCGGAGGAGTCTGATAGGACTTCAAGTCCAAGAAAGTAGTGTAGTTTGCCAAGATCTTTCATCTCAAAACATGAGCTGAGAGATTGTTTGAGATGATTGATACCTGTAGTGTCACTGCCGGTGATGATCATGTCATCAACATACAACAGAAGTAAGATAGTACCTGCAGCAGTAGTCTGAGTAAACAGGCCAGAATCATAGTTACTTGGAGAAAAATCCAGTGAGATGACAGTGTTGCTAAACTTTTCAAACCAAGCACGAGGAGCTTGTTTGAGGCCATAGAGGGCTTTTCGAAGTCGACATACATGTCCCTGACGGGAGGTCACACCTGGAGGGAGTCTCATGTAGACTTCCTCTTCGAGATCGCCATTTAGAAAGGCATTCTTGACATCCATCTGATAGAGTGGCCATTTCTTGGTGGCAACAATGGCGAGAAGACTACGAACAGATGTGACACGAGCCACAGGAGCAAACGTTTCCTCGTAGTCAATGCCATATTCTTGATTGAAGCCTTTTGCCACAAGGCGTGCTTTGTATCGATCAATGGATCCATCAGACTTGGTTTTGATTTTGAAGACCCATTTGCAACCGATGGGTGATTTGCCCGGTGTGAGGGGAACAAACTCCCATGTATTGGCTTTGTCAAGTGCCTGAAGTTCCTCTGTCATAGCTTGCTTCCAAACAGGGTTAGAGTCAACTTCCTTGAAGGAAGTGGGTTCATGGGTGGATAGTAAAGTAGCATAACAATGATAATCACGAAGGTGAGTAGGAACTTGTCTTACCCGATCGGAGCGTCTTACCTCATCTGGTGGTTGGGAGGAGCTAGGATCCATAGACTCGGCAGAAGGCTCGGAAGTAGTCCGGGGAGTTGGTGCAGATGATTGATCATGGTCAGCTGGCATAGAAGGGGCAGACGAAGGCTCAGTTGATGCGGAAGGGTCAGGTGAAGGCTCAGACGAGATAGGGGAAGGCTCAGGTGATGCGGAAGTTGGTGGATCAGATGGTGAGGAGAGTATAGGGTCTAATTGGAAAGAATCTAAAGAGATAGATGTGTCAGTGAAGAAGGAAGTAGAAGGAGTGATGGGGTCCTGAAATTTTGACACCGTAGAGAAGGGAAGATGTTCCCAGAAGGTGACATGACGGGAGATACGAAGTCTCTTAGAGATTGGGTCCCAACAGCGATATCCTTTATGTTCAATTCCATAGCCAAGGAAGCAGCACAGACGAGAGCGAGGTTCAAGTTTGGTGTGTTCATGAGGTTGTAGCTGAACAAAGCAAGCACAACCCCATACTTTGAGTAGTTCATAGGGAGGAGTAGCTCCATAGAGGACTTCATACGGAGACTTTTGATTGAGAATTGGGGTCGGGTGTCTGTTGATGGTGTAGACAGCCGTGAAGGCTGCTTCACCCCAAAAATGTTCTGGACACTTGGCTGATATTAAGAGGGTACGGACAGTGTCAAGGATGTGACGGTGTTTGAGTTCGGCACGACCATTTTGTGGAGAGGTGCCGGGACACGAGTACTGAGAAAGAGTTCCCTGAGATTGAAGAAACAAAAGCAGAGACGATTCTTTGTATTCCATGGCATTATCGGCTCGAAGAATCTTGATGGGTTTTGAAAATTGGGTTAGGATCATGCGAGCAAAAGTGATATAAAGTTTGGGTAATTCAGAGCGATTTTTCATGAGATAAATCCACGTAAAACGTGTGTGATCATCAATAAAGATTACGAAATATCGAGTACCTCCCATAGAGGGGTGTGGTGCTGGTCCCCATACATCAGAATGAATAAGATCAAAGGCAGAAGCAGATTTAAAGTCATTAATTTGAAAAGGTAAAGCATGATGTTTTCCAAGTTGACAAGAAAGACAAGAAACATTTTCAGAGGAAGTGTTTCCTAAAAGCCCTGAGCTAGCTAAAACTTTCATCCTAGCTAAAGATAAATGGCCTAAGCGCGCATGCCATAACTCAAAAGACGGGGTACTGGAGACTGAAGCAGCAAAATTGGATGAAGGTAAGGGAAGGCGGAGATAGACCACTTCAACCATCCGACCAACTTTACGGCCTACTCCAAGGATCTGCTTGGTCTTTGGATCCTGCACAACACAACCAGTAGAGTGAAATAAAACTATTAGATCGGCTTCCATAAGCTGAGTGATTGAAATCAGACTCAGAGATAAGTTTGGTATATGCATCACATCAGGCAATTGAATATCAGGGGTAGAAACAGTCCCACTGAAGGAAACCGGCAAGCGAGTATTATCAGCAGTGCGGATTGATGAAAACAGGCTGGAAGGTTGCTTAGAGACAAAACCATCCGCCTTAGGTGTCATGTGATTACAACATCCAGAGTAAAAAAGCCAAGGGTTACCTGGTGTAGTTGCATTGCATTGAGAATTCATACCCATAGAACCTGTCATAAGTTGCTCCATGAGCTCTTGATTTCGGCGCATGAGTTCCATGAGATCAGATGTTGAGTGGTTGTTGTGCTGTGCCGTAGGTGCTGGCGATGGGTATTCCTGAGTGATGGAGCCAGCAATTGGCTGAGACTTGGGCTGTTGTCTTTGATTACCAGAGTTCTTTGGGTATGGACATTTTGGGCAGTCAGAAGCATAGTGACGTGGCTGTGTAATCCCACACCAACGACATTTTTGAATTGGACAGTTGAGGAGAAGATGGGAAGTAGAGTGACAAAAGGTACATTCGCTGTTGTTCCCCTTGCTTGCAGATCTGGGCTGATCATGGTTACCCCATTTGCCTTTTGATTTCCCTGAGCTGGGAGTGTAGAGCACAGTATCTGAGGGTAGTGGAAATCGCTGCTGAAGGCGAGTTTCTTCGCTTATCAGTTCAGTGATGGCTTGTTCAAGAGTAGGAAGAGGATGTCGATGTAGAAGTGAGGCTCGAACGTTCTCAAAGCGACCAGTGAGACCCATGAGAATAGTAATCAGGTGCAATTGGTTGAAGTAAGCAGTAAATTTCTGAGCAGTTTCATCAAAAACTTGAGGCGCGCCCAGGCTCAGATGATCTCTAAGAGCTTGCATCTCAGAGATGTAGGAGTTGATAGATTGATCAGGCAGTTGCCTTTTGTTCTGGAAGGTGGTCCACAGCTGATATTGATGAGATAAACCTGTAGAAGTGTACCTGTTTGCAAGGAAATCCCAGAGTCCTTTTGCCGTGGTATAGCCGAGGAACTGTTGATTGATCTCAGTAGTGGTGGAAGCGTTTATGAAGCCAAGAATGCGAGCATTGGCGATGTCCCAATCATTCATACATTTTGCAAATTCAACTGCATTTCCTCTTCCTTCTGAACAGGAAGGGTAGATAACATAGGTATAGAGTCCATGAGACTTAAGGAGAATGGACATATGGTGATGCCACAGAACGTAGTTGTTTCCATTGAGGACAACTGAGATGGGATTGGAGTGACCGAGATTGAGAGCCATTGCGATTTAAGGCTGAAGTCGCAGGTCAGTTGCGATTTGGAGGTGAATAGTACGAAGTCGCAGTGGTCAGTTGCGATTTGGAGGTGAATAGTACGAAGTCGCAGTGGTCAGCTGCGATTTGGAGGTGAATAGTACGAAGTCGCAGTGGTCAGCTGCGATTTGGAGGTGAATAGTACGAAGTCGCAGTGGTCAGCTGCGATTTGGAGGTGAATAGTACGAAGTCGCAGTGGTCAGCTGCGATTTGGAGGTGAATAGTACGAAGTCGCAGTGGTCATGAACAGTACCAAGTCGCAATGGTCAGTTGCGACTTGGATGAGTGTGTGCGTTGCGACTTGGATGAGTGTGTGCGTTGCGACTTGGATGAATGTATGGTGTTCTTGAGTCGGGTTTTGCAAAACAGATCGGTTTTGGCTGAAAATTGGTACGTAGGTTCGTGATGATATTCTGAGCAACTTTAAAACTTGAAATTTTGTCAAAAAACCAACAGAGAATGGATTTTCTGAGCAAAATCGACATAAGCAAAATAAGGGAAATAACTTGAGAATGCAGATCTGAAAGATAGTTGAGGATGCTTACCTAGAGCTCTGATACCATGTTAGAATTGTAGAGTCGATTGATAGAGAGACACACGAGATGGCTGAATCGGCCGTTTTCATATATTGAGAGAGTGTTTACAAGTAAAGTGTCTAACCTAGAAAAGGAACCCTAAGAGACTATTTATACAAAAGAGAAGTTACACATAATTACAGAAAAGACCCTGAACAATACATATTGACAATAATACTCTAACAATACCATATATCTGATCTACCACTGAGTTATTATATTTTTTAGGAAACAGTTTAATAATAGATTATATATTAAAGTTTATATTATATAATATTTACTATTAAGATTGCCATTTTGTCGTAACAACTAATATATGAAGTTACGAATATAAATTGTCATTGTGTTTCTCATATATCCAACTAATTAACAAATTGATCTTTCGGTATCTTCATAGCACTTTTTACATGTTCAACCCAAGTCACCTAGAAAATGAAAAACCGGTGAATTCGTGAAGTCCACATGAAACTTTTATATTTGTATTTTTATTAAAATGTGTACCTTGGAGTATCCATTGGGCAGTTCTTGAATCAAACATCCAGAGGGTCTTCTTCTACATCTTGATATCGAAGAAGAGCGCAAACTATCCAAGGATACATCAACCACAGCCCACGTCCCATCAGTAATCATATTTTCATATTCCATCGTGTTGTTCACAATATGAATTAATATTGTGAATAGATTAAAATAGATACCAATGACCTTTATTGTAAATAAAAAAATAATATAACTAATCACAATATTATAATTTGAAATACTCAGTGGTAAATTAATATATTTATTGTGATCCCAGAAACAAGTAATCAATCCAATAACATTAAAGTGTCCACCTCTATATTCAATGAATCAATCAAGCTCACACAATACAATGAAGAACAAATTAAGGGTGTGTGGCTAGTGTGTGTAGATGACTCTTGTTTACCTAATTAGGAAAAAAGCAAACAATATATACCTAGGGTAAAGAATCACCCTATTACAAAATAGGCCCCTCTACTTAGTACAACTAGAATTTAGGCACTAACATTCTCCCCCTTTGTACAAGTAGAGGCACAGAAATTAGACATCTACTGGTGTCACAATTTGTTTACGGAGACCAAAGATGAGTTCGAATCGGCGCACTATGCAACTTTGATTTTAAAAAAAAATCTTCAGTCTTTGAATTATGAACGGGATTTGAGGTTAACGGGCTTTGAGCTTTTAACAACATTCTTGAATAATCTTTAAGCACGAACTGTCTTTGTATCTTCACATCTGAACAATAAAATTGAAATATTCGAATTATCTTCCTCTTTTCTTCTGATTGACATTTCTCCCTATTTTTGAAGATTGTGAGCATCGTGATCATCAAAATTCTTGTTCAACTTCAGCATTCTCTTTGAGTACCAGAAACAATGTCCTCCTTTGACCTGTTTATCCGTCAATTCCAAAAATATTTATCCGAATCTTTTCAAATTTAGATAATATAAAGTGGTAACCCTGAAACAACGGATGAATCAGTTAAAATGCCTGTAAGTTGCACAAAGCCACTTAGTACAACGAATGTACTTTGGAAAGGAGCTTTTTGATGTTCACTCATCCAGGGCTTCCATTCAATAATCGAAAAACACGAAGGAATTTTTATGAACGTTATGACAAGAAAACATATTCCTTGTGTGTACGTGCAAGTGTAGAAATGATTGAAGCAACTTATGCTTGATAATAGTTAGGCTCAAATTGTGTAAACTGTTGAGACAACAACAAGTTTTCCACGGACTCAATGTGCATGAATGAAGAGCGAAGGTGGGGCAAACTTCCTTCTTTTTCAATATCCAACCTTCCGAGTGAAGATTAGATAGATAATATGTTGCATCCCCAAGAAAATGAAACATTTCTTTGTTGAGAAAGAAATAAGTAGCTGGTGGGGTTATATGCAAGAGTTGGCATGGGCTAGTTGCCTGTTTCAATGACGGTCACTAAAGAATGTGAACCAATCAGCAATGTGGCTGCCCGGCTCAGAAAGTGGCTGGTGCAGAGTTCTCGTATTCTTTTAACTCTGTTCTCACACCCTCTTTCTGTTTTTTTTAATCTGCTCACTGCTAACCAAACTCTCTTTTTCATTTTACTTCAGCACAATGAGATACTCAACCGGATGAGTTATCTCCCCCACTCTTTGATTTTGACCCCTCACCCCTCAATCACTCAAGGATAACTTCTTGGGTAGGAAACACTGGTTAACGTGGATCCATAGAAGTTCTTTTAAGCTCTCACATTGATTCCCATGAATGTTGTCCTAAAAGATATGTTGCTCAACAGTTTATCTTGAACAATTATAAATCTCAGCCTTTTGAATTACATTGTCATCAGAATGTATGCTCCTTAATAAAATATCATGAAATATTTGAGCATTTGAACTTTGAAGATTTCTCAGAACAAGGATATTGAAAGAATGAAATGAATTCGAAACACTTGTTTGAGAATCTGATAATGTATCAATCAGATCAAAATATGAAAGATATTCATTAACGGTTAGGGTATCAAAGAATTGGATCTTTTGTTTATATGAACAAATATAAACAATCTTTGAATGAAACGGTTATGCTCTTACGCTGAAATGAATATGATGCTCAACAAAATTGGAAATTCAAACGGGAGTATTACCATCGAAAACTTGTTTCGTTTTTGAGACATGGTAATAACAAAGTCAAAAAGAAACTGAACCGGTGTGTATGAATACTTGAAAGTATATAGACAAGATAACACGTAAGTATTAATCTTTAGAAACACACGGTCAGAAATAATGATGTAATAATATGAGATATACATGAAAACATTTAAAAACACACTTCTAAAATTATAAAATCTGTTTGAATTAGAGAAGTGGTTTGAACATTTAAGAACACGTTTTCATGCTTGAAAGTCGTTCTTCTTTCAAACAATCTCAGATGAAGTTCAAAAGATACTTACAGTATTATCTCCCCCTCAAATTATGATCGGCTGATTTAAAATCGGATAAGCTCCCCCTCAAAATCTGCAAAGATCTTAATTTGACAAAATCAGCACATGTAATAGTCAAAGGCTATTTTTTTTTTTTTTATTAGAGATTAAGAACGAGTCCTGATCTGATATGATCAGAAGTCATAATATTGAAAGCTCGGGTTCTTAACTGAAGTGTTTAGAAGCCATTATTTCTTTGAAGTGCGGGTTCTGAACTGAATTATTCAGAAACCATTACTCTTTGATGCTCGGGTTCTAAACTGACGTGTTTAGAAACCATAAGCTCATTGAAATCCGGGTTCTAAACTGATGTGTTTAGAAACCATAAACATCATTGAAGTCCGGGTTCTAAACTGATGTGTTTAGAAACCATAAACATCATTGAAGTCCGGGTTCTAAACTGAGGGACACGTGGCACAATATGATTGGTCCAAGGTTTGACCAGTCACGTGTCATCAAGTCGCAATGAACGAATCACGACCTGATAAAAATTTGAAGTCGCAAAAGACCATAGCGACTTAGCACTGTTCACATGACCGAGTCGCAGTAGGCCATTGCGATTTGGCACTGTTCAAACCTCCAAGTCGCAATAGACCATTGCGATTTGGCACTGTTCAAACCTCCAAGTCGCAATACACCATTGCGATTTGGTTGCAATTTAAGCTTATTGAGAAGTCGCAATAGAAGGCTGCGACAACTCACTGTTCACATGTGAAATCGCAAGCGATATTGATGTAATTTGGACATTTTCAGATAACAATTGAAAGATTTTATCACATTGGAAGATGTCCAACTTCCAATTGATTAAGCACTTAAGGTTTTAAAACACGGTTTTCACTCCCCCTTAAATGATGCAAAGATTTTGCAAAGAGATTTTCATCATTTAAAAGCAAGTGGTTTAAATACGAGTTAGAGTACTTACCTTAACTCCTCAGAAATTGTTAAACACAACAGATCAACACTCACATGATGTGTATGCACACTCCCCCTAGATTTGTGCATAGGATGAAATCTGTTTACTCCCCCTGAAATCATGAACAAACCTTTCGTGCAGATACATATAGCATAACATATCATAAATAAGACAAATTAAACGAACTGAGAAAAGAAGAACAAATTGAAGAAATATATAAAATACAACGAGGATATGACAATTTAAATAACATATATTAAAAATAGAATATGATGAAAATTTTAGTGTATTAATCTAGAAGCAAAGTCTAGATTAAGAGACAAATATTTCCATCTATTATATGTTTAATATATGGAAGTTAAACTTTCATATTAAGCATGCCGAGCTTGGATACAAGAAAATTGAAACGTTTTTCATCCAAGGCTTTGGTAAAGAGATCGGCAAGCTGAAACTCAGTTGTAACAAAATATAATTCAACAGTTCCTTTCTCAACATGATCTTTATGAAATGATACCTGATGTCGATATGCTTGGTTTTGGTGTGTTGGACAAGATTAGCAGATATGACGATTGCACTTTTATTGTCACAGTAAATGGGGATTTTCTCATATTTATATCCATAGTCTATGAGTTGGGTCTTCATCCAAAGAACTTGTGAACAACAACTCGCAGCGGCAACGTATTCTGCTTCCGCTGTAGAAGTGGAAACACAATTTTGCTTCTTTGATGACCAACTCACGAGCTTGTCACCCAAAAACTGAATATGACCAGAAGTACTCTTTCTGTCCAACATGCTTCCTCCGTGATCAGCATCTGAGTATGCGGTGAGTTCGAAACCGGTTCCCTTGGGATACCACAGTCCGAGATACGGAGTGCCTTTCAAGTATCGAAAAATTCTTTTGACGGCGCCAAGGTGTGACATTTTAGGATTAGCTTGAAATCTAGCACAGAGACAAGTCGAAAACATTATATCTGGACGACTAGCTGTCAGGTACATTAGAGACCCAATCATTCCTCTATAAAGTTTTACATCAGCATCAACACCATGTGGATCAGGACCAATTTTGGACTGATGACCCATAGGTGTACCAATCGAAGTGCAATTCTCCATCTTGAATTTCTTCAAAATGTCAAACACATACTTTGACTGATTGATGAAGATACCAGTTGAAAATTGTTTCACTTGTAATCCGAGAAAGAAATTAATCTCTCCCATCACACTCATTTGGAATTGAGTCATCATAATGCCCGAAAACCAAGTACAAAGTCCAGGATTAGTCGAACCAAAAATAATATCATCAACGTAAATCTGAACTAAGAGAATATCACCTTCCTTGCGTAGAGTAAATAGAGTTGTGTCGATTTTACCTTTCTCAAAGCCAGCTTTTAGTAGAGAGGTTGATAGTACTTCATACCAGGCACGGGGGGCTTGCTTCAGACCGTAAAGCGCTTTGTCAAGAATGTAGACGTGATCTGGATGTTCTTTGTCCACAAAGCCTTCAGGTTGAGACACGTACACCTCCTCCTTAAGAACACCATTCAAGAAAGCAGTCTTCACGTCCATTTGATAGACAGTGAAGTTCTTGAAAGCGGCATACGAAAGAAACATCCGAATTGCCTCAAGAAGAGCAACCGACACGTACGTCTCATCATAATCTATCCCCTCCTGTTGCCTATACCCTTTAGCTACCAATCTGGCTTTGTTTCGCACAATTACTCCGTCTTCATCTTTCTTGTTCTTTAGGACCCACTTCGTACCAATAACTGTTTTACCCTTGGGTCGCGGAACTAATCTCCACACTTTCAAAGCTTCGAACTGATTCAGTTCTTCTTGCATCGCAATCAACCAGTCAGGATCTTCTAAAGCCTGTTGAACTGTTGAAGGTTCAACCTGACTTAAGAATAGCGCGTATAAGATTTCATTTGCGGTTGCGGAAGCGGATCTTGTCTTTACTGGTTCAGATACATCACCAATCACCTGATCAATTGGGTGACTGCGTGTCCACTTGGTAGAGTGTGAATGGAGAGATACAGCACCATCATTGGGGTCTACAAGGGTAGGATCTGCATCAAAGTTCAACTCGATCGTTAGTGTCGGTTCTGGATTTGAGACGGGTTGCCTGTCAGAATTGACAATCGGCACAGCCTCGGGAACTGATTCGGTAGAATTGTCATTTGAAGTTGTTCCAGATGAAGAAGCACCACTTGTAGATATTTGTTGTCGTGCTTGTGGAGAATCTGTTGATGTGTTCCTTGGAGAAATTACAGGAGTAGTTGAACCAGTATTTTGTGTAGTCAGTACCGGTGAAGGACCTGACATAGAAGTTTGTACTGGCGGGGTTACAACTTGAATCCTGTCATTTACAGATAAAGACGATTTGTCACTGTTAAAATAGTCATCATAAAAATATTCAAACAATAAATCAAGTTCATTAGGAGTAGAGTTAGAAGTGGAAGCTTGATCCTTGTTTGACGATCTAGTCATCATTGGACGAAATTGTCCAGATGCTAGAATACCAGATAACGCGGGTTCTGTACTGTTTTGCACAGAAGCCATCGCTTCAGTCTCGTCGAATTTGACATTAATGCTTTCCATCACGTTCCTGGAAGATTTGAGGTAGATCCTGTAAGCTTTTGATGTGAGAGAGTATCCGATGAAGTAGCCCTCAAGACCTTTAGGACTGAATTTGTTCAGGTTGTCCTTATCATTCAGCACAATACACCTGCATCCAAAAACACGGAAGTAGTGTATCACAGGTTTTCTATTATTCATTAACTCATATGGAGTTTTACCAAACCGTCGATGAACGATTGAGCGGTTTTGTGTATAGCATGCCGTTGCAACAGCTTCAGCCCATAGGAATAGTGGTAGACCAGCGTAGGACAGCATCGTTCTTGTGGCTTCAACAAGTGTGCGATTTCGCCTTTCAACAACTCCGTTCTGTTGAGGAGTTATGGCCGCTGAATACTGATGAGTTATACCTAATGACTTGAAGAAGTTATCAAGAGTCTTGTTCTTGAACTCTGTTCCATTATCTGATCTAACCGTCTGAACTAATTGTTGACGATTCACTTGAAGCTGTTTGATTAACGAGATGATCAAGTCAGGAGTTTCATCTTTTGAGCGTAGGAACTTGACCCAAGTGTATCTCGAATAATCATCGACAATTACTAACACGTAACGTTTGGCATTGATACTTTGAGTCTTCATCGGACCACAGAGATCCATATGAAGGATTTCCAAAGCTTGTCTTGTGCTGGGCTCGGGTTTCGGTGAATGAGGAGCACGCTTCATCTTCCCTTTCTCACAAGCAATACAGAAATTATCTTTCTCAAATGTCAGAACTGGTAGACCTATGACCGAATCACCTAACATCAACTTTTGAATGTAACGGAAATTGAGATGAGATAGTCGTCTATGCCATAACTAACTTTTCTCTAACGACCCTTTTGACATCAAACATACGTCGTTCTTCGGTTTAAGAGTGGATAGGTCAATGGTATACAGGTTTGACTTCCTAGAACCAACAAGAAGTTCGTCACCTCCATCGGTAAGAACAACACAATGGGTCTTCTTGAAATGAACCTCTAGGTCTTTGTCACAGAATTGACCTATACTAAATAAGTTGTAACCTAAGCCCTCGACATAATTGACTTTTGTAATCCTTACATTGTCCTTTACAATGTCCCCATAACCCAAAATTGAAGCATACTGATCATTTCCAAACTTCACTTTTCCACAATCCTGTTCTACAAAATTAACTAGCAGCTCTTTTCTTCCAGTCATGTGTTTTGTGCACCCTGAATCTAAATACCATACATGACTGGGCTGCAAAATGGAAATTAAACAGTTTTAGGTACCCACTGCCAATCGGGTCCTTTTGGGTTAGTAGGCTTGGGTTTCACATTTTGCTTTCTATAATCGGATTTAAAATAAACATTTGAGTAAAACCAACGATTATAGTCAGATTTGCAGATAAAAGCATCCACACCACAAGAAGCACAACAAATTTGATCTCTTGCCAAATTAATTAGTTGTCGCATTGAATAAACCTTGTAAGGAACTACAAGTTTTTGTCTATTGCCAACATCATAATTAATAACATTTGAAACAAAATTGTCTTTCTTGGAATTTAAAACATTTGAATTGACGTGGGATGATTTGATCTGGGCCACATCCTGTGTGGACGCCTTTATTCTCCACTCTAGTCGCGTGTTGTTTCTCAAATTACGATCTGAAAAACCAGACAAATATGAGTTGTAAGCTTTTGAATATTGAGTCTGAAAAGAATTAACACGCTTCTTTCTTTTTGTTTTTCTTTTCTTTTTCTGTAATGATGGTTTTGATTTAGATTTGGAATGATCATCATTAACAGAAACTTTCTCAGCTGATTTTGAAGATTCTCCTTCCAAGATAATCTTTTCAGGTTCCTCTTCATTTATTAGAAAATCAGAATGATCTGAAAGTTTGGCACTGAAATCAAATTGAACAGGCACTTCACATACACCTTTACCTTTGTCCTTACCAACATTCTCGCTTTCAAAATCAATATCAGTATCAGTATCATATGATGGACTATCATTATCATCAGACTTGGGAAAAAGAAAGTCATTGTATTCTTTTCGAAAGATTTTATCTTCTTCTGTTGTAAAATATATAGGACGATCATTATCAAACTGATCTTCCAAATCCCAAGGTTCAAAATCCTCTCGGTCATTGGTTGTCCAGTCTCTCAAAAGAGCATTTCCTATAAAAGCTTTGCATGAGGAAACATCTGAATCTGAAGATTGTTTTTCTCTTAAAACTTTTTCTTCAGATATTTCCTCAAGTTTGACATTCATTCCTTTTAAGCTTTCTGAAAATACAGTGAGCAAAACTTCCTTTTCAATCTAAAAAACAAGTTTCTCGTCATTTCTAACTTCTTGAATCGTACTTTGAAACTTGTTTTCGAGGTCCATGAGTTTTTGTTCAAGAACCATTGGTGGAAAGTATCTTTTACCTTCAAAAACTGGTTTGTGAGTAATATCCTTTTGAGTATTTCCTTTTTCCTCCGGTTCTTTAACAACATGACTCTCAAAGTAATTGTTTGGTAAGGTTTTCTTATTATTCAATGCCTTTGCATTGTCTGGACCATACCAAAAAGGAAGTTGCATTTTAACTGTTGTTTTCCTTTTTATTTCTTCTTCCGCTTCATAGTCTTCACCATCCATCTTAAGACACTTGGTTTGAAACTTTGAATATACGGCAAGTTCAATCCATTCAAATTTATACAAAGTGGGAGATTTTGTTAAAGCATTACTTAGGTATTGTGGATGGTCATACCCGATTCCCCACTTTGAGTTGAAATATCTAAACTTGTTTGGTTTATGCATGTGAATTGTTTGTTCAGTTTGACCTGCTTTGTACAATTTATTTTTCAGATCTTTGACTTGTTCAGACAATTCATCATTTCTATTTTTGTAAGCATGTAAAAGACTCTCAAACTCGCTATTCTTGACTTGCGAACTCAATAATTTATCCGATAGTTCAGTCATTCTATCTTGAAAATAAGCATGACCAATCTCGAATTCAGCCTTTTTCTTTTTAAAATCCTTTAATTGATTGTCTTGTTCAATTAGTCTTGCCTTTTGAGTGGAAATTATTTCATTTGCTCTATCTTGATCTTTTGTAAGGTTTTCTAATCTTTTAGTTAAACAAGCCTGTTGAGAAAAGAATTGATTATAAATATCGGAATATACCTCATTGGAAGTAGACTCTGAATCTTCACCATCAGTGTTCTTGGTCATGAAGCACAGCTTTGTCTGATCATCTTTCTCACCTTCAGCTTCATTATCAGAAAGATCAAGCCAGTATTCTTCTTCAACCATTAGCACTATCCCTGCTTCTTTCTTCTCGGCAAACAACAACTTGTTCTTGTAGTATGTAGAATCCCTGACTTTCGGCTTCCAACACTCTTTTGAGAAGTGACCAGGCTTCCCGCAATTGTAGCATGTCGAAACTTCCTCTTTCTTTTCGAACACCCTTTTCTCTTCCGGCTTCTTATACTCAGGCTTCTTGTACTCCTCTCTCTTGTACTCAACCTTCTTATCATCAAACCTTCTACTCGACTCAACATTCGCCTTGTGTTCAAAATTCTTAGAGCCAGACGCATACCTTTGATTGTTGGACCCGGGAGATTTTCCAAACTTTCTCTGAAAAGAGTTAGTAAGAAGTGCCATTGCTCGCTTCATACTTTCAACATCATCTGTCTCACCATCTTCACCCTGTTCATCATCAGAATGCTTTGAATAATTTCTGTTTGGTTTGACAGACACCAAAGCAAGCGGATCTAGTTCTTCTTCCTTATTATCCTCTCTTTTCTCTTCCCTCTTGTCCTTCTTCTTTTTCTTTGCCCTCTTGGCTTCAGCATCTTCTTCATCCTGTTTCAAAGTCTCGTACATCTCTTGAAGAGGCAAAACATTCAGCCTTGAATTTTGTTTCATACGATGAGCATACTTCTTCCACTCGGGTTGAAGTACATTCAAAAACTTCACATTATGCTCAATTATCGATTTGTTGATGCTGTATCTGTTCAGCTCGTTCAAGATAGTAGTAAAACGATCGTATGTGGAATCAAGAGCTTCACCATCCTTCTGTTTAAAACTCTCATACAGATTAATAGCATTTGAAATTCTCATCTGGTTTTCAATCTCAGAACCTTGATAAAGTTTTGTCAGCTCATCAAACATGGCTTTCCCGGAGTGATTCTAGCTATCTACCTTTCGGTAAATATCATTAGTCAACGCTTGAATTACAAGGGACTTTGCCATCTTATCCCCATTATATTTCTTCTTCTTCTCTTCAGGGTCATAGTGAATTGGTAAAACTTCAACAAGATCTGGAACTGGTTCACCATCGATAAGAATTCCTCTTCTATATACCTTTCCCATTGGCCCATTAATTAGTGAATGTGAAATGTATTCCCCGTTCTCTTGTCTTTCCACATAATCCATAAAACGGTCTTTCCAAATTTTGAATTCTTTAGGAAACAGAACCGGTGGTTTATCCTTAGATCCAATCAATAGCATATCTCTTGCAGTCATATTGAATTACTTGTCGTTGATCGTTTGTATTCTTTAGATTTGATTAGTAAAAAAAATATTTTTCAAACTGAAGTCTCAACACACTTAAGTCGCAATAGGTTTGAAGTCGCAATGCAATGAAGTCGCAATGCTTGAAGTCGCAACAGTTGGAATCGCAACAAATGAAGTCGCAATAATTGGAATCGCAACACTTGGAGTCGCAATGAAATGGAATCGCAACAGAGTAAAAAAATTCACTCGAGTCGCAATAGAGGATTGCGATTTGGTACTGTTCACGTGGTAATGGACTGCGATTCGGGATCGAAGTCGCAATAGGTCACTGCGATTTGGGAGTCAAGTCGCAATAGGTCACTGCGACTTGGAACTGTTCACTCAACGTTCACTGCGATTTCGATGAATATCAGACGATTGCGATTTCGATGAATATCATGATTGCGATTTCGATGAAGATTCAAATGATCGGGAGTTGATTCTTCAATAATGATCCAAATGATCTGAAAATTGGTAGGTAAGGTCGAAATACGATTCTGGACAAATTTACTACTTCAAGTTTTGTCCAAAAACCACTAGAACAGTGATTTTCGATCCAAAACAGTAGGTTTTTGCTCAAAAGTCCGAAAATCCGAGTTTGCACGATTTGAGATCGATTCTGGTGTGCTTATGGAATCAAAACACGCAGAAATGAATATCAAACACTTCTAGATCGGTCCTAATCCATTTGAAGAACTCAAATGATCAAAATCAATAAGAAATGGATGAAAACTTGAAGAACACTCAAAATGCAAAAACTCTCAATAAAATCTAATCTGATCTAGATGAATACATTGCTCTGATACCAATTGTGATCCCAGAAACAAGTAATCAATCCAATAACATTAAAGTGTCCACCTCTATATTCAATGAATCAATCAAGCTCACACAATACAATGAAGAACAAATTAAGTGTGTGTGGCTAGTGTGTGTAGGTGACTCTTGTTTACCTAATTAGGAAAAAAGCAAACAATATATACCTAGGGTAAAGAATCACCCTATTACAAAATAGGCCCCTCTACTTAGTACAACTAGAATTTAGGCACTAACAATATATATATATATATATGTATGTATGTATTGAGTGCTTCTAGTTTTATCTAGAGAGGACTCTTTGTTGTTTTTATATTGGTGGTAGTGGACTTTAAACGGCGCAAGGTCACGTGATTTTTACTCTTGTGTGGGGGGTTTCACATAAGAATTCGTGTTACCTTTGTGCTTGATTATAGCTTGTTTTTGGGGGGTTGAATATTATTGTATTTAGTATATTGTATTTGTTATTTGTTTGCATATACCTCGAGAGGGAGAGGGAGAGAGATTTTTTACAAAGAAAATGGGGGAAAGTAGGAGGAAAAGTGTTTGTTAGTCTCAACCATACAAATAGACATCCGACCAGTTACTTACGAATCAGGGACGTTCCAATTTTTTTGGAGGTCCTGGTACATTTGTAGCTTTTGATTACATTACATAAATGGGATAGCATGGATACATATAAGTTAAGCACAAAAGAGGATTAAACCTAAGCAATTAACAATTTGAATCTAAACCCAAACAATCACATCTAAACCAAACAAATAAAATTTTGAATTTAAACAATTTGAACCAGTTTGAACCTAAACAAATTAGGATATAACTTTACACAGGTCGATGAAATACCTTATACACGTGTAAAATTGGGCCCCAAAATTTTGGAGGCCCTGTTCTAAATCCCACATTTAACATGATAAGGAACGACCATGTTAGGAATAAACTCATGTCCTTTGCCACAAAAACAGTCTAATCCGGTAAGAATTCTTCTATCGGATTAGAGTTATAATAAGGTCTAAATCCGATGTATCCTAAAAGGAAACAATCTTAAACCATCGGAACAAGACCATCGGATTGATGACTTGGAATAAGGTTGCAACTCGATAGAAGCTCTCAGCCTCTATCCGACAGACTGTACTTCATAAATATCTATAACTGAAAACTGTTGTATAGTTATATACTTCAAAGTGTACAGTTAAGTTGTACCTTCTCTTTCATTTCTTGACAGGTATTTGTATTTTTAAATCCCTTTCTCTTATAGTTACCATACTGAAGAAGAAGAATTGATAATTGGACGATTAACTTCTAATCACATTGTGTTTTCTCTATGCATGTTTGTTACAATTTAGTGAAATTTAGTTGTTATGGTTTAACTTTACTACGATAACTTTAAATGCTAAAACACCTAAGTACGATTTGATGAGCTCATTATATAGGCAAAAGCTAGATGATTAGTTTTCACTGTTCTAATGTGCTTTTGGAGGTCTTCCTAAATATTTTTAGCATCCAATTATGGACTAACTTTTCAAGTTCTCATTCTTATGTCATCATAAACAATAATATGACCTTTCTCAGTGTTTATTTCTAAAGCCACTCCTTGGGTTGCCAGTGAGTAATCCATCAGTGCTTACATTTTCATTTTCATTTACGATTCAGGTTCTTATGGAGATGATTATCCTTGGAGACACAAAAAGGACAATGTTTGGGAATGGTTACATAAGTCTCTTACCAGAAAACCAATATATATCACAATGTATTAGTGAGTGAATGTTGTTTTAGACCTTCCATTTCCACTACAACAAATCGACTCTATTGCGACGACAAAAGTCGTCGCTAATGCTCTAAATGTCGTCGCTATTTATAAATTGCAACGACGGTCGTCGCTATAGATTTTGTAACTATAAATTCGTAGCTGTAGTTCCCTACAGCAGCGACAGTTCGTCGCACTAAGCCAAAAATAAAAATAATTCAATTTTTTCTCTATTGCGACAACATGTCGTGGCTATAGGTTGAAAAATAAAAAAATATATTAAATAACTATAGCTATGACATGTCGTTGCAGTAGATGAAAATTTTAAAAATCAATTTTTTACCTACTGCGACGACTTGTCGTTGCTGTAGGTTGAAAAATAAAAAAATTAATTAAATACCTATAGCTACGACATGTCGTCGCAGTAGATAAAAAATTAAAAAATCAAATTTTTATCTACTGCAATGACTTTTCGTTGCTATAGGTGGAAAATTAAAAACAAATATTTTACTTGCAGCAACGAAATGTTGACGCAATAAGTATTTTGGCTTTCAACAACCATTTTTCCCCATATAAATCAGATTATTAAATATATTTTAACCAATTAATCTGATATTCAAATTACTAGAAAATAACTATATATTCATATAATAACTAGAAAATATTTGAAACCGTAATACAAAATTGATGACATAAAATGTTCATAACATCTTAAACATATTAATATGTAGAAATCTAATCATCGTACGAGTCAGAATCTGTGTCATCTTCCTCGTCTTCGTCCGCACGTGATGGCTGTTGTGGTGGTGGTGGTTGCTGTTGTGTTTGATGTCCCGCCATAGTGGGTGGTGGATTGAAGAATGTACGTGGGTCTATAGTCGGTGGTGGAGGAAACTGAAAGTCAGGTTGAAAACTTCTAAATGCATTATACATTTGATGCATGTATTGGTGCATACCATTAACTGCATCGACGACTCTACCCTCATTCATAGTCGGCTGGGGTGGGGGTGGGGGTGGTGGTGGCGGTGGTGGTTCAAAGAAGGAGGAAAAAGCGGAACCCTTCAACTTTCGTCCAATTCCTCGGTTGTGACCGCGACGCTCCCCGAGTACTTTAGTGATGATTCCCTTCTCGTTTAGGGAAGACGAGGAGGTCGAGCCATCTTGTGTTTGTACTGTGAAGCTTTTTCTGCAAGCATCGCCTCCTATATTTGTTGAGAAATATAATTAGTAACAGAAAAAGTAATTTAAGTATATATATATATATATATATATATATATCCACACACACATTAGTCCAAATTTATACAATTACTTACATGATCTCATTTGTTGTTTCATTGGCTACAATTGGAGAAGGAGTATCTACTTCACCATGATAAACCCACTTCGTATATATATGCTTCTTGAACCCATACCTATGTATGTGAGCCTCAACCATATTTGGTGTCTGACGCGTAAAGTTCAAACACCTTGTGCATGGACATCTCACTTTGCCATCACTATTGACATATCTCTTTGCTATCTCGATAAAGGCTTGAAGACAAGTCCAAAACTCATCAGAGTTACGACGTCTACATGTTGTCCAACTCTTATCAATCGTCATAATGTACTGCTTCATCACCACATAGTTAGACTATATACACTTGTGATCATACTAATAAAATCATTATATTCCAAATTCTTTTTTATATTAATTAACCTACATATAACTAAAACAAGATCACAGTTCCGGTATATTAATCATTTCCAATCAACTTTGAATTTATTTAAATTCATTGCATTTGTATAATATCATGTTATCAAGATTTCCGAATTCTTCTCTAAATTTGTGTATACAATCGATCGATCAGGTTATTTGTAATTTTTGTTGTTTATTTGGTATGCAGGGGCTATAGCTTGGTTTACATGAGAAATGCAACGATGTTCGACATTTTTTTCTTTAAACTATCTATGAGATAAACATCTGTAATGGAATTTGCAGTTATCTAGTATTCTGGTGTTATTATCTAAATAATAACTATCTTTTGGAAGGTTTGAATGTGAAACATCTTTTATTGTTCCCTAAAACTGACATGGTAATATATATTATATTCATGATGTCAACTATTATTCATGATCATCAATGCTTCATAATCTGACCCATTTTGAAGTACAAAATATTGAGAATTGGGAGTTCATAATGATTACAAGTATATATAGTCTAACTATTTAAGAAAACATGTTGATTTTGATTCTGCGCTTTATTTGTAAATGCAGGGAAATTATTGGAAGTGGCATGTTCAATTGTTGGAGCATTTGGACAAGATTCCCAATTTACAAGCTGTTATTGATTTATATTATATAAGAATATATTTTTCAAATTTTCAAAGAGAGTGAGTGCATTTTAAAGGGGAAATAAAACAAGCAACTGCAGATCTACAGAGTCAGAGGTGAGTTTATTATGAGTTCCAATGGGCAGAAGTATTTGTGATGATGAAATATTGAATTAAAAATAGTTTTAATAATTGCCAGATATAGCAGAAAGATAAAGAAAGGGTTAGCTGATGGATGGATGGATGGATGGATGGATGCTGCACATTGCATTCAAGAAAGTTTTCACACAAAAGAAGAAAGTTTGATTTTGGTTCTTTTCTTTAAACTTGATATTTCTTGATTTCTTTTTGGGTGTAATTACTACTACCGGTAGGAGTGATTTTTGGGAACAAATTATTATTGTTAGCATTATTATGCAAACACATAAATCATTTTGTACTGCAAACTTATCAAGAAAATGAAAGCTATAAAATCTGGAAAAAGGATAGCTAAAACAGGTATTGCAAATCATGGTAATTGATAGAATCATAATAAGTGATGATGCATTAATAATGAATCTGCTTACAGATTCTTCTGATCAGGAGATTAAATCTGCTTACAGAAAGCTTGCTCTCAAGTTAGTTCAATACCTTGTCCTTTAATTTGTTACAAATATTGTTTGAATTGATCTGTTATAATGGAGCTTAGGGTTGTGTGATTTTACAAGTTAATATGAATCAGTACACCATTGATGCATTGTTCATTATCAATTCATCTGGTTTCTATCTCAGATGAAATCTACTTGGCATTTTTTCAGCCTGGTGTAAGTAAGAGATAAGTGACTGAAAATACAGTCACAACAATAGAAACAGATTATAAAGCATGTCTGTTTATAATTTCTAATTATAAAGCATGCATGTTTAAATACAGATTGAAGCAACAGATTATATTAATCAATCACTAATCAGAAACAGATTATAAAGCATGTATGAGCAAGCACATATGCATCCATAACCATATCAAACATCCCAATATATTTCAAACAATGAATGCATGTCAATTTGCCAAAATCAAAACAGATCAGGTGTTGAATACCTTACCGTAGTAGCAGAAACAGAGATTTTAGGGTCTGATGTGAAGAACAAATGAGGTTTTGATGGGGTTTTGCCTGGAAAAGGTAAAATAGCAATTCATGAGACCCCATTCTAAACCAGCAAATGAAACTATCAGAAATCGAACAAAATCAATAAAACTAAAAACTCAATCGACATACTCTGTGGTTTTAGTAGAAAATTGGGCAAAATCAAACAATGACGATAAGAGATTACTCTGAAATCGTTTATTTCTACTAATTAATTCAGAAATCAACCGTTGATCTCACAACCGATGAAATCACTCATTGTAGAGCTAATCACAACATCTGAGAGCTTGGATGAAATCGTTTCGTTGTAGAGCTAATCACGTGGAGAGTATCTTCTTCAAGCTTAGACGAAATCATTCAGAGCGTGGACGATGAATTGATTATAATGAGCTGGATGAATGGATTCTAGGTTTAGTTGGGCTTGAATTTTTTGAAAAACAATTAATTCACAAAATGGGCTGATGGAAAACAATTATAATAAGTAAAGTAAAATTTTAATTAAAGTTTAAAACCACGTTCGGTTATAAGGCCATCCGCACCCCATAACAGCATCTTTCAAATATTCCATCTCCACATCAGCGCCACATCAGCTTTTCTTCCATCCCTCACTCGATCCCTAACGATCCCTAAACACCCGTACCCCATTCCCTCAAACCCTTTTGCCACCTCATTTATTTTAATTCTTTTATTTATACATTTAATTATTTAACAAAATAAAAATATTTATATATTTTTTAATAAATAAAAATAAGATAAATAATAAAAATTAAAATTCATATCATTCATTAAAAATAAAAATTACAAAATACAAAACACTACCAATTATGAAATTTTTGGATTTGCTCTTTTCTCGCTAAAGTAGCCCTCAAAGCGTTTCCCGTAAGGTGATCATGCGGGGTTATGAAATACTCGAAGTCTTTCTCAAATCGTTTATCTCGTTCGATTTCTCGTTCGTGTTCTAACCTTTGAAGTTCGAGATCGATTTTTTTCATTTTGTATTTCATTGTATCATCAATCTTGTCGTTGAACGTCGTCAACAACTGAGTAACACTTTCGTCCGTATTCGCCCCGGACGTATTACTCGTTGATGATTTTTTTGCCTTGTTTCTCCCGATGGGTCGTTGAATTTGCTCGTCATCGTCATCATCGGAAGGTTGGGTACGTTTTGAACCCCGCGATGAAGTTGTCGTCATCGTTGGAACGGCTCCCCATTTTGGACAT
Source organism: Saussurea involucrata (assembly GCA_033807775.1). Lineage (NCBI taxonomy): Eukaryota > Viridiplantae > Streptophyta > Magnoliopsida > Asterales > Asteraceae > Saussurea > Saussurea involucrata. The sequence goes on from CM066313.1 coordinate 86,314,307, forward strand.
TTTTTTAGGACGTCCCAAGCTTGTTCGTGAGTGAAAGCAACTTTATGGCGTGCTAGATACCGTTCATGTGCCGTTCGGGATATATCGGCCTCACTCATCCCGCTTGATCTATTATTGAGCAAGTTGTTGTAGATGCCGCCAAACGAATTAACTCTTTTATTGAGGTCGTTGAACTTGCTATTGAGTTGATGGGTTGATCTATAACCTGGTTCACGACCCATGCGAGTAAAGAACACATGCCCGATTCGGCCCCAAAAACTTCCTACATTTATGTAAAATTAAGTATAATAATAATAATAATAATAATAATAATAATAATATCAATAAAAATAATTACCACCGCTTTGTGCGTTACCGACCACGGGGTCCTCCGAAACGTCAACCCACGCCGACACTAACGCGAGTTCCTCGGCTTTACTCCACGTTTGTTTGGCGGCTTTCGTTGGTCTCAGATTTGATGGTTCCGGGTTAGATTGTTGTGCCGGGATAGATTGTGGTGTGTTCGGGGTAGAAGGTTGGGTTTCCGGAACAATGTCGTCGTCGAGATTGAAGTTGGCCGGAGTAAAACCTTGTTCAATCAACCCGGGACGTGTAAATTGGTAAGGAATTTGTTGGTGAAATTGTTGGTGAAATTGTTGGGGAAATTGTTGCGGATATTGTGGCGGATTTTGTTGCGACCATTGTGGCGGAATTTGTTGCGAAAATTGCGGATGATAACCTTGTTGTGTAAACGCTTGGAAACCAAGCTCTTGATCTTCTTGCGATTGTGGTGTATTCGGTCGGTTACGACGGGATGTAGGTGTTCTGTTTGAATTCATGATGAGAGAGGTGTGAAAAATAAGAGGTTGAGAGAATTTGAGAGGTGTGAGAAATAAGAGGTTGAGAGGTGTGAGAAATAAGAGGTTGAGGGTTAAATATATAGTGGGATTAAATTGAGAAAAATAATTTTTTTTTACAAAGAGCCGTTGAACGGCATTATTTTTAAAATTTTAATTAATTTTTTTTTAAAAAACCTTCGGGATGGATCGGGATCCCATCCCCGAATTCCATCCCTTCCCGCAACCATCCCCGAGCCCGTAGCCCATCCCCGCAACCCCGCTGGCCATCTCGAGCCCCATCCCGCTTGGGGTACGGATGGCCTAATATCTATTATTTTAAAACAATTAAATTAAGTAAAGTAAAATTTTAATTTATAATAAATGTTGGGAGGGCAATTTTACTTCAACTAATTTAATTTATAACATCAACTCCATTGATTTTCTAAAATTTTAATTTTTACAAAGCAAATTTTAATTTAGTAGAAAATTGTTTAAAAACATATAGAGACCTACTGGACGAGATGTCGTTGCTGTAATGTTTTCTTTTTATTTTAATCGTTTTAACATATTCTCATTTAAGGTATTTAAATTTTTTTGGACACCTGCTGCGACGACATGTCGTCGCGGTAGAGTTCTATTATTTGAAAATAATTTTAACTTATCAAATATGCGCTAGAAAACACATTTCATTTCCTAAAAAATATTTAAATTTTTTTTGGACACCTACTGCCACGACAAGTCGTCGCTGTATGTATCTATTATTTTAAAAAATAACCTCTTAAGGTATTGGCTAGAAAACACATTTTCATTAAAATGTTAAAAAAAATATTTCTATTGCGACGACATGTCGTTGCTGTAGGTTTTTTGGAAAAGAATTTAAACTCTTTAAGTATGTATAAAAACAATTTTAATATCTACAGCGACGAATTTTAAGTCGTCGCTATAGCTTTTGACGCTGTAGAGTCGATTTCTTGTAGTGTTCTTTGTTATTTCTAGCACTAGGTGTATGTTTCTTCTCCCATATTACCACTTTGAATTATGATGTTCACTTCTCTGTCTTCAACAAATCCTAACATTACTTCTTTGGTGTATTTATAATCATTGCAAAATATTGGTGTTGTGATGGTAGTTTCAAGTTCCTCTTTCGAATCCTTCACCTAAAAATATAAAGAAAGTGGCAGCAAAAAATGTTTTTTTTTGTAACGGTGGGTTTACGAGCCGGCTTACGCGCACCGACTAATCCCCGAGCGACCTTGAATGACCTGGAGTCATTTCATTTAAACCTCCATGGCCACAAGGGTTTTGGCAGCACCTGGATTTGAAACCAACCTGGGTAGATGAGACTTTCCACTACATCCCAAATACTTTACGAGTACGCTACAACCCAAGTGGTTGGCAGCAAAAATGTTATAGTCATCTATCATGTGAAAAGAGTATTGTTCTCAAAATGTTTATATTCTTTTAGCACGAGAGATGGAAGGTATAAATATGTTAAATAGAAGTTCCCTAAGTGTTTTTATTAATCCACTACTAGAAAAGATGTATCAATGACGAAAATCAGTGATGAATTAGAGACAGAACGACCAACGAAACTATTCGTCACTAATCCTTCGCTAATTAGCTACAGAACCCACTAATTTATATTTAAAAAAAATCCATGGGTCTATCAATAATCCGTCACTAATTAGTGACGGATTAGCGATGGAAGCGTGAATTTTTCATTTAAAAAATAAAATCCATGTTTTCATCGCTAATCTGTCACTAATTAGTGACAAACACATGAATTTTACTTTTATTTAGTTTCTCAATATAAATTAATGAGTTCCGTCTCTAATCTAGCGACGGGCAAGCGCATTTTCAGTTAAAAAATAAATAAAAATGAAAACTCATGTGTCGGTCGCTAATCCGTCACTATGGATTAGTGACAGATTTGTCGTGGAGCATTTGGCCGGGTTCTTTTAATTGTGAATTGAAATTTTCATGCCTTGCACTTATGTTATATCATTAGCATTATATGTTTCGAGACATTCGGTTTAGAGCACTTTCCTTAAAAAATATATGAGTTTAATAGTTGTTTATCATATTTTTTTCATTGAATACAATTTTGAAAAGTTCATTTTGTTTGTAATATGCATTTTATATATTAAATGATGAATTGGAAAATAAATAAAAATAAATAATTTTTTAAATAAAGAAATTAATTTAAAAGAAAGTCAAATTATAGCGACGGATCAGTGACAAAACTAAAAGTAGGTGGGCCCGTCGCAAATCCGTCACTAAAAGTCCCTCGCAAATCACTTGCTAATCTGGTCCGTTGTTGATCCATCGCTCTAGTCCGTCGCTGATAATTTCCATCGCGATTCGTCGCTGATAATTTTTGTTGCTAAACTTGACCGTCGCTAGTCCGCCGCTCATTTCCGCCGCTAATCCGTCGTTGATAGTATCATCCACCACCTCTTCGCCGACGGGCTTTCAGTGACAGATTAGTAATGGAAGTCACTTTCAGCGACGGAATTTCCCGTCACTGATATGGTCGATTTTTGTAGTGTAAATCTTTATGCAAGAGAGATCGAAGGTTTGACCTGATTTACAATGAAAATCATTTGGGGAGCGATTTTGCATTATTCTTCATATCGGGGACCGGAAGGTATGTCTTTAGTTTCTTATATGTAAGCCTCGGTCTTGATCATTCTTCACCATATTTAGAACTTCACATTCAACAGATTGGCGAGTCAAGATTGGACAGACAAGTTTTCGATCGTAAAGGCTTAGAACAACTCTCATAAGGAGTAACTTTGATAAGTGTCTACATCATTTTTAACTCTGAATAAGGGCTTAGAGCCTTAGAATCACAATGGAATTTGTGAAAACTAGTAATCTTGATGCTCTGCTTTGTTATTGCATTTTTTTAGTTTCTTCTACATATTATAACCTTTTGTCAGTGTCTTAATTTACATTACTTCCCCTGTCTTACAAAAATTGCAATACTTGAGTGGACATAATTTAAGAAAAATGTTTGATATGTAGCCAAATGTCTAAAATGCCATTTTTTTCACCAAACAAAGTATCTTCTGGACCCAAATCAGTATAGACTATTGATAAATGCTTAATTTTAGATTTAAAAGTTGAGTAAAAAGGGAAAAGGTACAATTTTCATGGGGCATCCAAAAATGGTGATTGTTGTAATTCTTATGGGATGAAGGAAGTAGTTAAATTCTTTATTCTTAAATTATATTTTGGTTTAAAAATTAAGAAAAATGATTTTGCATTGGTGTTTATACTGTACATGATCTCAGAATATCAAGAAATCCTACTTTTTACCCTTTATGGTGTGATCCCAGAAACAAGTAATCAATCAATGAATATCAAATTGGCCATCTCTATATTCATATGAGTAATCCAAGTACAATGAGCAATCTAGTGCAAAGATGATGATGTGTGTGTACTTGGTGTAAAATGGATGACCTAATTAGGAAGGCTAGAGAATGCAAACATTATATACCTAGGGTATAGAATAGCCCTATTACAAATATGGTCCCTCTACTTAGTACAATAACATTTAAGCACTAACATTCTCCTCCTTTGTACAAGTAGAGGCAAAGAAATTAGACGTCCACCGGAGCTACATATCTTTTCCGAATTCCGAAGATGAACTCGAATCTTCTAAGCGCAATCCGGTGCTCCATCCGGTTAGATATAGCAGTTAGTATTTCTCCAATCAGCTCTTTCTCCTTATCTTTCAACTTCACTGCTCCATCCGCATTTAAACGTAGTCTGCTCTCCAGGTGGATCTTGATTAACATAAATGTACCATCACTGTACTTGTTCGCTTCGATGATCCTCATAAATCTTTTCTTTGAATCCCTATCGAGGTAAACAACTCCTAGATCAGGTTTCTGTAACACGGTGTAAGCTTGAAATCCTTGAATATCGGGAATACGTCGGTTCAGAGGTCTGATGTTGACATGGGTTTGGCGAGCTTCTAAAGCCATATGAAAATCTTTCAAATAAGAGAACTTTAGAAAATTACGCATAAACCTTTTAACGCTCTTGAAGGCTGCAGACCACTCGAGATTTTTGTTCGGTATACTTCCAATGCAGTTGTAAAGACTCAGAAGATCATCAAGATGTAGACTCTTGAAGTCAGCCACGGAGAATTCACAAACTGTACCATTCACCCTTTCTACTGTGAAAATCGGATACCAGACTTTTGAAAGTTTGTTGGAGTCAATCTTCAAAACCTTCACAATCTTGCTGTCAGATCTCACTGCATCTATCTCTTTGTCTTTGTTTTTCATAACATAAATGAATTCAATCTTTTGAGGTGTCGGCCAGTCTTCTATACCATACACCCTTTCAAGATTGATCCTCTGAATATCCCTCACAAACATATCCCTTCTGATGCTTTCTTGGTACGGAGCCAAAATCCTCACACGTAGACCAGTAGCCACATATCCTGGCTCAGCATCTAATATTCTCAGAAAGAAATCCAGTTCAGCATCTAATATACGATCCCTGATTCTTCCTTCGGCTTGGATTCGGACAATCGAAGCAATTACGTGAGCAATCGGAGCTTGTGGAGCAGGTGGAGCTTGTAGAGCTTGTGGAGCTTGATCGGAAGTACCCACGCTTTGATCAGTTGACACTGGCGGTTCAGAATTCGGAGCCTCATTATCAGAATCCTGAGCAGCCATAATAACTCCGGTAACATGAAAAACATCTTGTAGCTCTCCTTTGATCTGGACCAAATTCTTCTCTGGATCCTCATCTGAGTCAATATAGATGAAATCATTCAGAAAATCATCTGCCATCCTCTCCTCCTCGGTTCTATTGTCAACAACCGCAGGCTTTTCAACCCCAGTTAAGACATCAGCTAGAACTTGTATTTCCTCCACATCCTCCATAACTGTATCAGTACCACCCGTTCCTGTTCCCTGTTCACCTGCTTGTTGATCTCAACATTTCCAGTAGCTGTCCCACTAGATTTACCAACCCCATCAGATCTCTTCTCCCCCTCATGTTGATCAGACGGATCATGATCATCATGTCTTCTTTTCTGAGAGGCTTCGACTTGAACACCACATGCTTCTTCGACTACAGTTACCCGTGTGGCTAGAGATTGATATCCAGCAAGTAAGGCATTTGTCATATCTGAGAACGAGTCGGTTATTTTCTGAATTTGTGTATCTGTGGATGTTGAAGCTTGAGGTTGGGCAGATTGACGAAGTAAGGAAATTAAGTCAACCTCTTCAGAGGTACTAGATTCACTTCTGGCTAAAAGGCGGGATAACAGCTCAGATTTAAGTTGGTCTTCAGATATAAGATGTAATGGTACAGATGGTGTAGGTTGTGGGCCTGTTTGAGTATTGGATGGTGGAGGTTCTGGTGTAGATGACGATTCGACAATGCCTTTGCCTTTCACAGCTCTGCTCACCTCTTGAGATAACTTTTTCATCTCCTCTTTCATTTCAGCAACATGAGCTTTATACGAGTTGCTCAATGATTTGATAGCTAATTCCAGCAACTTCACTGACACAAAATTCTGTGGAGGAGGACCAACCAATGATAGTACCTGTTCAGATTGTTCGGGACTAACACCCAGACCACTTAGGTTACTGGTTGACATAGCAGTCGAAGAGACTGTATGGCCTATGTTCAATGCTGACATAGTATTAACATTGATAGGTCTTCCGCCCGGTCCTCGTGAAGCACCAACGAATGGCGACGACACTCTGGGCGTTCCGGTTGGGGCACGTAAACTCGCAACTTGTTGAGGTGCCAACATTCGTGTCCTAGGAAAAGGATGTAGTACCAAATGGTCCTAGACTCTGTGTGCTCTGAATAAACGGCGGTGGCCGGGGCGGGAGCCTACCTGTTTCAATATTAGCAGATACCGATTGTATCGCCAATAGCAATTGTGCTTGATCCCCTGTGGAAAATGAAACATCGGCAAATTGAGATGCTGACGAGTGGCTGAGTGGGGCTGTGCATTGCATGGCTGGGTCCACCATGTCTGTTTCAATACGCAACGGCGACAAACGCTCGTTGGTAGATGATGTGGCTACCCGGCTTGGATCAGGTTGGGGAGAGCCAGCAGTTAAAACTTTTTCTGGCTCTATCACAGCATCACTCATTTCTTTTCTCCCTCCAATCTCACCACTACCTATTTCTACATCTGCTTCTACTTCTTCGTTTACATGTGACGGACCGGCAACATCGGTAGCAGTGGCAAGGAGTTCAGTATTCCGTGTAGAATCAGCATCGAAGCTCACAACACGTCTTGGTTTCCGACCCATGTGTCTTGGAATAAGATCGGCATCAGGATCATGGTCGGAGTCATCATCATCATCAAACGGAATTGGAGGTTCAATCTCATCATCTTGATTAACTGCATCATCATCAGAAGATGATGCAGCGGTATAAGCTTCATCCCATGAGATATCATCATCAAAAACATTCAGTGAAGGTCGTCGGGGTGGTGGTTGAACTGGTCTGGAAGAGGATGCATGACCAACAGTCCGTAATCTTCTCCCGACTCTCTTTTTTTCGTTCTCCTCACCTCTCGTCGTTCAGAAACACCCCCTTGTTCCTGAACCCCCTCGACATGTTGACCCTCACCACCTAATGGGTTTGCATCGTGGGGAGGTCCCTCCGGTTCTGGATTGACCATCAATGCATTATCTAACCTATATCCAATAACTACCCCGGACTGTCGGTCAGCATAAGCAAGTAGGTCTTCTCGAAGAACCGCGGTGTGTGCAAAGTCAATATGTGCCGGCATCCATAAATAGTGCATATATTGGCTCGGGCCTCGTGGATGATCAGCACGTTGAGGTATTTGATTGTTGTCGACCATAGCTTGATGAATTAATATCTGAAAGAACCTCTGAAAAGGCACAAAGTTACGTCTCTTTCTCGGTTTGGCCTGTTCTGCGACTAGCTCAATGATTTCGTTCCAGATTAGAACAACATAGTCGATGTTTCGGTTGAAGGTAAACGCATGGAACATCCGTAGGGTGGGTAAATTCGTCTTATCGACGCCTGTGTGTTTCGAGGTCATACACCGATTGAAGATAGAACATATAGAATAGTAAACTCTTGGGAGGTAGTTTCGTCTAAACTGTGAAGAACCGGTCAGAACATGATTGTCTGGATGTTGATCCAAGACTTCGGATATCGGCAAATAATTGTTCTTCAGGGACCAGATCCTCAAAGTTTTCGGAATAAGGAAGGTCAAGCGCACGTCAGATTCCTCGTAGGGTGAATGTAACATCAAAGTGGTCAACTTTGGCTGAACAATGTGGTCGTTGATCTGTAGGATGGAACTGAAGTGTTCTCCAAAATTGTTGGAGGTAGATGGCCGGTACTAACTCAACTCGGGTGAGCGCAGTACGTAGAGGATGACCGCGGATGATCTCTATAACAATCTGATGATCAAAGGGTACCACAAGGTCTAGATGATGGTTATTGTCACGGAATCTCAGAAAAATCACCCTTGGAAGGATTTCTTCGTCTATGTCATGAGCATTCACGGACGGGTGTGATGAACGATGCGAACGGATGATGGTGTTTTCATCCGAAGCATTGCCATCAGGATCAGCCATCTGAACCACTTAACAGATTAGAATAGTGCCAAAGTTGAATTTTCCTTGAAAAAATTTCCAAGAATTTCCTAAGTCCTAGGCATATCGCAACAAACATACCAAGCAATGGTGATATCGCAATGAAGACTGAGACAAGAGGATGTTGCAACACAAGGTTGCGATATGGTCTTGTCGCAACTAACAGTTGCGATATCGATGAATGAACGACCATTGCGACATGGATGAATATTTGAATACAAGAAGGTTGCGACATGGTTGAACACTGAAAATATCCTAAGTGTTCAAGCCCATATTTCTAATTTTCGCACAAATCAAGTTAAGAATTATACCACTAGGCTCGCAAAACCTACGTGAGTAAACCCTAATCGTTTTCTAACAACAAAACACACAAACACTTATCGATTTACGCAGATTTTATAAAAGTCGAACATAAACCCTAAATTAGAACATAGCATGCGATTTACTGAACGAAATCGAGTGAAACTTAAAAGAGTGTACCTCGATGTGAATCTGAACGAGATGTAGTGACCAAAAGCACGAAAATCGTCCTTGAAAAATCGAAGTCGTAGATCAGAAATAGAGGGTTTTGGAGAGGTTTAAAAGTTGAGATATCGCAGAAAAGTCAAAAACCCCCTTTTATACGATTTTGAAATCGGTGACACGTGGCACAACACGATTTGTCCAAGGTTTGACCTGCCACGTGCAATCATGTCGCAAGGAACTAGTTGCGATATGACTTTTAAGCGTATCGCAACAGAAGGTTGCGACACGTTACTGTTCACTCGACCATATCGCAATGCACAGTTGCGATATGGAAACCACTTGGTTTCAATGGGATATCGCAAACGAAGGTTGCGATATCGTACTGTTCACATTTCCATATCGCAGTGCATAGTTGCGATATGGGAACCTCTTAAGTACATTGAGATATCGCAATAGAAGGCTGCGATATCTCACTGTTCATTGTGAAATCGCAATGGAATGTTGCGATATTAATGTAACTTGGACATTTTTCAGATTTTGGAAAAGATTTTATCACATTGGAAGATGTCCAACTTCCAATTGATTCAGTACTCAAGATTTTAAACACAGTTTTCACTCCCCCTTAAATGATGCAAATATTTTTCAAAATTGTTTTCATCATTTAAGAGTTAGTGTTTAAAAAACAAATTAGAATACTTACCTTCACTCCTCGGAAACAGTTAAACACAACGAATCAACATATACATGCTAGGTATGCACACTCCCCCTAGATTTGTGCATATGATCAGTTCTATAACTCCCCCTGAAATCAAGAACATACCTTTCGTGCAGATACAGATATCATAACAGATCAAAGATAAGACAATTAAGAAATGAGAAGAGAAGAACGAATTGAGAAAAAAAAATACTTATGATACAATGAGAATATGACAATTTAATTAACATATATTAAAAATAGAATATGATGAAAATTTTAGTGTATTAATCTAGAAGCAAACTCTAGATTAAGATACAAACATTTCCATCTATTATATATTTAATATATGAGATTTAAACTTTCATATTAAGCATGCCGAGCTTGGATACGAGAAAATTGAAACGTTTTTCATCCAAGGCTTTGGTAAAAAGATCGGCAAGCTGATACTCAGTTGTAACAAAATATAACTCAACAGTTCCTTTCTCAACATGATCTTTTATGAAATGATACCTGATGTCGATGTGTTTGGTTTTGGTATGCTGGACAGGATTAGCAGATATAGCGATAGCACTCTTACTGTCGCAGTAAATGGGGATCTTCTCGTATTTATACCCATAGTCCATGAGTTGGGTCTTCATCCAAAGAACTTGTGAACAACAACTCGCCGCGGCAACGTATTCTGCTTCCGCGGTTGAAGTTGAAACACAATTTTGTTTCTTTGATGACCAACTCACAAGCTTGTCACCCAGAAACTGAACATGCCTAGAAGTACTCTTTCTGTCCAACATGCTTCCTCCATGATCAACATCTGAATATGCAGAGAGTTCGAAGCCGGTTCCCTTGGGATACCACAATCCAAGGTACGGAGTGCCTTTCAAGTACCGAAATATTCTTTTGACGGCTCCGAGGTGTGACATTTTAGGATTGGCTTGAAATCTAGCATAGAGACAAGTTGAAAACATTATATCTGGACGACTAGCGGTTAGGTACATTAGAGACCCGATCATTCCTCTATAAAGCTTGACATCAGCATCAATACCGTCTGGATCTGGACCTAACTTAGATACAGAAGCCATAGGTGTACCAATCGACGTACAATTTTCCATCTTGAATTTCTTCAAGATGTCAAACACATACTTCGATTGGTTGATGAAGATACCCGTAGAGAATTGTTGACTTGTAATCCGAGAAAGAAATTAATCTCTCCCATCATACTCATTTGGAATTGAGTCATCATAATGCCCGAAAACCAAGTACAAAGTCCAGGGTTAGTCGAACAAAAAATAATATCATCAGCGTAAATCTGAACTAAAAGAATATAACCTCCTTTGCGTAAAGTAAACAAAGTTGTGTCGATTTTACCTTTCACAAAGCCAGCGTTTAGTAGAGAGGTAGATAACTTTTCATACCAGGCACGAGGGGCTTGCTTGAGACCGTAGAGGGCTTTGTCAAGAATGTAGACATGATCTGGATGGTTTTTGTCCATAAAGCCTTCTGGTTGAGACACGTATACTTCTTCCTTAAGGACACCGTTCAAGAAAGCGGTCTTCACGTCCATTTGATAGACGGTGAAGTTCTTAAAAGCGGCATATGCAAGAAACATCCGAATTGCCTCAAGACGAGCAACCGGCGCATACGTCTCGTCATAATCTATCCCTTCCTGTTGCCTATACCCTTTTGCTACCAAACGAGCCTTGTTTCTCACAATTACTCCGTCTTCATCTTTCTTGTTCTTTAGGACCCACTTGGTACCGATAACTGTCTTACCTTTGGGTCGCGGAACTAGTCTCCACACCTTCAAAGCTTCGAACTGATTTAATTCTTCTTGCATCGCAATCAACCAATCAGGGTCTTCTAAGGCTTGTTGAACTGTTGATGGCTCAACTAGACTCAAGAAGAGTGCATATAAGACTTCATTTGCGGTTGCGGTTGCGGAAGCGGATCTTGTCTTTACTGGTTCAGATACATCACCAATCACCTGATCAATTGGGTGACTGCGTGTCCACTTAGTAGAGTATGGATGGAGAGATACATCACCTTCATTGGGGTCTACAAGTGAGGGATCCTTATCAAAGTTCAACTCAATCGTCAACGTCGGTTCGGGATGTGAGACGGGTTGCTTGTCAGGATTGACAATCGGTATAGTCTCGGGAACTGATTCGGTTGATCTTCCAGGAAAGGTGTTGTTACCCTGATCACCGACACTTGAAGTTATTCCAGATGAAGAGGCACCACTTGTAGATGCATGTGATCTTGCTTGTGGAGATGCCGTTGTTGTGTTCCTTGGAGAAGTTACATGAGTGGTTGTACCAGTATTCGGTGTAGTCAGTACCGGTGAAGGGCCTGACATAGTAGTTTGAACTGGTGGGGTTTCAACTTGAATCCTGTCATTTACAGATGAAGAGGATTTATCATTGTTAAAATAGTCATCATAAAAATGTTCAAACAAAACATCAAGTTCACTGGGATTAGAGTTAGAAGTGGAAGCTTGATCCTTGTTTGAAGATGTAGTCATCATTGGACGGATTTGTCCAGATGCTAGAATTCCAGAGATTTCGGGTTCTGTACTGTTTTGCACAGAAGCCATAGCTTCAGATTCATCAAACTTGACATTTATGCTTTCCCTCACAGTTCTGGAAGATTTGAGGTAGATACGGTATGCTTTTGATGTGAGATAGTATCCGATAAAGAAACCCTCAAGACCTTTAGGACTGAATTTGTTCAGGTTGTCCTTATCGTTCAGCACAATACACCTGCATCCAAAAACACGGAAGTAGTGTATCACAAATTTTCTATTATTAGTCAACTCATATGGAGTTTTACCAAACTGTCGATGAATAATTGAGCGGTTTTGTGTATAGCATGCCTTGGCAACAGCTTCAGCCCATAGGAATAGTGGTAGATCAGCGTAAGACATCATCGTTCTTGCGGCTTCAACAAGTGTGCGATTTCGTCTTTCAACAACTCCGTTCTGTTGAGGTGTTCTTGCCGCAGAATACTGATGGGTTATTCCTAATGACTTGAAGAAGTCATCAAGAGTCTTGTTCTTGAACTCTGTCCCATTATCTGATCTAACAGTCTGAACTGTTTGTTGACGATTCACTTGAAGCTGTTTGATTAACGAGATGATCAAGTCTGGTTTTCGTCTTTTGAGCGTAGGAACTTGACCCATGTGTATCTCGAATAATCATCGACAGTTACTAACACATAACGTTTGGCATGAATACTTTGAGTCTTCATCGGACCACAGAGATCCATATGAAGAATTTCCAAAGCTTGTCTTGTGCTGGGTTCGTGTTTCGGTGGATGAGGAGCACGCTTCATCTTCCCCTTATCACAAGCAATACATAAATTATCTTTCTCAAATGTCAGAACCGGTAGACCTATGACTAAATCACCCAACGTCAACTTTTGAATGTAACGAAAGTTGAGATGAGATAGTCGTCTATGCCATAACCAACTTTTCTCTAACGTCGCTTTTGACATCAAACATACATCAGTCTTGGGCTTGAGTGTTGATAGATCAATGGTGTACAGATTAGATTTCCTAGAACCAACCACAAGCTCATCTCCTCCGTTGGTAAGAACAACACAACGGGTCTTCTTGAAATGGACTTCTAGGTCTTTATCACAAAATTAACCTATACTAAACAAGTTGTGTCCTAAGCCCTCGACGTAATTTACTTTTGTAATCCGCACATTATCTTTTACAATATCCCCATAACCCAAAATTGAAGCATATTGATCATTTCCAAACTTCACTTTTCCACAATCTTGTTCTACAAAATTAATTAGCAGCTCTTTTCTTCCAGTCATGTGCTTTAAGCAGCCTGAATCTAAATACCATACATGACTGGGCTGCATAATGGAAATTAAACGGTTTTAGGTACCCATTGCCAATCGGGTCCTTTCGGGTTAGTAGGCTTGGATTTAACATTTTGCTTTCTATAACCGGTTTTAATATAAGCATTTGAATAAAACCAATGATTATAGTCAGACTTGCAGATAAAATCATCCACACCACAAGAAGCACAACAAATTTGATCTTGTGCCAAATTAATCAGTTGTCGCATTGAATAAACCTTGTAAGGAACTATAAGTTTTCGTCTATTGCCAACCTCATAATTAATAACATTCGAAACAAAATTGTCTTTCTTGGAATTTAAAACATTTAAAGTAGAGTGGGATGATTTGATCTGGGCCACATCCTGTGTGGACTCCTTTATTCTCCACTCAAGACGCGTGTTGTTTCTCAAATTATGATCTGAAAAACCAGACAAATAAGAGTTGTAAGCTTTTGAATATTGAGTCTGAAAAGAATTAACACGCTTCTTTCTTTTTGTTTTTCTTTTCTTTTTCTGTAACGATGGTTTTGATTTAGATTTAGAATGATCATCATTAACAAAAACTTTCTCAGCTGATTTTGAAGATTCTCCTTCCAAGATAATCTTTTCAGGTTCCTCTTCATTTATTAGAAAGTCAGAATGATCTGGAAGTTTGGCACAGAAATCAAATTGAACAGGTGCTTCACACACAACTTTACCTTTGTCCTTACCAACATTCTCGCTTTCAAAATCAGTATCAGTGTCATTTGATAGGGTATCATTATCATCAGACTTGGGAAAAAGAAAGTCATTATATTCTTTCTGAAAGATTTTATCTTCTTCCATAGGAAAATATATAGGAGGATCATTATCAAACTGATCTCCCAAATCCCAAGGTTCAAAATCATCTTGGTCATTGGTTGTCCAGTCTCTCAAAATAGCATTTCTTATAAAAGATTTGCATGAGGAAACATCTGAATCTGAAGATTGTTTTTCTTTTAAAACTTTTTCTTCAGATATTTCCTTAAGTTTGGTTTTCATGACATTTAAGCTTTCTGAAAATACAGTGAGCAAAACTTCCTTTTCAATCTCAAAAGCAAGCTTCTCGTCATTTCTGACTTCTTGAATAGTACTTTGGATCTTGCTTTCGAGGTCCATGAGTTTTTGTTCAAGAACCATTGGTGGAAAATACCTTTTACCTTCCAAAGTTGGTTTGTTAGTATCAACCTTTTGAGTATTTCCTTTTTCCTCCGGTTCTTTAACAACATGACTCTCAAAGTAATTGTTTGGTTAGGTTTTCTTATAATTCAATGCCTTTGCATTGTCTGGACCATACCAAAAAGGAAGTTGCATTTTAACTGTAGTTTTCCTCTTTATTTCTTCTTCCGCCTCGTAGTCTTCACCATCCATCTTAAGACACTTGATTTGAAAGTTTGAATGTACGGCAAGTTCAATCCATTCAAATTTATACAAAGTGGGAGATTTTAATAAAGCATTGCTCAGGTATTGTGGATTGTCATACCCGATTCCCCACTTTGAGTTGAAATATCTAACTTATTTGGTTTATGCATGTGAATTGTTTGTTCAGTTTGACCTGCTTTGTACAATTTATTTTCCAGATCCTTGACATTTTCACATAACTCATCATTTATGTCTTTGTAAGCATGCAAAAGAGTCTCAAACTCGCTATTCTTGACTTCCGAACTCAGTAATTTATCCGATAGTTCAGTTATTCTGTCTTGAAAATAAGCATGACCAATCTCGAATTCAGCCTTTTTCTTTTCAAAATCCTTAATTTGACTGTCTTGTTCAATTAGTCTTGCCTTTTGAGTGGAAATTATCTCATCTGCTCTATCCTGGTCTCTTTTTAGATTTTCTAATCTTTTTGTTAAATAAGCTTGTTGAGTAAAGAATTGATTGTAAAGATCGAAATGTACCTCATTAGAAGTAGACTCTGAACCTTCACCATCAGTTTTCTTGGTCATGAAGCACATCTTAGTCTGAGCAGCTTTCTCACCTTCAGCTTCATCATCAGTCAGATCCATCCAGTATACTTCTTCGACCATCAGTGCTATCCCCGATTCTTTCTTCTCGGCAAGCAACAACTTGTTCTTGTAGTACGTAGAATCCCTGACTTTCGGCTTCCAACACTCTTTTGAGAAGTGACCAGTCTTTCCGCAGTTGTAGCATTTTGGAGCTTCCTCCTTCTTCTCAAAAACCTTTTTCTCTTCCGGTTTCTGATACTCATCTCTCTTGTACTCAGCTTTCTTGTCATCAAATCTCCTGCTAGACTCAACATTTGCCTTATGTTCAAAATTCTTAGAACTAGAAGAATATCTTTGATTATACGACACGACTTGGTTCATTAGGATTGGGGTTGAGTCTCTTGCTTCTTGCCATTGAAGGGTGTGGTGGTTTCTTGAGAGAAATTTTTCTGGGAAGGAAGAGTATGTGTTTGAATTTTGAGAGTAAAAGGTTTCTTTTGGCTTTTGGTGTGGAACTGGAATGTTTATTGGGTATTGTCTTTTAGAGGGAACAGTTAATTTGGAGAGAGAGAGAGGTTATTATGAATTATCTTGGAAATAGGAGGAGTTGGTGTGATGTGACAGAAAAGTAGACATTTGTGTAAGAAAAAGGTGATGTATTTCTGCTCTTGGGCCCCCAACCGTCCCATCTCAGCGTCAGTCCGGCAGTGGGAAGCACAGTGACATGCTCGATGTCACTGCGAAGCAATTGTTTGACTTTCTCTTCAAAATTTGGCAATCTCTCCTACACACATTAAAATAAACTACCATACAGAATTAAAGAGACCAAAAGTAATAACAATACAGCAAATAACTGAAATAAAGTATTTACAAGTGGTTTTGACTTTGCTTAACCAGAGTGGGGTAGAGAGTGGGATGGGTGATGGGCACTATCGCTCAAAAAGTGCTTCATTCTCTGCCCATTGACTTTAAATGTTTGACCAGACTGTGGGGACATCAATTCCACTGTTCCAAAGGGACTTACCTTGACCACTGTGTATGGTCCCGTCCATCGTGATTTTAGTTTACCAGGAAAGAGTTTGAGACGGGAATTGAACAATAGTACCTGTTGGCCTTCCATAAACTCCCTATGGTTGATTCTTCGATCATGCCACATCTTGGTATTTTCTTTATACAACTTTGCATTTTCATAGGAGTGGTATCACAACTCCTCTAGTTCATGCAATTTCAAAAACCTCTTGATTCCCGCAGCATCCTCACTCATATTGAGCTCTTTAAGGGCCCAAAACGCCTTGTGCTCTAATTCAATCGGTAAATGGCAAGCTTTGCCAAAAACCAACTTGAATGGAGACATTCCCAAAGGAGTTTTGTAGGCCGTTCGATAGGCCCAAAGAGCATCATCAAGTTTGGTTGACCAATCTTTGCGGTGTGGCTTAACGACTTTCTCTAAAATGCTTTTGATTTCTCGGTTTGAAAGTTCGGCCAAACCGTTGGTGTGCGGGTGGTATGCGGTGGCTACTCGATGATGTATATCATACTTAGCAAGGACTGAGCTCATGACTTTGTTCACAAAATGGGTTCCTTCGTCACTAATCAATGCTCGTGGTGTTCCAAATCGAGTGAAAATATTTTTATGCAAAAATTTCACCACGGTGTTAGCATCATTTGAGTGACATGCAACAACTTTCACCCATTTTGAAAAATAGTCCACCGCAACCAAGATATAAAAATTATTGTTTGAATTTGGGAAAGGACCCATGAAATCGATCCCCCAAACAACAAAAAGTTCTACCTCTAGAATGTTATTAAGAGGCATCTTGTTCCTTTGTGAAATGTTCCCGGTGCGTTGACATTGCTCACATTTTTTCACAAATTCGAAAGAGTCTTTAAACACAGTGGGCCAAAATAACCCACTTTGCAAGATTTTTGCAGCAGTGCGATTTCCACCAAAGTGGCTACCGTAGTGGGATGTGTGACAACCAAGGAGTAATTGATGTTGCTCACTCCCGTGGACACAATGCCTCAATATTTGGTCCGTCCCAATCTTATACAAGAAAGGGTGGTCCCAAACATATTGACGAGTATCATGTAAAAACTTTTTAAATGGTTGTCCACTCATCCCGTGGGGTTTTAGTCCACTTGCTAAAAAGTTTGCAATGTCAGCATACCAAGGAATATTGTTATCGTGATGTTGGGCTGCCAACAATTGTTCATCGGGAAAATTCTCTTTGACCGGAGTGGGATCCACAGTGGTCACTACCTTTTCGAGCCTGGACAGATGGTCAGCTACCTGATTTCTTTCTCCTTTTCTATCAACGATCTCAAGGTCGAATTCTTGCAACAATAAAACCAATCTAATCAAACGTGGCTTGGAATCAGCCTTGTTGATCAAATATTTTATTGCTGCATGATCAGTGTGCACAATGACCTTCGTCCCTATCAAGTATGACCTGAAACGATCAAAAGCAAACACCACCGCAAATAATTCTTTTTCAGTGACAGTATAATTAATCTGAGCTTCACTCGGTGTTTTACTTGCATAATAAATGGGGTGAAAGATTTTGTTCTTCCTTTGTCCAAGAACAGCCCCCACAGCCTACTCGCTGGCGTCACACATGACTTCAAATGGGAGTGACCAGTCAGGAGTGGTAACTATGGGTGCAGTAACTAAGGCTTTCTTGATTGTTTCAAAAGCATCTCGACATTCGTGGGTGAAATTAAATTCTTTTTCATGTTGCAATAGGTTACATAGGGGTTTAGTTAGTTTCGAAAAATCTTTGATGAACCTCCTATAGAAACCTGCATGACCCAAGAAACTTCGAATACCTTTCACAGTTGTGGGTTCGGGAAGTTGTGCCACTACCTCAAGCTTGGCTTTGTCAACTTCTAACCCTCTTTTTGAGACAAGATGACCTAGGACAATACCTTCCTTCCTCTACCATAAAATGGCAATTTTCCCAGTTTAGAATAAGGTCATGGGTCTCACATTTTATTAGGCTTTTCTCTAAATTTCCCAGGCAGTTGTCAAATGATGTCCCTATCACAGAAAAGTCATCCATAAAAACTTCTATGATGTCCTCAATCATGTCGGTGAAAATGGCCATCATACAACGTTGGAAAGTGGCTGGGGCATTACACAATCCAAATGGCATCCTTCGGAATGCAAAAGTACCGTAGGGACAAGTAAAAGTGGTCTTTTCTTGGTCCTCGGGGGCGATATGGATTTGGTTGTATCCGGAGTATCCATCTAGAAAACAATAGAATTCCTTTCCCGCTAACCTATCAAGCATTTGGTCAATGAAAGGTAGGGGAAATGGTCTTTCTTGGTGGCTAGGTTGAGTTGTCTATAATCCATGCATATTCTCCACCCCGTGACAGTCCTAGTGGGAATGAGCTCGTTCTATTCGTTCTTCACTACGGTCGTCCCTCCCTTTTTAGGGACACATTGGACGGGGCTCACCCAACTACTACTAGCTATTGGGTAGATAATACCTGCATCTAACCACTTCAAAACTTCTTTCTTAACTACCTCCTTCATTATGGGGTTCAACCTTCTTTGAGGTTGGACTTTTCCAGGGTGGTCACTCTCCAAGTTAATCTTATGTTGACATAAGGAGGGGATAATACCTCTAATGTCCGCTATGGTCCAACCAATTGCCCTTTTATGCTTTATCAACAAATCAATCAGAAGTTGTTCTTATTTCTCACTAAGTTTGGAAGAGATAATAACGGGAAGTTTATTATTCTTAGCGAGATAAGCATATTTCAAGTGAGATGGCAATGGTTTTACCTCTAACTCGGGAGGTTGTTCTATTGAAGGGGGTTGAACGTTTCTGTCCTTGAAGTCCAGAGGTTTAAAGGCTGCCACTATCCTCAAAAGTGTCATCACTCTCAGAGTCGGAGTGCTCACTCTCACTCCCCACTGTGTTCAATGTATCAAAACTTTGGGTACCACTAATCGAACTCAAAGCAAAACAGTCTTCGGTTTCTATGAACTTATGGGACTTGAAGGCATTGAATGTTACCTCTTGGTCATGGACTCTCATAGTGAGTTCTCCTTTGTGCACATCGATCAAAGTACGTCCGGTTGCAAGAAACGGACGCCCTAAGATGATTGGGATATCTTTATCAGCCTCATAATCTAGAATTAGAAAATCGGTGGGGAAGATAAATTTATCCACTTGGACCAAAACGTCTTCTATTTTTCCCTTGGGGTAGGCAATGGACCGGTCGGCTAGTTGTAATGTCACGGTTGTGGGTCTAGCCTCTCCAATACCTAACTTGTTGAAAATGGACAATGGCATTACGTTTATACTAGCTCCCAAATCACAAAGTGTTTGACCTACTTCTTGTCCTCCTATTGTGCATGGAATGGTGAAACTACCCGGGTCTTTCAACTTAGGTGGAATCTTGCTGGTAAGGAGGGCACTACATTCCTTGGTCAACGCCACAGTCTCAAACTCACCCAACTTTCTCTTTTTGTTTAAAATATCCTTTAAAAATTTAACATAGCTTGGCATTTGCTCGAGAGCCTCTACCAAGGGTATGTTAATGTGAAGTTGTTTAAAAATGTCTAAGAATTTTTTAAATTGAACATCGACATTCTTACCCTTCATTCTTTCAGGAAAAGGTACATTTTGTGGGTCAATTGGAGTTTGCTGTGGTGTTGGCTTTGGAACAGTAGGTTTTGGTATGGGTCCAAAAGTGGGAAGCTCAGGGACATCGGTCCTCACTGTGGGTTTGACAGTGACTTGAGGAGTGGCCACTGTGGTTTTAGGGACAGTGGGTATTTGAGGCGGATCATCAGAATCAAAAACGATATCTTTCAGATCCTTTACACTCTAAGCGTTATAGACTTGACGTGTTCTTTTCCTATCACCTTAGCGTGTTTGGTGTCACTAGGTAACGTCCCTGGCGGTCTATTCTTGACTTCGACGGCTAGTTGTCCTACTTGAGTCTCAATGTTCCTAATGGCTGGTTGAGTTTGATTCATGAAACCCTTGAGAATTGATTCAATTGATGGTTGAGTCTCAGTGGTGTGAATTGGTCGTGGTTGGAACTGTTGCGAGGATTGTCCTTGCTGAAAGTTCTGTGGGGGATGCCCACTGTGATGTTGGTGAAATCCAGGAGGGTTTTGTGGTCTTTGCTGAACATGACTCGCCCCGTGGGGTTGGAAGCCTGGATTACCAGCCCAAGAGAAATTTGGGTGATTTCTCCAACCTGGATTATAAGTCTGTGAATATGGGTTGTTCATCGGGTTGGTTCCTATAACATTAACGGCCTCAGGATTTGCTGGACAATAGTCAAACACATGTTCCTCTCCACAGAGGGAACAGTTCTCAGTGAGATGTGTTGCGGAATTGACTTGGCCTCTATTTGGATTTAAAACTAATTTGGTTAAGGCCACTAACTGTGCATTCATGGTTTTGAGTGCTTCGGAATCAATGGTGTTGGTCTTTGGTATGGGTGCTCTAGGATTTGACCACTCGGTATTGTTGTTGGACACTTTTTCTAAGATTTGATATCCTTCATTGTAGGTCTTACTTGTGAATGTTCCACCTGCTGTTGCATCTAAGATGATTTTGGCTGCATTGGAAAGACCATTGTAAAAGGTCTCCAATTGGATGCAATGTGGGATTCCGTGATGTGGGCACTTTCGAAGTAAATCTTTAAATCGTTCCCATGCATCTGAAACAGCCTCATCTTCTTCTTGTCTGAACAAAATAATATCATTTCGAAACCTTACATTCCTTGTGGGAGGAAAGTATTTTTGTAAAAACTTGTCAGCAAGTTCTTGCCAAGTGGTTATCGAGTGAGGTGCATGTGAGTTCAGCCAAGACTTGGCCTTATCCCTTAATGAAAAAGGGAAAAGCCTTAGCCTTAATGCTTCATCACTCACACCTTGCAATTGAAAGGAATCAGTCATTTCTAAAAAGGATTTTAAGTGTGAGTGTGGATCCTCAGATGGTGATCCTCCAAACTGACCCATGGCTTGGATCATTTGAAACATCACCGGTTTGAGTTCAAAATGTGTTGCAACAATGTTGGGCCTTAAAATTCCGGAGCTTAAATCACCAACTCCGGAAGTAGCATAGTCCCGTATTTTTCGATCTTTACTATCGGCAATCGTCACTGTGGTCTCCACTGGTGGTGGTGGGTTGAAGGATATCTCACCTCCAGCACCTGCCATATTTGTAGGGGGAGTCACAGGGGGTTGTCGATTTGTGTTTCTGCGTCTTCTTCGGAAAGTTTTCTCTATTTCAAGATCGATTAGTAACAAAGGTCCGTGTTGTTGCCTTGGCATGCAACACGAACAGCTTAGAAAAACGAGTTACTCGGGCTCGAACAAAAACTAATGTCTTGAGATTTAAAATCACGCCAGTCCCCGGCAACGGCGTCAAAAACTTGGTACGTGCGAAATATGTGATTTAATCGCAGTGGGTTGCAAACTATCCACAGTGGGAAGTGCAAGTGTACACTGTCCACTATGATCGTCACAGCAAGTAATGGTTGGTAAAATACCAGAATCGTATCCACAGGGACTGGAAAATCAAGACAATACAGTTCTCATGAGCTTCCTTTTACAAGTTTCAATTAGAGAGGAAGCAATATTTTGGTTTGGTTTGGTGAAATGCTACTCTAACGATTTTACTAAAGATTTAAAAGAAGGAATGTAGGTTAGATTTTCCCTAGATTTTATACTAAATACTTGATCCCAAAAGTGATCCTTGTACTTGAGGTGGACGTTCTCGCTAGAAAAGCCCGATTACAAAATACTCACACCTTTAAGCAAAAAATCCCATACTCTTAGTATTTACTGTTTTGTCAATGGTAATCTCAAAATGGGTCTTTTCAGGCCTTGATGGAATGTGTAGAGACAAATACTCTAAGTGTTTTTAACTACACCAACTAGCTTGCCTACTACTGCAGTGGGTTGAGATTAGCTCACTGTGCCGACCTCACTTTTGTAAGTGTCATAAGAATTCTTTCGAATCCCCTAGCATCATTCAAGCTCGTGTCACTGCGTTCTACTCATTTCTGAACCTTCTATTCTCCAGATTTTTACTTTCAAGCTAAGATTTGATTTTCTTTTGTCTTCTTCTCTGCTCGATAGTGGGGTCCGGAGTGGGATGCGCAAGTCACTGCGAGTATTTCGTGAAAAAGCAACAAAATACCACCAAATGATTTATAAAAACTATGGTTCACTCTTTTTTATGAATTTTACCAAGAATTGGGGTTTTAAGAAGTGAAATGGCTAAAATTTAACAAAATAAAATAAAAAGAAAAGAAAATAATAACTCTAAAAATAGAGTTATCACAACCCATTTCAGAATCAAACATAGGTTGGGAACGAAAATTGCCAAATGATTATATAAAAATAATCAAGTGGCCCAAAGATAAGGTACAGTGGGTGCAAAGAAAGAACTCTACCTCCTTCTTTGCAAAGGTTTCTTAATCAATAAACATAAAAGAGTTAAATTTGGTAATAATGATTCATAATTCATATCATTTTCGAATCCTTTTAGACATAATATTCAGCCACTTAAAATGAAAAAAATGGGATTTTAACATTTTTATTGCTCCAATAGCTATGTTATCCTCTATGCTAAAATAGAGAAAAGATGAGAGAGGTTGTAAGAATTATAGGTATGAATTACGGATCCCATATATACCTGCACTATTGATTGTTGGGTTGCTACTTGGCACATTTGATTACTACTTCGTATGTGCATTTGGTTTTTTGGACTCTTTTTCATATGCGTAATTTCTTGAATTTAAAGAGTAGTTCATTTGATGTCAAAAGGGCATCTCTTTCATTATATATCTCCTTTCCTTTACTTTTTAAAAGGAGGATGAGAGTGCATATCAGCCCACAAAACTTGGCCAAAATGCTTTATAGGTACAAAACGACTCAAAATGATTAGGAGTTGATGTATAAAGTTCAAATCCATAAAGAAAATGTATATCAAGTGTAGTGAATCCATGTGAACTTGTCCTCTTGTCAACTTTTTAGCTGGCATATCACATATACTTTTTTTATAAGTAATAAATAAAAGCTATATATATACTGATTGCATTGTATCACATTTAAACTATTCTTTTTTCAACCATGTGTTATCTTTTGGTATTACCTTAATTTCAACTTATTTAACCTATTGATATGATTTAAGCATAATTGTTACTCCCTCCGTTCTAAAAATAAATGTCCATAACGAAAATGACTGAAAATTTTAAGAATATATAATTATTACACTTTTTAATTAACTAAATGACATTTTTACACTTGATAATAAGAGAAAGAAGTTTTAATTTTCTATATCATTATTAAGGACAAAATAGGAAAATAGACACTTATTTTTTTTTAAATAGATTGAGACAAACTAAATAAGAAACATGGACACTTGTTATGCGACAACAGGAGTTATGCATATATATATATATTTATATATATAGGGGTGAGTTCAAATAAAAACCAAATTTCAGTTGTAAACGTGAGGACAAACCACAGCCCTTGATTAAAAAATCGGAGATCAGATCAATGAATAAAAAACACGGTGGCAATTTTGTAAATAACTTGAAAACTATGTTCATGGCTTAGTGAATTTTTAGCGCGCAGGGGTAAAATTGGAATCAGCCCTCTTTTGTTGACTTTTTATTTTCTTTTTTAATTAAAAAACTTTTACCCCCTTAAATTTTAAAATAAATTATCTCAAAAACTACTAACATTTTAATCAAACAAATTACATCAAAAAAACGAGAATTTCGTGCTCTTCGATATGACATCCATCATGATATAGTTTTTTTTTTCGATTTAACCGTTTTTTAAGTGAAATCGTGTATATATGTTATATTCAGACTGAATATAACACATATTCAGACTGAATATAACACATATTCAGACTGAATATAACACATATTCAGACTGAATATGTGTTATATTCAGACTGAATATAACACATATTCAGTCTGAATATAACACATATTCAAACTGATGTATTTATATCAAACTGAATATGTCTCACATTATTATCACCTGCTAATTCCTACATTAATAGTAATATCTCAAATGGTATAATCGATCAACAAAATCAAAACATGATGATGAGAAATGATCAAGAAACTTGTTCATCATCTCACAACCATCAAAATCCTAAACTAGGATCGATTAATAGACAAACAAGATATTCAGGCTGCTGTTGATCATCAAGCATCAACCCCAACATCTTGCAACAACAACGCCGACTCAGGTGATCATGAAGATAAGATCAGTGGTGAAGAAAATGAGAATAAGAGTAATAATAATGTTGAAATTGTTCCATTACTAGAATCTGATAAGTTTTGGAACATGCTGGATGACATAGAATTAGATGATCAGTCCCAACCATTAATGATCACCGATGATGATGATGAAAATGGATCACAAATGGAAGTTGACAAGTTGAGAGAGAGAGAGAGAGGGAGGTTCAAAGAAAAACCTCAAAAAACGAAAAACTGAAGAACACATATAAATACATCAGTCTGAATATGTGTTATATTCAGTCTGAATATGTGTTATATTCAGACTGAATATGTGTTATATTCAGACTGAATAAAGGTAGATATTCAAAACGAATAAATGTTTAAATTTTGTACCTTTATTCAGTCTGAATAACTCTATATATTCAGACTGAATAAAGGTAAATATTCAAAACTGAATAAATGTACCTTTATTCACTCTGAATATAACACATATACACGATTTCACGTAAAACGGTTAAAACGAAAAAAAAAACTATATCATGATGGATGTCATATCGAAGAGCACGAAATTCTCGTTTTTTTGATGTAATTTGTTTGATTAAAATGTTAGTAATTTTTGAGATAATTTATTTTAAAATTTAAGGGGGTAAAAGTTTTTTAATTAAAAAAGAAAATAAAAAGTCTATAAAGGATGCGCTCATTCTAATTTGACGAAAATACCCCTAAAGCTGAATTTTAGGAATGGCTTAAATATGGCTGCGATCAATGGACGGGATTTGTCCTCATATTTACAATTGAATTTGAGTTTTCATTTGAACTTTCCTCTATATATATATATATATATATATATATATATATGTTTGTTAAGTTTATATTGTAAATTATTTTGGTATATTAACTATTTATATATGTCATGATGTGGGGCAAAAGAAAGAGACGTAAGTAATGATCAATCCAAGACATCTCACCTTAATTGGTCCCAACACAATAATGTGAAGTTCCTGGTCTTCATCACCTACATTATCATTACCATCTCCTTTCTACTTCTCCACTTGAAATTGCTTGAACACTTGATTTCAATTTTCTCATTATTATTTGATCAACTAAATATGGCCATCTTCTTCAATGAGTTTAAACATCTTAAAATCCAACTGGAAGAAATCAAATCAGCCACCGACAACTTTGGTGACAGCAACTTAATCGGAAGAGGTGGATTCGGGAAGGTGTACAAAGGAACAATCTCACTCTAAAGGCCAAATCATGGCTGCTTTTAAGCGTCTAGATAGCGCACTTGGGAAAGGAAACTCGGAGTTCTGGAAGGAGATCACGATGCTTACCCGTTACACACATGAAAACATCGTATCACTCCTAGGATATTGCGACGAGGGTGGTGAGAAAATCCTTGTGTACGAGTATGCAGCTCGTAGAAGCCTTGATCGCCATTTAAGTGACACTGCTCTCACATGGATGCAACGCCTTAGGATATGCCTTGGTGCTGCAAGGGGACTAAGCTATCTTCACGATCCCAAGGGGACACAACTGGGAGTTTTGCATCGTGATATCAAAAGCTCCAACATCCTACTCGACGAGAATTGGAATGCTAAGGTATCTGATTTCGGGCTATCAAGAGTAAGCCCTGCTAATCAGGAGCACACAATTCTTATCTCTAATATGGTAGGTACCGTCGGGTACCGAGATCCGCTGTATCTGGAGATGGGTTTGCTAACGAAAGAGTCTGACGTATACTCTTTTGGCATGGTCTTATTTGAAGTATTATGTGGGAGATTATGCTATGAGTATAGCAATTCTCGGTGTCAGACTCTAGTGCGTTTGTGGAAAAAAAGCTACATACAGAAGAAACTAGACAAGATTATCTTTCAAGATATGTTTTAGCAAATGGAACCGAGTTCTTTGGAAACATTTTCAGACATTTCATATCTATGTTTGAGTAAATCTCTTGAAGAACGGCCGATGATGGCTCATGTTGTGAAAGAACTTGAGATTGCACTTGATCGTCAGATGACTTATGAACAGAAAATAGACTATGCAGAGATGAATAGGAACAACCAGCCATGCTTCTCTGAAGTACCTCCTCTCATCTACTCACACAAAGAGGAACCGGAAATGCTTCTCTCCAAAGGGAACCTCCTTCACAGGGACAAAGCGTAATTAAATAATTTCTATAAGTTTTTGGGGATCATAATTTATGTTTTGGCTGTTTAATTTAAGGGTGGTTTGTATGTGATTTGACAGGAGCAGGGTAGGCCATCGCCCAAGTTTGCGGACTGGGAGGCGGATGATCTTTCTAACGTGGGTTTCACCGTGATCTTTAATAATAGAGCTAATAGAGCTAAGTACATGAACAAAACAGGTGGCGAGCTGGAGTCGCCAACGAATGCAGATCCTGTACAAGCAGCCTCAATCAGTAAGTGTCACCTTGCATTAGTTTTCTGCTAATACTTATTAATTGGTTAATTAGCAGCCAAACCCTTCAAAGCTGAAAAACGGTCATGTTCATCTACTCCAGTCGTGTGTTATTTCGTGCCTAAGTATCCTCTATCTTTTTTTCTTTAACCGTGGGTGTCCGGGTCAGGTTGCTCGCACCTCGAGTAATTCTAGAGGGCCTGGAGAACGGCCAAGATAATCCACAGTTTAGGGCGTACCCCGATCACGTGTCTTATTACCTCATTGTCGCGCAAGGCATTAATTTTGGGCAGAAACTTTTGAGTTGTTCGCGGTTACGCCAGTTTTTGGCATGCGGTCACGAGAACTATTCATAGCTTTTTCAAAAATACTTTTTCACACAGAGATTTCTTTTTCTCTGATTTAAGATTTGTGTCTGTGCCAACCGGGCTACGAAATTCATCAGAGATTTTGCTTGAACAATTAGGCCAGTTTGGTTTGATGGTATGATTTTGAGGAATTTGGATTTCGTATAAGGATTTGGAATCCGTAGGATTTAGATTTGAAAGTATTTGGAATCTTTCGTGTGTTTAATTCGTAGGATTTGGAATGGAATTGAATTTGATTCTTTATTAATAATTTATAAAAATAATTAAATTACATTTGTATTAATTTACAAAACAATTTTTTTAACATATTTTAAAACATTATTACATACAAGTCTTATGAAATCCCGTGAAATACCAATTATGTTTGTGGGATTTCAAATCCAAGAAATCTTTCAAACCAAACAAAAATATAATTCAATTTCAAATCCCTCCAAATTCCATCCGCCAATCCTTCAAACCAAACGGAGCTTAGTTTTGGACAACACCAACCTTTTCACCCATTTAGTTATTTACCTGTCCACTTCACTTCTTCCCTTTTAAAATGTATGTTGATCCAAACCCTCAGTGATTTGATAATGACCCTCTCTTATATACTTAGTGAAAATTGTAAGTAAACAATATGTATCAGAGTTTCACTATCGCTGATAAGTACTAAGATCTTCCAGTACCGCTGATAGGAACTCTCGCTCTTTAAATTAAACATTCAGCGAAACTGTTCACCATTAATGCTGAGTCTGTTCAGTCATTATGATGATCGCTGATAAGTTAGTTGTTTACTTATGATCCCTGAAGACAAGTTTCACGTCAACAAAGGTTCTACGCTGAAGTCGAAGATGAAGCTCAAGAACCAGCGACAAGTCTCCTAATGAACTGATGCGGATCAGCGAAGATTCAGATTTGTCCACTCAACGTGAAGTATCAAGTACAAGACTTCAGCTATCGCTGAACTTTATCATTCGCTGTATAGTAAATGATAATCGCTGAATCAACGAAAGCTGGTCATGAAGTCCTCCGTACAAAGTACTTTTGTCTTAACCTCCCTTGCACAACTCCGTACGAAATGTCAGAAAAGAACCTCTGACTGTCTGAAATCGTACAACCACTCTGATACTACACTGTTCATCCATGCGGCTACTAAGGTTGTCAACCAAGGTCAATGACATGCAACCAACCAGCTGATGACACGTGTAAAGTGTATAATGACTTGCATTAAATGCATGCAGTATATAAAGAGATGAACCCACTTCATTTGAAGTAACTTGCTAACTCTGGACAAGTTCAATCTCTTATCTCAAGATAGGTTATTATTAGTAATTTCCTTCTCTCTTAGTGCAAGAAACCTTAGTGTTCCAACTTGTTTAGATTTAGGTTTATCCTTAATCTTGTTTCCGCAACAAGCTGTAAATTGTTAATGATTTATCAATAAACAATTTAGAAAAGTAAAATCTGTGTGTTTGTATTCAACCCCCCTACTACAAACTTGTATAGGCCTTCGGGACCAACAAGTGGTATCAGAGCGGATTTGTTTAACCTCATAAACAAGATCTAATCTAAGATATTTCTCTTCCTTGCTATTATCTGAAAATGGCCACCAACACAAACACAAATTATATAGACAATGGTTCTCTTGCTAAACCCCCTAGATTTTCCAAAGATAACTTCAACTTATGGAAAAATAGGATGACACTCTTCTTAGAAGGTGTAGACCCTACTATGCCTTACTATCTAGAAAATGGTCCATTCATCCCTGTAAGAATTGATGCTGCTGTTCCAGCCGCTGAGAATAGACCTGCTATTCCAGAAAGGCTGGTACCTAAGGAAATCTTTCAATGGACTGACGAAGATAAGAAGAAAGTGGCTATAGATACAAAAGCCAGATCCATACTATCCATGGCTCTTCCTGACGAAGTCTACCATTCCGTCATGAATCTGAAAACATAAAAGGCCATGTGGGACACAATATGTGTTCAGTATGAAGGAACGTTTGAAGTCCAGGATTCAAGAAAGATCAACCTGGTAAGACAATATGAAAGCTTCATTTCTGGTAAGAATGAAACTCTCTCTGAAGTTCACCAACGTTTTAATTGTTTAATTATAGATCTGAAAACTGTTGGTAAGGAATATTCTAACTTTGAAGTGCTGACAAAGTTTCTAGAATGTTTACCTGAAAGCTGGGACAATTATTCTATGTGTCTCAAGCTGTCAAAGGATCTAAAATCAATGACCCTTGCTACCTTATATGGCACGTTGCTGAATCATGAGCAATCAAGCCATCTTAAGAAGAATCTTGTAAAAGATTCCAAAAGCACCCCTGTTGCTTTAATCTCAGAGGAACCTTCTACTCAGCGACCCTCGGTCACTATCACTGAGTTAGAGAGTAACTCTGAAAGATCATCAGATTCTGATTTTTCAGATAATGATGAATCTTTGGCTCTCCTAACTAAGAAGTTCAGGAGATTTGCCAAAAAGAAAATGTTTAGAAAGAACAAACCTCTTTCCATAACTGACAAGCCTAGATCATCAGCTTTTGTTGATAAGGCTACTGCTACTTGTTTTAATTGCGAAAAGACAGGACATTTCGCTAACGAGTGCAGGTCAAAGAAAGTTTCTAGACCCTCAGCTTTTACAAAGAAACCCTTTGCTCCAAGAAATAAAGATGACAAATATTCAAAGCTGAAAGAAAAATATGCAAAGCTGAAAAGCTTTAAGAAGAATAAAGGCCTGATGGCTGACTATGATTGGGCCGCTTCTGATGAAGAAGCATCATCATCTGAATCTGAAGATGATGAAGCAAATCTATGTCTTATGGCCAAGATTGAAGAAGAGGAAGAAAGTTCAGACATTCCCTCCACTTCAACATCTGCTATTCAGGTATCACCTTCTTTCTTTACCAATATTGCAAATATTGATGAAGCTGATAGTCTCCGTAAGATCGATCTCTTGACTAGAAGTTTATACGAAGCCATGAACGGCAAAACTGTGGTTGAAAACCAAAATCTTGATCTCGCTGAAAAGCTTAAAAACTGCCACCTTCAAATAGAAAAGCTTTCTAAAATTGAAGAAGATTTTAAAGATCAAGTATATTTAAATCAGCTAGTCAAAATCGAACGAGCAGAAGCTATCGCTGTATTAAAGGCTGAAAAAGCTACTGTTGAAGGATGGTGTAATTCTTCAACAAAGATTACTGAGATAATAAAGTCTCAGATTCCCCTGAGTGATAAACGTGGTTTGGATTACAAATATGAAACTCCAAAACTAACCACTGAGCGTTCAATGCTTAAATTTGGAACGTTCGTATCCTCAGTCGCTGATACTTCATCTTCTCAGTGCTCCTCGTTCGTTACACCAATCCCTAAGGAAACTCCTATCTCCTCAAAAGGCAAGGAGAAAATGGTTTATTCAAAACCTACCTCTGTCTCTAAAGACAAAGGTAAAGGAATTGTTATTTACCAGAATCCTCAGAAGGGTACCTTAGTACCAAAGCTGAATGCTTCTAAAGCTTCAGTGGCTCATCCCTCTGGATCAAGGAAGCAGATATCTGGATTTATTCAGCGATCTACTCCTAGACTCAGATTGGATGTCATTGGTAAGAAATATGAAGAACTGAATGTTCGTCCCATTTCTAAAGCAAATAGTTTACTTGGTGCTGGCACTTCTAATTCGAAATTAAAAGCTCAGCATTCAAATGGTCCTAGAACTACTTTTAGTTATAGGAAATGTTATCACTGTGGACTCACTGATCATATTGCTAGTAAGTGCCCCACAGCCACCAAAGCTGAAAAGATAGCTAAGGTGAAGATTTCCCCCAAGGCAAAGAAGACCAACCCTGGTGCAAATCAGGTCAAGGTGAATCCTACCACTGAGGTTAAGAAATTAACCAAAGTGAAGAAAGACAGTTGAATCTTCAAATGCTGCGAAGACTGCTGAATCTTCCATTCCAACTACTTCCACTGACAAATGTGTATACATGGTAAAGTGGGTACCCAAGAAAAACTAATCTTCCTTTGTATTGCAGGTTAAGAAGGGTATCTGGTATCTCGATAGCGGATGCTCTAGACACATGATTGGAAAGAAAAACCTGCTCGCTGAATACAAGGAAGAGAAGGGTCCCTCTGTGACTTTCGGTGGAAATGGAAAAGGACATACCCGAGGGTATGGTGTACTTTCAAATGGTACAACCTCCTTCAGAAGAGTCGCATATGTTGAAGGGCTGAAGCATAATCTTCTAAGCATCAGTCAGCTTTGTGACATGGATAACAAAGTAATCTTTACTAAGGAATCCTGCTTTGTCTCTGACAAAAAGGAGAAGATAGCTCTCAGCGGTTATCGTTTAGAAAATGTTTATGTAATAAACATGGACTCAACAACCACTGAGAACTCATGTTTCTTCTCAAAGGCCTCATCTGATGTCAACTGGCTATGGCATAAGAGGCTGTCTCATCTAAATTTCAAGACACTGAACACTCTTTCTTCAAAAGAGTTAGTCACTGGTCTACTTCAGCATTCATACGCCAAAGAGTCGTTATGTTCAGCGTGTGAAAAAGGGAAGCAGACCAAAGCAAGCTTTAAGTCAAAGCAAGTTTCTTCAGTGTCATCTCCTCTACAACTACTCCATATGGATTTGTTTGGCCCTGTTAACAAACAATCCATCGCTGGAAAGAAATATACGCTGGTCATAGTTGATGAATTCTCTCGCTTCACTTGGGTAATGTTTCTCCGTTCTAAGAGTGACACCCCTGAAGAACTCATCAATTTTGTTCGGAAGATGGAAACCCTGAACAATCTGACCGTTCGCTCAATAAGGAGTGATCATGGGACCTAATTCAAAAACAGTTCTCTTGATTCCTTCCTTGAGAGTAAGGGTATTTCTCACAACTTTTATTCAGTGAGAACACCGCAACAAAATGGAGTCGCTGAAAGAAGAAATAGAACAATTATTGAAGCTGCACGTTCAATGCTCAACGATTCTCACCTGCCTACTCAGTTTTGGGCAGAAGCTGTCAACACTGCTTGTTTTACGCAAAACAGGTCGCTGATAGTTAAAAGATTCAAAAAGACAGCCTATGAACTCTTTCATGGGAGAAAGCCTTCAATCAGCTTTCTTCACATATTTGGATGTCAGTGTTTTATACTGAACAACAGAGATGCTCTTGGAAAGTTTGATCCTAAGGCTGATGATGGAATATTTCTTGGATACTCTTCAGTTTCCAAAGCCTTCAGAGTCTTCAATCGTAGAAGACAAACCGTAGAAGAAACTATTCACGTCACGTTTGACGAATCCCGTTCAGCGAACTCTAAACCGTCCGCTGATACTGAAGAACTGAATCAATGGATGTTCTCTCATCTTGGTGATTCAGAAGTTATTCCCACTAATTCTCATCCAGTAGAAGATGATAGTCCTATCATTCCAAATATGCAAAACAGTGAAGCTGAAACTTCTTGGGTCTCAGCTGTTTCTATAAACACTATACCTAACGCTGAACCAAATGTCTCAGACATTCCATCTACTTCTCAGCAATCAGTGAATATAATGACAACTGCATCCATTCCTCTCTTGGCTGATACTCCTGACATCGCTGAAGCTTCATCTTCAGCTCCTCCAGTTCAAGTTGAGTCAGCGTCTCACGCTCCGGCTCAGCGATGGACTATAAATTATCCAATTGATCAAATTCTTGGTGATCCAAACGCTGGGATTCAGACTCGACGAAGTGCAGGTAATATTTGTTTATTTGTAAATTTTATTTCACTAACTGAACCAAAGAAAGTAGATGATGCCCTCAAAGATCCAAACTGGGTCAGCGCCATGCAAGAAGAGTTGACTGAATTCGAAAGAAACAAAGTTTGGAAACTTGTTCAGAGACCAACTGATAAAACAGTAATAGGCACTAAATGGGTCTATCGAAATAAGTTGGACGAACATGGTACTGTAACCCGCAACAAAGCTCGACTTGTTGCTCAGGGATACAGACAAGAGGAAGGTATAGATTATGACGAAACATTTGCTCCAGTAGCAAGACTTGAATCTATTCGTCTATTCTTAGCATATGCTGTACACAAAAACTTCAAAGTACATCAGATGGATGTTAAGTCAGCGTTTCTAAATGGAAAGCTGAATGAAGAAGTGTATATGGAACAACCTCCAGGGTTCTCAGATTCTAAGCGTCCAGGTTATGTTTATAAACTGGATAAGGCTCTTTATGGCTTGAAGCAAGCTCCTCGTGCATGGTATGACACTCTTTCTACTTATCTCCATATTGAAAAATTTGAGCGAGGTAAGATTGACAAAACTCTATTTTTTAGAAAAGTGAAAGGTCATATCATTCTAGTTCAAATATATGTTGATGACATTATATTTGGTTCTACTAACCCTGAGCTTTGTACTCGTTTCGCTGATAGAATGAAAGATGAGTATAAAATGAGCATGATGGGTGAACTAACATATTTCCTTGGTCTTCAGATTAAGCAAACTGAGAAAGGAACTTTCATTAATCAGGGAAAATATGTTAAAGATATGCTGAAGAAATTCGACTTAACTGAAAGTTCAGCTATGAAAACCCCTATGGCACCACCGCTGACACTTGATAAGGACGCTAAGGGTGTTCCTGTCAATGTCACGCTGTACCGTGGGATGATCGGCTCTCTATTGTATCTAACAGCTAGCCGACCCGATATTATGTTTGCAACATGCTTGTGTGCACGATATCAAGCTGAACCTAAGATATCTCATATGAAAGTTGTAAAGCGAATCTTTCGATATCTTAAGGGTACAGCGAATCTAGGTCTTTGGTATCCCAAAGATTCGGGATTCGATCTAACCGCCTATTCAGATAGTGATTTTGCTGGTTGCAAAATGGATAGGAAAAGCACCACAGGAGGATGTCAGCTCCTGGGTGGAAAGCTGGTAAGTTGGACAAGTAAAAAGCAAAATTCAGTGTCCACTTCCACAGCTGAAGCTGAATATGTAGCTGCTGGAAGCTGTTGTTCTCAAGTCTTGTGGATGAGAAATCAGCTACTAGACTATGATCTTCAGCTCTCCAAAATTCCAATCTAATGCGACATCACAAGTGCCATCGCTATAGCAAACAATCCAGTACTACATTCAAAGACCAAACATATAGAAATCAGATATCATTTTATCAGAGATCATGTGATGAATGGTGATATAGAACTTCATTTTATCCCAACTGATTATCAGTTAGCTGACTTATTTACCAAACCTCTTGATGAGACAAGATTCAACTATCTCATCAGCGAGCTTGGAATGCTGAACTCTGAAGGATAAAATCTTCAGCGGTTCACATTGATCAGCGAAAGGATAAAATCAACTTGTATAACCCATTCTATCATCTTCTCTCTGAATAAACTTGATTCACTGATATCAAGGTATGTTCTCTCTCTCTCTGACAATCGCATGAAAATGCAAGATTTCAAAACAAAATGCTTCGCTGAATATCTCTTCCTTAACAACGATATTTTGAAATTTCTTAAAACCTTCACTGAATATTTTCATTCAGTGCTTCATGTTTTCAAAAGTATCTATGAGTTTTTCACAACCTCAGAGACAACCAAGAATATGAAAGGACAGTTGTGACGTCATTACAACGGATAAAACCCCGACACGTTTTCTCTTCCTGACACACGTTTGCACGTCTCGTTCAAACTTCCAATCAAATGCAAACACGTGTCCGTGTCATGATGAAATTTTTTTCCCGCTCAAGATTTTCTCTTTCTAAAATCTCTATATAAATAAATTCTTTGTTTATGTTTTTCTTTTACGCGATCAATCTTCCTCCGCAAGAAAGAATTCACTGTTGCATTTGTGATTTCAAAAACTTCAAGAACTGTTCATCATCTTCTTCATCAAACATCAAGGTTAATATGTTCTTATTTATTACCAAATGCGTATAACTTGTTTCTGATCTTCTCAATGTTTTAACAAGATCAAACAAAAGAACTTCGTAAAATTGAAATCATTTTCTTTCGTGGTTTTATGAACACAACCATTTCATGGTTGTTCTTCAAGTTTAAATGCAAATCTTAAACTTGTTCTTCATTCGTTTCCAGAATCTATTTCTTCAAAGAAAACTGGAAAACAAGATTTTTTTGGGTTTGAAATTTTCGTTTTCAAAAACACGAAAAACCCTAATCTTCATTAAGACATTTGTGTCTGAATGAAATGGATAAAATTCGAAATATCTTATTGGAAATTCTTTCCACAATAAGATTATTCTTATTTGTTAACATCTTTGGTTGAACTGATAATACAGAGAAATGGCCTCATCTGACATTCCTGCTACCGCTGAGAACATATCCGCTGAATATGAGGAAATAGACATCATCAAGGCTCCACAAGTCAAGTTTGCCCTTGACAAACTGGACTGGAGTAAGGTGAACAATCTCTCTGCGCTTATCGAGTTTCCTCCTCGAAAGCAAGTCACACATCTAGATGATGCTGTGAAATTTCTGAAGAATTGCTGCATCTCCACAGCCCTGACCATAACACCTCCTGCACATCAGCTTTTGCTCTCACAATTCTGGTACTCAGCGAGACACACTCAATTACCTTCAGCCAAAGACCCCTCCAAAATAATAGACTGCATCCTCTGCGATATCGAATATGGCACCATAAAGATCACCCCAGCCATAATTCGCAAAGCTCTCAGCCTTCCCATCGCCACCAAGGAAAAACCTTTTGTTCCCCTCCCTGACCCCAAGAAAACTCAGACAGGGAAGCCATCATTGCATTCTTTGATGCAATGGGCTATTTATGGGAAATCGGCAGAGACATGAAGCCCGAGAAGAAGCTGACGATTATCAAGAAATCAAAAATGCCCAGCGAGATGAATTTCATCTTCGCTCATCTAATCAGCTGCATGACTGCAAAGAGCAGCTCTTCTGATCAAGCCGCTAAACCTCAGCAAGCAATGGGTTATGCACTGCTGAAAGGTCTCAACATAGACTGGGCATCGATTATCTATGATGACCTGGTTCTAAGAGTGGACACCATCGCTGACAGACCTCCATGGGTTCCTTACCCACGTTTCATCAGCGCCATCTTCCAATGTGGCCTGAAGGAAACCTACCCAACTGATGGTGACCTGAAACTTTCTCAGGTCGGTCCAAAGATACTCGACTTCAAACCAACCGTGAATGAGGTACGTCTTTCTACACTCTTAACTCTTCTTAACCCTCATACTTCTTCTACTTCTGCAGCTCCTTCAGCGGATAAACCCACCGCTGATACCCCAGCTGCTACCTCTATTCCTCTTAAAAGGAAACACTCTCACACCCCACTTGATTCTAAAAGGATCAAGAAAACAAAGGAGCAACCCCAACAATCTCATGCTGAAGACTCCTCAGCTCTTTCTGCAGAACTGAAGGAACGTTCAGTGGTACGCTCTGCCACACCTGAACAAGCCATCCCTTTTATCCAAACTTCAGCGTCTCCAAACGTTGAAATTACAGACTTGGAAACTTCCCAACCTCCCTTAGTCTCTCAAAAGACTGATGAAGTGATTCTCAGCGATTCCAACGCTGAACTCAGAACCCAACCTCCAATCTTATCCTTCGCTTCTCCCTCCACTCATTTGGTCTCTACTCCAGATCTAACTGGAGCTGCCATCATTTCCTCGGAACCTAAAGCTGATTCTCCAGGAATGATGAAGACAGGACCTGCAGAACAATCCATGGGCACTTTTGAAGATGACATGGAACTTTTCTCAGGAACCCGTAATTTCGATGAATTCACCAATCCTCCTGTAGGTAAACAACAACCCATAAACACTGTGACTAAACCCCAAACTTCTGAGCTTTCCTATGTTCACAAGTTTTTATATGTTACAGGTCCTAATTTGGGAGATATCAACGCCTCTCTGAAGTCCGTGGAGACAAAGCTGACAGGTCTCACCACTACTCTCTCCAATAACTCTACAACTGTAACAAACGCTGGAGAGAATCTGAACAAGCTGACAACGGTGGTGGAGAAGAAGGCTTCCACAGATGACATGAAGCAAGTTGATAAAACTCTCAGCGAATTCGCCAAGGTGCTCGCTGATATCTACACAGACTACACCTCTCTCAAAAACTCAGTTTCGTCCATGTCCAGCGAATTTACAACGCTGAAGACATCGGTCGGAACACTAGAGGGAGATATGTCTGCTGTGAAGACAAATGTCAACACTCTGACGACTGACTTAAGCTCTGTAAAGACTGACGTTGGTTCGATGAAGACTATGATCGAACAGCTGCTGCACAAGGCGAATACTCCTGCTCCTGCCCCTGTCCCTGAATCTGAACATTTTACAGCGGCAGATCGCATTGAGCTCGGGAAGATCAATCCTGCTATTTATGGCCTAGAAGACAGATTAGCAAAGATTGAAGTCTGTATAGGTCTCTCTGGCCAAGAAGACAGAGAACCTACCAACGTTGCTGAATCTACCCATTCCTCCCCCAGTCATCATGAAAAAGAGGGGGAGAAGAGCGCTGAAGACCTCGCCAAGAGCGCTGAAGACCTTTCCCATGATGAATCTATCAGGGGAGAGAAGAACGAAGACCTCACCTTCGCTGAAGAGGGTGAGAAGACTATTGAAGCTGAAGCAACCGCTGGACCTCAGGGAGATGAACACCCTGAGGGAACCGAGAAGCTCGCCTCTGTATCTGAGGGGGAGCAACTCGAAGAAGACGATGAAGAATCTGAAGCAGAAGATGATGAAGCCGTCGACATCCCTGATGATGAACCATCTTCTCCAAAGAATGATGATGATGATGATGATGACGAAGATGACGATGACTTCTTTATCGTCAAACCTGCTCAGAAGATCAAAGCTCTTAAGGGAATCTCGATAAATGAACCTTCAGGGGAGCGGACAAAGACAAAGCCCTCAGCCTCTGGAGCTGAGAAAGGCAAAGGCAAAAGCGTCGCTGAAGATGACAATCTGATGATCTTGCTTGAAAAGCCGGTTTGTCAGGTATGCTAAACATCTCTCACTCCATCCCTCCTCTATCATACCTATCAGTTCTACTACCCAAGCCTATACACTTGAACCAATTCTATCTATCTGATTCTACCCAAGTTCTTAGTCGTAAGATCGCTGTTTTTTCAGCTAGTCCTCTCCCCTGTTTGAGGATATCGCTTAAGGCTCCACAACTGCGACTTCACCAATAATACCAACTGCTGCTGAAGAAATAATCCCAGTCTTAGATTTAATCTCTAAGACTGATGAACCTGAAGAACAGCTACTCTCGCACAGAGGCAGACCTTCCTTAGCTCCTCAAAAGCTAAGTGAAGAGGATCAGATAAGAAGAGAGGAGATAATAAAGCGATTCGAGGATCAGCGAATCATTCTGAGGCGTGATCAACTTCCTTCAGTTCCTCCAAAGTTCAGAATTTCCAAAGCTGAATACCAGGAACACCTCAGAGCTGAACGCCTACTCGCTGAAAGAAAGGAAGCTGAAGAAAAAGACAGAGAATACGCCATCAAGCTTAGTCAACGATCAATAAAAGACCCCAAGCTGAAAAGAGTTCCCATTGATGTTCAACGTCAGCTATGGGATGATGCTCAAGAGATCGTTAGAGAAAAGACTAAGGTCTCTGATACGACTTTGGAATGGGCTAAACAAATGCTGACCTATCGATCTAGACCTTCCAAAATCGTCAAGGCAAACATCAGAGGAAGATTGTACGCTGAAGTTCCTGTTGTTGAAGTGGACGTCTACAGAGATGACGAAACCAAGCAAACTTTCTATGCTGCTACCTTAGAAAAGTTTGGTCTCTCTGAATGGTTAGAAACAAAATTAGCCATTCAGGGATCGCGTTCAAAGTTCAAAAGCCACGTCGAGAAGATCTTAAACAAACAGATCGACCTTCTTTCATCTGTTGTGGATATTCCTCCTACTCTTCCTCAACCAAGAAAAGAGTCTGCTAAGAAAAAGAAAGTCTCTGATTCAGGTCCTCATATTCGGAATGAAACGGGCATTGGTTTCTCTCGTGCTGAAATTGTTGGCCCTGATGCCGATCTCTCAATGCTTGACACCTCTCTACCTCCTGGAGAAACATTCATTCCTGGCACAGTTGTAAGTGATCCCTATGGTATATTCTTTTTAGACTACTATGGAAATCATCACTTTCAACGTATCTCTGAGCTAGACATCGCTCCCATCGAACAACTCAGAGATCTCGTATACTGGTGTGAAGTCAGACGCAACATCAAAGCTAGACACCTGAAGCCCTTGATTTTTGAAGCAGCTCTGAAGAAAAAGAATCAAGGAGAAGATGTCCCTGACTGGATGATCCCCACATCAAAGACCCTTGATGAACTTCTCATTAAGGAAGAACCTTTGTAAGCTGATAGGATCGCCTCTTTCATCTATTTTATCAGTTATCCTTTTGTACTTGTAATTTATTTCGCTTGTACTTGTAATCTTTCCATTTCTCTTTGTAACCTGATTCAAAGTTTTAAAGAAAGATTTCAGCGAATGTACTTTACTCCATCAGTACTGAAAAGATCCCAGAAAACAGTAAAAGGGACAAATATTTTATGAGTTCTTTTTATCCTTATGTTTTCATTAAATAGCAATTTTCTTTGTTGCTATGTCATAATCAAATAGGGGGAGATTGTTGATCCAAACCCTCCGTGATTTGATAATGACCCTCTCTTATATACTTAGTGAAAATTGTAAGTAAACAATATGTATCAGAGTTTCACTATCGCTGATAAGTACTAAGATCTTCCAGTACCGCTGATAGGAACTCTTGCTCTTTAAATTAAACATTCAGCGAAACTGTTCACCATTAATGCTGAGTCTGTTCAGTCATTATGATGATCGCTGATAAGTTAGTTGTTTACTTATGATCCCTGAAGACAAGTTTCACGTCAACAAAGGTTCTACGCTGAAGTCGAAGATGAAGCTCAAGAACCAGCGACAAGTCTCCTAATGAACTGATGCGGATCAGCGAAGATTCAGATTTGTCCACTCAACGTGAAGTATCAAGTACAAGACTTCAGCTATCGCTGAACTTTATCATTCGCTGTATAGTAAATGATAATCGCTGAATCAACGAAAGCTGGTCATGAAGTCCTCCGTACAAAGTACTTTTGTCTTAACCTCCCTTGCACAACTCCGTACGAAATGTCAGAAAAGAACCTCCGACTGTCTGAAATCGTACAACCACTCTGATACTACACTGTTCATCCATGCGGCTACTAAGGTTGTCAACCAAGGTCAATGACATGCAACCAACCAGCTGATGACACGTGTAAAGTGTATAATGACTTGCATTAAATGCATGCAGTATATAAAGAGATGAACCCACTTCATTTGAAGTAACTTGCTAA
Source organism: Saussurea involucrata (assembly GCA_033807775.1). Lineage (NCBI taxonomy): Eukaryota > Viridiplantae > Streptophyta > Magnoliopsida > Asterales > Asteraceae > Saussurea > Saussurea involucrata. Next base: position 86,355,084 of record CM066313.1, read on the forward strand.
CTCTGGACAAGTTCAATCTCTTATCTCAAGATAGGTTATTATTAGTAATTTCCTTCTCTCTTAGTGCAAGAAACCTTAGTGTTCCAACTTGTTTAGATTTAGGTTTATCCTTAATCTTGTTTCCGCAACAAGCTGTAAATTGTTAATGATTTATCAATAAACAATTTAGAAAAGTAAAATCTGTGTGTTTGTATTCAACCCCCCCCCCCCCTTCTACAAACTTGTATAGGCCTTCGGGACCAACAATGTATTCTCAAAATAGAGGGACCTCCTAGGATAAAATGTTTCTGTTTAGACTTCAGTTGTTTTATCATTTCTATCTCGAGATACGCACAATCACCATAGTTATTATTCTACTCTTTCAAAAGCATTTTAATCTTCACCATCCACCAGTTGTTGAAAGAAATCACTTCTGAAAACGTGCATATATGCACAAATATAGAATACTTCAACAACATCTTATTCATGTGACCATACACACACACACACACACACATATATATATATATATATACAATAGTAATCAACGGTTATAACTCCTAACCACCCTGTTAACACTAACTGTAACAGACTTCCACATATTAACTGTCATATTAAAAACTAACTGTCTAGATTAACCTTTTAACATTCCCCCTTAAGCTAGACAGGACATACTCCTAGCTTTTCTTTCATCTTCACAAAGTCACCAACTTTCAAAACTTTGGTGAAGATATCCGCAATCTGATCACCTGTTTTACAGAAACAACTTCGATCTCTCCAAGACTTACCAACTCACGTATAAAGTGGTACTTGATCCGTATGTGTTTACTCTTTCCATGAAAGACTGGATTCTTCGTAAGTGCGATTGTCGATTTGTTATCACAATGAATCGGTGTTGATTTTTCTTGTGGAAGCTGTAGTTCACTTAATAATCCTCTCATCCAAATTACTTGACAGCCCGCAAAAGTGATTGACATATACTCGGCTTCTGCCGAAGACAAAGCAACTACTTTTTACTTCTTGGACTGCCATGAAACAGCCCCAGATCCCATACTCAACACATATCCAGACGTGCTTTTGCTATCGTCCGTACTGCCTCCAAAATCGTTGTCACAATATGCCAATAAACTTGGATTTTCAACCTTTTGATATATGATACCGTGATCAAAGGTTCCCTTGATGTACTTCAGAATTTTCTTCCCTGCTTCCCAATGACTTTTCTTGGGAACTTCCATAAACCTGCTGAGAACACTCACGACATACATAATATCCGGTCTTGTGGCTGTTAAATACATTAGACTCCCAACTAGACTTCTATAAACACTTGAAGTCACGGTTTCTTCCTTAGAGTCTTTGGTTAACTTCAGTCCAAATTCCATTAGTATGGAACTTGATTTAGCATCCTCCATATTAAATCTTTTTAAAATATCAAGAGCATATTTCTTTTGAGAAATACTAATCTAATCCTTTCTTTGCTTTACTTCTATCCCCAAGAAGTAATGAAGATAACCAAAATCTGTCATTTCAAACTCAGCCTTCATCGATTGCTTGAATTCTTCTATAAGAGTTGGGCTATTTCCAGTAAATATAGTATCATCTACGTACAAATAAACAAATAAGAATTTACCTTTGAAACTTTTGACAAACAGCGTGTGTTCATAGGGGAACTTTCTGAAATCATTCTTCTCAAAATATGAATCTATACGGCTATACCAAGCACGAGGTGCTTGTTTTAGCCCGTATAAAGCTTTCTTCAACCGACACACTTTATATTCCTCATTCTTCTTTTCATACCCAGGAGGTTGGTCAATATAAACCTCTTCACTCAGATACCCATTTAAGAACGCTGATTTAACGTCCATTTGATGTACCATCCACCCGTTTTGTGTCGCCAACGAAATCACTAAACGTATTGTCTCTAAACGGATTACGGGGAAAAAACATTATTATAATCTACCTCATACTTCTGCTTGTATCCCTTTTACGACAAGACGAGCCTTATATTTTTCGACATCATCGTTCTCTTTCAGTTTGGTCTTAAAAACCCATTTCACACCAATTGACTTGTAACCACTTGGAAGTTCCACCAAGTCCCATGTATCATTTCTGTGAATAGAATCAATCTCTTGATCCATGGCATCCCTCCATTTTTTGGCTTCTGGATGTAGTCTCGAAATCCATAGGATCGGCATCTGCGAATAAGGCAAAATCAACCAGTTCATCATTATGAATCTCCTGAGTTCTCTTATATATTTTGATGATTCCTCTAAACCCACGTGGTGGTGAATCAGACGAAGATGAACTAGCAGAACCGACTGGAGATGATGGTTCCGATGCTACAGGACTCGAGATGGGCGAGGAACCATGGTTTATATCATTGTTCTCGACATTTGTTTGCGGTCGAATACTTGTCTCTTCAGAAACAACTATAGGAGTTTCTCTTGCTTCTTCTGTCCATTCCCAAGACTTTTCTTCGGCAAAAATAACATCTCTACTGATGATCACCTTATCAGTTTTCGGATTAAACAGTTTATAGGCTTTCGAGGCTTCATTATAGCCTATGAAAATGCATTTTTCGGATCGATCATCCAACTTTCCACGTCCTTCATTAGATATGTGAGAATAGGCAACACATCCAAACACCCTTGGGTGTAGGACACACAGTTTAAATCCGCTCCATGCCTCTTGGGGTGTCATGTCTTTTACACTCCGAGTAGGTGCACAATTTAACACATATATCGCACACGATACAGCCTCTGCCCAGAATTTGTCAATAATCTTTTTATATTTCAGCATGCTCCTGGCGAGTTCCATAAAGGTCATGTTCTTTCTCTTAGCAACACCGTTTTGTTGCGATGTGTACGGAGTGGACTTTTGGGGTTTGATTCCATTCTCCTTCAAGAAGGTTTCAAATTGAAGAGAGGTGAACTCTCCTCCATTATCGGAACGTAACAATTTAATACCAAACCCACTTTGTTTTTCAACTAAAGACTTGAAATTCTTAATATTTTCAAATACTTGTGACTTTTCTTTTAAGAAGTAAACCCAAGTCTTCCAACTAAAATCGTCGATGAAGGTTAGAACATACCTGCTTCCGCCTATAGACGTCGTTCTCATGGGTCCACACACATCTGTGTGAACCAGTTCGAGAGGCTTGGATGCTCGCCAAGCTTTGTCTTTCGGAAAAGAATTCCTTGCATGTTTGCCTAACGCACATGCCTCACATACTTCCTTTACGTTGTCGATGGTTGGTAATCCACGCACCATACGAGCCTTACTCAAATGCAACAGTGAACCAAAACTTAAATGGCCAAATCTGAGATGCCAAAGTTATGATTTGTCCTTAATAATCGCACTAAATGCAGATATATCTTGATTGAATTTTAACGAAAACATCTTGTTGTTAGTCATCTTGATATTGCTTAATGTGTTTCCGTTTGGATCTTTTATGACACATACCCCGTCAGCGAAACGAACCTCATACTTCTTTAGTATCAATTGTCCAATACTCAAGAGATTATGTTTGAGTGCTAGAACAAAGTATACGTCACATATCCTCTTTGACCAATGGTTTGTGTTCACTAGAATATCACCTTTTCCTTGAACAATATGCTTCTTCTCATCTCCCGTCCTAACTTCACTATGTGAGGTTTCATCCATGGATATGAAGATTTCTTTAATCCAGTCATATGGTTACTGCATGCGCTATCAACATACCAAATTTCATCATTTACCGATGATTGAGAGTCACAAGTCATGAACATAGTCTCAGAATCCTTAATTTCCCTTTCATGCAAGAAGCTTGATTCGTTATTCTCTTCGGCCTGTTTCTTTGGACAGAACCTTGCAATATGACCGAACTTTTGACAGTGATTACACTGTGTTTGAGACCACGACTTTCCTCTTACTTTTCCTTTTGAAGATGATTCTCCTTGAATCATGTGGCCCTGATCGTTGTTCGCACCCCTTTCACGTCCCCTACCAAAACCTTTGTTCCTCCAAATATTTTTCCCTTTCCATTTATTGTTAAAATTCGGTTTGGTAGTTATTCGAGACTGGAAGGCTTGTTCCACGACAGGTGTATCTTGTAGTTTTATACGCATTTCATGGGACTGCAATGTCCCCAATAAACCTTCCAAGGAGATGTTGAGAGATCCTTCGATTCTTCAATCGCCACCACGATATATTCAAATTTTCGTGTAAGGCTTCTTAGTATCTTCTCAACCACTCTCTTGTCTTCCACACTTTCACCGTTTATTCTCATTTGATTCACCAGTGCTATTATTCGGTTGTAGAAATCTTCAATTGTTTCGGATTCCTTCATCTTTAGACCATCAAATTCACACCATAGTGTTTACAAGCGTATCGTCTATACCCTTTCTTCTCCTCTGTAACACTTGTACATCATATCCCAGACATCCTTTGACGAAGATGATGTCGAGATTCGTTCGAAGATCGTTTCATCCACTGCTTGGTAGATGAAAAATAACGCCTTCTTATCCTTCTTCTTATTTTATTTCAATTCGTTCGTTTGTTGTGCTGTTAAACCGGCCTGACTTGCAGGTTCATTAAGTCCGTTCTCCACCACGCTCCAGAGGTCCTGTGATTCAACAACATCTTATTCATGTGACCATACACACATATATATATACAATAGTAATCAACGGTTATAACTCCTAACCACCTTGTTAACACTAACTGTAACAGACTTCCACATATTAACTGTCATATTAAAAACTAACTGTCTAGATTAACTTTTTAACACTAGTGGATTTCTCTCGGTGGACTCCCGTACCAGTGTTATCTCCCGAATTGGGTTTCCACCTTTTAACTCTATATCTATACATTGTGTTCGATGCATATTTAGTAGGTGACTCGTCATACTTGTATGTGTTGGAAACTTTGTTTTGTACATTAAGAACATCGATCCTTGAGTGTTCAAGCTATAGATTCATTGGATCACTAAGCTATCGACCATTGTTTGACCTAGATAACTCTCTAATTTGGGATTAAGTTATCATTATTCTTTCGTTTTACAGCAGATGTGAATGATCCTGCTTCACCTAAGGGTTGTCTCACCATGCTGTTTAATAAAGTCATGCTCAAAAAGAAGAAGGTGGGGAGCCGGAGTAGCCAATGAATGCATATCCTGTTTGAACAGCCTCATTTTGTAAGTGTCACCTTGAATATGATCACTTTGCAGTCAAAAATCATCATCATCATCATCAGGATGCTCAAGGAATGAATTTGTGAGGTACATAACGTATGTGGATTGGGTTGCAAAAAGGGGGTTATTTAGCTGATTTTAGGATTGCTTTTCTGTTGACATCTTGTTATGTGAATAACTTTTTGGTATGTTTTTTATTACATGCTCAAATTCTGGTATCATGTTTTTAACCTGTAAATATATATTCTTTTCTCATATTAAATGCTCATTAAAAATTGTTGTCAACTTAACGTAAACGGGAAAAATATCGTTTAATCGCTATGGTTATTTATATATTTTTGGCACATGAATAATATAAATAGGCCAACAATATATAGGGTGAATACAAGATATATATTTATCTTGTATTGTATAGTGTTAGCATGTGAGAGAAGATGACCCATAAAATACAAAAGATAGAGAGAAAAAAAGAACTTATGGCTGCAGTATTTTTACACAACGACGTAGTAGCGGTGGCGGAACACAAACCTTTAAATCTATGGGGCCGAACCTAATATTTTATACAAATGTTAATGTATCACATAAATGTTCTTCTATGTGTTACATGCATCAAAATACAACTAAGTTTTGTTTAGTCCCTATTTAGTATAACCAAAAGTTCTTTTTCTCAATCGTTTTAACAAATTTTGTTTATTTTTTCTTATCAAGTTATTTTGTTCCCAATATGGCCGGTAATATGCTGAATTTATTATATTTAATGACATGGATACCCGTTTATGAAAGGGTTACGACGAAATTGACAATAAACTTGACATCTATGTCATTAAAGTACAAAATAAGCAAGTTACTCGTAAAAAAGAGGCAAATTTGAACTTTGTTACATTTATTGAGAAAAAAAATCTATATCTATATTAAAGTAAAACCTAATAGTATTGACGTGGCCGTCTCTAAGATGAGAATTCCTATTTATCTATTTTCTAGGATTTTTGATTTTTAAAAATATCTAATCATGCAAAGACTTTTATACCCTTATATAAACTAGGTAAGTTTAATGTTATTTATGTTTTTTTAGTAATTTTGCTTGAAGTAATTTACTCCAAACTATTGACCTTCCAAACTATCTATCTTCCAACTATACTATCCAACTTTTTATATTCTTCTTCTCCATATTTCCCATCTCTCAATCTGTTCCTCTCAATTCAGGTTTGCTTTTGCTTCATGTTCCTCTCAATCGTTTGCTCTCTGATTGTTACTTTTACTTTGATCTGTTTGAATTTTAGGTTATGTCTTGAGCTCGATCACCCTCTTCTTTATTTTGAGTTAAGAACATGTATTAGTCAAACATGTCGTGATGACTCGGGATATTTCTATTATATGACAGTGATATCATATATTTCATGTCTATTGTAAGTTACTTTGTCCGGTGTTATGGATTTCATACGATTGATGCTTATTTTTCATAGAGTTTATGTCAATAATTTGCTGCTGCAAGCTCGTTTCTGATGTGTTTTTGTGATTTTAATATTGATGGTCATCCTAAATCTGTCTCAGGAAAACATTGTTTAATGGAGTTTGAGTCTACGGATTGGAGTATGCAGCGGTGGTGGGTATTTCTCTGTCTCAGCCATTTCTTTGTTTGCAAGATTTTAAATGCCAAAAAGATTGTAGGTATTTATTCTGCTCTTTGTCAAATGTACTTTCATATTGATAATAATTATTAAGTTGTATTTTTTTGAAGCCAAATTTTCAAATATACAAAGTGGAATATATGTTGTAAGTAGTATTTGAAACTTGGATCTTTTTACTTTGATCAAGATACGACTTAGGGGTTGATTACCCAAACGCTTACTCACTTACATGTAAAAATCAACGATCTAACTTACTTAATCGGGTAAGATTGTAGTTTATTAGAACGGATGCAACAATTTAGCCGGTTAGTGCTTACCTGGTAAGGGTGGTCCCCCTTACGGGTAAGACTCTCCATGGGGATGGTCACTCTTACTAGGTAAGATGTGGTGAGGTAAATGATTTGATAAACACTTATCGGGTAAACATTTCATAAACAACCTCTTAATGTTTGCTTCCTTCTCTCTTGACATTTTTGCCAACATTTCTTTAAAATTTACTCAATCATATGAACTGAATATACACGTATCAAGGTTGATCAATTTGTAATGTGCCAAGCAGGGTGGGTTTTTTTAATGAAGATTAATTCACAACAATCACTCCTTTTCAGTATTGTTGTGTGTTTAAGGAAAGCATACCTATGGATGAGATAGGGAAAACATGACATGTGATCTATGAATTAATTAGACTATGTCCTCTTACTTTAAAATTTGACCTAGGTTTTTCAGCCAAAGGCAAAAACATTTTTTTTCTAGAGCTTGGTGGGCCTAATAGCAATGTCATTCTACATAAACTATACATATTGCAGTAATTTGTAAGGTTGTATACATAATACGTAATTTGTAAGGTTGTATACATATTGAGGTAATTTGTAAGGTTGGGTGTTAAGGAACAACTTATAACAAAATATTCATGATATTAACTTCTCACCTCATAGGATGAATATATCAATCATATATGAAGGTTAGGTAAGTTCTTCATCCCAAAATTGAAATCTCTTTTACTTCACATACATTCATATTGTTTCCTTTTAGGCAATTAATTGCAGTTTTCAGTTTTCATGAACCCTGTTGGTTCTTGGAAAAGAGACTCATTTTGGTCTCGAAAAGTTATATTAAACAGTTGAGTATCCAATTTTGATTGTGAAAAAGGCATGAATTTAATTAATATGTTATACATTTGTGCAACTCTCACGGTTCATTTGAAAGTAAAATTTGGACGAACTCGAGGGTATACGAGGACCAAACGCTAAGCAAACGAAGACAATTTGCTTCATGGACAATCAATGATCCAAAGTTTTGTACTTTAACTTAGATACTGAAGAGTCGCTTTAATGGGGTCTCATTTCAGACGATATCTCCATTTGCTTGAATTTTTTGGTATTTCCATTTAACCAAGTATTGTGTTGTAATTAAGTTGTACGTCATTTTTACAATATCATAATTAATTTGTATAATTTTTGAATAGAGCATGTGGGATATCCTAGTGTAATCAAATTGGTTGTTGCGGTACAGTTACCACTCACACTCAATTCTCTGTGTAATGTTGTTCCATGCTATGTTTGTATCAATTCATGTTGTTTCAAGTTGTTTGGTGGGCCCACATTTAGAGATGAAATTTTTTATCCGTAGTGATACAGATGCTTAAACGAGGTCGGCAATATGGTTAAAAAGTAATCGAGCCGAAACTTACTTTATTCAGTTAACTAAACCATTTAATCCGCAAACCGAATAACCTATAATCGTTTTGGGTCGGATGAGTTATTTGCTTTCAGATTCAGCTAACTTTTTAGATCCAACACTGGCTACCGTGCAACGCACCGGACCACACTAGTTACACTAAATATGAAATAAGACAAATTTTGTTATATTTTGATGCATTTTCCCAAAGCATAAAAGATACGGTATCAAAAATCGTAACATACTAAAAACCAAACAAAACAAAATGTTAGCTGCCATTTTCCCAAAGCATAAAAGAACTTTTACGGCTCTAAAGCCTTAATATAAAGAGTTTAGTGTTTGTAAATTAAAAATGGGTACAGAAATGAGACCACTTGGATATTTGGTGAGTCTTGGTCTATAGCTCTTTCACTTGGGCAATGAAATGTTGGATATGAAGTGAGTAGTGGAAGTTGAACAATGAGAGGAGGTTAATAGGAGGGCAAAATGTTAGTGCCATTATTACAAAGTTGTATCAAGTTGAGGGGATGATTCGTACTTTCCATTTTACTTACTATAAATAGAATTTATCTTTGTATTTCCTTTAATATGTCATTCCAAGTACATCATAGCTGAACACTCTCTAGATTGTATTCTTCATATTGAGATTAATAGAGGGATGACATCCTTGATATTGGTATTGTGTTGATTACTTGTTCTGGGATCACAATTGGTAGCAGAGCATGGCAATCACTTCCGATTCAGATCTGTTTTCACTGTGTTCATCGATATTTTTACCATTTTTGATTGATTTTGATCATTTGAGTGCTTCAAATGGATTATAATTGATTTGGGATTGATCATAGATAGTATTTGAGTGAATTGATTATGCAAATTCACAAGGATTCAATCTAGATTTGGTAGAATTAGCATTTTCGTGAAAAAGTTTAGAAACACTATTTTGGGATCGAATTACCTGCTTCTGTTGGTTTTTGGATAAAACTTCAAGTATTAAAGTTGTTCAGAGCCTTATCGCGCACTACCCTACAAATTTTCAGAAGATTTAGAGTTGTTTTGAGAAATTACTTGAGATCTGATCTGATATTCAAAGTTATCGTTGGATACTAGTTCATCATTCTCGCAAGTAGCTTTGTTCAAGTTAATCGCAAGAATTTTATCGCGCCCTTGGTGTGCGATAAAATCTTCAAATGGGTTTTTTATCGTGTCAGTGTCATACGATAACCGTGAGAGAACAGTGTTTATCGCATCCATATCGTGCGATAACCCGTTGTGAACAGTAGTTATCGCATACTTCTAGTGCGACAATTTTGAGATAAGATTGTTATCGTGTGAAGTTGTGTACGACAATCTTTTATCACGGGTGTGACATACGATATTTCTGAGATAATATTTTATCGTGGACTTGGTGTGCGATATAAGAGGTGTTCGACAAAATAGTGTTTGGGTGAGATTTTGTTTTCTGATCAGAGGGTTGCTTATCAATCATCAACAAGTGCTCACATAATGACTACTAGGGACATGCTAGTCATAGGTTCTAAGGATAAACCACCAGTCTTGTTTCCTAAAGATTTTAAAATATGGAAGGACCGGTTCATGGACTATGTCGAGAGACAAGATAATGGATATTATATAGTGAAGTCCTTAAAGGAATGTCCTATAGGAGCAGTAAAACAACAGGTCCAGTTGGTGCAGATGGACAGAAAGGACCAGATGTTGAAGTTCCACCTGATGCTTATGATGTAGAGCAAACAAAGAGATACAATGGAGATAGAGTAGCTAGATCTTTGGTTATGCAAGCATTAACTAATGACATCTATCAGAAGGTTAACAGTAAGAATACTTCTCGAAGGGATATGTTTGAGGCGCTAGTTAAACTGTATCAAGGATCTTCTGTTGAAAACCAAATGAGGGTATCTAATGCTATCAATAAGTATGAGAATTTCAGACAAAAAGAAGGCGAGACACTTGATAACACCTATGACTGATTCATAACTATACTGAATGAGCTGAACAGACACAATATTGAAAAGAAAGTAATAGAGAATAATGTGAAGTTTCTGAGTGTTCTCCAACAAGAATGGAAGATATATGCTCATCGGATGAAACAACATTCTAAGCTGAATGAGTTGCCCTTACAAGAAATGTTTGCTATGCTCAAGCAAGATAAGGATGATGCAGATGATAAGAGAGAGAAGAAGAAGAAGAAAGAAAAGAAAGAGAAGAAAGAGGATAAGAAAGAGAAAAAGGAAGAGGAGGAAGAGGTTGATCCAATAGCTTTGATGTCTAGCAGGTTTGGAAAGTGTTCTTCAAGGAAAGAAAGAATGGGTACTGATGAAGAAAATGATGGATTTGAAAGTGATGGTTTAGATGAAGCTGAGAGTCTAAAACAGGCTATGATCCTCTTGACAAAAGCTTTTCAGAAGCAGTTTATTAAGAAGACGGGCTCCAACAATCAAAGGTATTCATCGGGCTCCAAGAATTTTGAACATAAGGACCGCATAGAGTCAAAGAGAAGGTTTGATGAGAGAAAGGGAGAGAGTAAGAAGGATGAAAAGAAGTTTGAGGATAAAAAAGTTTTTGAGAAGAGGGCAGAAGAGCCAAAGTGTTATAACTGCGGGAAAACTGATCACTTGCCAAGGAATGCTGGAAGCCGAAGGTGAGAGATTCAGATTATTACAAGAACAATATGCTTCTTGCAAAACAGAAAGAACCCGACAAAGCTTTACTGGCTGAAGAGGAATACTAGTTGGATTTGACTGATGATGACGAGGAAGAGGAAACAGCTGCCCTTGCAAAGATGTGCTTCATGAGCAGAGAGACCGAGGAATCTGAGCCAGAATCACGGTCAGAGACAAATGAGGTAGATCCTTACACTCTCGCTAAATTTCTTCAAATTCAAGATATTCAGCAAAATAAGTTAAATGATTTAACTGAGAAACTGAAAAGATCAAAAGAATCAATAGTTTTTCAAAGTGATAAACTGAAAGAACAAGTGACTTTAATTGAGACTTTGAAAAAGAAAAATGCAGAATTTGATGAACACCAAACGTATTTTAGAAAGAGAATGACTGAACTGTCAGAGAAATTTAAAAGTTCAGAAGCTAAGAAGGATGAGTTTGAAAAGCTCTTATTTGCTTATAAAGATAGGAGCACAGAGCTTGTTGAAAAAGTTAAAGGTTTGGAAGAAATTTTTTATAAAATTGGTCAAACTGAACAGACAATTCACATGAATAAGCCAAGCGAATTTAGATATTTCAACTCTAAGTGTGGCTTAGGATATGACAACCCTCATTATTTGAGGAATGCCGTATTACACACTCCTACTCTATATAAATTTGAATGACTTAGATTTCCATCACTAGATCCTTACTACAAGATTCAATGGCTTAAAATGGATGGTGAGGATTATGAGGCTGAAGAAGAAGTGAAAAGAAAAACAATTGTTAAGATACAACTTCCTTTCTGTTATGGTTTAGAAAATAGGAAGGCTTTGGAAAACAAAAAGACTTTGCCTAATGATTATTTTCAAAGCTACATTGTCGAACCACCAAAGGAAAAGGAAAAGGAAAATACTCAAAAGGAAAAAGAGATTAAACCTGTTTTTGAAGGAAAAACATATTTTCCACCTTTGGTCCTTGAGCAAAAACTTGTAGATCTTGAAAGCAAGATTGAAGACATCATAAATGATGACAAACTTGCTTTTGACATCGAGAAGGAAGTTATGTGTTGGGAACTGAAGATTTGCTAAGTATGATTAGTACTGCCAGAACTACATTACTACTGCCAGAACAACCTTAATACTGCCAGGACATAATTAATACTGCTGGATCAAAGTTAGTACTGCTTGTCATAGTTAGTACTGCTGGATCAAGTTAATACTGCTGGAACAAATTAATGCTGCTGGAACTCTGTTAGTACCGCTGATGCATTAATGCTGCTGGAACAAGGTTAGTACTGCTAAGTCAAGTTAATGCTGCTGGAATGAATTAGTGCTGCTGGAGAATATTAGTACTGCTCATGCTGAATGAAGATTAATACTGCTGATGTGATAAGTTTGGTATGCGAAGAGATTGGAGATAAAGATGGAATGGATGAAGATATGCTTAAAGAAGATTCAGAAGATCAATTTATTTTTGATAGTTATCTTGTAATTATTGTGTATAAATAGATGTTGATAGATAGCTATTCGAGTGAGGAGAATATACGAGAGTTTCAGGATTCTATTTTGTTTTAGAGAGAACTAACCTCAAGGCTTAGAACCCTATTTCGAGAGAAGTAGAAGTCGTCTTGATTGAGCCTGTTCATCAAGATTGAGGTTTGGTTGTAATCTTGTGAGTCGAAGCATTGAATACAAACAGTTTGTGTTCTCTGATATATTGTTCTTTGATTGTGTGAATTAAAGTTCTTTTTCGCAGATTCTTTAATTCTGAATTCTAAGTATTATTAGTCTTGTTAAGATTCGATCCTGACAAGTGGTATCAGAGCTTGCGTTTCTTAGAATTCTACAATTATTATGGACAATTCTATTGAATCAAACAGTACTCTTGTTTCTAAGGTTCCCATGCTCAGACCCAATGAGTTTGATATGTGGAAAATTAGAATCAAGCAGTATATTCTGCTTACTGATTATTCCATCTGGGATATCATAGAGAATGGTCCATGTGCTGAAGGAAGAACTGGACCAGATGGCAAAAGACCTCCTCCAAAGACTGATGCAGAGAGAAAAGTCAGACAAATAGAGATGAAGGCCTTAAGCACTCTGCTTTTGGCTATCCCCAATGAATATCAGCATCAATTTCAACACTGCACTGATGCTCAGATTCTGTGGAATGCATTAGAAAAGATATTCACTGGCACCAAAAGCACCAAGAGGAATCAGAAGGCAATTCTCAAGCAGCAGTATGAAAACTTTACTTCTACTAAGAATGAGTCTATGACTCAAACTTTTGATAGATTTAATAAGCTGATTGGAGAATTGGCCACAGTAGGAGTCAAGATGGAGGCTGATGATGTTAGCAGAAAGTTCTTAAGATCATTAGGTGAAGAGTGGACAATGTATACTGTGTCCTTCAGACAGAATGACCAATTGGAAGATAAAGAGCTTGATGATCTTTACAATGATCTTAGAGTCTTTGAAGCAGAGGTTGAAGCCAAAAAGAAGCCCTCTGGATATGTACATAATGCTGCACTCCTTTCAGCATCACCTTATTCTACTGCTAACCCTGAATCAGTTAGTGCTGCTGGAGGAGTCAATCAGGAAAAGATCAATGATTCAGTACTAGAAGTCTTCTTTTCTAGTCATGTTAATTCCTCATTGATTAATGATGACTTAGAACAGATTAATGCTGATGATCTTGAAGAGATGGATATCAAGTGGCAGATGGCTATGCTGTCTATGAGGGTGAAAAGATTCATAAAGAGGACAGGGAGAAACAGCTTTTCCCAAAGAAGAGAAGATGGTGCTGGATTTGACAAGTCCAAAGTTGAATGCTACAAGTGTCACAAGATGGGACACTTTGCCAGGGAATGCAGAGGTGGAACATCTCACAACAGCCATCAACAAACTCAGGCTGGAAGCTCCAATCAAAACAGAAACTCTATTCAAGCTCTTGTCTCTCAACAAGGAATGGGATTTGATTGGAGTGATCAAGCAGAAGAGGCCATCCAAAATTAAGCACTTATGGCTGAAGTTTCAGATCTTCCCACTGAGGTAAAATCTAATCTCTGTACTCAAGCTTGTATAGACACTGTTAAAAGGTATAGAGATCACAATCAGGGAATGTGTGATGACCTTAAGAGATTAGAAAAGGACAGAAAAGACTATGTAGTAATTGTTGAGAGGTTTGAAGAACAGATTAGGGCTTTTCAAGCCAATGAACTTCAACACTCCTATGATACAAACTACTGGAAATGGGAAAAGGATGGTCTAGAGTTCCAGCTTAGAGAATCCAGGGAAGAGTGTGAGAAACTAAAAGGAGAACTTGAGAAAGTAAAACTTGATGTTGAAAAGTTTTCAAAAGCTTCTAAAGTTATGGACACCATAATAAATGCTCAAGTCCATAGTAAGATGAAAACAGGCCTAGGGTACAATGCCACACCCCCACCCTACAACAACAACTACATCCCTCCTAAGTCAGACCTATTAGAAACCAAGGATAGGAAGGACTTATCTGAAGGAGCCACTGAAGTAGATCCATTAGATAAAGTAGTTGTTGAGGATAAGACTGAAAAAGAAGGATCTGATGAGGAATGTGTAAGTCCATGTGTTAAGAACAATGAGATGAAAAGGACTGGAAAGGGAAAGGGAGTTCATTATACACAGACCACTGTTGTGAACTCTAATACTTGTGAACATTGTTCTTGCAAGAAATCTCAAGAGAATAAGCCCCAAAAACATGATAAAAAGAGGGGAAATCAAAGAAATTGGAATAACCAGTGGGCACAAAAGCAAGGAGTTGACCTGCAAAGGATTAACAGACCAAAACCTTGTTTTATTTGTGGCAAATTGAATCATCTTGCCAAATACTGTTATTTCAATCCTATTAACCAAAAGAAAAGTTTTCAAAGAAGTTTTCACAAATCTTCTGGTTATAGGAAGCCTGCAAGGAATAATGTGGCTAAGAAACAAGCTGAATCCAAAAGCCACATGAGAAAATAGACTGAAAAGGAATGTGTCAATATGTGGGTCCCCAAAAGCACTAATGTTAGTACTGCTGACAAGGATAGTGCTGCTAGAAGCAATACTACTGCCAATACTGCTGCTAGCAGTGTTAGTGTTGCTAACTCTGTTAGTGCTGCTAGCTCTGTTAGTGCTGCTAACTCTGTTAGTGCTGCTAACTCTGTTAGTGCTGCTAACTCTGTTAGTACTTCTTCTAAGGTTAATACTGCTTCTAGTTTTTGTGCTGCTAGACCAATCATATTGACAAAGTACTCCAATTCTGCAGTACCTAAGTTTGAAAATCTCATCAAAACCCAATGCAAGTACTTTGATGAGCAAGGGAGACCCAAGACCACTTTGGCTTGGGTTCCCAATAAAAACTAATTGATTTATCTTATGTGCAGGGCAACCAACAGCTCAAGGAGAAGAGCATCTGGCATGTTGATAGTGGTTGCTCCAGGCACATGACAGGTAACATGTCCTGCCTCAAGAATTTCAAAAGAATTGATGGAGGACGTGTTGCTTTTGGGAATAATCCTGCAGGAGGTAAGATAAGTGGTAAAGGTGATGTGTCAAAAGGTAAGATGACATTTGAGGATGTTTACTATGTTGAGCAATTGAGATACAACCTGTTAAGTGTATCACAGGTCTGTGACAAGAAACATAGTATATTATTTACTGATTCAGAATGCATTATTCTTGCTCCTGGATTCAAGGTAGTTGATGAAAACATGATACTATTGAGAACTCCTAGAAAGGATAATGTGTATTGTTTAGATTTAGAAAGTGTTTCATCTGATTCATCTCTAAACTGTTTAGTTTCAAAAGCTTCAATAGATGAATCATCACTTTGGCACAGAAGGATGTGTCACATGAATTTTAAAACAATGAATAAACTGGTTAAAAATAATCTTGTTAGGGGTTTACCATCAAAAGTCTATTCATGTGATGATCATTGTGTTGCATGTCTCAAAGGCAAACAACACAAAACTTCCCATAAGTCCAAAGAGATAAACACTATCTTAAATCCTCTTCAGTTGTTGCATATGGATCTGTTTGGCCCTACAAATGTCATGAGCATTGGCCAGAAGTCATACTGTTTAGTTATTGTTGATGATTACTCTAGATTTACTTGGGTATATTTTCTGAGAACTAAAGATGAGACAAGTGGACTGATCAAATCTTTTATTCTTAGAATTGAAAACCAATCAAATCAAAAAGTGAAAGTCATTAGATCAGATAATGGGACTGAATTTAAAAACTTTGATCTAAACACCTTTTGTGAGGAAAAAGGAATTGAGAGACAATACAGTGCCCCTAGGACTCCACAACAGAATGGTGTTGCTGAGAGAAGGAATAGGACACTGATTGAGGCTGCTAGATCTCTGTTAGCTGATTCAAAATTACCCACTACTTTTTGGGCAGAAGCAGTTAATACTGCTTGTTATGTTCAGAACAGAGTTTTGGTAATAAAGCCTAAAAACAAGACACCTTATGAGCTTTTTCTGAAAAAGAAACCATTTATTGGATTTTTCAAACCATTTGGGTGTCCTTGTACAATTCTCAATACCAAATCTCACTTAGGTAAGTTTGATAGCAAAGCAGATGATGGCTTTCTTGTTGGTTACTCATCTCAGAGTAAGGCTTACAGAGTGTTTAATACCTCTTCTAGAATAATTGAAGAAAGTGACAATGTCAAATGTAATGAGAACACACCAAATCCTATTGGTTCAGGTCCTGATTGGCTATTTGACATTGATTCACTCACTAATTCTTTGGGTTTCAGTAGTGATGTCAGGATCGAATCTTAACAAGACAACAAACACTTAGAATTCAGAATTAAAGAATCTGCGGAAAAGAACTTTAATTCTCACAATCAAGAACAATGTAACAGAAAATTCACCACTTTGTATATTCACTAAATCGACTCACAAGATTACAACCAAACCTCAATCTTGTTGAACAGGCTCAACAAGACGACTTCTACTTCTCTAGAAATAGGGTTCTTACACCTTGAGGTTAAATCTCTCTAAAAACAATATCGAATTGCTTTTCACACGTATATTAACTCGTCTATCATGTATATCTTTATGTGTGTTCTAATAGCTATCTATCAATACTATTTATACAAAAATAATTACAAGATAACTATCAACAAGTAACTTGATCTTCTAAATCTTCGTTAAACATATCTTGATCAATTCCTTCTTTGTCTCCAAAAGTATCGCATACCAATCTTAACAAACTCAGCAGTATTAACCTTCATTCTTCATGAGCAGTAGTAACAATCTCCAGCAGTATTAAGTCACGAGCAGTACTAACAGATATTCGATACCAGCAGTACTAACCTTGACTTGCAGTAGTAACTTAGACAAGCAGTACTAACCTCACAGAAGCAGCATTAATAATATTCCAGCAGTAGTAACTTTGTTCAGGCAGCATTAACCATGTACCAGCAGTAGTAACTTTGTTCTGGCAGCACTAACATTGAACTAGCAGTACTAACCTTGAGCTGGCAGTAGTAATGTTGTTCTGGCAGTACTAACCATACTTAGCATATCTTCAGTTCCCAACAATCTCCCCCTAACTTGACTTTTCAGGATGAGAAGTTAAGTTCTTCAGATGATGCTTCCAAAACCTTAGTCATCAACGCATAGATTTGGATCCAATCCCAGACTTTGATTGAGAATCCTTTTTACAAGGTATCTTGCCATTTTAGAGTCTTTGTCACTTACCAACTTAGCATGCAGCATTCCTTTCAACTTTTTCATGCTGTGCTTGTATACAACATCCACCAAATAATATTCATGAAATGCATTGTCAAGAGAGATGACATACACTCCACAATTCTCAATGAGCATCCAGTTGGTAATGACTTGAAAATTCCTTGCCATCAAATGCTGAACTGCTTCTGGTTTGAACATTAAACACAAGTATTCAAGAACCATCTTTGTGATAGACATACCTTGCTCTGTCAGCATGTTTCCATATAGCCTCATTCCAACTTTGAACATCTCTTCCAGGTCAGATCTAGAGCATGTTCTGATAAGTTTTCCCCAAGTAGGACAAACTTCAAACTTTCCATCTGCCCTTTTGATTCTGATGAACTCCTTTCTTCCATCTTTCAATGTGTCCCAGAAGATGATCTCAGGAGGCATGGAAGACAATGGTGTAGTCTTGATTGGATTAGTATCAACCACAGTAATATACAAATCACATTGAGCATTTGATTGTGATTGTACATTGCTTGGTTGACCTGATGAAGTTGCCACTTCTTCTCCAGCAACTTTTGGTTCAGATTTCTCTTTTACTGCTTCCTCCAGGGCTTCTTCTACTGTTGAATCCACCCTTGGCTTCTTTATATCTTTCTTCTTTGAGGCTATTGACTTTGTTCTTGGCCTCTTTGTTCTTTTGAAAGGTTTAACAGCTTCAGGAGTGGTTTCAGGTGTTTCTTCTTTGTGGCTCTTAGCAGCACTAACAGTTTCTGCTGCCTTTTGTTTTTCAGCAGCATTATCTGTTTCTACTTCTTTTGCAACCTCAGCAGCAGTAACCGTTTCTGCTGCTGGTTCTGTTTCTGCTTCCTTTGTAATATCAGCAGCAGTAACGGTTTCTGCTGCTGTTTCTGTTTCTGCTTCTTTTGTAATATCAGCAGCAGTAACGGTTTCTGCTGCTGTTTCTGTTTCTGCTTCCTTTGTAAGATCAGCAGCAGTAACGGTTTCTGCTGCTGTTTCTGTTTCTGCTTCCTTTGTAAGATCAGCAGCCTCCTCAGTCTCCCCCTCAACCTTATACTCCCCCTCAATGTTTGCATCCTCCATGTTTAGATCTGAGTCTGACTCCCCCTTTTTGGAAGCATCATTGGTAGGGTTTCTTCTCCTAAGGACAAATTGAGCTCTCTTCTTTCTGTGCAACAACTTAGTGATCATCTTCCTTTGCTTCTCAAGCTGTGAGTTTTGATAGAGGACCACTTTCTTGAGTTCATCAATTTCCTTTTTCTGATCCATGACCTCAATGTTGATATTTGCAATAGTTTCCATCAATTCCTCGTACGTATATCTATCCTCACCCTGTTTAGGAGTTTTTACCTCCCTTAAAGGATCATTGGAAGTTTTAGCAGGTGTCTCTTGCCTAGCAAAAGCACTACCTACCCCCTTGGTTTCTTGGCACCTGGGACCTCTGGATGATTTCTCACCCTGAGTTGCCGTGAGGAAGGGCTTAGTTATTTTACCACTGGCCTTCTCTTTGCTAGTAGAAGTAGTGGCAGCCTTGCGACTCACATGCTCAACCTTCTCCTTAGTGAGCACCTTCTTGGGGTTGGGAGACACCCCTGTGGTTTCCCTTTCGATATTCTCCATTGGAGAATGCTCCAACAGAGGGCTTAAAGGCTTCGGGCTCTTAGGAGATACATCAAGGGAAGGAACCTTGTGTACCTTTCTTCTTTCAAACCTTTTGGTTATTGTGGGAGTGGGTCGTTCAAGAATGGACTGAGGGATTTCTTTTGAGATGGAAGGTTGGGATTGGTCATCAGTGGGTGTGTCTAATGAGGGCCTTGACCCTGATGCCATACCTTCATTTGTGTGGGACACAACCATCATTGTAGAGAACAATGGTGTGTCAACTCCTTCCGAGTCCCTAGGAAGTCTTTTCATATTTGAAAAAACCTTCCCTTTAGGGGATTTTGGCACATATACCTCATCAAATTGAGGCATATCCATCAATTCCTTGGTAATTACTTCCTGAACAAACCTTGGATACATATAGAAACGCTTTTTGGAATCCAGGTTTGCCACAAGATCATTGAAAATCATTTGAGAAAAATTAAACTTCCTGTTAGTGGCTAAGCAGACTAGAGCATAAGCAATAGTACTGCTGAACTCACTCCATCCAGTAGTTTTCTTTGAAATACAATGCATTAGGGTATGAACAAAGAATCTCCATTGAGTAAAAAATTTTGACTTGTAGAATTTAAAGACTCCAATGGGACCTTCATACCCCATTCTTTGTAAAGTTGAGAAGAGTTATTCATTGGGAATAGAAGATATACCTGAGGCATCATCTAGTCGAAGAGTGATGCGAATGAGTTCTTCTGAAACTTTCAAGGGTTTGTCACATACCCTTGTTTGAATGACTTTATGCCCATCTTCGGATTCTACGGTGGCATTGGCCCAGAATTACGTCTGATGCTCGATGTATATTGTTGGATTCACCGTTAGGGCATACGAAATATGAGTGGACGTGAGAAAATCCACAATTTCATGAAATCCTTCGGCCTGCTTCGGCTTCTGAAGCATTGCAATCTCATTATGCTCGTCGACAAACTCCATAATCGTTGTGCTTCCTGAGGATTTGAAAAGAAAACACAGAGATTCTAGGGAGACTAGGTTAGAACGAGAGAGAAGAAGTTAATGCGAAGAGTCGTTATGAACTTTGGCGGGCAAACAGGGGTATTTATAGCAGTATTTGCCCTAGATTTTCAAAAGCAGTATTAACGACATAAGCAGTATTAACTTTGAAGCAGTATTAACGACTGAGCAGTATTAACTACACAAGCAGTATTAACTACTGAAGCAGTATTAACTACTGAGCAGTATTAACTGTGCACTAGCAGTATTAACTACTGAGCAGTATTAACTGCAAAGCAGTATTAACTGCAAAGCAGTATTAACTGTGCACTAACAGTATTAACTACTGAGCAGTATTAACTGCAAAGCAGTATTAACTACTGAGCAGTATTAACTACGGAGCAGTATTAACTGCAAAGCAGTATTAACTACTGAGCAGTATTAACAACTGAGCAGTATTAACTACTGAGCAGTATTAACTACTGAGCAGTATTAACTGCCAGAACACTGGCAGTAGTAACTCTGCACAGGCAGTAGTAACTACACTTACACTTTTCTGCACTTGGTAATCTGAGGGAAAACAGAGGATCCTGAGAAAGAGAGTTAGTAGCACCAAATATATGAAGAAATACAGGTATAAAAACATAAAGTCATGAATTTATTCTAGGTTGATCATGCCCACACTTGTTACCAAAAAGGTGAATCTACCCACATCAAAAGCTTTTGTGAATAGATCAGCAAGCTGGTCATTTGTATGAACTTTAGCAACCTGAATTAATTTCTTTTCATTGCAATCTCTTATAAAGTGATACCTGATCTCTATATGCTTTGTTTTTGAGTGTTTGACTGGATTATTAACAATGCTAATAGCACTGTTGTTATCAATGAAGATTGGAGTGTGAAGAAATGTTACCCCATAGTCCAACATCTGATTCTGAATCCATAGAACCTGAGAGCAGCAGCTATGTACTCAGCCTCTGTGGTAGATAAGGACACTGTGGTTTGTTTCTTACACTGCCAAGATACTAGTCTTGTACCCAAAAACTGACATCCACCTGAAGTAGACTTCCTATCCATGTTAGCTCCACCCAAGTCACTATCTGAGTATGCAAGCAAGTCAAAAGATGATTCATAAGGATACCAGAGACCTAGTCTAGGTTGCCCTCTTAGGTATCTGAAAATTCTCTTGACTGCATGAAGATGAGATTGCTTTGGTGTAACTTGAAATCTGGCACAAACACAAACTGAAAACATAATATCTGGTCTAGAGGCTGTGAGATACATGAGAGATCCAATCATTGATCTGTAATGATGGACATCCATATCCTCCCCCTCAAGGTCAGCAGTGAGCTGTTTGTGTGTCTCCATAGGTGTGCTTGCTGGCTTTGAGTCTGATAAACCAAACTTGTCCAGGATGTCTTTCACATACTTGGATTGGCTAATAAAAATCCCATCTTTCCTTTGTTTTACCTGAAGCCCAAGAAAGAAAGTAAGTTCTCCCATGGAACTCATCTTGAAGCTTTTGTGCATTAACTCCTCAAACTCTCTACACATTTGATCATTTGTGGATCCAAAGATGATGTCATCCACATAGATCTGAACAAGTAATGTGTCTTTCTTTCTCCTCTTGATAAACAGGGTTTTGTCAATTACTCCTCTTTCAAAGTCATTTTTCAAGAGATAGGTAGACAGGGTGTCATACCATGCTCTTGGGGCTTGATGCAAACCATAAAGAGCCTTCTTCAACTTGTATACTCTGTCAGGGTGCAATGGATTCTCAAATCCAGGGGGTTGACAGACATATACTTCTTCCTCAATACTTCCATATAGAAATGCACTTTTGACATCCATTTGGTACACTTTGAACTTCATGTATGAGGCATAGGCTAGAAATAACCTGATTGCTTCAATCCTTGCCACAGGAGCAAAGACTTCCTCATAATCTATTCCTTCTTCCTGAGTGTACCCTTGTGCAACCAGTCTAGCTTTGTTTCTGATCACAATCCCTCTGTCATCCTTCTTGTTCCTGAAAATCCACTTGGTGCCAATTGCTCTATGACCTTTTGGAAGGTCTACCAAGTCCCAAACATCCTGTAATTTGAACTGTAGCAGCTCCTCTTGCATTGCCTCTATCCAGCTTGGGTCTTTCATAGCATCATAAGCCTTTTTGGGCTCAATCTGGGATAGAAAGCAAGTAAGAACAGTATTAACTGTATTTTGCTGCTCTTGCAACTCTTGGAGTCTGCTTTGCTTTCTAGTCATCATGGGAGATGCAATATCTCCAATCACCAACTCAGGAGGATGATTTTTCTGAGTTCTTGTTGGATGACCAGCTTCTTCTTGTATGTTCTCATCCAGATTTGACTCATTTAATTCTGGATTTGTTTCTGCTTCTTCAGTCACCTCAGATTCTCTGGAATTTGGACCTGAAGACTGATTTTCCTCTGCTCTCCTCTCTTCTTCATTCTGAATAGGTTCAGCCTCCTCTTGTTGTTCACAGAATTCAACAGGATCAATGGAAGGGAGTGGAAATATCACAAATTGAATTCTGTGTTCTGATGTTGGTGTATCCCTTTGTCCTGCATATACATCACTACTGAAACCCAAAGAATTAGTGAGTGAATCAATGTCAAATAGCCAATTAGGACCTGAACCAATAGGATTTGGTGTGTTCTCATTGCATTTGACATTGTCACTTTCTTCAATTATTCTAGAAGAGGTATTAAAAACTCTGTAGGCCTTACTCTGAGATGAATACCCAACAAGAAAACCATCATCTGCTTTGCTATCAAACTTACCTAAGTGAGATTTGGTATTGAGAATAGTACAAGGACATCCAAATGGTTTGAAAAATCCAATATATGGTTTCTTTTTATGGAAAAGCTCACAAGGTGTCTTGTTTTTAGGCTTTACAACTAAAACTCTGTTTTGAACATAGCAGGCAGTATTAACTGCTTCTGCCCAAAAAGTAATTGGTAACTTTGAATCAGCTAACAGAGATCTAGCAGCCTCAATCAGTGTCCTATTCCTTCTCTCAGCAACACCATTTTGTTGTGGAGTCCTAGGAGCACTGTATTGTCTCTCAATTCCTTTTTCTTCACAAAAGGTGTTTAGATCAAAATTTTTAAACTCAGTTCCATTATCTGATCTAATGACTTTCACTCTTTGATTTGATTGTTTTTCAATTTTGAGAATAAAAGATTTGATCAGTCCACTTGTCTCATCTTTAGTTCTCAGAAAATATACCCAAGTAAATCTAGAATAATCATCAACAATAACTAAGCAGTATGATTTCTTGCCAATACTCATCACATTAGTAGGACCAAACAGGTCCATATGTAACAGTTGAAGAGGATTTGAGATAGTGTTTATCTCTTTGGTCTTATGAGAAGTTTTGTGTTGTTTGCCTTTGAGACAAGCAACACAATGATCATCACATGAATAGACTTTGGATGGCAAACCCCTTACAAGGTTATTCTTAACAAGTTTATTCATTGTTTTAAAGTTCATGTGACACATCCTTCTGTGCCAAAGTGATGATTCATCCAAAGAAGCTTTTGAAACTAAACAATTTAGGGATGAATCAGATGAAACACTTTCCAAATCTAAACAATATACATTATCCTTCCTAGGAGTTCTCAGAAGTATCATGTTTTCATCAACCACTTTGTATCCAGGAGCAAGGATAATACATTCAGAATCAGTAAACAATATGCTATGCTTCTTGTCACAAACCTGTGATGCACTTAACAGGTTGTATCTCAATTGCTCAACATAGTACACATCTTCAAAGGTCATCTTACCTTTTGAAACATCACCCTTACCACTTATCTTTCCACCAGCAGGATTATTTCCAAATGCAACATGTCCTCCATCAATCTTTTTGAAATTTTTGAGGCAGGCCATGTTACCTGTCATGTGCCTGGAGCAACCACTATCAACATGCCAAATGCTCTTCCCCTTGAGCTGTTGGTTGCCCTGCACATTAAGATAAATCAGTTAGTTTTATTGGGAACCCAAGCCGAAGTGGTCTTGGGTCTCCCTTGCTCATCAAAGTACTTGCACTTGGTTTTGATGAGATTTTCAACCTTAGGTACTGCAGTACTGGAGTACTTTGTCAATATAATTGGTCTAGCAGCACAAACACTAGAAGCAGTATTAACCTTAGAAGTACTAACAGTGCTAGCAGTACTAACATTGGGAGCAGCAGTATTGTTAGCAGCACTATCAGTACTAGCAGCAGTATCAGCAGTACTAACAGAGTTAGCAATATTAACAGAGTTAACACTGCTAGGAGCAGTATTAACAGAGTTAACACTGCTAGCAGCAGTACTATCTGAAGAAGAAGCACTAACAGTGTTAGCAGCACTAATTCTTGAAGAATTTCTAGCAGTATTAACACTGCTAGCAGCACTAACTCTTGAAGAATTACTAGCAGTATTAACACTGCTAGCAGCACTAACTCTTGAAGAAGTACTAACAGTGTTAGCAGTATTAACACTGCTAGCAGCAGTATTATTTTTAGTGCCTTTTGTAACCCACATTGTAACACATTCCTTTTCAGGCTTTTTCTTCATGTGGCTTTTTGGTTCAGCTTGTTTCTTAGCCACATTTGTTCTTGTAGGCTTCCTATAGCCAGAAGGTTTTTGATAACTTCTTTGAAAACTTCTCTTTTGGTTAATAGGATTGAAGAAACAGTATTTGGCAAGATGATTCAGTTTGCCACAAATAAAGCAAGGTTTTGGTCTGTTAATCTTTTGCAGATCAACTCCTTGCCTTAGTGCCCACTGGTTATTCCAGTTCCTTTGATTTCCCCTCTTATTATCATGTTTTTGGGGCTGATACTCTTGAGATTTCCTGCAAGAACACTGTTCACAAGCATTAGAGTTCACAACTGTGGTCTGTGTGTAATGAACTTTCTTTCCTTTTACAGTCCTTTTCATCTCCTTACTCCTATCCCAAGAACTTCCACCTTCCTCATTAGTCTTGATGTGATTTTCTAATGGGATCTCATCACTGTCCTTCTTAGAATCTTCCCCATCAGATCCATCTTCAACAACAACTGCATCTAATGGGTCTACACTAGTGGCTCCTTCAGATAAGTCCTTACTATCCATGGTTTCTAATAGGTCTGACTTAGGAGGGATGTAGTTGTTGTTATAGGGTGGGGGAGTGGCATTATACCCTAGGCCTGTTTTCATCTTACCATGGACTTGAGCATTTATTATTGTGTCCATGGCTTTAAAAGCTTTTGAAAACTTTTCAACATCAGCTGTAACTTTCTTAAGTTCTTCTTTTAATTTTTCACACTCTTCCCTAGACTCTTTCAGTTGGAACTCCAGACCACCTTTTTCCCACTTCCAGTAGTTAGTATCATATGAGTGTTGAAGTTCATTGGCTTGAAAGGCCCTAATCTGTTCTTCAAACCTCTCAACAATCAACACATAGTCTCTTCTATCCTTTTCTAACCTTTTAAGATCATCACACATACCCTGATTGTGATCTCTATACCTTTTAACAGTGTCTATACAAGCTTGAGTACAGAGATTAGATTTTACCTCAGAGGGAAGATCTGAAACTTCAGCCATAAGTGCTTGATTTTGGATGGCTTCTTCTGCTTGGTCACTCCAGTCAAATCCCATTCCTTGTTGAGAAACAAGAGCTTGAATGGAGCTTTTGTTCTGATTGGAACTTCCAGCCTGAGTTTGTTGATGGCTGTTGTGATATGTTCCTCCTCTGCATTCCCTGGCAAAGTGTCCCATCTTGTGACACTTGTAGCATTCAACTTTGGATTTGTCAAATCCAGCACCATCCTCTCTTCTTTGGGAAAAATTGTTTCTCCCTGTCCTCTTAATGAATCTCTTCACTCTCATAGACAGCATAGCCATCTGCCACTTTATATCCATCTCTTCAAGATCATCAGCATTAACCTGTTCTAAATCATCATTAATCAAAGAGGAATTTATATGACTGGAAAAGAAAGCTTCTAGTACTGTATCTTTGGACTTTTCCTGATTGACTGAACCAGCAGCATTAACTGAACCAGCAGTACTAACTGATTCATGGTTAGCAGTAGAATCAGGTGATGCTGAAAGAAGTGCAACATTATGAACAAATCCAGAGGGCTTCTTTTTGGCTTCAACCTCTGATTCAAATACTCTAAGATCATTGTACAGATCATCAAGTTCCTTATCTTCCAGTTGGTCATTCTGTCTGAAGGACACAGTGTACATTGTCCATTCTTCACCCAATGATCTTAAGAACTTCCTGTTGACATCATCAGCCTCCATCTTGACTCCTACAGTGGCTAATTCTCCAATCAGCTTATTAAATCTATCAAACGTTTGAGTCATGGACTCATTCTTGGTAGAAGTAAAGTTTTCATACTGCTGCTTGAGAATTGCCTTTTGATTTCTCTTTGTGCTTTTGGTGCCAGTAAATCTTTTCTCCAAAGCATTCCATAGAATCTGAGCATCAGTGCAGTGATGGAATTGATGCTGATACTCATTGGGAATAGCCAAAAGCAGGGTGCTTAAGGCCTTCATCTCTGTTTGTCTGACTTTCCTTTCTGCATCAGTCTTTGGAGGAGGTCTTTTGCCATCTGGTCCAGTTCTTCCTTCAGCACATGGACCATTCTCAATGATATCCCAGATGGAATAATCAGTAAGCAGAATGTACTGCTTGATTCTAATTTTCCACATGTCAAATTCATTGGGTCTGAGCATGGGAACCTTAGATACAAGAGTACTGTTTGA
This sequence comes from Saussurea involucrata, assembly GCA_033807775.1. Classification (NCBI taxonomy): domain Eukaryota; kingdom Viridiplantae; phylum Streptophyta; class Magnoliopsida; order Asterales; family Asteraceae; genus Saussurea; species Saussurea involucrata. The sequence continues at coordinate 86,382,287 of CM066313.1, forward strand.
TTCAAAAGAATTTTCCATAATGACTGTAGAATTCTAAGAAACACTCGCTCTGATACCACTTGTCAGGATCGAATCTTAACAAGACAACAAACACTTAGAATTCAGAATTAAAGAATCTGCGGAAAAGAACTTTAATTCTCACAATCAAGAACAATGTAACAGAAAATTCACCACTTTGTATATTCACTAAATCGACTCACAAGATTACAACCAAACCTCAATCTTGTTGAACAGGCTCAACAAGACGACTTCTACTTCTCTAGAAATAGGGTTCTTACACCTTGAGGTTAAATCTCTCTAAAAACAATATCGAATTGCTTTTCACACGTATATTAACTCGTCTATCATGTATATCTTTATGTGTGTTCTAATAGCTATCTATCAATACTATTTATACAAAAATAATTACAAGATAACTATCAACAAGTAACTTGATCTTCTAAATCTTCGTTAAACATATCTTGATCAATTCCTTCTTTGTCTCCAAAAGTATCGCATACCAATCTTAACAAACTCAGCAGTATTAACCTTCATTCTTCATGAGCAGTAGTAACAATCTCCAGCAGTATTAAGTCACGAGCAGTACTAACAGATATTCGATACCAGCAGTACTAACCTTGACTTGCAGTAGTAACTTAGACAAGCAGTACTAACCTCACAGAAGCAGCATTAATAATATTCCAGCAGTAGTAACTTTGTTCAGGCAGCATTAACCATGTACCAGCAGTAGTAACTTTGTTCTGGCAGCACTAACATTGAACTAGCAGTACTAACCTTGAACTGGCAGTAGTAATGTTGTTCTGGCAGTACTAACCATACTTAGCATATCTTCAATTCCCAACAAGTGATGTAAATGCAGGACAAAGGGATGCACCACCATCAGATAACAGTATTCAGTCTGTGATTTTTCCACTCCCTACCATTGATCCTGTTGACTTCAGTGAACCAGAAAAGGAAGCTGAACCCATTCAGAATGCAGAAGAGAAAAGAATAGAGGAAAATCAGACTTCAAGAGAGTCTGAAGTGACTGAAGAAGCTGTAGAAAATCCAGACTTAAATGAGTCAAATCTGGATGGAAACTTAGTTGAGGAACCTGGTCATCCATCAAGAACTCAGAAAAATCATCCTCCTGAGTTGGTTATAGGAGACATTGCTTCTCCCATGATGACTAGGAATCAAAGCAGACTTCAAGAGCTACAAGATCAGCAGAATACAGTTAATACTGTACTTACTTGCTTTCTATCCCAAATTGAGCCCAAAAAGGCTTATGGTGCTATGAAAGATCCAAGTTGGATAGAAGCAATGCAAGAGGAGCTGCTACAGTTTAAATTACAGGATGTTTGGGACTTGGTGGACCTTCCAAAAGGTCATAGAGCAATTGGCACCAAGTGGATTTTCAGAAACAAGAAGGATGACAGAGGAATAGTGATCAGAAACAAAGCAAGGCTGGTTGCACAAGGGTATACTCAGAAAGAGGGCATAGACTATGAGGAAGTCTTTGCTCCAGTGGCAAGGATTGAAGCAATTAGGCTATTTCTAGCCTATGCCTCATACATGAAGTTCAAGGTCTACCAAATGGATGTAAAAAGTGCTTTTCTGTATGGAAGTATTGATGAAGAAGTATATGTCTGTCAACCCCCTGGATTTGAGAATCCATTGCACCCTGACAGAGTGTACAAGCTGAAGAAGGCACTTTATGGTTTACATCAAGCCCCAAGAGCATGGTATGACACCCTGTCTACCTATCTCTTGGAAAATGACTTTGAAAGAGGAGTCATTGACAAGACCTTGTTCATTAAGAGGAGAAAGAAAGACACACTACTTGTTCAGATCTATGTGGATGACATCATCTTTGGATCCACAAATTATCACATGTGTAAAGAGTTTGAAGAGTTAATGCACAAGAGATTCAAAATGAGTTCCATGGGTGAACTTACTTTCTTCCTTGGGCTTCAGGTGAAACAGAGGAAAGATGGGATTTTCATAAGCCAATCCAAATATGTGAAAGACATCCTGGACAAGTATGGTTTAACAGACTCAAAGCCAGCAAGCACACCAATGGAGACACACAAACAGATCACTGCAGATCTTGAGGGGGAGGATGTGGATGTCCATCATTACAGATCTATGATTGGATCACTCATGTATCTCACAGCCTCTAGACCAGACATTATGTTTCCAGTATGTGTTTGTGCCAGATTTCAGGTTACACCTAAGCAATCACACATGCATGCAGTCAAAAGAATTTTTAGATACCTCAGAGGGCAACCTAGATTAGGTCTTTGGTATCCTTATGAATCTTCATTTGACTTGCTTGCATACTCAGACAGTGACTTAGGTGGGGCTAACATGGATAGAAAGTCTACTTCAGGTGGATGTCAGTTTTTGGGTGCAAGACTTGTATCATGGCAGTGTAAGAAACAAACCGCAGTGTCCTTATCCACAACAGAAGCTGAGTATATAGCTGCTGCAAGCTGCTGTTCTCAGGTGTTATGGATTCAGAATCAGATGTTGGACTATGGGGTAACATTTCTGCACACTCCAATCTTCATTGACAACAACAGTGCCATCAGCATTGTTAACAATCCTGTCAAGCACTCAAAAACAAAGCACATAGAGATCAGGTATCACTTTATTAGAGACTGTAATGAAAAGAAATTGATTCAAGTTGCTAAAGTTCATACCAATGACCAGTTTGCTGATCTATTCACAAAAGCTTTTGATGTGGGTAGATTCACTTTCTTGGTAACAAGTGTGGGCATGATCAACCTTGAATAAATTCATGATTTTTATTTTTTTATATATATACCTGTATTTCTTTGTATATTTGGTGTTACTAACTAGTTTTCTCAGAACCTCAGTATGACTCAGATGGACAAGTGCTGCAAAGTGTAAGTATAGTTACTACTACCAGTGCAGAGTTACTACTGCTAGTACATATTTTCTACTGCATGTATAGTTAATACTGCTTAGCAGTTAATACTGCTCTGTAGTTAATACTACTTAGTAGTTAATACTGCTTAGTAATTAATACTGCTTAGTAGTTAATACTGCTTTGTAGTTAATACTGCTTAGTAGATAATACTGCTTTGTAGTTAATACTGCTTTGTAGTTACTACTGCTTTGTAGTTAATACTGTTTAGTAGTTAATACTGCTCAGTAGTTAATACTGCTTTGTAGTTAATACTGCTAAGTCGTTAATACTGCTTTTGAAGAAAATCAGGGCTAGTACTGCTATAAATACTCTTTCAGCCCGCTAAAGCTCATAACGTCTTTTTGCATTCAATTTCTCTCTCTCGTTCTAACCTTTTCTCCCTAGAATCTCTGTGTTTTCTATCCAAATCCTCAGGAAGAATGACGACAATGGAATTTGTCGATGAGCACAATGAGATTGCGATGCTTCAGAAGCCAAAGCAGGCCGCAGGATTTCATGATATTGTGGATTTTCTCAAGTCCTCACACATCTCTCATGCCCTAACAGTGTGCCCAACCATATATATCGAGCATCAAAAGCAATTTTGGGAGAATGCCGCTGTTATTTTCGAAGATGGGCAGAAAATCATTCGAACAAGGGTTTGTGACAAACCCTTGAAGGTCACAGAGGAGGTTATTCGCATCACTCTTCACTTAGATGATGCCTCAGGTATAACCTATCTCTCTAATGATGAACTTTTCTCGACCTTACCAAGAATGGGGTATGAAGGTCCCATTGGCGTTTTTAAATTCTTCAAGTCAAAATTTTACACCCAATGGAGATTTCTTGTTCATACTCTTATGCACTGTATTTCAAAGAAAACCACTGGATGGAGTGAGTTTAGCAGTACCATTGCTTATGCCTTGGTCTGCTTAACCACTGCCAGAAAGTTCAATTTTTCAGCAATGATTTTTAATGATCTTGTGGCAAACCTAGAATCCAAAAAGAGATTTTACATGTATCCCAAGTTTGTCCAAGAAGTACTTAACCATGAATTGACGGATTTGCCTCAGTCTGCTGAGGTATATGTGCCAAAACCCCCTAAAGGGAAGGTTTTCTCAAATATGAGAAGAATTCCTAGGGACTCGGAAGGAGTTGACACACCATTATTCTCTACAATGATGGTTGTGTCCCACACCTCTGAAGGTATGGCATCAGGGTCAAGGCCCCCATTAGACACACCCACTGATGACCAATCCCAACCTTCCATCACCAAAGAAATTCCACAGTCCATTCTTTTAAGACCCAATCCCAAAATCACCAAGAAGTTTGAAAGAAGAAAGGTACACAAGGTTCCTTCCCTTAATGTATCTCCTAATAGCCCAAAGCCTACAAGCCCTCTATTGGAGCATTCTCCAATAGAGAATATCAAAAGGGTAACCAAAGGGGTGTCTCCCAACCCCAAGAAGGTGCTCTCTAAGGAGAAGGATGAGCATGTGGGCTGCAAGGCTGCCACTACTTCTGCTAGCAAAGAGAAGGACAGTGGTAACATCAATAAGACCTTCCCCACGGCAACTCAGAATGTGAAAACATTCAGAGGACCCAGGCGCCAAGAAACCATGGGAGTAGGCAGTGCTTTTGCTAGGCAAAAGACACCTACTAAAATTTCCAGTGATCCTTTAACGGAGGTAAACACTCCTAAACAGGGTGAGGATGGATATACTTATGAGGAATTGATGGAAACCATTGCCAACATCAACATTGATGTCATGAATCAGCAGAAGGAGATTGATGAGCTTAAAAAGGTGATTCTTTATCAGCACACCAAGATAGAGAAAAATAAGAAGATGATCACCAAGCTGCTGCAAAGAAGAAAGAGAGCTCAGTATGTTCTGAGAAGGAGAAGATCAATCACTGATGCTTCCAAAAAGGGGGGGGGGTTAGAAACTGAACTAAACATGGAGGATGCAAAGGTTGAGGGGGAGAATGAGTATAAGGTTGAGGGGGAGACTGAGCAGGTTGCAGAAGTTGCAAAGGAAGCAGAAAGTGAGAAAGCAGCAGTAACTGAAGCAGCAGAAACCACAGAAAAAGCAGTAGAAACAGTTAATGCTGCAGTATCTGAGATTGAAGCAGCAGTAGCTGAAATTATTAAGAGTCTTGTGGATGCAGCAGTATCTGAAAGTGAGAAGGAAACAGTATCTGTATCTACAGTAACTAAATCTGAGATTGAAGCAGAGGTATTTGAGATTGTGAAGAATTGTGTTGAAGCAGCAGTATCAAAGATTATAAAAGAAGCAGTAACAGAAAGAGCAGCAGAAATGGTTAATGCTGCTAGTCAAAAAGCAGCAGAAACCATTCAAGCAGCAGAAATGGTTAATGTTGCTGAAAAACATAAGGCAGCAGAAACCATCCCTGAAGCAGCAGAAACAAAGGAAACAGCTGAAACCATTCCTGAAGCTGTTAAAACACTCAAAAGAACCAAGATAGTGTCAAACAAAAGACCAAGAACAAAGTCTATAGCTTCAAAGAAGAAAGTTGTAAAGAAGCCCAGGGTGGAACCCAGTGTAGAAGAAGCTAAGGAGGAAGTTGTGAAAGAGAAAGCTGATCAAAAAGTTGCCGAAGAAGAAGTGGCAACTCCATCAGGTCAACCAAGCAATGTACAATCACCAACAAATACTCAATGTGATATGTATATTACTGTGGTTGATTCTAGTCCTATCAAAGTTAAACCATTAGCTTCTATGGCTCCTGAAATCATCTTCTGGGATACTTTGAAAGATCAGAGAAAGGAGTACATTAGAGTAAAAAGAGCAGATGGGAAGTTTGAGGTCAGTTCTACATGGGGAAGACTTATAAGGATGTGCTCTAGATCAGACTTGGAAGAGATGTTCAAGGTGGGAATGAAGCTTTATGGAAATATGCTGACTGAGAATGGAATGTCCATCACCAAAATGGTACTTGAATACCTGTGCCTAATGTTCAAACCAGAAGCAGTTCAGTATAGGATAGAAAGAAATTTTCAAGTCATTACCAACTGGATGCTCATTGAAAACTGTGGAGTGTATGTCATCACTCTTGACAATACATACCATGAGTATTATTTGGTGGATGTGGTATACAAACATAGCAAGAAAAGATTGAATTGAATGCTACATACTAAGTTGACTTGCAGCAAGGATTCTGAAATGGGAAGATACTTGGTGAGAAGAATTCTTAATCAAAGTCTGGGAGTGAATCCTGATTTATGCGTTCATGATTAAGTTTTGGAAGCATCATCTGAAGAACTTGACTTCTCAACCTGAAAAGTCAAGTTAGGGGGAGATTGTTGGGAACTGAAGATTTGCTAAGTATGATTAGTACTGCCAGAACTACATTACTACTGCCAGAACAACCTTAATACTGCCAGGGCATAATTAATACTGCTGGATCAAAGTTAGTACTGCTTGTCATAGTTAGTACTGCTGGATCAAGTTAATACTGCTGGAACAAATTAATGCTGCTGGAACTCTGTTAGTACTGCTGATGCATTAATGCTGCTGGAACAAGGTTAGTACTACTAAGTCAAGTTAATGCTGCTGGAATGAATTAGTGCTGCTGGAGAATATTAGTACTGCTCATGCTGAATGAAGATTAATACTGCTGATGTGATAAGTTTGGTATGCGAAGAGATTGGAGATAAAGATGGAATGGATGAAGATATGCTTAAAGAAGATTCAGAAGATCAATTTATTTTTGATAGTTATCTTGTAATTATTGTGTATAAATAGATGTTGATAGATAGCTATTCGAGTGAGGAGAATATACGAGAGTTTCAGGATTTGATTTTGTTTTAGAGAGAATTAACCTCAAGGCTTAGAACCCTATTTCTAGAGAAGTAGAAGTCGTCTTGATTGAGCCTGTTCATCAAGATTGAGGTTTGGTTGTAATCTTGTGAGTCGAAGCATTGAATACAAACAGTTTGTGTTCTCTGATATATTGTTCTTTGATTGTGTGAATTAAAGTTCTTTTCCGCAGATTCTTTAATTCTGAATTCTAAGTATTATTAGTCTTGTTAAGATTCGATCCTGACATTATGTTTACAATCATTTCTCACAGTTTAAAAGAGATGAAAACAAAACTTGAAGAAAAATATGAAGAGAAAATTTCAAAAGAAAAACATTCTTCAGACTCAGATATTTCTTCATGTAAGGCTTTTATGGGGAATTCTTTCTTTAAAGGCATGACGATTGATGACCAAGAAGATTCTGAATCTTGGGACTTGGAAAACCAATCGGTTAATACAATTCCTGAAAGACATTTTCCTACAGAAAAAGATAAAGCGTTTCGTAAAGGATATAATGATTTTCTTTATCCAAAGTCTTATGGTATTTTTCACACCTCTTTGGATAGCCATTCTGATCTTGGTAGTGAGAACCTTTGTGAGGATAAAGGTAAAGGTGTAGATGAAGCACCTGTTCAATTTGATTTCAATACTAAACTTCCAGATCACTCTGATTTCTTAATCAAGGAAGATGAACCTAAGAAGAATTTCTTCAAGGGTAAGTCTTCAAAGTCTTTTGAGAAAAATTCTGCTAACGATTACTATTCAAAATCTAAAAAAAAGATCGTTACAGAAAAAGAAAAGAAACGCTCAAAAATCTAAATCTTTTCAAGCTCAGAATTCTAAAGCTTATGACTCTTATCGTTCTGGTATTTCAGATCGTTATCTGAGAAACAATACGAGACTTGAGTGGAGAATAAAGGAGTCCACACAGGATGTGGCCCAGACAAAATCATCCAATGTTGCTTTTATATCAATGAAATACAATTTTGATTCTGCTGTAATAAATCAAGTTGTTTGCACTAAACAAAAACTTGTTATTCCATACAAGATTTATTCAATGCAACAATTGATCAATTTAGCACATGACCAAATTTGTTGTTCATTTTGTGGTGTGGATGATTTTATCTGTAAGAGTGGTTACTTTAATTGGTTTGGTTATGATAATCCTGATTCTAAAATATTTTATTCAAAAGGATATCATAAAAGAGGCTTTAGAAACAATGGTACAAATTCCAAACGTGTACCAACACCTAACAAAAAAGGACCCATTTACAAATGGGTACCTAAAACCACTAGATTTGATTTTTGCAGACCAGTCATGTGTGGTACTTAGATTCGGGTTGCTCAAAACACATGACTGGAAGAAAAGAGTTGCTTACAAATTATGTCGAGAAAAACGGTGGTCGAGTCACGTTAGGTAATGATCAATATTCACCGATTTTGGGGTATGGAGATATTGTGAAAGACAACCTCAGGATAACCAAAGTCAATTATGTTGAGGAAGAGATGGATGATATTTTTGATGCTACCGGAGCTGTTCAGATTGAAGATTCTGATTCTGATGATGAAAATAATCAAGCGCAACAACAGAATGATCTCGTGTTAGGTACTCCCGAGCTTAATATTCCTGTTAATATTGATGGCAAGATTAAAGATCCCGTCTCAGAAGCTGAAATGAGATACTATCAGAGTCTGATTGACGATGAACCAAATTTTATCGGAAGAGGGCAAAGGGTAAGAATCTTGACTCCGTTTCAAGAAAGTGCCAGGAAGGACTTGTTTATGAAAAATGTTCAGAGGATTGACTTGGTGAAACTGTATGGGATAGAAAAGTGGTCGGCTCTTCATCGGACAGAATTCCTACGTGTCTCGAAGAACAAAGACCTGAAGATTGACTCGGTCAGATCTGATAAGAGAATAATGAAGATTGTGAAGATTGAGTCAAAGAAGTTGTTAAACGTATGGTATCCACAATTCACCGTTAAAAGAACTGATGATAAGGAATGGTTCTTCACAGAAGCTGACTTCAAGAGCCTGAAACTTGATAACCTGCTAAGCCTGTATGACATTCTTGCTCGTACTCCCGACAAGACATAGGAGTGGTCGGAAGCTTTCCAGTCAGTCAAGCGCTTCATGAAAAATATGGTGAAGTTTTCTTACCTAACCGACTTTCAGATGGCACTTGAAGCCAATCAAACCAGAGTTAACCTCCAAAGGCCCAACAAGAGATTATCCGACATTCAAGGTATCCCTGTTTACACTATTCTTAAAAAACCTGGACTTGGAGTTGTATACTTTAATGAGCAAAAGATGAAGAGATTCCTAAGGTTCACTGAAGTAAACAAATTCATCTGGAGAGTAAACTCAGACTTGATGAAAAAGATGAAGTCAAGCTGAAGTCCAAAGAAAAGAAGTTGATTAACCAAGCCCTAGAAGCCATCAAGAATAGAAAAGAGTACCAGAACGCACAGAGGCATTTTGAAATCATTTTCGGGATCAGGAAGAAATACATTGCTCCGGAACAAGCCTAAATTTGCTGCCTCAACTTTTGATACAAAGGGGGAGAATGTTAGTGCCATTATTACAAAGTTGTATCAAGTTGAGGGGTTGATTCGTACTTTCCATTTTACTTACTATAAATAGAGAAATAGGGACAAATGTTATCATCTTTAATTAGCGACGACCTTTATCGTCGCAATAGGGCTAATTTGCTACACTGAATTTCGATAGAAATTGAATTTGATAAAAAATAAAACATTTTCATTGTAAGAGAACCCATATGCCTCACCTACTCTATGAGAAAAGATGTCTTGTTAAATTGGAACACTTTTGAAGAATATGAGTAGTCAATCATGGTCCAATATTTGTATGTTTTAGAAGGTGAAACCTAAATGTTGGTGGATGAGATAGTGGATATGCAACTCGTTCGAGATTCAGACAAAGATTGGGAATGAAATCATATATAATTCATATATAACTGATCAGTCACTTGTATCTCATATATGGTTCCACCATGCAAACGGATACACTCCAACACTTGTGTATTTTTATTGATTGAGAGTGGTTTTCTCTTGCCAAAATAGGGAAGAAATCTCATATATATGGTACCAGAAAGAGCAGCTTTGGTAGAACATGACTGGAGTCTGGACATGGCTGTCACTACCCGAATCCAGGTTCGTTTTCTATCTAGGCAGCCTGTTTTCTTGTAGACATGTCTATGTTTTGCATATAGGTGCACCATGCATGTGCTATAACTTTTGGGTGACGAACACTCGTTGTACTGTGGAGCTTGGTAACAATACACTAATATATCCAGCATAATATCATTGCAACTACCTTGGATTAACAACTCTAGCTAGATGTTCATACAAGAAAAGTGAGTACGTACCCATTTTTGAAATCAACTGACTTGTGTATTTAAAGTAACAAGCATCAATTATAGGTATGAATTACGGACCTCATATATATATATATATATATATATATATATATATATATATATATATATACATACCTGCCGTATTGATTGCTGGGTTGCTACATTTGATTACTTCGTTTGGGACTGGCGTGCATTGGTTTTCTGGACTCTTTTTCATATGCGTAATTTCTTGAATTCACTACAAGACAGAGTTGTTTTACTGACGGAAAAATCCGTTGGAAAATAGGTTTACTGGCAAATTACCGGCGGATACCACTGTCGGAATAACTTTCACCACAAATATTGGTGATTACCGGCGGATTCCAATTTTCCGAAAGATATATCCACCGGTAATCCGCCACTATTTTTTTTATTCATTTTTTAAATACTTTTCACTTAATCGTTAAGTTTAATTATTATTATTTTAATTAGACTCCTCCAAAATCTATCAAAAATTTAAATTAAGTAGTTTACTTAATTATTAACTATTAATAATTCTTTAAATAAAATGTTTAAATTTGTAGCGAATTCGCGGCGGGTAAGAATTTCATCACAAATCTTTCATAAATTTTAGGGAAAAGTTCAGAAAACCCAACGAACTATCCTATTTTGCATGATTAAATCCCTAAACTATTTTTTTGAACAAAAAAACCATTAAACTTTCTTATTTTGAATGATAAAGTCTCTAAACTGTTTTTTGGATGAAAACCCCATTAAACTTTGTTATTTTGTAATAGAGATTATATTCTGAGATATTTTTCTTATTGTTGTATAGATAAGTTTGGAAAATATTGTGTGATTATTCTTGTAATTATCCTTTCCTTGTTTATCGATTGTAACCTCTGTATATATATTGGTGATATGAGAAGAAGAGGTTCAAGGGATTTTGTAACATCCTAAATTTTGTTAGTATTATTTTAATAAGATTTAGAATGTATTTGTATTTGGAGTGACCTTGAATTGTATAGAGTATTATAATTCAATTAAGGTTAAAATACAAATGTTGAAAGTTTAAAGATCTTGAGAATATTAACCATAAGGGTCATTTGGTGAATTGAATTAAAGTAATTGTGAAACATTACTTGAGGGTCACTTGTGGCAATTATTTAAAGTTAGGGGTTTATTTGGTAAATAGTCAATTGACTCATGCTTAAATTAAGTGAGGTGTCAAATTGTTAGTCATTATAGACTAAGTGTGGTGTCTAAGTGTGTGAGTGTATGTGTATTGTTTGTGTGTGTTTCGGTTTTGAGAGAAAGAGAAACCGAGAGTGAGGAAGGATTTGGGAAAAGAGAAGAAGAAATCAGTTCATTTCAATTGGGAAGCAAGAATCAAACAAAGGTAATAATCATTAATTCCTACATCTTCTTAGTTAAAGCTTTCTATGGAATTTTTAGTTGGGTTTTGGTAAATCTGGATGTTTATGAGAATCTAAGTTTTAGGATATGTTAAGATAAGTGTATTAAACATATCTGCAAATTTGCATAATCAAATATAGAGTAAAACTGCAAAATTCTGGGTTTAAGATTGAACAGAGTGGACTGAGACTTGGATGAACATCATCGAAGTCGCAACCCTGAGTTGCGACATTCATGATTGTCGCAATAGGCAGTTGCGACTTGGTAGTGGAGTCGCAGTAGACCATTGCGACATGGCTTTGGAGTCGCAACAGTTGGTTGCGATTTGGAGTGGAATCGCAATGGTAGATTGCGACTTGGTACTGTAGTCGCAACAGTGGACTGCGACTTGGGGTGGAATCGCAATGGTGAGTTGCGATTTGGAGTTGAGATCGCAACTGTTGGTTGCGATTTGGAATTGAAATCGCAATAGGCGACTGTGACTTCAGTTCACTGCGACTTGAGATATAATTTTTAGAAATTAAGGATTCTCAGTTGTAGAGGGTTCTGTTTTGAAAATTAATACCAGTATATGTAAATTGAATAATACAGTAAGTTGTGGTAGTGAAGAAAGGAGTCCCTTCGAGTTTAAAAAGGATTAAAGGAAGTGTGATTTCATATCAGGTGAGTTTATTCAACTCTCTTTAAAATTCAGTAATCAATATTGAATTAGATGTTTTATATGTATGCATGAATATGTTTTATATAGACTTGATTTCGTCATAGATAAGCCAAGAGGGCGATTAAAAGTTGTGCTATGTTGATTTCCATGCTAAAATTTCTAAGATGGGTTATCTAAGAAGTTAATGAATCGGAATTATTAATATTCCTTATAATGAGTATGATTATTTGCTATATGCAATATGTTATATGATTATTAACTCTAAATATGAATTGAAGCTTTATCGAGATAAATCATAAAGATCCAACTATGAGTCCAAAAATGTAGATTAACAAACGATATATATATATTAACTCCCGAGCTAAGTTGCAATGAGGGGATAGTTAAGAGATTGAAATATGATGAACTAGTATTTATCATTATTCTTGTATGCTAAGTATGATTATCTGCTATATGCAATCTGTGATATGATTATGAACTCGGAATGTGATTTGAAGCTTTATTGAGAGAAATTATAAAAGCCTATCTATGAGTCCGAAAATGTAGATAACAATTGAGATGGTGATTCTGTACCAGATTGCAGAGAAGGAATAGTAAAGAGATTGAGATGAGGAGATAATAATATTCTTTATTTTATATATAGAATATGTTCGGAGAAATGATATATTGTATGCTGGACACATATAGTAACATCGATTATTACATATATTATATTATGTGATTATGTGCTTTTACTAAAATAGGCATCCGGTCACCGAGGGCACTTGGGTACGGTATGATGGGAACCGATTACTCGCCATAGACCAAAGGGGTGTAATTTTAGTAATTGGGTGTACCTTGAATCATGAGTCTCGATTTGAGTATCGCGATATTATAATCCCATAGGGACCATTGATTCTGAGGTGGAATGTGGAATAGGCAGATTTTGATTTGTAATTCCCATTTCGATTTATGGAAGATCGGAGATTTCCATTGTTATAGGGAAGATCGGAGATTTCCCCAGTGATGAGAGGAAGATTAGAGATAGGCATAAAGTAATTTGTAATCTCTACTTCCTGATTAAGAAATAGGCAAGTTTTGACTTGTAATTTCTTGTGTGTGAATATTGACTGTGAATCTGGGATGATTCATAGTTAACTCTTATTTGTTGTTACGATTAAATGAGTTAATCGTAGGAAATTGGAAGAGGGGTAGATTTCCCGATTCGGAAAGGAGTTGTCATACGTTAAGATGGGTGAGAACAGGTTTGAGTTATCTGTTCATGATCTAATTATTAAATTTTATATTGATTTGAGTATTCTCACTAGGCGAAAGCCTAATGTTTCAAGTTGAATCTTCTTACCAGGTATAAGCTCCGGGAAGTAGCGGGAATGAGAGAAGAGAACTTTTGGAAAGATTCAGATTTAGAGATACCGGAGGATCTAGATATTCTTTGATGATTTTGGGACGGTTGTTTAGATAACTTGATCAATCTGATTGTTATGAGGTGATTTGATTAATAAGTTATTTAAGTAATGTCAAGTGTATATAGAAACCTTATATTGATCCTCAGATTTTATATAAGTTTGAAAGTTTTGATCATAACTTGTGGAAATTTCAAGGTTTAAATTGACTCTGTTTCTAGGGTGTTTCAGTATGGTATCAGAGCACTAGTTTAAGCGAACTAAGTATGCTGATGAGATACTTAGACTTAAGCTGAGACGTAGTAGGTTATGATATGTGAGATATGGGTAGAGGTGTTAAGACGGGATAGTCTTAGAGTTAACGGAAATATGTGAAATTAGTGCTATGACAATGATAACGGGGATTCTCCTGTATGATATGTTCACAATTTCAATTAGCTACTGTTATTATGAATATATTGTTACACGAGCATGTCTATTTCTGAATTGTTACAGTGACTAACGATCGGTAAAGTACGTTTTGTATGTATGTAAGTGCATAATCATTTCGCATGGTTATCTCTATAAGTTATAGTAAAGTGTTGGTGAATTCGTCACCAAGGTCCTTTAGAGGACAGAGCATTATATGATTGAGGGTTTGAAGGACAACCTGGAATTGGTGGGACTCATGAAAGTCTGCCAAGGCAACCTTTAATAGGTGATTGGATAGGTGCAGAGATAGAGTATGAGATGATTGATTAATACAGAATTAGTATGACATGGTTGAGTATGGGGGCCATGGAATGTATATATAGCAATTATTATAAGGCCGAGAGGGCGACTTCGGGTCAGAAGTAAAGTGTCAATGATAAGTTACGTAAGTAAAACGATTGACCTTGTTTGAGTAAATAGCCTTCATTGCGAGTAAGTTTTGTATATGATGTTTTAGTGTGTGTTACATGAGTTTTCTTGATTTCAAATCAAATGCATAAATAACAATTTTATTCAAGGATGAGTTAGTATGTGCAAATATGTATTTAAAGAAAAAGGGCAATTTCAATTACGCTGCCTAACGAAATTTTGGGGCTTAGCGACTTGTAAAATACTTCATACTTTACCTAAAAAAAGGGGGGTTATTTGATAGCAAATAGGTCAAGAAAGTGTTGATCAGGAAACTTTTTATAACCAACAAAGGTATTGATTTGATGATATCATAGAAGAGTGTGAGAAACGACTAGTTTACTCTATGTCAGTAAATTCTAAACTTTTGTCGTATGAAGAGATTTTCATTTAAAATATTACTGTTGTAACAACATTTTTTTGGATGAGAAAGATTGAGTTTTACGGAAATTTGTAGACAAACGGTTTTGAGATCGTTGTGTAGTACATGGGAGTTATGAAAATGATTGGGGCGAGTGTGCTCACGTTGTTTCGAATGTTGTTTATTTAAATGAGAAAAGTGTGGATTGAGTTATTTATTATGTTTGTCATGCATGAAGGCTATGAACTCGCTAGGTCGTAGAGTATTACGCTATAAGCTAAGAATGAACTCCAAGAGTGGAGAGGTGTTGGATACACCTTGGGAGAAAGTTTATGGTTTTGGTAATTGTATTCAAATGAGAGATGAACAGTGGGAGAGTCGAAAGTGAACTTTAGTAATAATAATACGAGGGTCTGTACCCTTGTTCAGTGATTAGTAATACAATTGTTGAGGGTCGGCCGTGTCTGGAGGAAGAATTAGGTTCAGGGTTAAGGAAGAATTGAGATGTCAAGTTTTGACTTTGAAGGCGAGAGTTGTGTAAGGTGTACGAGGCCTATTGTCTGTCACTGGGTACGGTCTGGATGCGTCTCGCGTATGCCCGTGCGGGTAGGAACAAAACCGTGAGCGATACCGGTATACTGTTATGTAGAGGGTATGCGCAAAGTGGATATTAGTGTGTGCGACACAATTGGGAAATTGTGAATGTTTTGAGAGTGATAAACTTTTATTTTGGGGTCGGGGGCCAATTAAGGGATTAATAAGGTAAAGATTTTAAGTAAAGAGGCATTTTTGGTTTACGTAACCGTGTGAGTGACACGTGTTTAACCAAACGTTTGTTTTGACCTTAAAGGCCTGATTTATATTCAAATGAGTCTTTTAAATGTTTGTCAGTTTAGTGATTTAAGATGGAGTATTGGATGTGTTATATGCTTAACTGCATTGTATTTGAACCAGTGACAGTTTAAGTGTTGGTCTTAGGTGTAAAGACTATTTGTTATTTTACTTAGTATCTTTGGAACTAATGAACCTGGGCATATTATATATTGTAAAGTATGAAAAGAGTTGCATTTACGTGTATTTGCAAATGTTTTGACTTCATTGGGAAAGTAGCAATGAAGGAGTCGTAAGATTATCACGCCTCAGAGAGTATGTTGCATAATGTGAGTTGGATGTATTTATTTGCGTGAGTTAATATTGATAAATAATCTTTAGATCCTTTGAGTAGATGACTCGGTTTTGGATGCAATTAAGTCTTAAGAACTTTGACCCGATTTGATAAGCTTGGCGTAGGCTTGGGGTTGAACTTGCATAATCGGTATTGAAAAATTTAAGTTTATATAACGTGAATGCATTGGTTATCCTTTTGGGATCATGTATGAATGTTAAGTTTAAAACAGAAGCTTAAAAGTTGAAGGATCACCTTGTGGGATTGTTAGAACAGTGAAGGACTGTTGCTTTTAGATAAGTGTTTACTTGCGATGTGGAAGATTTATAAAAGATGAAATACTAGAGATGAACAAAGGGGGTGTATAGATTGTGTTGATCTGTGAGGAATTGTACCCTGTCTATACTACATATTGGAATCACAAAGAGCTAGTAAGAACGAATAAGTTCAAGATTAATTAGAAAATCGTGAGTGGTAGTTCAACTAAAATTGGGGAGGAGATATTTAGTGATTTAGACTCGGGTATTTGGACGAGAAAACAAGATTATAAAATTAAATATGTACGAATGACTATGAGGGACATGGTCTGTGGTAAATGTTATGAGTGGAGAATGTATGAACGAGTAGTGGCATTAATTGCCAAGATGCATGTGTCATCTAGTATGAGACGTGATGTTAGAAAGAGGAAGTATCCGAATGGAAGTTTTGGGAATTCCGGTTAGAAAGTATTAATTGTTAATAAAGTTGATAAAACATGTGGTTTGTAAGATAACTTGGTAATATGGCTTATATCGAAATAGAATGTCGGAGCAGTGGTGAGTGTTTATCCAAAGAAATTTTGATGGTATGAGTTGCCAAATTAAGTTGTATTTTGAATCACTGGAAGTTTAATAAAGATGATGAGTATGTAGATCAATGTGGTGTAGCGAAAGCAAGATTTTTAAGCAATATAAGTTGCTCCTTATGTGTGAAATAAATGTACGAGAAATTATTAGTTGAAGATATAAGAATGGTAATAACTTCGAACGGAAATGTCGTTTCAAGATAACTTGGTTGAATGTTTTAAGTTAGAGATCTTGGTGAAACTGTTTAATTATGTTTCGTAAGGAGAAAATACTATCGGTATGTGAAAAGTTGGGAGAAAGAGACATATAATACTGTAACCGTTAAGCTATAGTGTTAGAGTAATCAGTAGGTGTAAAAGAAATACATCGAATGCAATTCTCGGTGTTATGAGGATTTGGCTAGAGGTCTTAACTGACGTTTTAGAAAAAAAACTGTCCTTTTGAACTGTAGTTGTGTGGTGGATACTCCGTGTAAACAAGAGAGAAATGATAACAGTATGCTAGAATAAAAAGTAGTCAAACATGGATTTGATGATAACAACTACTCTAAGAAGATTGGTTACAAGTATATCATTTGAATCTTCCGCCAGAATTGGAAGGGGTTCATAATACCTTCCAAGTATATTATCTTCGGAACTATTTTGGCTAAAGAGGAAGGATGTGATTGAACTCACTGATGTGAGAGTTGATGAAAAGAGTTGCGGTGTGGAAGAACCAGAGGTAATTTTTGAAAAGATTGGTTAGAAAGCTACGTAGTGGTATTGAGATAGCTATGTTGAAAGTACAGTGGAAACACCATAGAGGTGCTAATATAACTTTAGAGTCGGAAGATGGTATGAAGAATAGATATCCTTATTTGTTTATCTGACTTTGATTTCGGGGACGAAATCATTTTCAAGTTGGGGAGTACTGTAACATCCTAAATTTTGTTAGTATTATTTTAATAAGATTTAGAATGTATTTGTATTTGGAGTGACCTTGAATTGTATAGAGTATTATAATTCAATTAAGGTTAAAATACAAATGTTGAAAGTTTAAAGATCTTGAGAATATTAACCATAAGGGTCATTTGGTGAATTGAATTAAAGTAATTGTGAAACATTACTTGAGGGTCACTTGTGGCAATTATTTAAAGTTAGGGGTTTATTTGGTAAATAGTCAATTGACTCATGCTTAAATTAAGTGAGGTGTCAAATTGTTAGTCATTATAGACTAAGTGTGGTGTCTAAGTGTGTGAGTGTATGTGTATTGTTTGTGTGTGTTTCGGTTTTGAGAGAAAGAGAAACCGAGAGTGAGGAAGGATTTGGGAAAAGAGAAGAAGAAATCAGTTCATTTCAATTGGGAAACAAGAATCAAACAAAGGTAATAATCATTAATTCCTACATCTTCTTAGTTAAAGCTTTCTATGGAATTTTTAGTTGGGTTTTGGTAAATCTGGATGTTTATGAGAATCTGAGTTTTAGGATATGTTAAGATAAGTGTATTAAACATATCTGCAAATTTGCATAATCAAATATAGAGTAAAACTGCAAAATTCTGGGTTTAAGATTGAACAGAGTGGACAGAGACTTGGATGAACATCATCGAAGTCGCAACCCTGAGTTGCGACATTCATGATTGTCGCAATAGGCAGTTGCGACTTGGTAGTGGAGTCGCAGTAGACCATTGCGACTTGGCTTTGGAGTCGCAACAGTTGGTTGCGATTTGGAATTGAAATCGTAATAGGCGACTGCGACTTCAGTTCACTGCGACTTGAGATATAATTTTTAGAAATTAAGGATTCTCAGTTGTAGAGGGTTCTGTTTTGAAAATTAATACCAGTATATGTAAATTGAATAATACAGTAAGTTGTGGTAGTGAAGAAAGGAGTCCCTTCGAGTTTAAAAAGGATTAAAGGAAGTGTGATTTCATATCAGGTGAGTTTATTCAACTCTCTTTAAAATTCAGTAATTAATATTGAATTAGATGTTTTATATGTATGCATGAATATGTTTTATATAGACTTGATTTCGTCATAGATAAGCCAAGAGGGCGATTAAAAGTTGTGCTATGTTGATTTCCATGCTAAAATTTCTAAGATGAGTTATCTAAGAAGTTAATGAATCGGAATTATTAATATTCCTTATAATGAGTATGATTATTTGCTATATGCAATATGTTATATGATTATTAACTCTAAATATGAATTGAAGCTTTATCGAGATAAATCATAAAGATCCAACTATGAGTCCAAAAATGTAGATTAACAAACGATATATATATATATATATATATATATATATATATATATTAACTCCCGAGCTAAGTTGCAATGAGGGGATAGTTAAGAGATTGAAATATGATGAACTAGTATTTATCATTATTCTTGTATGCTAAGTATGATTATCTGATATATGCAATCTGTGATATGATTATGAACTCGGAATGTGATTTGAAGCTTTATTGAGAGAAATTATAAAAGCCTATCTATGAGTCCGAAAATGTAGATAACAATTGAGATGGTGATTCCGTACCAGATTGCAGAGAAGGAATAGTAAAGAGATTGAGATGAGGAGATAAAAATATTCTTTATTTTATATATAGAATATGTTCGGAGAAATGATATATTGTATGCTGGACGCGTATAGTAACATCGATTATTACATATATTATATTATGTGATTATGTGCTTTTACTAAAATAGGCATCCGGTCACCGAGGGCACTTGGGTACGGTATGATGGGAACCGATTACTCGCCATAGACCAAAGGGGTGTAATTTTAGTAATTGGGTGTACCTTGAATCATGAGTCTCGATTTGAGTATCGCGATATTATAATCCCATAGGGACCATTGATTCTGAGGTGGAATGTAGAATAGACAGATTTTGATTTGTAATTCCCATTTCGATTTATAGAAGATCGGAGATTTCCATTGTTATAGGGAAGATCGGAGATTTCCCCAGTGATGAGAGGAAGATTAGAGATAGGCATAAAGTAATTTGTAATCTCTACTTCCTGATTAAGAAATAGGCAAGTTTTGACTTGTAATTTCTTGTGTGTGAATATTGACTGTGAATCTGGGATGATTCATAGTTAACTCTTATTTGTTGTTACGATTAAATGAGTTAATCGTAGGAAATTGGAAGAGGGGTAGATTTCCCTATTCGGAAAGGAGTTGTCGTACGGTAAGATGGGTGAGAACAGGTTTGAGTTATCTGTTCATGGTCTAATTATTAAATTTTATATTGATTTGAGTATTCTCACTAGGCGAAAGCCTAATGTTTCAAGTTGAATCTTCTTACCAGGTACAAGCTCCGGGAAGTAGCGGGAATGAGAGAAGAGAACTTTTGGAAAGATTCAGATTTAGAGATACCGGAGGACCTAGATATTCTTTGATGCTTTTGGGACGGTTGTTTAGATAACTTGATTAATCTGATTGTTATGAGGTGATTTGATTAATAAGTTATTTAAGTAATGTCAAGTGTATATAGAAACCTTATATTGATCCTCAGATTTTATATAAGTTTGAAAGTTTTGATCATAACTTGTGGAAATTTCAAGGTTTAAATTGACTCTGTTTCTAGGGTGTTTCAGTATGGTATCAGAGCACTAGTTTAAGCGAACTAAGTATGCTGATGAGATACTTAGACTTAAGCTGAGACGTAGTAGGTTATGATATGTGAGATATGGGTAGAGGTGTTAAGACGGGATAGTCTTAGAGTTAACGGAAATATGTGAAATTAGTGCTATGACAATGATAACGGGGATTCTCCTGTATGATATGTTCACAATTTCAATTAGCTACTGTTATTATGAATATATTGTTACACGAGCATGTCTATTTCTGAATTGTTACAGTGACTAACGATCGGTAAAGTACGTTTTGTATGTATGTAAGTGCATAATCATTTCGCATGGTTATCTCTATAAGTTATAGTAAAGTGTTGGTGAATTCGTCACCAAGGTCCTTTAGAGGACAGAGCATTATATGATTGAGGGTTTGAAGGACAACCTGGAATTGGTGGGACTCATGAAAGTCTGCCAAGGCAACCTTTAATAGGTGATTGGATAGGTGCAGAGATAGAGTATGAGATGATTGATTAATACAGAATTAGTATGACATGGTTGAGTATGGGGGCCATGGAATGTATATATAGCAATTATTATAAGGCCGAGAGGGCGACTTCGGGTCAGAAGTAAAGTGTCAATGATAAGTTACGTAAGTAAAACGATTGACCTTGTTTGAGTAAATAGCCTTCATTGCGAGTAAGTTTTGTATATGATGTTTTAGTGTGTGTTACATGAGTTTTCTTGATTTCAAATCAAATGCATAAATAACAATTTTATTCAAGGATGAGTTAGTATGTGCAAATATGTATTTAAAGAAAAAGGGCAATTTCAATTACGCTGCCTAACGAAATTTTGGGGCTTGGCGACTTGTAAAATACTTCATACTTTACCTAAAAAAAAGGGGGGTTATTTGATAGCAAATAGGTCAAGAAAGTGTTGATCAGGAAACTTTTTATAACCAACAAAGGTATTGATTTGATGATATCATAGAAGAGTGTGAGAAACGACTAGTTTACTCTATGTCAGTAAATTCTAAACTTTTGTCGTATGAAGAGATTTTCATTTAAAATATTACTGTTGTAACAACATTTTTTTGGATGAGAAAGATTGAGTTTTATGGAAATTTGTAGACAAACGGTTTTGAGATCGTTGTGTAGTACATGGGAGTTATGAAAATGATTGGGGCAAGTGTGCTCACGTTGTTTCGAATGTTGTTTATTTAAATGAGAAAAGTGTGGATTGAGTTATTTATTATGTTTGTCATGCATGAAGGCTATGAACTCGCTAGGTCGTAGAGTATTACGCTATAAGCTAAGAATGAACTCCAAGAGTGGAGAGGTGTTGGATACACCTTGGGAGAAAGTTTGTGGTTTTGGTAATTGTATTCAAATGAGAGATGAACAGTGGGAGAGTCGAAAGTGAACTTTAGTAATAATAATACGAGGGTCTGTACCCTTGTTCAGTGATTAGTAATACAATTGCTGAGGGTCGGCCGTGTCTGGAGGAAGAATTAGGTTCAGGGTTAAGGAAGAATTGAGATGTCAAGTTTTGACTTTGAAGGCGAGAGTTGTGTAAGGTGTACGAGGCCTATTGTCTGTCACTGGGTACGGTCTGGATGCGTCTCGCGTATGCCTGTGCGGGTAGGAACAAAACCGTGAGCGATACCGGTATACTGTTATGTAGAGGGTATGCGCAAAGTGGATATTAGTGTGTGCGACACAATTGGGAAATTGTGAATGTTTTGAGAGTGATAAACTTTTATTTTGGGGTCGGGGGCCAATTAAGGGATTAATAAGGTAAAAATTTTAAGTAAAGAGGCATTTTTGGTTTACGTAACCGTGTGAGTGACACGTGTTTAACCAAACGTTTGTTTTGACCTTAAAGGCCTGATTTATATTCAAATGAGTCTTTTAAATGTTTGTCAGTTTAGTGATTTGAGATGGAGTATTGGATGTGTTATATGTTTAACTGCATTGTATTTGAACCAGTGACAGTTTAAGTGTTGGTCTTAGGTGTAAAGACTATTTGTTATTTTACTTAGTATCTTTGGAACTAATGAACCTGGGCATATTATATATTGTAAAGTATGAAAAGAGTTGCATTTACGTGTATTTGCAAATGTTTTGACTTCATTGGGAAAGTAGCAATGAAGGAGTCGTAAGATTATCACGCCTCAGAGAGTATGTTGCATAATGTGAGTTGGATGTATTTATTTACGTGAGTTAATATTGATAAATAATCTTTAGATCCTTTGAGTAGATGACTCGGTTTTGGATGCAGTTAAGTCTTAAGAACTTTGACCCGATTTGATAAGCTTGGCGTAGGCTTGGGGTTGAACTTGCATAATCGGTATTGAAAATTTTAAGTTTATATAACGTGAATGCATTGGTTATCCTTTTGGGATCATGTATGAATGTTAAGTTTAAAACAGAAGCTTAAAAGTTGAAGGATCACCTTGTGGGATTGTTAGAACAGTGAAGGACTGTTGCTTTTAGATAAGTGTTTACTTGCGATGTGGAAGATTTATAAAAGATGAAATACTAGAGATGAACAAAGGGGGTGTATAGATTGTGTTGATCTGTGAGGAATTGTACCCTGTCTATACTACATATTGGAATCACAAAGAGCTAGTAAGAACGAATAAGTTCAAGATTAATTAGAAAATCGTGAGTGGTAGTTCAACTAAAGTTGGGGAGGAGATATTTAGTGATTTAGACTCGGGTATTTGGACGAGAAAACAGGATTATAAAATTAAATATGTACGAATGACTATGAGGGACATGGTCTGTGGTAAATGTTATGAGTGGAGAATGTATGAACGAGTAGTGGCATTAATTGCCAAGATGCATGTGTCATCTAGTATGAGACGTGATGTTAGAAAGAGGAAGTATCCGAATGGAAGTTTTGGGAATTCCGGTTAGAAAGTATTAATTGTTAATAAAGTTGATAAAACATGTGGTTTGTAAGATAACTTGGTAATATGGCTTATATCGAAATAGAATGTCGGAGCAGTGGTGAGTGTTTATCCAAAGAAATTTTGATGGTATGAGTTGCCAAATTAAGTTGTATTTTGAATCACTGGAAGTTTAATAAAGATGATGAGTATGTAGATCAATGTGGTGTAGCGAAAGCAAGATTTTTAAGCAATATAAGTTGCTCCTTATGTGTGAAAGAAATGTACGAGAAATTATTAGTTGAAGATCTAAGAATGATAATAACTTCGAACGGAAATGTCGTTTCAAGATAACTTGGTTGAATGTTTTAAGTTAGAGATCTTGGTGAAACTGTTTAATTATGTTTCGTAAGGAGAAAATACTATCGGTATGTGAAAAGTTGGGAGAAAGAGACATATAATATTGTAACCGTTAAGCTATAGTGTTAGAGTAATCAGTAGGTGTAAAAGAAATACATCGAATGCAATTCTCGGTGTTATGAGGATTTGGCTAGAGGTCTTAACTGACGTTTTAGAAAAAAAAACTGTCCTTTTGAACTGTAGTTGTGTGGTGGATACTCCGTGTAAACAAGAGAGAAATGATAACAGTATGCTAGAATAAAAAGTAGTCAAACATGGATTTGATGATAACAACTACTCTAGGAAGATTGGTTACAAGTATATCATTTGAATATTCCGCCAGAATTGGAAGGGGTTCATAATACCTTCCAAGTATATTATCTTCGGAACTATTTTGGCTAAAGAGGAAGGATGTGATTGAACTCACTGATGTGAGAGTTGATGAAAAGAGTTGCGGTGTGGAAGAACCAGAGGTAATTTTTGAAAAGATTGGTTAGAAAGCTACGTAGTGGTATTGAGATAGCTATGTTGAAAGTACAGTGGAAACACCATAGAGGTGCTAATATAACTTTAGAGTCGGAAGAGAGTATGAAGAATAGATATCCTTATTTGTTTATATGACTTTGATTTCGGGGACGAAATCATTTTCAAGTTGGGGAGTACTGTAACATCCTAAATTTTGTTAGTATTATTTTAATAAGATTTAGAATGTATTTGTATTTGGAGTGACCTTGAATTGTATAGAGTATTATAATTCAATTAAGGTTAAAATACAAATGTTGAAAGTTTAAAGATCTTGAGAATATTAACCATAAGGGTCATTTGGTGAATTGAATTAAAGTAATTGTGAAACATTACTTGAGGGTCACTTGTGGCAATTATTTAAAGTTAGGGGTTTATTTGGTAAATAGTCAATTGACTCATGCTTAAATTAAGTGAGGTGTCAAATTGTTAGTCATTATAGACTAAGTGTGGTGTCTAAGTGTGTGAGTGTATGTGTATTGTTTGTGTGTGTTTCGGTTTTGAGAGAAAGAGAAACCGAGAGTGAGGAAGGATTTGGGAAAAGAGAAGAAGAAATCAGTTCATTTCAATTGGGAAGCAAGAATCAAACAAAGGTAATAATCATTAATTCCTACATCTTCTTAGTTAAAGCTTTCTATGGAATTTTTAGTTGGGTTTTGGTAAATCTGGATGTTTATGAGAATCTGAGTTTTAGGATATGTTAAGATAAGTGTATTAAACATATCTGCAAATTTGCATAATCAAATATAGAGTAAAACTGCAAAATTCTGGGTTTAAGATTGAACAGAGTGGACTGAGACTTGGATGAACATCATCGAAGTCGCAACCCTGAGTTGCGACATTCATGATTGTCGCAATAGGCAGTTGCGACTTGGTAGTGGAGTCGCAGTAGACCATTGCGACTTGGCTTTGGAGTCGCAACAGTTGGTTGCGATTTGGAGTGGAATCGCAATGGTAGATTGCGACTTGGTACTGTAGTCGCAACAGTGGACTGCGACTTGGGGTGGAATCGCAATGGTGAGTTGCGATTTGGAGTTGAGATCGCAACTGTTGGTTGCGATTTGGAATTGAAATCGCAATAGGCGACTGCGACTTCAGTTCACTGCGACTTGAGATATAATTTTTAGAAATTAAGGATTCTCAGTTGTAGAGGGTTCTGTTTTGAAAATTAATACCAGTATATGTAAATTGAATAATACAGTAAGCTGTGGTAGTGAAGAAAGGAGTCCCTTCGAGTTTAAAAAGGATTAAAGGAAGTGTGATTTCATATCAGGTGAGTTTATTCAACTCTCTTTAAAATTCAGTAATCAATATTGAATTAGATGTTTTATATGTATGCATGAATATGTTTTATATAGACTTGATTTCGTCATAGATAAGCCAAGAGGGCGATTAAAAGTTGTGCTATGTTGATTTCCATGCTAAAATTTCTAAGATGAGTTATCTAAGAAGTTAATGAATCGGAATTATTAATATTCCTTATAATGAGTATGATTATTTGCTATATGCAATATGTTATATGATTATTAACTCTAAATATGAATTGAAGCTTTATCGAGATAAATCATAAAGATCCAACTATGAGTCCAAAAATGTAGATTAACAAACGATATATATATTAACTCCCGAGCTAAGTTGCAATGAGGGGATAGTTAAGAGATTGAAATATGATGAACTAGTATTTATCATTATTCTTGTATGCTAAGTATGATTATCTGCAATATGCAATCTGTGATATGATTATGAACTCGGAATGTGATTTGAAGCTTTATTGAGAGAAATTATAAAAGCCTATCTATGAGTCCGAAAATGTAGATAACAATTGAGATGGTGATTCCGTACCAGATTGCAGAGAAGGAATAGTAAAGAGATTGAGACGAGGAGATAATAATATTCTTTATTTTATATATAGAATATGTTCGGAGAAATGATATATTGTATGCTGGACGCATATAGTAACATCGATTATTACATATATTATATTATGTGATTATGTGCTTTTACTAAAATAGGCATCCGGTCACCGAGGGCACTTGGGTACGGTATGATGGGAACCGATTACTCGCCATAGACCAAAGGGGTGTAATTTTAGTAATTGGGTGTACCTTGAATCATGAGTCTCGATTTGAGTATCGCGATATTATAATCCCATAGGGACCATTGATTCTGAGGTGGAATGTGGAATAGACAGATTTTGATTTGTAATTCCCATTTCGATTTATGGAAGATCGGAGATTTCCATTGTTATAGGGAAGATCGGAGATTTCCCCAGTGATGAGAGGAAGATTAGAGATAGGCATAAAGTAATTTGTAATCTCTACTTCCTGATTAAGAAATAGGCAAGTTTTGACTTGTAATTTCTTGTGTGTGAATATTGACTGTGAATCTGGGATGATTCATAGTTAACTCTTATTTGTTGTTACGATTAAATGAGTTAATCGTAGGAAATTGGAAGAGGGGTAGATTTCCCGATTCGGAAAGGAGTTGTCGTACGGTAAGATGGGTGAGAACAGGTTTGAGTTATCTGTTCATGATCTAATTATTAAATTTTATATTGATTTGAGTATTCTCACTAGGCGAAAGCCTAATGTTTCAAGTTGAATCTTCTTACCAGGTACAAGCTCCGGGAAGTAGCGGGAATGAGAGAAGAGAACTTTTGGAAAGATTCAGATTTAGAGATACCGGAGGATCTAGATATTCTTTGATGCTTTTGGGACGGTTGTTTAGATAACTTGATTAATCTGATTGTTATGAGGTGATTTGATTAATAAGTTATTTAAGTAATGTCAAGTGTATATAGAAACCTTATATTGATCCTCAGATTTTATATAAGTTTGAAAGTTTTGATCATAACTTGTGGAAATTTCAAGGTTTAAATTGACTCTGTTTCTAGGGTGTTTCAGATTTACACCAAACTTTATGGTATCAGAGCTCTCCTAATATCCCCTTCTTCTTCTCGATTTCTTCTCTCCTTCATCTTTTCTCTTCTGTCTTCTCGACCTAAAAACCATGGCATACAAGAATAACGCTACCACCACCCAGGGCTCTTTTCATCCCGCATTCGTTGTCAACAATATCAAAAATTTCATCCCTCTCCTTCTAGATCAAGAAGATGGTCAATACGCATCATGGGTTGAACTTTTTCACATTCATGTTTGCGCCTATAATGTCCTCCACCATATTGATCCAAAAACACCCCGACCGGAATCCATCGACTCCCCTACCTGGAATCGTCTTGATGCCATTGTCAAACAATGGATCTACGAGACGATTTCTAAAGACCTCCTTCAAACTATCATGAAACCCGGTGCGTTCGCTCAAGATCTATGGACGCGACTTGAAGAGATTTTTCAAGATAACAAACACACCTGTGTTGTGTACTTGGAGGAACAATTCAACACCACTCGCCTTGAAAACTTCGCCAACATGACCGACTACTGCAAGCGTCTCAAACAACTCGCTGATCAACTTGCTAACGTCGGCAACCCAATTTCGGAACAAAAGATGGTTCTACAACTCTTTTCCGGACTCACTAAGGGTGAATACGACACCATCGCCACATTAATTCAACAATCGGACCCCCTTCCCAGTTTTCATAAAGCTCGTTCTCAACTCCTCCTCGAAGAGACTCGTCTGGCCAAACAAGATGCTCACACACAGCAGGCTCTCGTCACGTCTCCGACACCTTCCAACCCTACTACGAATCTGCCTCATGCTGACCATCCGGTATCATACAACGGAACAGGGGGTTGCGGTCGCGGTAGACAACAATGGAGAGGGAGTCGAGGGCGTAGACGCGGCGGCCGCCTTCCTCCTGGTTCTACACGTCAACACCCATCCGCTTGGGTGAACCCCACACCGACTTGGCCGCCTCATAGACAGTGGGTTGTCCCTCCGTGATCATACCCCACGGTACCGGCATCTCCGACAACTCCTTCTCACCCACAATTGGGCATCCTCGGCCGTGGTCCAGCAACCCACTCCCACATTCAACAGCTACAAGTACTCCTCGCGCCCACATCTCCATCATATGGGCCTCTTATGACACCAACGACATTGGGAAACGCCTTCCAAACGATGAGTCTTCAGCTACCCGACAATGCTTGGTACATGGATACGGGTGCCACTTCTCACCTCACTCACAACTCTGGTATGTTTCCTAAACTGTTTAATTTGAGCACACCTCATAACATACTTGTCGGTAATGGTAATCTCATTCCAATTCAAGGTTATGGTGACGCTACTATACCACCACCACACCCACCTTTCCATCTAAAACAAGTCTTCCATACACCCCACATTTTCAAAAACATAATCTCCGTTAGAAAATTCACTTGTGATAATCATGTGTCTATTGAATTTGATCCTTTTTGTTTCTCTGTGAAGGATCTCAATACGGGGACCATTGTGACGAGATGCAATAGTGTTGGGTACCTCTACCCGTTCGCTTCCTCTTATGCTCCTCAAGACACTCCACCTTTCTCGCTTGCTGCTATATCTCCAACAACCTGGCATAACCGCCTCGGACACCCGGGCACCTCTACTTTCAATTTTCTTCATAATAGTAGTTTATTTCCATGTAATAAAGGGAACAACGCCCATTTTTGCTCTTCTTGTTCTATAGGGAAACATGTTCGTCTTCCTTTTAAATCTTCTGTTACTACTACTTTTTCTCCTTTAGACATAATACACACTGACTTATGGACTTCACCCATTTCTAGTAAATTAGGCCATAAATATTACTAGGTTCTTTTGGACGATTTTTTCTCACTTTCTTTGGGTGTTTCCCCTTAAGTACAAATCTCAAGTTTTTGCTACTTTTCTCACTTTTCAAGCCCACATTCAAACTCAATTCAAAAAGACCATAAAAGCTTTTCAATGTGACAATGGTCGAGAGTTTAATAATTCCGAGTTTCATAAATTTTGTGCAGAAAAAGGAATGGTATTTCATTTCTCATGCCCCCATACGTCCCCTCAAAATGGCAAAGCCGAACGAATTATCCGAATAATCAATAACATGATTCGCACAACTCTTATTCATGCTTCTTTACCTCCTTTCTTTTGGAACTACGCTTTATCCATGGCCACCTACATCCTCAACATTCTTCCCACTCGCACCCTCAACAACAAAACCCCCACTGAAATTCTCTTTAAACGAATTCCCACTTATACACATCTTCTCACTTTCGGTTGCCTTTGCTACCCAAATCTATACTCCACCACCGCTCATAAACTTTCCCCACGGTCGACCCCTTGCGTCTTTTTGGGATTTCCCACCGGGTGTACCTATATCTTGACCCATCCACAAATACAACCCTAATATCTCGTCATGTCACTTTCGAGGAAACTATCTTCCCTTTTTCTGACTTACAAAAATTTCTCCCAACTGACTATTCTTTTCTTGATTCTTCGGACCCATCCCCTTACATCACCCATGTTATACATGGCCATTCCCCAACTTCACCTCTCCCTTCGTCTACAACCTCCTCCTTACCCACTCCCACTCCTACGACCCCCGCACCCTCTTCCCCTACCGCGGCCTCTACACCCTTTTCCCCTATCACATCCCCCACACCCCCTTCCCCTACCGCAACCCCTACACCACCCTCCCCTACGACTTCCCCGTGTCTCGCTCCCACCTCTATACCCTCCTATTCCACCTCATCCTCTCCTACAAATACATCGACTCACCCTATGCAAACCCGAGCCAAAAGAGGCATACACAAACCGAAAGTCCAACTTAACCTCTCCACACAAGCCATATCACCCTTACCATCGAACCCCAAGGTGGCCAAGCTTGACCCAAATTGGAATGCCGCCATGACCGATGAGTACAATGCTCTTATTAAGCAACACACTTGGGATCTTGTCCCAAGACCAACGGGGGTGAACATTATTCGTTGTATGTGGCTATTTCGCCATAAATTCCGGGAAAATGGTGATCTTGAACGCTATAAGGCTCGTCTTGTTGTTAACGGGAAATCTCAAGAGGTCGGGGTGGATTGTGATGAGACCTTTAGCACCGTGGTCAAACCGTCCACCATTCGTACCGTCCTAAGTATTGCTATGGGACAAAATTGGCCAATTCATCAACTTGATGTTAAAAATGCGTTTCTGCATGGGAATTTAAAAGAAGCGGTCTTTATGCATCAACCACCCGGGTTCGTCAATCCATCCACTCCGGGATATGTGTGCTGGCTTCGCAAGTCTCTCTACGGCTTGAAGCAAGTCCCGCGAGCTTGGTACCAACGCTTCGCTAATTACCTTTTGCGACTTGGTTTTCTTTGCAGCAAAAGCGATACTTCTTTGTTCATCTATCGCCACGGTATCGATACCGCTTATTTATTGCTATATGTGGATGACATTATCCTAACCGCCTCTTCGAATAAGTTGAAATCCAAACTGATCGAGGCCCTCAAAGCCGAATTTTCCATGACCGATTTAGGACAATTGACTTATTTTTGGGCATCTCCGTTACTAGAACACAACAAAGTATGTTCTTATCTCAACGAAAATATGCCGAGGATATCATCCACCGCGCTAAAATGGAAAATAGCAAGCTCGTAGCCACTCCGGTTGATTCAAAGTCTAAACTTAGTGCTCATACTGGAGACCTGGTTGAAGACCCATCTCTCTACCGTAGCCTTGTCGGTGCCCTCCAATATCTTACGTTCACTAGGCTGGACATTGCCTATGCGGTACAACAAGTATGCTTGTTCATGCATGCTCCCCGGGAACCACACTTCAATGCTCTTAAACGCATCATTCGTTATCTTAAAGGAACTCTTGATCATGAATTACATCTCTACGCGTCAGCTCCAAACCGGTTAATATCATATACAGACGCTGATTGGGGTGGCTGCCCCGACACCCGCCAGTCCACGTCTGGCTACTGTGTCTTCTTGGGAGATAACCTTGTCTTCTGGTCTGTCAAACGGCAAGCAACTCTTTCCCGGTCGAGTGCCGAGGCTGAATACCGTGGCGTGGCGAATGTAGTTGCTGAAACATGTTGGTTACGGAACCTTCTTCTCGAGCTCCAATGTCCCCCTCAAAGAGCCACTCTTGTGTATTGTGACAACCTTTCCGCCGTCTACTTGTCTGGCAATCCGGTCCAACATCAACGGACCAAGCATATTGAGATGGACATGCATTTCGTCCGCGAGAAGGTTGCCTTGGGTCATGTCCGTGTCTTCCATGTCCCTTCCTCCTACCAGTATGCTGACATCTTCACCAAAGGTCTTCCCAAAAAACTTTTCCTTGATTTCCGAACCAGTTTGAGCGTCCGACCTCCTCCCGCTCGAACTTAGGGGGCGTGATAGAGATTATATTCTGAGATATTTTCCTTATTGTTGTATAGATATGTTTGGAAAATATTTTGTGATTATCCTTGTAATTATCCTTTCCTTGTTTATCAATTGTAACCTCTGTATATATATTGGTGATATGAGAAGAAGAGGATCAAGGGATTTACACCAAACTTTATTTTGAATGATAAAGTCCCTTGTAAAGCCCGTATCCCGGTATGTAATCTCTTTTTATAAATCCTTTTGTTTTAGTTTTATTTAATGTGGTTTCCGTTAACGGGGTTAGACGAATTGACCTAATCGTTAAATATGTCGGAACTTTGGTTAGTTTGCGAGAAGAAAGTAAGTGAAGGACCAAAGTTGTTCAAGGGCCAAAGGGTGGTGTCGGCCCATGCAAGTCCAAACGAAAAGATCAAACCCATGTGGTTGTATGTGTGTTTGTGGCGTGATTAGCAAACAAAAGAAAGGAGAGAAAACCCTACGGCTTTCCCTCCCCTTCCCTTTTGTTGTCGCCGACCGGAGAAAGAAAGAAAACCGAGAGAGAAAGAGAGCGAGAGTGGAGAGGAGGAGAAAGGTGGTTGCCGGCGTGAGAGAACCACCGTCGAGTTCGGTCGAAAAAGTAGAGGAAGAAGGTCGCGTCAAGGTAAGTGTTCCATTCGTTTTAATTAATGTTTTCTTCGTCGGAAAATGGTAAACCGCCACCACCACCGCCGCAGCCACGGCTGCCGGCGGTGGGGCTGCCGCTGCACGCCGTCGGGTGATGGCAGGGGGAGTGCGTGTATGTGCGGGTGTGTGGTTGTGTGCGGGTGTGAGGTTGCAGGTGAGTCGGGATGGACGGTGTTGAGAGGTTTCGCCGAGGGTGTTACCGTAACCACCGTCGCCGCCGTCAGCCACCACCACCACCGGAGGCGGCAGTGGGTGGTGCACGGCTGTTGTCCAGCCTAGTTTAACCTTTTTTTCAGTAGCTAGTATGCCTTCCGGGTCTGTTTGGGTTAAGCTTTGGCTTAATGGGTTAATAAGCATTGTTTGTCATTTCATGTGAATTACACAGTTTCTGCCACTGTTTTGGGAAAACCATAACCTTTTCTAGGGACATCTTATTGGGGTGAAATCGGTGCCAAAATCTCCCATTCTGAGTCTAGTAAGTTTCATATGTTTTACGGAAAAACCAGTTCGGACCATAGCTAGTGTCAAACTGTTGTTTTGTACGTAAAGGTCCTGTTTTTCACTGTGCTGCAAGTCGGTTTTGTAAAATCCATAGTAAATTGTAGAAAAATCGTTAGAGCGCGTGCGATATGTCCCTGGAACCCTAAGACATAGGACTTTGTGATTATGGAAAAATATTTCTGGATTTATTAGTTTATAAGGGGTTAAACAGGTCCCGAACAGACCTGTGTGTTGAGAGTAAAAACTGGAAAATGTATTTTATAATTTAGTAGTCGTGGCTTTGGGTTGGGGCGTCACTTTGACATTTGTTAACACTTATTTAGGTGGAAAAAGGTGAGCTGGTGTTGGCCGGTTCGTGTTGCTGTTGAGGACATAAGCTTTGCTTTTCAGGTGAGTTCTCTCACTATATAGGATGGGAATTATATTTGTGTTACTATAGCTCGAGTGTGATAGTTATGATTGTTTGTTGATATTATTGTGTTATGGGGTATATATAGTTGTGTATATATATTGAACAGTGATTGATGTACTTCTTGATGGTTGTTCCAAGAAGTATATGTGTTTGTATAATAAGTTGCGATTATACCTTCTTGATGGTCGTTCCAAGGAGTATAAGGCTTATTGTTAATAGTGATATATTTTCTTGATGGTTGTTCCAAGAAGTATATGTGTTTGTATAATAAGTTGCGATTATACCTTCTTGATGGTCGTTCTAAGGAGTATAAGGCTTATTGTTAATAGTGATATATTTTCTTGATGGTTGTTCCAAGAAGTATATGTGTTTGTATAATAAGTTGCGATTATATCTTCTTGATGGTCGTTCCAAGGAGTATAAGGCTTATTGTTAATAGTGATATATTTTCTTGATGGTTGTTCCAAGAAGTATATGTGTTTGTATAATAAGTTGCGATTATATCTTCTTGATGGTCGTTCCAAGGAGTATAAGGCTTATTATTAATCGTGATATATTTTCTTGATGGATGTTCCAAGAAAAATATGTGCTGGTATATTTGGTGTATTTGGTATATATAAATTTGGGTGCAAGACGTGATTGCATGGTATGAGTTGGTTGCGATAACTAGCTGTTTAAGGGTGATGCTGATATAATTGTGATCCTATCTATGGTTTGAATTCACTAAGCTTCGTACTTACCCCTTCCCAAAATTTTATGATTTCAGGTGCGAGTAGCAGTCGGGCATGACGGTACACACTGGCGCCAGGCGAAGACTGTTTAAGTTAAATTTTTATTAAATGGGGATTTAATTATATAACTTTTCCGTTGCTTAACTTTGTCTGACGGTTTAAATCAACGACGTTTATTTTATTGTAATGGGATTTGTTAACTTGTGGTTTGATTATAGTGAAATGCATTATTTTTGAAAATTTAAATTCCTTGTAATTTTTGGGACGTTACATCCCTGAACATTTTTCTTAAAAATATAGATCACCGAACTTTTAAAATTGTCTGTAACTGACTAAAAATGTTTTAAAGTAAAAAAAACTTAAATCAATTTTCCTATTTCCAAACCATACGTCATTCAAACCTCAAGCAAACACTGAAGTCAACAACTTGATTGATGATATGGAGAACGGACAACGATGGGGCGACGGGGAGCGATATCGTTGTTTGCGAGGGGTTAGAATGGCGTAGGGTTTGGGAACGGTAAAACCGATTTAGATTTTTTTTATTTTAAAATCTTCCTAGTCGGTTATATGTAGTTTTTTTGTTAAAATGATGCATGCAACCAATTTTGAAAGTTCGATGATTTATTTACTAAAAAAATATTCAATGATTTAATGATTCAAAATGAGAGAGTTTAATGGTTTTTTCATTCAAAGTGAGAACTTTTAATGGTTTTTTCATTCAAAAAAATAGTTTAGACTTAATCATTCAAAATGGAATAGTTTGATGGTTTTTTCGTTCAAAAATATAATTTAAGGACTTAACCATTCAAAATAGAATTGTTAGTTGGTTTTTTGTTTTAACTTTTGACTCAATTTTATCCTAAACTAAAGATATTTTTTTAATCAGTGGTGGACTTTGGCACGTGTTGGACTTTTTTGTGTTCCACCGGTGAAATTCAAAAGCATCTCTTTCATTATATTTCATATTTCTTTCTTTTAATTTTTTTAAGGAGGATGAGAGGGCATATCTAGTCGGCCCAGCCCACAAAAGTTGGCCAAAATGCTTTATAGGTAATAAAGCCATCTGCACCCAAACTCTTTTTAAAGTGCTACGTCAACTTTACAATAACATCTTCTACATATATGTAAAGATTAAACTCTTTTTTAAATTACTAAATTATAATATAAATAAGAGTAAATTACACGATTGGTCCCTGTGGTTTACACTTTCTACCCATAGTGGTCCCAAAAACAAAATAATTACGTAAAAGGCCCCTGTGGTACGCATTTTTGGCTTTTCACACCCTTTTGGTCCCTTCCTCTAACAAACTCAGTTAACCCTGTTAACTCAAAGGGGTATTTTGGTCATTTCTCACTATTTTGTCTTTTTCTAGTTTGTCTTTTTCTTACTTCATCTTCTCCAAACCCTTTTCTCTTCCTATCTCTTTGACCAACAACGTCTGCAACTTATACCTATATATATATATATATAGGTATACAAAACCACCATTTTGTCTCTCTCTTTGACCCACATATATATATACATATACAAAACACATACACACACAAACTTTATATATATATATATATATATACACACACATATACAGAACAACCATTGTCTTCAAGTGAAATCGATAATCTTATTGTTTCTTATAATTTCTCTACTCATTTTCAATTAGGGTTTTCTTATAATTTCTTGTTCTTGGTGGTGATGGTGACACATTCATAGTTGTATTTATATATATATATATATATATATATATATATATATATATATATATTCATCGAGGGGTTTGATTCAGGAGACGATTTCATTGATGGGTTTTTTTTCAAGAGATGATTTCGTCAATTTATGTCATTTGCATTGTTGGGTTTAATAATGGCGGCGCCGGTGGTGGTTGCCGGAAAAACCCGTCACCAGAGGGTGTTTTTTGTGTGTTGGGTTTAATAATGGAGTTGTTCTTGAATGGCATCATTAGGAACCCATTTAACGTCATTCATCTTTCTCTTCCCTCTTGGCATCCATCGACTTGTATCTTCTTTCTCTATCTACCTCAACAACCCACCTCTCTACCGATCCAGAACATGGTTTTTCTCAAACCCCACTTGGAAAAACGTTGACTTTTTGTCTTCCTTCTTGCCCTCCCCATTGCTTCCTTCTCCCGTTTTTTCTTGTTTCTTGCATTTTCAGGCCACCCAACTTACAAATTCTCCTTCTTACAACAATCTTTAGTGGTTTTCCTCTTCTTCTAGGTAGTCTTCATTTTCATTGCAATCTTTAGTGTGTATGTGTTTTGTATATATATATATATATATATATATATAAAAGTTGTAGGTGTGGTTCAAAGAGAGAGAGAGAGAGAGAAAGGGGTTGGGAAGATAAAGTGAGAAAAGACAAGATAGTGAGAAATGACCAAAATACCCCTTTGAGTTAACAGGGTTAACTGAGTTTGTTAGAGGGAGGGACCAAAAGGGTGCGAAAATGCGTACCACATGGACCTTTTGCGTAATTATTTTGTTTTTGGGACCACTATGGGTAGAAAGTGTAAACCACAGGGACCAATCGTGTAATTTACTCTATAAATAATTATAATATAAATAATTGGGAGTTGATGTATAAAGTTCAAATCCATAAAGAAAATGCATATCAAGCGTAGTGAATCCATGTGACCTTGTCTTCTTGTCATCTTTTTCAACTTTTTAGCTGGCATAACACATATGTTATTCAGATTATACTTTTGCATAAATAATAAATAAAGGGAAATTAATTAAAATACCAAAAGTCAAACATCTTGTTACTGAAATGCCACAAATCTCTTTCATCTTATCAAAATTCCCCAAAAAGCCGCGGTGGGCCCCGCGATCGCGGGCCTCAGGCCACGTGTCACCAAACTTCGTCCAAATAGCCTGCGTTGGTCCCTCAAGAATGCCCGCGGTCCATCTTTTCCCCCTCAAGAATGCCCGTGTTGACAGTTTTAGTCCCTGCCCGCGTTGGGATCTCGCGATCGCGGGCTAACCCGCCACGCGTCGGCATGGGGTTAACCCTAAAAATCTTTGTGAGCCAAACCCTATCTCTTTCTCTTCTCTATTGCCGCACTATATAAGAGGGGTGGGGGGACCAAACCGGCCACACCCCATTTTTTTAATAACTCTCTCAATTTTTAATCAAACTCTCTCAATTTTCTCCCACTTTCTCAATTTTGTCGTGTGGAATACGCGTTCGGGTTTTGTGAAGATGTCTCGTATTACCTCTGTGGTATGTTTTCCTTATGTTTTTTGTTATTTTTTGTATGTTATTTTAAGTTAAGATATATGATTTCTATGTTGTTAGAGTGTTTATAACTTTTGTTATGTTTGAATATGTTCTATGTTTAACATTTTTAAGATATATGATATGTATGGTTTTATGTTTGAATGTGATATTTGTATGTTATAATGTGTATGTTGTTATTGGAGTATTTTTATTAAAAAAATGTTAAGAGTGTGTTTTTTATAAAAAAATTGTTAAGAGTGTGTTTTTATAAAAAATTTGTTAAGAATGTGTTTTTTTTATAAAAAACATTGTTAAGAATGTTTTTTATAAAAAAATTGTTAAGAGATTGTTTTTATAAAAATAATTCTAAAGAGTGTTTTTATAAAAAAAAATGTTAAGAAGGTGTTTTTTATAAAATTTTTTTGTTAAGAGTGTGTTTTTATAAAAATAATTCTTAAAAGTGTGTTTTTATAAAAAAATGTTAAGAATGTGTTTTTTTATAAAAAAAATTGTTAAGGGTGTGTTTTTATAAAAAAATTGTTAAGAGTGTGTTTTTATAAAAAAAATTGTTAAGAATGTGTTTTTATAAAAAATTGTTAAAAATGTGTTTTTTATAAAAAATTGTGTTAGGACACAAAATGTCCTAATTATAAGATAGTTTTGTAAAGGGGTAATTAATTGTAATATGGGCTTGGGTTATGTTATAAGGGCTTGGGCTTAACTATGTAACAAGGGGTATATATTGATAAGTGTGTGTAATTAGGGTTTGTAAGAGAGTCATTGCAATGTAGCCTCCATATGGTGTAGTGTGTGTAAACTAGAGAGAGATCCATTCTCTCTCTAGGTGTTCTTCATCAACAATACACCATTTAAATTGTTAAGAGCGTGTTTTAATAAAAATAATTCTTAAAAGTGTGTTTTTATAAAAAAATTGTTAACGATGTATTTTTATAAAAAAAAACATTGTTAAGAATGTTTTTTATAAAAAAATTGTTAAGAGATTGTTTTTATAAAAATAATTCTAAAGAGTGTGTTTTTATAAAAAAATGTTAAGAATGTGTTTTTTTATAAAAAAATTGTTAACAGTGTGTTTTTATAAAAATAATTCTTAAAAGTGTGTTTTTATAAAAAAATGTTAAGAATGTGTTTTTTTATAAAAAAATTGTTAAGGGTGTGTTTTTATAAAAAAATTGTTAAGAGTGTGTTTTTATAAAAAAATTGTTAAGAATGTATTTTTTATAAAAAAATTGTTAAAAATGTGTTTTTATAAAAAAATGTTAAAAATGTGTTTTTTTATAAAAAATTGTTAAGAGTGTGTTTTATAAAAATAATTCTTAAAAGTGTGTTTTTATAAAAAAATTGTTAACAACGTATTTTTATAAAAAAAACATTGTTAACAATGTTTTTTATAAAAAAATTGTTAAGAGATTGTTTTTATAAAAATAATTTTAAAGAGTGTGTTTTTATAAAAAATGTTAAGAATGTGTTTTTTTATAAAAAAAATTGTTAACAGTGTGTTTTTATAAAAATAATTCTTAAAAGTGTGTTTTTATAAAAAATGTTAAGAATGTGTTTTTTTATAAAAAAATTGTTAAGGGTGTGTTTTTATAAAAAAATTGTTAAGAGTGTGTTTTTATAAAAATAATTCTAAAGAGTGTGTTTTTATAAAAAAATTGTTAAGAATGTGTTTTTTTATAAAAAAATGTTAAGAATGACAACTTAGGTCCCTACGGTTTTAAGAATGACAACTTAGGTCCTTACGGTTTTAAGAATGACAACTTAGGTCCCTAAACTTTTAAGAATGACAATTTAGGTCCCTAAACTTTTAAGAATGCCAATTAGGTCCTAAACTTTTAAGAATGACAACTAGGGTCCCTAAACCGCAACATCTATATATAACAATATGATACGTTGAAATAAAATAAACCGCAACATCTATATATAACAATATGATACGTTGAAATAAAATAAACCGCAACATCTATATATAACAATATGATACGTTGAAATAAAATAAACCGCAACATCTATATATAACAATATTATACGTTGAAATAAAATAAACCGCAACATCTATATATAACAATATGATACGTTGAAATAAAATAAACCGCAACATCTATATATAACAATATGATACGTTGAAATAAAATAAACCGCAACATCTATATATAACAATATTATACGTTGAAATAAAATAAACCGCACTTTATCTATTTATAACACTATTATATGTTGAAATAAAATAAACCGCAACATATCTATTTGGATTTTGTCAAACGGGTGTAAATAGCCCTAAGGTATGTCGGGATTTAAGCAATCCTTGTGATTCCCCTGCTACCTGGAAGTCCAATAGATTGAGTGGTTTCTTTTCAAAAACTAAAACAAACGAATAATTATCAACACAATAAACCAAACAAGCTAAAGCATCTATATATAACACTAACTATAACATCTGTGAATGACTATGTAGAGGGATTTCTTTAACATCGACTTGACGCTAAAGTGCAAAGTTGCCTACATCGAGGAGTTAGGAGGGCACTTTAGGGGATTAGGTGATCGCGCGGATACTCTGGAGGCCATCTTTAGAGGGACACCGTTCGGGCCGTGGATGGATGTGTCTTACTCTGCTGGCGACCCTACGCTAGTACACATGTTTCTACAGTTGGAGGTCGAGGACGCCAACGCTGAGCCGGAGGAGATGCATTTTGATTTCTTCGGCTCTCAATTGCATTTTGGGCGTCGTGAGTTCTGTCTAATTACAGGACTACGTTTTGGAGAGGCTCCCCCCTTCCTCCCTTAGCAGACTGCTCCTTCGTTCCTAGGGTTTGGGGCATTTCAGCATCTCGTTTGAAGCTGAAGGCAGCCCGGGACATGATGAAAGAGGGCCTTAGTGCCCTAACCGACGAAGATGATGTCCGTGTATGCTTGGTGGTGATCGTGGATATGGGCTTCATGGGCCGTGAGTATAGCCAGTATGCTTCCTCGACGGTCCTTAGGGCCGTCGAGGACCTTGAGCTGTTTAACAGCTACCCGTGGGGTAGCCATATCTGGACACATTGCTACCCAATCTTGCACCGAGCCATAAGCAGACGCGACTCCGATCGACATGGAAAGATGAACCTTTGTGGTTTTACATACGCCTTCAAGGTTAGATACGTAGTATAACAATTGTTAATAATACATACAAACTGTTTGGCTTTTCTTTTTACGTACTTGCTATTCTTGTCTAATTCCAGATATGGATCTTGGAGATGTTTCCCGCATCAATCCAATATTTCGTCAAGCGCGACGACCGAGTACTTAGGGGAACCCGTTGGGACAAGCGTGTTACCCTAAGTAGGTCGCTTTGGGTTCAGTTCTTCAATGAATCTAGAAATGTAAGTTCTTTTACTATGTTTACAATTTGCATACGTTAGTCCCGCTTATTAATTTTTTTATGTTTTATCATATATTTAGCGGCCACTCTTGCCTTTCGCTCGCCTTCAGCCTACTGCCGACGAGATGAACACGGATTGGTACAGAGACAGCGTGGCCTTTATTGACGCAGAGGCGGCAAGGGGTCGACATCCCTCTCCTTCCACATCTGACGAAGATGAGGAAGACGACGACAGGCCCCCTTCCGGTGGATATCCGCCGCCCCCTACCGTTCCCTATCCGCGGCCCCCTCCCTCCTCCTACCAGCCGCCCCCTTACGATCCATATCAGGCGGCCCCTTCCTACGGGCCACAGCGTGGCTGTCATGAGTACCTGTGGGACTACGTCCACGGGCCGCTAAAGTCACTTGTACAGTTTCTGGAGGGAGTCTACAGACAGTTTAGCGCTGTCCATGTTAGTGTTTAACTTAATTTGTTGGCCACGTTTATTTAGTTTGTATATTAATATTACATTCTAAATTTGTTTTAGCTGTCGAGTACGACACCGATCCCCGCTCCGTTCGGACAGGGGGCACATGCGACGTTTGCTACCACATCCTATCCGTCATTCCATGAAAATGTAAGTGACACTGAGTAACCATTATAGTTATATGTTTGTTCCTAAGTTTGTAACTCTTATAATGATCAATGTCACGCAGACCGGGATGTCGGGGGCCGGGATGTCCCAAACGACGTTCGCCACCACATCCTATTCTACTATCCCGGAGAGTGTAAGTGACACTGAGTAACCATTATAGTTATATGTTTGTCCTAAGTTTGTAACTCTTATAATGATCAATGTCACGCAGGTCGGGATGTCGGGGGCCGGGATGTCCCAAACGACGTTCGCCACCACATCCTATTCTACTATCTCGGAGAGTGTAAGTGACACTGAGTAACCATTATAGTTATA
The DNA here is from genome assembly GCA_033807775.1 of Saussurea involucrata. Classification (NCBI taxonomy): domain Eukaryota; kingdom Viridiplantae; phylum Streptophyta; class Magnoliopsida; order Asterales; family Asteraceae; genus Saussurea; species Saussurea involucrata. Next base: position 86,423,657 of record CM066313.1, read on the forward strand.
TGTTTGTTCCTAATTTTGTAACTATTTTAATGATCAATGTCACGCAGGCCGGGATGTCGGGGGCATACACCTCGCAGATGCCGCCGTTCGCCACCACAGCAATCACGGACATCTTTGGCGGTTCGGCCGGAGACTATTACAGGCCGGAAATGCATACTGTAAGTTATTTTGGTAGTTTTGGTTTAATTGTGAACATTTCCTAAATTGTACTTAAAACATCTAATAACTTAATTTTCAGACGATGGGGTCTCCTATTATCCAGGATCACTTCTCGGAGCCGGAAGATGACCTGATGGAGGTTGTAGATCCACCACCACAGGTGACCCCGCTCCCTCAAAAGCGGTCGCATAAAATTTCACAATGGTTTCGTCACCCGTTTGGCCAACAAGGATCTACGACACCACCGGCCGCTAAAAAGCAAGCAAAGAAAGCGGGGGGAAAGAAGGGAGGAAAGAAAAAGGGAAAGGTGTCTTCACCGGAGCCTCAACCGGCATCGGAAATATTGAGGATGTGTTGGACTGGTCGCCTCCCCCCCTTGATCTTCATCCCTCACTTGAACTTGGAAATCACCCCCTCGTTTTTCAATGTATTGCTGGCCGTTGACCCTTTGGAGTCTGACTTACTGGATGTGGTTAGTATGAAGTTTAATTATAGTCATATAATCAAATATATTTATTTTACATGTCTAACCATCTAATTTTTATGTATAGCACATCGATTGTTGGGTCTCGCTGTTGCAAAGACATCGTGGAACAGACACGAGGTGGACCATGATGTTCAGTATGTTCTTTCATTACTTGTTGATTGAGCATCTAGGTCCCGCCTCTGTGGTTAGATCATGCAATGGCTTGGAAGGGACCTCTTGGGCTCTCCTCGATGTGGTATGTAAATCGTTTTACTCTTATTTTATTTAACTTGTTTTGTTGCTAACTAAGTTGTCTAATATTGTAATATTTCAGGTGTACATCCCTATATGCATTAATCCCCAACATTGGCTGCTTGGAGTGTTTTAACTTGACGCTATGACCATGACCATATATGATAGCGACAGTGCCAGTCTCTTCAGACAGCAATTGGAAGAGCAGATGACAAAGTTTAAAGCTGTGCTATTTGACTTCTTTTGCCGGGTCAAGGATGATAGACGTCGCGATATGACAGGTGTCTTTCGCTATAAGTTCGCTAAGAATCTACCCCATCAGGCCGGGATAAATGCGGATTGCGGTGTCTGGGTATGCCGTAATGCCCAAATGTTGATAAATAACAATGAGGTATGGGTACACCCTGACGAGGCCGGGGATGTTGCCAAAGATTTTCGCATACATATGGCGGAGTCCATTTATGAGCATTGTCAAATAGGGCCACGTTAGGTTGTTTATGTAACATTAAATAATTGTTATTTTTAGTATTAACTTATTTTGTTAAAGTATTGTGATTGACTTACTGTTTACTTCATTTGGTTTTTGCTAATTTCATCCATTTACTCAACTTTGAGTATCGATATCTCTTTCACACATACTCCATTTTGGACGCATTATATATCATTTCGAAGCTCTCATATAGGAGAACATAAACCTACTAAAAGTTAGTTATATATAACACATATATATAAATTTAAATGCGTCCAAAGTTTAGTAAAACCCATATTTCCAACACCTAGTAAGTAGGTTTCTGAAACTTGCGATAATCCTAATACAAAGATTATTGGATGAACAAGCATTTATTTCTTGATTATTGGTGTATTGGTTCTTGTTGTCTGGAAGTGATTCATATGATGCAAAAATTGGTATCATGTAATGTAGAACAATATCTATATTATAGAAACTTGCATTTGACAGTACCATATAAATCTGATCTAAATTCTCATTAATTAGCTATGTTTGACTACTTAAAGACCTTTATTCAAGAGCAGACGAATATTGCAGTTACTTTTTCAGTCGAATCTTACAGGCTCTTTTCAAACGAATCTTGCAGTGAACTATTCAGACGAATCACAACTTCCTATCTATCTTTTATACAAACACACTCTCGCTTTTCTTAACACAATGGATGGAGGTTCAAGATCAAGGGGGAACAGGTTGGCGAATGTGGCTGGAACTTCACGTTCGGGAGCCTACCAACCACTGAACGACGGAGCTCGCCGGAGTACCTGGAAGGTACCGGAAACAGACGAGGAGTGGACAAACTGTGGGCGAACTGCAGCCGATTTTCCATTCACGCCTGAGGAGGAAGCAGACTGGGAGATGGCATCCGACAATTACTACTTCGATAATGGCATGAGAACCCCACCAATGTATGATTTTATGCCGACGGGTCTTCGACAAAGTCAACGAATTACTCCCGCAGTGCAAAAAGCCATTGATGAGGCGAACGCCGATATCAAAAAGGTAAAGGGTATGTGGAACCATAACAGGGGGATTCAGCAGGGGAAAATGGAGTATCTAGCGGAGAAGAAACGAGAACTGGCCATGACTAGGGCTCACGTTCGGCAGCTGCAACGAGAGATTAAGGAAGCTGAAGAGGAACTAGAAGAACTCGAATCGGACTACATAGGAATGGAGGACGTGATCAAGGAAAAGGTTAACTTGATCACAGGACTCCAGGACGCCTTCCAGTGATAGATTTCTTTGTTTACATGCACTGTATCCGTTTCGGTTGGGAAGATGATTTGCAATAATTTTTATATGATGTTGTTAATTAATTTCCTTGTTAAATAACTTAAGTGAATTTCTATATTAAAAACATTAAAATGGAAAGGAAACAATACATTAAAAACCACATAAAATGATAACCTAAAAACTATAGGGACCATTAATGTTTTTTTAAATTTGCAACAAACTTCAGGGACCAAACTGTAAATTCGAAAAGTAGCGGGTTAGCCCGCGATCGCGGGGGCCCAACGCGGGCAGGGACCAAAACTGCCAACACGGGCATTCTTGAGGGGGGAAAGCTGGGCCGCGGGCATTCTTGAGGGACCAACGCAGGCAAAGTGGGCAAAGTTTGGTGACACGTGGCCTGAGGCCCGCGATCGCGGGGCCCACCGCGGATTTTTGTGGCATTTTTGTAAGATGGGAGAGATTTGAAGCATTTTGGTAAGTGATAGTCAAACTTAGGGTATTTTAATTAATTTCCCATAAATAAAAGCTATATACTGATTGCATTGTATCACATTTAAAATATTCTTTTTTCAACGATGTGTTGTCTTTTGGTATTACTTTAATTTCAACTTATTTAACCTATTAATTTAAATATAATTATTACTTCCTCCGTCCTAAAAATAAATGTTCATAGCAAAAATGAATTTTTTATTTTAAGAATATGTAATTATTACACTTTTTAATTATTGGTAGTTGCTGAATTATTTGGTGCATAAAGATTAAGTGGTCAGAATGATTAAGAGACTTATAATATAATACAAAATAAAATATAGTTGTTTAGTAATTGTTCATAATGAAATTATGACGTTGAATGGTTAACGGAGACCCAAGATACAAAACCGTTTATAAGGTTTTAGAACAATTAAGAGACAAACTTTTTTTTTGCCAAACAAGATTCACCTCTTAACGATTCAGATGTTGCCTCTTAATGAAACTATTAAGAGGTAAACAAAAATCCCCTAATTGACACTTCTACCTAATAGAGAAAGAAGTTCTAATTTTTGTGACAATAGACACTTTTGAAAATAGATCGAGACAAACTAAAATAGAAATTTGGACACTTCTCACCAAATTTACACTTCTCAACGTAACCCAACTATATATATATATATATAGAGGCGGGTTCAAACGAGGAGCGCATCAATTTAAGAGAACGTGAGGAGCACTCCCATGCTTCTGATCACATGTGATCAACAACTGCTAAAAAATCGGAACAAATCGAAAATTCGCGCAAGATGTGGCGCGAGGCGTGGCGCGAGGTGGCAAGTCGCGGATCATTAATGATTTATAACTGTTAATCATATGTGATTCATAACTGTCAATTGCTACTCCAGATCAGTTGTGAATCACATGTGATCCACAACTGCCAATCACATGTGATTCATAACTGTCAATTGCTCCTCACGTTCTCACGTTTTGGTGCGCTCCTCGTTTGAACCTTCCTCTATATATATATATATATATATATATATATATGTGTGTGTGTGTGTGTGTGTGTGTGTTTGTTAAATGTTGCGTTTATATATTATTATTAATTATATATGATCAAGACATCTCACCTTAATTAGTCCTAACACAATAATGTCAAGCTCCTGGTCTTCATCACCTACATTATCATTACCATCTCCTTTCTACCTCTGCACTTGAAATTGCTTGGGACACTTGATTTCAATTTTCTGATTATTATTTGATCAACTAATTATGGCCATCTTCTTCAATGAGTTTAAACATCTTAAAATCCAACTGGAAGAAATCAAATCAGCCACCGACAACTTTGGCGACAACAACTTAATTGGAAGAGGTGGATTTGGGAAGGTGTACAAAGGAACAATCTCTCACTCTAAAGGGCAAATCATGGCTGCTTTTAAGCGTCTAGATAGTGCACTTGGGCAAGGAAACTCGGAGTTCTGGAAGGAGATCACGATGCTTACCCGTTACACACATGAAAATCTCGTATCACTCCTAGGATATTGCGACGAGGGTGGTGAGAAGATCCTTGTGTACGAGTATGCATCTTGTGGAAGCCTTGATCGCCATTTAAGTGACACTGCTCTCACATGGATGGAACGCCTTAGGATATGCCTTGGTGCTGCAAGGGGACTAAGCTATCTTCATGATCCCAAGGGGACACAACAGAGAGTCCTGCATCGTGATATAAAAAGCTCCAACATCCTACTAGACGAGAATTGGAATGCTAAGGTATCTGATTTCGGGCTATCAAGAGTAAGCCCTCTTATACCTTTATCAAAAGGTCATTGGTTTAAATTAAATAATTAGATACATACTGATATGAAAAGGATTAAGAAATTATATGATGTAAATTAAAGTTTGTAGGAAGAAATATAATTTTGATAATGCATATTAGTTGATCAGAATATTGTAATATATATGTTGGTGAAGAAATATAATATGCATTATCAACATATTCATACCTTAATTCAAGTGCATATTATAATACGACATAATATGCATTTAGTTGGATGATACCTTAGAATATGTGGATTATCAAAACACTTACTGGCACGTCCATATTTTACTAACACAATTGGACATCATACATTTCTTCCTACTCAATATCTTTTTAAATTACAATATTCTCATTTATCCTTTGAAGTTAACACATCGTTCTCAAAAGGTCATTTTTGGCCTTTTGGGTAAGAACCCCTCAAATGTTCCCTATTTGTATGCTTATTTGTTGACGTACTATCGAATGTGGTTCAGGCGATGGCGAATCTTTCGGTAGAGACGCTTGAGAGAGGATTATTGACCCCGAAGAGCAACGTATGGAGTTTTGGGATCGTGCTTCTTGAGTTGCTAACGGGCCAAAAAAATCTAGATTGCCGTCACCCGAAAGAGGAGAGGAACTTAATCAAGTGGAGTCGGCCTTTCTTGGCGGACGATAGTAGGTTGTCGCTAATTATGGACCCTCAACTAAAAGGGCGGTTTCCGGCAAGGGCCGCCCGAACAATGGCGGACATAGCTCAAAGATGCCTTCAAACCGATCCATCGGAGAGGCCAACAATGAGAACGATCGTTGAACACATGAAGTAAACAGTTTAATTATGATATAAATGTTAGTCCCATTTTAACAAGACAACGATTCATATATTGTAGAGATTGGTAACAAGAAGATAGATAATAGACAAGGTGTTTTATTCAAGATGAAAGCATCCTAGAGAGAGAATGGATCTCTCTCTAGTTTACACACACTACACCATATGGAGGCTACATTGCAATGACTCTCTTACAAACCCTAATTACACACACTTATCAATATATACCCCCTTGTTACATAGTTAAGCCCAAGCCCTTATAACATAACCCAAGCCCATATTACAATTAATACCCCTTTACAAAACTATCTTATAACTAGGACATTTTGTGTCCTAACATATATATATATATATATATATATATATATATATATATAGAGAGAGAGAGAGAGAGAGAGAGAGAGAGACGGATTCAAACGAGAACAATACCTATTTAAAAGAACACGAGAACGAAGCCGCGGCCAAAGTCATTTTTTCGTGCGTTAATGTAAAATCACTAATGATTTTGTTCGTTTTCGTGTTTTTTGAAATAGTTATTGTTCTCGTTTGATCATCCCTCTATATATAGTGAGATTCAGGCCTTCATGAAAACCCAAAAAAATAAAAAACTGAGTAACACCTTAATAATAACCATTCATCTGTATGGTATGCACATGTGCATACAAATAATTGGAGATGTTTTCTGGTTTCTATGCGTCACATGTGCATACTGGAAAATTACTTGTATGCACATGTGCATACCGTCAGATGAACGATTACTAGGTTGTTCCTCTTTTTTTAATTTTTGTGTTTTTTCTCCTGAACCTAATATATATACACACACATACATCATCTATACTCTTGGAAGGAATCATCAAGAAGTAAGAAATCAAACTAGCTTATATAAAAGAGGAAGAAATATAACCCACAAACTTTTTCGAAAACAAAACTACATTCTCTCGGCCTCTAAAATAGATCTCCACCGTTGAAAATATTGATATAGATGCTATGAATTGTCAAAAAAAAAACCACTCGATCCAGCAGTTCAAATTTAAATCTCAGTGGAACGACAAAACATTTCAACATTTCATTGCCCAAGTGAAAGAGCTGTAGACCAATACTCACAAAATATCCAAGTGGTCTCACTTATGTACCCATTTTTAATTTACAAACACTATACTCTTTATATTAAGGCTTTAGAGCCGTAAAAGTTCGATGAGTCTTAATTTGATAAACCGTGTTTCAAGTATTCATATTTTTGTTACGATTTTGGATACCGTATCTTTTATGCTTTTTAAAATGGGGAAAATGCATCAAAATATAACAAAACTTGTCTTATTTCATATGTAGTGTAATTTTTTTTCTCAATAAATGAAACAAAGTTCAAATTTGCATGTTTTTTTATGAGTAACTTGCTTATTTTGTAACTTTAATGACATAGATGTCAAGTTTATTGTCAGTTTCGCCCTAACCCTTTCGTAAACGGGTATCCACGTCATTAAATGTAACAAATTCAGCAGATTACCGGTTATATTGGGAACAAAATAACTTAATAAGAAAAAATGAAACATAATTTGTTAAAACGATTGAGAAAAAAGAACTTTTCGTCATACTAAATAGGAACTAAACAAAACTTAGTTGTATTTTGATGCATGTAACACATAGAAGAACATTTATGTGATACATTAACATTTGTATAAAATATTAGGTTCTGCCCAATAGATTTAATGGTTTGTGTTCCGCCACCGCTACTACGTTGTGTAAAAATACTGCAGCCATAAGTTCTTTTTTCTATTCTTTCTTGTTAGTCCCATATTAACAAGGCAACGATTCATATATTGTTGAATATAGTAACAAGAAGAGATATAATAGAGAAATGGTGTATTATTGAAGATGAAAGCAACCTAGAGAGAGAATGGATCTCTCTCTAGTTTACACACACTACACCATAAGGAGGCTACATTGCAATGGCTACACTTACAAACCCTAATTACACACACTTATCAATATATACCCCCTTGTTACATAGTTAAGCCCAAGCCCTTATAACATAACCCAAGCCCATATTACAATTAATTACCCCTATACAAAACTATCTTATACTTAGGACATTTTGTGTCCTAACATTTCTTTTTGTTAGTCCTGTTAGAACAAGCAACAATTCACATAATTGATAGATTATTGAGTAATAAGATGAGATATAGAGGAATATGTGGTGTATTATTGATGAAGAGAGTACCTTAGAGAGAGAATGGATCTCTCTCTAGATTACACACACTTACACCTTGGATCACATTGTGGAATGATTGCATTAACCATATTACACATAGACATGTCCAAAAGGCCGGGCCGGGCTAGCCTGGACCGGGCTTTGACCGGGCCCGAGCCTAAACACTATTCATAAGCCCGGGCCGGACCGGACCGGGCTTGGTGGTTACGGGCTGGGCCTGATTAGGCTTTCAAAAGACCGGGCCTAAGGGGCCGGGCCGGGACCGGGCCCAAAACCGGGCCTAAATCGGGCCTTGTAAAAAATGTATTTTTTACATTTTTAGTAAATATTATTCGTATCCACTATAAAATACTTAATTGGGTCACTCAAACATACTTAAAAATACGTTCTATTAGAATTTCATATATAAAGAAAAATACGTTCTATTAATTTTATATAAATTATAAAGAAAAATACAATTAAAGAAGTACATTTATTGAATTATAAAGAAAAATACAATTGAATGTTTGATGAACTACCGTCGGCCATTTTGAGTGAAGAATGGAAAACTTGAAAGAACGAGAAGTTGTATGAAAAGAACACGAGAAAGCGAGAAATCGAGAATTGTAAGCGAGAATTGCGTTTTTTGCGTTTTTTGTAAGTTGGTAAAAAACTCAATACATCCACTACCTATTTATAGTGTTTTGGAGGCAAGAAAAACCCAAAACAACGGCTATAAACGGCTATAATAACGGCTATTTTTTTGAAAAAAACGGGCCAGGCTTAAACCGGGCTTGGGACCGGGCCGAGAAAATTGGCAAAATCAGGGCCTGTTAGGGCCCGGGGGGCTCAGGCCGGGCTTTGGGCGGGCCTGGCCGGGCCCGGGCTTTAGGCGGGCTGAGCTTCGGGCTCTCGGCGGGCTTTTTCAGGCCCGGGCCCATTTGGACATGTCTAATTACACACACACATCATATATATACCAACCTATTACACCTTTAAGCCCAAGCCCATAATACAATATCCCAAACCCATATAACAATTATAACCCTTTACAAAACTATCTTATAATTAAGACATTTTGTGTCCTAACAATCTCCCCCTATAGTTTTCTAAAGGAATCACCCTTCTCGAAAGATCTTCAGTTCTTCTCCCCCTTGATTTCTTTAGAAAACCATAGTGATGCAATTCTTCAATTATAGTCTAGGCTCCTCCTTGAAATAAGCTCTTACTCTTTATATTTCAACTTTGAAAAACCGGATTCGATGTGTACCATAACCTCGATCGAGTGCACGAAAAACATCTTTATAAATGTTGAAACTCTAGCTTGTACCGATAAGCTCACAAGAAAGATAACGAGTGAGTTGTTGCGTGACAAACCAAAGTGCAATCTCAGTTTATAACACCAAATCCGTCAATAAATCGTGAGTTGAATAGGAATTCAGCTTAAGAGCTTGATTCGGATTTGCTCGAAGGAGGAAACATAATGAAGCATACACTACAAGGTAGGGTTTAGAAGAACCAAACAAGTAACATTGTTCATCAACTGTAGAAAAATGCTCATCTCCAAAATATCAGAATACTGAATGATGAAAATCCAGAACTTCAATCTTCAAGAAATAGCTGAATGATTATAAGCACTCAAGAGTCTGAATCACAACCAAAGCACCAGAACAATGATTGCAAGCACTCACAATTCTGATTGATCAGGTCAGAAGAATGATTAAGAGCACTCAAAGGTCTAGCATCGTCAACAAAACTCCAGAATACTGATTGCAATTGCTCAAACGTCTAATCCAATTCAATCAAAGACTAATTAAATTCCAACACCCGCCTTTTGAAAATCTTGGCAAAATTGAGCTTTTTTAAACATTGACAGTTGCTAGAAGTATGTATGTGGCTAGAAGTATGTATGTGACAACCTAAATATGGGAATGATGTCACACACGCTTTATGCTAAGATCCATGAACAATGCCCCCCCTACTGAGATTAAGCACGGGGGTTCCGCTATTGAATGGGTGATTACTTGGGCAAGGATACCATTTTTATCGCAAGAAGCAAACATGATAACACATTTTGTTGCAACCTTGCGATAACTCCTTTTTATCGCAAGCTATATGTGTGATAAAACCCTTTTAATCGCATGCCATTGTTGCGATAACCATTTTTGTCGCATCTTTGCGTTGCGATAACCACTGTTTATTGCAAGCTATATGTGCGATAAACACTGTTCACATTGTTTTATCACACCCCATATACGCGATAAAATTACTGTTCACTCATTTTTATCGCAAGTCACATCTACGATAGAACTCCTCGATGTTTTTGTCGCAAACCATAGGCGCGATAAAATTTCTGCGATAAAAAACTGATCTCTTCTATGTGCGAGGAAGATGAAATTTGGCTGGTGCGATAAGTATGAACATGGCTAGGTGCGATAACATTGTGGAATGATTGCATCAACCTTAATTACACACACACATCCTATATATACCCACCTATTACACCTTTAAGCCCAAACCCATAATACAATATCCCAAGCCCATATAACATATATAACCCTTTACAAAACTATCTTATAATTAAGATATTTTGTGTCCTAACACTTTTGTATTTTATGGGCCATCTTCTCTCACATACCCTATATATTGTTGGCCTATTTAAATATTATTCATGTGCCAAAAAACAACAATTTTTAATGAGCATTTAATATGAGAAAATAATATATATATATATATATATATATATATATATATATAGAGGAAGGTTCAAACTAGGAGCGTACCTATTTACGAGAACGCGAGGAGCGCCTGCCATGTACTGGATCACATGTGATCCACAACTGCGAAAAAATCGGATAGCGGGCGACCTGGGTCGCGACCTGGTTCGCGAGTCGGCCAAGTCGCCTGGATCACATGTGATTTTAGTTGTGAATCACATGTGATCCACTACATGGGCGCAAGCCCCCCCGATCAGTTGTGAATCACATGTGATTAGCAGTAGTGAATCACATGTGATTCAGTACATGGGCGGTGCTCCTTGCGTTTTCTTAAATTGGTACGCTCCTCGTTTGAACCCGCCTATATATATATATATATAGATTAAAAACATTATAACATAATTTGAGCATGTAATAAAAAACATACCAAAAAGTTATTCACATAACAAGATGTCAACAGAAAAGCAATCCTAAACCCCCTTTTTGCAACCCAATCCACATAGGTTATGTACCTCACAAATTCATTCTTTGAGCATCCTGATGATGATGATGATGATGATGATGATGATGATGATGATGATGATGATGATGATTTTTGACTGCAGAGTGATCATATTCAAGGCGAGACTTACAAAATGAGGCTGTTCAAACAAGATATGCATTCATTGTCTACTCCGGCTCCCCACCTTTTTCTTTTTGATCATGGCTTTATTAAACAGCATGGTGAGACAACCCTTAGGTGGAGCAGGATCATTCACATCTGCTGTAAAACGAAAAGATATAATGATAACTTAATCCCAAATTGGATAGCTTAGTGATCCAATGAATCTATTGCTTGAACACTCAAGGATCAATGTTCTTAATGTACAAAACAAAGTTCCCAACACATACAAGTATGACGAGTCACCTACTAAATATGCATCGAACACAATGTATAGATATAGAGTTAAAAGGTGGAAACCCAATTGGGGAGATAACACCGGTACGGGAGTCCACCGAGAGAAATCCACTAGTGGATGATGGAGATTAAAACGCTTTTGAAAGAGTAGAATCATAACTGTGGTGATTGTGTGTATCTAGTGTAGTCTAAACAGAAACATTTTCATCTTCTCGGAATTCATCCTAGGAGGTCCCTCTATTTTGAGAATACATTAAAAGGGAAGAAGTGAAATTAAGATTGGATGAAATTTATGGAGTGATTTGAAATTGAATTCTATTTTTGTTTGGTTTGAAAGATTTCTTGGATTTGAAATCCCTGTTACTGCCTAATATTCTAATTGTACTAAGTAGAGGGTCTATTATGTATTTGAGTCAAACTTGCCCTTAGTATATAATGTTTGCATTCTCTACTCTTCCTAATTAGGTCATCCATTTTACACCAAGTACACACACACACACACATCATCTTTGCACTAGATTGCTCATTGTACTTGGATTGCTCTTATTGAATATAGAGATGGCCAATTTGATGTTCATTGATTGATTACTTGTTTCTGGGATCACAATTGGTATCAGAGCAATGTATTTCATCTAGATCAGACTAGTTTTTGAGAGTTTTTTCATTTTGAGTGTTCTTCAAGTTTTTCATCTATTTCTTATTGATTTTGATCATTTGAGTGCTTCAAATGGATTAGGATCAATCTAGGAGTGTTTGATATTCATTTCTGCATGTTTTGATTCTGCAATTACATCAGAATCAGTCTCAAATTGTGCAAAAACAGTTTTTCGGACTTTTATTGGAAAACCTATTGTTTTGGATTAAAAATCACTGTTCTAGTGGTTTTTGGACAAAACTTGAAGTTTTAAATCTGTCCATAATTGTGTTGCGACCCTACGTACCAATTTTCAGATCAGTTGGATCATTTTTGAAGAATCGACTCACGATCCTTTGCATCTTCATACATATCGCAACCTTGATATTCATCAATATCGCAACCGTCAAAATTCATACATATCGCAGTCCACTAGTTTTGAACAGTATCATATCGCAACCTTCAGTTGCGACACGCCGTTGATATCGCAATTTGTCTTTGTGAACAGGTTCATATTGCAAGGGTCACTTGCGACTTGGTTCATATCGCAAGCTTCAGGGTTTGAACAGTAAAATATCGCAGCCTCTTGTTGTGATACGACAAGATTTCTTTTTGCGACATCAGTTTTTGCAATATTAAGTTTCTTGCGATATCAGTTGTTGCGACATCATTTTTGTTGCGACATCATTCTTTTGCGACATCATTTCTTGCGACATCAGTGGGTTGAGACATTAGTGGGTTGTGACATCTGTGAGTTGAGACAAGACAGTTTGAAGGTTATTGTTAACTAATCGAATCTAAAGAATACAAACGATCATTTATGAGTAATCAATTATGACTGCAAGAGATATTTTAACCATTGGGTCGAAGGACAAACCACCGGTTCTTTTTCCCAAAGAATTTAAAATATAGAAAGATCGATTTATGGACTATGTGGAAAGACAAGAGAACGGAGAATTTATTTCTAATTCTCTGATTAATGGGCCGATGGGAAAACAAACAAGAAGAGGAATTCTTACTGATGGTGATCCAATTCCTGATTGGGTTGAAGTCTTACCAATTCATTATGATGATGATCAGAAGAAAAAGTATTATGGAGATAAAATAACAAAGTCCCTCGTAATTCAATCGTTGACAAATGATATTTACCGAAAGGTAGATGGCAAAAACTATTCCGGGAAAGCCATGTTCGATGAGTTGATAAAACTTTACCAAGGTTCTGAGATTGAAAACCAGATGAGAATTTCCAATGCGATTAATCTTTATGAGAGTTTTAAACAGAAAGATGGTGAAGCTCTTGATTCCACATATGACCGCTTCACTACTATCTTGAATGAGCTGAACAGATACAACATCAACAAGTCAATAATTGAGCATAATGTGAAGTTTCTGAATGTTCTTCAACCTGAGTGGAAGAAGTATGCTCATCGGATGAAACAAAATACCAAGTTAGATGTTTTGCCTCTTCAAGAGATGTACGAGACTTTGAAACAAGATGAAGAAGATGCTGAAGCTAAGAGAGCCAAGAAAAAGAAGAAGGAAAAGAAGGAAGAGAAAAGAGAAGTAAAGGAAGAAGAACTGGATCCGCTTGCCCTATTATCTGTCAAACCCAACAGGAAATATTCAAGGAATTCTGATAAAGAACAGGATGGAGAAGGTGAGATAGATGATATTGAAAGCATGAAACGAGCTATGGCACTTCTTTCTAGCTCCTTTAAGAGAAAGTTTGGGAAAAGTCCCGGGTCAAATAATCAAAGATATTCTTCTGGTTCTAAGAATTTTGAACATAAGGCAAATGTTGAGTCTAGCAGGATATTTGATGACAAGAAAGCTGAGTACAAGAGAGAGGAGTATCAGAAACCGGAAGAGAAAAAGGTATTTGAGAAGAAGGAGGAAGCTCCAAAATGCTACAACTGCGGAAAGACTGGTCACTTCTCAAAAGAGTGTTGGAAGCCGAAAGTCAGGAATTCTACGTACTACAAGAACAAGTTGCTGCTTGCCGAGAAGAGAGAATCGGGGATAGCACTATTAGTCGAAGAAGAATACTGGCTAGATCTGACTGATGATGAAGCTGGAGGTGAGAAAGCTGCTCAGACTAAGATGTGCTTCATGACCAAGAAAACTGATGGTGAAGGTTCAGAGTCTACTTCTAATGAGGTACATTCCGATCTTTACAATCAATTCTTTACTCAACAAGCTTATTTAACAAAAAGATTAGAAAATCTAAAAAGAGACCAGGATAGAGCAGATGAGATAATTTCCACTCAAAAGGCAAGACTAATTGAACAAGACAGTCAAATTAAGGATTTTGAAAAGAAAAAGGCTAAGTTCGAGATTGGTCATGCTTATTTTCAAGACAGAATAACTGAACTATCGGATAAATTACTGAGTTCGAAAGTCAAGAATAGTGAGTTTGAGAGTCTTTTGCATGCTTACAAAGACAGAAATGATGAGTTATGTGAAAATGTCAAGGATCTGGAAAATAAATTGTACAAAGCAGGTCAAACTGAACAAACAATTCACATGCATAAACCAAATAAGTTCAGATATTTCAACTCAAAGTGGGGAATCGGGTATGACAATCCACAATACCTGAGCAATGCTTTATCAAAATCTCCCACTTTGTATAAATTCGAATGGATTGAACTTGCCGTACATTCAAACTTTCAAATCAAGTGTCTTAAGATGGATGGTGAACACTATGAGGCTGAAGAAGAAATAAAAAGGAAAACCACAATTAAAATGCAACTTCCTTTTTGGTATGGTCCAGACAATGCAAAGGCATTGAATAATAAGAAAACGTTACCAAACAATTACTTTGAGAGTCATGTTGTTAAAGAACCGAAGGAAAAAGGAAATACTCAAAAGGTTAATACTAACAAACCAGTTTTTGAAGGTAAAAGATACTTCCCACCAATGGTTCTTAAACAAAAACTCATGGACCTCGAAAGCAAGATCCAAAGCAACATTCAAGAAGTCAGAAATGAAGAGAAGCTTGCTTTTGAGATTGAAAAGGAAGTTTTGCTCACTGTATTTTCAGAAAGTTTAAAGGGAATGAAAATCAAACTTGAGGAAATATCTGAAGAAAAAGCTTTAAAAGAAAAACAATCTTCAGATTCAGATGTTTCCTCATGCAAAGCTTTTATAGGAAATGCTATTTTGAGAGACTGGACAACCAATGACCAAGATGATTTTGAACCTTGGGATTTGGAAGATCAGGTTGATAATGATCCTCCTATATATTTTCCTACGGAAGAAGATAAAATTTTCAGAAAGAATATAATTACTTTCTTTTTCCCAAGTCTGATGATAATGATAGCCCATCATATGACACTGATACTGATTTTGAAAGCGAGAATGTTGGTAAGGACAAAGGTAAAGCTGTGTGTGAAACACCTGTTCTATTTGATTTTAGTGCCAAACTTCCAGATCATTCTGACTTTCTAATAAAAGAAGAGGAACCTGAAAAGATTATCTTGGAAGGGGAATCTTCAAAATCAGCTGAGAAAATCTCTGTTAATGATGATCATTCTAAATCCAAATCAAAACCATCATTACAGAAAAAGAAAAGAAAAACAAAAAGAAAGAAGCATGTTAACTCTTTTCAGACTCAATATTCAAAGGCTTACAACTCCTATTTGTCTGGTTTTTCAGATCGTAATTTGAGAAACAACACGCGTCTTGAGTGGAGAATAAAGGAGTCCACACAGGATGCGACCCAGATCAAATCATCCCACGTTACTTTAAATGTTTTAAATTCCAATAAAAACAATTTTGTTTCAAATGTTATTAATTATGATGTTGGCACTAGACGAAAACTTGTAGTTTTACTCAAATGATTATTTTAAAACCAATTATAGAAAACAAAATGCCAATTCCAAACATACTAATCAGAAAGGACCCAATTGGCAGTGGGTACCAAAAGCTGTTTAAATTCCATTTTGCAGCCCAGTCATGTGTGGTATTTGAATTCCGATTGCTCAAAACACATGACTGGTAGAAAGGAGATGCTGAGCAACTTTGTGGAAAAGGAGATACTGAAACTAAACACATCGACCTCATGTATCATTTCATAAAAGATCATGTTGAGAAAGGAACTGTTGAGTTATATTTTGTTACAACTGAGTATCAGCTTGCCGATCTTTTAACCAAAGCCTTGGATGAAAAACGTTTCAATTTTCTCGTATCCAAGCTCAGCATGCTTAATATGAAAGTTTAAATCTCATATATTAAATATATAATAGATGGAAATATTTGTATCCTAATCTAGACGTCATTTCTAGATTAATACACTAAAACTTTCATCATATTCTATCTTTAATATATGTTATTTAAATTGTTATATTCTCATTGTATTATAAGTATTTTTCAATCCATTCTTCTTTTCTCAGTTTTTTTAAATGTCTTATCTTTGATCTGTTATGATATCTGTATCTGCACGAAAGGTATGCTCATGATTTCAGGGGGAGTTAATAGAATACATCCTATGCACAAATTTAGGGGGAGTGTGCATCACTATCATGTAAGTGTTGATTCGTTGTGATTAATTGCCTCCGAGGAGTTAAGGTATGTGTTCTAATTTGTTTTTAAACACTAACTCTTAAATGATGAAAACAATTTAGAAAAATCTTTGCATCATTTAAGGGGGAGTGAAAACCGCGTTTAAAATCATAAGTGCTTAATCAATTGGAAGTTGGACATCTTCCAATGTGATAAAATCTTTCAATTGTTATCTGAAAAATGTCCAAGTATTTCATTTATCGCAACAATGCACTGAGATAACCTTTGAACAGTAGGTTATCGCAACCAACTATTGCGATTAAAAGTTAAACATCATTCTATCGCAACACTTAGTTTACGACAAGAGAACTATCGCAACCTTGCATTGCGATAAGAACATATGAACAGTAACGTATCGCAACGGCCTGTTGCGATAAGGGGTCATGACTATCGCAACCCGTTCATTGCGATAAGATTGAGGGTTCTCGCAATCTGTTCATTGCGACAACCTGACACTGTGGCGGTCAAACCATTGGACCAATCAGTTGTTGCCACGTGTCCTTCTCTCAACCTTCTATGAATACAGAGAGTTTGAATCCTTTTTTGTCTCATTTCAAAAACCCTCTCAACTCTCTAAAATATCTGTGTTCGATTTCTGAAAGTGTTTTAAGATTTTCGAGTTTTCATCCATTTATTTCCTTTCAGAATCATATCGAGGTAAATATTCCTAACTTTTATTCGATTTCATCGCCGTGATACCAGAACCTGTACTTGCCTATGCCGACCAGCAGTCTGAGGTAGTTAGGCAGTATAGATTAGCTAACGCACTAGTGGTCTAGCTAGAACCGGTCGGACCTCCCCATGGTGCAAACTCACTAGGCGGTGAGGGTTTACTTGTCGAGCAGGTTCAGGAACTTGGGGTTCCTGAACGGAGAGAGGTGAGGAGAACTTTAAGAAAGAGAGTGGGTGGGGTGGCTAGGACTGCTGGTCTGGCATCTTCTACCAGAGCTATTCGTATACCCATCCTCGATGACATACCGATGGAATCCGAGGATGATTCAGTTTTTAACCCCCATAGATTTTGGAGACATAAGGTGGAATGAGGGAGATATAGTAGAAAATACTAATGTGAGCTGTGATGTGGTGAGAAAAGAAATGGGAGAGAAAGAGATAAGGTTAGACAAAGTTTTAACTACTGGCTCTCCCCAACCTAATCCGAGCCGGGTAGCTACATCATCTACCAACGAGCGTCTGTCGCCGTTGCGTATTGAAACAGACATGGTGGACCCAGCCATGCAATGCACAACCCCTCTAAGCCACTCATCGGCATCTTAATTTGCCGATGTTTCATTTGCCACATGGGATAAAGCACAAAGTCTATCGGCGACACACTCGGTGTCTGCTGGTATTGAAACAGGTAGGCGCCACCGCCCATTCTTCAAAGCACAATGAGTCTAGGACCTTTTGGAACAACTTCCTTTCCTAGGACACAAATGATGGCATAACACCAAGTTGTGAGCTTTTGTGCTCCAACCGGAACACCCAGAGTGTGGCCGCCATTTATTGGTAACCCACGAGGACAGGGTGGAAGTCCTGTCATAGTTAACATCGCACCAGCTATGAACACATGCAGTACGGTTGCTACAACCGCTACTTCAACGGGGAACCTATGTGGCCCGGATGTTAGATATCTTTTTCCCGGTTTTGATCACGAAGATGTTATAAGGATGCTTGGACCGCCCCCTCATTATATTACTCTTCCGTTATTATCATCATCTGTTTTTGCCTCCATTGACAGAGCCCACAAGCAACACAGACATGCTATGTAGAGTACCGTTGAGAAATTAGCAAGAGAATTGAGCAAAGCCATCAAGAGCAAACATATTGCTGAATCGTCGTCAACCCCTCAGATTCAACCACCCAATACACAATCCGACCCACAACCACCACCACCAGTTCCATTACACCAAATCTGAAGACCAGCTCAAATGAGAGCTGTTAGCCCGACTCCTAGCCAAAAGTGACACAAGTACAGCTGAAGAAGTTGATCTAATTGGTTTACTCCGTCAACATACCCAACCTCAAACACACCACCTTCGAGCAACGACTTCGGGCGTCTTACCAACTCAATCTACTGCAGTGTTGGGAGTTCAGGTCA
Organism: Saussurea involucrata; assembly: GCA_033807775.1. Lineage (NCBI taxonomy): Eukaryota > Viridiplantae > Streptophyta > Magnoliopsida > Asterales > Asteraceae > Saussurea > Saussurea involucrata. The sequence goes on from CM066313.1 coordinate 86,442,459, forward strand.
GTCAGATGGTGAAAAGGAGACAGGGGCAGGTGGAACGGACACTGATATGGTCCAAGTGGATGAAACCCAAGTTCTAGTTGATGTCATAACTGGGGTTGAAAAGCCTCTGGTTGTTGACAATAGAACTGATGATGAAAGGATGGCTGATGATATGCTTATGGAGATAATCTATATTGATTCTGAGGAAGAAACTGATAAAACAACCTTCCGGAATGCGCTTAGAAGATTCGAGATCATCTTCGGAATTCGGAAAAGATATGTGGCTCCAGTGGACGTCTAATTTCTTTGCCTCTACTTGTACAAAGGGGGAGAATGTTAGTGCCTAATATCTAAATTGTACTAAGTAGAGGGTCTATTATGTATTTGAGTCAAACTTGCCCTTAGTATATAATGTTTGCATTCTCTACTCTTCCTAATTAGGTCATCCATTTTACACCAAGTACACACACACACATCATCTTTGCACTAGATTGCTCATTGTACTTGGATTGCTCTTATTGAATATAGAGATGGCCAATTTGATGTTCATTGATTGATTACTTGTTTCTGGGATCACAATCCCACAAACATAGGATTTTGAAATCCCACAAACATAATTGGTATTTCATAAGATTTGTATGTAACAATGTTTTAAAATATGTTAAAGACATTTGTTTTGTAAATTAATAAAAATGTAATTTAATTATTTTTATAATTTATTAATAAAGAATCAAATTCAATTCCATTCCAAATCCTACAAATTAAACACACGAAAGATTCCAAATACTTTCAAATCTAAATCCTTCCGATTCCAAATCCTTGTACGAAATCCAAATTCTTCAAAATCATACAATCAAACCTAACTGTTCAAGCAAAATCTCGGATGAATTTCGTAGCCCGGTTGGCGAAGACACAAATCTTAAATCAGAGAAAAAGAAATATCTGTGTGAAAAAAGTATTTTTGAAAAAGCTATGAATAGTTCTCGTGACCGCATGCCAAAAACTGGCGTAACCGCGAACAACTCACAAGTTTCTGCCCAAATTTAATGCCTTGCGCGACAGTGAGGTAATAAGCCACGTGATCGCGGGTACGCCCTGCCTTCTAGAATTACTCGAGGTGCGCGCAAGCTAACCCGGAGACCCACGGTTAAAGAAAAAACCCACGGTTAAAGGAAAAATATACGACTGGAGTAGATGAAAAAGACCGTTTTTGAGCTTTGAAGGGTTTTGCTGCTAATTAACCAACAAGTATTAGCAGAAAACTAATGCAAGGTGACACTTACTGATTGAGGCTGCTTGAACAGGATCTGCATTCGTTGGCGAATCCAGCTCGCCACCTGTTTTGTTCACAGGATCTGCATTCGTTGGCAAATCCAGCTCGCCGCCTGTTTTGTTCACGTTCTTAGCTCTATTAAAGATCCAGGTGAAACTCTCCTGATTATTCGGATCATCCCAATCCCCAAACTTGGGTATGTTCACAGGATCTGCATTCGTTGGCGAATCCAGCTCGCCAGCTGTTTTGTTCACGTTCTTAGCTCTATTAAAGATCCAGGTGAAACTCTCCTGATTATTCGGATCATCCCAATCCCCAAACTTGGGTATGTTCACAGGATCTGCATTCGTTGGCGAATCCAGCTCGCCACCTGTTTTGTTCACGTTCTTAGCTCTATTAAAGATCCAGGTGAAACTCTCCTGATTATTCGGATCATCCCAATCCCCAAACTTGGGTATTGGCCTACCCATCTCCTGTCAAATCACATACAAATCACCCTTAAATTAAACAACCGATAACAAAGATTATGATCCCCTGACTCAAGACTAGAGTCTAGGGATCTTATCTAAAGCTAAAGCAGCAGCTTATAGAAATTATTCAATTACCGCTTTGCCAAGAAGCATTTCCGGTTCCTCTTTGGGTATGTAGATGAGAGGAGGCACTTCAGTTCTTCCAGAGAAGCATGTCTGCTTCCTATTCATTTGTTCATAAGTCACCTGACGTTCAAGTGCAATCTCAAGTTCTTTCACAACATGAGCTATCAGTGGCCGTTCTTCAAGAGATTTATGCAAACATAGATATGCAATGTCTGAAAATGTTTTCAAAGAACTCGGATCCATTTGATGCAACATATCTTGAAAGATAATCTCGTCTAATTTTTTCTCTTTGTAGCTTTTCTTCCACATACGCACTAGTGTCTGACACCGAGAATTGCTATACTCATAGCATAATCTCCCACATAATACTTCAAATAAGACCACGCCAAAAGAGTATACGTCGGACTCTTTCGTTAGCAAACCCATCTCCAGATACAGCGGATCTAGGTACCCAACGGTACCTACCTTATTAGAGATAAGAATTGTGTGCTCCTGATTAGCAGGGCTTACTCTTGATAGCCCGAAATCAGATACCTTAGCATTCCAATTCTCGTCCAGTAGGATGTTGGAGCTTTTTATATCACGATGCAGAACTCTCTGTTGTGTCCCCTTGGGATCATGAAGATAGCTTAGTCCCCTTGCGGCGCCAAGGCATATCCTAAGGCGTTGCATCCATGTGAGAGCAGTGTCACTTAAATGGCGATCAAGGCTTCCGCGAGACGCATACTGATACACAAGGATTTTCTCATCACCCTCGTCGCAATATCCTAGGAGTGATACGATATTTTCATGTGTGTAACGGGTAAGCATCGTGATCTCCTTCCAGAACTCCGAGTTTCCTTGCCCAAGTGCGCTATCTAGACGCTTAAAAGCAGCCATGATTTGCCCTTTAGAGTGAGAGATTGTTCCTTTGTACACCTTCCCGAATCCACCTCTTCCGATTAAGTTGATGTCACCAAAGTTGTCGGTGGCTGATTTGACTTCTTCCAGTTGGATTTTAAGATGTTTAAACTCATTGAAGAAGATGGCCATAATTAGTTGATCGATCAAATAATAATCTAGAAAATTGAAATCAAGTGTTCCAAGCAATTTCAAGTGCAGAGGTAGAAAAGAGATGGTAATGATAATGTAGGTGATGAAGACGGGAGGTTGACATTATTGTGTTAGGACTAATTAAGGTGAAATGTCTTGATCATATATAATTAATAATATATAAACTCAACATTTAACAAACACACATACACATATATATATATATAGGGTTGGGTTCGTATGAGACAAACCTATTTTCGTGAGACCCGTGAGATCACAAAATAGCACTAACACTTCGCAGTTATTCATTGTGAAGGTAAGAAAAACAGCCGACCTTCACAATGAATCACTGTGAAGGTTTAGTGTTAATTTCTTGGTTTCACGATCTCAGGTTGGTCTCACGTGAACCCAACCATATATATATATATATATATATATATATATATATATATGTATAGGTTGGGTTCCGGTAAGAAGTGCCAAATTTTGTGAGAGGTGTAAGAAGTGGTTATCAACTGTTGGATGAGAAATGGACGAACATTAGGATGACATGTACTGAGATACACATGATCAATTCTCTTTTAAGGCGCAATTCATGGGAGGGAATTTGATTAAAAGTGATCAACGATTTAAAAGTATTTCTCACTAGAAATGACACTTCTCAAATGAGCCCATGCCTATATATATATATATATATACTTGAGATCTCGTGAGACCAAACTATTTTCGTGAGACCCGTGAGACCACAAAAATAACACTAAACCTTCACAACAAAAGACTGTGAAGGTATTGTGAAGGTAAACATTCACAGTGTTTTTGCTGTGAAGGTTTGCTGATTTTCTTACCTTCACAATAAATCGCTGTGAACTTTTAGTGTTATTTTGTAGTCTCACGGTCTCACGAAAACATGTTGGTGTCACGTGAACCCAACCCTGTATGTATATATATATATATGGATAATAAATTGTAAACCGCTAAATGTGTGTAAACTTGTAAACTTTTGGATTTCATAGGTTTTCTTGATGAAATTATTTTATGAAATTGTTTATTTTGATAAAAATGTTTCATATCATTCATTTCTTAATGAAATTGTTTCATATATTTGTGTTTTTTTATGTAAAACGAAAAAGTTTCATCAAGTTTCATAGGAATGAAAAAAAAATATGAAACTACATAAAAAACACAAATATATGAAACAATTTCATCAAGAAATGAATGATATGAAACAATTTCATCAAAATAAACAATTTCATGAAAAAATTTCATTAAAAAACCTATGAAATCCAAAGTTTACACAAAAAAAAAGTTTACAAAATAGTGAGCCTCTATATAGATATATATATATAGATATATATATATATATATATATATATATATATATATATATATATATATATATATATATATATATATATATATATATATATATATATATATATATATATTACTCTCTTTGTCACAAAATAAGTGTCCAAGTTTCTATTTTAGTTTGTCTCAATCTAAAAAGTGTCTATTGTCACAAAAATTAGAACTTCTTTCTCTATTAGGAAGAAGTGTCATTTAGGGCTGCTTGTTTACCTCTTAATATTTTCATTAAGAAGCAACGTCTGAATAGTTAAGATGTGAATCTTGTTTGACAAAAAAAATTGTCTCTTAATTGTTCTAAAACCCTATAAATGGTTTTGTATCTTGAGTCTCCCTTAACCATTCAACGTTCTAATTTCATTATAAACGGTTACTAAACAACTATATTTTATTTTGCATTATATCATAAAAGCCTCTTAATCTTTATGTACCAAATAATTCATCAACTACTAATAACTAAAAAGTGTAATAATTACACTTTTTTTTTCGTAATTGACATTTATTTTTAGGATTGAGAGAGTAATAATTATACTTAAATTAATAGGTTAAATACGTTGAAATTAAGGTAATACCAAAAAATAACACAGTTGAAAAAGAATATTTTAAATGTGATACATACAACCCGTATATAGCTTTTATTTATTATTTATAAAAAGTATAATCTGAATAACATATGTGATATGCCAGCTAAAAAGTTGAAAAAGATGACAAGAAGACAAATCACATAACATCACTACCCTTGATATACATTTCCTTTATGGATTGGACCAACTCCTAAAGTCGTTATCTATTCTATATTATAAAGCATTTATGAAAACTCTTAAAAACAATACATAACGAAGTTTTATGTACCACTGTTAATGCTAATTACATAAAGCCTTATGTACTGCTATTTAATGCTGGTTACTTAAAATCTCTTAAAAACAACTAACGACGCTTTATGTACCACTGTTAATGCTAATTACTTAACTAGCCCTTATCTCTAACTCCTTTCTTTTAGTCCTTATCTCTACTAACTCCATACAAATTCTCAAATGGTAAACACTTAAAAAAACATCATTTTTAATCCTCATTAGTTACCTAATTAACCCTTATCTCTTAACCCCTCAAATTCTCAAATCATAAACCCCTCAAAAAACGTTATTCTTTATACAAATTTATAAAAAAAATATTGTAATTTTCTCAAAACGGCTCAAAACTACACAAAGCCGTTTTATAAGATCGACAATAATAAAAAGTAAAACAAAATATTAAAATTAAGATATATCGCGTTGCATTGCACGATTACCCTTCTAGTTACCTATAAAGCATTTTGGCCAACTTTTGTGGGCTGACTAAGTGACTATGATATGCACTCTCATCATCCTTAAAAAAATTAAAAGAAAGAAGAAATATGAAATATAACGAAAGAGATGCTTTTGACATCAAATGAACTCTTTAAATCACTTTTAGAATATTGACTTTCATCGGTGGAACACAAAAAAAGTCTAACACCTGCCAAAATCCACCACCGATTAAAAACAGTATCTTTATTTTCAGATAAAATTTATACCGGATTTACGATGAAATTCTTGACTGCCGCTAATCCGTCCCAAATTTAAACATTTTTTAAAAACACTTAAACGAAATCTTTTATTAAACGAAATTAAAACTTACAACGGAAAAACTCACTACAATTACACTCAATCTCTCATACTTACACAAAAACCTTACTACATTAACACACCACTCAAATTCACCTTCAAGAGGTTTGAAGGTGAAAAGCTATATGAGAAAACCCTAATCGGCTGAGAGTAACAACAAGAAACCCTAAAACGAATTAAAATGAAAAGACGACTATCGCTAACTATTTATATAAAGACTAAATTGCAAATGACCCCTTGAAACTTTTAATACTGCTCCGCTACCCTTTTTTCCATCAGTCTTTGCAGCGCAGTCCACCAATTACACATAACGTCAAGTTTAGTCCTCATACAATACAGAAACATTAAAAATAAATTAAGTTAGATATTAAATGTATTTTCAACACCCCCTCAATCTTGGCATTGAAAAAGATCTAACATATTTAATTTAGAACATAAATAATTATGATGATTTACACCAAGTGACTTGGTAAAAATATCAGCTGGATTTTCTAATGATGGTACTTTAACAATTTTAATCATTCTGGCAGCTACTTTATTCCGAACTTGATGTACATCAATTTCAATATGTTTGGTTCTTTCGTGAAATACTGGATTATTAGCAATTTGGATTGCAGATTTATTATCACAGTTTAAATTTACTGGAAGAAGATTATCTATTTTTAATTCTGCCAAAATACTCAAAACCCAGATTATTTCACACAAGGCAGAAGCCATGGCCCTGTATTCCGATTCGGCAAAAGAACGAGAAACAGTTGTTTGTTTCTTGCTCTTCCACGAAATCATACAATTTCCTAAATACAAACAGTAACCAGTAACTGAACGCCTAGTAGAAAGACACTTACCCCAATCTGCGTCTACATAGGCGCTAAGTTTAAAACCATCAGAACACGAGAAATTTACACCTTTCCCAGGAGAAAATTTCAAATACCTCAACACACGTAAAGCTAACTTAAGATGAGACTGTCTCGGTGAATGCATGAACTGACTTAGACAATGTACTGCAAAAGAAATATCAGGACGAGTAGCCAATAGATAGATTAACCTTCCTACAAGCCTTTGATACTCCGTAAAATTGGTTAAATGAGGATCTTTTAAATCTGATCCTAATGAATCAGTAACAATGAGGGTCATATCCATGGGTGTACCAATTGGTTTACAACCCAAGTAACCAAAATCACTAAGCAGTTCAAGACAGTATTTGCGTTGTGTCATGTAAATACCTTTATCTGTCCTTAAAATTTCAATTCCAAGGAAAAAATTTAGTTCTCCAAGATCCTTGATTTTAAAACTTGATTGTAAATGACACTTTACTTTATTAATTTCAGAAATGGAATTACCAGTTAATACAATGTCATCCACATAGACAAGAAGTACCAAATAAACAAAATCATTAATTTTTGTGAACAATGAGTAATCACTTGTTAGTACACAATGTATCCAAGATTTAGGACTAATTGTAATTTTTGTGAACAATGAGTAATCACTAGTGCTTTGTATAAACCCATGATCAAAGAATCAGGCAGACAACTTGCCATACCATTGTCTAGGAGCCTGTTTAAGCCCATATAAAGATTTAACTAGCTTACATACTCTTTTTTCGTTTGACGAAAAATACCCAGGAGGAAGACTCATGTAGACCTCTTCATCTAAGTCTCCATACAAAAAAACATTGTTTACATCTAATTGACATAACGGCCAGTAATTTTGGACAACTAATGCTATAACACACCTGACAGTTACCATTTTTACAACATGACTAAAAGTCTCTTCATAATCCAAACCCTCACGTTGTGAATAACCCTTAGCAACTAATCTCGCCTTATACCGCTCAATTTCACCCGTTGACTTATATTTTATCTTATATATCTATCTACAACCTATAGGTTTTCTATCCTTAGGGAGATCGGTCAAGACCCAAGTGTTATTCCGATACAAAGCCTCCATTTCATCATTCATTTCAATGATCCAATTTTGATCTTTGCACGCCTCATAGAAATTGTTTGGCTCAACAGACTTGTTAAGGGTAGTCACAAAACAAAGATTATTTGAACTTAGAAACGAGTAATTTACTACCCTTTCCAACCCATATTTGGCATTGCCTTCTATTTACATAATCTGTAAATTTTCTAGGCATGTTAGAAATACGATTAGACTTTCTAAGTGAAGATGAGGGTTCTATAAAACCACCCTCTGGAGGGAAACCCAACTGAACATCATTATTATTATCGCTAGCAGCACACTGATCATTGGCACCCATATTATCTGTTCCAACAGATTCATTCAACCCACGAATGTCACCAAATTCATTTGAATCGGCAACATTGTGTTGGCCACCAGAATGATCAAGGTTACTAGTGTTTTCAGAACTTTGTATCACAGATTCAGTATTAGAGTTATCCCTTGACTCATCATTGGGCATTTCATACAGCAAATCATTAGTTTGAATAACAGAGTCAAAGAAATTTAAAGAGTTGATGTTACTAGAATCAAAACTTTGATTTGTTCCTTGCATTTTGAAAGGAAAAATTGTCTCATAGAATTTAACATCCCGTGAAACAATAACTTGTTTTGTATTTAAACTGTAAAGCCTGTATCCTTTCTGAGAATTTGAATATCCCAAAAGAATACAATTTTCTGCCCTAGAGGCAAATTTATCAGAAATATTAGGTCTTACAGCAAAACACAAACACACAAAATTCCTTAAATGAGAAAGAACAGGAGCAAATCCAAAAACCAATTCATAAGGAGATATTTCGTTTAAAACTAAGGAAGGAGTTCTATTTATAAGATATGTTGTTGTTAAGATACACTCATTCCACATAGTTAACGGAATATTTCCTTGAAACATGAGAGCTCTAGCCACATTTAAAAGATGTATATGCTTGCGTTCAACCACCCCATTTTGTTGGGGTGTGTAAACACAAGTAGTTTGATGATTAATCCCTTTAGTTTTAAAAAACGCACCTAATTTACTATTAACAAATTCAATGCCATTGTCGCTCCTGAAAGTTTTCACCGATTTGCCAAACTGTGTACTCAATAAGCTGTGAAAAACCACAACATTATCAAAAACATCATCCTTGTTTTTTAACAAATAGACCCACACAACTCTTGTATAATCATCAACCACAGTTAGGAAATATCTATAACCTTCTCTACTTGTGATTCTATATGGACCCTACAAATCAAGATGCACTAACTCACCAAGACTAGTTGTAGTATGATTACTCAATTTAAACTTATCTCTAGTTTGCTTAGCCATATGATAGATGTCACAAGGAGAAGAATAAGAATTACTTCCAAGATTTAATGTATCTTTTAAACAAGCAAGAGCTTGATCTGCAGGATGACCTAACCTACTGTGTCAAAGTTGACGAGAAAGAAAACAAACAATAGACATGTTTGAACTATTAGAATTATTCTTTAGCACAATAGGGTTAAACCTCTCACCCTTAAACACATGATCAAAAAAAATAGAGACATCCAAGTTCACTACCAGTCCCCATGTAAAGCCCGTGTCCCGGTATGAATTTTCCTTAGTAATTAATTTATTTTCTCTTAACGATTTTCCTTAACGAGTTTTAGCGGGGAAGACCAAAAAGTTTATTAATGGTGGAACTCTAATTGGTTTTGCAAGGGCTAGAGAGTGCAGGGACTAAAAGTGCACAAGGGATAAAAGCTTGCATGGGATCGGCCCATATGGACCGACCCCCTTCCTTCTTCTCGTTTATTTTCGTCCCACGCAAGTAAGAACCACAAAAAACCCTAAGCACCTCCCCTACCCCCTTCTCCTTGTTGCTGCCGTTGATCACCCCAAACCACCAGCACAGCCGCCGCTAGCGGCTGCCGGCGAGAGAGAGAGAGAGTAGCGCGAGAGGGAGAGAGAGATAGAGATCAGTCGGTGATCGGGTTTCCTTCAGGGTGCTGCTGGATCGTCGACGAGAGGTAAGCCTCCATCCCTCTTCTCTTTTCTGTTCTTTCTTTCATCATCGTCGAAACACCACAAAACGACCACCGCCGCCGCAGCCATGGCTGCCGGCGGTGTTCGCCGCCACCGTGCACCACCGTCTGGTGGCTGTTCCGTGCACGTGTACGGCTGCTAGGTCGGGTGTGCGTGTGTAGGACCGAATGGTATTGTTTGGGTGTGTGTGTGTGGTCTCGCCGGATTTTGAGTATCGAACCACCACCACCGCCGGGGGTGGCTGCCGCCGCCGCCGCCGTCGACCACCACTGCCGGAGGTGGCAGTGGGTGGTGCTTAGTTTAGTCCAGCCCTTAGTAACCTAAAACCCTAACCTCGATTGCTAAACTCTTAACCCGGATCGCATAAACCCGAAACGAAAACTAAGTCGTCATTTTATGTGATTTGGCTAAATCTGTCACTGTTTTGTTTCGTTCATAACTTTTCCATCGTAACTCGGTTTGAGGTGAAATCGGTGCCCACAGTTCACGTTTTGTGTCGGGAATACTTTTCGTGTTTTAGCAAAAACCTGGTTAAGCCTCTAGCTAGGTGCAAAATGGTCGTTTTTGCAGCAGGTCCGAAACTTTCAGCTTTGAGTTTCAGTTTTAGAAAATTCGTATAAAATCATAGGAACCTCGTATGAACGCGTATAATATGTCCCTGGAAAGCTAGGACCCAGACCCTTCTGTTTGTGGAATTTAATTTCTGGATTAGCGGGTCTAGAGGGGGATAAACAGGTCCCGAACAGACCTGCAGTTTAGACCGAAAAGCTGAAATGTCACTCTTTTAGTCTTATGATTATTTTTGAGGGTTGGGGCTTCGTGTTGACACTTTGTAGCACTTCTTTAGGTGAAGAGAAGTGAGATTGGAGTTGGCAAGCTCTTGTGGCCGTTCGGGAATTTTCTGCACTGCTTTTGAGGTGAGTTCACTCACTACGTAGAATTATAGTTATATGTACATTACTGTAGCTCGTGTGTGCTAGTAATCTTACATGTTGTGTGGTACTAGATTGTGTCGTGTCTAGTATGGACCTTGAGTGTCGTGCAAAACTCGGGGAGACCGAGGACTCGGGGAGACCGAGGACTCGGGGAGACCGAGGAGTATGTACACGAGTGACGTAGGAACTCGGGGAGACCGAGGGATACGTGCACGGTTATCGTGTGATATCGGGGAGACCGATGGATACCTATTGTAGGTTGTCTTGTGTGAGTATGTTTGTTTAGGATGCGTTCTTAAACTTGCATGCTTGGTTATGTGTATCTACCTGTTTTAAGGGTAGTGTTATATGATTATTGTTGTACGTGGTGTTGAATTCACTAAGCTTCGTGCTTACCCTTTTCCTATAAACCGTGGTTTCAGGTACTAGTGGCTCTAAGGCATGACGGTACACATTGGCGCGTGCGAAGGGCTTTTTATATTTTTAAGATTTTATATTTTAAGAACACTTTATTTCCGCTGTTTAAATTTAATGGGGTTGTTTATTATTTGAGATTACAAATGAAACGGTTACCTGGACATTTAATGGTGTTTTATTCAATTAAATTATTACTTTAAAAGTTAAAATTTTTGTAATTTTTGGGACGTTACACCCCACAAGTTTCGTTGGAAGTAAACCCTGAAGTAAATAGCATTTAAATTCATCAAACCCAACAAAGATCTTACTGTCCTTGGCAAGTTTATGGACAGAAAGCAGATTGACATGAAAGTCAGGTACAACAAGAACATCAAATAACACAACATTATTATTAAGACGACAGTTTCCAATTTTATTAATCCTAGCCTCATCCCCATTGGGTTGAGTGACTCTTAGGTCCAAATCAGATATATCAATAACATTTTCAAGATAAGACACACATGATGTCATATGCTGATTTGCACCAGAGTCTATAATCCACCCAAAATTATTAAACTTAGAGGAATTGGCCATATTAGCACGAAAATTACCTGCCATATTGACAGATACCCCTTCATTCTGTTTCTGATCAAGAAGTGCTAATAACTTGCTGAGTTGCTCTTCAGTAATAGAGTTAGAATGAACATAATTATTACCAGATCTCTCAGTAGAGCAAGCATTACTAGAGGTATTTTTAGGAAATTGGTTTGCCTTACCTTTGGGTGAACTGAAAATCTTTTGGAAAACCTCTCAACTTAAAACACCTTTCAATAGTATGGCCAGTCAATCCACAGTGTTTGCAAATCAAAGGTGGTTTTCCTGACTTCCTCTTATTATCAGAAGGTTTTGAAAAAAATGCAGTGTTTTGTGTCTTTGAATCAGAAGGAACACGAGTCACACCACAGTGTGACTCTTCTCTGGACACTAAGGAAAAAGCCATTTTAACATAAGGTAATGGATCTTCATCAATTAGTCCAGACAATCCAAAGATGAAACACCTGAGTTGATCATCTCGCTAATCAAACAGCTTCAAGTGAATCTTCATCAATCAGTCCAGACAATCCGATCAGACAATGGGACATAGTTTAAGAACAAGACTCTAGATGACTTTCTTAAGTCATTAGGAATATCACATCAATACTCTGCGGCAAGAACACCTCAATAGAATGGGATCGTTGAAAGACGAATCGTACTCTAGTTGAAGCTGCCAGAACGATGCTGTCCTATGCTGATCTACCGTTGTTTCTTTGGGCAGAAGCTGTGTCAACGACATGCTACACACAAAATCGTTCAATCATACACCGACGGTTTGGCAAAACACCATATGAAATTATCAACAATAGAAAACCTGTAATACACTACTTTTGTGTCTTTGGGTGCAGGTGTATCGTGCTCATGACAAGGACAATTTGAACAAATTCAGTCCTAAGGCAAAAGAGGGTCTTTTCATCGGATACTCGTCAACCTCAAAGGCGTACATAGTCTATTTCAAATCTTCTAGAACCGTGATGGAAAGCATTAACGTCAAATTCGATGAGACTGAGGAAATGACTTCTGTGTAAAACAGTACATAACCCGCAATATCTGGAATTCTAGTGTCCGGACAAATCCGTCTAACGACTACTAAGTCAAACAAAGATCAAGCTTCCACTTCTAATTCTAATTCTAATCGTAATGAACTTGATATTTTGTTTGAGAATTTTTATGATGATTTCTTTGGAAGCAATAACTCATCTTCTAGTGTCAATGACATGAATCAGATTGCTCGAAATCTAGTACAAGCTACAATGTCAGGTCCTTCAACGGTACCGACATCATCTAATTTTGGTGCAACAACTTCTGCGTCTTCCCCAAGTAATCCAATCATGACATCTACACAAGAAATACAACAAGTATCAACTAATGGTGCTTCTTCATCGGGTACGACTTCAAATGTTAATGTTCAGAGTACCGATAACATACCGGAGGAATCTACTGAAGCACTTCCCGAGGTAGTTCCAATTGTCACTTCTGACAACCAACCAGACTCACGATCGGAACCAACGTTAACAATTGAGTTGAACTTCGATAAAGATCCTACCTTAGTTGACCCCAATCAAGATGCCATATCTCCCCACCCACACTCAACGAAATGGACACGTAGCCACCCTTTAACTCAAGTAATTGGTGAGGTGTCTGAACCTGTGAAGACCAGATCTGCAACCGTAAACAAAGTTCTGTTCGCGCTCTTTTTAAGTCAAGTTGAGCCAACCACAGTTCAACAAGCCTTGGAGGATCCGGATTGGATTATTGCGATGCAAGAGGAGCTGAATCAATTTGAAGTTCTGAAAGTGTGGAGATTAGTTCCTAGACCCAAAAGAAAGACAGTCATTGGTACAAAGTGGGTCCTGAAAAATAAGAAGATGAAGACGACATAGTCGTGAGAAACAAAGCACGGCTAGTAGCAAAAGGGTACAGGCAACAGGAGGGTATAGACTACGATGAGACATACGCACCGGTTGCTCGCTTAGAGGCAATTTGGATGTTCCTATCTTTTGCCGCCTACAAGAACTTCACTGTTTATCAAATGGACGTAAAGACTGCATTCTTGAACGGTGTTCTGAAGGAGGAAGTGTACGTGTCTCAACCTGAAGGCTTTGTAGACAAAGATAAACCCGATCATATGTATATTCTTGACAAAACTCTTTAGGGTCTCAAGCAAGCCCCGCGTGCCTGGTATGAAGTTCTATATACCTTTCTACTAAGTGTCGGATTTGAAAAAGGTAAATTTGACACGACTCTCTTTACCAAGCTTGAGGAAGGTGAAATTCTTCTCATACAGATTTATGTTGATGATATAATTTTTGGTTCGACTAATCCTGCATTATGTACCTGGTTCTCTAACATTATGGTGACCATATTCCAGATGAGTATGATGGGAGAGATTAACTTCTTTCTTGGACTACAAGTCAACCAGTTTTCGACAGGAATCTTCATTAATCAGTCCAAGTACGTGTTTGACATTCTGAAGAAATTCAAGATGGAAAAATGTACGTCGATTGGTACTCCGATGGCACCAGGATCTAAGATCGGTCCGGATCCTGATGGTGAGGATGTTGATATTAAGAATTATAGAGGAATGATAGGGTCATTAATGTACTTAACTGCGAGTCGTCCAGATATTATGTTTGCAACTTGTATGTGTGCGAGATTTCAGGTTAAACCTAAGGCATCACACCTCGGCGCCGTCAAAAGAATCTTTCGATATTTGAAAGGCACATCGTATCTCGGACTATGGTATCCAAAAGAGATGGGATACAAACTCACCACATACTCAGACGCGGATCATGGAGGAAGCATGCTAGACAGGAAGAGCACATCAGGACATGTACAGTTTTTGGGAGACAAGCTGGTCATCTAAGAAGCAGAACCGTGTGTCAACATCAACTGCGAAGGTTGAGTATGTAGCCGCGGCCAGCTGTTGTTCACAAGTGTTGTGGATGAAGACCCAACTCATGGACTACGGTTTCAAATATGAGAAGATCCCTATATACTGTGACAACAAAAGCGCGATTGCCATATCTGCTAATCCTGTCCAATACACCAAGACTAAACATATCGATATCATGTATCATTTCATTAAAGATCACGTTGAGAAAGTAACAATTGAATTATACTTTGTTACAACTGAGTTTCAACTTACCGATCTTTTCACAAAAGCCTTGGATGAAAAAACACTTTAATTTCTTAGTATCCAAGATTGACATGTTGAATATGAAAGTTTAACTTTCCTATATTGATCATATAATAGATGGAAATATCTGTATCTCAATCTAGATATTGTATCTAGATTGGTACACTCAAATTTTCATCATATTCTATTTTCAATATATGTTATTTAAATTTTCATGACTTTGTTGTTTTTCAAATGATTATTCAACTTGTTTTCTCTTTTTCTTTAATGTTGTATTTGATATTATATATGGTACTTGTGTCTGCATAAGGTGTGTTCATGGTCTCAGGGGGAGTGAATGACAGTTAGAATGCACAAGAATAGGGGAAGTGCGTTTAACTGACATCATTTGTAAGTATAGATGTCATGGGAGTATGGGAAGACAACAAGGTAAGTACTCTAAACTGCTTTTCACTAACTCTTAAATGATGAAAAATAATTTTCCAAATCTATGCATCATTTAAGGGGGGAGTAAAAATATTGCTTTCAAACACAAGTGCTTTATCAATTGGAAGTTAGACATCTTCCAATGAGATAAATTATTTTTGAAATTTCTTGAAAAATATTTTTTTTGAAAAAATGTCTAAGTGTTGACGTTATCGCACTTAAGGACTTGCGACAAAAGGTTTTATCGCATCAAGCTACTTGCGATAAAATATCTGTGCGTTTTATCGCAACATGCTTCTTGCGATAACAAGTTTCATCGCATCCTTCGCTTGCGATAACCTGGTGTGAACAATATCTTATCGCAACACCCTGTTGCGATTAAACCCTGATGATGTTATCGCATCTTGCTTCTTGCGATAACATTGAGGTTTATCGCATTCTCTTTCATGCGATAAACTGACATTGTGGACGGTCAACCTTTGGACGAATCATGTGTTTCCACGTGTCACTTGCCTCAAATTCGTATAAATAGAGCGGTTTTCAAAACCATTTGCTTTTTCCTTGCTCTCAAAACCCTCAAAACCCTCTGGTTGATTCCTGAAGTTTTCGACGTTTTTCGCTTAGCATTTGATTCCATCGCGTTCAGATTGACTTCAAGGTACTTTTCATATGATTTTCGATTAATTTTATCCATATGATTTTCGCACCTCTCTATCATTCATCTTTATCGCAAGCTATTGGTTGCGATAAAATTTTATCGCAACTTGTGCCTTGCGATAAACCCCCCCTTGCGACAACTTTTGATGTGCCTTGCGATAAAACCAGGACATAGGAAAATTTTGACAAATTTTTCATAAAATCCAATTTTTGGGCACTGTACTGATTCTTTTCGACATCAGATGGCAAATGTAAGACATAATGATGGTCACTCCTCAGATGAAAACACCGTGATCCCGTCTCACCGATCCTCGTATCCATTGGTGAACGCACGTGATCTAGTAATCTAGACGAAGAATTATCACCTAGGAGATATCATCTTGCCCTTGCCGACAACAACCATCACCTAGATCTCAGTGTGGATTTTGAGTACCGCGTCATACTGGAGATCATCCGCGGTCATCCACTTCGCACCGCACTTACAATGCTCATCACAGTACCTGTCATTTACCTTCAGCAATTTTGGAATACGCTGACATTCCACCCAGTTCATAGACGCAGCCAACACTTCACCGCCAAGGTTGATCACTTCGAAGTTCGCCTAACCTTGAAAAGATTCCGACGAGCACTTGATCTACCATACCACAATGATTTCGAAGACCAAGTTTCTGAGGAACAACTTTGTGCTGATATCCGCAACTTAGGATATCAACCGGATCACAACTCCATCCTTACCCGCTCCACAAAATTCAAGCGAAAGTTTTTACCGAGGGTTTGGTACACGCTTTTCTCTATTATTAACCGTTGCATGACATCGAAGCACACAGGTCTCGATCGCTGCAACATATCCATTCTTAGACTATTTCATACCGTCGCCTTCAACCGCCGAATTGACTTTGCCATCATTCTCTGGAATGAACTTATAGAGATCGCGGTGACAAAGCAAAGCCAATCAAGAAATGCAACTTCGTGGCGTTTCAATGATATCTATAGATCATCATTCAACAGATTATGGATGATAACCAAGAAATTCCAAGACGCTCGAATTCAGTCTAAGGCCCAACTCAATGGATGCACTTCCTCAAGATGCCCGATCCGATCGAATTTGCTCACATCGCCGTTATACCGGAAGACGTGCTAGCCTATGCCGACCAGTAGTCTGAGGTAGTTAGACAATATAGAATAGACAATGCACTGATGGTCTAGCCAGATCTGGAGGGACCTACCCACAGTGCCAACCGACTAGGCGGTGAGGGTAATCGAGTCGAGCAGGTTCAGGAACATGGGGTTTCTGAACGGTGAGAGGTGAGGAGAAGAGAAAGAAAGAGAGGGGGTGATGTGGTGCGGACTGCTGGTCATGCATCTACATCTAAAGCTGCTAAAGTCTAAATCTTTGATGATGATGTGTCATGGGATTCTGTTGACGATGTTGATGATGTTATATCTGCTTCTCCTTCCGAGGATGAAGCCACAACCCAACCTAGACATGATGCTGATGGTGCTTCAGATTCAAATTCCGATTCAGATCACGACCCCGATGCGCATTTGATACCGAGACATGTTGGTCTGAGACATCAATTAGAGAGTTCCGATGCTGATTCCACCTGGAACATTAGACCCTCAGGCAAAACTGGTGTCATAAGGCGGGATGAGGGTGTTGAAGTTGAAAATATTGAGATAGTGAGCCGAGAGAGTGTTAGAAAAGAATTGGGAGCAACTGAGACAGGATCACATAAAGTTTTAACTAGTGATCCTCCCCAAACCATTCTAAACCGGGTAGCCGCATCTATTACCAACGAGCGTACGTCGCCGTTGCACATTGAAACATACATGGTGGACCTAGTCATGCAGTGCACAACCCCACAAAGCCATTCATCGGCTTCTCGACAAGCCGATGTTTCATTCAGCACAGGGGATCAAGCACAACTTCTATCGGGACCACATTCGGTGTTTGCCGATATTGATGCAAGTAGGCTCATGCCCCAGCCACCGAACTTTATTCCGCGCACATCGAGTCTAGTGCCATTTGGACGAACTACCTTTCCTAGGACACGAGCGCCGATATTACACCAAGTTGGAGGCTTCCGTGCCCCAACCGGAACACCCCGAGTCAGGCCGCCATTTGTTGGTGCCTCATGAGGACAGGGTGGAAGTCCTGTCATAGCCAACACCATGCCAACTATGAGCACAAGCCATTCATTTGCTTCAACTGCAATGCAAACCGTAAACCTACGTGGTTCGGGTGTTAGACCCAATTTCACTACTTTCTCTCTTGATTAGGTGGTTGATATACTAGGACCGCCCCCACATTATGTAACTCTGGATTTCCTGAGAGCTTCTCTAGCATCCATTAACAACTCTTACAATCTTCACCGTAAGGAAATGCAAGAGACATTTGACAGACTTTTAGCATAAGTTAGCAGAGCAGTTAAAGGGAAAGGGGTAGCAGAATCTTCGTCAGTTCCTGAATCTCAACCATTCGAAGCTCAACCCAGATCTCAATCTCCACCATCACAACCCTTACATACCATCCCAACCCACCAGCTCAAATCCGAGCTTCTAGCCCGGTTACTTGCCCAAGGAGATACCAATAACAACGAAGAGGTAGATTTGGTAGGCTTACTTCGCAGGCAGACTGAAACCCAAACCCAACTACCCACTAGCACTGATTTCCAAAATCTCCAAAACTCCATCAAAGAAATGACCCAAGCCATGCTTACCGGATACAAATCTTTATCTGACAGAACCAAAGTGGTAGAACAGACATGTGGTGTTCAGGCTCAAGGGTCGAGAAAACGTAGACATAATGATCAGGACGATCCTGATCAACATGAGGGGGAGAAGAGAACCAGAAGTGAAGAATCCAGTGGTGTACATGCTGAATAAACGGGGGGATCAGATCAGGCAGTAACTGAGGGGGCAGAGGGGGCAGGTGGACAGTAAACCGAAGTTGTTCTAGTTGATGATGAAGTTCTAGCTGATGTCATACCTAGGGTTGAAAAGCCTCAAGGTGTTGACGATAAAACCGAGGAGGAAATGATGGCAGATGATATGCTCGTTGATTACATTTATATTGATTCAGATGAGGAGCCGGAGAGAACAACCGTCCAGATTAAGGAGGAACTGGAGGATATCTTTGATACTTCTTGGGCTCATGCTGTGGATTCTGATTCTGAAGATGATAACACTCAACCGGGACAAACGAATGAAGAAGGTACTGGTACTTCAGAGCAGAATATTCCGGTAAACACTGATGGCAAGATTAGAGATCCCATCTTAGATGCTGAGCTCCGCTTTTATCAGAATCTAATTGATGATGAACCTAACTACATTGGAACAGGAGAAAGAGTGAGAATTTTAACTCCGTTCCAAGAGAGTGAAAGAAATGACTTGTTCGTGAGGGACATTCAGAAGAATGACTTGGTAAAGGTTTACGGAATTGAGAAATGGCCGGCTCTACACAGAACAGAATTTTTGCACGTAATGAGAAATAAAGACCTGGAGACGAATGTTGTAAGGTCTGATAAGATGATCATGAAGATTCTGAAGATAGAGTCACACAAGCTGCTAAACATCTGGTATCCTCAGTTTACAGTCATAAGATTCGATGGTTCAGAATGGTTCTTCACGGAAGCTGACTTCAAGAGCCTGGTGCTTGATGACTTCCTAAACCTGTATGACATTCTGGCATGAAATCCTGAAAAGAAAATAGAATGGTTTTCCACATATCAGAGTGTCAAGAGGTTTATGAAAAACATGGTAAAATTTTCTTATCTAACCGACTTTCAGATGGCCTTAGAAGCACATCAATCTAGAGTGAACCTCCATAGACCCAACAAGAGACTTGCTGACATCCAAGGTATCCCTGTTTACTCTGTGCTTGATAAACCTAAACTCAGAGTTGTCTACTTCAATCATGAGAAGAAGAAGAGATTCCTGAGAATCAGTGAAGTAAACAAATACTGCGACAGGACTTTCAAGATTATTCAGATCCATCTGGAGAGTAAGCTCAGATTAGATGAAAGTGGAGAAGTCAAGCTGAAGGAGAAGGAGAAGCGGCTGATACAACAAGTCCTGGATGCCCTCAGATACAGACGTGAGTACCAAAACGCACTAAGCAGATTCGAGATCATCTTCGGGATTCGGAAGAAACACGTGACTCCGATGAATGCTTAAATCTTTGCCTCTACTTTGATACAAATGGGGAGATTGTTAGTGCCCTAACTGACACCTTGTATCAAGTAGAGGGACCTATTTGAAACTATTCTTATTTGCATCTTATAAAAGGTTTTTCCCTTGTAATTGTTGTGTGTGTCATTACATTCTCATACCAAGTACATTGTGCACTTTCTCTCATTTCATAATATTGTGTACTTGAAGATTTGATCTTAATAGAGGGATGACAACTTGAGCTTTATTGTTTGATTTGAATGCTTGTTCTGGGATCACAGAACATCTGGCTAGAGTCGTTAATCCAAGGTGGTTGCAATGATATTAGTGTATTGTTACCAAGCTCCACAACAAGTGTTCGTCACCCAAAAGATATAGCACATGCTGCACCTATATGCAAAACATAGACATGTCTACAAGAAAACAGGATGCGAGATAGAAATAGAACCTTGATTAGTGACAGCCATGTCCAGACTCCAGTCATGTTCTACCAAAGCTGCTCTTTCTGGTACCATATGAGATTTCTTCCATACTTTGGGAAGAGAAAACCACTTTCAATCAATAAATACAGAAGTGTTGGAGTGTATCTGTTTGCATGGTGGAACCATATATGAGATATAAGTGACTGAATTATGTCTAAAGGATTCGAAAATAATATGACTTATATATGGAACATCCTTACCAAATTTACTTCTTTATGTTTACTGATTAAGAAACCTTTGCAACGAAGGAAGTAGGGTTCTTTCTTTGCTGTCCATTGCACCTTATTTTTGGGCCACTTTTTTTTAAACGACAATTCATTGAAAAGCTAGCCAGAGGCCAGCGGAAGGAACTACAAAGGCCCAAAACAGCTAGACGGAGATGTTCTCCACAAGAACATATATTTCAAGTTCGACTTATGCCTATACAACATCCATCTAAAAGAGTTATCCATTATCATGTCCAAAATCACGTCCTTCTTAGGCTCTATTTTATCGAAGGCAGCTCTATTCCGAAAGCTCCATATAGAATAGCAGGTAATGAACATAATAGCCCGCTTAGTCATTTTTTCTTATACGTCCCTTCATTTTCTTTACGTTGAATGAAAAATATTTTTTATTTTCATGTTGGACGTCACATATTTGTAATAAAAAGTTTATATAAACTATATTTTTTTATTAATTATATTGGTTTAACCAAACAACATCAATGGAATTCCCATTCCTATTCTATTCTCCTGCATTCCCATTTTCATTTTCATTTTCATTTTCATTTTCATTTTCATTTTCATTTTCATTCTCATTTTCATTCTCATTCCTTAAAATGAATCAAACGCCCCGTTAGGCTTTACCTATACAACATACAAATATTGGACCATGATTGACTACTCATATTCTTCAAAAGCGTTCCAATTTAACAAGACTACATTTTCTCATAGAGTAGGTGAGGCATAGTGGGTTCTCTTACATTGAAAAAGTTTTGTTTTTAATTTTTTTTAATTTATCAATTTCAATTTCTATCGAAATTCAGTGCAGCAAATTAGCCCTATGGCGACGAAAAAGGTCGTCGCTAAAGATTAGAACGTTTGTCTCTATTTCTCTATTGCGACGACTGTCGACGCTATTGGTTATGTTGCTATTGGCTTGTAGCTGTAGGTATCTCTGCGACAACCTGCCGTCGCTAGCTAAAAAAGTAAAAATTTAGCATTTTTACCTATTGCAACAAGAAGTCGTGGCTATAGATAAATTTTTTTACCTACTGCGATAACATGTCATCGATATAGGTAAAAAAATTAATTTTTTTAAAATCAAATTTTTGCCTATTTAAATTTGTTACTTTAGTTTTACGTTCCACTTTAATCAATTAATTTGCTACTAAACAAGATTAATTAAGCATAATACATGATTAATACACTAGTGTCTCAAAACATATTAATTCAAAAATATCTAATCTGAGCGAACACATAATATTTCTAATCCAAATCCAAGTGAGTACGTAGATTCTTCTTCCGTATAGCCTCTCAAACTGCATTCAAGTGAATAAATTCTTCTTGGATGCCTCTAACTTGTTGGATATAGTGTCCAGAATCATTAACTATTGGTAATATTTCTAATAATAGCAGGGTCCTTTTGGGTTGCCTTTAAGACCCAAAATAAACAATCAGAAGAATAAAAAGGAGTTAAAGCAATTAGTTCAATTGATGATAAGCTGCAATATAATTAATTAGATTAATTATATAAAGTGCAGGGACTAATTGGTTAAAATAGTTTTAACAAGCTTATCGGTTCAAGGGGGCTAAGTGTAAAATAGAGAGTTATAAATAAACTGCTAGGAGTTAAACCCTAATGAGTTTTTTCCATCTCTCTTGGAGCCGCCGATCTCCCTTCTCCCTCTCCCAACATCGTAAACCCTAATTTAGGGTTTAGTGATTAAGCATCTTCTTGTTGTTGGTATTTTGGTGTTCTTAAGTGTGAGCCAATAGAGGGATTCATACTATTGGTCCTTGACATCCAAGAAGCGAGATCAAAGGTTTGATTCATCATTGTGGTTTTCGACAATCGCAATAAACAAGTAAGTGTTCTTGATTCAATCTTTTGTAGTTAATTATCTAGAACGCATGTATTCATATAGGTTGATAGTTTGTATAACCATTGATGATAAAAATTAAAATATGTTTCCGTTACCTATATCATGTGGTTGTATGTTTACTCAAAACCTTACATAACTAACATCACTACTTCAAACTCGTGCATCCTTGTGACATTCGATCGAAGATCATTGCAGAATTTTGCCGGATCTGAATGAGCAGAAAATGAGTGATAATAATACACTTGGAAAGAGGGTGAAAAATCTCGCAGCAGTATGTAGTACAACGGTAGACATAGAACGAAAAAGGTCATTTTGTCCGATGTCCACTCGAAGTTCTTAAGGTTCAAAAACAACAATAGCTCGAAACAATTGATCCTAGTAGAGCCCATACACAAACATCAATTTTCAGAAAGTAGACACCACTAAAATGTTTCTCTTTTAGATAATATATATATATAGATGATAACATTTGTCCCTATTTCTCTATTGCAACGACGACGCTATTGGTTATGTTGCTGTTGGCTTGTGTAGGTATCTACTGCGACAACCTGTCGTCGCTAGGTAAAAAGTAAAAATTTAGCATTTTTACGTATTGCAACGAGAAGTCGTGGCTATAGATATTTTTTTTACCTATAACGACGATATGTCGTCGCTGTAGGTAGAAAGTTAAAATTTTAATTTTTTACCTACTGCGACAACATGTCAAAGGTAAAAAAAAAAATCAAATTTTCGCCTGTTTAAATTTGTTACTTTGGTTTTACGTTCCACTTTAATCAATTAATTTGCTACTAAAATAAATAAAAAGTCATTTTGATTCATACCCAAGATTTAAGCTTAATACATTAGTGTCTCAAAACATATTAATTCAAAAATATCTATTCTGAGCGAACATAATATTTCTAATCCAAGTGAGTACGTAGATTCTTCTTCCGTATAGCCTCTCAAACTGCATTCAAGTGAATAAATTCTTCTTGGATGCCTCTAACACGCATCACACTTCAAACTCGTGCATCCTTGTGACATTCGATCGAAGATCATTGCATAATTTTGCAGGATCTAGGATGTATTAGTATATATAAAATGGTGGTGAAGGAACCATATAGGGTAAAAAGTAGGATTTCTTGATATTCTGAGCTCATGTACAGTATAAACACCAATGCAAAATCATCATCTACCGTTCTTAATTTTTAAACCAAAATATAATTTAAGAATAAAGAATTTAACTACTTCCTTCATCCCATAAGAATTACAACAATCACCATTTTTGGATGCCCCATGAAAATTGTACCTTTTCCCTTTTTACTCAACTTTTAAATCTAAAATTAAGCATTTATCAATAGTCTATACTGATTTGGGTCCAGAAGATACTTTGTTTGGTGAAAAAAATGGCATTTTAGACATTTGGCTACATATCAAACATTTTTCTTAAATTATGTCCACTCAAACATTGCAATTTTTGTATGACAGGGGAAGTAAAATGTAAACTAAGACACTGACAAAAGGTTATAATATATAGAAGAAACTACAAAAATGCAATAACAAAGCACATCATCAAGATTACTAGTTTTCACAAATTCCATTGTGATTCTAAGCCCTTATTCAGAGTTAAAAATGATGTAGACACTTACCAAAGTTACTCCTTACGAGAGTTGTTCTAAGCCTTCACGATCGAAAACTTGTCTGTCCAATCTTGACTCGTCAATCTGTTGAATGTGAAGTTCTAAATATGGTGAAGAATGATCAAGACCGAGGCTTACATATAAGAAACTAAAGACGTACCTTCCGGTCCCCAGTATGAAGTATAATGCAAAATCGCTCCCCAAATGATTTTCATTGTAAATCAGGTCAAACCTTCGATCTCTGTTGCATAAAGATTTACACTACAAAAATCGACGCTATCAGTGACGGAAAATTCCGTCGCTGATCCGACACTGAAAGCGATATTTCCGTTACTAATCTGTCACTGAAAGTCCGTTGGTGAAAAGGTGTTGGATTATACTATCAACGACGGAAAACGAGCGGCGGTTAGCGACAGTCAAGTTTAGCAACGGAAATTATCAGCGACGAATCGCGATGGAAATGATCAGCGACGGACTAGAGCGATGGATCAACAACGGACCAGATAGCAAGTGATTTGCGAGGAACTTTTAGTGACGGATTTGCGACGGGCCCACCTACTTTTAGTTTTGTCTCTGATCCGTCACTATAGTTTGACTTTTTTTTTAAATTAATTTCTTTATTTAAAAACTTATTTATTTTTATTTATTTTCCTATACATTATTTTATATATAAAATGCATGTTAAAAACAAAATGATTTTCAAAATTGTATTCAAGGAAAAAAATATGATACAACAACTATTAAACTCATATAATTTTTAAGGGAAATGCCCAAACCAAATGTCTCAAAGCATATAATGCTAATGATATAACATAAGTGCAAGGCATGAAAAATTCAATTCACAATTAAAAGAACACGGCCAAATGCTCCACGACAAATCCGTCACTAATCCATAGTGACAGATTAGCGACCGACACATGGGTTTTCATTTTTATTTATTTTTTAATTGAAAATGTGCGTGCCCGTCGCTAGATTAGTGACGGAACTCATTAATTTATATTTAGAAACTAAATAAAAATAAAATTCATGTGTCTGTCACTAATTAGTGACAGATTAGCGATGAAAACATGGATTTTATTTTTTATTTATTTTTTAAATGAAAAATCACGTTACCATCGCTAATCCGTCACTAATTAGCGACGGATTATTGATAGACCCATGGATTTTCTTTTTTATTTATTTTTTAATTATAAATTAGTGGGTTTTGTCGCTAATTAGCGAAGGATTAGTGACGAATAGTTTTCGTTGGTCGTTCTGTCTCTAATCCATCACTGATTTTCGTCATTGATACATCTTTTCTAGTAGGGGAAAAAACACTTGGGGAACTTCTATTTAACATATTTATACCTTCCATCTCTCGTGCTGAAAGAATATAAACATTTTGAGAACAATACTCTTTTCACTTGATAGATGACTATAACATTTTTGTTGCCAACCACTTGGGTTGTAGCGCACCGGTAAAGCATTTGGGATGTAGTGGAAAGTCTCATCTACCTAAGGGTTCAAATGCAGGTGCTGCCAAAGCCCTTGTGGCCGTGGAGGTTTAAATGTGATGACTACAAGCCATTCATGGTCGCTCGGGGATATGATTAGTCGGTGCACTTAAGCTGGCTCGAAAACCCACAGTTACAAAAAAAATCATTTTTGCGGCCACTTTCTTTCTATTTTTAGGTGAAGGATTCGGAAGAGGAACTTGAAACTACCATCACAACACCATTATTTTGCAAGGATTATAAATACAACAAAGAAGTAATGTTATGATTTGTTGAAGACAGAGAAGTGAACATCATAATTCAAAGTGGTAATATGGGAGAAGAAACATACACCTAGTGCTAGAAATAACAAAGAAATGGAAGGTCTAAAACAACATTCACTCACCGGCAAATATGCACTTTTGCCGACGAATTTCATATAAGCGGCCAGTAAAGTTACTTTTGTGAGTCCCATTTGAACAAGGCAACGATTCATATATTGATAGATTGGTAACAAGAAGAGATAATATAATCAAAGTGGTGTATTATTCATGTGGAAGAGCTATCCTAGAGAGAGAATGGTTCTCTCTCTAGAACACACACATACACACTAAACATTATATACCCCCTTGTTACACTATTAAGCCCAAGCCCTTATAACATAACCCAAGCTCATATAACAATAATTACCCCTTTACAAAACTATCTTATAATTAGGACATTTTGTGTCCTAACACGGTGAGTTAGTGAAATTTGTCGGTGAAAATGTCATTTAAATTTTAAAAGATACCTTGCTGGCGGTTTAGAAAATTCGTCGGTAAAAGTAACTTTTACCGGCGGCTTAAAAATATTTGTCAGTGTTTGGGAAACCTGTTAGTAAAAGTACAAATAAAAAAATACTGAAAGTTAAAATACAATTGCCGACGAATTTTAGAAATCCGCCGGCAAAAATGTCAGTGAATTTTTTATTAATAATACAAAAATACTTTTGCCGGCGAGTTTGGGAAATCCGTCGGCAAAATTTTAAGTGCAAAAAATATTAAATATAATAAAATTACTTTTGCCGGCGAGTTGTTGAAATTCGTTGGTAAAAATGTTATTTAAAATTTTAAAAGGTACTTTTGCCGGCGATTTGAGAAATTCGTCGGGAAAAGTTGTTAGGACACAAAATGTTCTAATTATAAGATATTTTGAAAAGGGGTAATTATTGTTATATGGGCTTGGGTTATGTTATAAGGGCTTGGGCTTAATAGTGTAACAAGGGGGTATATAATGTTTAGTTTGTATAATTAGGGTTTAGTTAATCATTTGCAATGTAGCCTCCATAGTATGTAAGTGTGTGTTCTAGAGAGAGAACCATTCTCTCTCTAGGATAGTTCTTCCACATGAATAATACACCACTTTGATTATATTATCTCATCTTGTTACTATCTTATCATTATGAATCGTTGCCTTTGTTATAATGTCTCTCTAGGATAGTTCCTTCACATGAATAATACACCACTTTGATTATATTATCTCATCTTGTTACTATCTTATCATTATGAATCGTTGCCTTGGTTATAATGGGACTAACACACCGGTGTCAGTATTGTTCATTAAGAGTAATTGGAGCCCATGAAAGCCCAACACATTTTATCTATATTGATTTTCTTATATATGTCAAAAAGATATTTTCATTTGGTTCGGTTTATGCTTTTAAGATATTTATGTAATGTTTTTTTTCTTATTAATTAGCTAATTTATGTTTTAATATTTGTTTATTTGTTGTTTTTGTTGATAAACGTATGTCCAAATGTATCGATAAATGTTTCATTATAAAGTTAACAACTTTTGCCGTCGGGTTTTTCCCTCGGTAAAAAGGTTGGCCAAAGAGCCAAACCTAACTTTTGCCGACGGTTTTCTCCGTCAAGAGAAACTTGACCAAAAGAGTCAAACCTAACTTTTGCCGACGAGTTTGTTTGTCGGTAAAAAGCTGTGTGTAAAAATAAAAAATAACTTTTGCCGACGGATTTTTTGGCCGATAAATGTTTGACCAAAAAGTCAAGAAAAACTTTTCCCGGCGGAAAAAATTACGCCGGCAAAAATATTTAGTCGTCGGGAAAAGGATTTTATACAATTACGTGAGAGATGTTTTTGCCGGCGACTTCAGTTTTTACCGACGACTGTTTTTCGCCGGCAAATGTATGTTTACCGGCGGCACATATTATTCGCCGGCAAAAAGCCTTATAGCGGCCAGCTTTTCACGGAAACCTTTGCCGACGGAAAAGTCCGACGGCAAAAGATTTTGAGCTTTTGCCGGCGACTTTCGCGACTTTTGCCGACGACATTTTCCTCCGGTAAAAGTAGTTATTTTTGTAGTGACTGAGATAGGTCATATTATTGTTTATGATGACATAAGAATGAGAACTTGAAAAGTTAGTCCATAATTGGATGCTAAAAATATTTAGGAAGACCTCCAAAAGCACATTAGAACAGTGAAAACTAATCATCTAGCTTTTGCATATATATATATATATATATAGAGTTCTACTAAATTGTAACCGCTAAATGTATGTAACCGTCGATTTCATAGGTTTTTTTGATGAATTTTTTTTATGGAATTGTTTATTTTGATGAAATTGTTTCATATCATTCATTTCTTGATAATTTTTTTTTATGAAATTTGTAGTTTCATAGGTTTTTTTCATTTTTATGAAACTTTTCATATATTTTCGGTTTCACCTATGAAACTACAAATTTCATAAAAAAAATCATCAAGAAATGAATGATATGAAATAATTTCATCAAAATAAACAATTTCATAAAAAAATTCATCAAAAAAACCTATGAAATCGACGGGTTACAACGGTTACACACATTTAGCGGTTACATTTTATTATCTGTCTATATATATATATATATATAGGGGAAAGTTCATCTAAAAACTCAAATTCAGTTGTAAACGTGAGGACAAATCTCGTCCATTGATCGCAGCCATATTTAAGCCATTCCTAAAATTCAGCTTTAGGGGTATTTTCGTCAAGATTAGAATCAGCGCCTCCTTTGTTGACTTTTTATTTTCTTTTTTAATTAAAAAACTTTTACCCCCTTAAATTTTAAAATAAATTATCTCAAAAATTACTAACATTTTAATCAAACAAATTACATCAAAAAAACGAGAATTTCGTGCTCTTCGATATGACATCCATAATGATATAGTTTTTTTTCTTCGTTTTAACCGTTTTTTAGGTGAAATCGTGTATATGTGTTATATTCAGACTGAATAATACAACATTCGGGATGAATAATATCTACATTTATTCGGACTGAGTATATAGAATTATTCAGACTGAATAAAGGTAGATATTAAAAAAGAATAAAACTTATTCATGTCTTGATATAGTTTTTTTTTTCGTTTTAACCGTTTTTTACATGAAATCGTATACATGTGTTATATTCAGAATGAATAATATAACATTCTGGATGAATAATATCTACATTTATTCAAACTGAATATATAGAATTATTCAGACTGAATAAAGTTATATATGAAAAAAGAAAAAAAATTAAACATTTATTCGTTTTGAATATCTACCTTTATTCAGTCTGAATATATAGAATTATTCAGACTGAATAAAGTTAGATATGAAAAAAGAACAAAACTTAAACATTTATTCGTTTTGAATATCTATCTTTATTCAGTCTGAATATATAGAATTATTCAGACTGAATAAAGGTAGATATTCAAACGAATATAATTATTCAGACTAAATAAAGGTAAATTATTCAGACTGAATAATTCCATATATTCAGTCTGAATAATTCTATATACGCAGTCCGAATAAATGTAGATATTATTCATCCCGAATGTTGTATTATTCACTCTGAATATAACACATATACACGATTTCACGTAAAAACGGTTAAAACGAAAAAAACTATATCATGATGGATGTCATATCGAATAGCACGAAATTCTCGTTTTTTTGATGTAATTTATTTGATTAAAATGCTAGTAATTTTTGAGATAATTTATTTTAAAATTTAAGGGGGTAAAAGTTTTTTAATTAAAAAAGAAAATAAAAAGTCAACAAAGGAGACGCTGATTCTAATCTGACGAAAATAATTACCTTTATTCAGTCTGAATAATTACCTTTTATTCAGACTGAATAAATATTTTTCCAATTTTACCCTGCACGCTAAATATTCATTAAGTCATGGACAGAGTTTTAAACTTATTTACAAAATTGTCACCGCGTTTTTTTGCCACTGATCTCTTCACCGGATTATTAATCAACGGATGTGGTTTGTCCTCACGTTTACAATTGAATTTGAGTTTTTATTTGAACCCACCCCTATATATATATATATATAATGGGGAAATTAATTAAAATACCCCAAGTCAAACCAACTGTTACCAAAATACCCTAAAATTTTTCAACTTTGCAAAAATGCCCAAAATACCCGCGATGGGGTCCCGCGATCGCGGGATACGCTGACGTGGCACGTATTTTGGGGCCAAATGCCCCGCGAAGCCCCTCAACTTTGGCCGCGGTGCACTTTTGGTCCCTGCCCGCGATCGCAGCCCGCGATGGCCCAAAAAATTACAGTTTTGGTCCCTGAAATTTTACCCTTTTGGTCCCTGAAAAATTACACTTTCAGCCCCTATACTTAGACGAATTTTGCATGCTTTTACTGTTTTTTCCCCACAATTATTGCAATTTAAAGACCGATTTGTGGTTGAAATTCATTTGCATGTTTCAATCAATGTTAAATCAATGTTTTTGGAATACCAGTTTGTAGATGAAATGAGAGATTGGTTTTCTGATATGTTGGCTGTTTCATTGATAAATAGACGTAAAATTCAAGCCATAATCCCCACACAACGATTTCATTGTTGGAATATTTCTTTCTGCAATATTTTGTGTTTGAGATACTACTGAAAAAATGAGTTCATCTGTTGCAAAAGCTAAGCTATATTTCTGTTTTGATGGTGAATGGGTGCAAGATAACAATGAATGGAATTTTGCTTATAAATCTAAGCATGGTGTAAAAGTGTCAGTAAACTACACTTATCAGAAGTTTGTTGCATACGCCATGCAAAAATGTGGAATCAACTCTTCTTATATTTGCAAGTTAGTATTTAAAAATGGCGATGGGTCATTTGTGGATTTATCCAACGATGGGGATATCTCTACTTTTCTGCACCTTGCAGTCGATTCAGAAAGACCCCCATTACTCTTTGTGTATCCCGGCGTATCCGACGGTGACGACGACGGTGACGAGGAGGGTGATTCTCAACAAATAGAGCATCCTGATTCTCAACAAATAGAGCAGCCTGATTCTCAACAACAACAACCACCACAACCACACGAATGGCGTACTGCTGGAGTTGCTGATGACGAAACCCACGTTTTCAGAACGGGTAATTCTGAAATAGACAGATCAGACACCGATAATGATGATCACGAAGAATATACCCCTAGTAGAAAATCATGTAGTCAGATAAATGACTTTTTTGATATGCCCCCTATTCTTCCAGACTCCCATACCCAGACACAAAGCTACGAACCTACACCTTATATTCGCAGTGAAAGTTTAACAGCAGGTCAGATATTCGATTCGAAGGATCTCTTAGCAAGTCAGATCGGACTCAAGTTCTTGGAAGAGTGTTTCCAAAGTCGCGTGCGGGCATCTGACAAAAGCAAATACGTAGTTGAATGTGCTAGAGAAAAGTGTGAGTGGAGGTTGTACGCGATTCACATGGGTCCCAAAGGAGGGGCGATAATGATTAGAAAGTTGCACGACGTACACACTTGTACGAGGACGCAACTTAATCCCCACCACAAACAAGCCGGCAAAAAGACTTTGGGTGCGATCCTGAAAAACAAATTTCTTGATGTTAGCAGGTCATTGCGTCCAAAGGACATCGTCCACGACGTTCACCGGCAGTTCGACGTCACGATTGATTACCACCAAACGTGGCGTGCGCGCTGCCATGCACTGTTTGTGGTGAGAGGCACGTTCGAGGAGTCGTATGAACGACTCCCGACATATTTATATAATTTGCAGCTGCAGAACCCTGGTACTGTCACGCAGCTACGGACCGATTCACGTGGACGGTTTGAGATGTGCTTCGTGGCCCTTGGACCCGCGGTACGTATTTTAACACGTCATATGTTTACACATTATAAACTATAACATTTTAACCTATGTTTTTGCAGATCCGCACATTTCTGGAAAATCTATGTCGTGTCCTGATAATAGACGCAGCCCATTTAAAGGGCCGTTACTTGGGTATGATGTTCCTGGCGGTTGCCATGGACGGGGATAACTCCATCGTTCCAGTAGCTTTCGGCGTAGGCAAGTCCGAAACCGGGGACGGGTGGACTTGGTTTCTGTCCATGTTGAGACAAGCTATCGAAGACCCGCAAGGGTTGGTGTTTATGTCTGACAGGGCTCCTTCCATAAGCGCCGCAATCTCTGCCATATACCCAAACGCCCCTCACGCCATATGCTGTCGACATTTGGAGATGAACGCCAAATCCAAGGACAAACGTATTACCACCTACAAGGATGTCTATTGGGCGGCATGCAGAGCATATACGGATCGGGAGTTTAACAAGTACATGAATATGCTACGATACAGTGTCAAGGAAGCAGCCAAAGTCTTTGACGATGCTGGACCGGAGAGGTGGTCCGCGGCCCATTTTCCTGGACAACGGTATGACATTCTGACCTCGAATAGTGCAGAGTCTGTGGTGAATGCACTCTCCCGTTTTGCGCGTAGATGTCCGATTGTTAATCTTATGGACTACTTTCGGGCCTTTCAACAAGAGTGGTACCAAATTCGACGCCTAAAAGGAGCTAAGATACAAAATGCACTCACACCAACGGCGGAGAATATCGTTCAGTACAGGGCGCGTCGTGCGGCGACATGGCCGGTAAGAGCAATCGGGTATGGGAAGTACGAGGTGCATGATGACTATATTAACGCGATTGTGAATATGGAAGACCACCTTTGTTCGTGTCGCGAATGGGATAAATCTGGGTTACCGTACGGCCATGCCATCGCTGCAGCAACATATATGGGTCGTACAGATTGCAGCGACTTGGCTGTACCTTTCTTCACGTCCGAATATTACCGGAAAACATACGTGGAGGTAATAAACCCAGCTGGACCCCCTGCAGCATGGGTGTATCCACCCGACCCGCTTCCACCATGCTATCCACCTTTAATGGATAAGAACAGGGCCGGGAGACCGAGAAAGAACGACCGACGTCCATCACGTGGTGAAAGTTCGATACAACGAAGATGTACTCGGTGCCAATGCGTAGGACACACTCGTGGAGAGTGTCCAAATCCCGCCCCTTCAACCGTGCCAAAGAGACATTCTGTCAGTCACACCCCGGGCCCGTCACAGCTTGATACTGTTGATCTAAACACTGATTTGTAAATGATATATTTACACACATACATATGCTTCTAAATGAACATTGATAACACAGCTAGTTTGTAAATGATAAATATATTCATATTAGATACGTTTTAATTTTAATAAATTACACCATTATAATCGTCTCTTCGATACGTTCGAAATGAGCCCAATCTTGAATTTTTTTGGATTTATATATTTTAATATATATCATATACAGTTATACATTAAAATTCATAACCTTATAGTTAATTATTTAATTTATGGTACATCTCTTATTTTTTTTCAATTTTGTTTTACACTCCTATCGCATTAACATAATAATCATATATTAACTAATTCATTAAATCATTTTAAATTATTATTATTTGAATGTGTTTATAGATATCGTGAATGGCAATAGGAGAAGGTTTCACGAGAAGAATATTAAATGGGGTTTTGACAAGTTGGTATCACTGGACTCATTTAAGAATTGTGAAAATGGGTATTTGGCGAATGATGATTCATGTATGTTTAAAGTTATACATTAAAATTCATAACCTTATAGTTAATTATTTAATTTATGGTACATCTCTTATTTTTTTTTTCAATTTTGTTTTACACTCCTATCGCATTAACATAATAATCATGTATTAACTAATTCATTAAATCGTTTTAAATTATTATTATTTGAATGTGTTTATAGATATCGTGAATGGCAATAGGAGAAGGTTTCACGAGAAGAATATTAAATGGGGTTTTGACAAGTTGGTATCACTGTACTCATTTAAGAATTGTGAAAATGGGTATTTGGCGAATGATGATTCATGTGTGTTTAAAACACTTCAGCTCCAAACACACATGAATCATCATTCGTCAAATACCCATTTTCACAATTCTTAAATGAGTCCAGTGATACCAACTTGTCAAAACCCCATTTCATATTATATATATACACACATACATATGCTTCTAAATGAACATTGATAACACAGCTAGTTTGTATTCCATCCAACAAGCTCTTCATCTTCAATCTTTCTGACCCTTCTTCAACGGCTTCTGCTTTTGCAACCACGTATGGCCATTGTGTACCACAACCCGCACACACTTTAGCAAATGAGTTGAGGGTTGTCATATATTCTACAAGAGGAGTAGGCCCACGAATGAGGTAACCTCTGACTTGACCTTGCATGATGTATCCAACCTAACCGTGGTTCAGCGGCTTAAAAACTACTTTTCAGAGAAATTAACAACAACAAAAAATAC
This sequence comes from Saussurea involucrata, assembly GCA_033807775.1. NCBI lineage: Eukaryota > Viridiplantae > Streptophyta > Magnoliopsida > Asterales > Asteraceae > Saussurea > Saussurea involucrata. The sequence continues at coordinate 86,476,950 of CM066313.1, forward strand.
AAAACAACAACACAGTAAAAAAATACAAAACAAGAAAAAAAAATACAAAACAACTAAAACAACCACCACCTACTTAAAAATTGATTTAGTTTCATCAATCCAAGCTTGCTTCTCGTTTACCTTCGCTTGAATAATTGCGAAGTCTTGCAGAATATGGTGAATTGCTTCTTGTTCTCGACGAACACGAGCCTCCCTAGCTTTTATATCCCCTTTCATCCTTTTGATCTCCCTGTCTTCCTCTTCGATCTTTCTCAAATGGACTGCCTTCCTGTCCATAATTTTTTTCCACTCTTCTGTTAGTTCATCTATCTCTTTTTCCTTTTTTGCTATGGCGACCTCGATTTGAGGTGGCATTTTTTCAGGAGTAGCCTTAGGGTTTGATGACGATGCCATTTGTGGATTAAATTTGAGAAGAGAAATCAAGAGAGAAAACAATTCAAAGAAAGAAAGCAAGAGAGAAATCAAGAAAGAAAGCAAGAGGAAGTGTGAATTGTGAATTGCATCTTACTGGTATTTATGGATGAAATCTCAAACATGCAAATGAATTTCAAACACAAATCGGTCTTCAAAGTACAATAATTGTGGAAAAAAACAGTAAAAGCATGCAAGATTCGTCTAAGTTTAGGGGCTGAAAGTGTAAATTTTCAGGGACCAAAAGTGTAAATTTTCAGGGACCAAAAGTGTAAATTTTCACCCATCGCGGGCCATCGCGGGCTGCGATCGCGGGCAGGGACCAAAAGTGCACTACGGCCAAAGTTGAGGGGCTTTGCGGGGCATTTGTACCCAAAGTACGTGCCACGTCAGCCCTAGCCCGCGATCGCGGGCTGCGATTGCGGGCAGGGACCAAAAGTGCACCGCGGCCAAAGTTGAGTGGCTTCGCGGGGCATTTGTACCCAAAGTACGTGCCACGTCAGCCCTAGCCCGCGATCGCGAGATCCATCGCGGGTATTTTGGGTATTTTTGCAAAATTGAAAAAATTTAGGGTATTTCGGTAACAGTTGGTCAAACTTGGGGTATTTTAATTAATTTCCCTATATAATGTGCTCATCAAATCGTACTTAGGTGTTTTAGCCTTTAAAGTTATCGTAGTAAAGTTAAACCATAACAACTATATTTCACTAAATTGTAACAAACATGCATAGAGAAAACACAATGTGATTAGAAGTTAATTGTCCAATTATCAATTCTACTTCTTCAGTATGGTAACTATAAGAGAAACGGATTTAAAAGAACAAATACCTGTCAAGAAGTGAAAGAGAAATGAAAGAGAAGGTTCAACTTAACTGTACACTTTGAAGTATATAGCTATACAACAATTTTCAGTTATAGATATTTATGAAGTACAGTCTATCGGATGAACACTTAAAATAATTCAAACGAGGAAATGTAATCCGACAGAGGCTGAGAGCTTCTATCGAATTGCAACCTTATTCCAAGTCATCAATCCGATGGTCTTATTCCGATGGTTTAAGATTGTTTCCTTTTAGGATACATCGGATTTTGACATTATTATAATCCGATAGAAGAATTCTTACCGGATTAGACTGTTTTTGTGGCAAAGGACAAGAGTTTATTCCTAACATGGCCGTTCCTTAGCATGTTAAACGTGGGATTTAGAACAGGCCTCCAAAATTTGGGGCCCAATTTTACATGTGTATAGGGTCTTTCATCACGTGTAAAGTTATATCCCAATTTGTTTAGGTTCAAACTGGTTCAAATTTTTTAAATTCAAAATTTTATTTGTTTGGTTTAGATGTGATTGTTTGGGTTTAGATTCAAATTGTTAATTGCTTAGGTGCCCTCTTTTGTGCTTAACTTATATGTATCCATGTTATCCCATTTATGTAATGTAATCAAAAGCTACAAATGTAGCAGGACCTCCAAAAAGATTGGAACGTCCCTGATTCCTAAGTATTTACTGGTCGGATGTCTATTTGTATTATTTACAAAACCGATGGTTGAGACTAACAAACACTTTTCCTCCTACTTTCCCCCATTTCCTTTGTAAAAAAAATCTCTCTCTCTCCCTCTCCCTCTCGAGGTATATGCAAACAAATACAATATACTAAATACAATAATATTCAACCCCCCAAAACAAGCAATAATCAAGCACAAAGGTAACACAAATTCTTATGTGAAAACCCCGTACACAAGAGTAAAAATCACGTGACCTTGCACCGTTTAAAGTCCACTACCACCAATATGAACACAATAAAGAGTCCTCTCTAGATAAAACTAGAGGCACTCAATATATATATATATATATATATATATATATATATATATATAGAGGGTCCTTCTTTTGTTAACCACTCAATTAGTGTTAACCTTGTTAACTAATCTGGACCATTAATCATCAAAACCAATGGCTAAGATTAAAATCATTTTTTAATTCATAATTAAAATAAAAACACGGGTGATTTCATTTGCAACATATATGCATAGGGTTATTATTGTCATTTAACAAATCTGGGTAACTATAAGATACGGAAACTATTGACCCAATCGCTACATTCAAGGAACTGATAAGTTATCTCTACTTGATTTAGAAAAAAAAATACCAAACACGTACTCTCTCTCCAATCTCGATTCAAAAGAAAAATCAACCAAAGCAATCAGTAGGCAAAAATCAACAGGTTTCTTGCAATCGATTCCAAAAAATAGAGGGATAACATCGACAAGTTCATTCCAATCGATTGTTGAAAAGACGAGAATGGCGATTCCCGGCTGTCAATCGAGGAGGGGCAGCGGTGGTGGCGGCGTTCGATGGTCGAACGAGAGAGAAGAGAGAAGAAGTAGCGGCCGACGGTTTCGCTTGGTTTAGATTGAGAGATGGAGAGAAATCGAGATGGCGACTGCGGTTGACGGAGACGACGGCGAAGGGCGGTCGTGCGACGGGAAATCGAGAAGAGGGAGCGCAGCGAGAAGATGAAGGTTAGGCAGCCGACGGTTACTGACGGTTGATGTTCTAGACGGAAAATGATGATGTGGTGGAGGTGAGAGCGGCGACACTAGAGGTGTACGGTGGTGGTTGGCAGTAGAGAAGAAGGTCGCTGATGGTGGTTGTGCTCGTCGCCGACAGTAGAGTGGTGTGTGGCGGCCGGTAGTAAGTGCACGGTGAAAAGGGAGATTAAGAAGTGAAATTACTCAAATTAGGGTTCTGCTTTTTATTGTTTTTGTATTTTTAATTTTGTTTTAAGACTCTAAAAAAAATGAAAAAGGTAAACCAAGATAATAAAAACTCAGATTGTAATTTGTAATTTGTGCATATATGCATACATGCCACTTTAATATATGCTTATATCCGGTTGTAATTTGTGCATATATGCAAGTTTGATATGTGCATATATGCAATTGTGAAGTGATGCATATATGTTTTGGGTGTAAAGTATGCATATATGCAATTTTTGATATGTGCATATATGCTGCATGTGTAAAATTTACATATATGCAGTTTTAATAAGTGCATATATGCAATTCTCTAATGTGCGTATATGGTATTCTCTGGTATGCATGTTGTGGGTGTAAAAATATGCATATATGCAATTTTGATATGTGCATATATGCTGCAGGTGTAAAGTGTAAGTATATGCAATTGTAATATGTGCATATATGCAATTCTCTGATGTGCATGTTGTAGGTGTAAAATATGCATATATGCAATTTTGATATGTGCATATATGCTTCAGATTTAAAGTGTAAATATATGCAATTTTGATATGTGATGAATATTAAAAATTAATATATCAATAAGTAATAAATCTGGCTGGCGTGAATGTGATACTGGAATATAAAAATGAAGATTAAGATGAATATTAAAAATTAATATATTAATAACTACCTAATTTAACTAGGCGTGATATTAGGAAAGTGTAGTTACTGCATATAACAAAAGATTTAAATTCCAATAATACCCTTGAATGAAACGTCCAAGTAATGTTAAAACCACCCATGTATCTTGCTTCCTATTGGTCCAAAATAAGTTAACAAGGTTAACACTAATTGAGTGGTTAACAAAAGAAGGGGACCCTATATATATATATATATATATATATATATAGAGAGAGAGAGAGAGGGAGAGAGAGAGAGAGAGTGAGAGTCAGATTCAAACGAGAACAATACATATTTAAAAGAACACGAGAACGAACAAAATCATTAGTGATTTTACATTAACGCACGAAAAAGGACTTTGGTCGCAGCTTTAGGCCTGCGTGGCTTTTTTGCGTGTTAAATGTAAAATCACTAATGATTTTGTTCGTTCTCGTGTTCTTTTAAATAATTATTGTTCTCGTTTGATCCTCCCCCTCTCTCTCTCTCTCTCTCTCTATATATATATATATATATATATATATATATTGAGATTCAGGCCTTCATGGAAAACCCAAAAAAATAAAAAACTGAGTAACACCTTAATAATAACCGTTCATCTGTACGGTATGTACATGTGCATACAAGTAATTGGAGATGTTTTATGGTTTCTATGCGTCACATGTGCATACTGGAAAAATTACTTGTATGCACATGTGCATACCGTCAGATGAACGATTACTAGGTTGTTCCTCTTTTTTTAATTTTTGTGTTTTTCCCCTGAACCTAACCCTACACACACACACACACACATACATCATCTATACTCTTGGAACGAATCATCAAGAAGTAAGAAATCAAACTAGCTTAGATAAAAGAGGAAGAAATATAACCCACAAACTTTTTTCGAAAGCAAAACTACATTCTCTCGGCCTCCAAAATAGATCTCCACCGTTGAAAATATATACATAGATGCTATGAATTGTCAAAAAAAACCACTCAATCCAGCAAGTCAAATTTAAATCTCAGTGGAACGACAAAACGGCACTGCTACGCAGTGGTGGAGCTTACTTGGGGCTTGGACCCCTGTTTTTTTTAATCTTTAAGGCCACATTGTCTAGCCAATACAATACAATTCATTTTTAGTTTTTCTTTTTACTTTGTGTGATCCTAGAACAAGTAATCAACACAATACCAATATCAAGGATGGCATCCCTCTATTAATCTCAATATGAAGTATACAATCTAGAGAGTGTTTAGCTATGATGTACTTGGAAAGACATATTAAGGGAAATACAAAGATAAATTCTATTTATAGTAAGTAAAATGGAAAGTACGAATCAACCCCTCAACTTGATACAACTTTGTAATAATGGCACTAACATTCTCCCCCTTTGTATCAAAAGTTGAGGCAACAAATTTAGGCTTGTTCTGGAGCAATGTATTTCTTCCTGATCCCGAAAATGATTTCAAAACGCCTCAGTGCGTTTTGGTACTATTTTCTATTCTTGATGGCTTCTAGGGCTTGGTTAATCAGCTTCTTTTCTTTGGACTTCAGCTTGAATTCATCCTTTTCATCAAGTCTGAGTTTACTCTCCAGATGAATCTGTATTAGCTTGAAGGTTCCGTCACAATATCTGTTTACTTCAGTGAACCTTTGGAATCTCTTCATCTTTTGCTCATTAAAGTATACAACTCCAAGTTCAGGTTTTTCAAGAATAGTGTAAACAGGTATACCTTGAATGTCGGATAATCTCTTGTTGGGCCTTCGGAGGTTAACTCTGGTTTGATTGGCTTCAAATTCCATCTGAAAGTCGGTTAGGTAAGAAAACTTCACGATATTTTTCATGAAGCGCTTGACTGACTGGAAAGCTTCCGACCACTCCTTCTTCTTGTCGGGAGTACGAGCAAGAATGTCATACAGGCTTAACAGGTCATCAAGTTTCAGGCTCTTGAAGTCATCTTCTGTGAAGAACCATTCCTTATCATCAGTTCTTTTAACGGTGAATTGTGGATACCATACGTTTAACAACTTCTTTTACTCAATCTTCACAATCTTCATTATTCTCTTATCGGATCTGACCGAGTCAATCTTCAGGTCTTTGTTCTTCATGACATGTAGGAATTATGTCCGATGAAGAGCCGCCCACTTTTTTATCCCATACAGTTTCACCAAGTCAATCCTCTGAACATTTTTTACAAACAAGTCCTTCCTGGCACTTTCTTGAAACGGAGTCAAGATTCTTACCCTTTGCCCTCTTCCGATAAAATTTGGTTCATCGTCAATCAGACTCTGATAGTATCTCATTTCAGCTTCTGAGACGGGATCTTTAAACTGTTATCTGTATTAACAGGAATATTAAGCTCGGGGGTACCTAACACGAGATCATTCTGTTGTTGTGCTTGATTATTTTCATCATCGGAATCAGAATCTTCAATCTGAACAGCTCCAGTAGCATCAAAAATATCATCCAACTCTTCCTCAACATAATTGACTTTGGTTATCCTGACGTTGTCTTTCACAATATCTCCATACCCCAAAATCGGTGAATATTGATCATTACTGAACGTGACTCGACCACCGTTTTTCTCGACATAATTTGTGAGTAGCTCTGTTCTTCCAGTCATATGTTTTGAGCAGCCCGAATCTAAGTACCACACATGACTGGTCTGCAAAAATCAAATCAAGTGGTTTTAGGTATCCATTTGTAAATGAGTCCTTTTATGTTAGGAGTTGGTACACGTTTGGAATTTGTACCATTGTTTCTAAAGCCTCTTTTATGATATCCTTTTGAATAAAATCTTCTAGAATCAGGATTATCATAACCAAACCAATTAAAGTAACCACTCTTACAGATAAAATCATCCACACCACAAAATGAACAACAAATTTGGTCATGTGCTAAATTGATCAATTGTTGCATTGAATAAATCTTGTATGGAATAACAAGTTTTTGTTTACTGCAAACAACTTGATTTATTACAGCAGAATCAAAAGTGTATTTCATTGAATTAAAAGCAACGTTGGATGATTTTGTCTGGGCCACATCCTGTGTGGACTCCTTTATTCTCCACTCAAGTCTCATATTGTTTCTCAGATAACGATCTGAAATACCATAAAGATAAGAGTCATAAGCTTTAGAATTATGAGCTTGAAAAGATTTAGATCTTTGAGCCTTTCTTTTCTTTTTCTTTAACGATCTTTTGTTTTTAGATTTTGAATAGTAATCGTTAGCAGAATTTTTCTCAACAGACTTTGAAGACTCACTCTTGAAGAAATTCTTCTTAGGTTCATCTTCCTTGATTAAGAATTCAGAGTGATCGGAAGTTTAGTATTGAAATCAAATTGAATAGGTGCTTCATCTACACCTTTACCTTTATCCTCACAAAGATTCTCACTACCAAGATCAGAATGGCTATCCAAAGAGGTGTGAAAAATACCATAAGACTTTGGATAAAAAAAATCATTATATCCTTTACGAAATGCTTTATCTTTTTCTGTAGAAAAATGTCTTTCAGGAATTGTATTGACCGATTGGTTTTCCAAGTCCCAAGATTCATAATATTCTTGGTCATCAATCGTCATGCCTTTAAAGAAAGAATTCCCCATAAAAGCCTTACATGAAAAAACATCTGAGTCTGAAGAATGTTTTTTCTTTTGAAATTTTCTCTTCAGATTTTTCTTCAAGTTTTGTTTTCATCTCATTTAAACTGTGAGAAATGACTGTAAACATAACTTCCTTCTCGATGTCAAAAGCAAGTTTTTCATCATTTTTGATGTCTTCAATCTTGCTTTCAAGATCTACAAGTTTTTGCTCAAGGACCAAAGTTGGAAAATATTTTTTCCTTCAAAAACAGGTTTAATCTCTTTTTCCTTTTGAGTATTTTCCTTTTCCTTTGGTGGTTCGACAATGTAGCTTTGAAAATAATCATTAGGCAAAGTCTTTTTGTTTTCCAAAGCCTTCCTATTTTCTAAACCATAACAGAAAGGAAGTTGTATCTTAACAGTTGTTTTTCTTTTCACTTCTTCTTCAGCCTCATAATCCTCACCATCCATTTTAAGCCATTGAATCTTGTAGTAAGGATCTAGTGATGGAAATCTAAGCCATTCAAATTTATATAGAGTAGGAGCATGTAATAGGCATTCCTCAAATAATCATATCCTAAGCCCCACTTAGAGTTGAAATATCTAAATTCGCTTGGCTTATTCATGTGAATTGTCTGTTCAGTTTGACCAATTTTATAAAGTTTTTCTTCCAAACCTCTAACTTTTTCAACAAGCTCTATGTTCCTATCTTTATAAGCAAATAAGAGCTTTTCAAACTCATCCTTCTTAGCTTCTGAACTTTCAAATTTCTCTGACAGTTCAGTCATTCTCTTTCTAAAATACGCTTGGTGTTCATCAAATTCTGCATTTTTCTTTTTCAAAGTCTCAATTAAAGTCACTTGTTCTTTCAGTTTATCACTTTGAAAAACTATTGATTCTTTTTATCTTTTCAGTTTCTCAGTTAAATCATTTAACTTATTTTGCTGAATATCTTGAATCTGAAGAAATATAGCGAGAGTGTAAGGATCTACCTCATTTGTCTCTGACCGGATTCTGGCTCAGATTCCTCGGTCTCTTTGCTCATGAAGCACATCTTTGCAAGGGCAACTGTTTCCTCTTCCTCATCATCAGTCAACTCCAACTAGTATTCCTCTTCAGCCAGTAAAGCTTTGCCGGATTCTTTCTGTTTTGCAAGAAGCATCTTGTTCTTGTAATAATCTGAATCTCTCACCTTCGGCTTCCAGCATTCCTTGGCGAAGTGACCAGTTTTCCCACAGTTATAACACTTTGGCTCTTCTGCCCTCTTCTCAAAAACTCTTTTATCCTCAAACTTCTGTTCACCGTTCTTACTCTCTCCCTTTCTCTCATCAAACCTTCTCTTTGACTCTATGCGGTCCTTGTGTTCAAAATTCTTGGAGCCCGATGAATACCCTTGATTGTTGGAGCCCGGCTTCTTAACAAACTGCTTCTGAAAAGCTTTTGTCAAGAGGATCATAGCTTGTTTTAGACTCTCAGCTTCATCTAAACCATCACTTTCAAATCCATCATCTTCTTCATTTGTACCCATTCTTTCTTTCCTTGAAGAACGCTTTCCAAACCTTCTAGACATCAAAGCTATTGGATCAACCTCTTCCTCCTCTTCCTTTTTCTCTTTCTTATCCTCTTTCTTCTCTTTCTTTTTCTTCTTCTCTCTTTTATCATCTGCATCATCCTCATCTTTCTTGAGCATCTCAAACATTTCTTGTAAGGGCAACTCATTCAACTTAGAATGTTGTTTCATCCGATGAGCATATTTCTTCCATTCTTGTTGGAGAACACTCAGAAACTTCACATTATTCTCTTTTACTTTCTTTTCAATATTGTGTCTGTTCAGCTCATTCAGTATAGTTGTGAATCGGTCATAGGTGTTATCAAGTGTCTCGCCTTCTTTTTGTCTGAAATTCTCATACTTATTGATAGCATTAGATACCCTCATTTGGTTTTCAACAGAAGATCCTTGATACAGTTTAACTAGCGCTTCAAACATATCCCTTCGAGAAGTATTCTTACTGTCAACCTTCTGATAGATGTCATTAGTTAATGCTTGCATAACCAAAGATCTAGCTGCTCTATCTCCATTGTATCTCTTTGTTTGCTCTACATCATAAGCATCAGGTGGAACTTCAACATCTGTACCTTTCTGTCCATCTGCACCAACTGGACCTGTTGTTTTACTGCTCCCATAGTACATTCCTTTAAGGACTTCACTATATAATATCCATTATCTTGTCTCTCGACATAGTCCATGAATCGGTCCTTCCATATTTTAAAATCTTTAGGAAACAAGACTGGTGGTTTATCCTTAGAACCTATGACTAGCATGTCCCTAGTAGTCATTATGTGAACACTTGTTGATGATCGATAAGCAACCCTCTGATCAGAAAACAAAATCTCACCCAAACACTGTTTTGTCGCACACCTCTTATATCGCACACTTTAACAACCCAAAACTAAAACAAGACATGCATAGCATTAATCATAAACATTACAAAACTGGGTCCCAAAATTTCATTACATTAGTCTCAAAAACTTAGGTTGGCGGAAAAAACCTATACACAACTGAGAACATACTAGCTTCTATAAGTGGCACATGCACTGTCTCTATCTGCATTTGTACTCTATCCTGCTCTTGCTCACTTACCTGAGCCTTCTACTATTTGCTTACCTGAAAATGGTTTAGTTTTGAAAAGCGAGGGTTAGACCAAAAGGTCTAGTGAATTCCCTCCGTAAACAGCATATCTCAATAGTATAAAATCATTTTATAAAACTCATCAACATTCTCCACAAAAGCATCAATCATGGTACTGCACAGTGTTCAAGGATCACATTAGCTAACCACGATCGGGGCCCAAACGGACTCCCTCTCGGCTCACATCGGGGCCCAAGCAGACTCCCCTCTATCCGAGTAGGAAGGAAACGAATTCCCTCCTACAAGCTCATCACAAATCTATCCAAGTAGGAAGGAAATGAATTCCCTCCTACAAGCTCATCACAAGTTCCCCAAAGGATCATCGGATCCCGAGGTACTCAGATCCCACTGTGCAGACCGACTCCACATAACATACACATAGCCCTTCATAAATCATGAAACGTGAAATCTTTATAAATCCTTATAAATCATTTCATGCTACTAAATAGTCTTTTAACTAAAACATACTTCTCATGGAAAGCATACGTAACAGTTGGTAAACAATTCATGCTCATAAATGAACCATATTCAGTAAAATATTTAGCATCTCATTTCGTGTAAAAAGGGTTTAGGGAAACTCACCTTAGGTTAGTGTTGAACGCACTCTCGATATATCTCCGAGCTAAACGAATCGATCACGTAAGGATATTAGATTTGCATCAGCTTAAACTGTCTGACCCTACTGTCCGGTTACTGCACTTTCCGGACACACATACTTTCCGGACACAAACTTTCCGGGCACACAAACTTTCCGGACATACTACATTCCGGATACACACATACCTTCCGGACATCACATCCGGAAATCGGAACTGACCGATAATGTAACTTACCCGGAAACCATCGACACCCGGACACCTATAAGCACCATCCAAAAACCTCCACTATCCGGGCACTACTGTCCAGACGGGGCGACGTCCGGTAACTTCGGACTGGGGAAAAACTCACTCCCCAAAAGTGATTAAAAACTGATTTTCTGTCATTTCCTTGATTAAGCAACCGCTGGGGTTCATTCCCCAACCAGAAACACCCATTTAAACTCACTTATTACTTCTAAATCGGTTTATAATAAGCTGAACCCCAAAATACACTTCTAAAGACATTTGGGTGAAGAACCCATTGAAATCATGGTTTTCTCACCCAAATTCTTAGACTAAACAGAGGGGAAACATTAAATAGCATAGAGAAAGGATTTGGAGGAGATTACCTTCACTGATTTCTTCTCCTATTAGCTTTCTCTCAATCTTCTTCTCCCTCTCCTCTCTTTTCTCTCAGTCGCCAACTTCACACAAATGATAGGAAATGAAAGATGACCTAGGGATTTGGGTCATTATATACCTTTCCACTATTTTCCATTTGGTCCCTCATACTTTCTCTTCTTCCATTATGACCACTACATCACACTTTCTTCAATTAGATACCCGGTTGTTACAACACTCCCCCCTTAAAAGAATTACGTCCCCGGAATTCCTTATTGGAAAAGATAAGGGTATATGGACTTCAAGTCCTCTTCCACTTCCCAAGTTGCCTCTTGACATCTAAGAAACTGCCACTAGACTTTTACCAGTCTGATCTCCTTGTTCCTTGACTTGCGAATCTTGTCGTCCACTCTCTCAACGGGTTCCTCTACGAGTCAACCCCCCCACCAAAATTGACACTCTCCAAAGGTTCTGACACCTCTGACTCAGACAACATCTCTTTAAATTCGAAACATGGAACGTTGGGTGCATTCCCTTCAACTCTTACAGTAACTCCAACTCGCAGGCTACTGTTCCCACTCGATCAATAATGACAATAGTCGATTAAATAAGGTCTCTCATACATCTTTACTTCTTTTAAGAAGGAACTTGGCGGAATTCCCCGCCACAACACGAGATTCTTTTACCAAAAAGAATAAATTACTCACTTGACAGCTTGGCACAAGGGCAACCTTGAACATCCCGACAAACTCGCACCCCAGAGTTCCTTTATCGGATTGCATGCGATTCTAGATTACTTCTCCCAACCGACATTCGCCTATGCAGATAACCCTTCCTTTTCTCGGAACACCTCGACCACAGTTCATCAACCATTTCTTACATCCTCCCCACTTCACCACTCCACACTTATACGTAACTAAAAGCAGGAACCTCCATGATCCCTCGTTGAAGTGTTCACCTCCCCGGATTAAACTTATCCTGAAACACATCAATTCCTCACTGCTTGCCACGAGCGTTCAATCATATAAAACATAACTTCGGTTACCCTCACTCAACTAGGAGGAGTAGTCATGGTCACACAACACTATTCTCAGTAGTCTATCACTGAACGACTAGTTCGTTTGAACACTTCTCACGACATTACCAACTCAACCCATTCACTGCCCTTTTCCACTTCTTTCTCGTACTTTAAAACATACACAAATCCCCTTCTTCCGTACTCTTTCCAAGAGTTCGCACACTTATCGATGACAATCTACCCACATCACTCCACCTTTCGGTGTTACTGTCTAGCTTATTACTTCCAACCTACTCACTTATCCCGTCATACGATTTTCACCTCCCCACGTTAGCGTGGAGCACCGCCCACCAAACATTACTTGCCCCTCTCTTCCGACATTTTCCACATGCTGAAAAAAAATACTTTCTCATTACTATACATAACCAAACGGTTGCACCAAAATTCTAACTTAAGGCATTCAACCAAGTCATCTCGGAATGACACCAGTGCTCGATGTTTCTGCACATTCTTTGATCTCTAGCTATTACCTTCTCGGATAATTCTTTCACACAAGAGAAACAATTCGCATTCTTTAAAAAGATTTCGCCTCTACTACACCACATTTTTTACTAACCCATCTATCATCTTCTTTAAACTTCCAATGATTCCAAGAATATACTTACTTAGCGACTCACATAACCAAACACACTTGGCCTCTCATTTGGGCAACCACCCACTACCGCTCCGACATTCTACTTCGATAATAGTCATATCACAACGCCAACTTACAACTACGTGATCCAACCCCTTGATTAACAAATCGCACACCTCAACCGAAAACCCAAAAAGGCTTCCATCTAATGCTTCATATTTCTAACATCACTTTACTACAACACTGGCTGGCACATTCATCTTGGCAATTGAAGCCACTACTCATTCGTACATCCTTTACCCCTAACATCATACTGCAGACCAGGTCTCTCATGGTCAATCGTACACAATTTAAACTTTCCTTCCTATTCTCCCGCATACATAATCACGTCTATCTCGCTACTTTGTCCTTCCCCAACTCTAGTTGAATTATAACTCACGAGTTCCCAATTAACTCAAACATAATCGTTCTTGCTAGCTCTTTACGATCCGAGCCCTTACATAGTCAGGGCACATTCCCTCACTGATCGATATAATCTACATACTCACTTCTCTTGTGCTACATACCTTATCCTTCTGCGAACCCTACATACCTCATAATTAGAACGCTTATCCAAAACAACAGTCTCTTACCATCTTAACACCCCTACATGGTGCTCTATCAACTTTCAACCTTCTGGTTCAAGTCTTCGGCCTCAGCCACTTTACACAGCTGCCAACTTCAACATCGATAGTCAACCTGTTTATACTCTCTTAACCTATTCTTTAACATGGGTTTCTTACTGAACCTAATCCTTCCAACATATCATAATCTACTTCATATCACGTCGTCCTCACTTGAATGGGTAAAATTTTAAGACTTACCCGTGAACTGTCAAAATCACAAGACCACCTCAAAACTCATAACCGACGCCGAGGACATTTCATTTCTGCCTCACAACATTACTCATAACGTGTTGCTAATACCAACACCTTGATGACTTCTAGTCCTTCCCCTGGCACAACCGTCCCTCGGTAACTGTATTTCCAGTCTCCGAACAGGGGTACAGACTCTCATACAACCGACACTAAAATCCACTTCCGACTCTTCCACTGACCACCTCTCCTCTTGAACACAAATACCAAAACTACAAACATTCTCCCTTAATTTGTCCAACACCTCTCCACTCTCGGAGTTATTCCCTAGCTTAGCATGTAATACTCTACGACCTAGTGAGTTCATAGCATTCGTGCATGACAACGCGATAAAAACAAAAATCATTTCGCGCTTTTATCCTTTTAAAGGACAACACTTGGAAACGACTTGGGGACACATGACACCAACATTCTCATAACTCCAATGCCCTGCACAACGATCACGAGAATCGTTCGCACGCACCCTTTCAGTAAAACTCGATCTTTCTCAACCAAAACGACGTTGTTACGACAGTGACATATTGAATGAAAATCTTCTGTATAACAAAATTCTGAAAGGAATTACCGACACGAAATAAACCAGTCGGTTCTCACACTCGTTTTTATGACTTCAACATATTAGTACCCCTTTTGGTTATAAAAGTTTTGTTGGCAAACATTTTCTTGACTTTTTGCAACAATTTAACTTATCTTGAAAAGTGTGAAATATTTTGCAAATCGTCAAGCTCAAAATTTCATTGTGCGACGTAATTGAAATAGCCGTTTTTTAAACATATGCTTGTACACACGGACTCAATTTCGATCGAAATTGATATTTACACATTTACCTTAAATCGTGAAAATTTCATGTTACATATAAGAATGCCATGCATGAGACTCTACTTGCAATTGAAGGCTACTCACTCTAACAAGGTCAACCGCTTTACTTACGTAACTTATCATTGACACTCTACTTTTGACCTGTGGGTTATGGGCCCACGTACTCGACCATTTCATACTATTTTCATCTTGACCAATTACCTCATGTTCTACCTTTACACGTTTTCAATCCTCTACTGATATCTCCTTTCATTGATCCTGCCATTGAAAAGCTCAACTAGGAAGTCAGGGCTTCATTGACACTTTCAAGATTTTGACACTGTCCTTCCTTACCATCCCAACTGATCTATCCCACGATTTCTAGAACTGGGACTCTCCAGAAACAGGAGTTTTACTCAAAATCAATCATTCATCCTCTTCGAACCCACAAATATCTACCTCTAGACGAATCATAACATTCTAAACAACATTTCTTCTCTACGATGTATACATACATCACATCATAAATGATCTCTCATGATACTTCCCCATCAAGGGGTCTCAGTCTACCCCTCAGGGGTCTTGCTGACATTCTAGATTACTGGAACACGACATAAAAACTAGCTTCAGACTACAACTTCGGAATAATAAGGCAGGTTAAGCACATACATGTACCTACAAGTTCGCAATTACACTGGCCAGGTGTAATCCCAAACTTACCTTACATGACTGTCCTCGGTACCCAATTAGCCCTATCTCCACAATAGTGCCCTCCTAACGCATTTCCGGATTCTCAGTTGTGATTTCTACTCTCAAACTTTAAGTTTAGGCCAGTTCGGTCACCTAAATCCCTTAAACTATGGCTCTGATATCATTTGTAACAACCCAAAACTAAAACATGACATACATAGCATTAATCATAAACATTACAAAACTGGGTCCCAAAATTTCATTACATTAGTCTCAAAAACTTAGGTTGGCGAAAACAACCTATACCCAACTGAGAACATACTAGCTTCTATAAGTGGCATAGGCACTGTCTCTATCTGCATCTGTACTCTATCCTGCTCTTGCTCACTTACCTGAGCCTTCTACTATTTGCTTACCTGAAAATGGTTTAGTTTTGAAAAGCGAGGATTAGACCAAAAGGTCTAGTGAATTCCCTCCGTAAACAGCATATCTCAACAGTATAAAATTATTTTATAAAACTCATCAACATTCTCCACATAAGCATCAATCATGGTACTGCACAGTGTTCAAGGATCACATTAGCTAACCACGATCGGGGCCTAAACGGACTCCCTCTCGGCTCACATCGGGGCCCAAGCAGACTCCCCTCTATCCGAGTAGGAAGGAAACGAATTCCCTCCTACAAGCTCATCACAAATCTATCCGAGTAGGAAGGAAATGAATTCCCTCCTACAAGCTCATCACAAGTTGCCCAAAGGATCATCGGATCTCGAGGTACTCAGATCCCACTGTGCAGACCGACTCCACATAACATACACATAGCCCATCATAAATCATGAAACGTGAAATCTTTATAAATCTTTATAAATCATTTCATGCTGCTAAATAGTCTTTTAACTAAAACATACTTCTCATGGAAAGCATACGTAACAGTTGGTAAACAATTCATGCTCATAAATGAACCATATTCAGTAAAATATTTAGCATCTCATTTCGTGTAAAAAGGGTTTAGGGAAACTCACCTTAGGTTAGTGTTGAACGCACTCTCGATATACCTCCGAGCTAAACGAATCGATCACCTAAGGATATTAGATTTGCATCAACTTAAACTGTCCGACCCTACTGTCCGGTTACTGCACTTTCCGGACACACATACGTTTCGGACACACATACTTTCCGGACACAAACTTTCTGGGCACACAAACTTTCCGGACATACTACATTCTGGATACACACATAACTTCCGGACATCACATCCGGA
Organism: Saussurea involucrata; assembly: GCA_033807775.1. NCBI lineage: Eukaryota > Viridiplantae > Streptophyta > Magnoliopsida > Asterales > Asteraceae > Saussurea > Saussurea involucrata. Next base: position 86,493,546 of record CM066313.1, read on the forward strand.
AACCGGAACTGACCGATAATGTAACTTACCCAGAAACCCTCGACACCCGGACACCTATAAGCACCATCCGAAAACCCCCACTGTCCGGACACTACTGTCCGGACGGGGCGACGTCCGATAACTTCAGACTGGGGAAAAACTCACTCCCCAAAAGTGATTAAAAACTGATTTTCTGTCATTTCCTTGATTAAGCAATCACTGGGGTTCATTCCCCAACCAGAAACACCCATTTAAACTCACTTATTACTTCTAAATCGGTTTATAATAAGCAGAACCCCAAAATACACTTCTAAAGACATTTGGGTGAAGAACCCATTGAAATCATGGTTTTCTCACCTAAATTCTTAGACAAAACATAGGGGAAACATTAAATAGCATAGAGAAAGGATTTGGAGGAGATTACCTTCACTGATTTCTTCTCCTATTAGCTTTCTCTCAATCTTCTTCTCCTTCTCCTCTCTTTTCTCTCAGCCGCCAACTTCACACAAATGATAGGAAATGAAAGATGACATAGGGATTTGGGTCATTATATACCTTTCCACTATTTTGCCTTTGGTCCCTCATACTTTCTCTTCTTCCATTATGACCACTACATCACACTTTCTTCAATTAGATACCCGGTTGTTACATACACCAAGTCCACGATAAAATATTATCTCAGAAATATCGTATGTCACACCCACGATAAAAGATTGTCGTACACAACTTCACACGATAACAATCTTATCTCAAAATTATCGCACTAGAAGTATGCAATAACTACTGTTCACAACGGGTTATCGCACGATATGGATGCGATAAACACTGTTCACTCACGGTTATCGTATGACACTGACGCGATAAAAAACCCTTTGAAGATTTTATCGCACACCAAGGGCGCTATAAAATTCTTGCGATTAACTTGAACAAATCTACTTGCGAGAATGATGAACTAGTATCCTGCGATAACTTTGAATATCATATCAGATCTTAAGTAATTTCTTAAAACAACTCCAAATTGTCTGAAAATTTGTAGGGTAGTGCGCGATAAGGCTCTGAACAACTTTAATACTTGAAGTTTTATCCAAAAACCAACAGAAGCAGTGTTTCTAAACTTTTTCACGAAAATGCTAATTCTGTGAATTTGCAGAATCAATTCACTCAGATACTATCTATGATCAATCCCAAATCAATTCTAATCCATTTGAAGCACTCAAATGATCAAAATCAATCAAAAATGGTAAAAATATCGATGAACACAAAAATAAGCTCAAAATCGTGAAAACAGATCTGAATCTGAAGTGATTGCCTTGCTCTGATACCAATTGTGATCCTAGAACAAGTAATCAACACAATACCAATATCAAGGATGTCATCCCTCTGTTAATCTCAATATGAAGAATACAATCTAGGGAGTGTTTAGCTATGATGTACTTGGAATGACATATTAAGGGAAATACAAAGATAAATTCTATTTATAGTAAGTAAAATGGAAAGTGTGAATCAGCCCCTCAACTTGATACAACTTTGTAATAATGGCACTAACATTTTGCCCTCCTATTAACCTCCTCTTATTGTTCAACTTCCACTACTCACTTCATATCCAACATTTCATTGCCCAAGTGAAAGAGCTATAGACCAAGACTCACCAAATATCCAAGTGGTCTCATTTGTGTACCCATTTTTAATTTACAAACACTAAACTCTTTATATTAAGGCTTTAGAGCCGTAAAAGTTCGATGAGTTTTAATTTGATAAACCGTGTATTCATATTTTTGTTTTGTTTGGTTTTTAGTATGTTACGATTTTGGATACCGTATCTTTTATGCTTTTTAAAATGGGGAAAATGCATCAAAATATAACAAAATTTGTCTTATTTCATATTTAGTGTAATTTTTTTTCTCAATAAATGTAACAAAGTTCAAATTTGCCTCTTTTTTACGAGTAACTTGCTTATTTTGTACTTTAATGACAGATGTCAAGTTTATTGTCAATTTCGTCGTAACCCTTTCGTAAACGGGTATCCACGTCATTAAATGTAATAAATTCAGCATATTACCGGCCATATTGGGAACAAAATAACTTGATAAGAAAAATAAACAAAATTTGTTAAAACGATTGAGAAAAAGAATTTTTCGTTATACTAAATAGGGACTAAACAAAACTTAGTTGTATTTTGATGCATGTAACACATAGAAGAACATTTATGTGATACATTAACATTTGTATAAAATATTAGGTTCGGCCCCATAGATTTAAAGGTTTGTGTTCCGCCACCGCTACTACATCGTTGTGTAAAAATACTGCAGCCATAAGTTCTTTTTTTCTCTCTATCTTTTGTATTTTATGGGTCATCTTCTCTCACATACTAACACTATAAAATACAAGATAAATATATATCTTGTATTCACCCTATATATTGTTGGCCTATTTATATTATTCATGTGCCAAAAATATATAAATAACCATAGCGATTAAACGATATTTTCCCCGTTTACGTTAAGTTGACAGCAATTTTTAATGAGCATTTAATATGAGAAAAGAATATATATATATGATACCAGAATTTGAGCATGTAATAAAAAACATACCAAAAAGTTATTCACATAACAAGATGTCAACAGAAAAGCAATCCTAAAATCAGCTAAATAACCCCCTTTTTGCAACCCAATCCACATACGTTATGTACCTCACAAATTCATTCCTTGAGCATCCTGATGATGATGATGATTTTTTACTGCAAAGTGATCATATTCAAGGTGACACTTACAAAATGAGGCTGTTCAAACAGGATATGCATTCATTGGCTACTCCGGCTCCCCACCTTCTTCTTTTTGAGCATGACTTTATTAAACAGCATGATGAGACAACCCTTAGGTGAAGCAGGATCATTCACATCTGCTGTAAAACGAAAGGATAATGATAACTTAATCCCAAATTAGAGAGTTTATCTAGGTCAAACAAGGGTCGATAGCTTAGTGATCCAATGAATCTATAGCTTGAACACTCAAGGATCGTTGTTCTTAATGTACAAAACAAAGTTTCCAACACATACAAGTATGACGAGTCACCTACTAAATATGCATCGAACACAATGTATAGATATAGAGTTAAAAGGTGTAAACCCAATTCGGGAGATAACACTGGTACGGGAGTCCATCGAGAGAAATCCACTAGTGTTAAAAAGTTAATCTAGACAGTTAGTTTTTAATATGACAGTTAATATGTGGAAGTCTGTTACAGTTAGTGTTAACAGGGTGGTTAGGAGTTATAACCGTTGATTACTATTGTATATATATATATATGTGTGTATGGTCACATGAATAAGATGTTGTTGAAGTATTCTATATTTGTGCATATATGCACGTTTTCAGAAGTGCAGCAATCTTCCTGCACATTAATTGTAAACTTGATTTCTTTCAACAAATTGGTATTAGAGCCATGTCTATCGGTTCTTGATTGATTGCAGAAAATCAAGTTTGTTTTTTGGTTTGTTAGTGTCTGTATGGCTTCGCAAAACAACAGCCTCTTGCAACCCCTTCTCCCAAAGTTGAATGGGAGAAATTACCATCATTGGAGCATCCAAATGAAGGTCTTGTACGAATCACAGGACCTCTGGAGCGTGGTGGAGAACGGCCTTAATGAACCTGCAAGTCAGGTCGGTTTAACAACACAACAAACGAACGAATTGAAAGAAAATAAGAAGAAGGATATGAAGGCATTATTTTTCATCTACCAAGCAGTGGATGAAACGATCTTCGAACGAATCTCGACATCATCTTTGTCAAAGGATGCCTGGGATATGTTGTACAAATGTTACAGAGGAGAAGAAAGGGTAAAGACGATACGCTTGCATACACTAAGGTGTGAATTTGATGGTCTAAAGATGAAGGAATCCGAAACAATTGAAGATTTCTACAACCGAATAATAGCACTGGTGAATCAAATGAGAATAAACAGTGAAAGTGTGGAAGACAAGAGAGTGGTTGAGAAGATACTAAGAAGCCTTACACGAAAATTTGAATATATCGTGGTGGCGATTGAAGAATCGAAGGATCTCTCAACATCTCCTTGGAAGGTTTATTGGTGACATTGCAGTCCCATGAAATGCGTATAAAACAACAAGATACACCTGCAGTGGAACAAGCCTTCCAGTCTCGAATAACTACCAAACCGAATTTTAACAATAAATGGAAAGGGAAAAATATTTGGAGGAACAAAGGTTGTAGGGGACGTGAGAAGGGTGTGAACAACGATTAGGTCCACATGATTCAAGGAGAATCATCTTCAAAAGGAAAAGTAAGAGGAAGGTCGTGGTCTCAAACACAGTGTAATCACTGTCAAAAGTTCGGTCATATCGCAAGGTTCTGTCGAAAGAAACAGGCCGAAGAGAATAACGAATCAAGCTTCATGCATGAACGGGAAATTAAGGATTCTGAGACTATGTTCATGACTTGTGACTCTCAATCATCAGTAAATAATGAAATTTGGTATGTTGATAGCGCATGCAGTAACCATATGACTGGGATTAAAGAAATCTTCATATCCATGGATGAAACCTCACATAGTGAAGTTAGGACGGGAGATGAGAAGAAGCATATTGTTCAAGGAAATGGTGATATTCTAGTGAACACAAACCATGGGTCAAAGAGGATATGTGACGTATACTTTGTTCCAGCACTCAAACATTGTTGGAACTTTTAAAAGTTATTTACCGGTTAAATATTGTCAAGGTCCATTAGTCGAGACTTAGCCTCAAGTTATGTTTATTATTAAATGTTTAGTTTGTATTAGATGTGTCATGTGACACATATCAAACCATGATACAACAATTAGTATAACAGTTAGTTATCATGGGTAGTTACTGGAAGTTATCTTAGTTTAGAAATGGTATGTGGGCAGTTTAGCAAAACCGAACCATCATGTTGTTTCAAAGGTGTCGGTTCACTGCCTATTTAAAGCATGCACATACATTGTAATTCATATCCTTTTATCAATCTAAGAATTTGCTTTTCCAGAAAGTTGTCTCAATATTACTATCAGGATTTTCGTCTCCAACATTTCCTAGTTTTCGAAGCCTGCAATCTATTGTTAACTGCGTTCAATTGTGTAAGTGAATAGCCTGTGATTCACTAGAAGAACCAACAAGAGTGTTGAAGTAGCAATGGCGATTATTAGTCCAAGAGGAGAGAATCAAGTTGCGTACGGGGAAACTAAGAAGAATGAGGGACGAAAATCTCAACAGTGGTATCAGAGCCAACGGGCTCGATCTGGACGAGATCAAAAGGGGTCAAGGCTAGGGAGAAAACTTAGCCTTATTTGCATGAAGAAGATACAAGAAATCTGCAAAAGAATTGAGGCGCTGGAAATTCAAGAGAAAGGGATGGAGACCCACGACAAGAGAAAGAAGAAGTCACGGTGTTACAAGTGTTGCGAAAAAGGCCATTTCGCATGGAATTGTCCACAAAAAAGGAACTGCAAAAACCAAAGCAAAATTGGTTGCTGAAAATTCCGAAACCAATGCAGCAGATTACGAACCTTTGATGCAAAGACTCAAACCACTTGAACCTTATACGCGGGTTTATAGGGAAAGGATCATTTTCTCAGGGGACTATTTGGTCACTGACACGGATGGTAGTGACTATGTCATCCTTTGAAAGCAAAGCACAAGCAAGCAAGAAGATTTAACCGATATAACTTTTAAAAGTTATTTACCGGTTAAATATTGTCAAGGTCCATTAGTCGAGACTTAGTCTCAAGTTATGTTTATTATTAAATGTTTAGTTTGTATTAGATGTGTCATGTGACACATATCAAACCATGATACAACAATTAGTATAGCAGTTAGTTATCATGGGTAGTTACTGGAAGTTATCTTAGTTTAGAAATGGTATGTGGGCAGTTTAGCAAAACCGAACCATCATGTTGTCTCAAAGGTGTCGGTTCACTGCCTATTTAAAGCATGCACATACATTGTAATTCATATCCTTTTATCAATCTAAGAATTTGCTTTTCCAGAAAGTTGTCTCAATATTACTATCAGGATTTTCGTCTCCGACATTTCCTAGTTTTCGAAGCCTGCAATCTATTGTTTACTGCGTTCAATTGTGTAAGTGAATAGCCTGTGATTCACTAGAAGAACCAACAAGAGTGTTGAAGTAGCAATGGCGATTATTAGTCCAAGAGGAGAGAATCAAGTTGCGTACGGGGAAACTAAGAAGAATGAGGGACGAAAATCTCAACAGTGGTATCAGAGCCAACGGGCTCGATCTGGACGAGATCAAAAGGGGTCAAGGCTAGGGAGAAAATTTAGCCTTATCTGCATGAAGAAGATACAAGAAATCTGCAAAAGAATTGAGGCGCTGGAAATTCAAGAGAAAGGGATGGAGACCCACGACAAGAGAAAGAAGAAGTCACGGTGTTACAAGTGTTGCGAAAAAGGCCATTTCGCATGGAATTGTCCACAAAAAGGAACCGCAAAACCAAAGCAAAATTGGTTGCTGAAAATTCCGAAACCAATGCAGCAGATTACGAACCTTTGATGCAAAGACTCAAACCACTTGAACCTTATACGCGGGTTTATAGGGAAAGGATCATTTTCTCAGGGGACTATTTGGTCACTGACACGGATGGTAGTGACTATGTCATCCTTTGAAAGCAAAGAACAAGCAAGCAAGAAGATTTAACCGATATAACTTTTAAAAGTTATTTACCGGTTAAATATTGTCAAGGTCCATTAGTCGAGACTTAGTCTCAAGTTATGTTTATTATTAAATGTTTAGTTTGTATTAGATGTGTCATGTGACACATATCAAACCATGATACAACAATTAGTATAGCAGTTAGTTATCATGGGTAGTTACTGGAAGTTATCTTAGTTTAGAAATGGTATGTGGGCAGTTTAGCAAAACCGAACCATCATGTTGTTTCAAAGGTGTCGGTTCACTGCCTATTTAAAGCATGCACATACATTGTAATTCATATCCTTTTATCAATCTAAGAATTTGCTTTTCCAGAAAGTTGTCTCAATATTACTATCAGGATTTTCGTCTCCGACATTTCCTAGTTTTCGAAGCCTGCAATCTATTGTTTACTGCGTTCAATTGTGTAAGTGAATAGCCTGTGATTCACTAGAAGAACCAACAAGAGTGTTGAAGTAGCAATGGCGATTATTAGTCCAAGAGGAGAGAATCAAGTTGCGTACGAGGAAACTAAGAAGAATGAGGGACGAAAATCTCAATAGTGGTATCAGAGCCAACGGGCTCGATCTGGACGAGATCAAAAGGGGTCAAGGCTAGGGAGAAAACTTAGCCTTATCTGCATGAAGAAGATACAAGAAATCTGCAAAAGAATTGAGGCGCTGGAAATTCAAGAGAAAGGGATGGAGACCCACGACAAGAGAAAGAAGAAGTCACGGTGTTACAAGTGTTGCGAAAAAGGCCATTTCGCATGGAAATGTCTACAAAAAGGAACCGCAAAACCAAAGCAAAATTGGTTGCTGAAAATTCCGAAACCAATGCAGCAGATTACGAACCTTTGATGCAAAGACTCAAACCACTTGAACCTTATACGCGGGTTTATAGGGAAAGGATCATTTTCTCAGGGGACTATTTGGTCACTGACACGGATGGTAGTGACTATGTCATCCTTTGAAAGCAAAGCACAAGCAAGCAAGAAGATTTAACCGATATAACTTTTAAAAGTTATTTACCGGTTAAATATTGTCAAGGTCCATTAGTCGAGACTTAGTCTCAAGTTATGTTTATTATTAAATGTTTAGTTTGTATTAGATGTGTCATGTGACACATATCAAACCATGATACAACAATTAGTATAGCAGTTAGTTATCATGGGTAGTTACTGGAAGTTATCTTAGTTTAGAAATGGTATGTGGGCAGTTTAGCAAAACCGAACCATCATGTTGTTTCAAAGGTGTCGGTTCACTGCCTATTTAAAGCATGCACATACATTGTAATTCATATCCTTTTATCAATCTAAGAATTTGCTTTTCCAGAAAGTTGTCTCAATATTACTATCAGGATTTTCGTCTCCGACATTTCCTAGTTTTCGAAGCCTGCAATCTATTGTTTAATGCGTTCAATTGTGTAAGTGAATAGCCTGTGATTCACTAGAAGAACCAACAAGAGTGTTGAAGTAGCAATGGTGATTATTAGTCCAAGAGGAGAGAATCAAGTTGCGTACGGGGAAACTAAGAAGAATGAGGGACGAAAATCTCAACAAACATAATCTCTTGAGTGTTGGACAATTGATACTAAAGAAGTATGAGATTCGTTTCGCTGATGGGGTATGTGTCATAAAAGATCCAAACGGAAACACATTAAGAAATATCAAGATGACTAACAACAAGATGTTTCCGTTAAAATTCAATCAAGATATTTCTGCATTTAGTGCGATTATTAAGGACAAATCAGAACTTTGGCATCTCAGATTTGGCCATTTAAGTTTTGGTTCACTGTTGCATTTGAGTAAGGCCCGTATGGTGCTTGGATTACCAACCATCGACAACGTAAAGGAAGTATGCGATGCATGTGCGTTAGGCAAACATGCAAGGAATTCTTTTCCGAAAGACAAAGCTTGGCGAGCATCCAAGCCTCTCGAACTGGTTCACACAGATGTGTGTAGACCCATGAGAACGACGTCTATAGGCGGAAGCTGGTATGTTCTAACCTTCATCGACGATTTTAGTAGGAAGACTTGGGTTTACTTCTTAAAAGAAAAGTCACAAGTATTTGAAAATTTTAAGAATTTCAAGTCTTTAGTTGAAAAACAAAGTGGGTTTGGTATTAAATCGTTACGTTCCGATAATGGAGGAGAGTTCATCTCTCTTCAGTTAGAAACCTTCTTGAAGGAGAATGGAATCAAACACCAAAAGTCCACTCCGTACACACCGCAACAAAATGGTGTTGCTGAGAGAAAGAACAGGACCTTTATGGAACTCGCCAGGAGCATGCTGAAATATAAAAAGCTTCCTGACAAATTCTGGGCAGAGGCTGTATCGTGTGCGATATATGTGTTAAATCGTGCACCTACTCGAAGTGTAAAAGACATGACACCCTAAGAGGCATGGAGCGGATTTAAACCGTGTGTCCTACACCTAAGGGTGTTTGGATGTGTTTCCTATTCTCACATATCCAATGAAGGACGTAGGAAGTTGGATGATCGATCCGAAAAATGCATTTTCATAGGCTATAGTGAAGCCTCGAAAGCCTATAAACTATTTAAGCCGAAAACTGATAAGGTGATCATCAGTAGAGATGTTATTTTTGTCGAAGAAAAGTCATGGGAATAGACAGAAGAAGCAAGAGAAATTCCTATAGTTGTTTCTGAAGAGACAAGTATTCGACCGCAAACAAATGTCGAGAACAATGATATAAACCACGGTTCCTCGCCCATCTCGAGTCCTGTAGCATCGGAACCATCATCTCCAGTCGATTCGTCTAGTTCATCTTCGTCCGATTCACCACCGCGTGGGTTTAGAGGAATCAGCGAATTATATGAGAGAACTCAGGAGATTCATAATGATGAACTGGTTGATTTTGCCTTATTCACAGATGCCGATCCTATGGATTTCGAGACTGCATCCAGAAGAAAAAAAATGGAGGGATGCCATGGATCAAGAGATTGATTCTATTCACAGAAATGATACATGGGACTTGGTGGAACTTCTAAGTGGTTACAAGTCAATTGGTGTGAAATGGGTTTTTAAGACCAAACTGAAAGAGAACGGTGATGTCGAAAAATATAAGGCTCGTCTTGTCGTAAAGGGATACAAGCAGAAGTATGGGGTAGATTATAATGGAGTTTTTGCCCCCGTAATCCATTTAGAAACAATACGTTTAGTGATTTCGTTGGCGGCACAAAACGGGTGGATGATACATCAAATGGACGTTAAATCGGCGTTCTTAAATGGGTATCTGAGTGAAGAGTTTTATATTGACCAACCTCCTGGGTATGAAAAGAAGAATGAGGAATATAGAGTGTGTTGGTTGAAGAAAGCTTTATACGGGCTAAAACAAGCACCTCGTGCTTGGTATAGCCGTATAGATTCATATTTTGAGTAGAATGATTTCAGAAAGTGCCCCTATGAACACACGCTGTTTATCAAACGTTTCAAAGGTAAATTCTTATTTATTTGTTTGTACGTAGATGATCTTATATTTACTGGAAATAGCCCAACTCTTATAGAAGAATTCAAGCAATCGATGAAGGCTGAGTTTGAAATGACAGATTTGGGTTATCTTCATTACTTCTTGGGGATAGAAGTAAAGCAAAGAAAGGATCAGATTAGCATTTCTCAAAAGAAATATGCTCTTGATATTTTAAAAAGATTTAATATGGAGGATGCTAAATCAAGTTCCATACCAATGGAATTTGGACTGAAGTTAACCAAAGACTCTAAGGAAGAAACCGTGACTTCAAGTGTTTATAGAAGTCTAGTTGGGAGTCTAATGTATTTAACAGCCACGAGACCGGATATTATGTATGTCGTGAGTGTTCTCAGCAGGTTTATGGAAGTTCCCAAGAAAAGTCATCGAGAAGCAGGGAAGAAAATTCTGAAGTACATCAAGGGAACCTTTGATCACGGTATCACATATCAAAAGGTTGAAAATCCAAGTTTATTGGCATATTGTGACAGCGATTATGGAGGCAGTATGGACGATAGCAAAAGCACGTCTGGATATGTGTTGAGTATGGGATCTGGGGCTGTTTCATGGCAGTCCAAGAAGCAAAAAGTAGTTGCTTTATCTTCGGCAGAAGCCGAGTATATGTCAATCACTTTTGCGGGCTGTCAAGTAATTTGGATGAGAGGATTATTAAGTGAACTACAACTTCCACAAGAAAAATCAACACTGATTCATTGTGATAACAAATCGGCAATCGCACTTACGAAGAATCCAGTCTTTCATGGAAAGAGTAAACACATATGGATCAAGTACCACTTTATATGTGAGTTGGTAAGTCTTGGAGAGATCGAAGTTGTTTTCTGTAAAACAGGTGATCAGGTTGCGGATATCTTCACCAAAGCTTTGAAAGTTGGTGACTTTGTGAAGATGAAAGAAAAGCTAGGAGTATGTCCTGTCTAGCTTAAGGGGGAATGTTAAAAGGTTAATCTAGACAGTTAGTTTTTAATATGATAGTTAATATGTGGAAGTCTGTTACAGTTAGTGTTAACAGGGTGGTTAGGAGTTATAACCGTTGATTACTATTGTGTATATATATATATGTATGGTCACATGAATAAGATGTTGTTGAAGTATTCTATATTTGTGCATATATGCACGTTTTCAGAAGTGATTTCTTTCAACAACTAGTGGATGGTGAAGATTAAAATGCTTTTGAAAGAATAGAATCATAACTGTGGTGATTGTGTGTATCTCGAGATAGAAATGATAAAACAAGTGAAGTCTAAACAGAAACATTTTATCCTAGGAGGTCCCTCTATTTTGAGAATACATTTTAAAAGGGAAGAAGTGAAGTGGACTGGTAAATAACTAAATGGGTGAAAAGGTTCGTGTTGTCCAAAACTAAGCTCCGTTTGGTTTGAAGGATTGGATGGAATTTGGAGGGATTTGAAATTGAATTATATTTTTGTTTGGTTTGAAAGATTTCTTGGATTTAAAATCCCACAAACATAATTGGTATTTCACGGGATTTCATAAGATTTGTATGTAATAATGTTTTAAAATATGTTAAAAAAATTGTTTTGTAAATTAATAAAAATGTAATTTAATTATTTTTATAAATTATTAATAAAGAATCAAATTCAATTCCATTCCAAATCCTACAAATTAAAGACACGAAAGATTCCAAATACTTTCAAATCTAAATCCTTCGGATTCCAAATCCTTATACGAAATCCAAATTCCTCAAAATCATACCATCAAACCAAATCGACCTAATTGTTCAAGCAAAATCTCTAATGAATTTCGTAGCCCGGTTGGCGAAGACACAAATCTTAAATCAGAGAAAAAGAAATCTCTGTGTGAAAAAGTATTTTTGAAAAAGCTATGAATAGTTCTCGTGACCGCATGCCAAAAACCGGCGTAACCGCGAACAACGATCAAAAGTTTCTGCCCAAAATTAATGCCTTGCGCGACAGTGAGGTAATAAGCCACGTGATCGGGGTACGCCCTAAACTGTGGATTATCTTGGCCGTTCTCCAGGCCCTCTAGAATTACTCGAGGTGCGAGCAAGCTGACCCGGACACCCACGGTTAAAGAAAAAAAGATAGAGGATACTGAGGCACGAAATAACACACGACTGGAGTAGATGAACATGACCGTTTTTCAGCTTTGAAGGGTTTGGCTGCTAATTAACCAATTAATAAGTATTAGCAGAAAACTAATGCAAGGTGACACTTACTGATTGAGGCTGCTTGTACAGGATCTGCATTCGTTGGCCACTCCAGCTCGCCACCTGTTTTGTTCATGTACTTAGCTCTATTAGCTCTATTATTAAAGATCACGGTGAAACCCACGTTAGAAAGATCATCCGCCTCCCAGTCCGCAAACTTGGGCGATGGCCTACCCTGCTCCTGTCAAATCACATACAAACCACCCTTAAATTAAACAGCCAAAACATAAATTATGATCCCCAAAAACTTATAGAAATTATTTAATTACCGCTTTGTCCCTGTGAAGGAGGTTCCCTTTGGAGAGAAGCATTTCCGGTTCCTCTTTGTGTGAGTAGATGAGAGGAGGTACTTCAGAGAAGCATGGCTGGTTGTTCCTATTCATCTCTGCATAGTCTATTTTCTGTTCATAAGTCATCTGACGATCAAGTGCAATCTCAAGTTCTTTCACAACATGAGCCATCATCGGCCGTTCTTCAAGAGATTTACTCAAACATAGATATGAAATGTCTGAAAATGTTTCCAAAGAACTCGGATCCATTTGCTGCAACATATCTTGAAAGATAATCTCGTCTAATTTCTTCTGTTTGTAGCTTTTTTTCCACAAACGCACTAGAGTCTGACACCGAGAATTGCTATACTCATAGCATAATCTCCCACATAATACTTCAAATAAGACCACGCCAAAAGAGTATACGTCGGACTCACTCTTTCGTTAGCAAACCCATCTCCAGATACAGCGGATCTAGGTACCCAACGGTACCTACCATATTAGAGATAAGAATTGTGTGCTCCTGATTAGCAGGGCTTACTCTTGATAGCCCGAAATCAGATACCTTATCATTCCAATTCTCATCCAGTAGGATGTTGGAGCTTTTTATATCACGATGCAGAACTTTCTGTTGTGTCCCCTTGGGATCATGAAGATAGCTTAGTCCCCTTGCAGCAACAAAGCATATCCTAAGGCGTTGCATCCATGTGAGAGCAGTGTCACTTAAATGGCGATCAAGGCTTCCGCGAGATGAGTACTCATACACAAGGATTTTCTCATCACCCTCGTTGCAATATCCTAGGAGTGATACGAGATTTTCATGTGTGTAACGGGAAAGCATCGTGATCTCCTTCCAGAACTCCGAGTTTCCTTGCCCAAGTGCGCTATCTAGCCGCTTAAAAGAAGCCATGATTTGCCCTTTAGAGTGAGAGATTGTTCCTTTGTACACCTTCCCAAATCCACCTCTTCCGATTAAGTTGTTGTCACCAAAGCTATCGGTGGCTGATTTGATTTCTTCCAGTTGGATTTTAAGACACTACAAGAAAACTGGGCATCAGTGACGAAAATTAGCGAGGGAAAAAATCCCTCACTAATTAGCGAGGGATTGACCACTAACCCAATCCCTCGCTAATCCCTCACTAATCAGCGACGGATTAGCGAGGGATTGGGTTAGTGATTAATCTCTCATTAATCCCTCGCTAATCTGTCGCTAATTAGTGAGGGATTAGCGAGGGATTGGGTTAGTGGTCAATCCCTCGCTAATCCCTCACTAATTAGCGACGGATTAGTGAGGGATTGGGTTTGTGATTAATATCTCATTAATCCCTCGCTAATCCGTCGCTAATTTGTGAGGGATTAATGAGAGATTAATCAAAAACCCAATCCCTCGCTAATCCGTCGCTAATTAGTGAGGGATTAGCGAGGGACTACTGTAATCCGTCGCTAATTAGTGAGGGATTAGCGAGGGATTGAGTTTTTTTTTCTTGTTTTCCCATATATATATATATATGGGTTATATGTATATATAGCTAATGTGTGATATTTGGAAATCGCATATGATGTATATATGTGTTATATATATGTGTATGTGTATTTATGAATGATATATGAATCACAATACACCACATATATATAGGCAATACACACTTTGCATACAAGTCATACAGGGTGTTGTTGGGTGTTAATCAATTTTATTCGGCTTTAATCGGTTATGTTGAACTTTAAAGCATCTATTGGGTTTTAATCTATTCTAATGGACTTTAATCAATTCAATTGTCTTTTAAAGGGTTTTATTGTGCCTTAATGGATCTACCTGGTTTAAAGGGGTCTACTGGGCTTTAAAGGGTTTAATTGAACCTTAATTGATCTATCAGGCTTTAAAGGAGTCTATCGGGCTTCAAAGGAGTCTATTGGGCTTTAAAGAGTTTAATTGGACCTTAATTGATGTGTATACGTGTTATATACTTATATATGTGTAGGCGAATGATCGTGCGAGAAGTTAATGTTAACGTGAGAGTCATGATTAGAAGTGGATCTGAACCGTTGATCACTTTTAATCTCATGCTCTCCCATGAATTGCACCATAGAAGGGAATTGGTTTAGTGCATCTCGGTGCATTTCATCCTATAACGTACGCCCATTTCTCATCCAATGGTTGATAACCACTTTTCATGTATCTCACGTTAACCTCAATTTCTCACCAGAACCAACCCTATGTGTATTGGGGGCTCTATAAGATCACTAAGGCTCAATATAGCTTATTAAGAACCATTAAAGCCTACTAAGAACCATTATAACTCAAATAATATGACTTATCAAGGCCCAATACATGCATACAATCACGTAATAAGTCACTTTTGTTGAGCCTTAATCGGTTTTATTGAGGTTTAATCGATTCTAAAGGCTTTAATAGATTTATTGGTAACATATTATAATAACAATAAAATCAATAGATTTCTGATAAAATATATTTTTATGTCAGATGTCACAAAATTTATTGGATTTAATATATATGGTATTATTTATAATAATATATCTACTATTTAAACTATTATATGTAACTTATATATATATAATAACTAAATGCATGTATTTATATGATCTCTAAAATCTTCAAAAAAAAATTGGACTTTTCCAAAATTTCCCTCCTTTTTTTCAGTCTTCTATTATGTTCAATACTACCCCCATTTCATTCTAAAAAACCCTAGAACCTTTTCTTTACAAGCCTCCAACGACTGAGGCGGTGTTTGGGATTGCGTCGGAGAAATCACGTCTGAAAATCACGTTTCAAAATCGCGTTTTGGAAAAGTAGGTCTCCACCTACTTCTCAAAAAATCGCGTTTCAACCAAAAACTCCGGTGACAAAACGCGATAAGGAGTTTATCCAAATACTCACCTCGTGATTTCTCCGGTGACAAGACGCGATAAGGAGATAAGCACCCTCAAAACGCAATCCCAAACACCCTCTGAAGAAGCTTCTCTGCCATCGCAACTCTGGTAAGAAGACTTCTCTGCCATCGCAACTTCGATTTCTTCAAGTTATTGTTCGATTTTGTATATGTTATGGTTACTGATTTTGATTTTGATTTCGATTTCTTCAAGTTTCTGCTCGATTTCTTCAACTTACTGCTCGATTTTGTATCTGTTAATGCTCGATTTCGATTTCTTCAAGTTATGGTTACTGATTTCTTCAAGTTTCTGCTCGATTTCTTCAAGTTTCTGCTCGATTTCTTCAACTTACTGCTCGATTTTGTATCTGTTATTGCTCGATTTTGTATCTGTTATGGTTACTGATTTCGATTTCGATTTTGCATCTTGGCTATATGTATATGTATTTTCTTTATGTAGATGTAAAGCAATATTTTCTTGCAGAGAAGGAGAGAGAGAGAGAGAGGAGATGATATATATATATATATATATATATATATATATATATATATATATATATATATAAAGAAAGGATGGATGGCTTATGGTGGCGTGAGATTTGGTGAAAACGTTTGTTACTCGACGCTGTTATTCAGCCGCATCAAGCTCTACAAAGGTATTTGTTGATTCACACATTGATGAACAAGGGCTTATGATGCGTTTTCATTGTTTAGGCATTATAAACCCTTGTTCGTCAATGTCTGGATTACGTAATCTCTCTTCTATGGATGTTGATGGATATATGTATAGTTTTGTGTGTGTGTGTGTGTATATATATATATATATATATATATATATATATATATATATATCCTTTTGGTTCGTTTTACTGAAGCATTTTCATGGTTTAGAATTGCTTCGATTCTTTTATTTGATCGATTGGTTGATTAACACGTATTATTGTTATATCTAACATATAATCATGCTTACTAATTTCTATATTATAGCTTCTATGTTGAGAGCCTATTTAATAAATTTGGTTATTTTTAGTGTTTTGGACAATTTGATTTTTGGTCATATTTTAGTTTCTATGTTGAGAGCCTATTTAAAGGCCAATTCCATTGCCATGTTGAAGTTAAAAATAAAAAAATCACATATTGTTTTCTCCACACCATTAGTGTATTGGTGCTTATTTTAAGCTTTTGGTAGTTTGCTAGAGCATTTGACCACATAGTTTGTGGCAGTTCTAGATCAAATGAAGGGTACTAACATATCTTACTTCAAATGTTCTTGTAGATGTGGATTTTTGATACAAGTGATGGCGACCCTCGTTTGCTACAGTTTCGAAGTGGGCACAGTGCGCCTCCTCTTTGTATACGGTATTATGATGTTATGATAACCTGAAACTTATCATTATGTGTGCATTGTTTATGCCAATAAGAAAGAACGTTGGCCTATTATTTTTAGCTTTCTTTTGATATACCAAAAATGTGTATATGTTAATTTATGAATGGAGATACGTCTATATTTGTATTCAAATTGCTGGGGGGACTTTGCAGGTTCTATGCTAAAGGGAGACACATTCTATCTGCTGGTCAAGATCATACATTCCGCCTCTTTTCTGTTATTCAGGTTGGATAACATCTTTACACTGCCGTATTGTATATATGTATGCATGCATATACATTCAGGGGGCCATTCAAGGAAGAACTAGTTATTTTGTGGTAACTGTAAGAACCAGCGTGAGCCACATATTAAGCTATAAATTAGGAAATTATTAATTTTGGGAATTTTGTTTGAAATTTAAATAAAAGGGCATTTTAGGTATTTTAAAATCTCCTCTCTCCTCTCTCCTCTCTCTGGCCAATTGTGATACCGAAAATACATACAATAACTTTGTGATACCACTGTGATACCCATTGTCATCCAATTCAACATCACATTCATTACTTTGGTAATACTCCAAGAACATCTGTGATACCAATGTGATACCCATATACTGTGATACCCTTAACAACATAACGAAACTAAAGAAAAAACATAATTTGATACACTTAGTAAAGCAATACCACATGATATTTTGTGATACACTTCGTAAAATAAGAAAATACATTGTGATACTCTACTGTTATACCAGACGTGATACCCAAAATACATACAAGATACAAACATCTACCCTTAGTGTGATACCCGAAATACATACAACACCAAATGTGATACCAAATTCGATGCCACTGTGACCCAGAAAAAAACGATACAAACCTTCGATATCCAAAATTTTCTTTGGTACAGGTCTGTGTGAGCAATCGAGAGAGACGGAGAGGGGAGGAGATGGGGGATAGAGATGGAGAGGATGATTGCAGATCTGCAATCGACACCAAGAAAAGGACGAAAGAGAGAGGGTCTGAGGGACTCGATTAGGAGAGAAAGAAGTGGGAATCGATCTGCAGTTGCCGGAATGGTGGCTGCCGGCGGTGGAGATGCACTGTGGGGGTGGTTGCAGGTCAAGAAAACCGAGAGGGTGAGGGTAGGAGAATCGATGGTGGGTGTTGTTGTTTGTCTCGATCAAGAAGACGAGAGGGAGAGCTGTGATCCCAGAAACAAGTAATCAATGCAATAACAATAAAATGTCCACCTCTATATTCAATGATCCAAACAAAGCTCACACAATACAATGAAGAACAAATTAAGTGTGTGTGGCTAGTGTGTGTAGGTGACTCTCTAGATTGCTTGACCTAAAATGGAAAATATGCAAACAATATATACCTAGGGTAAAGAATCACCCTATTACAAGATAGGCCCCTCTACTTAGTACAACTAGAATTTTAGGCACTAACATTCTCCCCCTTTGTACAAGTAGAGGCAAAGAAATTACACATCAACTGGATTCACAGTACGTTTACGGAGACCAAAGATGTGTTCGAATCGGCGCAGTTCCAGACGGTAGTCTTTTCGGTAAGATATGGCTTTCAGCACTTGGTCGATCAAATCCTTTTCTTTATCAGAGAGCTTTACTTCTCCATTGGCATCCAGACGAAGCCTGCTTTCCAGATGAACCGAGATGATCTTCAAAGTGCCCTCACAGAACTTGTTCATTTCAATGACTCGCAAAAATTTCTTCTTTGAGTCGGTATCAATGTAGACAGCTCCAAGTTCTGGCTTGCTCAGCACGGTGTAAGCTGGGATACCTTGAATATCTTATAGGCGTCTGTTAGTTCTTTTCAGGTTCACATTCGCTTGAAAGGATTCCAAGCCCATCTGAAAATCAGTGAGATACGAGAACTTGAGAATATTCTTCATAAAGTTTTTCACACTTCTGAAGGCAGCTCTGTAAGGTATTCTGTTCTCAGGATTCTTCAGCTCTGGATGCTCAATAAGAAGGTTGAGAAGACTTAGAAGATCGTTCAACCGCAGACTCTTGAAATCAGCTTCAGAAAATATGCTTTCAGACCCATCTGATCTCAAGACGGTGAACTCTGGATAGAATACGTCAAACAACTTCTTAGATTCAACTTTGAGTATCTTCATTATCATGTTGTCTGACTTGACTTCTTCTGATCCTCTGTCTTTGTTCTTCATTACATATAGGAATTCGACCTTCTTCAGTGATGGCCAATTTTCAATACCGTATACCTTTTCCAAGTTGACTCGCTGGACTTTCCGCATGTAAAGTTCTTTCCTTAAAGTTTCTAGGAAGGGAGTTCGGATTGAAACTCTCTCCCCAGTGGCTACATATTTAGGTTCAACATCAACGATAGCTTGGAAAAAACGAAGTTCAGCTTCAAGTACTCGATCTCTAATTTTACCATCCGGTATTATCGGAGCATGTGGAGCTAGAGTACCTGAGCTTGGACCTGCAGATTCGACGTTTGATTGAGCATTTTCTTGCACGGCCGGGACATCTTCTTCGGACTCTATATCCATATTCTGATCCCCAGTATCTGTCTCACATTCAAGCTCATCTAAGGCAGCAACCATTTCTTCTTTGATCTGGAAGTTTAGAAGATCAGGTTCTGCATCTGAATCAATCTCTATGACTTCAGTTCTATTGTCAACAGCCGCAGGCTTTTCAACCCCAGCTATGACATCAGCTAGAATTACTGTATCTTCCACTATCTCCATCACAGTATCCGAACCTAAAACCCTAATTTCGATCATAGCATGCGAATTAATGGATGTAAAACGACAAGAATCAAGATATGTTACCTCGATGATGATGTGAAATGATTCCACGAACCAGAAAACACGATTAAAGCTTTGAATCGAAGAGCAGTTGAGAGAGACTTCGAAAGGGTTTAAAGAGGGTTTTGAAATTTGAACAAGTCAAAGTCGCAATATATACACGATTTTAAAACCGGTGACACGTGGCACAATCTGATTGGTCCAAGGTTTGACCAGCCACGTGTCATCAAGTCGCAATGAACAAATCACGACCTGACATTTGAAATCGCAACAGACCATTGCGATTTACACTGTTCACCTGACCAAGTCGCAATGCACTATTGCGATTCGGTACTGTTCATTCACCCAAGTCGCAATAGGCGACTGCGACTTGGTACTGTTCATATCCTCCAAGTCGCAATAGGTCACTGCGACTTGGTACTGTTCATATGTTGAAGTCGCAATGCACAATTGCGATTTAGCACTATTCACATTGTCAAGTCGCAATCCAAGGTTGCGATTTGCACTGTTCACGCACTGAAACCGCAGTGTACGGTTGCGATTTGGAAAGTTTTAAGCCCATTGAGATATCACAATAGAAGGCTGCGATTCTCACTGTTCACATGTGAAATCGCAAGTGAGGGTTGCGATTTTAATAATTTTTTTTTATTATTTTTTTTATTTTTTTGAGATAAAAGAAAGATTTTATCACATTGAAAGATGTCCAACTTCCAATTGATTAAGCACTTAAGTTTTTTTTTTTTTTAAACACGGTTTTCACTCCCCCTTAAATGATGCAAAGATTTTGCAAAAAGCAGTGGTTTAAAAACAAATTAGAGCACTTACCTTTACTCCTCAGAAATTGTTAAACACAACAGATCAACACTCACATGATGTGTATGCACACCCCCCCTAGATTTGTGCATAGGATAAAATCTGTTTACTCCCCCTGAAACCATGAGCAAACCTTTCGTGCAGATACAAATAGCATAACATATCATAAATAAGACATTAAACGAACTGAGAAGAGAAGAACAAATTGAAGAAATATATAAGATACAACGAGGAGATGACAATTTAAATAACATATATTAAAAATAGAATTTGATGAAAATTTTAGTGTATTAATCTAGAAGCAAAGTCTAGATTAAGATACAAATATTTCCATCAATTATATGTGTAATATATGCAAGTTAAACTTTCATATTAAGCATGCCGAGCTTGGATACAAGAAAATTGAAACGTTTTTCATCCAAGGCTTTGGTAAAGAGATCGGTAAGCTGAAACTCGGTTGTAACAAAATATAATTCAACAGTTCCTTTCTCAACATGATCTTTTATGAAATGATACCTGATGTCGATATGCTTGGTTTTGGTGTGTTGGACAGGATTAGCAGATATAGCGATTGCACTTTTACTGTCACAGTAAATGGGGATTTTCTCATATTTAAATCCATAGTCTATGAGTTGGGTTTTCATCCAAAGAACTTGTGAACAACAACTCGCAGCGGCAACGTATTCTGCTTCCGCTGTAGAAGTGGAAACACAATTTTGCTTCTTTGATGACCAACTCACGAGCTTGTCACCCAAAAACTGAATATGACCAGAAGTACTCTTTCTGTCCAACATGCTTCCTCCGTGATCAGCATCTGAGTATGCGGTGAGTTTGAAACCGGTTCCCTTGGGATACCACAGTCCGAGATACGGAGTGCCTTTCAAGTATCGAAAAATTCTTTTGACGGCGCCAAGGTGTGACCTTTTAGGATTTGCTTGAAATCTAGCACAGAGACAAGTCGAAAACATTATATCTGGACGACTAGCTGTCAGGTACATTAGAGACCCAACCATTCCTCTATAGAGTTTTACATCAGCATCAACACCATGTGGATCAGGACCAATTTTGGACTGATGACCCATAGGTGTACCAATCGAAGTGCAGTTCTCCATCTTGAATTTCTTCAAAATGTCAAACACATACTTTGACTGATTGATGAAGATACCAGTTGAGAATTGTTTCACTTGTAATCCGGGAAAGAAATTAATCTCTCCCATCATACTCATTTGGAATTGAGTCATCATAATGCCCGAAAACCAAGTACAAAGTCCAGGGTTAGTCGAACCAAAAATAATATCATCAACGTAAATCTGAACTAATAGAATATCACCTTCCTTGCGTAGAGTAAATAGAGTTGTGTCGATTTTACCTTTCTCAAAGCCAGCTTTTAGTAGAAAGGTTGATAGTACTTCATACCAGGCACGGGGGGCTTGCTTCAGACCGTAAAGCGCTTTGTCAAGAATGTAGACGTGATCTGGATGTTCGTTGTCCACAAAGCCTTCAGGTTGAGACACGTACACCTCCTATTTAAGAACACCATTCAAGAAAGCAGTCTTCACGTCCATTTGATAGACAGTGAAGTTCTTGAAAGCGGCATACGAAAGAAACATCCGAATTGCCTCAAGACGAGCAACCGGCGCGTACGTCTCATCATAATCTATCCCCTCCTGTTGCCTATACCCTTTTGCTACCAATCTAGCTTTGTTTCGCACAATTACTCCATCTTCATCTTTCTTGTTCTTTAGGACCCACTTCGTACCAATAACTGTTTTACCCTTGGGTCGCGGAACTAATCTCCACACTTTCAAAGCTTCGAACTGATTCAGTTCTTCTTGCATCGCAATCAACCAGTCAGGATCTTCTAAAGCCTGTTGAACTGATGAAGGTTCAATCTGACTTAAGAATAGCGCGTATAAGATTTCATTTGCGGTTGCGGAAGCGGATCTTGTCTTTACTGGTTCAGATAAATCACCAATCACCTGATCAATTGGGTGACTGCGTGTCCACTTAGTAGAGTGTGGATGGAGAGTGACAGCACCATCATTGGGGTCTACAAGGGTAGGATCCGCATCAAAGTTCAACTCGATCGTTAGTGTCGGTTCCGGATTTGAGACGAGTTGCCTTTCAGAATTGACAATCGGCACAGCCTCGGGAACTGATTCGGTAGAATTGTCATTTGAAGATGTTCTAGATGAAGACGCACCACTTGTAGATATTTGTTGTCGTGCTTGTGGAGAATCTGTTGATGTGTTCCTTGGAGAAATTACAGGAGTAGTTGAACCAGTATTTGGTGTAGTCAGTACCGGTGAAGGACCTGACATAGAAGTTTGTACTGGCGGGGTTACAACTTGAATCCTGTCATTTATAGATGAAGACGATTTGTCACTGTTAAAATAGTCATCATAAAAATATTCAAACAATGAATCAAGTTCATTAGGAGTAGAGTTAGAAGTTGAAGCTTGATCCTTGTTTGACGATCTAGTCATCATTGGACGAAATTGTCCAGATGCTAGAATACCAGATAACTCGGGTTCTGTACTGTTTTGCACAGAAGCCATTGCTTCAGATTCATCAAATTTGACATTAATGCTTTCCATCACAGTTCTGGAAGATTTGAGATAGATCCTGTAAGCTTTTGATGTGAGAGAGTATCCGATAAAGAAACCCTCAATACCCTTAGGACTGAATTTATTCAGGTTATCCTTATCATTCAGCACCACGCACCTGCATCCAAAAACACGAAAGTAGTGTATAACAGGTTTTCTATTATTAATCAATTCATATGGAGTCTTGCCAAACCGTCGATGTATGATTGAACGGTTTTGTGTATAGCATGCTGTTGCAACAGCTTCAGCCCATAGGAATAGTGGTAGATCAGCATAAGACAGCATCGTTCTGGCCGCTTCAACAAGTGTACGGTTACGTCTTTCAACTACACCGTTCTGCTGAGGTGTTCTGGCCGCAGAATATTGATGAGAGATTCCCAATGACTTAAAGAAGTCATCAAGAGTTCTGTTTTTAAACTCTGTCCCATTATCTGATCTAACAGTCTGAACTGTTTGTTGACGATTCACTTGAAGCTGTTTGATTAACGAGATGATCAAGTCAGGAGTTTCATCCTTTGAGCGTAGGAACTTGACCCATGTGTATCTCGAGTAATCATCGACGACAACTAACACGTAACATTTGGCACTAATACTTTGAGTCTTCATCGGACCGCAGAGATCCATATGAAGTATTTCCAAAGCTTTGCTGGTGCTGGGTTCTGGTTTCGGTGGATGAGGAGCACGCTTCATCTTCCCCTTCTCACAAGCAATACAGAAATTATCCTTTTCAAATGACAGAACTGGTAGACCTATGACTAAATCACCCAAAACCAACTTTTGAATGTAGCGAAAATTAAGATGAGATAGTCGTCTATGCCATAACCAACTTTTCTCTAACGTCGCTTTTGACATCAAGCATACATCAGTCTTGGGCTTGAGTGTTGATAGATCAATGGTGTATAGATTAGATTTCCTAGAACCAACTAGAAGCTCATCTCCTCCGTCGGTAAGAACAGCACAACGGGTTTTCTTGAAATGGACTTCTAGGTCTTTATCACAAAATTGACCTATACTAAACAGGTTGTGTCCTAAGCCCTCGACATAATTGACTTTTGTAATTCGCACATTATCTTTTACAATATCCCCATAACCCAGAATTGAAGCGTATTGATCATTTCCAAACTTTACCTTTCCACAGTCTTGTTCAACAAAATTAACTAGCAGCTCTTTTCTTCCAGTCATGTGCTTTGAGCAGCCTGAATCTAAATACCATACATGACTGGGCTGCAAAATGGAAATTAGACGGTTTTAGGTACCCACTGCCAATCGGGTCCTTTTGGGTTAGTAGGCTTGGATTTAACATTTTTCTTTCTATAACCGGTTTTAAAATAAGCATTTGAATAAAACCAACGATTATAGTCAGATTTGCAGATAAAATCATCCACACCACAAGAAGCACAACAAATTTGATCTCGTGCCAAATTAATCAGTTGTCGCATTGAATAAACCTTGTAAGGAACTACAAGTTTTCGTCTATTGCCAACATCATAATTAATAACATTTGAAACAAAATTGTCTTTCTTGGAATTTAAAACATTTGAATTGACGTGGGATGATTTGATCTGGGCCACATCCTGTGCGGACTCCTTTATTCTCCACTCAAGACGCGTATTGTTTTTCAAATTACGATCTGAAAAACCAGACAAATAAGAGTTGTAAGCTTTTGAATATTGAGTCTGAAAAGAGTTAACATGCTTCTTTCTTTTTGTTTTTCTGTTCCTTTTCTGTAATGATGGTTTTGATTTGGATTTAGAATGAACATCATTAACAGAGATTTTCTCAACTGATTTTGAAGATTCCCCTTCCAAAATAATCTTTTCAGGTTTCTCTTCATTTATTAGAAAAGTGGTGTGATCTGGAAGTTTGGCACATAAATCAAATTGAACAGGCACTTCACATACACCTTTACCTTTGTCCTTACCAACATTCTTGCTTTCAAAATCAATATCAATATCAGTATCATAGGATGGTTTGCCGATATCATCAGACTTGGGAAAAAGAAAGTCATTAAACTCATTCTGAAAAATTTTATCTTCTTCGGTAGGAAAATATATAGGAGGATCTTTATCAAACTGATCTTCCAAATCCCAAGGTTCAAAATCATCTTGGTCATTGGTTGTCCAGTCTCTCAAGATTGCATTTCCTATAAAAGCTTTGCATGAGGAAACATCTGAATCTGAAGATTGTTTTTCTTTTGAAACTATTCCTTCAGATATTTCCTCAAGTTTTGTTTTCATTTCCTTTAAGCTTTCTGAAAATACAATGAGCAAAACTTCCTTCTCAATCTCAAAAGCAAGCTTCTCGTCATTTCTGACTTCTTGAATGTTGCTTTGGATCTTGCTTTCGAGGTCCATGAGTTTTTGTTCAAGAACCATTGGTGGAAAGTATCTTTTACCTTCAAAAACTGGTTTGACAGTTTCAACCTTTTGAGTATTCCCTTTCTCCTCCGGTTCTTTAACAACATAACTCTCAAAATAATTGTTTGGTAAGGTTTTCTTGGAATTCAATGCCTTTGCATTGTCTGGACCATACCAAAAAGGAAGTTGCATCTTAACTGTGGTTTTCCTTTTTATTTCTTCTTCAGCCTTATAGTCTTCATCATCCATCTTGATTTGAAAGTTTGAATGTACGGCAAGTCCAATCCATTCAAATTTGTACAAAGTGGGAGATTTTGATAAAGCATTGCTCAGGTATTGTGGATTGTCATACCCGATTCCCCATTTTGAGTTGAAATATCTGAACTTATTTGGTTTATGCATGCGAATTGTTTGTTCAGTTTGACCTGCTTTGTACAATTTATTTTCCAGATCCTTGACATTTTCACATAATTCATCATTTCTATCTTTGTAGGCATGCAAAAGACTCTCAAACTCGCTATTCTTAACTTCCGAATTCAATAATTTATCCGATAGTTCAGTTATTCTTTCTTCAAAATACGCAAGACCAATCTCAAATTCGGCCTTTTTCTTTTCAAAAACTTTAATTTTACTTTCTTGATCTGTTATTATAGCCTTTTGAGTGGAAATTATCTCGTCTGCTCTTTCCTGGTCTTTTGTTAAGTTTTCTAATCTTTTTGATAAACAAGCTTGTTGAGTAAAGAATTGATTGTAAAGAGCGGAATGTACCTCGTTGGAAGTAGACTCTGAACCATCACCATCGGTTTTCTTGGTCATGAAACACATCTTAGTCTGAGCAGCTTTCTCACCTTCAGCTTCATCATCAGACATATCTAGCCAGTATTCTTCTTCGACCAACAGTGCTATCCCCGATTCTTTCTTTTCGGCAAGCAGCAACTTGTTCTTGTAGTACGTAGAATCCCTGACTTTTGGCTTCCAACACTCTTTAGAGAGATGACCAGGCTTCCCACAATTGTAGCATGTCGGAACTTCCTCTTTCTTCTCAAACACCCTTTTCTCTTCCGGCTTCTTATACTCAGGCTTCTTGTACTCCTCTCTCTTGTACTCAACCTTCTTATCATCAAATCTTCTACTCGACTCAACATTTGCCTTGTGTTCAAAATTCTTGGAACCAGACGCATACCTTTGATTGTTGGACCCGGGAGATTTTCCAAACTTTCTCTGAAAAGAGTTAGTAAGAAGTGCCATTGCTCGCTTCATACTTTCAATTTCATCTATCTCACCATCTTCACCCTGTTCATCATCAGAATGCTTTGAATAATTTCTGTTTGGTTTGACAGACACCAAAGCAAGCGGTTCTAGTTCTTCTTCCTTCTTATCCTCTCTTTTCTCTTCCCTATTGTCCTTCTTCTTTTTCTTTGTCCTCTTGGCTTCAGCATCTTCTTCATCCTGTTTCAACGTCTCGTACATCTCTTGAAGAGGCAAAACATTCAGCCTTGAATTTTGTTTCATACGATGAGCATACTTCTTCCACTCGGGTTGAAGTACATTCAGAAACTTTACATTATGCTCAATTATAGACTTGTTGATGCTGTATCTATTCAGTTCGTTCAAAATCGTGGTAAAACGGTCGTATGTGGAATCAAGAGCTTCACCATCTTTCTGTTTAAAACTCTCATAAAGATTAATAGCATTTGAAATTCTCATCTGGTTTTCAATCTCAGAACCTTGATAAAGTTTTATCAATTCATCAAACATGGCTTTCCCGGAGTGGTTCTTGCTATCTACCTTTCGGTAAATATCATTAGTCAAAGCTTGAATTACAAGGGACTTTGCCATCTTATCCCCATAATATCTCTTCTTCTGTTCAATGTCATAGTGAATTGGTAAAACTTCAACCCATTCAGGAATTGGTTCCCCGTCAGTAAGAATCCCTCTTCTCATTATCTTTTCCATCGGTCCATTAATCAGTGAGTGTGAAATGAACTCCCCATTCTCTTGTCTTTCCACATAATCCATAAAGCGGTCTTTCCATATTTTAAACTCTTTGGGAAAAAGAACCGGTGGTTTATCCTTAGATCCAATCGTTAGTATATCTCTAGCAGTCATATTCGATTACTTGTCTTTGATCGTTTGTATTCTTTAGATTTGATTAGTAAAAAAAAATTTCAAACTGAAGTCTCAACCCACTAAAGTCGCAATGCAAAGAAGTCGCAGCAGTTGGAATCGCAACAAATGGAATCGCAATGATTGGAATCGCAACAAATGGAATCGCAATGATTGGAATCGCAACAAATGGAATCGCAATGAAATGGAATCACAACAGAGTAAAAAGTTCACTCAAGTCGCAATAGAGGATTGCGATTTGTTACTGTTCACGGGGTAATGGATTGCGATTCGGGATCGAAGTCGCAATAGGTCACTGCGATTTGGGAGTCAAGTCGCAATAGGTCACTGCGACTTTGTACTGTTCACTCGACGTTCACTGCGATTTCGATGAATATATGATGATTGCGATTTCGATGAATATATGATGATTGCGATTTCGATGAAGATTCGAATGATCGGGAGTTGATTCTTCAAAAATGATCCAAATGATCTGAAAATTGGTAGGTAAGGTCGAAATACGATTCTGGACAGTTTTACTACTTCAAGTTTTGTCCAAAAACCACTAGAACAGTGATTTTCGATCCAAAACAGTAGGTTTTTGCACAAAAGTTCGAAAATCCGAGTTTGCACGAATTGAGATCGATTCTGGTGTGATTATGGAATGAAAACACACAGAAATGAATATCAAACACTTCTATATCAATCCTAATCCATTTGAAGAACTCAAATGATCAAAATCAATAAGAAATGGATGAAAACTTGAAGAACACTCAAAATGCAAAAACTCTCAATAAAATCTAATCTGATCTAAATGAATACATTGCTCTGATACCAATTGTGATCCCAGAAACAAGTAATCAATGCAATAACAATAAAATGTCCACCTCTATATTCAATGATCCAAACAAAGCTCACACAATACAATGAAGAACAAATTAAGTGTGTGTGGCTAGTGTGTGTAGGTGACTCTCTAGATTGCTTGACCTAAAATGGAAAATATGCAAACAATATATACCTAGGGTAAAGAATCACCCTATTACAAGATAGGCCCCTCTACTTAGTACAACTAGAATTTTAGGCACTAACAAGAGCAGAGGGATGCAGGTCGCCGGATGGTCGGATGGTGGTTCGCCTGCAAAACAAAAGTCGTTGTGGTTCCGAGAGAGAGAGAGTAAGTTTATAAATTTGGTTTTTGGCTGCACATAAAGAAAGAAAAGAAATATTTTAGGGTTTATGTAGGAGAGAGGAGAGTTTATATTTTAATTAGATATTCAATTTTTTTTACTAAAATACCCTTTTATATTTATTTAAAATTTATATTGATTATTTTAAATGAGTGGCTAATATTGGTTCTTACAGTTACCACAAACTAAACAGTTCTTATTTGATTAAGCCCCTATACATTCATGTATTATATGTGTATAGATATATGTATGTATTTGTATACATTCATGTATTATATATGTGTATAGATGTATGTATGTATTTGTATATATTTATGCGCACATGCAAAGATAATGATGGGTAATTTCATGATTTCATCAGTCTGGTTGAACGGCTCCCCAATAAGCCCATATGAACAAGGACTTAGTCCTGTTATTATGATTTGAGATATAGTTTCATGTATATTAGAGTTGTATTTTCAGATTATAAGAAATTTTAAAAGAGACCATGATGATTTTGTTACAATTTTGTATATTATACCTGCATGTGTTTTGCTGGTTGTCCCTTGACATGTTCTGTTCATCATGGGGCATAGCCAAAACAGATCAAGTCCTTTTCTTTTATTTATTTAAATTTTGCATCTTATATTAATTTATTTTTGTTGTAATCAAGATCAACAAAGTAGAGAGCTTTCTCAGCGTCATGTAACAAAAAGAGCTAAGAAACTCAAACTGAAGGTATGTGTTGCATATCACATTGTACAATTGGAGTGCACAATATATGTGGGATTATTATGGCATTTCTGTTCTTTTACCATAGCAATATTGTCTTCTAGTTTTCTTTTCACTTAGTATATATGTGTTGTGTTTTTAACAGGTGTGCGGTACCGAACGTTGGAGGCAAAGGAGAGGGAGGATCGCTACGTGGCCGAGGTCGAATGAAGAGAAAGGAAGAGCTAGAGACCGAACAGATAACGTATCGGACCTTCTCGGACATTATGTTAGATTGTATGAATTTGGTATTAAATTGTATGAATTTGGTATTTTAAATTTTATAAATTTGGTTATTTTTAGTTTTTTGGACAATTTTTGTTTGTTATTTTCAATTTATGGTTCGTATTATAAAATACAGGAAATACAGAATTTCATTTTTTTATTAAAATAACTAAAAATCAGCGAGGGATTACTGACAGAAATTCGTCGCTGAAAGTTAGTGGAACCCTCGCTAATCCGTCGCTAAGAAGTGCCCTCGCTAATCCGTCGCTAATAAGTTCCCTCGCTAATAAGTTCCCTCGCTAATCCGTCGCTAATAAGTGCCCTTGCTAATCCGTCGCTAATAAGTGCCCTCACTAATCCGTCGCTAATAAGTGCCCTCGCTAATCCGTCGCTAATACAGGCCCTCGCTAATCCGTCGCTAATATAAGCTCTCGCTAATCCGTCGCTGATACAAGCCCTCGCTAATCCGTCGCTGATGTCCGTCGCTAATCCGTCGCTGATAGCATCAGCTACGCCCGTTTGACTCGCGAACCATCAGCGACGGATTCGCGACGGATTCGAGCTTTAGCGAGGGATTAGCGAGGGATTTGGCCCTCGCTGATACTGATTATTTTTGTAGTGAGATGTTTAAACTCGTTGAAGAAGATGGCCATATTTAGTTGATAAAATAATGATGAGAAAATTGAAATCAAGTGTTCCAAGCAATTTCAAGTGGAGAAGTAGAACGGAGATGGTAATGATAATGTAGGTGATGAAGACCAGGAACTTCACATTATTGTGTTGGGACCAATTAAGGTGAGATGTCTTGGATTGATCATTACTTACGTCTCTTTCTTTTGCCCCACATCATGACATATATAAATAGTTAATATACCAAAATAATTTACAATATAAACTTAACAAACATATATATATATATATATATATATATATATATATATATATATGCATAACTCCTGTTGTCGCATAACAAGTGTCCATGTTTCTTATTTAGTTTGTCTCAATCTATTTAAAAAAAATAAGCGTCTATTTTCCTATTTTGTCCTTAATAATGATATAGAAAATTAAAACTTCTTTCTCTTATTATCAAGTGTAAAAATGTCATTTAGTTAATTAAAAAGTGTAATAATTATACATTCTTAAAATTTTCAGTCATTTTCGTTATGGACATTTATTTTTAGAACGGAGGGAGTAACAATTATGCTTAAATCATATCAATAGGTTAAATAAGTTGAAATTAAGGTAATACCAAAAGATAACACATGGTTGAAAAAAGAATAGTTTAAATGTGATACAATGCAATCAGTATATATATAGCTTTTATTTATTACTTATAAAAAAAGTATATGTGATATGCCAGCTAAAAAGTTGACAAGAGGACAAGTTCACATGGATTCACTACACTTGATATACATTTTCTTTATGGATTTGAACTTTATACATCAACTCCTAATCATTTTGAGTCGTTTTGTACCTATAAAGCATTTTGGCCAAGTTTTGTGGGCTGATATGCACTCTCATCCTCCTTTTAAAAAGTAAAGGAAAGGAGATATATAATGAAAGAGATGCCCTTTTGACATCAAATGAACTACTCTTTAAATTCAAGAAATTACGCATATGAAAAAGAGTCCAAAAAACCAAATGCACATACGAAGTAGTAATCAAATGTGCCAAGTAGCAACCCAACAATCAATACTGCAGGTATATATGGGATCCGTAATTCATACCTATAATTCTTACAACCTCTCTCATCTTTTCTCTATTTTAGCATAGAGGATAACATAGCTATTGGAGCAATAAAAATGTTAAAATCCCATTTTTTTCATTTTAAGTGGCTGAATATTATGTCTAAAAGGATTCGAAAATGATATGAATTATGAATCATTATTACCAAATTTAACTCTTTTATGTTTATTGATTAAGAAACCTTTGCAAAGAAGGAGGTAGAGTTCTTTCTTTGCACCCACTGTACCTTATCTTTGGGCCACTTGATTATTTTTATATAATCATTTGGCAATTTTCGTTCCCAACCTATGTTTGATTCTGAAATGGGTTGTGATAACTCTATTTTTAGAGTTATTATTTTCTTTTCTTTTTATTTTATTTTGTTAAATTTTAGCCATTTCACTTCTTAAAACCCCAATTCTTGGTAAAATTCATAAAAAAGAGTGAACCATAGTTTTTATAAATCATTTGGTGGTATTTTGTTGCTTTTTCACGAAATACTCGCAGTGACTTGCGCATCCCACTCCGGACCCCACTATCGAGCAGAGAAGAAGACAAAAGAAAATCAAATCTTAGCTTGAAAGTAAAAATCTGGAGAATAGAAGGTTCAGAAATGAGTAGAACGCAGTGACACGAGCTTGAATGATGCTAGGGGATTCGAAAGAATTCTTATGACACTTACAAAAGTGAGGTCGGCACAGTGAGCTAATCTCAACCCACTGCAGTAGTAGGCAAGCTAGTTGGTGTAGTTAAAAACACTTAGAGTATTTGTCTCTACACATTCCATCAAGGCCTGAAAAGACCCATTTTGAGATTACCATTGACAAAACAGTAAATACTAAGAGTATGGGATTTTTTGCTTAAAGGTGTGAGTATTTTGTAATCGGGCTTTTCTAGCGAGAACGTCCACCTCAAGTACAAGGATCACTTTTGGGATCAAGTATTTAGTATAAAATCTAGGGAAAATCTAACCTACATTCCTTCTTTTAAATCTTTAGTAAAATCGTTAGAGTAGCATTTCACCAAACCAAACCAAAATATTGCTTCCTCTCTAATTGAAACTTGTAAAAGGAAGCTCATGAGAACTGTATTGTCTTGATTTTCCAGTCCCTGTGGATACGATTCTGGTATTTTACCAACCATTACTTGCTGTGACGATCATAGTGGACAGTGTACACTTGCACTTCCCACTGTGGATAGTTTGCAACCCACTGCGATTAAATCACATATTTCGCACGTACCAAGTTTTTGACGCCGTTGCCGGGGACTGGCGTGATTTTAAATCTCAAGACATTAGTTTTTGTTCGAGCCCGAGTAACTCGTTTTTCTAAGCTGTTCGTGTTGCATGCCAAGGCAACAACACGGACCTTTGTTACTAATCGATCTTGAAATAGAGAAAACTTTCCGAAGAAGACGCAGAAACACAAATCGACAACCCCCTGTGACTCCCCCTACAAATATGGCAGGTGCTGGAGGTGAGATATCCTTCAACCCACCACCACCAGTGGAGACCACAGTGACGATTGCCGATAGTAAAGATCGAAAAATACGGGACTATGCTACTTCCGGAGTTGGTGATTTAAGCTCCGGAATTTTAAGGCCCAACATTGTTGCAACACATTTTGAACTCAAACCGGTGATGTTTCAAATGATCCAAGCCATGGGTCAGTTTGGAGGATCACCATCTGAGGATCCACACTCACACTTAAAATCCTTTTTAGAAATGACTGATTCCTTTCAATTGCAAGGTGTGAGTGATGAAGCATTAAGGCTAAGGCTTTTCCCTTTTTCATTAAGGGATAAGGCCAAGTCTTGGCTGAACTCACATGCACCTCACTCGATAACCACTTGGCAAGAACTTGCTGACAAGTTTTTACAAAAATACTTTCCTCCCACAAGGAATGTAAGGTTTCGAAATGATATTATTTTGTTCAGACAAGAAGAAGATGAGGCTGTTTCAGATGCATGGGAACGATTTAAAGATTTACTTCGAAAGTGCCCACATCACGGAATCCCACATTGCATCCAATTGGAGACCTTTTACAATGGTCTTTCCAATGCAGCCAAAATCATCTTAGATGCAACAGCAGGTGGAACATTCACAAGTAAGACCTACAATGAAGGATATCAAATCTTAGAAAAAGTGTCCAACAACAATACCGAGTGGTCAAATCCTAGAGCACCCATACCAAAGACCAACACCATTGATTCCGAAGCACTCAAAACCATGAATGCACAGTTAGTGGCCTTAACCAAATTAGTTTTAAATCCAAATAGAGGCCAAGTCAATTCCGCAACACATCTCACTGAGAACTGTTCCCTCTGTGGAGAGGAACATGTGTTTGACTATTGTCCAGCAAATCCTGAGGCCGTTAATGTTATAGGAACCAACCCGAGGAACAACCCATATTCACAGACTTATAATCCAGGTTGGAGAAATCACCCAAATTTCTCTTGGGCTGGTAATCCAGGCTTCCAACCCCACGGGGCGAGTCATGTTCAGCAAAGACCACAAAACCCTCCTGGATTTCACCAACATCACAGTGGGCATCCCCCACAGAACTTTCAGCAAGGACAATCCTCGCAACAGTTCCAACCACGACCAATTCACACCACTGAGACTCAACCATCAATTGAATCAATTCTCAAGGGTTTCATGAATCAAACTCAACCAGCCATTAGGAACATTGAGACTCAAGTAGGACAACTAGCCGTCGAAGTCAAGAATAGACCGCCAGGGACGTTACCTAGTGACACCAAACACGCTAAGGTGATAGGAAAAGAACACGTCAAGTCTATAACGCTTAGAGTGTAAAGGATCTGAAAGATATCGTTTTTGATTCTGATGATCCGCCTCAAATACCCACTGTCCCTAAAACCACAGTGGCCACTCCTCAAGTCACTGTCAAACCCACAGTGAGGACCGATGTCCCTGAGCTTCCCACTTTTGGACCCATACCAAAACCTACTGTTCCAAAGCCAACACCACAACAAACTCCAATTGACCCACAAAATGTACCTTTTCCTGAAAGAATGAAGGGTAAGAATGTCGATGTTCAATTTAAAAAATTCTTAGACATTTTTAAACAACTTCACATTAACATACCCTTGGTAGAGGCTCTCGAGCAAATGCCAAGCTATGTTAAATTTTTAAAGGATATTTTAAACAAAAAGAGAAAGTTGGGTGAGTTTGAGACTGTGGCGTTGACCAAGGAATGTAGTGCCCTCCTTACCAGCAAGATTCCACCTAAGTTGAAAGACCCGGGTAGTTTCACCATTCCATGCACAATAGGAGGACAAGAAGTAGGTCAAACACTTTGTGATTTGGGAGCTAGTATAAACGTAATGCCATTGTCCATTTTCAACAAGTTAGGTATTGGAGAGGCTAGACCCACAACCGTGACATTACAACTAGCCGACCGGTCCATTGCCTACCCCAAGGGAAAAATAGAAGACGCTTTGGTCCAAGTGGATAAATTTATCTTCCCCACCGATTTTCTAATTCTAGATTATGAGGCTGATAAAGATATCCCAATCATCTTAGGGCGTCCGTTTCTTGCAACCGGACGTACTTTGATCGATGTGCACAATGGGTTGCATATCCACTATCTCATCCGCCAACATTAGGTTTTGACCTATAAAACATACAAATATTGGACTATGATTGATTACTCATATTCTTCAAAAGTGTTACAATTTAACAAGACATATTTTCCTCGTAGAGTAGGTGAGCCATATGGGATCTTTTACATTGAAAATGTTTTTTTAAATTATCAAATGCAATTTCTTTCGGAATTGAATGAATCGGTTGAATACAACCGACACTACAAATGAGACGACTTTCACCGACCGAAAAAATCAAGGGGGGAAAGTCGTATAGTCGGATCCGTCAGTGAAAGTCGCTCGCAACAAAGGTCGTGAGCGATTGACTTTCCGACAGATATTAGTGACGGATCACCGACGACCACCATTTCCGACGGATTAGCGACGACAAGGGTTCATCGACGTTTCTCCGACGACTAGTAATACCAAGGGACTACCGACGACCAAAAAAATATTTAAAAATTTAATTTTAATTCTGTCGGTAATATGTCGCTAATTTTGAAAATTTTCTGTACAATAAAACCTGTCGAATGACTAAATTGTAAATAATGCTAGGCCAACATAAACCAATCAAACCATCATTTTTTACTTTATATGTAGTTTTCAATACCCCTCTTTGAAAAGATTCAGGGTACATATCTTTTGGAATTGACGGTCGAGGAGATCAAATGTTCAGTGACAATGCTCAGAAATTGAAAGAAATTTTGTTTTGACGAAGAGTTTTGATGATCATGACGCTCACAATCATAAAAAAGGGGGAGATGTTACAAAGTTTAATGAATTGAGCAAAGTCAGCCTATGGGGAGAATTTGAGATAATGTCATCATACCGGGGAAGATAAGTCCGAAAAGTAAAGCTTGTGAAGTTTATTCAGGGAGTATGTTAAAGAGTTACCATGAGATAAGTCAAATACAACTTGTTTATGTGGGAGATAATACAAATTGAAAGAGGAGAAGATCAAAGTAAATCAAAGTTTGTTGGATGATCCTGTTTGAAGAGACTTTTACGAGACTTTTACAAGTTAATTGTCAGAGATCAAAGCAGTCAAAAAGATAGTTTGAATATTATCAAAGCAGCAAATACAAAAGAGAAGACAAAGATTGTTGTTTTAAAGATTTGAGAAGATAGTTATTCTTCAAGAAAAGGGAGAGATTGTAAAAAGATAAAGTTTGATGCATTAAGGTTATGAGGAAATTGTTCACAGACTTTTCAGAGCACAAGATTTATCTATTGAAGAGATTTCTATTTCCTACAAAGGAGGAGACTGTGAAAGATTGAAAATTATTGAAAGAAGATCTGAATTGTTTTTGCCAAAGGGGAATATTGTTGAAGTGTTGAAGATAAAGCTGTTGAAGACTGCTATCAATTTTTCTTTAAATCTTGAATCCAAAGGGGGAGATTGTTAGGTGCAAAATGATTGTATTCAAGATTTAAGGCGTTAAAGTCTAATTCTTGTAAAGTGAGTCTAAAAAGGTCAAAGTGTTGACCTAGTATAAATACTCTAGTTTCTTTGTATTTTAAAAGCAAGAAAGATCATTTTGAGTTTGAGAGACTAGATTCTAGAGAGAGAATATTTGAGAACTTATTGAGAGAGCTTATTGTACAAACACTTTCTAAATAGGGATATGGCAATCTTTATTGATCTTGATATTTTATGTTGATATAGTAGATTGAACTTGATTCTAGGACTAACAGCTACTAAGTTTACTTGCTAATTCTTGGCTAATTTGTTCACTAGCTAATTTTTAGTTAATTATAACGCTATCTGTAGTTTTTATCCATAATTGATAAATTTCCTAGCTAATCCGTGGCAAACGCGTTCCGTAGCTAATTCGTAGAAAATATCTAGCTAATGTGATTTCTAGCTAATCCATAGCAAATTCATTCTCTAGCTAATTTGTAACAAATGCGTTCCCCAGCTAATCCGTAGCCTATTCATCGTTTTTCAGTGGACTTTTACTTGGAAAGTGCAAAAAAATAAAGTGTAAACCACCTTTTTTTTGCTGCGGATGTGCTACGAAATCTTCCGTCGCTGAATCCGTAGCAACATATTTTTTGCGACCAACTTATTAGCCTTGACTTGTTTGCCACGGATTTGTCTGTCGTTATTGCCTCTGTTTCTTATAGTGGAACCCACGCATACGAAGACATCGGTGACAAATTTCTCTCAAGAAGGCATTGGTCATCTTCAATTCTTGATTAGATCATCTCAGACTCATAATCCCTAGGTCACAAGTTATTTAGTTTTTCAAAGTTTAAGTTTTCAATTTCAATGTTATTATGCTATATTCATGTAGATTTGATTTCTTTTGCTATTTTTATTAGTTCATCACTTTCATTTCTTGATCAATATGTGAGTAGGAGTTAGGGATTTAGCCATTAGAGGTTAATTTCTTGAATTTTATTGATAGATTCATTTTGGGGGTTGATTTACATATCTTCGGTTTTACATCTTGTTTAATCACATGCTTGCTTCTGAATGTGATTTGGATGTCTATAGATTTTTCAAAGGAATGATCAGTTTGAAATAAATAGTTGGCTTTTGCTTTGCTTTTCTTCATTGAACTGTTAAAAGTACCCGCTTTGTAATTACTATATGTTTTGCTCCTCGTTGGCAGAAACTAGATCCAGATGCTCGAAATTTCAGGAGTTGCGATTATTTTTGTTTGTAGGTAATGTTTATACGTGTAAAAGCATATGACTATTTGTTTCGAGAGTTAGATAGGCCCAAATTTTAGCAGGAAGGGAAATCGTACCCGTTGGAGACGGGGAGAAGGACTACATTCACGTCCCTACTTCAAAGCCGCCAATTAAAGATCGACGAGATCCACTTTGATGATCAATGTTTGACATATTCATAGTTAAGTCTTGGTTTAATTAGAGTTTTAATATGTTATAACTTTAAATAGTGTACTTTTTGTGTTTTTGAAAATATGCAAGAGATTAAATCCTTCCATCGTGGTAAAAGGCTTGTGTTCCACCTCTGATCTTTATACAATATATCTTTATTCATGTTAAAATTAACCATCGCCAGGGTTAAATTATGTTATGTATTCTAAATAGTAGGATGAAGAAATAAGTATATAAATACATTTATTCAAAGGAATGTGGGTTCAGAAAATATACCTCATCACAAAAAACAAATGTGTTTGCAATTTTTTGCCTGATCATGAAAAAAAGATTCTACATGGGTTTAAACTCAATGCCTTAAACAACTAGCCCTTTAAAATGTGTGGGAGCATAACTCTTCAAGCTAATGTTCATACGGTTCGAAATTCCCATACCTGAACTTCCATCGTCTTGAATTTATTTTGGCATAGTTGTTGTGATGGGTGGTTGTTGCATTTGGTAGCACCAGTAGTGTGGTTAGGTTTTTTTTGAAATAATATAGTGTGGTTAGGTTTAAAATTGTGCAAATGATAAAATGATATTTATTATTAAAACTGAAGTTGAAAACAAGTTACAAAATAAAACTCACTACATAACACTCACTCTCATATACTTACAGAATAAACCTCACTACATTATAACACTCACACTCATAATCTTCAAGAGATTTGAAGATTAAAATATGAAGAACCCTAATTCTAAACTGTGAGAGAAAAAGAAAGAGTTAGAGAGAAACCCTAAAACTATGAAATATTATGGTAACACTGATCATCATATTCCTTTTATAACAATCAGATATCGTCATTTAGTCCTTTGCCAAAGAGTCCTCAATTATTTAATATTTGTACTGCTACTGTTTTCCATTTCAGTCTTTGCAGCGCCATCCACAACTTCTTGCAATGTTCACAATTGGTCCTCGTACATTTCCAAAGATATAAAAATAAATTAGTTAACATTATAAATGTCAAGATTGGTATATTCCTTTATACTTTTAACACCCTCCCTCAATCTTGACATCTAAAAAGATCCAACATATTTAATTTTGAACACAAGTAATTGTATTGATGTACACCAAGCGATTTTGTAAATATATCAGTTGGGTTTTCTAAAGAGGGTACTTTAACAGTCTTTAGTAATCCAGACGTTACTTTGTTTCTAACTTGATGTATATCTATTTCAATATGTTTGGTCCTTTCATGAAAACAGGGTTATTAGCAATTTGTATAGCGGACTTATTATCACGGTGAAGCTCATCAGGAAGAAGATTTTCCAATTTTAAATCTGCTAAAATATCAAGAACCCAAAGAATCTCACATAGGGCAGAAGCCATTGCCCTATATTCAGATTCTGCAGAAGAGCGTGAAACAATAGATTGTTTCTTACTCCTCCAAGAAACCATACAATTTCCTAAATATAAACAATAACCCGTAACTGAGCGTCTAGTTGAGAGACACTTACCCCAATCAACGTCCACATAAGCACTTAGTTTAAAAACAGTAGAAGATGTAAAGTTAACACCTTTTCCTGGAGAACCTTTTAAATATCTTAAAACACGAAGAGCCAATTTAAGATGAGACTATCTCGGTGAATGCATAAATTGACTTAAAATGTGAACAACATAAGCAATATCAGGACGTGTTGCTAATAGGTAAATTAATCTACCTATTAGTTTCTGATATTCAGTAAAATTAGCTAAAGGAGGATCTTTTAAATCAGACCCTACTAAGTCAGTAACAACAAGATTCATATGCATGGGAGTACTCATAGGCTTACTCCCCAAATACCCAAAATCACTAAGAAGTTCAAGACAGTACTTACGCTGTGACATACATATACCTTTGTCAGTTCTCAAAATTTCAATACCGAAGAAAAACTTTAACTCACCAAGATCCTTGATTTTAAAACTTGATTGTAAATGCCATTTTACTTTGTATCTTTCAATCTCACCAGTGGATTTGAATTTAATTTTATATATCCACCTACAACTAATTGGTTTTCGACCAGTTGGAAGAGTTGTTAAAATCCAGGTGTTATTTCGATACAAAGTTTCCATTTCTTCATTCATTGCAGAAATCCAATTTTGATCTTTACATACATCAAAAAAATTATTTGGTTCTACAGATTTATTTAGAGTGGTCACAAAACAAAAATTATTTGGACTAAGAAAGGAGTAATTCACTACCTTTTCTACTCCATACTTAACCTTACCTTCTACCACATAATCAGAAAATTTCCTAGGCATATTAGATACACGATTAGATTTTCTAGTAGAAGGTTCAATAAAATCACCCTCAGGAGGGAAACTCAAATGAACTTCAGGTTCAGCATCACGTTGGTCGTTGGCAACCATATTATGACCGCCAGGATCTCCAGATCCGGCAGACATATCTTAGGTATTAATTCCACTAGTGCTACTAGCCTTACCAGAACTAGTAACTTGACTTAGACTCCCAGAATGACCACGGTTACTGTTATTTTCAGTTTGATTTAGAGCACCAGAGGGACCACGATTTTTATTTTGTGAGTTATCCCTTGAATCATCATAGGGTATTTCAGAGGAAAAATCATTAGTTTGAATAAAACTATC
The DNA here is from genome assembly GCA_033807775.1 of Saussurea involucrata. NCBI lineage: Eukaryota > Viridiplantae > Streptophyta > Magnoliopsida > Asterales > Asteraceae > Saussurea > Saussurea involucrata. Next base: position 86,534,067 of record CM066313.1, read on the forward strand.
AAAAAAATTTAGAGAATTGATGTCACATGGTTGTGATGTTGATTGTTGGTTTTCATTTTGAAAGGAAAGATTGTTTCATAGAATTTCACATCTCGTGAAACAATAATCTGTTTAATATCTAAACTATAAAGACGATAACCCTTTTGAGAATTAGCATATCCAAGAAGCACACACTTCTCGGCACGTAAAGCAAATTTATCAAAATTATTAGGTCTAACGGAAAAGCACAAACATCCAAAATTCCTTAAATGTGACAAAACAGGAGGAAAACCAAAAACAATCTCATACGGGCATTTTCCACTTAACACAGAGGAAGGAGTTCTATTGATTAAGTATGTTGCAGTTAAAATGCACTCATTCCACATGTTTAGAGGGATACCACTTTGAAACATCAAAGCCCTAGCAACATTTAAAAAATGCCTATGCTTGCGTTCTACTACCACGTTTTGTTGGGGTGTGTAGATGCAAGTAGTTTGATGTAAAATACCTTTTGTTTTGAAAAACTCACCAAGTTTATTATTTACAAATTCAATACCGTTATCGCTTCAGAAAACTTTAACACGTTTCCCAAATTGAGTAATCAACAAACTGTGAAAAAAACAACATTGTCAAACACCTCATCTTTATGTTTCAACAAGTATACACAAACTGACCTAGTGAAGTCATCAACTATTGTAAGAAAATATTTATACCCATCTTTGCTAGGGACACGATAGGGACCCCATAAGTCCAGATGAACTAATTCACCTAAGACCGTGGAAGTGTGATTACTGAGATTAAACTTTTCCCTTGTTTGTTTGGCCATATGAAAAATGTCACAGGGGGAATGTTGAGAGTTACTTCCTAAGTTCAATTTTTTTAAACACGATAGCGCCTGATCAGCAGGAAGTCCTAGCCTACTGTGCCAAAGTTGGCGTGAAACATAGCAGAGAATGGACATATTTGAGGTGTTACGTTTATTATTTAGCAATTTAGAGTCAAACATCTCACCCTTATTATTTTGGTCAAAAACATACAAGCCTCCATTTTCACTACCAGTCCCCACTACTCTCATGGGAAGTAAACCCTGAACCAAATAACATTTAAATTCATCAAATCCAACAAAAAATTTACTCTCCCTAGCAAGTTTATGAACAGACAGAAGATTGACATGAAATTCTGGTATAACAGGCACATCAAACAACACAACACCATCATTTAATCTATAATTTCCAATTTTATTAATTTGAGCCTCATCCCCATTAGGTTGGGTCACTTTTAAGTTCAAATCAGATATGTCAACAACATTTTCTAGATGAGAAACGGATTATGTCATGTGTTGATTAGCACCAGAATCTATAATCCAACCAGTTTGAGAAAATTTAGAAGTATGAGCCATATTGGCAAAAACATTACCCGCCATGTTGGCAGTGACACCTTCATTTTGTTTCTGATCCAGAAGAGATAGTAATTTGATGATTTGCTCTTCTGTGAGAGACTGGAGGAACTAGAACCATTGATAGGACCTTCAGTGCTACAAGCATTACTAGAAGGAGGTTTGGAAAATTGATTTGAAAATTGATTTGTCTTAGCCTTTGTAAATTGAAAATCTTTTAGAAACCCTATTAGTTTGAAGCATCTTTCTATGGTGTGACTTGTCACATCACAGTGTTTACAAACTAAAGGGGGTTTTCCAGGCCTTTTCTTATTGTCAAGGGGTTTACTAAAGAAAGATGTATTTTGAGTTTTGGATTCAGAAAAGGGACGAGTCACACCACGGTGTGACTCTTCTCTAGAGACTAAAGAAAAGGCCGTTTTAACAGTTGGTAAAGGATCAGTAGTCAAAATATTACTCCTTATTTGCATGTACACATCATCATCCAGTCCCATTAGAAATTGCATTAGTTTTAACAGTTGATTATGTTTAGAAAAATCTTGTGAAGCATTACAAGAACATGCAGGAAGTTTAACTAATGCATCAAATTGTTTCCATAAGGCATTCAATTTGTGATAGTAATCTGAGACAGATGCCCTATTCTGAGTAAGGGAGTTTATTTTTTGATGAAGATTGAAGGTCACAGACCCATCAATCTTGTCATAGGTCTCTTTCAGTTCTAGCCAAACCTCAGATGGAATTTTAGAAAAGACTTGGCTAACAAATAGTTCCTCAGACACATAACCAAGAATCCAGGACAAAACAACTGAATTACACCTATCCCATTGTTTTCCTAAAATCGCATTATCAGTGGAACGTAGAACAGTTCCATCAACAAATCCGAGTTTATTCTTAGTTTCCAAAGGCAAGAGCATAGCACAGGACCACACTTTATAATTTTCAGTTCCAGTTAATTTCATGTTAAGAATGGACACACGAGAGGTGTCACTGGGATGAAGGTAGAGAGGGTCCCCAAAGTCCAGTTTTGCAATCAACGATTGCACCTCTGGACTTTTGGGATCGTCTGTACCAGTCATTATAGAGACAGAAAAAACACACACGGGAAAACACACTAAGTGATAGATGACAGGATTCCTTGCCACTCGAAGTGGTAGGTCAAGCCAATCACTTAGGTCCCCAAACCAGAAACAAGGAAGGAAGAAGCACACACAGAGAAGAAGAAGACTTACAGTGAGTGTGCACGCAAGAAACGCATCAGAAGAAAAGGCCTCAGTTAACAACTGAGGTCTAGAGCATATAACAGAGAGAGGATACAAACCTGAACACAATATGTAAAAGAAAAACGAAAAACAGCACAGACCTCACACAGATAGTATCTTCAAAACCAGATCTGAAGTGAGTAATATGAAGTGTGATTTAGAACTTTGGTTACATCCTCACACAACTCTCTCAACAGAAAATCTGTACAGACTACTGATATAACAACAACCAAACACAAAGAAAAACACATAATGATAACAAATCTAAGTGCAATGATAATAGATCTGAGTGCATGCAACAGGATCTAGAGAGATCGGATCACATACACAGAATGATAACAGATCTAAGTGCAATGATAACAGATCTGAGTGCATGCAACAGGATCTAGAGAAATCGGATCACATACACAGAATGATAACAGATCTAAGTGCAATGATAACAGATCTGAGTGCATGCAACAAGATCTAGAGAGATCGATCACATACATAGAATGATGATAGATCTAAGTGCACACTAGATTAGAAATTTTCAACAGTATGATGACAGATCTGATACCACAACAAGATCTTTAAAAAATATCAAGGTACGATCTGACTTTTGAAAAAAACACTTGAATGATATACAAACCAAACTAGAGCATATTATGAGGATCTACACATTAATCAAACAGATAAATGCAGATAAAAGAAACCACATCTAAAAATCTGGACAAGAACTAATAAGTTCAGATCACAGATTGGCAATGAACTCGGTGAGTGTACCTGTCTATGATTTAGATGAGATCCACGCACCAAGAAGGCCACAAGAGTGTCGATGAACCAAGTCTAGCAAGACAGGATTCAAATCGACACAGATGATGACAAAAAATGTAACACACAAAAGAATGAACACACAATAGCTCAAATAAATGCAACATAAAAGAGAATCATAAAGATATGAAAAGAATAACAAGAAGAACAAAAAGGCTGAACAACGAGAGATTATGGCTATAATAAGCCAAAATCCTTCTGAATCATACTTATTTAGAGCAAACAGATCTGAAATAAGGTGAAAACTGAAAGCGAGAACAGACTGAAGTCATCGGACTAACGTTACAAAACCAAAATCCTCGTGACTCAAATTTCTAAACATAAAATGACAATCTTCAGATGTAAAGAACATAAAGCCATACTAGAACGAAGCGTCGGTGATGATTTTATTGAAGAAGATCTTACCATAACGCTCTGATACCATGTGCAAATGATAAAATGATATTTATTATTAAAACTGAAGATTGAAAACAAGTTACAAAACAAAACTCACTACATAACACTCACTCTCATATACTTACAGAATAAACCTCACTACATTATAACACTCACACTCATAATCTTCAAGAGATTTGAAGATTAAAATATGAAGAACCCTAATTCTAAACTGTGAGAGAAAAAGAAAGAGTTAGAGAGAAACCCTAAAACTATGAAAAATTATGTTAACACTGATCATCATATTCCTTTTATAACAATCAGATATTGTCATTTAGTCTTTTGCCAAAGAGTGCTTAATTCTTTAATATTTGTATCGCTACCCTTTTCCATTTCAGTCTTTGCAGCGCCATCCATAACTTCTTGCAATGTTCACAATTGGTCCTCGTACATTTCCAAAGATATAAAAAAAATTAGTTAACATTTTAAATGTCAAGATTGGTATATTCCTTTATTCTTTTAACAAAAATCATATTATTTACATATCATTTTGTAGGTGATGAAATATATGTTGTGCAATACTTGGTTAACGTTATTGATCAAGTGAAGTTCCAGAAATTAAGCTATAGTTGGTTAACAATATATACATCACAATTTACGCTTCATAAACGTTTGAAATATGAAGCAGAGGCTTATAGAAAAATTTTAAATTACCGTTTTGCCCCCGTCAACAAGGATCCCTTTGGAGAGAAGCATTTCAATTTCCTCTTTGGATCTGTAGATGAGAGGAGGAATTGCATCTGTAATTACCGCTTCATAGTCCTTTGGCTGCTCCACCCCTCCATAACTCTTCTATTTTGCAAGTGCAATCTCAAGTTCTTCCACAACACGAGCCATCGTTGGCCCTTCTTCACGAGTATTGTGCAAACATTGTTATCCAGTGTCTGAAAATATTATAACAACCCGAAATTTTAAACATGCAATTCATAAGATATCCCAATTTTGCGGTCCAAAATTTCATTACAATAACCAAATTAGGTTTGCGGAAACAACCTACACAACTGAGAAATACTAAATTGAACTATAGTGTCACTACACTATCAAGCCTCCTCGCTAACTCCTTGCTCACTTGCTAGAGCCTTTCCTCACCTGCTTTTCTGAAAAGGTTTTAGTTTGAAAATGCGAGGGTTAGACCATAAGGTCTAGTGAGTCCCTCCTAACAGTTATCAAAGCATTTAAAACACTTTATCATTTTCAGCATAAATCATTCATAAATCTACTCATTTAAAATCGTGCACGGACTAAGGTCCGCCCCTCGTAAATTGGCACCCTGAATCCACCCTAAGGTGGCAACGAGTCAGTCTCATGCTGCCTTACGTGGGCCACACTACCCCCTGGCATAAAGGGTCTACTCTCCCGCATGAGCACTGGCGGGACTACTCTCCCGTCTTGGCCAGTTTACGCCTCCAACAATGTATGCATACATCTCATAATAAATCTTTAAACAACATTCATCCATTTAAAGCATAAGTATAACATGGCATTTCTCATCATGAAATCGCTTTAGAAAACACATTAAAAGCCGCATCTTTTAGTTTAGAATTCTCACCTGATAGCAAACTCTTCCCTAACTTCAAGTCTCGTGTCGACCGTACACCTATGCATAATTCATCAATTAATTAAGCGCGTCTTAGATTTCTGACCCTAAGACCTTCTCTTAACTTAGCCTCAATTAACACATTTCTAAGTCTAATTACCAACACTTCGACTCGAACCTCGGAATGATTTGCGCCAAGAACTGCTTTGCGCCACCCCAAAGGTTTGCGCCAAGTACTGCTTTGCGCCACTCAAAGGTTTGCGCCAAGCACTGCTTTGCGCCACCCAAAGGTTTGCGCCAAGCACTGCTTTGCGCCACCCAAAGGTTTGCGCCAAGCACTGCTTTGCGCCACCCAAAGGTTTGCGCCAAGCACTGCTTTACGCCACCCAAAGGTTTGCGCCAAAGGGCTTTTGCGCCAACTTCATCTTCTTCATCCCGCACCTGCAGAGTTGCAGGTGCAGAAATTCATTTCAAAAGCAAATGTTTCCCAACATTCGATTCTTCCTAACAATTTCAGTTTCAACTACTCCTTTACTCAACGAAATCCCGATAAACCAATTGATTCAAGATGATGAACCATCCCTACTCGATTTCCACGATTAAAACTGAAATTAAATCTCTTAAATGCTGGAACAGACCGAAAGCAGTGATTACCAAGGTTCTCACTACAAATAACTCATCTTAATCAATTTTTTAAGCAAACATACACATTCCAATTTGAGAATTTCTCCATCGATTAAAGTGTAGGGCTCCATAACTCTTTCTCAAAACCTTAAGTTTTTCTTAGACTAAATCAATAGGAGATAAGGATGAGATGGTTCAGATTGTTACCTGGATTGATTGCAGTTAAACCTTCCTTTCTTTCTCTCTAAACCGATAGGAAAATGACACCCACAGCTCTGCTAAAATTTCCAGCCGCCACCCACCAAAAAGAGAGGATAGAATGTTCCTCATAGGGTTTTGTGCTCATAAAAACCCTACCTCTCTATTTACTAATTAGTCCCTCCTTTTCCATTTACTTTTAAAACTTTGCACAAAACACATAACCCCTTTTTAATAAAATATCGGTCGTTACAACACTCCCCCCCTCAAAAGAATTCCGTCCCCGGAATTCCATTCTCAAAAAGGTGAGGGTACCTGCTCCTCATCTCATATTCCGCTTCCCACGTTGCTTCTCATCCCTTGTGATACCTCCACTGAATTTTCACCAAACGAAATTCCTTGTTCCTCGTCCTTCGTACTTTACTGTCCACTATCCCGATTGGTTCCTCCTCGTACATCATTTCCTCATCAATACTAACGTCTTCCAACGGAATGGCCACATCAGCTTCGGCCAAACACTTCTTCAGGTTTGATACATGAAAAGTTGGATGAATTCTTCTTAGTTCTTTGGCAATTTTAACTTATAAGCTACCGCGCCAACTCGTTCAATAATAACAAAAGGTCCTATGTATCTTGACCTTAACTTCCCATGAACAATCTTACTTGTCTGCCGATGTTCTATCTCGCTTATTAATGACAAAAGTCAACTTCTTATTGTCTGCATCTCTTGCAAGGTTGCCATCATCTCACTTTCCACATCGGCTCTCTACAAAAGAGACGTGTAACATACTGAAAATTTCTTCTCAACATCTCATTGAGTACCTCAAGATCGCGCACCAACTATTCAACTTTAATAACTTCGACGGGTCCTCCGACTTAGTCCACTTTACCTTTCTCTCAACTTCACTGCTCAAAAGTCTTATGTTTTTCAATCCAACCAACTCAGTTCTACTCGGCCACTCCAAACCGCTCTGATGGGAAATGTGACCGTACACCCTACTTTGAAACCGCTCTCGGCGAGTCACCACTTTGCTACGCCGAGCCAACTTGTACTATTTACTTGCAACCTCTCCGAATACTATACTCGCTTAAATATCACAAGAAAATCCAAGGCCAACCGGGCCTCCACTTGCTCGCCTCCGTCCCCACACCGGGACTCGCGGTTTTACAACACGTCTACTTATGGCCTCTCATACCTCTTTACTTCCTTAAAAGAAAGAACTTGACACAAATTCCCCACCACTACAACGAGAATCTTAAACCGGGAATACTCACTCACTTGACCACTGGCACAAGGCCACCCTTGCACATCCCGAAGAATTTACACCTAAGTGTTCCCTCTTCGGTATACCTGAAATTTCTGGATTACTTCTTCCAACCGACATTCGTCTATGCAGATCATACTCCTTTCCCGACTCTCATGGGCTACAACTCGTCAACTAATTCGTACGTTCTCGCCACTTCATCATTTCACGCTTAACGTGTCTAATAGTAGGAAACCTCTATAATTCCTTATTGGAGTACTCACTTATCCTGAAGGCTCATCAATTCTCACTGCTTGCCACAAGCGTCCAGTCATAAAATATAACTTCGGTTACTCCCACTCAACTAGGAGGAGTAATCGAGATCACACCCCGCTATTCTCAATAGCTTACACTGAACGATCAGTTCATTTGAGCATTTCTCACGGCACCACCAACTTAACTCATTCACCTGCCCTTTTCCACTTCCTTCCCACATAAAGACATGCACAAATTCTCTTCCTCTATACTCTTTCCAGAAGTTCACACACGTACCGATGGCCATATATGCACGCTACTCCACCTCTCGGTGTTACTGACAAGCTTACTACTTCTAACTGTCTCCTTTATTCCGACGTACTATCTTCACCTCTCCTCAGTAATGTGAAGCACCGCCTCTCAAGCATTACTTGCCTCTCTCTTCCGATATTTTCACTTGCTGAAGCATTCTCTCGCTACTATACATAATCAAACAGTTGCATCAAAATTCTGACTTAAGGCATTCAGTCAAGTCATCCCGAAATGACACTTGGGATCGAAGTCATTACACATCCTTTGATCTCTCACTAATACTTCCTCGAATAGTTCCTCCATACATAAGAAACAATTCACATGCTTCAAAGATTTCGCATCTACTACACCACATCTTCGTCTAACCCATCCATCGCCTTCTCTAAAACTTCCAAAGATTTCAACAACATACTTACTTAGCAACTCACACAATTAAAACACTTGGCTTCCCATTTGGGTAATCACTCACTTCTGCTCCGATATTCTATTCTGACACAAGCCAAATCACAACGCCAACTTACAAACCACGTGCTCCAACAACTTGATTAACCAATTGTACACCTCATCCGAAACCCCCGAAAAGACTTCTATCCGATGCTTCCTCTTCCTAACATCACGTCACACACTGGCTGGCACATTTATCTTGGCAATTGATGCCTCTACTCATCCGTACATTCTCCACTCATAACATCTTATTGCAGACCAGGTCTCTCATGGTCATTCGTACACAACTCAAACTTACCTTCATGTTCTCCCGCATAAATAACCGAGTCTACCTTACTACTTGTCCTTCCCCAACTCTAGTTGAACTACAATCCACGAGTTTCCCATTACTTAAACATACTCATTTCTTGTTAGTTCTTTGTGATCCTAAACCATAACATAGACAGGGCACATCCCCTCACCGATCGACATAATCTATACACTTACTTCGTTTGTGCTAAATACTTCATCCCTTACGAACCATCCAAACTTCGAAGGTAAAACACTTATCTAAAACAGCAGTCTTTCACCATCTTAACACCCCTAAAGGGTGTTCCCTCAACTTTCAACCTTTGGATTCAAGTCCTGATCTCAGCCACCTTACACAATTGCCGACTACAACATCATTAGTCAACCTGTTGATACTTTCTTAACCTATTCTTTAACATGGGTTCCTTACTTAACCTAATCCTTCATCATACCATTATCAACTTCATTTTTCCGACGCCCTCCTTCCAAAACTTACTTATGTAACGTCAACATTACAAGATTACTTTAAAACTCTTATTCAACTTCAAGGATATTTCATTCCTACTTCACCACACTACTCATAACGAGTTGTTAATACCTTGTTTACTTCAAGTCCTTCATCCGGACACAACCGTCCCGCGACATCTGTATTTCCAGTTACCGACCAAGGGTACAGACCCTCATACAACCGACACCAAAGTCCACTTCCGACTGTTTCACTGTTCGCCTCTCTTCTTGAACACAAGTACTAAAGTTACAACATTATCCTCTGATTTGTCTAACCCCTTCTCACATCTCGAAATCCTTTCTTATCTTAAAGTGTAATACTCTACGACCTAGTGAGTTCATAGCCTTCATGCATGACAACGCGATAAATATATCATTTCGCACTTTTTACCATTTTAAAGAACAACATTTGGAAACAACTTGGGTACGCACGACCCCTTCAATGCCCTGCACAACGATCTCGAGAATCGTTTGCATGCAACTTTCCATAAAACTTACTCTTACTCGACCAAAATATGTCGTTACGACATAAATACATTGGATGAAAATCTTTTCATATGACAAAACTCTGAAAGGGTTCACCGACACGAAGTAAACCAGTCGATTCTCACCTTCATGTATATAACTTCAACATGTCAATACTCAATTTGATTATAAAAGTTTTGCATTCAAACGTTTCCTTGACTTTTTGCAACAATTTAACTTACCATGAAAAGAGTGGAATATTTTGCAAATCGTAAACCTCAAGACTTCATTGTGCAATAAAATGGATTTGCATTTTTCTTTAAACATACGCTTGCACACGCCGACTCATATCCTATCAAATTTGATATTTACACATTTACTTTACTTATGAAAACCTCGTATACACATATACGGACTCAATCCATGAAACTCTTCTTGCAATTGAAGGCTACCCACTCAAACAAGGTCAATCGCTTTACTTACGCAACTTATCCTTGACACTCTACTTTCGATCATAGATCGCCTTCTCGTCCTTGTAACAACTTGCTATACGTACAGACAACGGTCCACTTACTCAACCATTTCATAATATTTTCGTCTTGACCAATTCATCTCAGATTATACTTCTACACGCTTTCAGCACTCTACCGAAATCTCTCTTCCATGATGCTGCCACTGAACAACTCGATTAAAGAGTCAGGGTCCTAATCCTCAGCTCGCTCTTGAATTGGCACTTCCCAGATCTCGACACTGTCCTTCCTTACTATCCGAACTGATCTATCCCCCGATTTCTAGAACTGGGACTCTCCAGAAACATGAGTCTTACTCACACTCAATCGTTCAACCTCTTCGAATCCACGAAGATCTACCTCTAGACGACTCATAACATTCTAAACAACATTTCTTCTCTACGATGTATACATACATCACATCATAAATGATCTCTCACGATGCTTCCCCATCAGGGGTCTTGCTGACATTTTAGATTACAGAAACCTGACATAAACATTAGCTTCTGACTACCACTTCGGAATAATAAGGCAGGTTAAGCACATACATGTACCTGTAAGTTCGCAATTTCACTGGCCAGGTGAAATCTCAAACTTACCTTACATGACAATCCTTAGTACCCTATTAGTCCTATCTCGACAACAGTGTCCTCCTAACGCATTTCCTGTATCTACATTAGTGCCCTCCTAACGCATTTTCCTGATTCTCAGTTGTGATTTCTACTCCCAAGTTTAAGTTTAGGCTCGTCCGGTCACCTAATTTCGCGGTCCAAATTTTCATTACAATAACCAAATTAGGTTTGCGGAAACAACCTACACAACCGAGAAATACTAAATTGAACTATAATGTCACTACACTATCAAGCCTCCTCGCTAACTCCTTGCTCACTTGCTAGAGCCTTTCCTCACCTGCTTTCCTGAAAAGGTTTTAGTTTGAAAATGCGAGGGTTAGACCATAAGGTCTAGTGAGTCCCTCCTAACAGTTATCAAAGCATTTAAAACAGTTTATCATTTTCAGCATAAATCATTCATAAATCTACTCATTTAAAATCGTGCACGGACTAAGGTCCGCCCCTCGTAAATTGGCACCCTGAAGCCACCCTAAAGTGACAACGAGTCAGTCTCATGCTGCCTTACGTGGGCCACACTACCCCTAGCATAAAGGGTCTACTCTCCCGCATGAGCACTGGCGGGACTACTCTCCCGTCTTGGCCAGTTTACGCCTCCAACAATGTATGCATACATCTCATAATAAATCTTTAAACAACATTCATCCATTTAAAGCATAAGTATAACATGGCATTTCTCATCATGAAATCGCTTTAGAAAACATATTAAAAGCCGCATCTTTCAGTTTAGAAAACTCACCTGATAGCAAACTGTTCCCTAACTTCAAGTCTCGTGCCGACCGTACACCTATGCATAATTCATCAATTAATTAAGCGCGTCTTAGATTTCTGAACCTAAGACCTTCTCTTAACTTAGCCTCAATTAACACATTTCTAAGTCTAATTACCAACACTTCGACTCGAACCTCGGAATGATTTGCGCCAAGAACTGCTTTGCGCCACTCAAAGGTTTGCGCCACTCAAAGGTTTGCGCCACCCAAAGGTTTGCGCCAAAGGGCTTTTGCGCCAACTTCATCTTCTTCATCCCGCATCTGCAGAGTTGCAGGTGCAGAAATTCATTTCAAAAGCAAATGTTTCCCAACATTCGATTCTTCCTAACAATTTCAGTTTCAACTACTCCTTTACTCAACGAAATCCCGATAAACCAATTGATTCAAGATGATGAACCATCCCTACTCGATTTCCATGATTAAAACTGAAATTAAATCACTTAAGTGCTGGAACAGACCGAAAGCAGTGATTACCAAGGTTCTCACTACAAATAACTCATCTTAATCAATTTTTTTAAGCAAACATACACATTCCAATTTGAGAATTTCTCCATCGATTAAAGTGTAGGGCTCCATAACTCTTTCTCAAAACCTTAAGTTTTTCTTAGACTAAATCAATAGGAGATATGGATGAGATGGTTTAGATTGTTACCTGGATTGGTTGCAGTTAAACCTTCCTTTCTTTCTATCCAAACCGATAGGAAAATGACACCCACAACTCTGCTAAAAATTTTAGCCGCCACCCACCAAAAAGAGAGGATAGAATGTTCCTCATAAGGTTTTGTGCTCTTAAAAACCCTACCTCTCTATTTACCAATTAGTCCCTCCTTTTCCATTTACTTTTAAAACTTTGCACAAAACACATAACCCCTTTTTAATAAAATCTCGGTCGTTACAAATATGGTCAAAGATCAAACTCGGATCCATTTTCTCCATCAGACTTTGAAAGATAATCTCATCTAATTTCTTCGGCTCATACTTTTGTTTCCACATACGAACTAAAATCTCGTGTTGACCATTGCTAAATCCAAAGCAGAATCTCCCACATAGTACTTCAAATAAGAACAAGCCAAAAGAGTCACACCAAAACAAGTGATTTTTACCCACAAAATTCACCCACGGAAATTTCCGTCGGTGGTCCCTAGAAATATCAATGGTTCGGTAGAATCGGATGTTTTTCTAGAAAATACCCATGGGTCAACCAGAGAATCCCCTGGGTAATCTGTCACTGATTTGCATTACCCACAAAAAATTTACCCATCAACTTTTGTTACGGTTTTGTGATGAATCTCACCCTTTAGCGACAGATTTCCTAGGGAAAAGTTCGTAGGTAAAAGTCTTTCGTTTAGTAGTGAGTACATGTCCAACTCTTTCGTTAGGAAGCCCATATCCATATATAGTGGATCACAATACCCTGGGTACCTACAACATTAGAGACAAGAACTGTATGTTGTTGATTAGCAGGGCCTATTTTCGACAGGCCCAAGTCAGAAACCTTAGCGTTCCAATTCTCATCTAGTAGGATGTTGGCGCTTTTTCTATCACAGTGAAACACTCTTTGTTGTGACCCCTGGTGATCATGAAGGTAGCTTAATCCCCTTGGGGCAGCAAGGCATAGCTTGAACTAGAAAGGATTGCGATCAATGGTACTCTGTAACATTAGTTTTATCTTGAACTAGAAAGGATTGCAATCAATGGCATGTGCAGAACTATATATGCCTAAAGTCAATCCTCTGTCTATTGGTTGATCGGATTTATGCTTTTCAACTTCTTTGCTTCCAATTGAAGGATCTCAAAACGTGCAAAGAACTTTTGCATATCGTGAGTGGAGTGGTATGGGGGTCAGGGGTCGGATGGCTAGTTTTTTTTCGTGTTTGGTGTTCGCGGTGCCCTGATTATGTTGGCATAGCCTTTTGTTTTGCTATTTTCTCCTTTTCGTTGGCTCTCCTTGTTTGTTTTGTTGGTTCTTTCGATTTCTTGTAGAAAGTGTTTCCAACATTCCCTCTAGTTCCCTTGTTGTTTTGGGGTAATAAATTTTATTTTCCCTTCAAAAAACTGCATGCATAAGAAATGTTTATTTCCAGCTGTTATAGCATAAACAATTGTGAGTGGTTATCATGTCTCTATATGTGACCTTAGGCATTAAACAATGCAGTTCTTTAAATATCTCGCTTCTAACAACATGGTCTTCGAGATATAGAAATGACCAAAACTCTACTTGGGCAAAGGTAATAAAGGCGATATTCGGTACCGACGGAGGCTTTAATGCCGAACAGGGGCACTTTAACAGGTCCATCCCTTAGGGTAGTGTGGTTGCGGCTGTCCAATTTTTGGGAACGCTAAACTTAAATTTTCATGATCTGTGTGTTAAACCGGTAGGGAATGGAGTTCAGACGACTTTTTGGACGAATTGTTGGAAGGGGTCATCCTCTTTTGATTCTCGGTTCCCTAGACTTTTCGCTTTAGAAAACGTGAAAGAAGCAACAGTGGCAGACAAAATTAAATTAGGATATGCGTGTAATTAGCGTAGACCCATCCGTGAAGGAAGTGAAGCAGAGGAGCTGTACCTTTTAAAGGATATGATAAAGGATTGTAGATTGTCAGATAAACCAGACAGTTGGAAATGAGTCTAGTGAGTACTGATATGTTCTCCTTCGGATCCTTGAGACGAGCCATTGAAATCCCGTATTTGGGTGTGGGTGAAAAAGAAACGATTTGGAATTCCTTGTCACCTCCTCGAGTTAACATATTCATGTGGGGATAGATATTAGATCGAGTTCCTACCCGTGTCAACCTGGATAAGATCATGATCGATATCGATTCCATCCTATGCCCGGTTTGTGGATCCTCTCTAGAAACTATCAATCACGTGCTTTTCAAATGTCCGGTGGCAGAGGAGGTGGGGAAATTTATCGAGAGATGGTGGACGATCTCTTTTCCAACAGAGAAATATATGGATTCAATGCTCAACGGGGTGAAATCTGGGTGTAACGACAATCGTGTTATCGAAGTGCTAGAGGCGATTCTCTTCATCAGCAGCTATTGTCTGTGGTGTTTCTGGAACAGATGTGCGTTTGACGAATCTCCTCCCTGTAAACATTCCCTCCTCTATCAGGTCGTTGAAAAATCTTTTATTTGGTTATTGGCTAGGTGTAACGGGTGCGATAAAAACCCTATAACGTGGAGATATCATCCTATCGATTGTATTAAGTCGATGTAATGATTTTGCTTCTTTTTTACTAGCTTCTTGCTAGCCGTTTTAAAATTTGGTTTTTGTTCCAAAAAAATAGAAAAGCAATCCTAAAATTAGCTAAATAACCCCTCTCCATAGAAAGAAGCAGTAATAATTAACCTTTTTACAACCCAATCGTAAATACCGATCACACTACACTCGATTCAAACAGGTAAAACGATGATCGAAACGAGCAGAAAACCTTGATCGAGAATTAACTCCAGATCCAAAATAAAACAAACGAGTTTAATGCGGAATTGATAAACCCGAACTCTCAACGGTAACGATAAACCACCACAAAATTTAAACGTAACGTGACGAAAATAAACGAGATGAAAAACTACACCGGATTTACGTGGAAAACCCAAAACAGGAAAAACCACGAGCGGAGGAGACCACCGAGAAGTCCGCTATAATCGACGATGTTACAATACTTGAGAAAACGGAGAAATCGATGAAGAAATTACATATAAATTTGATGCTAATCTAATATATTTAGATAGGATTTTGCTGCTATGTTTTTCTGGAGTGAGTCACACATGAATATCGGCTGCACAAAGAAAATAGACGTGAAGGGAAAAAAACGACTACAAAACTGTCCAGCCCTTTGGCGCGTTTACTGGCGCGGGTCTGGTCAACATGTAAGTCACGCTGATTTCAATTGGGCGCAGACTCTGGTGCTTGGCGCGACAACTATCGCGAGTTTGGTCGTCATGTGAGCAGCGCCACCTTCTGCTTGATTTCCTTTGTGGCCACTTTTGTTGACATGGCAATTTGTAGTTTGACTTTTGAAACCCAATCATGCGCTGCCTTCTATTTCTAGATTCCTTCATGCTCTTTTTAAATTATCTCATGTATGCATCTTTTTATCTAATTGGTTGCATGAGTTTTAGAATTCATTTCTCCATGCATGAATTGTAATTTTGGAGACAAACCAAAAATTACGATTTCCACGTTTTGGCTCAAAAAATAAAAGCATCATCCCAACAATCTTCTTCTCCATAAAACAAAGCTCCTACATAAGCTCTAAAAACATCATCAACACGAAAAATAGTGAAAATTAAAATGACTTCTCGAAAGTGGATTAACAAGCACATACCTCCTCCGCCGGTCCTCCACGGGCTATTGCAAACCACAGATTCCTACCAAGTTTGTGAAAAAATCAAACTTACGCGTCGAAAGAACTTTGGTCATCATGTCGGCCGAATTAACGTGAGTAGACACCTTCATCACCTTGAAATCTCCCTTAGCGATGACCTCTCTTATAAAATGAAACCGGGCATCAATATCCTTCGTGCGCTTCGTGAACATTTGATCTTTCGTCAAGAAGATCGCACTCTGATTATCATAGAATACAGAGCCCACGATGAGCTCATCACCACTAAGGCTATTAAACAAGCCTTTAAGCCATATCACCTCTTTCAAACCCTCGGTAACATCCATGTATTCAGCCTCAGTTGTAGAAAGAGCAACCGTCGGTTGAAGAACGACCTTCCAACTGATGGCACACGACCCCATAGTAAACACATACCCAGTAAGAGAGCGTCGACCATCCATATCTCCACCATAGTCAGAATCGACATACCCTTGAACACCATCTCTAGAAGTTCCAAAACACAAACAATAGTCTCTAGTACACGATAGGTACCGGAGAACCCACTGAACTGCCTTCCAATGCTCTCTACCCGGATTAGCCATATAATGAATCACCATGCTCATAGCATAGGCTAAATCCGGTCTTGTACATATCATTGCATACATCAATGACCCAACCGCACTAGAGTAAGGAACTCGAGACATATATTCTTTATCTTCATCAGAAGTAGGGCATTGACGTGCAGATAATTTGAAATGAGCAACAATAGGAGTATTTACCGGTTTGGCACCATCCATGTTGAATCTCTTCAACACTTTATCGATATAGCTTCTCTGACTAAGAGTCAAAGTTCCCGCCTTTCG
Source organism: Saussurea involucrata (assembly GCA_033807775.1). NCBI lineage: Eukaryota > Viridiplantae > Streptophyta > Magnoliopsida > Asterales > Asteraceae > Saussurea > Saussurea involucrata. The sequence goes on from CM066313.1 coordinate 86,550,919, forward strand.
GTCTCTTGTAATCTCCATGGCAAGAAAGTTTCGAGCTTTGCCCAAGTTCTTCATTTCAAATCCCGTGTTCAATTGATCCTTGACCTCTTGGATGTCATCCTTATTCTTTGAATCTATGAGCATATCGTCCACATATAGCAATAGGTAGACAAACTAACAATCTTAACATCTTCTTATATAAACACAACTGTCATACAAATAACGTGAGAAACCATGCGAAGTGTAATACCCCGGGTAAGTTCGTTAGTTAAATTATCTTTTCGTTAAATTTGATTAACTTTAAAGTTGGATGTTTAGGGTAATCTTGGGCTAAATTATAAGTTTAGGGGTGTTTTGGGTCATTAGTGAATAGTTCATGTCTAAAATGGTAAAATTGGGTTTGATATTACCCCTTTAGGATTCCAGATATTTAATACAACAGAAAATATCAGTTTAAGTGTGTGTCTGTCTGTTTTGAGAAGAGAAAAAGAAGAAAGAAGGGTCTTGTGGCTAGGGCTTCAATTTGGTTTACTTGAAAGTCATATTAAGGTATGTTCCTTTACGTTTTATGTTTTTAATGGTTAGTGGAAGGTTTCTATCGGAGTAGAATAGACGATTTCATGTCTGGTAATAAAATATGTCGATTCTGGGTTAAAAATAGGTAAACCGACAGAGGTTTCTGGACACAATTTGAATGTGTCCGGTAGTCTCTTTTGGTGGTGTCCGGTAGTTCTTCTTTGCAGGTATCCGGTAGATGAAGTGTCCGGGTAAGTTCATCTTTCTATAGTTTCCGGTTGAAATTAGTTACCGGATGGTGCCCGGATTGCTTTGGTTTCCGGATGTCGTCCGGATTGTTTAAGTTGTCCGGATTGTTTTGTCATCCGGATTGGGTAAGTGTTCGGAAAGTTGTGTTGTCCGGATAGTCCTGTGGTGTCCGTAAACTTTAGCTGTTTGGTCACTTTTGAGATTTCAGATGCTTTTAAGGATAAGAGTTAGATAGAGTTATCTAGAGTTCTTAGTCTTCTAGTAAGTCTTATATGTCTAATTGATAAGGAGATAATTGTATGTAAATTATTTCAGATTCTGTGAAAGACTGAATCTTTTGGAAAAGGCTTGGAAGCGTTTTGATAAGCAATCAGGTGAGTTTTACTTTAAAATGTTTTCAAACTGGAATACATATATGTGGAATGAGAATATGATGATTAGTGTAATAATGTGCATATTATGTTTATATGAGTATTACACTATACGAGTATACGTTGGCCAGGCTTAGGACCGGTGGAGTTGGCTGTACGGAGGGACAGCGGAGTTGGCTGTATATAAGTGCAGCGGAGTAAATTGATTAGTTGGCTCCCACCCAATTAATATGGCCAAGAGAATGAGACAGGAAAGTAGACAATTCATGAGTCATAATTGGTATTCGTATTTGTGTTAAGTATATGGTGTTTGTGCAAATGATTTTAAAGTGACAGGGATTTTCTCACTTAGACCTCTAGGTCTAACCCTCATTTTGTTTTAAAAATATGTATTCCAGGTCGAGGATCAAGTAAGAAGGGAAATAGGTGACTAGCTTTTGGAGGACTTATATTTTGAAGATCATGACATGTTTTGCAGTTATAACTTTGTTATTAGTTATAATGAAATTTAATTAGAAATTTTTTTTGTGATGAAATCCATATTATGATTGTAAAGACTAAGGGACCGAAGTTGTAATGTGATGTATCTTTTGTTATCAAACGACGTTATGCAATATATGTTATTTGATGTATGTTTGGAATATCGGGTCGTTACAGATGGTATCAGAGCCCTAGTTTAAGGGATTTAGGTATTCGGATCCATACCTAGACTTAAACTGCATGTGAAGTAGGATGTCCCTATTATTTTAGAACCTTGGGATGCTAAGTATAAAAGGTAGAAGGAACATCATGTAATCATGAACTTACAGGTACATGTTTGAACTGGAATACCTTATTACATGGGGTATGTGCTTACGTGTATATTAACCTTGTTGAAATCAACAGAATGGCAAATGGTACTCGAAATACGAATAGAGAGGGAGGAGGAAATTCTAATAGAACGAATCCAACAGTCGGGACAAGGGGAAGAGGGGGAGAACGAGGAAGGGGCAGAACTGGGGGCAGAGTTCTGTCGCGAGGTACTGAATTTGTTACAAGAAACGATTTGACGGCGGTGATGGGAAGACTGCAAGCGAATATACAAGCTATGTTCGACCGAACTCGTCATAATGAAACTGAAATACCAGATCCTAGTCTGGAAGACGAGATGCCTATTACACCTATTGTCATACCAGTGCCAAGGAAATGTGACTATAAGATGTTTCTAAGTTGTAAACTTCCAACCTATGCAGGAGAAAGAGATCCAATGAAGGCCATGAGGTGGCTAAAAGAGATAGAAGTTGTCTTCAAGACCAACAAGTGCGCCGAAGAAGATAGAGTGCTATACGGAACCGCGATGTTGAAGGCATATGCTCTATATTGGTGGGAAGCTCTCATTACCTCTAGAGGATCTGATGTATATTCTACTTTTTCTTGGGACGAATTTACAACAGCTTTCAAAAGACAGTTTTGTCCTCAGGCGGCAGTTAGACAACTGGAGGAAGAGTTCATGAACCTACAACAGGGAAGTTTATCGGTTAGAGATTACACTGCTCGTTTTCTGGAGAAGTCTCGCTTTGCTGAGTACTACGTTGCTACAGAGGCACTTAAGATGGAAAGGTTTATCTTCGAGTAAAATTCAGAAGTCAGAAGTCTGGTGATTGCAAAGGGACCCGATACTTTCTCAGTCGCAGTAGATGTCGCGGAAAATGTGGAACGGGATAGAGGGAGAGATGCTAATGATAAAAGTGTTGGAAAAAGAAAATGGGAAGGACCACATTATGATCCAAGGAAGTCCAGACCCCAGAGATTTGATAGCCGTCTACCTTTCCGACCAGCGGAAAGACCTTGTCCAAGATGCAACCGTGTTCATCAAGGAAATTGTCAAGTTGACCCTCGGGTTTGTTACAAGTGTGGAAAGACCGGGCATATTGCTAAAGACTGCCGGGTAACTCAATTTTGTTTCTTATGCAATTCTCCCAATCACATTCAGTCTGATTGTCCACGGGGAAGAGTACAACAGGGTGGTACGTCAGTGAGACCAACAGGTGTTAGGCCAGTAGTACCAAGGCCAGAGCTACCAAGAGCAAGAGGTCGTGCCTTTTAGATGACCGTGCAAGAAGCGGAGGAAACTCCTGATGTGGTTACAGGTACATTTTTGATAAACTCTACACATGCTAAAGTGTTATTTGACTCCGGTGCAAACCGATCATTTGTGTCGCCTTCTTTTGCTGCTTATATGCATTTAAAGCCTAAAGTGTTAGATCATGCGTTAATGGTAGATACAACAAATGATAATCAAGTATCGGTTAAAGAGGTATTTAATAGTTGTGTTATAGACATAGATGGGTGTGGAGTACCTATCCAGTTATTTCATATGGCTTTAATTGAGTTTGATGTGGTAGTGGGAATGGATTGTCTAGCGGAGCACCAGGCTAATATTGTATGCAATAAGAAGTTAATTAATGTTGTATTACCCGAGAGGGGACCAGTAGTGATTTATGGTGATCGTAGAAATCGTCAGTCGTGCCTTATATCTATGTTAAAAGCTCGTAAGTGTGTCAACAAAGGTTGCACGAGTTATTTAGCGTATGTTATAGATACTAAATTAGAAAAGAATAAGTTGGAAAATATTCCTGTTGTTTGTGAATTTCCGGAAGTTTTCCCAGAAGATTTGACTAGTCTTCCGCCCGTTAGATAAGTAGAATTTGGCATAGATCTGATTCCTGGAGCAGCTCCTGTTGCCCGTGCACCGTATCGTCTGGCACCTCCAGAGATGAAAGAAATGATGACTCAACTGCAAGATCTTTCTGATAAGGGCTTCATCAGACCCAGTACTTCGCCGTGGGGTGCACCCGTTTTGTTTGTTAAAAAGAAAGACGGGTCGATGAGAATGTGTATTGATTATCGGGAACTGAATAAGCGTACGATCAAGAACAAGTATCCGCTTCCCAGAATTGATGACCTCTTTGACCAATTAGTTGGAGCTTGTTATTTTTCCAAGATTGATCTGAGATCTGGTTATCATCAGCTAAAGGTTAAAGAGAAGATGTTCTGAAAACTACTTTCCACACAAGGTATGGTCATTACGAATTCCTAGTGATGCCTTTTGGACTGACGAATGCCCCAACTGCTTTTATGGATTTAATGAATCGAGTATGTAAGTCATATCTCGATAAATTCGTTATTGTGTTTATCGATGATATCCTTATCTACTCTCGATCAGAAGAAGAGCACACACGACATCTTCGTTTGATTTTGGAGTTGTTGAAGAAGGAACAATTGTATGCTAAATTTTCTAAATGCGAATTCTGGCTTCGGGAAGTTCAATATCTTGGACATGTAGTTTCAGAAAAAGGCATTCAGGTTGATCCGATGAAAATAGAAGCGATTGAAAAGTGGCAACCGCCGAGAACGCCAACCGAAGTAAGAAGTTTTCTGGGTTTAGCCGGCTACTATCGAAAGTTTATACAAGATTTCTCTCGCATTGCAACGCCTCTGACCAAGCTGACCCGAAAGAATATAACGTTCGAATGGAAAGCAGAACAAGATGGAGCATTCAGAATTTTGAAAGAAAAACTTTGTAGCGCGCCGATTTTGTCACTACCTGAAGGTTCCAACGACTTTGTTGTTTACAGTGATGATTCCAAACTGGGATTGGGATGTGTACTAATGCAGCGTGGGAAAGTTATTGCTTATGCTTCTCGACAACTGAAGGATCATGAACGACAATATCCTACACACGACATGGAACTTGCAGCAGTTGTTTTTGCTCTAAAGATTTGGAGACATTATTTATACGGCTCTAAATGTCAGATTTATACTGATCATAAGAGTCTCCAACATCTCTTCGATCAACAAGAACTGAATATGAGGCAAAGAAGGTGGTTAGAATTATTGAATGATTACGACTGCGAAATTATTTATCATCCGGGGAAAGCGAATGTGGTAGCTGATGCACTGAGTCGCCAAAAGAGAAGCGGAACAATAAAGGAAATTGCACTACGAGCAGAACTTCTACCTAACATCTTTGACGAATTGAAGAAGTGTCAAGTAGAAGCTTTCCAAGAGGAACACTTGAAACCAGAACGGTTAGTGGGGATATCAACATTGCTTGTAAAGGATGATCGTGGGTTACTGTGTTTGGATAGTAGAATTTGTGTGCCTCGTCTGGGTGGTTTACGTGATTGGGTACATGTTTGTACTGGAATACCTTATTATATAGGGTATGTGCTTACATGTATATTAATCTTGTCTGAATCAACAGAATTGCAAGTGGTACTCGCAATACGAATAGAGAGTGAGGAGGAAATCCTAATAGAACGAATCCACCAGTCGGGGCAAGGGGAAGAGGCGGAAAAAGAGGTAGGGGCAGAACTGGAGGCAGAGTTCAGGGGCGAGGTACGGAGTTTGTTACCAGAGATGATTTGACGGCGGAGATGGGAAGACTACAAGCCAATATACAGGCTATGTTTGATCGAACTCGCCACAATGAAACTGATATACCAGATCATAATCTGGAAGACGACATGCCCATTACACCTACTGCCATACCGGTGCTAAGGAAGTGTGACTACAAAACGTTTCTAAGTTGCAAACCTCCAACCTATGCAGGGGAAAGAGATCCAGTGAAAGCCATGAGGTGGCTAAAAGAAATAGAAGTTGTCTTCAAGACCAGTAAGTGCACCGAAGAAGATAGAGTGATGTATGGAACCGCGATGTTGAAAGCAGATGCTCTATATTGGTGGGAGGCTCTTATTACCTCCATGGGAGCTGATATGTACTCTACTTTTTCTTGGGATGAGTTCTCAACAGCTTTCAAGAAACAGTTTTGTCCTCAATCAACAGTTAGACAATTGGAGGAAGTGTTCATGAACTTACAACAGGGAAGTTTATCGGTTTGGGATTATACTGCTCGTTTTCTAGAGAAGTCTCGTTTCACTGAATATTACGTTGCCACGGAGGCACTGAAGATGGAAAGGTTTATTTTCGGGTTAAGTTCAGAAATTAGAAGATTAGTGATTGCAAAAGGACCCGATACTTTCTCAGCCGCAGTAGATGCCGCGGAAAATGTGGAACGGGATAATCGGAGAGATGCTAGTGATAAGAGTGCTGGAAAAAGAAAATGGGAAGGACCACATTATGATCCAAGGAAGTCCAGACCACAGATATTTGATAGTCGTCCACCCTTCCGACTAGCTGAAAGACCTTTCCCAAAATGCAACCGTTTTCATCAAGGAAATAGTCAAGTTGATCCTCGAATCTGTTACAAGTGTGGAAAGACCGGTCATATTGCTAAAAACTGTCTGGTAACACGATTTTTTTCATGCAATTCTCCTGATCACATCCAGTCTGATTGTCCACGGGGGAGAGTACAACAGGGTGGTACGTCAGTAAGACCAATGGGTGTTCGACCAGTGGTACCAAGGCCAGAGTTACCAAGAGCTAGGGGTCGTGCCTTTCAGATGACAGCGCAAGAAGCGGAGGATACTCCTGATGTGGTTACAGGCACATTTTTGATAAACTCTACACGTGCTAAAGTGTTATTTGACTCCGGTGTAAACCGATAATTTGTGTCGCCTTCTTTTGCTGCTTTTTTGCATTTAAAGCCAAAAGTGTTAGATCATGCGTTAATGGTAGATACAGCAAATGATAGTCAAGTATCAGTTAAAGAGGTATTTGATAGTTGTGTGATAGACATAGATGGGTGTGGAGTACCTATTCAGTTATTTCCTATGGTTTTAATTGAGTTCGATGTAGTAGTGGGAATGGATTGGTAAGCAGAGCACCTGGCTAATATTATTTGCAATAAGAAGATAATTAATGTTGTATTACCCGAGAGGGGACCGGTAGTGATTTATGGTGATCGTAGAAATCATCAGTCTTGCCTTATCTCTCTGTTGAAAGCTCGGAAGTGTGTTAGTAAAGGCTGTCCGAGTTATTTAGCTTATGTGATAGATACTAAGCTAGAAAATAATAAGTTAGAAGATATTCCTGTTGTTTGTGAATTCCCGGAAGTTTTCCCTGAAGACTTGACTAGTCTTCCGCCCGTTAGACCAGTAGAATTTGGCATAGATCTGATTCCTGGAGCCACTTCTGTAGCCCGTGCACCGTATCGTCTGGCACCTCCAGAGATGAAAGAAATGATGGCACAACTACAAGACCTATCCGATAAGGGCTTCATCAGACCCAGTTCTTCGCCGTGGGGTGCACCAGTCTTGTTTGTGAAAAAGAAGGATGGTTCGATGAGAATGTGTATCGATTACCGAGAATTGAATAAGCGCACAATCAAGAACAAGTATCCGCTTCCTAGAATTGATGACCTCTTCGACCAATTAGTTGGAGCTTGCTATTCCTCCAAGATTGATCTAAGATCCGGTTATCACCAACTGAAGGTTAAAGAAGAAGACGTTCTGAAAACTGCTTTTCGCACAAGGTACGGTCATTATGAATTTTTAGTGATGCCGTTCGGACTGACGAATGCTCCAGCTGCTTTTATGGATCTAATGAATCGGGTATGTAAGCCATATCTCGATAAATTTGTTATTGTATTTATCGATGATATCCTTATCTATTCCCGATCCAAAGGTATTCTGTTGATTGGATCAGATTACTACATATTTCATCATGAAGCTACCAAGGACTCCGAAAGGATTTGATGCCATTTGGGTGATCGTTGACAGGTTGACGAAGTCTGCTCACTTTCTACCAATAAAAGAAACCTATCCGTTAGAAAGATTAGCCAAATTGTATATCGACGAAATAGTAACTCGACATGGAGTTCCAGTCTCGATCATTTCTGATCGTGATAGTCGTTTTACTTCAAGGTTCTGGAGAAGTTTTCAAAAGGAAATGGGAACGCAGATAAAGTTAAGTACAACGTATCATCCTCAAACTGACGGTTAGAGTGAACGAACGATTCAGACTTTAGAAGATATGTTACGAGCCTGCATTGTTGATTTTGGGGGATCATGGGATAAGCATTTGCCATTGATTGAATTTGCCTACAATAACAGTTATCATTCCAGCATACAAGCGGCACCGTTTGAAGTTTTGTATGGTAGAAAATGCCGATCGCCTCTGTGTTGGAACGAAGTGGGAGAGAAACAGTTAGCAGTGCCAGATATAGTTCAGTTAACTGCGGATAAGATTACTCAGATTCGGGAACGATTGAACGTGGCTCAGGACAGATAGAAACGCTACGCTGACCGACGCCGAAAACCGTTAGAATTCCAAGTTGGAGATTTTGTAATGTTAAAAGTCTCGCCTTAGAAAGGAGTTATTCTATTTGGAAAGCAAGGTAAACTCAGTCCAAGGTACATCGGACCGTTTGCAATAACAGAAAGAATCGGTGAAGTAGCTTACCGGTTAGAACTTCCGCCGGAGTTAAGCGGAGTCCATAATGCTTTTCATGTTTCGAATCTACGAAAGTGTTTGGTTACACCAGATCAGGTAGTTTCTCTACCAGATATTTAGGTTGATGAAAGGCGGAACTTTGTGGAGGAACCCGAAGCCATAGTTGACCGTAAAGTTAAAATGTTGCGGAATGGAAAGGAGATCAAGCAAGTAAAAGAGAAGTGGAGACAACATAGAGGTGAGGATGCTACTTGGGAATCAGAATCAGATATGAGAACTAAGTACCCGTACCTTTTTGCCTAACCGGATTCCGGGACAGAATTCTTTTAAGGGGGAGATGATGTAATACCCCGGGTAAGTTCGTTAGTTAAATTATCTTTTCGTTAAATTTGATTAACTTTAAAGTTGGATGTTTAGGGTAAGCTTGGGCTAAATTATAAGTTTAGGGGTGTTTTGGGTCATTAGTGAATAGTTCATGTCTAAAATGGTAAAATTGGGTTTGATATTACCCCTTTAAGATTCCAGATATTTCATACAGCAGAAAATATCAGTTTAAGTGTGTGTGTGTGTGTGTGTGTGTGTGTTTTGAGAAGAGAAGAAGAAGAAAGAAGGGTCTTGTGGCTAGGGCTTCAATTTGGTTTACTTGGAAGTGATATTAAGGTATGTTTCTTTACGTTTTATGTTTGTAATGGTTAGTGGAAGGTTTCTATCAGAGTAGAATAGACGATTTCATGTCTGGTAATAAAATCTGTCGATTCTGGGTTAAAAATAGGGAAACCGACAGAGGTTTCCGGACACAATTTGAATGTGTCCGGTAGTCTCTTTTGGTGGTGTCCGGTAGTTCTTCCTTGCAGGTATCCGGTAGATGAAGTGTCCGGGTAAGTTCCTCTTTCTATAGTTTCCGGTTGAAATTAGTTACCGGATGGTGCCCGGATTGTTTTGGTTTCCGGATGTCGTCCGGATTGTTTAAGTTGTTCGGATTGTTTTGTCATTCGGATTGGGTATGTGTCCAGAAAGTTGTGTTGTCCGGATTGGTTGGGTTGTCCGGATAGTCCTGTGGTGTTCGGAAACTTTAGCTGTTTGGTCACTTTTGAGATTTCAGATGCTTTTAAGGATAAGAGTTAGATAGAGTTATCTAGAGTTCTTAGTCTTCTAGTAAGTCTTATATGTCTAATTGATAAGGAGATAATTGTATGTAAATTATTTCAGATTCTATGAAAGACTGAATCTTTTGGAAAAGGCTTGGAAGCGTTTTGATAAGCAATCAGGTGAGTTTTACTTTAAAATGTTTTCAAACTGGAATACATATATGTGGAATGAGAATGTGATGATTAGTGTAATAATGTGCATATTATGTTTATATGAGTATTACACTATACGAGTATACGTTGGCCAGGCTTAGGACCGGTGAAGTTGGCTGTACGGAGGGACAGCGGTGTTGGTTGTGTATAAGTGCAACGGAGTAAATTGATTAGTTGGCTCGCAACCAATTAATATGGCCAAGAGAATGAGACCGGAAAGTACACAATGCATGAGTCATAGTTGGTATTCGTATTTGTGTTAAGTATATGGTGTTTGTGCAAATGATTTTAAAGTGACAGGGATTTTCTCACTTAGACCTCTAGGTCTAACCCTCAATTTGTTTTAAAATATGTATTCCAGGTCAAGGATCAAGTAAGAGCAAGTAAGAAGGGAAATAGGTGACTAGCTTTTGGAGGACTTATATTTTGAAGATCATGACATGTTTTGCAGTTATAACTTTGTTATTAGTTATAATGTAATTTAATTAGAAAAAAAATTTGTGATGAAATCCATATTATGATTGTAAAGACTAAGGGACCGAAGTTGTAATGTGATGTATCTTTTGTTATCAAACGACGTTATGCAATATATGTTATTTGATGTATGTTTGGAATATCGGGTCGTTACACGAAGTCATAAAAGTATCAAACCTTTTGTACCATTGCCTTGGCGATTGCTTCAATCCATATAGAGACTTCTTTAGCCGACAAACCAAATTCTCTTGGCCAATGTTAGGATACAAAATGTCCTAATTATATGATAGTTTTGTAAACGATTATAATTGTAATATGGGCTTGGGCTTAAATGTGTAACAAGGAAGTATGTATAGGATTTGTGTGTGTAATTAGGGTAAGAAATCATATTACAATGTAGCTTAATGGTGTATCGTGTGTGTTCTAGAGAAAGAAAGGTTGTTCTCTTACATTTGAATAATACACCATATTTCCCTTATATCTCATCTTGTTACTCTATCTCTTGATTAATTGGATTGTTTCTTGTTAATAATGGGACTAACTATCATCTTCCTCGACCCAAAGGGAAAACTATCATCGGTACCAAGTGGGTTCTTAAAAATAAGAAAGATGAAGACGGAATAGTCATGAGGAACAAAGCACGGTTAGTAGAAAAAGGATACCGACAACAAGAGGGTATAGACTACGATGAGATGTACGCTTTGGTTGCTCGTTTAGAAGCAACTCGGATGTTCTTAGCATTCGCAACCTACAAGAACTTCACCGTCTATCAAATGAACGTAAAGACTTCATTCTTGAACAACGTACTGAAAGAAGAAGTGTACGTGCCTCAACCAGAAGGCTTTGTAGACAAAGACAAACTAGATCACGTCTACATTTTGGACAAACTCTTAATGGACTAAAGCAAGCCCCGCGTGCCTGGTATGAGATTCTATCTACCTTTCTACTAACATCTGGCTTTGAAAAAGGTAAAATCGATACGACTATCTTTACTAAACATGAAGAAGGTGATATTCTTCTCGTTCAAATTTATGTTGACGATATAATTTTTGGTTCGACTAATCCTTCGCTGTGTACTTGGTTCTCTAACATTATGGTGACCAGATTCCAGATGAGTATGATGGGAGAGATTAACTTCTTTCTTGGTCTATAAGTCAAGCAGATGAGTATGAATAGTCAACCGAAATCTTCATAAATCAATCTAAGTATGTGTTTGATATCTTGAAGAAATTTCAGATGGAAACTGTACGACGATTGGTACTCCAATGGCACCAGGATCTAAGATCGGTCCGGATCCTGACGGTAAGGGCATTGATCTTAAGACGTAGAGAGGTATGGTCGGGTCATTAATGTACTTAACTGCTAGTCGTCTGGATATTATGTTTGCAACGTGTCTTGGTCTAAACCGAAGGAATCACACCTTGGAGCCGTCAAGCGCATTTTTTGTTATTTGAAAGGCACACCATATCTTAGTCTGTGGTATCCCAAGAGGACAGTATACGAACTCACTGCGTATTCATATGTTGATCATGGAGGAAGCATGCTGGACAGGAAGAGCACTTCCGATCACATACAGTTTTTGGGTGACAAGCTTGTGAGCTGTGCGTCTAAAAAGCAGAACTATGTGTCGACATCAACGGCGGAGGCTGAATATGTAGCCGCGGCCAGCTGTTTCTCACAAGTCATGTGGATGAAAACCCAACTTGTAGACTATGGGTTCAAATATGAGAAGATCCCAATGTACTGTGACAGCAAAAGCGCTATTGCCATTTCCGCTAATCCTGTCCAACACACCAAGACAAAACACATCGATATCAGGTATCATTTTATTAAAGATCACGTTGACAAAGGTACAATTGAACTCTACTTTGTTACAACTGAATATCAACTTGCCGATTTATTCACAAAAGCTTTGGATGGAAAAACGTTTTCATTTCTTAGTATCCAAGCTTGGCATGTTGAACATGCAAGTTTAACTTTCCTATATTGATCATATAATAGATAGAAATATTTGTATCTCAATCTAGATACTTTATCCAGATTGATACACTTAAATGTTCATCATATTCTATTCTCAATATATGTTATTTAAATTTTTATGATTCTGTTGTTTTTCAAACGTTTATTCAACTTGTTATTTCTCTTCTTTCTATGTTTTACTTGTGATTAAATATGATACTTGTTTCTGCATGAGGTGTGTGTTCATGGTCTCAGGGGGAGTTATTGAACTTTATATGCATAAGTCTAGGGGGAGTATGCTTAATTGAAAAAGTTTGTATGTTTAGATGACATGGGATGTATACTTGAAGACAACAAGGTAAGTATTCTAACTTGTTTTTCAACAAACTCTTAAATGATGGAAAATTCTTTGAAAATCTATGCATCATTTAAGGGGGGTGAAACCTTAATTTTGGAAACCTTGAGGTGCTTAATCAATTAAAAGTTGGACATCTTTTAATGTGATAATTTTGTTTGAAATTTCTTGAAAAATCTTTGAAAATGTCTAAGTGTTGATGTTATCGCACGTAGTTATGCACGATAACCTCTTTTCATCGCACGTGCCTTATGCGATAACAATGACACTTATTTTATCGCACCTCGTAGTGTGCGATAATGTCTCGATAACATTTTTTATCGCACCTGTGGTGTCATCCTTAGGTTTCTATAAATAGAGCGGTTTTCAAACTTATATTCTTTTCACGAACCTGAAATCCTCTCTAGCCCCTGCTTTGCTTTTCAAAAAAATTCGAATAGTCCAGTGTGTTAATCGTTCACATTTCATTCAGAACACATTCGAGGTTAGTATTCTATCAATTTTAATCTTTAGTATCCTTGTTTTATGTGTTTACAGTCGATTTTTAGGTTTTTAGAGTCGATAGTACTAGGGTATGTTCATCTTCGCGTCTGCAATCCACTCTCATGTTAGTTTTTAATGTTAAAAATGATAGGGAAGTGTTTCTGGTATATAGACGACACTAGGGTAGAAGTTTCATCACTTGGTTGTGCTTATTTTCGAAAACTGGGCTTGAACACTTAGAAAGTTTATCGTGTTCAAGTTTATCGCATAGGCCTTGTACTAAAAAACTCATACTTATCACATGCCTCTCACATTCATAGTTATCGCACATGCCTTGTGTGACAACTTTTTGTCCCGGATCTAGATGAAGAGCTTTTGCCCCGGAGAGAACACCTTGATCTGGCCGACAACAACTACACATTGGATCTCAGTGTCAACCTAGACCACTGCATCATTCTTAAAGTTCTCAAAGGCTACCCTCTCCGTACTGCTTTAACCGTCACTGTCCCAGTGATCTACCTTCAACAGTTCTGGAATACTCTCCAGTTCCATCCCGTACACAATAGGGGTCAACATTTCACTGCCAAAATTGATCACTTCGACGTGAGGATCACACTCAAGCGACTCCAAAATGCCCTGGATCTTCCATTTCAGGCTGATTTTGAAGATTCCATATCCGAAGCTGATTTATGTGCCGATATCCGGAGTTTAGGGTATCAACCTGATGATGGACTTATGCTCACCCGATCATCCAACTTCAAGAGAAAGTTTCTATCGAGGATGTGGTATACCTTATTCTCCATTATCAACCGTTGTATGACTCCGAAACACACGGGCTTGAATAAGCGCAACATAGGCACTCTCCGGCTCTTCCATGCAGTGGCATTTAACCGCAAGATCGATTATGCCATCATCATCTGGAATGGGCTGATTGAGCTCATTAGGGACAAGTCTAAACCGAACAAAGCCAGAAATTTCATACCGTATCAGAGGTTTCTTCAACTATTAATCCAAAGCATCATGGACTCCAACCAAGAGATTCTACGCCGACCCAATGCTGTACAGGGACCAAGACAATGATGCACTTCCTGAAGATGCCTGCTCCAATTGTCTTTGCTCATACTACCGTTCTTCCTGAAGTAGTCCTTGCCTATACTGACCAGCAGTCACCGATAGTGATGGAGTATAGATTAGCAAATGCACTAATGGTCCGGCCAGAACCGGAGGGACCTTCCCAAGATGCCAACCAATTAGGAGGTGAGGGTTTGCATGTTGAGCAGGTTCAAGAACATGGGGTTCTTAAACGGGAAGAGGTGAAAGAAAATACTATAGTGAGGGGAACTGGCATTGGGGGTGCTGCTGGTAACGCATTCACATATCGGGTGAACAGAAATACTATCTTTATTGATGATGTGTCTTGGGATTCCCAAGACGATGCCGATAAAGTGATCTCCGCCTCAACTTCTGATGATGAGGCTACATATAGAGGACGTGATGCTGATATTGATAATGACTTGGATTCCGATTCCGATCATGATCCGGATGTACACAAGATTCCACAACATGTCGGCTCAAGACCGTGTGTTGAGAGTTCCGATGCTGATTCCACTTGGAACATCGGAAACTCTAGTGATCATGGAGATATAAGGACGGATGAGGGTGTTGTAGTTGAAAATGAAAATACTGTGAGCCGAGAGAGGGAAAGAAAAGAAATTGAAGAGCGTGAGACAGAGTCACTAAAGTTGTAACTAAAGACTCTACCCACACCGTGTCAAGCCGGGTAGCCACAACTGCTGTCAACACGCGTTCGTCGCCGTTGTACATTGAACAAAACATAGTGGACCCAGCTATGCAATGCATAGCCCCTCCAAGCCACTCATCAGTTTCTCCACAAACCGATGTTTCATTTTCACAAGGGGATTTAGCACAAACGCTATCGGCGACACACTCGGTGTCTGCTGGTATTGAAAAAGATAGGCTCCCACCCCGACTATCGACTTCTATTTCGCGTACGTTGAGTCTAGAGCCTTTCGAAAGAACATCTTTTCCTAGGACACGTGCTCCTGTTACTACTCAGGTAGTGACATAATTTGTTGGAAGCTTCTGTGCTCCAACCGGAACACCCAAAGTGAGACCGCCATTCGTTGGTGCCTCGCGAGGATGGGGTGGAAGTCCTGTCAATGTCAACACCAGGCTAGCATTGAACACAGGTCGTGTGGTTGTTTCAACTGTCACGTCAACCGAAAACCTACGTGGTTCGGGTGTTAGTCCCGCTCGTGTGCAAGAACTTTTTGCTATGCTTGGTCCGCCTCCACACTACATAACGTTAGATTTTCTGCATAATGCCTTGGATTCTCTCAATGTATTCTACAAGAATCAAACCCAGGAGATGCAGAGGATCGTAAGCCAATTATCCGCTGAAGTCAGTCGAGCCGTGAAAGGTAAAAGAGTTATGGAAACCCCATCTATGCAACAAGGCCCTCAATCTGAAGCTCAACCTAAATCTAGCCCACCTCAAACCCAACCTGAACGTACCTTACCAATCCATGAACTCAAATCCCAACTCTTAGCCTGGTTATTAGATCAGGGAGATCAGAACGAATCAGAAGAAGTTGAACTTGTAGGGCTTCTTAGGAAACAAACCGAGTTACAAACCCATTTACCCTCAAGCTCAGACTTCCAAAAACTACAGAAATCTATCCAAGACATACCCCAAGCCATGCAATCTGACTTCCAATCCCTATCTAACCGGATCACAACCTTAGAGCAAACCTATTGCTCCCAAGCCCAGAATACCCGGAAGAGAAGGCATGATGATCATGATCATCCTGATCAACATGAGGGGGAGAAGAGAGCAAGGGTTGAAGCGTCTAAGCTGAAACTGCAACTACTGGGGGTTCAGATCAGATGATAAACGAGGTACCTGAGGGGCAGGCTGATAATATTGTCCAAGAGGAGGACGTTCTAGTTGATGACACACCTAGGGTTGAAAAGCCCCAAGGTGGTGACAATAGAACGGAAGAAGAGAGGATGGTGGATGATCTGATTATGGACTATGTATATATTGACTTAGAGGAGGAGTCGGATAGAACTGACTTTCAGATAAACGAGGATTTGGATGACGTTTTTTATACTACCGAAGCTGTACTGATAGAAGAATCTGATTCTGACAATGAAAATGCTCAAGCACAACAACCGAATGATCCCGGTATAGGTACTCCAGTGGAAAATATTCCTCTATATACAGATGGTAAGATTAGAGATCCCGTCTTAGACGCTGAAATGAGGTACTATCACAATCTGATTGACAATTAACCAAACTTCATTGGAAGAGGGAAAAGGGTGTAATACCCCGGGTAAGTTCGTTAGTTAAAGTCACGTTCCGTTAAAATTTAATTAATTTTATAATAATATATTTAGGGTAAAAATTGGTTAATTTGTAAGTTAAGGGTGTTTTGGCTATTAATGAATAGTGTAAGGGTTTAAAGGGTAAATGTGGATAGATATTATCTTTAGAATATCCAGATGTTTCATATTACTCAGCGAAAATATCAGTTGTGTGTATGTGTTTTGGGAGCAAAAGGAGAAGAAAAAGAAAGAAGGCTAGGTTAAGACATCATTTGGGTATTTGGAAGTGAATTTAAGGTATGTGTCTTTACAAATTATGTTTATAACTTCTATTAGATTGTTTCTATCGGTTTAGAATCAGCAAAATCGAACTGGTGTAAACCTCAGCCGAATTCTGGGTAGAAATTGGGATGAACAGCAGAGGTATCCGGACAAGTTGAATGTGTCCGGGTAGTCTTGTTGTTAGTGTCCGGACGAGACTTTTATCCGGGTAAGTTCATTTTTCCTATGTTTTCCGGATAGAATAAGATACCGGATAGTATCCGGATTACTTTGGTGTCCGGATGACGTCAGGATTGTATAGGTTGTCCGGAAAAGTCATGTTGTCCGGAAAAGGCATGTTGTCCGGAAAAGGCATGTTGTCCGGAAAAATGGTGTTGTCCGGATAAGTTGTGGTTTCCGGATACATTAGCTGTTTGACCAATTTTGTGATTTCGGATACTTTTGAGTGTTCGGTTATAGTTTCCAAATGTATTTTGAGTTAAGTTGTTCCGAAAACTTCCTGGGGGGCCACCCCCAAACCCCGCAAGGGCGTTGCCCCTTGACCCCATCCGCTAACCGGGTAGCGGAAACCCCGTGTTAAGTCGCCTTAGAGGAACATTTAAGGATTTGAGTTCTTTAGAGTTGTTAGCCTTAGTAAGACTTATGTGTTTTATGTGGTAAAGAGATATCTGTATCTAATTGTTACAGATCCTGTGAATTCTGGGTAAAGGACTGAACCTGTTTAGAAGGCTTGGAAACGTGTTGATAAGCAATCAGGTGAGTTTTATTTAAAAAGTATTTTTAACTGTAATACATATACGTATGGTTTGGGAATGTGATAATTGGTGATTATGTGTATATATGCGATATATGTGAATTATAATATATTGAGGTATTATATTTACATGAGTATTATGATGTGTCATAATACGTTGGCCGGGCTTAGGACCGGTGTGTTTGGCTATAGAATCTGTATAGCGTTGTTTGGCTGTAGATGTTGTACAGCGTTGTAAATTATTAGTTGGCTTGCAACCAACTAATATGGCCAGGAGGAATGAGAAGGGAAGGTACATGATATGTGAGCTTAATTGGATATATGTGATTGTGTTGCGTGATTTACATGAATGAAGTTATATAAATGGTTTCAAACTAACAGGGATTTTCTCACTTAGACCATCGTGTCTAACCCTCATTTTTGTTTTAAAAATATGTATTCCAGGTGGTGGATCGCGTAAGAGCAAGTAATTAGAGTAATCGATGGATGGCTTTTGTGATGGATTATATGACAAAGATTTTGGCATGTTTAGCAGTTGTATTATAATGATTAAATGTTATGTATGTATTTAGAAAAAAGCTTGTAGTAGAATGGCTTCTTCTGATTGTAAAAGACTACGGGACCGTACTTGTAATATAATGTTTCGTTTGTTATATCAATGTTATGTTACATTATGTGATTTGTTGTGTATATGGAATTTGGGTTGTTACAAAGGGTAATAATATTGACTCCATTTCAAGAAAGTGCCAGGAAGGGCTTATTTGTGAAGAATGTTCAGAGGGTTGACTTGGTGAAATTGTATGGGATAGAAAAGTGGGAGACTCTTCATCAAGCAGAATTTATACATGTCATGAAGAACAAAGACTTGGAGACTGACTCAGTCAAGTCTGACAAGAAGATTATGAAGGTTATGAAGATAGAGTCAAAGAAGATGCTAAACATATGGTATCCACAGTTTACAGTCAAGAGATCTGATAACAAGGAATGGTTCTTCACAGAAGCTGACTTCAAAAGCCTGAAGTTTGATGACTTGTTAAGCCTATATGACATTCTTGCTCATACCCCCGATAAGAAGATTGAGTGGTCTGCAGCTTTCCAGTCAGTCAAGCGCTTCATGAGAAATATGGTGAATTTTTCCTACCTAACCGACTTTCAAATGGCACTTGAAGCCAATCAAACCAGTGTTAACCTCTGAAGACCCAACAAAAGACTTTCCGACATTCAAGGTATCCCTATTTACACTGTACTTGAAAAACCTGAACTTGGAGTTGTGTTCTATAATGAGAAGAAGATGAAGTGATTCCTGAGGATCACTGAAGTAAACAAATACTGTGACGGAACATTCAAGCTGATTCAGATTCAGTTGGAGAGTAAACTCGGGCTTGATGAAAAGTAGGAAGTAAAGCTAAAGCCCAAAGAGAAGAAACTGATCAACCAAGCCCTAGAAGCCATCAAGAAAAGAAGAGAGTATCAGAACGCACTGAGGCGTTTTGAAATCATTTTCGGGATCAGAAAGAAATACATCGCTCCGGAACAAGCCTAATTTTTGCTGCCTCAACTTTTGATACAAAGGGGGAGAATGTTAGTGCCAATATTAGCAAGTTGTATCAAGTTGAGGGGCCAATCCGTACTTTGTTATTTACTTACTATAAATAGGATTTTACTTTGTATTTATCCATTATGTCATTCCAAGTACTATTGCATACACTCTAGATTTCATATTTTGTACTTTGAGATTATTGAGCTTAATGAGAGGGATGACATCTTCAAGATATTCATTGTGTTGATTGCTTGTTCTGGGATCACAACCAACACTCACAAAGCCTTGAGGTTGATCCATATAAATGTCTTCCTCCAACTCAGCATGTAGAAATGCAGTTTTAACATTAACTACTCAAGCTCAAGATCATGCAAAGCTACAATGCTCAATAATGCACGTATAGAAGAATGCTTGACTACAAGTGAGAAAATATTCATGAAATCAATACCTGGAATCTGACTGAATCCCTTTGCCACAAGTCGAGCCTTATATCTGGGAGGCTCTACATCTGGTATCCCTTCCTTCTTCTTGTAGATCCATTTGCACTTTATCGCCTTTTTACCTTTGGGAAGAGGAACAAGCTCCCAAGTACCATTTTTGTGTAAGGACTCCATCTCATCATGCATTGCCACAACCCACTTTTCTGAATCTTCACACTCAACCTCTTCATTATATGTAGATGGATCCTCAACTGACTCCATCTCGAAGGCAACACTAAACGCGCATGCTACTATCTCAACTTCAGCAAACTGTACAGGATGAACTATCTGCCTTCGACCTCGATCCCTGGCAATGCAAGGTTGTGGCTCGGATGGTGGCGAATTAGGAATACCATCATTCTCACCATTAGACAACGAAGACGACTGTGAGACAGTAGAAGGCGTCGTCTTAGAACCAACTAGTAGCTCCACCTCCACTCGAGATCCCTCAGAAGAAAAAGAAACATCCACCTTTGGCTGATCAGAAACGGTAGGCTTGCACAACATAGAACTTTCATCAAAAGTCACATCCCTACTCACAATGGTCTTCCATGTCTCCGGACACCACAGTTTGAAACCTTTAACCCCGACTTTGAAACCCAGAAATACACACTTAACGGCTCTCGGCTCAAGTTTACCATTGTCCACATTGGCATAAGCGAGACATCTAAATACCTTCATGTCAGAATAATTAGCAAGTTTGCTCGACCTCACCTCAATAGGTTTTTTCTTGTCAAGGGCATATGAGGGAGAACGATTAATAATATAACAAGCAGTAGATGCGGCTTCGGCCCAAAACGCTTTTGCCAAACAAAGTTTGACAACATACACCGAACCTTTTCCATGATCGTTCGGTTCATGCGTTCCGCAACACAATTTTGTTGGGGAGTGTGAACCACCGAATGGTGTCTAGTAATGCCTTGACTAGTACAAAAAGCATTAAACTCTGTCGAACAAAACTCTAGACCATTATCGGTCCGGAGATATTTGACATGCTTTTCGGTTTGCTTTTCTATCTTAGTCTTCCAATCACGGAAGGTAGCAAACACATCACTTTTATGTTTCAAGAAATATGCCCATACCTTACGCGAGTAGTCGTCGATAATCGTCACTTTTATGTTTCAAGAAATATGTTTCAGAATGCACGTACTCAAGAACCGCCTTGGTTGTATGAGTTGATCTCGAGAATGATACCTTTTTTTGCTTCCCATATACATAGTGCTCACAAAATGGGAGCTTCTCGATTGCTTGGCTACCCAAAAGCTTCCTTTTGCTCAACTCCATCATACCGGCTTCACCCATGTGTCCGAGTCTCATGTGCCACAACTTTATTTTATCAACATTCAAAGAAGTCGATGAAGCCACTTAAGCATCTCCCATGATGGTAGTGCCCGTCAGAACATACAAATTGGCACATTGCCTAGTACCCTTCAAGTAGACAAGATTGCCTCGAACCACTTTGATAACTCCACCTTCACTGATGAACTTGTAGCCTTTGATGTCTAGACTACTAAGTGAAATTAGATTTCTTTTAAGCTTGGGTACATGTCTCACATTACCCAAAGTCCGGATGACCCCATAGTACATCTTGATTCGGACATTACCTTGACCCACTATCTTGCATAAAGCACCATTACCATCCCGAACTGACCCCGAGCAAGGCTCATAAGTGGAAAACCAGTCACGGTTTGGGTACATGTGGTAGGTACATCCCGAGTCAAGAATCCACTCGGGTGGTGAAGCATTCACGTTATCCGACACAACCATCAAATCACCCGTATCATCTTCAGCTACATCCGTATGAGATTGGCTAGAGGACGCCTTTCCTTTGTCTTTGTTTTTGTTCTGTAACTTGTACCACTCATGAATAACGTGACCCTTCTTCTTACAAAAGTTGCAAAACTTTCTCTTGACCTTAGATTTTGACCTTGATCTCCCCGGGCTCTTGAACTCTCTATCTCCGATTGTCTCCCTCTCACACTAAGGCCTTCGGAAGCCTTAGTTACTTTAGCAATCTGCTTCATCTTGTTATTTGCATTCAAGGATGCATAGACCTCCTCCAACGACAACGACTCCTGGATATAGATAATGGTATCCATGAAATTAGAAAATGACGGTGGCAATGTACACAAGATAATCAAACCCAAGTCTTCCTCATCGTATGACACATCCAAGTTCTTCAAGTCTTCAACAATCTCCTAGAACGTAGAGATGTGTTCGGTAATGGAGCCACCCTCCTCTAATCGATGAGTATAGAGCCTTTGTTTCATGTGGAGTTTTTTGGGTAAACTCTTGGTCATCAATAAACTCTCTAACTTCGCCCACATTCCAGAAGTAGTGGTCTCGTCAAATACATCTTGTAGAACATCGTTTGACAAGTGTAGACGAATTTGAGATATCGCTCTCAAATCATTATAGTCCTTCAATTCATCGCCCCATGCAGCGTACATTGCATCGCGGCCCTTGATACACCAATGTAAACCCATTTGTATCAACACATCCCTCATCTTGATTTTCCAAAGAGGAAACCAAGTGTTCCTATCAAGCAACGACAAATCAATCTTCATGGTTGACATTGTCTTCAAACCCTAATTGAGAATATCACCAACGTAGTTTATCGAAAGACAAAACCCGGAAGCTCTGATACCACTTGTTGTAATTACCGATCACACTACACTCGATACAAACCCATAAAACGATGATCGAAACGAGCAGAAAACCTTGATTGAGAATTAACCCAAGATCCAAAATAAAACAAACGAGTTTAATGCGGAATTGATAAACCCGAACTCTCAACGGCAATGATAAACAACCACAAAATTAAAACGTAACTTGACGGAAATAAACGAGATGAAAAACGACACCGGATTTACGTGGAAAACCCAAAACGGGAAAAACCATGGGCGAAGGATGTAATAACCCAAATTATGTTTTTCTTTAGTTATTGGTTAAATGAAAAGTTTGGAGGTGATTTTGGTAATTGATCAAATTTTGGGGGGATTTTTAAGTCATTCATCTTTAATGAGGGGTTTGATTAAGAAATTTGGGTATAAAACCCATCATCACCACCGCCTTTTATTCACCTTGTGCCACCTCTTGCTTTTTGGTGCATTTATAGTTCCTTTGGTGGTTCTTGTTTTTGGGTGTGTTGGACAATAAAGAGAGGGATCAGAGAGAAGTTTGAGTTTTTGAATTTACAGGTACGATTTTCTCTATTTTTGCTCTTTTCCATCATAGATAAAATTTTAGTCTTTATATAGATGACATATTTTTGGGTTTGGTGTATATATATACACATAAAGCATATGTATATATATGTATTTATACATATATATATATGTGCATGTATGTATATATGTATATGCATATATATATATATATATATATATATATATATATATATATATATATATATATTTAAGTTGGTTGAAATTGTTATTTTAAAGGGAGGTTCGTCTTTCGGTTTTTGATTCATGTCGTTTTGGGCTTTGGGGTCTTCCAGGGTATCGTTTTAGAGTTTAATATGTATTAAAGTTATGGATTGGGTTAATTGCTTAGTTTGTGATCCTTGTTACTTTGATTCATATTCGTGTTCGATTTGATAAATTCGTTACCAGTTAAGAATTATATCCTCGTATATCGAATCAAGGTGAGTTTTCTTTTAACCATTTTTGTACTGGAATGAATTTATTATAAAATGGTTAATTTATGATATGAACAATATCGGTATGTGGGATCTTGTTATAAACGGTTATGTTACGGTATTGCACTATCGCGCTGTGCTAGAACGCCAGCTACACTATCGTGATGTGCTAGAACGCCAGCAACACTATCGCGCTGTGCTAGAACGCCAGCTTCACTGTTATCGCGTTGTGCTAGAACACCAACAATATTGGAAGATGTTGTGCTTGAAAGCCAACAGAGTGAATTGTTGAGTTGTGCCTGAGTGCCAACAATTGAATAAAGTAATCAAAGGTTTTATATAAATCCTTTTAATACATGGTTTTATATAAACTGCACTTAAAATGGTATTGAAATTACAGGGATTATCTTACTAGACCATTTGGTCTAACCCTCATTTTGTTTTAAAAAATATGCATTTCAGGATTGCGAAAAGTAGGATGTAATGGAAAAGTTATTAAGCTGAGATCGCGTTATTTGATTTATCCTGTTGGAAATAATCGAGAAGTAAACTGAAGGCTGATTTTGATATGTGGCTATGTTCATCTTTTGTATGAAGATTTTATTAGTAAAAAAATTGTTTATTATATCAGAGAGTTGTATAGATTTGTAGAATGAGACCCAATGTGTAACCCCAATGTGATTTGTTTTATATAATATTACATATTATTTGTTATGTGGATTTGCGGGTTGTTACAGATGGTATCAGAGCCTAAGTTTAAGAGATTTAGGTATTCTGACAAATACCTTGACGTAAACTGCATGATTTTATGTGAACTTAAGATGCCTTGTTATGTTAGAACCTTGGGGTATTAAATATAAGGGGTAGAAAGAACGACATGTAAGGTAAATTCAAATTACATCTAGCCAATGTAATTCTGAGCTTACAGGTGCATGGTTGAACTGGAATACCTTGTTATATATATTTGGGTATGTGATTAAAATTTGTATATTCTATGATTTATTTATTGGTAAGTTATTCTCGTCGATCGGTAAAGGTTGTCTCCAGTTACCGTTTCATTAATATTGTCAAGTTAATTATGTTTTCGGTTAAATATCTTCGTGATTACAGATGGGTAAAAGTATAAATATCTGGTTGGAATTTATTTTATTGTGGTTAGAGTTATTATTTCCGCTTTTGTATTTGAGACGATTCTGGGTGAATTATTTTATTCGATTTTTATCGAATCACGGTTTTAGTTGGTAATATCTAGGTTTTATTTATTAAAAGTCCAAGAAGTGTTTTTGCTATTTGCTTATAGATGAGGGTTTGTTTTAAAACTATGGTGGTATAAATACCTCCACCATCTCACTTTGTTTTACATAAGCGATTTCTTCTAGATTTTTATTTAGTGAAAAAAATGTGTATCTTCTCCAAGTTGGAGGTTTCTAGAAAAAGAAGAAAGAAATGAAACTCTAAAAAGTTGTGGTTTGATTTGTTGTCATCTTAAAAAAACGTTGCACGTATGAATATCCCTCATACTTTTCTTATGTATAGTTTTTTCCCCTCTATTGGTGATTTAGAGTGGTTTGAGTATTATGTAGTTTATACCATCCGGTTGAAAAGAAGTTTTCTTAGGATAAATCTTGAGTTTATTTTCATTATTGAAGTATTTGTTAGGAAGTTATGTTTTTGGTTGGCAAAGTTTTATTGATAAAAGAAATGGGATTAATCCATTGATTGTGATCATTCCATTGGATTTACGAGATTGGATTTTGAATTGTTAACTTCTTTTGTTAATTTTATATTTAAAATGGTATTTTAAATATCAAAAAGTATGGGTTTTGATGTTGGTTTGTTTTGCAAAATAAACATTGATGAAAAGGGGATTTATCCATAGATTTTGATTATTCCCATTTTTCTTACGGATCGTTTTGAAAGTCCTTTGGGGGTTCGTCTATTTGCATCACTGTGATAGAGGAGTTTGAAAGCCATTTTGTTAATTAGTTATCTATGTTGGATGTTTGAATGAATTCCGGGACAAAATTCTATTAAGGAGGGGAGATTGTAATAACCCAAATTATGTTTTTCTTTAGTTATTGGTTAAATGAAAAATTTGGAGGTGATTTTGGTAATTGATCAAATTTTGGGGGGATTTTAAGTCATTCATCTTTAATGTGGGGTTTGGTTAAGAAATTTGGGTATAAAACTCATCATCACCACCCCTGTGATCCCAGAACAAGCATTTAATATATCACAATGAAGATTAATTGGTCATCCCTCTCATTAAGATCAAAAACCCTAAGTACAATATGATGAAATGGTAAAGAGAAAGTGCAATAGTACTTGGGAAATGGGAATGACGCTCTAAGAAAATACAAGGCCAAATCAATAAGTACTATGCAAAATAGAAAGTTTCAATAAGGTCCCCTCTACTTGATACAAGGTGTTAGTTAGGGCACTAACAATCTCCCCCTTTGTATCAAAGTAGAGGCAAAAGAATTAGGCATTCAACGGAGTGACGTATCTCTTCCGGATTCCAAAGATGATCTCAAAACGTCTTAGTGCATTTCGGTACTCTTGTTTGTACTTGATGGCTTCCAGGGCTTGATTGATTAGTCTGATTTCCTTCGGTTTCAGCTTGACTTCATTTTGCTTGTCTAACCTGAGTTTGCTCTCCAACTGTATCCGAATAAGCTTGAACGTCCCATCACTGTATTTGTTTACTTCGGTGATTCTCAAAAATCGTTTCTTCTTTTCCTGATTGTAATACACGATTCTGAGTTCAGGATTTTCTAGCACGGTGTAAACAGGGATACCTTGGACATCTAACAGTCTTTTGTTTGGTCTTCGGAGGTTCACTCGGGTTTGGTTTGCTTCCAGTGCCATCTGAAAGTCGGTGAGGTAAGAGAACTTCACCATGTTTCTCATAAACCTCTTGACAGTCTGGTAAGCGGCAGACCATTCAATCTTCTTATCGGAAGTGTGAGCAAGGATGGCATACAGGCTTAACAGATCGTCTAACTTCAAGCTCTTGAAATCGACTTCGGTGAAGAACCATTTTTTGCCGTCGGATCTTGTGACAGTAAACTGAGGGTACCAGATATTTAGCAGTTTCTTTGACTCTATATTCAACACCTTCATGATTGCTTTATCAGAGCTAAATCTGTCCATCTCCAGGTCTTTGTTCTTCATAACATGCAAAAATTCGGCTTGATGTAGAGCTGGCCATTTTTCAATCCCATACAGTTTTATCAGATCAATCCTTTGAACATCTCTTACAAACATATCCTTTCTAACACTCTCCTGAAATGGAGTTAAAATCCTTACTCTTTCTCCTATCCCAATATAGTTTGGTTCATCGTCAATCAGATCTTGATAAAATCTAAGTTCAGCATCTAAGACGGGATCTCTTATCTTGCCATCAGTAGATACAGGAATATTCTACGTTGAAGTACCAGTACCTGGATCACTCGGTTGTTGCGGCGTATTGTTATCAACATCAGAATCAGAAGCAACCACTTGTGCTCCGGTTGTATCAAACATATAATTCAATTCCTCTTTGATCTGCACGATTGTTCTCTTCGGTTCCTCCGCTGAATCAATGTAAATATAATCAGCAATTAAATCATCCACCATCCTCTCTTCATCCGTTCTATTGTCACCTCCTTGAGGCTTTTCAACCCTAGGTGTGTCATCAACAAGAACTTCATCACTATCAACCTAAACAGTATCAACACCCTGTCCTTCTTGTACCGCAGTTACCATCTGATCTGATCCCCTAGCAATTGCAGTTTCACCCTGATTAGATGTTTCAACCCTTGCTCTCTTGTCCCCCTCATGTTGATCAGGATCATCCTGATCATCATGTCTTCGTTTCTTTGAACCTTGGGCTTGAACACCACACGTCTGTTCCAATACAGCTATGCGGTCAGAAAAAGATTGGAAGCCTGATTGCACAACTTGGGTCATATCTTGAAGTGATTTCTGTAGGGTTTGGAAGTCAGAACAAGTGGGTAATTGGGTTTGGGTGTCAGTTTGTTTCCGGAGTAGGCCGACCAAATCTACTTCTTCATAGGTATGTTGGTCTCCTTGATCTAGTAACCGGGCAAGAAGTTCAAATTTTAGTTGATGGGTTGGGATGGTATGTAAAGGTTGTGATGATGGATGTGGAGATTTAGGCTGAGCTTCGAATGGTGGAATTTCAGGAACTGATGAAGATTCTGCTATGGCTTTCCCTTTGATTGCTCTGCTGACTTCTGCTGATAGCTTGTTAACAGTCTCTTGCATTGCATCTAGCTTGAGCTTGTACGAGTTGTTGATTGATGCTAAAGACGCTCGCAGGAAGTCCAGAGTGACATAATGTGGGGGCGGACCTAGCATTTCAACCAACTGCTCAGGAGTAAAATGGTAATATTACCACCCGGACCACGTAGGTTACCGATTGACATAGCAGTTGTAGCAACTGTACGGCATGTGCTCATAGTTGGCATTGTATTAGCTATGACAGGACTTCCACCCTGTCCTTGCGAGACACCAACAAATGGCGGCCTAACTCGGGGTGTTCCGGTTGGGGCACGGAAGCCTCCAACTTGGTGTGATACCGGCGCTCGTGTCCTAGGAAAAGATGTTCATCCAAAAGGCCCTAGAGTCGATGTGCGCGAAATAAATGGCGGTGGTCGGGGTAGGAGCCTACCTAATTCAATATCAGCAAATACCGAATGTGTTCCCGATAGAAGTTGTGTTTGATCCTCTGTGCTGAATGAAACATCGACTTGTTGAGAAGTCGATGAGTGGCTTAGTGGGGTTGTGCACTGCATAGTTGGGTCCACTATGGCTTGTTCAATGCGCAACGGCGACAAACGCACGTCGGCAGTAGATGTGGCTACCCGGATAGACTCGGTTTGGGGAGAATCACTAGTTAAAACTTTATGTTTTTCTGTCATATTCTCTCCAGTTTGTATTCTCGCACTCTCTCGGACCACTCTTTCAATATTTTCAACTAAAGCTCCCTCTTCCCGCCTTATGTCTCCAATATCGCCCGAGAGTCTGACGTTCCAAGTTGAATAAGTATCGGAACTCTCAATGTTAGGTCAGGGACCGACATGTCTCGGTATGAACTGAGCATCAGGGTCGTGATCTGAGTCTGAGTCTGAGTTGGAAGCACCATCAGCATCACCTTTTCTTTTCGGATGGGTAGAGGCCTCATCTTCGGAGCTAGAGGCAGATACAACGTTATCAGCATCGTCTTGGGAATCCCAAGACACGTTGTCGTCGAATATTTGAAGTTGTGAAGCTCTAGATGTCGATGCGCGACCAACAGTCCTCACCACTTCACCCCCTCTCTTTCTTACAGTTCTCCTCACCTCTCCCCGTTCCTGAACCTGCTCAGCATTAACACCCTCACCACATAATTGGGATTCACTATGGGTAGGTCCCTCCGGTTCTGGCCGGACCATCAGTTCATTATCTAACCTACACTGTCTAACTATCGGAGGCTGCTGGTCCGCATAGGCTAGAACTTCTTCTGGTATTGTGGCAGTATGAGCGAATTCTATATCTACTGGCATCTTTAGGAAATGCATCCATTGACTCGGTCCTTGGACTGCATTGGGGCGGCATGGAATCTCTTTGTTACTATCCATGATGCTTTGGATAATAATTTGTAGAAATCGTTGGTAGGGAACGAAGTTGCGGGCTTTGCCTGGCTTTGTCTTGTCGGTGACGATCTCTATCAACTCATTCCATATAGTGATCGCATAATAGATTTTTCGGTTAAAGGTTACAGCATTAAATAGCCGAAGGGTGGCTATGTTGCATCGATCTATTCCCGTGTGCTTTGGTGTCATACATCGGTTGATAATAGATAACAGGGTATACCAGACCCTAGGTAAAAACTTCCTCTTGAATTGTGAGGATCAGGTGAGTACGGTGTTGTTGACAGGTTGATATCCCAAGCTTCAGATATCCATACAGAGTTGATCTTCAGGGACTAGGTCTTCAAAGTCGTTGTGGAACGGTAGATCAAGTGCACGACAGAGTCGTTTCAGGGTAAGTCCGGTATCGAAATGATCGACCTTTGCAGTGAAATGTTGGCCACGACGGTGAACAGGATGGAATGTCAGGGTATTCCAAAACTGTTGGAGGTAGATGAGCGGTACATTAACGGTCTTGGTCAATGTAGTGCGAAGTGGATGACCTTTGATAATCTCCAAATGATACGATGGTCAAAATCCACACGAAGGTCGAGATGATGGTTATTGTCGGCTATGGCAAGATAACTCCTCCTTGGTAATAATTCTTCATCAAGGTCACGTGCGTTCACCGATGGATGCGAGGATCGATGAGACGGGATCACGGTGTTCTCATCTGAGGAATTGCCATCATTCTGTTTTACATTGGCCATCTGGATAGAATAGAATCAGTACAGTGCCTAAAAAATTGGTTTTGATGAAAATCTTGTCAAAAAATATTCTAAGTCCTGGAATTATCGCATGGTACATCAAAATTGTTATCGCATGCCACGTTTATCGCATGGCACTATATGCGATAAAAGATTATCGCACATAGGTACTTTCGATAAAGATGAAGATGCTTGAGGTGCGATAACTATGAACTTGAAGAACATTGTGCCTTGCGATAAAGTTGAACACGGAAAAATCCTAAGTGTTCAAACCCAGTTTTTCAATTTTACGCACAAAGACAAGTTTTCGACTATCACAGAGAGTTCGCCAACATACCAGAAACATATCCTATGATTTTTAACATCTAACACTAACAAATGAGTGGATTATAACAAGAATATGAACGGACACATATGAGTTCGACTATAAAACCCTAAAAACTTACTGAAAAACGATGAAACATGGATAAAAGAGATCGAAAAACATATAAAAAGTACCTCGAAGTGAATCTGAATGAAATGTTGTCGATTTGAACACGGGAAACTTCGAAAATCGCAGAAACGCGAAGTGTGGCTTGAGAGGTTTTAGAGTTCGATAAAAAAAGATTGAAAAATCTCTCTATATATAGAGTCCTGAGGATGGTGACACGTGGCAACAAGGGATTGGTCCAAAGGTTGACCTCCATCGTGTCAGTTTATCGCATGAAAGAGGACGCGATAAACCTTCAATGTTATCGCAAGAAACCAGGTGCGATAACATGTCCGTAGTTTAATCGCATCTGAAGAATGCGATGACTTAATGTTCATGGTGTTTTATCGTAAGACAAAGACGCGATAAAACTAGCGGATGTTTATCGCATGAAGCTTGGTGCGATAAAACTTGTTGTCGCATGCCATGAGGTGCGATAACTCCAACACTTGGACATTTTTCAAAAATAATTTTGAAGAAATTCCAAAAAGTTTTATCACATTGAAAGATGTCCAACTTTCAATTGATTAAGCCCTCATGTTTTTCAAAAACAAGGTTTTCACTCCCCCTTAAATGATGCATAGATTTTGAAAAATGATTTTCCATCATTTAAGAGTGTGTGTAAAAATAGTTTAGAATACTTACCTTGTTGTCTTCAATCATTTGTCCCATGTCATCTATACTCACAACATTTGTCAGTTATGCATACTCCCCCTATACTTATGCTTATCAAATGTAATATACTCTCCCTGAGACCATGAACACACCTTATGCAGACACAAGTATCAAATTAAACCACAAATAAACATTTAAAGACGAAGAAAATAACAAGTTGAATAAACGTTTGAATTACAACAAAATCATGAAAATTTTAAATAACATATATTGAAAATAGAATATGATGAAAATTTAAGTGTACCAATGTAGATAAAAATAGCTAGATTGAGATACAAATATTTTCATCTATTATATGATCAATATAGGAGAGTTAAACTTTCATGTTCAACATGCCAAGCTTGGATACTAAGAAATTAAAGCGTTTTTCATCCAAGGCTTTTGTGAAAAGATCAGCAAGTTGAAATTCAGTTGTAACAAAGTATAATTCAATTGTACCTTTCTAAACGTAATCTTTGATAAAAAAAATATACCTGATATCTATGTGTTTCGTTATTGTGTGTTGGACAGGATTAGCAGATATGGCAATGGTGCTTTTGTTGTCTTAGTAGATGGGGATTTTCTCATATTTGAACTCATAGTCCATGAGTTGGGTTTTCATCCACAAGACTTGTGAACAACAGCTAGCCGTGGCTACATATTCAGCCTCCGCAGTTGATGTCGATACACAATTATGCTTTTTAGACGCCCAACTCACGAGCTTGTCTCCCAAAAACTATACATATACGGATGTGCTCTTCTTGTCTAACATGCTTCCTCCATGATCCGCTTCTGAGTATGCGGTGAGTTCATATCCCTTCCTTTTTAGATACCACAAACCGAGATACGACGTGCCTTTCAAATATCGAAAGATTCTTTTGACAGCGCCAAGGTGTGATGCTTAAGGTTTAGCCTGAAATCTCGCACACAAGCAAGTTGCAAACATAATATGTGGACGACTCACAGTTAAGTACATTAATGACCCTATCACTCCTTTATAATTCTTAAGATCAACATCTTCAATCAGGATCCGGACCGATCTTAGATCCTGGTGCCATCGGAGTACCAATCGACGTACAATTTTCCAACTTGAATTTCTTCAAGATATCAAACACGTACTTTGATTGATTAATGAAGATTCCTGTTGAAAACTGTTCCGAGGAAGAAGTTAATCTCTCCCATCATACTCATCTGGAATCTGGTCACCATAACGTTAGAGAACCAGGTACATAATGTAGGGTTAGTCAAACTAAAAACTATATCATCAACATAAATCTGTACGAGAAGAATTTCACCTTCCTCATGCTTGGTAAAGAGAGTCGTGTCAATTTTACCTTTCTCAAAGCCAGATCCTAGTAGAAAAGTGAATAAAACTTCATACCAGGCATGCGGGGCTTGCTTGAGACCGTAAACAGCTTTTTCAAGGATGTACACATGATCTGGTTTATCTTTGTCTACAAAGCCTTCAGGTTGAGACACGTACACTTCTTCTTTTAGTACGCCATTCAAGAATGCAGTCTTCACATCCATTTGGTAGACTGTGAAGTTCTTGTAGGCGGCAAATGCTAAGAACATCTGAATTTCTTCCAAGCGAGCAACCAGGGCATACCTTGATTTCTTTAGAAAACCATAGCGATGCAATTCTTCAAATGTAGTTTAGGCTCCCCCTTGAAATAAGCTCTTACTCTTTATATTTCAACCTTGAAAAACCGGATTCGATGTACGCCATAACCTCGACCGAGTACACGAAAAACATCTTTCAAAATGTTGAAACTCTAGCTCGTACCGATAAGCCCACTAGAAAGATAACGAGCGAGTTGTTGTGTGACAAACCAAGTGCAATCTCAGTTTATAACCCCAAATCCGTCGATACACCGCAAGTTGAATAAGAATTCGTCTTAAGAGCTTGATTCGGATTTGCTCGAAGGAGGAAACATAATAAAGCACACACTACAAGGTAAGGATTAGAAGAACTTCACAAGTAACATTGTTCATCAACTGTAGAAAAATGCTCATCTCCAAAATACTTCAGAACACTGAATGATGAAAATCCAGAACTTCAATCTACAAGAAATAGCTGAATGATTATAAGCACTAAAAAGTCTGAATCACAAGCAAAGCACTAGAACAATGATTGCAGGCACTCACAATTCTGAATTGATCAGGTCAGAAGAAAGATTAAGAGCACTCAAAGGTATAGTATCGTCAACAAAACTCCAGAATAATGATTGCAAATGCTCAAGCGTCTAATCCAATTCAATCAAAGAATGAATTCTAACACCCACGTTCTGAAAACCTTGACAAACTTGAGCTCTTTTAAACATTGACAGTTGCTAGAAGTATGTGACAAACTAAATATAAGAATGATATCACACACGCATTATGCTAAAATTCCATGAACAATGCCCCCCTCCTGAGACTTAGCACGAGGTGGGCGAGGATATCATTTTTATCGCATGAAATAGACGCAATAACACATTTTATCATAGCCCGTGCGATAACCCCTTTTTATCGCACGCTTCTTGCACGATAACTCCCTTTTATCGCATGATACATGCGCGATAACCAATTAAGCCTTTTATCGCACGATACACGTGCGATAAACAATGTTCACACTGTTTTATCGCACACCAAATACGCGATAAAAATACTGTTCACCCATTTTTATCGCACACCACATTGTGATAAAACTCCTCGATGATTTTATCGCACACCAAAGGCACAATAAAATTTTTGCGATTAAAACTGATATTTTCTACGTGCGAGGAAGATGAACTTTTTCTTGTGTGATAGCATGAACACAGCTTGTGCGAGGACTTTGAACATATGAACTCAGATCGAACAGAAAACTAAAAAATGTCCAAAATGATCAAAATATGATAGATTGATGATCGTATGATGTATAGAAACACTTTTCAATCAATCCTTAGCATTAAGCACTTATCCAAGCACAATTATACGCACAAAAGCATCAAAAACTTACGGTTTCATTGAGAATATGGGCTGTAGAATCTGAATTGTTGCAGAATGATCGTATCGATGAAAGAATTCTTCGATTTTGGCTCTGATACCACTTGTTAGTCCCATAATAACAAACAACAATTCAAGAATCATGATGTATAGTAACAAGATAAGATACAATAGGAAATGTGGTGTATTATTCATGTTGAAGAGACTACCCTAGAGAGAGAATGGTTCTCTCTCTAGAACACACACACTACACCTTGAGCTACATTGTAAAATGATTACTTCACCCTAATTACACACACTAATCCTTATATACTCCCTTGTTAGTCACTTAAGCCCAAGCCCATATTATAATAACCCAAGCCCATATAACATATATAAACCTTTACAAAACTGTCATATAATTAGGACATTTTGGTCCTAACACATCTCATCGTAGTCTATACCCTCTTGTTGCCGGTATCCTTTTGCTACTAACCGTGCTTTGTTCCTCACGACTATACCGTCTTCATCTTTCTTATTATTCAGGACCCACTTTGTACCAATGACTGTTTTTCTTTTGGGTCGAGGAACTAGTCTCCACACTTTCAAAGCTTCAAATTGATTCAGCTCTTCTTGCATCACAATAATCCAGTCCGGATCTTCCAAGGCTTGATGAACTGTGGTTGGATCAACTTGACTTAGAAAGAGCGCGAACATAACTTCATTTGCAGTTGCAGATCTGGTCTTCATAGGTTAAGACACCTCACCAGTTACTTGATGTAGTGGATGACTCTGTGTCCACTTCTTTGAACGTGGATGTTGGGAAATTGCATCTTGATTGGGGTTAACTAAGGTAGGATCTTTATCGAAGTTCAACTCAATCGTCAATGTCAGTTCCGGACGCGAGGCTGGTTGGTTGTCAGAGGAGACAACGAGTACTGCCTCTGGAACTGCATCAGTAGATGCCTCAGCTATGTTGATAGTACTCTGATCATTAACATTTGAAGTCGTACTTGATGAAGAAGCACCATTAGTTGATACTTATTGTATTGCTTGTGTTGATGTCATGATTGGATTGCTTGGGGAAAACGCATGAGTCATTGCACCATCATTAGATGATGTCGGTACCGTTGATGGACCTGACATTGTAGCTTGAACTGGATTCGAAGCAACTTGATTATTGTCAGACACATTCGAAGATGAGTTATTACTTCCATAGAACTCATCATAAAAATTCTCAAACAAAATATCAAGTTCATTACGATTAGAATTAGAATTAGAAGTGGAAGCTTGATCTTTGTTTGACTTAGAAGTCGTTGGACGGATATGTCCAGACGCTAGAATTCCATATATTGCGGGTTATGTATTGCTTTGTACAGAAGCCATTTCTTCTGTCTTATCAAATTCGACATTTATGCTTTCCATCACGGTTCTAGAAGATTTGAAATAAACTCTGTATGCCTTTGAGCTGGATGAATATCCAATGAAAACGCCCTCATTTGCCTTAGGACTGAATTTGTTCAAGTTGTTCTTGTCATTTAACACGATATACCTGCAACCAAAAACACGAAAGTAGTTTATGTTTGGTTTTCTATTGTTTATAATTTCATATGGTGTTTTGCCAAACCGTCGGTGTATGATAGAACGATTTTGTGTGTAGCAAGTCGTTGACACCGCTTCAGCCCACAGAAACAAAGGAAGATCAGCATAAGACAACATCGTTCTTGCAGCTTCAACTAGAGTACGGTTTCGTCTTTCAACTATCCTGTTTTGTTGTGGTGTTGTTCAGTATTATCACACCAAGCTATGTTCATACTTATCGCACAAGACAATGTTAAACTTTATCTTGCGACAAAGAGATTCAAGTTTTATCGCAGATGTGACTTGCGATAAAAATGGGTGAACAGTAAATTTATCGCGTATATGGGGTGCGATAAAACAGTGTGAATAATGTTTATCGCGCGTGTATCGTGCAATAAAAGGCTTAATTGGTTATCGCACTAGTGACATGCGATAAAAAGGGTTTTATCTCACATGTAGCTTGCGATAAAAAGGGGTTATCGCACGGTTGTGATAAAATGTGTTATCGCGTCTGTTTCATGCGATAAAAATGATATCCTCGCCCAAGTAATCGTCCATTCAATAGTGGAAATTTTTTCTCTAAGGGCGCTGCCCCTCGACCCCGCAAGGGCTTTGCCGCTTAACCCCATCCGTTAACCGGGTAGCGGAACCCCCGTGCTTAGTCTCAGGAGGGGGCATTATTCATGGATCTTAGCATAAAGCGTGTGTGACATCATTCCTATATTTAGGTTGTCACATACATATATAACAATTGTCAAAGTTTAAAAGAGCTCAAGTTTATCAATATTTTCAGAAGGTGGGTGTTGGAATTCAGTCTTTGATTGGATTGGATTAGACGTTTGAGCACTTGCAATCACTATTCTGGAGTTTTATTGACGATGCTAGACCTTTGAGTGCTCTTAATCATTCTTCTGACCTGATCAATCAGAACTTTGAGTGCTTGCAATCATTATTCAGGTGCTTTGGTTGTGATTCAGACTTTTGAGTGCTTATAATCATTCAACTATTTCTTGAAGATTGAAGTTCTGGATTTTCATCATTCAGTGTTCTGAAGTATTTTGGAGATGGGCATTTTTCTACAGTTAATCAACAATGTTACTTGTGAAGTTCTTCTAAACCCTACCTTGTAGTGTATGCTTCATTATGTTTCCTCCTTCGAGCAAATCCGAATCAAGCTCTTAAGCCGAATTCATATTCAACTCGCGTTTTATCGACGGATTTTGTGTTATAAATTGAGATTGCACTTTGGTTTGTCACGCAACAACTCGCTCGTTATCTTTCTAGTGGGCTTATCGGTACGAGCT
This sequence comes from Saussurea involucrata, assembly GCA_033807775.1. Lineage (NCBI taxonomy): Eukaryota > Viridiplantae > Streptophyta > Magnoliopsida > Asterales > Asteraceae > Saussurea > Saussurea involucrata. The sequence goes on from CM066313.1 coordinate 86,587,326, forward strand.
AGAGTTTCAACATTTTTAAAGATGTTTTTCGTGCACTTAGTCGAGGTTATGGTGTACTTCGAATCTGGTTTTTAAAAGTTGAAATATAAAGAGTAAGAGCTTATTTAAAGGGGGAGCCTAGACTACATTTGAAGAATTGCATCGCTATGGTTTTCTAAAGAAATCAAGGGGGAGAGGAACTGAAGATTTGAAGATCTTTCGAGAAGGGTGATTCCTTACAAAACTATAGGGGGAGAATGTTAGGACACAAAATGTCCTAATTATATGATAGTTTTGTAAAGGGTTATAATTGTTATACGGGCTTGGGATATTGTAATTATGGGCTTGGGCTTAAAGGTGTAACAAGGGAGCATATAAGGATTAGTGTGTGTAATTAGGGTTAAGAGAATCATTCACAATGTAGCTCAAGGTGTAGTGTGTGTGTTATAGAGAGAGAACTCTCTCTAGGGTAGCCTCTTCATATGAATAATACACCATTTATCCTATTATCTCATCTTGTTACTCAATCTATCTTATTATTTGAATTGTTGCTTGTTCTAATGGGACTAACACCTAACTAAGTAAATAATAAATTATAAAAATTAAAATAAATGAAAATTAAAGCAAAAGAAAAAGAAAGATGAAACATTTACTTCGTATACAATACAAGAAGAAGAAGTGAGGGTCATACGCACAAAACATAACTTCTCTTTCTTTCTTTCTCTCTCCCCACTCGCCATTTTCAACTTCCTTTCCCAACCATTTATTAGATTCCTTCAAATAAGTCTTTTCTTTTTCTTTTTTCATTTGGATTATTATTGTGTAGATGCTTGTGTTCTTATGAAACAACAACCCCCCCCCCCCATCTAAAACTCCTCTAATTTCTCTTTGAATTCCTCTTTTTTGCCAATAATTTGCTTAACTTTGTGTGGGTTTTTGAAGAAATCAAGTCATTTTTCTTTAAATATTTTCTGGGGATTTCTTGAAATCTTTCTTTTTTACATACCCAGTTGGATTTTTGTAATAATATTTATGATCCCAGAACAAGCATTCAATAACAATATGAATAAGATTCCATCCCTCTATTCATAATAAGATCTTCAAGTACACAATGATGTAGAGAAGAGAGAGTGCAATACATTGTACTTGTGTGTGTGGAATGGAATGACATGTTGTAAAATTACAAAGGGAAAAACCTTTTATAGGTTGCAAATATTAAAGTTCCAAATAGGTCCCTCTACTTGGTACAAGGTGCTGATTAGAGCACTAACAATCTCCCCCTTTGTACCAAAGTAGAAGCATCAGATCTAAGCGTTCACCGGGTTCACGTGCTTCTTCCGGATCCCGAAGATGATCTCGAATCTTCTCAACGCATTCTGATACTCTCTTCGATAGGTGATAGCATCCAAAACTTGTTTTATCAGCCGATTCTCCTTTTCCTTGAGCTTTACCTCCCCGCTTTCATTGAAACTATCAACTTTCTGGTAGATTTCGTTAGTCAACGCTTGCATAACCAGTGATCTTGCTGCTTTATCAGCATTATTGTTAGTGCTTACTTATGATTGTACCAAGTGGAGGGACCAAATATGTCAATGTTCCATAGTTATAACAAGTATATATTGTTTGCTATTTTCCCTTTTGGGAATTAGGTCATTTCATTCTACACATAGTAGCCACACACACTAGTATTGTTTGGCATTCATCTTGTGAGCTACTTGGATTATTATTGAATATAGAGATGGCTTCCTTTGTTGTTTATATGGATTGATTACTTATTCTAGAATCACAATTGGTATCAGAGCATGTATATCATATTGATCAGATTAGGATTGTTAGAGTTTTTGGCAAAGTTGGGTGTTCTTCAAGTTTTTCTTCTTTTTGATTGATTTTAGCCATTAGAGTTCTTCTAATGGATTAGAATTGATCAAGGGTTGTTAGTAGACAATTCCTGAGTGCTTTTATTCCGCAAAATCACTAGGTTTGTAGCTCAGATTGTGCATTTACTCATTTTTTGGACTTTTGTATTTCTGCACTCTGTTTTGCATCAAAAAACCACTTTCTGTTGGCTTTTGGACAAAACACGAAGCATTAAAGTTGCCCATAAAAGTGTCACGAACCTGCGTACCAATTTTCAGCCAAATCCGATTAGTTTTGAAGATTCGACTCAAGAACATCTTGAATCGTCATAACTATCGCAACCCTCTAAGATTCATACATATCGCAAGTGAACAGTACCATATCGCAATAGTACCATGCGATAAGACGGTTTTATCGCAACCTCCTCCGTGTGAACAATAACTTATCGCAACCCCCTGTTGCGATAAGGTTAAATTTTACCTTTACGACAAGAATTACCCTTGCGATATACTTTCTTATTGCGACAAGATTTTGGTTGCGATATACTTTCTTATTGCGACAAGATTTTGGTTGCGATATACTTTCTTATTGCGACAAGATTTTGGTTGCGACGAGTTATGAGTTGCGATTTCATTGGGCTGCGACAAAGTTTGGGTTGCGACAAGACAGAGTGGTTGAGACAAAAGTTTGTGTAATCATTATTTCCTAATCAGATCATAAGGATATTAAAAGACCAACAACAAGTAATCTAAACATGACTGCAAGAGATATTTTGACCATAGGTTCAAAAGATAAACCGCCAGTTCTATTCCCTAAAGACTTTAAGATATGGAAAGACAGATTTCTTGACTATGTGGAACGACAAGAAAATGGGGCTCTAATTCATGATTCCTTAATGAATGGGATACAACCTGATGTTTTTCGAACAGAACCAGATGGACAAGTCACAAAACTTAATCCCAAAGATTACACAGGTAATGAACTGATAAGACACAAAGCAGATAAAGCGGCTAGGTCACTGGCTATGCAAGCCTTAACCAATAACATATATCAAAAGGTCTAGTATACAAGAAGCAATGTTTAAAGTTATGTATGGTCGAAAATGCCGAACTCCTTTGTGTTGGAACAAAGTTGGGGAAAAACAACTAGTGGGCCTATAAATAGTTCAGTTAACCGCTGACAAGATTACACAAATTAATGAACGACTGAAAGTGGCTCAGAAATGACAGAAAAGCTACGCCGACCAACGCCGAAAGCCATTAGAATTCCAAGTTGGAGATCGTGTAATGTTAAAAGTATCTCCTTGGAAAGGGGTCGTTCGATTTGGGAAACGAGGTAAACTAAGCCTAAGATATATCAAACCGTTTGCAATCACAGAAAGAATCGATGAAGTAGCTTACAGATTAGAACTTCCACCAAAGTTAAGTAGTATCCACAACACTTTTCATGTTTCAAATTTAAGATAGTGTTTGGTTACTCCGGAACAGGCAGTTTCACTGCCAGATATACAGATTGATGATAAGTTGTCTTACGTTGAAGAACCTGAGGCAATAGTTGATCGGAAAGTTAAAGTGTTGTGGAACAAAGAAATTAGTTAGGTAAAAGTCATATGGAGATACCATAAAGGGCAGGATGCTACATGGGATGCAGAATCTGATATGAGAACTAAGTACCCATACCTTTTCATTTGACTGAATTTCGGGATGAAATTCTTCTAAGGGGGAGATATTGTAATGGCTCGGGTAAGTTCGTTAGTTTTGTGCATTTTTCGTTTTATATTAAGTTTAGATTTAGAGTTTATTTATTTATTTCATGCTGATTTATTTATATTGGGTCACTTTGCTACTTCGAGGGGTGTATTTAGTGTTTCGGTATAGTCGAGTCCTTTTTCGCAATTTAAGGAATTTTATATATATAAGGGAGAGAGAGAGAGGGCACCTCCTTTTCATTTTGAGTCGGTTCCTGTGTGCGTGTGTTCTAAAGCTAGAGCAAAAAGAAAGAGAGTCGAGAGTTATCAGATCGATTGGAGTTAGTATCTTCGATTTTGAGGTATATGTCTTTTCAATTTGTGTTCGTATCTAGTAGCAAATGATATCTAGCGGTTTAGAAATTGTCAATTTTGGTTTTTAGTGGGTTCGGTCGAATCTGGGTTGCGATAGGGTTACCGAATTCTTCAATTTCCCCAGATTTACTTATCCGGATTTAGTTATACGGATGAGTATCGGATTTGGGTTTCCTGGGTACCAGTTCTGTAGTACCAGATTTGGGTTTCCTGGGGTACTTGATCTGGAGTACCGGATTTGGGTTTCCTGGGTACCGGATCTGGAGTATCGAATTTGGGTTATCCGTGTAAGTTTACCGAGTGGGTATCCGGATGATTATTTCCCGAATTCTTGGTACTGTTGTAATAACCGAGTTTTAATTGAAAAGATTTAAAGTTTTGTGGGGGAATGTTGTGAGTTGTAATTTCAGGGGGGGCAAATTGTAAGTTTGGAGAGAGTATAAAAACTCCAAAATTGGCTCAAAACCCTAGAAGCAATCTTCTGGTGTGTGGGTGTGACGGCTGAGAGAGAGCAGAATTGTTCAAGTTGCATTTGGAGAAGGAAACCCCATAAATCTACAAGTTGGAGGAAGAGGAGGATTCTACAGTCATCAATTCAAGGTAACGCACTAGACTTATTCTTTATAATTCTCTATCAATGAAGGTTTTGGGATTTTTAGATGCTGTTGAGAACTGGGTTTTCTGGGCGATTCCTGGAAAGGATGAGCTACCCATTTGTGTTTTAATAATTTTAGTATGTTTTGCATTATAAAATAATCTTGCGTAAAAGTTGTTTTGCTTGGGAAGTCGATTCGGGAATACGCTCGATTGATATCGATTACTGGATGTCGCACCATTCTTTCCGGAATTTAAGAACCGAAATTTAATTTAATAGATCCGGAATTTGTATAAGTGATCCGGAGTGTGATCCCGAATTCACTAAGAACCGGAATTGGTTAATTTTGGGCTAAAGAAATAATGATCCGGTATTGGTCTACAATAGTAATGGGTCCGAAATGTTGGGTTTAATCTAAGGGTTCCGAAATTTATTTTATGGGCCGATGGGATCCGGAAATCCCTTAAAGAGATCCGGAATTCATAATGTGGGCCGAAGAAATCCGAGAATCCAATTTAAAGGATCCGGAAGATAATTTGACTTTGGGCCGATAATCTAAAATTTGGGCTTAAATAATATGTAATCCAATATGTAATCCGGTATCATTTTTGGAAAGGATCCGGTATTTGTTTTTTAGGGGATCCGGAATTTAAGTAGTTGGGCCTGACCGATGTTGATCCGGAATTTAAATAAGGACCCAGAAGGCCATTTCATTTGGGCCGTGATCCGGTATTGGGGCATGAACAGTAGCGATCCGGAAATTTAATATGGATCCGGAACTAATTCTTTTGGGCCATGGATCCGGTATTCAGTTAAGGATCCAGATTTTTATTTTGGGTCCAGATTCCAGAGTTCGTTGTGAGTCAATTTTAGTAGAAAGTTATCCGAGATAAAGTTAGCATGAGACTCATTGTTTTTATACTTTTATCAACATAGGTGTTCCTCGTAAAATATGAAGTTTTCGCGAGGAGAAATTGTTAAAGCGCCAGGTGAGTTTTTCTAACTAAAAATACGTGTTTAAACGTGTTTTCCAAAGAAAGTAAATGAGTAGAATTGCCATGTTTATTTACATGATTTTACTGTTTGAAAGTTGATATGAGATGTATGCATATATTGTGATAGACGTAGATTGGCTAAGTCAGGAGGTAGACCCACCAGTGCTCATGCCGGAGGGATGTTCCGTTTATGCCATGGGAGTAGGGGTGTAAATGAGACGAGACAACTCGTGAGCTACTCGAAATCGACTCGGTCAACACTCGACTTGAATAGGCTCGACTCGAACTCGAGCTCGACTCGACATACTAACGAGTTGAGTCGAGCGAACTGATACTCGACTCGATAAGCTTGTGAGATGCTCGAATATATTTTATTATTTTATATTATAAGTTATAGAATATAATGTAAAAAAATAATATAATTATTTTGATATAGTACATCAACAATAAAGATACATCAATAATAAAGTAAAAGACAATATTTATATATAATACATTACAATAATAATAATAATTTTAATATAATACATCACATAATAATAATTAATTATATTATTTTAATTGAATTGATAATAATAATAATAATAATAATAATAATAATAATAAAGTCACGTTTTTTGGATTTGTTTTTGAAAACTAATCATGTAAAAGACATGGGTGAACTCATGAGTGTGTCTAGTCCATCCCACATTAGTGGGATATAGACCCCAATGCTTTCAACTCTACTATATATTAAATCTTTCTCTCCCTTGTTTTTACATCATTTGTCTTTGCTCAACGGTTTGATCTTAAGGGCTTGAGCACAGTAGTTTGAGCCTATATGATTATTTTAATAGGTGTTCCCCGTAAAAGTGGGTTCACCTTGAGTTCTTTTATGCATTAAATGACTTCGAGCTTGATTTAAGTTTGAGTTTGATTCGAGTTCGAGTTTGATTCGAGTTTGAAACGAGTTTGAGTTCGAGCTTGAAACGAGTTCGAGTTTGAGTTTGGGAATTGGCTTTCGAGTCGAGTTCGAGTTTGGATTTTTACTACTATCGAGTTTTCGAGTCGAGTTCGAGTTCGAGTATTAGCTTTCGAGTTCGAGTCGAGTATAATGATACTCGAGCTTGACTCGCATCATTACACCCCAACATGGGAGGGTGTATCTAGTAAGGCAGCGTGAGACTGACTCGTTGTCACTCTTGACTGACTTCAGAGTGCCATTTACGGGAGCGGATTTATCCGTGAAAGTTTTATGTAAAGATATGTGAAAGTTTTATGTAAAGATATGTGAAAGTTATAAATGTTTTTAAATGATTTTGAGAATTGGCAGGAGGGACCTCACTAGACCTCATGGTCTAACCCTCGCATTTTCCAAACTAAACCTTTTCAGGTAAGCAGGTAATAGGAGGCTCTGGCAAGTGATCAGGGCATGCTAGTGAGTAAATGCAGATAGAAGAAGTGCCACTCATACTTTTAGTAGTTAGTTATTCTCAGTTGCGTATAGGTTGTTTCCGCCAACCTAAGTTTTGAGACAGATGTAAAAAAAATTGGGACCCAGAATTGTAATTCTTTAAATTTAAATGCTATGTATGCTTTATTTAGACTGGGTTGTTACAACTGTCCAGATGGATTTTATCTGGATGTTAAATTTTTATCCGATTGAGGGTTGAACCTAGATGAGAGTGTATCCTGATTGTGGGTGTTTTCGGGTAATTCCTCATTTTAAGGTAAGGTTTAGATTTTAGACTAAAATGGGTATGTTAGGCGTATTTAGGATTTTTAGCCTGTCAATGAGTTTCATGTCGTACATGGTTATCTGTATTTTGTGCTATTCAGATTCTGTGAAGTTTTTTGAAAGTAAGATCCGTACGAGTTTCAAAAGAAAGTGTTGTAGCATTATTTTCCTTCAGGTCAGTTTTACTTTAACCATTTTCAAACTGGAATACGTATATATATCGGATAAGTATGTGGTATGTAGTGTGATGATATATTTGCTTATGATTGCAATGTGATATATTGAGATGTATTGTATATATATAACCATTGCACTACACGGTTGCATGTTGACCAGACTTAAGGCCGGTGGAGTTTGATTATACTGAGGGACAACGGAGTTGGCTGTATTTTAGTGTAGCGGAGTAAATTGATTAGTTGGTTTAGCGCAGCCAACTAGTATGGCCATGTGAAAGAATTTATCACAGTGCCCCTGATTGGTATTTTGACGCTTGTTGTATATCAATGTTTTTACAAAATGTTTACTAAACTAAGAGAGATTTTCTTACTAGACCAATTGGTCTAACCCTCATTTGATTTTCAAAAATCTGTATTCCAAGTCCAGGAGTGTTTAAAGGGAAAGGCAAGGATAAGTTGTAATGTGCTTGTGAAGACTTTTTTTTATGAAGTTATCATGAAATGTTTTGTATCAATGTTATTTATCAATGCTAATTTTGTAATTGTAATGAATTTTATCTTGTGTCACAAAAATATAATTTTAATGTTCTTAAATACATATTTTTCATTTATGAGTGTACGTCATTGTTATAAAGCGTTCGTGTCTCATGTCGTGTTAAGTTTGTCACATGCCATTGTTCTAAAACGCCGTAGCTTGATAGCTTCTAATTCTTGAAACTTGACTTCCCACCACATCAAGTCTCATGCCATTTTTTCTTGATTACCCTTCGCTTTGCGCGAGTACACTACTAGTATATATATATATATATATATATAGAGAGAGAGAGAGAGAGAGAGAGATGTTAAATCAAATGAGAACCACAAATATGTTATAAACTGTGATAAACGGTATAAAAAATAGTTTTTTACATCAAATGAGAACCACAAAATCAAATACGTTACAAACCTGTGAGAACCAACATAAAAATATTTTTTTACAATGATTTTTTTCATCAAAATCTATGATTTAAGATATTGTTTCACATATGTTCGTCTTTACCTTGTGAAAAAATTACATGTGGATTTTTTTTATTCTCCTAGTTAAATGAAAAATACACGTAAAAATAATCACATGGTGAAACAAATATATGTGAATCAAAATATCTTAAATCTTACCATTTGATGAAAAAATATCATGTAAAATATATTTTTATATCTTTCTCAATGGTTTGTAACATATTTGTGGTTCTCATTTGATTTAACCCCTACATATATGTATATATAAGGAGGTTCAGGGGAAAATCTCAAAAAAAAAAAAAAAAACTGAAGAATACTCTAGGAACATTTCATTCTATTTTAAATACAGTTAAATAAACAAAAACAAGTAAAATAGGTTAAATGCATCTCCAATATATTAATATCTTGTACATATATATACATATATTAAGAATTAAAATACTTGTTTACATTTTTAATATAAAATTTAATTCAATTTAGATTTATACAAGGTAAGAATAGCGAACCCTTGGTAATTGTACCCAAAAAAAAGAAGCTCCAACTCGAGCCAATATCATTTTATGACCCTTCTTATTCCTTTTTCTTTTTCTATTTCAAATATCCTTTATTTTCATAATTAGTTTTAATGAATGTTGGGCCCACAATTAAACGATCCTTCATTGCAAAGAGATCGATTCCTTCTCACTGTCGGGTGCCTGCTACTTCTTCTTCTTCTTAGTGCGGTCGATGAAGGTTTATATAAGAGATTTATAACTATCTGCACTGGAAGTTCCTACTATTTGAAATTACATAAACTCACAACATATACGGTGAATCTACTAAGTAAATATTCCTTGTAAACTCATCGGGATGATGCTATACAAAACTATGAATTCGGTATGTTTCGAGTTGCACATCATGTAATAACTGTTAATGTCAAAAATCGCACAAAAGTACAACTTGAGGTTGATTGTGGAACTTAACAACTAAAGAAAGAAATCTTTCGACAAAGCGTGCGACAAAGACAAAAATGTAAATGGGACAGAGAATTTTGGTGACGCGGGAAAAACCTCAACGAGGAAAAACCCGCAGACGACTGTGGAAGTCGCCGCTGCACTATGGTCGCCAAACAGGGGTGATGTCCTTATGTTTCCGGTGTCGATCGTACAGAGATTACAATACAAGCGAAAGATAGACTTTGAAATGTAAAGTAACAAGTGTTTCGAATGTAAAAACAGTGTGCGTCGTGTGTAAAAACTTTGTGTCGAGCGTAGATGTCGTGCGTTGAGAGCGATTCTTCGGGAGTGAATTCTTTGCTACGAATGTTCTTCGGTGCTCTAACCGGAACACCCAGAGTTAGGCCGCCATTCGTTGGCACCTCGCGAGGACAGGGTGGAAGTCCTGTCATGGTCAACACTATGCCAGCCATGAATACAGGCAGTACGGTTGCTACAACCGCTACTATAACCGGTAACCTAAGTGGTACGGATGTTAGACACATGTTTTCCAATTTTTCTCCAGAACAGGCTTTACAAATGCTTGGACCGTGTCCTTATTATATCACGCTCCCATTACTGGCGTCTGCTTTAGGCGCAATTAAAACTTCCTATTTGCAACACCGACGGGCCATGCAAGGTACAGTTAAGCGATTAGCACAAGAAGTGAGCAGAGCCATCAAAGGCAAAGGCGTTGCTGAATCGTCGTCAACACCTCTGAATCAACCATCCCGCAATGAATCTGATCCACATACACCACCACCAATACCGTTACACCAAATCCCAGAAGACCAGCTTAAATCAGGGTTGTTAGCCCGACTTCTAGCAAAAAGTGACTCTAGTACAGCTGAAGAGGTTGACCTAATTGGATTACTACGCTAACAAACCCAACCTCAAGCTCAAACCTCAACCCAACCACCTTCTAGCAACGACTTCCAGCGTCTAATCGATTATATGAAAGATGTGACGGAAGCTATGATGAACGGATTCACCTCCATCACTAATAAGCTTAAGGCTGTCGAAGAGAAGTGTGGTATACAAGCTCAAGCTCCACAGAAACGAAGGCATGATGATCCGGATGATCCTGATCTTCATGAGGGGGAGAAAAGAGCACGGGTCAGAGAAACAACGGGCACGAGTACAGGAAATGAAGGGGGTTCTGTTAGTGAACAGGTAACAACTACTGAAGGTGGAACGGCGACTGATGTGGTACAGGAACAAGATACTGAAATGGAAGTTCTAGCTGATGTCATAACTGGGGTTGAAAAGCCTTCAGTTGTTGACAATAGAACGACGGATGAGTGAATGGCCGATGATATGCTTGTTCACATCATTTACATTGATTCAGAAGAAGAGCCAGAGCAGTTGAGCCACAAGATCAAAGAAGAAATGGTTGATGTTTTAGATGATGTTCTTGATACTACTGGGATCAGGTTATGGAAATTGAATCTGAAGATGATGCTCTTCCACCGCCAGAAACAGCAGATCCAGGTATAGGTACTTCAGCTTCACAAGCTCCGATAATTCATGATGGAAAGATCAGAGATCCAGTACTTGAGGCAGAACTTAGAATCTATCCACTTGTCATTGATGCTGAACCGAGGTACGTAGCTACGGGTGAAAGAGTGACACTCCTGACTCCGTATCTAGAGACCCTAAGGAAAGAACTATATGTACGGGATATTCAGAGAATCAACTTGGAGAAAGTTTATGGGATTGAGGACTGGCCATCACTGAAGAAGATCGAGTTTCTGTACGTTATGAGAAATAAAGACAGAGAAACGGGTGCTGTCAGATCGGACAACATGATAATGAAGGTGCTGAAGGTTGAATCTCAAAAGTTGTTCAATGTCTTCTATATTGAGTTCACTGTCTTGAGATCTGATGGTTCTGAATGTGTGTTCTCTGAGGCTGACTTCAAAAGTCTGAAACTAGATGATCTCCTAAGCCTTTACAACCTCCTAGCCACCCGCCCAGAGAAGAAGATTGAATACGACGCCGCTTACCAGAGTGTGAAGAAATTTATGAGAAATATCCTGAAGTTCTCATACATTACCGATTTCCAGATGGCTTTAGAATCTCATCAAGCTCATGTGAACATCAGAAGACCAAACAGATGCCTGCTTGATATTCAAGGTATCCCCGCCTACACCGTACTGAAAAAGCATGAGCTCGGGGTTGTCTACCTTGATACTGACTCAAAGAAGAGATTCATGAGAGTAATTGAGATCAACAAGTTCTGTGAGGGTACTATGAAGATAATTTTGGTTCACCTGAAAAGCAAGCTTCGTCTGGATGCAAATGGAAAGGTAAAGCTCACAGATAAAGAAAAGGACCTGATCAACCAAGTGATTGAAGCCATCACCCACCGGAAGGAGTACCGACATGCGTTACGAAGATTCGAGATCATTTTCGGTATTCGGAAGAAATATGTGACCCCGGTAGACGTCTAAATCTTTTGCCTCTACATTGGTAGAAAGGGGGAGATTGTTAGTGCTTAATTATGGTTGTACCAAGTAGAGGGACCTCTATTTTCCACTCACGGAGAACAACTACTCCTATATGCAATCAGAATTTTATATTTAATTATGACGATATCACTTTTTTCTTCTTCCCATACCATTTTAAGCCAAGGTCGATTCTGGTAACTTCTGTAGGCGAACCTTGTCTTATAAAGGTACACAATTGATTCATCTTGTTTTAAACATTTTCTCATTGAATTATATAAATATGATTTTTTGTTAAAATCAATACATCAAAATAGTTTTAGTGATGATAAACCCTATATTTTTTGTGTTATTTGCATGTTCTTTATGTTACTTTTTTGTTGATGACATTTCTTCTGCTAATCAATTTTCTGCTTCTTGCATGTACTTGAGGTACTTCATGGGTGTAATTCATGTGCACCGTAGCTATCATTATAAAATTAAAAGATCTAAATGACCTTTGAAGGGATGTTGATGCATATAGATAAGGCCTCTAACCCGCAACTGCGTTTTATTACTCCTTTCCTTCCCGACATCTATCTTTGAATTTTGATGATTAAGTGGTTCTTTTGTTTTCCCTGTTTTAAGTCAACTATTGTGGATTGAGATGATGAAGCCAACTTTGATCAAGTGAACAATGAGTTCCTGTTTCAGCTAATTGTGGTTGAAAGCAGCTATACCAATTTTCTCAGCTTCTACAGATGAGGGTTTATCAGTGGCAAATGGATCAAGTTGACTAAGGCGTGGTTTGTAGAGTAACACGATGAGGTTTCAGAGACCAATCGGGAGATGATCCATCGGCTGAAAAAAAAACAAAGATGAGTTGCTGCTAGATGTTACTTCTCACAAGCCTTGTTTTGAATCCAACAATGTATTTGTTTTGCTAATACAAAACGACAATTTTTGCAAAAATGTAAATACAACATTATAATTTGCTTTTTTGGTTGCCGGATTATATTCTACAATATTCTTTTTGACATTTTTACAAATAGGGAAAATATGCATTTGGAATGTGTTAATATGCTTATGCAATAATCACACATAACTTAGTAGGGTTCAGACATGTTATTATTGTCTTCTGCCATTGCACGACTATATCTAATCTTTAAACAGTAATCTCTAAACATGGCGCGTAGTTGATACTTCCAGAGGGGAGAAACCGAAAAACTACATATAATGTAAAGATTGTCAATGATTTCTCTATAATTAAGATCGATATATGGGCTCAAAACTCAGTTCATGTCTGATGCTTGTAAATGCAGTTTACATTCCCTCTCGTATTGGGTACACTACTCCAGGACAGTCCTATGAAGGCCCTAACGGTAGGTTAAACTTTGAGAGGTGTTCGAGGATATTAGAAAATACAAGGGACATCAACCAAAAAACCGATTTTTTTCTCAAAATCAACAAAAAGGTCAACCAAAATCAACTAAAAAAAATTATGCAATTCTCGATACGGTGGAATTCGGCTAAAAACACATTCTATAACTTTGTGAGCCTTTGATCCAAATTAAAGGTACAGTCACTCGAAAAAATTCTAGGCCTGTCGCTACACTACCCAGCCGTGGTGCCATTGATATCAGTGAGGATCAACACCTTGCTATGGTTTGTGTGCTTAAGTTTTTTCAACTATTCTGTTCATGCCATTTTGACCATAATTTATGCTTGCAGAAACATTATTAACCGAGATTTGAGATGGGGACGGCAATGGGAATTGTGGTCTCTGCCTCATTTAATTCTCATACCTACTCTCACATTCTACACAAAAATGTAAAAGGGATCAACATATATGTTTTATTTGATGAAAAAGACTATTTGTACTAGGTATTTTGCTTACATCTATTCAAAATTTACACTCAACTGCATTATATGAGACTATTAGTATACAACTAGCATCATGAAGCAGAAAATAGAAAAAAAATGAAACATGATTAACATTTTAAGCTATCGTTTTAGATGCATCTGCGGCATCGCATGGGCATTTTACTAGTAACTTAATAAATACATAATTAATCAAAATATACAAACAACTTATTAGGGGTAAATTGGTCATGTTATATGTTTTGTCTTACCAAACACCGTCCATTCTGTCTGTATACCAAACACACCTAGAGTGATGAGAGTAGGTTTCTTCATATAGATAAGCAAATGAATTAATAAATCTATGAACAAATAGATGAAAAATATAAATCTATGAACAAATCAATTCATAAATCATAACAATTCAATAAAGGGACTTCAGTTAGGTTTACGGAAAGAGTTAGAGAGGGGAGTGATCAAGAGGACTTTACCTCTGATTTGGTAAGCTCGTTCGTGAGAAATGAGTAGGAGACGCAATCGATAGTCTTGCTATAAAATCACAATTGCCTCAGAGGATCTTGCCGATTTTTTGAGGTGCTTGAGGATCGAGAAGAGGTGAGGATGTGCGTGCGATTAGAGAGAGGACTCGGTTTGATTTTTAGGAAATACCTAAACACAAATACCGCTCCGTTCTCGAGTTTTAGAAGGAAAGAAAAGAAGAGAAAGGTAAGAGAAAGAAAAGAAAGGAAATGAAAGGGGAGGAAATAAATATCTGTATTTGTGTTCTTGAGATTGAAGGAAAGAAAGGAAGGAGAGGGAAAGAAAATAAATTTTCATGTTCTTGAGTAGGAGAGAAAGGAAATGAAAGATGTTACTTTTACTAATATACCCTCATTTATTTCATGATGAAATGTAATTAATGGGTATATGTGTAATTTTATGAATATTTTTAATTCTTTTTATTTCATTTCTTTCCTTTCCTTCCGTTTCCTCCCACATTTGGACGGAAAGTTTTGGGAGGAAAATCAGCACTATTTTCCTTCCCTTTCCTTTCCTTTCCCTCTTTAAAAAAACTCGAGAACACAACATTTTTTATTTTCCTCCTACTTTCCTCCCCTTTCCCTTACTTTCCTTCGTAAAAAAAACTCGAGAACACAACGTAAGAGAAAGGAGTCGATCAGATTTTACAAAATGACTAAACAAGTGTTTAGGTTTTTTAATATGAATTTATACATCCTTTATTCTTAAAAATTTGCAGGATATGATTAGTTAGAATTTATTTTCATCTTTAAAATATATAACAATGGTCTTTAGTAAGTAATTAAAAGTTGGTAATTTAGTGCCCATTATTTTTCAGTTACCAACACTTTTAATTTAGGCACCGTTTGTTTACCTCTTAAGAGTTTCATTAAGAGGCAACCTCTGAATCATTAAGAGGTGAATCTTGTTTGGCAAAAAAAGGTATGCTTCTTAATGGTTTTAAAACCTTTTGGTTTTGTATCTTAGGCATCCCTTAACCATTCACTGTCTTAATTTCATTTTGAACAATTACCAAACTACAATATTTCATTTTGCACTATATCATAAGTCTTTTAATCATTCTGACCACCAAACCATTCAACAACTGCCAAACAGCCCCTTAGTGATCATAACGTTTCGGTCACCATCCTTTCCGATTGACACCAACTACTAAATGTTATTAGTGACAACTATTTTTTGGTCATTAATCATTTCAAATCAACGACCGCTATTTCAACACTAACACACTAACGACCGCTATTTCAACACTAACACACTTTCATTCTAATGACCACCATTTTTTGTAACCAATCTTTTCAATCATTATGAACTATGGAGCACTATTAGCGACAACTATTTAGTAGTCACCGACTTTTAAATTAATGACAACTATTTTTTGGTTACTACCGCTTTCAATTTAGTGACTACCACTTTGTCATTAACATTTCCATGTAACATCAACTAGTTAATTAGTCTCTTAGTGACCACTATTTTTTGGTCACTACCACTTTTAAATAGTGACCACCATTTTTTGTTACTAACATATTTTTTGTTACGAACATTTCCATGTAACACCAACTAGTTAATGACTACTATTTAGTGACCACCATTTTTTGTCACCAATATTACCTAGTAACACCAACTAGTTAGTGACCGTCATTTTTTGTCACTAACATTTCCAAGTAACAACAACAAGTTAGTGACCACTTTTTGTTGGTCACAGACACTTTCAATTTAGTGACAATTATTTTTGGTCACTATCACTTTCAGTTTAGTGACCATCATTTTTGTGTCACTAACTTAACATTTCCATGTAACACCAAGTTAGTGACCATTATTACCGGTCACTAATCATTTCAAATTAATGACTAGATGACTAAAACTTCCAATTCAGTGACCATCATTTTTTATCACTAACCATTATTTAAGTCACTAAACACTTGAATTTATAATATTAGTGACGAAAAACACGGTTGTCAAAAGTTTAGTCGTAAAATAGATCGATGTGAAAAATCTTTTTTTTGCATGAGATTTAGTGACCAGTTAGGGGTCGTTTACAAAACGCATACCCGGATAAGTACTTACCAAGTCACATTAGCTTACCGGATGAATATGGCAAGGACCAAGAATCTTACCCGGTAAGAGCGGAAGCAAGGACCGAGAGTCTTACCTGGTAAGTGAGTGCGACGACTCTTACCACGGTTAGCGCTTACCGGCTAAATTGTTGCATACGATGTCATTTTGGTGGACTAAAATCTTACCCAGAATGTAGGTGATAGTGTTGAATTTAATGGTTAGTGATAAAAAAATGTTGATAAGAGGGGTTACCACAGTGACAAAAAAGGTTGTCGCTAAATTCTAGTCACTAACCAAGGCTTTTCTTGTAGTGCGGGCGTCTTGTTCTGATGACTGCTGACCAACCAGGAATGAGCCGGCATTCAACCCCTTTTACAATTACATCCTCGTCCACATCATCATCCTCGCCCACATCATCATCATCCTCCTCTTCCCCTGCCAGAGTGTCACACTTGGTTCTGTTGACGTGTCCGTCTGATATAATGCTGTGAACCTCATCTACAGCGTACTCCTGGTTTTCAAGACTGGCCGAGGAGGGATCGAAATCGAGAGTCACCTTCTCCATCGTGTGTTGCTGTTTGGAAACAAATTAAATTGGGTTGATCAGCATTAATTAAAAGATAGAGGAAATCATATACATGTTTATGTGTATGTTTTGGTTATTAGTTAATTAACATTCATATAGTATTATAAGAAAAAAGAAATTCTGAATTAAGTATGTAGAGGCTTAGATATGTTGATAAGAGGGGGTACCACAATTTGAATCATCTCTTTGTCGTAGTCCATTGGTTTTTCCGCCTCTTCATACACCTCCTGAAGTTTAAGTGCAATCTCGAGTGTTTCCATAACAAGAGCCATCGTTGGCCGTTTTTCACGAGATCTCCGCAGACATTGATATGCAATATCTGAAAATGTTTCCAAAGAAGTCGAATCCATTTGCTGCAACAGATCTTTATCGATAATCTCATCTAATTTCTTATGTTTGTAGCTTTGTTTCCATAGACGTACAAAAATCTCAACCCGACCACTGTCATGTTCAAAACATAGTCTCCCACACAGTACTTCAAATAAGACCACGCCTAAAGAGTATACGTCCGACTCTTTTGTTAGCCAACCCATCTCCATATATAGGGGATCAAGGTACCCAAGGGTACCTACAACATCAGAGACTAGAACCGTGTGCAAATCAGCAGGGCCTATTTTGGACAGCCCAAAGTCAGAAACCTTAGCATTCCAATTCTCATCTAGTAGGATATTGGAGCTTTTGATATCACGGTGCAGAACTCTGTCTTGTGTCTCGTTGGGATCATGAAGGTACTTTAGTCCCCTTGCAGCTGCAACACATATCCGGAGACGTTGCATCCACGTGAGAGTAGTGGCACTTAAATGGCTATCGAGGCTTCCATGAGATGCATGCTCATACACAAGGATCATCTCACCATTCTCATCACAAAATCCAAGGAGAGATACGAGATTTTCATGTGTGTAACGGGAAAGCATCATGATCTCCCTCCAGAACTCAGATTTTCCTTGTCCATATCTACTATCTAGACGCTTAATAGCACCCATGCTTCGCCCTTTAGAATGAGAGATTTCTCCTTTGTACACCTTCCCAAACCCACCATTTCCGATTAAGTTGCTGTCACCAAAGTTGTTGGTGGCCAATTTTATTTCTTCCAGTTGGATTTTAAGATGCTGAAACTCGTCCATGAAGGTCATTATGTGCAGAACTAGGTAGCAAGGAGATGCTAATGTAGCTGATGAATAAAAGAAGCTGTGTTTGTAACAAGGATGGTTTGATACTGGAGAGGAAGGACACTCTTGAATACACTAATATTTAAAGGTTTGTTCAATGAAAACCAATGCCTTCGTATAGAAATTAATTAGGAACACATTACTTGACTAACACCAATTTCAACGTGTATTCAACCCTCTTTGTTTGTGTGTCAGCATAAATTCCGTGATCACATGGTAATTTGTCTTCAGGGCTCCGGTCCTCGAGATAACAATGTTGGTATTAATTTATGTCTTTGATCATATGTATATTTATTTACATGTATATGATTTATTAATACTAGTGTTCGACGTCGCGCAACAAAACACATGTCAAGTAAGATATACAAAATTTATGATGCTACAAATCAATTCAAAACTTGAGAATACTAAATTCTCGTTGTACATTTGTTAATACCCTTCTAATATTCCAACACATCTTTCTTTCTTTCATATACTCAATTATGTCTTTCAATATATCAGTTTATTGTCAATGTGGGATAAAAAAAGCTCAACTACAATTCATTATTTGAGAAAATACTAAATTCCCAATGTGTCATTCGATACCTTATAGCCAGCACTTCTTTCACATTGATTTTTATGAATTTATATTTATATTCATGATTTTATTGAGTCGATTATTAATGAAGATTTTATATTTAATCAAATTGAAAGTGAAAGGTGATACTTTTTGATAAAATATTTTTATCACGTAACTTCAAAATTACCATTTAATCCAAAAATTGGATGGCAAGTGTCGCATATTTAACAACCAACTTTTTAAATCGTCAAGGCATTCCCCCTCCTTTAGGTAACTACCTCTTTACAATATTTGTATCATTTGATGATGCCATGTGAAATACTGCAAATATGTGAAGTGTATGGCTAACCTAATAACGAAAGTTACGAATATTTCTTTATACATTTATATTGAAATCGATTTTCAAGTCAATCCCCTCATTTTATATTTTCAACTATATTTTCCAATATTTTTCCTTCTCATCAATATGTGATAACCAAATTCAACCACAATTTGAGACAACTAAATCATTTGCCATGTTAATTATTTTATAACTTTCATTTACATATTTATATTTCTCTTACTTATCAATGTTGGATAACCCAAACTCAACGACAATTCATGATTTGAGATTGCTAGATTCTCATTGTGGCATTTTAATATATTATACTCTTTGATTATATATTTATATTTATATTGATTTTCAAGGCATCACCCTCCTTTTATATAATATTTTTTATTCTCATCAACGTGGGATAACCTAAACTTAACTACAATTTATGATTTGAGCATACAATGTTTTCATTATGTCACGTTAATATATAATCGTTTCATTTATATATTTGTGTTGGACGGTAGCAAAAATTTATTGTTAGAAGATTCGTACAAAGTTAAGATAAAATGCAATTTTATGATCTAATATAAAACAATACATTTATTGGGGTTGTACACAAAATTAGTCTTTCTAATTTTGCATTTTAGTTTATAATGTTTTTTTTGCACTTAATTGTTAAAACAATTTGAAATAGATTGCACATATTACAATTAACAACCATATAAATGTACTTATGTAAAGAGAAAAAACGATTCCATACATAAAAAAATATAATGTAAAACAAAATTTCATTATAAATTTATGTCTATCAAACGATGATAGATGCACTTAAAATGAGAAATGTTATACAGTTTCATCGCTATGCGAGATAATACATCAAACTTTTTGGTAAGTTTAAGTCAAGAAAACTTGAGGACATATCTAACTTGAGAAATTTTGTTATCATTTTGGAGCTAAAAAAGTTTACTTGTCTATTGTCATCTTACTTAATTATTTTTGAGATATCAATAGATGGAGATATGAATAGATTAAAATGGATGCTTATAGGAAGTTGGATAGTTTGGGGTTAAAGTTAATTAAATTGGACATAAATTTACCAAAAGACCCTTACACATTTTTCATTTATGGATATAAAGGTCTTTTAACTTATTGGTATTTTTAAAAAATCAAAACAATGAGAAAATTCCTTTAGGAGAATACTTCACTGTGCCACATCATCATTTGTAGATTTTCCTTTTGTTAATGCTCTATTTAGCACATTGTACCAAGTAGAGGGGCTCAAGTGAAACTATATAATTTGCAAACTATATATTGTTTTCATTATGTCATTCATTCCTACACACACAAGTACACAGTAGTTTGCACTTTCTCTCTACATTTTTAGTGTACCTTAAAGATCATACTGAATATATGGATGGCATCTTGAGCTTATTGTTGATTGAGTACTTGTTTTGGGATCAAAATTGGTATCAGAGCACAGTATATCATTCTGATCTGAGTTTATTTCTGAGATTTTAAGCTATTTTTAAGTGTTCTTCATTTTCCCAATATTTTGATTGATTTTGACCATTTGAGTTCTTCAAATGGATCAGAATTGATCAGGATTAGTTTGGTGATTGTTTCTTGTTGATTATATTCCGCTATTACTCACAAATCAATCCAGAATAGATAGATTAGCTTATTTTCGAGAAAAAGTTCTTCACACACTGTTTTGAATCGAAACTCATATTTATGTTGTGTTTTGGACAAAAGTGATAGTATTAAAGTTGTCCAGAATCATCTCGCGAACCTACGTACGAAATTTCAGCCTAATTGGAGTTGTTCTGCGATTTGGACTTAGGATTGTTCGGATCTTCATAGTTATCGCAACTAGGAGTGTTCATCTTTATCGCATCCTTCAGATTGTGAACAGTAATATATCGCAAGACCTTGTTGCGATAAACCCATTTGATCGCAACCTACTGTTAGTGAACAGTATCTTATTGCAACGACCTATTACGATAAAGTTCACTTTTGTTTGTTATCGCAACCTCTCTGTTGCGACAAAATCTGGTGTTGCGACAAAGTTTTTGCTGTGAGGAAAGTTCCATTGCGATAAAGTAAGTTGCGACAAAGTGTGTTGCGACAAATAGTGGTGTTGCGAGAAGATTTGAGTTGCGAGAAGTTTTCCTTTGCGAGAACGTGTGTTGCGACAAGCTTTGAGTTGCGACAAAAACAGTGTGAGTACCAAATTTTAATCAGATCAGAAGGTTACTTAAAGATCAGTAACAAGTATTCATCATGACTGCCAGAGATATGTTGATTATAGGGTCAAAGGATAAACCACATGTATTGTTTCCTAAAGAATTCAAAATCTGGAAAGATAGGTTTATCGATTATGTCGAACGACAAGAGAACGGTAGTTTTATTTATGCTTCTCTGAAAGAAGGAGTAATGGAGCCTTTGCTCACAGTAAAACCAGGTGAAATTGAACCAACTCCTGTTGACCTTGCAAACTACAGTGGAGATGATTTAAAAAGATACAATGCTGATAAAGTAGCTAGATCATTGGTTATGCAAGCATTGACCAATGAAGTCTACCAGAAAGTTGATAGTTTCAATGAAACCGGGAAGGGCATGTTTGATGAGTTGATCAAACTTTATCAGGGTTCAGAAGTGGAGAACCAAATGAAGATTTCAAATGTGATTAATAAGTATGCGAATTTTAAACAGAAGGAGGGAGAGACTCTGGATAGTACATATGACCGCTTCACAACCATCCTGAATGAGCTGAATAGATATAGCATAAAGAAAACCATAATTGAGAACAATGTGAAGTTCTTAAGTGTACTACAACCGGAATGGAAGAAGTATGCTCACCGGATGAAACAACATTCCAAATTGGCTTCTCTACAGCTACAAGAGATGTTTGAAACGCTTAAACAAGATGAGGATGATGCGGAGGAAAAGAGAGAAAAGAAGAGGAAGAAAGAGAAGAAAGATAAGAAGGAGAAGAAAGTGGAAGTGTCAGAAAAGAAAGAGGATGATTTTGATAGTGAACCAATTGCTTTGATGTCCAGTAAATCTAGGAAGTATGCTGATAAAGGAAAGAATGTTGAGATAGAGGATGATGGGATTGATAGTGATGACCTAAAAGAAGCTGAAAGCTTAAAGCAGGATGTGATTCTTCTGACCAAAGCTTTTCAAAAGAGGTATGTGAAGAAACCCGGATCAAACAACCAACGTTACTCATCGGGATCTAGAAACTTCAAATATAAGGATCAGATTGAGTCAAAGAAACGGTTCGATGATCGGAAGGAGGAAGGTAAGAGAGTTGAGGTTAAGAAGTTTGCTGAGAAGAAGGAGGAAGAACAGAAGTGTTATAACTGTGGAAAATCTGGCCACTTTGCCAAGGAGTGTTGGAAACCTAAGGTGCGAGATTCGGACTACTATAAGAATAAGATGTTGCTAGCAAAGCAGAAAGAGTGCGGGATATCACTGTTGGTAGAGAAGGAATATTGGCTGGATCAAACAGATGATGAGAATGAAGAGGAGACTGCTGCTTTGGCAACGATGTGTTTGATGAGCAAAGATGGTGAGGATTCTGAAGCTGATGTGGTGCCTGAGACAGAAGAGGTAGATTCCTTTACCATTAATCATATTGCGAAAAAAAACTAGAAGTTTTACAATTAAAAGCAGATGATTTAAATGAAAAACTTAATAATGCATATAAAGTAATAGAATCACATAAACAACTAATCACTGAACATAACAAGTTAAGTGATGGGTTGAGAAAATGTCAAGCTGAAGTCCAGAAAACTCAGGCTTGTTGTCGACATAGAATGGATGAAATGGCAGAAGAATTAAGACTTTCAGAAAACAGGAATATTGAGCTTGAACAACTTCTGCATTCTTATAAGGACATTAACACTGAGTTGAACGAGAGGGCTAGTAGTCTGGAAGAAAAGATGTATAAGCTTGTGTAGTAATATATTCATAATAACAGTAGCTAATTGAAATTGTGAATATATTATACATGAGAATCCTCGTTACCATCGCTACAGTACTAATTTCACGTATTTTCGTCGACTCTAAGGGTGCGTTTGGTTTACGGGAATGGATTGGAATGGATTGGATTTCAAATCCAAATTTGTTTATTATATATATATATATATATATATATATATTAAACCAATAGATATTGTTTAATTTATTAGTAACAATAGTTTATTAGTATTAAAACAACTTAATAATAATTAATTATTACTTATCTTTTTTCTATTTTAGTAACAAAGCGATAGTGAAAGAAAATTCAATAAACCTCACATGCTTCTCAAACATGCCTCACAAATCCCGTCCAGATTAGATTTCAAATCCCGGCCTTCACCAAAGGATTTCAAAATCCATCAAACATGGGATTTCTAACAAAATTCAAGGATTCCAAAACCCTCCAATTCCAAATTCTATGGAAACGTGGGATTGAAATGCACTTGAAATCCAAATCCAATCCATTCCAATCCATTCCCGTAAACCAAACGCACCCTAAGACTATCCTGTCTTAGTACTTCTACCCATATCTCACATATCATATCTTAATTCATCTCAACTTAAGTCTAGTTATATCACTATCATACCTAGTTCACTTAAACTAATGCTTTGATACCATATTGTAACACCCTAAAAATCAGGTTAAATTTAAACCTGAAATAAAAGGGTTTACGCATCTAATATCCATAACATAAACGTTCTCAACTAGTGAAAATAATGACAAGAGTTAATTTACATCAACTTGTCGTCACCATAAACTCTTCACTCATCCCATTACTTCCCTGAGCTCATACCTGGTAAGAAAATATAATTTGAAACGATTAGGCTAACGCCTAGTGAGAACATTCAGTTTCAAAATAATACTTTTAAATCAATGTAAACAAGGTTTATCAAACTTGACTTACACTCGTTCTTACCGTACTCGTACTCATCTCATAATAACATAATCATACCCAATCCCATGAGTATGACTATCATTCAAAAAGTCATAACACCATATTCAATAGCCTAATACGAATCATCGCGGATTCTAGTTTATCGATCAAGCCTAAAGACTTGCATTCAATCTCCATACCTCCTCCTTAGAATGGAACCAGAAATAGCACTTATATATTGCCTATTTCTAATCCGTCGAAAACACAGGAAAACAATACTTACACTTCGTCTAATTCATGATTCCACAACTCAAATGTGAATAGCAACTATACTTTGCCTATTCACTGCAGTCAATACGAATAGCAATTCTACTTTGCCTATTACCTCATTTCTACATGAATAACAATTCTACTTTGCCTATCTATTCATTCAACGTGAATAACAATTCTACTTTGCCTATTCAGTCTTCCAACATGAATAGTAATTCTACTTTGCCTATCCAATCATTCAACATGAATAGCAATTCTACTTTGCCTATTCAATCATTCAACATGAATAGCAATTCTACTTTGCCTATTCAATCATTCAACATGAATGACAATTCTACTTTGCCTATTCAATCATTTCAAGGATACACGGGAATAACAATTATACTTTGCGTATTCCTCCTTTTCAAGGATACACGGGAATAACAGTTATACCTTGTCTATTCCTCCTTTCTACATGAATAGAAATTCTACTTTGCCTATTCAATAATATGAATAGCAATTCTACTTTGCCTATTCATTTCATTCCAATATAAATAGAATATCAATTATATTTTGTCTATCCTACGTTATCAAATAAAACTAGTGTCTACGGATCCATTCCACTTATTTGTATTCGTACAGAATAATGCTTAATATGAATTTCTCATATTATTTAGTAAAAGCAAACCTCCTTTATAGATCTCTTATATCTTTCAGTATGAGCAAATCACATTTAATATGTCAATTTCTCATAATATAAGTCTAACCATCAATATCATCACTTACGGGTCCTTAATATAATTTTATATACACAATTGCCCATTAACACAAATAGTTAAAGCTCGTATAATCGTCCATCCAAAACTCTTTCAGGAAATACTTCTTTATAAAAATATACCTTACCGTAATTTAAATACTTTATAAAAAGGTAAGGTAAGAATGAACTCACCTGATAGCAATAGCGTCACTCTTTAAGTTTGTAATGATTTCCGCCACCAAACTTCACAAAGTCTGTAATACCCAAATACATATAGTACTTGTATCAATTAACTGAATAGGACTCTTAAAAGACTAAGAATCCTAAATAACCAAAATCCTCGACACTTATCGCAACCCACTAACTGCGATAACACTTGTCGCAACCCACTATTTGCGACACATTACTTATCGCAACCCACTGTTGCGATATCCCCTTCTTATCGCAACCAACTGTTGCGAGATGTATCTTATCGCAACCAACTGTTGCGATATACACCTTATCGCAACCAACTATTGTGATTCAAACAAACTTGTCGCAACCCAAGGTTGCGACATTCATACTTATTGCAACTATCATAAATATCGCAACTCACTGCTGCGATGTTCATAAATGTCTCAACTAACTGAAAAACGTATTTAAGCCAGAATCTATACTTTTAAGCCATGTATGATCCTATAAATTTCTAGATATGATTAAGACTACCAATAGAACATATTCATAAACCCAGATTTCTCATAACATTCAAAAACATCATAACCAAATTTCTACACCCATAGAAAGCTATATAAATAGGAACAAATATTGTGAAGAACATACCTTGATTATCACCAAAGAACTCTTAATTTCTTGATAAAAATCTGCTTTCTTCTTCTCTTCTTACGGTTCTCTCTCTCTCTCTCTCTCTCTCCCTCTCTCTCTCTCTGTGTTCACCGTACACACACACACACACAATACTAAACTAAAGAAAGAGGACACCTCATTCTCTTTTAGCTAGAAAAAGGTGGTGGAGGTGGTTAATCTTTAATCACCTTAACCAAATTAGTCCCTCTAATATCATCAAATGACAATTTATAACCTCCAACTTATAAATTATAATTAAAGTTTACCCCTTAACAAATAACTCCGTAAAAACAAATAACGTAACTTATTCGGGGTTAAACTCAAAAATTAATCTATCATATAATAAGTCATAAATTATCAATAAAACCCATCTTAATACTTGATACAAAAATCGAGGTGTTACAATACTCCCCAACTTGAAAATGATTTCGTCCTCGAAATCAAAGCTAGGTAAACAAGTGAAAATATCTAATCTTCATATCCTCTTCCGACTCTAAAGTCACATTAGTACCTCGATGATATCTCCATTGTACCTTTAACATAACCACATTCTTAGATCGTAACTCCTTAACCGATCTCTCTAGAATTGCTTCCGGTTCCTCCACACAACGACTCTTCTCATCCATTCTTACTTCAGTAAATGGAATCACATCATACCAACATAAAATATGTCATATATCCCCTTCAATTTCTAGTCTTACATACTTAATCACAATTAGAAGTCCAGGAAGAACAATGACTCAACTTTCCGCATTTTCTGGATCTTATATCCTTCAACATTACCCGCTCCCCAACTTAAAATTTTGCGGATCTCCTTGGGGTAACTATACAATTATCAAATCTTTTATCCAACTATAACTTGATCTTATTTTACCCCTTTCAATCATTAAAGCATCTTTCAACAATAACAACTAATACAGCTAACTTTTGATACAGACCAAAATACAAAAGATAAGTTAGCATTACTTACATAATATACATACACCTATGCATAGAATAAACAAGGACAGTATAAAAAATGTATCCATCCATTCCTTAACGTCTTTCATCATCACGTGAAAAGTTTCAATCTTTTGATGTTGAGATGTTGGGTTTCTTCCCTTTATTCCCGCTATCTTTCAGCGTTGGGCAATCCTTTCGATAGTGACCAGGCTTCTTACATTCATATCAAGTTGGTCCTTGGATGGGACAACTCTCTATTTGATGACCACTCTTTCCACATTTAAAACATTCCCTTGATATCACCCGACACGGCCCAAAATGTTTACTCTTACATTTTTGACACCAATTAGACTCCGATCGAGTCTCAAGTTGAGTGTCTTTAATAAGGGACTTCGGTCCTTGTCAAGGTTCCGATCGACTTTCAAATTTTCTTTTCTCTCCCATTTGAGCCTTCTCTGCTTTGTCCCTTGCATAAAATTCTTCTACAACCTTTGCTTCCTCAATCGTTTCACTTAGTGTTGAAGCTTTTGAACTCCTAACTCGGGACATCATATCAGCTGGCAAACCCTTCAGGTAAGCCTTAATCTTTTCCTTCTCATTTGGAGCCACATGCCCCACTAAGTTTAACTTTTCCATAAAGGACTCAGTGTACTTTCTAACAGACGAAGTACCCTTCTTAAGAGTCCGAAACTCTTCTTCAATACTATCCATCTCGTTCTCGTTGCAATATTCCTCCAGAATCTTTTTCTTGAAAGACTCCCACGTCATAGCATCTAAGATTGGAGCCATCATAGTAGACGTCACTATATTCCACCAAGTCAACGCATTTCCTCGTAACATTTGAGACCTGAATCTGACCTTTGATTTCTCATCACACTTACAAGCTCGGAAAGCTTGTTCCATCTCTCTGAGCCAATTCATACACGTCACTGGATTGTCTGCTCCGATAAACTCTGGCAGTTTACAGCTTAGAAATGTTTTATATGAGCAGACTCTTTCCACCCTCTTGTCTACATCCATCACAGGATTACGAATTGGATTTATTACACCAGTATCAGTCTACGTTCGTCGTAACTCCGAACTTCGATCATTCAGCGCCTTCATAAACATTTCTGTTTGTTGTGCCATTGCTGTATTCATCATTCACGTCATGTTCTCCATCATACGAGACTCCATTGTTGACTCCGGCATTTCCGGGTTGGAGGTACTAGTACTCGTTCTATGTACCCGACTGTCCGCTCCTCCCATAGAAGGTAACCTCGGCGGACTTTCAGGTATTCCAACCATCTCCGGTCTCTTTTCCACTGACCAATCAATCACGGCCCTATCCCTCGAAGAAATAGGAGACATTGGTGGCGTATTCACCATCGTTCTGATATAACACAAAGAAATAACCATAAGAAATGGTTACACATAACCAGATATACGAAACGTACTTTACCGTTCATTAGTCACTGTAACAATTTAGAAACAAGTATGCTTGTGTAGTAATATATTCATAATAATAGTAGCAAATTGAAATTGTGATTATATTATACATGAGAATCCTCGTTACCATCGCTACAGTACTAATTTCACGTATTTCCGTCGACTCTAAGACTATCCTGTCTTAGTACTTCTACCCATATCTCACATATCATATCTTAATTCATCTCAGCTTAAGTCTAGGTATATCACTATCATACCTAGTTCACTTAAACTAATGCTCTAATACCATATTGTAGCACCCTAAAAATCAGGGTAAATTTAAACCTGAAATAAAAGGGTTTACGCATCTAATATCCATAACATAAACGTTCTCAACTAGTGAAAATAATGACAAGAGTTAATTTACATCAACTTGTCGTCACCATAAACTCTTCACTCATCCCATTACTTCCCTGAGGTCATACCTGGTAAGAAAATAATTTCAAACGATTAGGCTAACGCCTAGTGAGAACATTCAGTTTCAAAATAATACTTTTAAATCAATGTAAACAAGGTTTATCAAACTTGACTTACACTCGTTCTTACCGTACTCGTACTCATCTCATAATAACAGAATCATACCCAATCCCATGATTATGACTATCATTCAAAAAGTCATAACACCATATTTAATAGCCTAATACGAATCATCACGGATTCTAGTTTATCGATCAAGACTAAAGACTTACATTCAATCTCCATACCTTCTCCTTAGAATGGAACCAGAAATAGCACTTATATATTGCCTATTTCTAATCCGTCGAAAACACAGGAAAACAATACTTACACTTCGTCTAATTCATGATTCCACAACTCAAATCCGAATAGCAACTATACTTTGCCTATTCACTACAGTCAATACGAATAGCAATTCTACTTTGCCTATTACCTCATTTCTACATGAATAGCAATTCTACTTTGCCTATCCATTCATTCAACTTGAATAGCAATTCTACTTTGCCTATTCAGTCTTGCAACATGAATAGTAAATCTACTTTGCCTATTCAATCATTCAACATGAATAGCAATTCTACTTTGCCTATTCAATCATTCAACATGAATGGCAATTCTACTTTGCCTATTCAATCATTTCAAGGATACACGGGAATAACAATTATACTTTGCGTATTCCTCCTTTTCAAGGATACACGGGAATAACAATTATACCTTGTCTATTCCTCCTTTCTACATGAATAGAAATTCTACTTTGTCTATTCAATAATATGAATAGCAATTTTACTTTGCCTATTCATTTCATTCCAATATAAATAGGAATAGCAATTATATTTTGCCTATCCTACGTTATCAAATAAAACTAGTGTCTACGGATTGATAATGTCGATTTTCGACATTAGTTTTAATCTCAAACTAGGTGGTTCACGCATGTCTTCAAGTGAAATACGAGTATTTAACGGGTTTTTGGTGAGAAAGTACATGTATGAGCATTATTATCCAAAAGAGCAGCAGATTCGAGTTCCGGAGCTAAAAAGGAGAAAAATCGAGGAAATGAGAAACAGAGCCTGGCGCCAGTGTCCGCGCCCGTGAAATGGCACCAGAATCCGCGCCAATGAAGATTCCAGTGCCTGACGCCAGTCTTGGCGCCGGCCAACTAGCGCTGGTATCCGCGCCGAGAGTCCAAACAGAAGCTGGCGCCAGTCTTGGCGCCAGTCCATCCGCGCCGGTGCTGGCCCCGACGTCCAGTTTAATAAAACACTTTCTGCAGCTAGGTTTTGAAATCTTTTGACACACACACGACGACGGTTGACCAAGGGGCGATTTTGGGAGAAGAAACAGAGAATTTTAAAGTGGAAGACACGAGGGAAACAACTTGGGACGAGAAATCAGAGACGATTGAGCACGTGAGATCAAAGGGGATTCTTCTCAGGGAGTTATTTATCATTACCTCTCGAACTTTTTGAAACATGAATTCTTTGAAGCTTTTTGTAACCATTCAGTTTCTTTCACACACCCCCAACATGAGCTAAACTACATGTTGGGGGGTTGGATGATGTTTGGATTATCGATGTAAACTTGGGATGATTTGTATTTTGGTTTTAATAGAGGGATGAGGCGTTTGAACTTATGCTTACTGTGTTTAACTAATTGATCACTGGTTAAATGATTTTTCTGTTCTTGAGTACATTTGAGAGAAGTCTCGAGATCTAGGTCAGGTTCAATAGCCACCGAAGGGAATGGGATAGAGATATACCAATTCCTTCGGTGTTGTTTTCTAAATCTTTGTAATTAACTCAATTTATTTGTGAGATCGTGAGATAAACAACTTTAATTGAGTCGATTCCCGTTGTAGCTCGAAAGAGTGCAACGAGAACGGGTTTTGCAATTCATTGTTCGTTAGAACTAATCATAAATCACTCTGAAGTCTCATTAAGTAAGCCTTTCATATTCCAACCCTCCTTCTACCCTCTTAATTTCTCCGAATTAAACAACTTTTCCAACTTTTTAGTGTGCTTCCGTTAATTTAGTATTTCAGAAATTCAACCAAACCACAACTCAAAATTACAATCGTTCAGTTAATAGATTTTATAGTGATTGTGATACTTAGTTCCTAGTTCCTTGTGTTCGATACTCGTACTTTCAGTAATATTACTTGATTTCGACACCGTACACTTGCGGTTAGATTTAGGGGGGTGTAAACCCGCCTATCAAGTTTTTGGCGTCGTTGCCGGGGAGCTAGTTGCAACTGATAGCACTACCAGCTATAAGCGCTATTACATTGAACATTTTTTTTTTGCTATTTTATTTCATCACCTTCAGTTTTTGGATAGCTAATTTTGGTTATTTTCCATTACAGGGACTAACTGGTTTATGCCAAGGAAGAACCGTGGGGAGAAAATCGAACCGATCGATCCGGAGATTGAAAGAACCACTCGTCGATTACGAAAAGAAGCAAAAGCTAAGAAACATATCAAGATCGAGATGGGCGACGAAGCTCCTGTTGAGAGATGTCTTATGCGATCGTTTGCCGATCCGAACGTGGCAGCTGCACGCATAGGCATTCAAGCGCCCACTACTGGGGCGAACTATTTCGAGATCAAACCGAGTACCATCGTGATGGTACAGCAGAACCAGTTTGGAGGAACACCAACGGAAGACCCTCATGCACACCTCCGTGCATTTGAGAGGATTTGTAATACATTCAAGATCAATGATGCCATCAAGCTGAGACTGTTCAGTTTTTCACTCAAAGACAGAGCCATAACTTGGACAGAAAGTATCCAACCAGACTCGATTACCACCTGGGCATAGCTGAAAGCTGCTTTTCTCCAGAAGTTCTTTCCACCAAGCAGAACTGCACAACTTATGGCTGAAATCACCCATTTTGCTCAATGGGATCAAGAGACGTTGTATGAAGCTTGGGAGAGGTATAAGGAGATGATCAAGAAATGCCCTCATCATGGGTTACAAGGTTGGGTCATAATCCAAACGTTCTTCAGTGGACTTCACCCGCAGTTCAAAAACGACATCACAGTTGCAGCGGGTGGAGCCCTAATGGATATGTCTTATGAGGGAGCATGCGAGTTGATCGATAATCTGACCGAACATAGTTTTTCTACTCCAAGATCAGCCGTTAGAAGAGTTGCGACTGTGCAAGAGAATGACGAGTTGAAAGCCATAAAAGCTCAACTGAACGCACTCATGAGTCAAATGAAGGGATCTTCTCTTCAATCCGCGTTTATGATGGACGAGGGTATGCCGGGTATGGCAACACCCATGAACGAGCCAGAGCAAGTTCAATTTATGCAAAATTGGAACAATCTGCCACGGAACGATCCGTTCTCAAACACATACAATGAGGGTTGGAAGAAGCACCCAAATTTCTCATGGAGTCAACCGCAAGGGCAGCAACCCATAGCTCAACAACAGCGGCAGCAATACGGTAATAACTCCAACTTTTCTAATTCCTCTAATACTAACAATGTTTATCGTCCTCCAGGTTACAACCAACGGAAATACGATGAAGGGAAATTCGGAGAGAAGAAGCCGGGGCTAGAAGACATGATGGTGAAGTTCATGTCTAAAATGGACAGCACGGTTGAGGGATTAGCCGGTACAGTCAACACGGTCAAGGCGGCTACTGATCAGAATACAACATCTATAAAGCTTCTTGAAAGACAAGTGGGGCAAATTTCTGAAGCTCTACAAAACCAAGCTCCCGGAACCTTTCCGAGTCAAACCGAAAGAAAAACACGGGAAGATTGCAAGGCCATTCATCTGAGGAATGGCAAGGAGCTGATTAGAGACCCGATCCGAGAATCATCAAAGGAAACCGAGTCCAAAAGGCAAGATGTTGAGATCATCGATATGGATGAGTTGGAAGCCGATGAAGATATTATGATTGAGGAAACCTCGAAGAGTGAAGAAAAGAAGCAAGAACGGCCTACCATTCCAAAGCAACCACCGGTCAAGCCGGCAGCACCAAGAGTGCCCTATCCAAGCAGGCTTAAATCGCATAAGGATGCTGTTAATTTTTCCAAATTTCTTGAAGTATTTAAAAAGTTACATATTAACATTCCTTTTGCAGATGCTTTGGCACAAATACCCTCATATGTGAAGTTCCTGAAAGATATCCTTTCTAACAAAAGGAAGATTGAGGAGCATGCAACAGTTGCACTTACTGAAGAGTGCAGCGCAATCATCCAGCATAAGCTTCCCCTGAAGCTTAAGGATCCAGGGAGTTTTACTATTCCTGTTCATATAGGAAACTCTGAATTTAGTAAGGCTTTGTGTGATCTTGGAGCGAGTATTAACCTAATGCCTTTGTCTATTTTCTGGAAACTCAGGCTTGGAGAGGTGCAACCGACCAGTGTGACACTGCAGCTTGCTGACAGATCCATCAAGTACCCGTATGGTGTAATTGAAGACGTGCTGGTCAAGGTGGACAAGTTTTATCTCCCGGTCGACTTCGTGATCCTCGACATGGATGAGGATAAAGAGACACCATTGATTATGGGTCGACCGTTCTTAGCCACGGGAGGAGCACTTATCGACGTAAAAGAAGGAAAACTCACCTTGAGAGTGGGTAACGAAGAAGTTGTCTTCAATGTTTTCCGGGCAACCAAGCAAAGCATGGGCCCAAGTGAATGCTACCGAGTAGATGTGATGGATTCCTTGATGAGAGAAACATGTGGCATGCAAGTTTCCGGCGATCAACTGAATAATGTGTTGATGGGTATCGATGACGATCCGGAAAGCGAGAGTGTGATGCAATTAAATGCATCGCCATCATACAAAGGCCCGAGAAGACCGGTCATTGAAGACTTGGGAGAACCAATTCCTAAGTCCGAACCTTCATCAAAGACACCACCAAATCTTGAGCTTAAACCGTTACCCGATCATCTCGAGTATGCATATTTGGGAGAAAAAGACACGCTTCCGGTAATCATATCATCTAAGCTGAGTTCCGAGAATAAAGAGAAGCTACTACGAGTTCTTAGAGAGCATCAAACCGCTATTGGATGGGCGATAGCTGATCTGAAGGGTTTAAGCCCAACTTTTTGCTCACATCGAATCAATCTTGAAGAAGGACATCGACCGGTAGTGCAACACCAACGTCGGCTCAATCCGAATATGAAAGAAGTGGTCCGAAAGGAGGTTCTAAAACTCTTTGATGCTGGAATTATCTATCCGGTTCCGGATAGTCCGTGGGTGAGCCCGGTCCAAGTAGTGCCAAAGAAGGGTGGTATAACCGTTGTTCGGAACAACAATAATGAGCTGATTCCTTCTCGAACAGTTACCGGTTGGAGGGTGTGTATTGACTACTGAAAGTTGAATGATGCGACAAAGAAAGATCACTTCCCTCTCCCATTCATTGATCAGATGTTGGAGCGGCTATCTGGGCACGAGTACTACTGTTTCCTCGATGGTTATTCCGGGTACAACCAGATTCCTATTGTACCCGAGGACCAAGACAAGACAACCTTTACTTGTCCGTACGGAACATTTGCTTACCGGAGGATGCCATTCGGTTTATGTAACGCTCCAACAACCTTTCAGAGGTGTATGATGGTGATTTTCTCAGATATGGTGGAGAGGACGATTGAGATTTCTATGGATGATTTTTCAGTGTTCGGACCCTCATTCGATACATGCTTAGACCACTTGGAAGCCATCCTTAAAAGATGCAAGGAAACGAGTCTTGTACTGAATTGGGAGAAGTGTCATTTCATGGTGACCGATTGGATAGTGCTTGGTCATAAAGTATCGAAAGCGGGGATTGAAGTAGATAAGGCAAAAGTAGCGATGATTGAGAATCTTCCTTACCCAAACTCCATCAAGGGAGTCCGAAGCTTCTTGGGGCATGTCGGGTTCTACCGGCGGTTTATTAAGGATTTTCTAAAATTACTAAACCTTTGTGTTCTTTATTGCTTAAAGATGCTAAATTTGATTTCACTGATGATTGTATCTCTGCTTTTGACAGGTTAAAGAAGGAGTTGATTTCAGCACCTATCCTCACAGCCCCGGATTGGAGCCTTCTATTCACTCTCATGTGTGACGCAAGTGACACCGTTGTTGGAGCGGTGTTGGGTCAAAAGAAAGATAAGCGGATGCATGTGATCTACTATGCGAGTAAGACGCTTGATGATGCTCAGCGCAATTACGCGACCACCGAGAAGGAACTGCTAGTGGTTGTCTATGCTTGCGAGAAGTTCCGGTCATATCTAGTGGGGGCCAAGGTAATTGTTTACACCGACCACTCCGCTTTAAAGCACCTAATGGCCAAGAAGGATGCTAAACCGAGACTCATCCGATGGGTATTGTTACTCCAAGAGTTTGACTTGGAAATTCTGGATAAGAAGGGGTCCGAGAACACGATAGCAGATCACCTCTCGAGACTTGAAGGAGGTGAGGAGCAAAGGAAGGATAAGACCATCATCAATGATTCGTTTTCGGATGAGCAGCTTTTCAAGGTTAGTCATTCCGAGCCTTGGTTCGCGGATTTGGTGAATTATTTGGTGGGGGGGAGTAATGCCATATCAGATGAACTCCCACCAAAAGAAGAAGTTTCTTTTTTAGGCCAAGAGGTATTAATGGGATGAACCTTATCTCTACAAGATGTGTGTCGATGGTATGATCCGAAGATGTGTCCCGGAGGAAGAAAAGGTCGGCATTCTAAACCACTGTCATACCTTAGAATGTGGAGGCCACTTCAGCACCGACCGAACAGTTGCAAAGGTTCTACAATCAGGTTTCTTCTGGCCGTCTATGTTCAAAGAGACCCGAGAGTTCATCTCTAAGTGTGATCGGTGCCAAAGAACGGGAAACATAACTAAGAGAGACGAGATGCCACTACAAATCTTCATGGAAGTCGAACTCTTCGACGTGTGGGGCATAGATTTTATGGGACCGTTCCCCAACTCGTACCTGAATGAGTATATTTTAGTAGCGGTGGGCTACGTGTCTAAGTGGGTGGAAGCAATCACGACTCCTACAAACGATTCTAAAGTAGTGATTAATTTCCTACGGAAGAATATCTTTACGAGGTTTGGAGTTCCGAGAGTACTGATCAGCGATGGCGGGAGTCACTTTTGTAATCGATATTTGGAAGCAGTTCTAAAGAAGTACTCGGTGAAGCATAAAGTCACTACACCATATCACCCACAAGCCAACGGCCTAGCAGAAGTATCCAATCGGGAACTAAAGCAAATATTGGTAAACACAGTGAACTCCTCACGGAAGGATTGGTCGTTGAAGTTGGACGACGCATTGTGGGCATACCGGACGGCATACAAAACTCTGATTGGCACCACACCATACCGACTTGTGTTCGGGAAGTCATGCCATCTACCAGTGGAACTCGAGTGTAGAGCGTTCTGGGCAATAAAGAAGTTGAATATGGAGTTGGACGCAGCCGGAAAGAGAAGATTACTGCAACTGTGTGAATTAGAGGAAATCAGGCTAGATGCATTCGAAAATGCCTTAATATACAAGGAACGGACGAAGAAGTTCCATGATCGCCGGATTCGAGAAAAGGTAATTGTTCCAGGAATGAAATTCCTTCTATTTAACTCACGTTTGCCTCTGTTTCTAGGTAAACTGAAGTCGAAGTGGTCGGGACCATTCACGGTGACCGAAGTGTACCCATACGGAACAATGGAGCTAGAGGGCAAGGACGGACAGAAGTTCAAAGTGAACGGCCGAAGGGTGAATCCGTACCTGGGCGATGAGGTTGTGACCACGTCATGTGTGTATCTGGACGAGCCTAAGGAGTAATTGCGCGGGAAGTCCTGCCACGACAGTAAATACGACGCTTGGTGGGAGGCAACCCACCGTAGGTTAGCTTTTCGTTTTTATTTCATTTATTGAGTTTGTTTTTGTTTAATTTGCGTGTTTGTTTGTTCCTGAGAAACGTCTCCCTAAGATCAAAGAACGGAAGAAGGAAGAAAGAAGTGAAAAGAAGCAAACAGTGGCTGGCGCCAGTCTCGGCGCCAGTCCACTGGCGCCAGAATCGGCGCGGGTTGAATAAGCGTAACACAACAGTGGCTGGCGCTGGTTCTTGAGCTAGTCCATCAGCGCCAACATCAGCGCCAACATCAGCGCGGGGAAAAATAGCCAAGTCAAACATAAGCTGGCGCGGATCACCGCGCGGCTCAATCGGCTCCGGTATCCGTGCGGAAACGCTGACAGGTATATAAACCCTTTTTTCGCAAAACCCAGCCATTTTTCACAAACCCTAATTGGTCTTCAGCCGTTTTCCTCTCAAAAACACCCTCTTTTCACCATTTTCGACTCTCAAAGTGCAAGAAACTCCCAAGTTCTTCTTCTCATCTCTTCCACAAAGCATCAAGGTACAATCTCTTGCCCCTAATTTCACTCTTGTTGGGAATGTGTAGTCAAAACCGAAGGTATGGCTAGTTTTCTCCTATTGTTCTTCATTTTCAAGTGGGTATACATGATTTTGTGATGATTGATGCCATGAGAATGTTTTGCCATGATTGTTTCATAGTTTTTTCACTTAGGGCTTGATTTTATTTGGGATTCTTGATAGTTTCCATGTATGCTTACCATGTGTGATAAACTCTTGATTTTGTGCTTATTAAGAACAAGTTGTTCATATTTGTTGAGTATGTTGGGTTGTGATATACAAGATGAGTTTACATGAGAGTTGTTACTTGTGTCTTAAAAGATATGAATTGTGGGGACCATTGCTTAATGACTGTGCCTAATGAATAAGCTGCTGAATTTTTATGAGTTTCCAAGTGATAAAGCAGAATTTTTGTGGTATAGATGTGGGTGTGGGACATTTGTATTTCATTAGACGAAATAGACTAAGCAAACCTAAGTTTGGGGTGGTCACTCGTGAATTGTTTTCCACACCACACCCCATTGCAAACCTTGGTTTTACCAAGGTTTGGGGTACCTTTGTTCGTACTTAGCATGTATAAATTTGAGTTATGTGGCAAACCTAGTCCAAAAACTAGGTTTGGGGTGGCCGTTTTAGTATACGTTTTGATGGATCCAATCTCTTTTTGCATAAATATGGTGCGTACGAGACCAGATGCTCCCGGCAGGTGGTTCCAATACTACCAGCTGACCGTCGCGGAACGAGCGGCACTAGCGCGGTCACCTCATAGAAACTTTAACGAGCGTCTCGTGAATTTTGAAGAAAGGACAATTCATCCCGAGCGGGGGATGAAGATAGATGAGATGCCGAACCAAAGGGTACGGGAGATCGCGGTGCAACGAGGATGGACCGATTATGTGAGGGCGCCTGAGCCGTTTGACCCAGAACTTGTGCTAGAATTCTATGCAACTATGGTGCCACCCGCCTTTGGGAAACACCGCACAGTCATCGTCCGGGGGGTAACAATGCGAATCACTATAGATGACATTTGTCGTCACTACCGAGTACCGCATCACCAAGAGTTGGACGCGACC
Organism: Saussurea involucrata; assembly: GCA_033807775.1. Classification (NCBI taxonomy): domain Eukaryota; kingdom Viridiplantae; phylum Streptophyta; class Magnoliopsida; order Asterales; family Asteraceae; genus Saussurea; species Saussurea involucrata. The sequence goes on from CM066313.1 coordinate 86,625,241, forward strand.
TTTGGCATACCACCCATCCAGGGTGTGGGTCAGGACGAGACACATAGCCCTCTTATCGAAAAGTGAACTCCGACCCGAGATCGGAGTATGGCTGCGTTTCATAAAGGGGAGCTTGGCCCCTTCCACACATTACACCAACGCCGATCCGTATGTGGCCCGCATCCTATTCTGCATCCAAAACAACATGCCACTTGATGTCGAGCACATCATCATCTTACATATGATTGATGCCGCTTCTGAGCGGAACACAGGTATTCTTCCATTTCCTTGCCTTATCACTAAACTATGCAGCGATGCGGGTGTGAGGATCGGGGCCACATTAGCCTTTCCATTACCATTTGATCGAGTCACATACCACGCCCAAATGGCGGCTGCCCAAAAGTTAGACCGGCAAGAGGCAGTTGCAAATGAGGAGATGGATATACCAAGCGATGCTGATGATGTGGACGCCGATGACGTCAATTATGATCCCGCTGCGGATGAAGGGGACCAGCCCGATGATGCTGACCCACAGTCGAATGTGTGCACGTCGGCGCTCCAACAGGAAATGCGGTCAGGATTCGCGAGAATGGATATGAGGTTCGACGACGTGCGTCGATGGATTAGAGGTGAACAAGGCCTGGACGCAGCAGGTCCGGCCAACCCACCGGAAGAAAGGAGAGTGAGGCGACAGCAGCCAGGCGGTGCCAGACGCCGAAACCGTGGGGAATGAAGACGGTTTGTTTTCATTTTCCTTTTTGATCTGTTTTGCTCTAATTTTATTTGGGATGAATGTACTTAATTTGCACAACTTTATTCTTGGATGACTGTACTAAATCGCACAAGTTATTTTTGGAGGATTGTAATAGAAGTAGGTGCACATTGGGGACAATGTGTATTCTGGTTTGGGGTGGAAGTAAGTCGATAGTGTCATTTTGATCTTTACTATATCTTAGGCAAGTAACGGAATAGTGGCCATTATGATGGAATTCGCTTCTGATTCACCGTTAGTAGTAAATAGAACACTTCTTTTTGAGGAATGAACTGTGAAGGATAACATAGCATCGAGTGAGACCTGACAGATTGCATGTATTAGGGACATTAGTGGAGACCACCCGATAGTGAGACTCGAGCCTAAAACGACGTACTTTCATTGCGAGGGAATTAAGCTTAAAACTTGATACACTTTTTCAATTTTCTTGTCGTGAGTATAGATTGATCTCGTTGTACTTTTGCATTGAGTAGCAAAGATGACCATCGAGATATTAGGTAAAGGTACAGTAAACCATATTGTGTGAACTTTAAGAGATGATTTCAGGCATTGTGTGCGTGTTAAACCAGTTTTAGCTATCGTTCCTTTTTAACCTAATATGTGTGTACCCCAAAGCCCTTTGCAGCTAAACACTTACCGAAGTTTTTCATTTCAAACCCCTCCATCAAACCCTAGCCAAAAGCCGTAGCCAACCCTGATCCGAAAGTATGTTAATCATAATCAGTAATGAACAGCCGGAGATAGAGCAGAAAAAAGAGAAATACAGGCCAGTCATAAAGTGAGTAAAGAGGGGCCAATATAGTCCCAAGTGAGTAAAGAGGGCCAATGATGCCCCACAAAAAAAAGAATAATTTTTTGTCTATATAGAATAGATACAAATAAATAAGATGGTCAAGCAACCATAATGATGACAAAAAGGGCCAAGTGATAGAAGAAAAAGTTAGAAAGTTCAGAACTGCTCTAGGATTGACACACTCAGGATTTTTGATCTGTTTTACCCTTCATTTCCTAACCATAACCCTAGCCCCGTTACAACCCCTGTTTAAGACCTGAATGATCTTTTGGAAAATGTGATTAGAGTTTACAACCACTTGTACCGATATTCCTTGTCTTGCTACTTGATTCTTTTTGAAATCACCTTTTGTACATTTGTGCGTCTTTCATGTTTAGTTGTTCATGCATATATCTCGTGAATTCTTGTACATAAACTCCAAAGCATGAACAACATGTGCGACAACCTAGGTTCGAGTGAATTGAGAGCATCCTGTAAGGTAGGGTCAAGGCGAAATCCTCTCTGATCATGCATGATTTTAGGTGGAATTTGATGTAGTGTAGTCCCGACCAGTTCTATTCTCAAAGAGTTATTGTTTCGACCTTTGCAAACTATGGTATCTCGGTTAAGGATTCTGACTAATCTGTAATCCCTTTAGTTGAATAAGATTTGTAAAGATCCATAATGACACCACCGACTTCACATTTGGGCGAATTTTGTTATGACCATGGTTTTTAAATTCTCTATCGCTATTTTGCTTGAGGACAAGCAACGCTCGGTTTGGGGTTGTTGATAATGTCGATTTTCGACATTATTTTTAATCTCAAACTAGGTGGTTCACGCATGTCTTCAAGTGAAATACAAGTATTTAACGAGTTTTTGGTGAGAAAGTACACGTATGAGCATTATTATCCAAAAGAGCAGCAGATTCGAGTTCCGGAGCTGAAAACGAGAAAAATCGAGGAAATGAGAAACAGAGCCTGGAGCCAGTCTCCGCGCCAGTGAACTGGCGCCAGAATCCGCGCCAATGAAGATTCCAGTGCCTGGCGCCAGTCTTGGCGCCGACCAACTAGCGCCGGTATCCGCGCCGAGAGTCCAAACAGAAGCTGGCGCCAGTCTTGGCGCCAGTCCATCCGCGCCGGTGCTAGCCCCGACGTCCAGTTTAATAAAACACTTTCTGCAGCTAGGTTTTGAAATCTTTTGACACACACACGACGACGGCTGGCCAAGGGGCGATTTTGGGAGAAGAAACAGAGAACTTTAAAGTGGAAGACACGAGGGAAACAACTTGGGACGAGAAATAATTTCTACACCCATAGAAAGCTATATAAATAGGAACAAATATTGTGAAGAACATACCTTGATTATCACCAAAGAACTCTTAATTTCTTGATAAAAATCTGCTTTCTTCTTCTCTTCTTACGGTTCTCTCTCTCTCTCTCTCTCTCTCTCTTTGTTCACCGTACACACACACACAATACTAAACTAAAGAAAGAGGACACCTCATTCTCTTTTAGCTAGAAAAAGGCGGTGGGGTGGTTAATCTTTAATCACCTTAACCAAATTAGTCCCTCTAATATCATCAAATGACAATTTATAACCTCCAACTTATAAATTAAAATTAAAGTTTACCCCTTAACAAATAACTCCGTAAAAACAAATAACGTAACTTATTCGGGGTTAAACTCTAAAATTAATCTATCATATAATAAATCATAAATTATCAATAAAACCCATCTTAATACTTGATATAAAAATCGAGGTGTTACATCTAAGGATCCAAAATATAAGATCGATTGGCTTAAAATGGATGGGGAAGATTATGAGGTTGAGCAAGAAATTAAAAGAAAAACCACTGTAAAAATGCAACTTCCTTTCGTCTATGATTGGGATAATCGTAAGGCTTTATCTTGGACTTGGAAACAGACATTGTCTAATGAATATTTTCAAAGCTATGCAATAGAAAAACCAAAGGAGAATGAAAAACCTGTTTTTGAAGGAAAAGTCTATTATCCTCCTTTGGTGCTTGAGCAAAATCTTTTAGACCTTGAAAGCAAGATCAAAAGAAAAACTGAGGAAGTCAGGAATGATGATCAACTTGCTTTTGACATTGAAAAGGAAGTTATGTTACAGTTATTTCAAATGGCTTAAAAGAAATGAATTAAAGCTAAACATAAAGAAATATCTGAAGAGAATGTTTTCAAAGAAAATCATTCTTTAGAGTCAGATGTTTCTTCATATAAAGCATTTATGGGAAATACTATCTTCAGAGGCATGACAGTTGATGACCAAGAAGATTCTGAATCTTGGGACTTGGAAAGTCAATTTGTTAAAGCTTCTCCTGAAATGTATTTTCCTACAGAAGAAGATAAAGCTTTTTGAAAAGAACAAAATCAATTTCTCTATCCTAAGTCTTAATGTATATTTCCCACTTCATTGGATAGCGAGTCTGATTGTGATATTGAGGTTCCCTGTGATGTGAAAGGCAAGGAAGTAAAAGATACATTTGTTCAATCTGATTTTGATTTTAGTGCCAAACTTCCAGATCACTCTGACTTCTTAATCAAAAAAGAGGAACCTAAGAAGACTTTCTTCAAAGGGGAATCTTCAAAATCAGCTGAGAAATTTTCTGATAATGATTCCAAATCCAAATCTTAACAATCATTTCAGAAAAAGAAAAAGAAGAAGAAGAATAATTACAAATCAAAGTCTTTTCAAGCTCGAAATTCCAATGCTTATTGTTAGGACCATAAATGTCCTACATATTAGAAAGATATATAAATAATTATATAGTGCGTAATTAGATTAATTAGATTATTTAATTATTGTAAAAGCATTAATTATGTTAAATGGGCTTAGTTTTGTCTAATGGGCTTAGGCCTTGTTTGTTTAAAGGCCTAAGTATACAAGGTTTGTCTTAACCTTAGTTTTAGGTTAAGCGATTCATTAGACAAATTGAGAGCTTAATTGTTAGAGAGAGATAGTTTTTTCATTCAAACCTTTGTAACTATCTTGATTTATGAATATGAGAGAGATGACAAGTTGAAATCATCAATTGTTCGTGTTATTTCTTACTGATTTATTGTTACCTGATCAAATTGGAACTCACAATTGGTATCAGAGCAGAATCGGTGATTTGAAGATACGAAAGAAATCGAACGAAAGCAAGAAAACACAGAATTTTCGTATTGTATTTTTCTGGAAAACGCAGCGATCCGTTTTGCCTATTCCCGGAGTTTGAACCGTCGGATCGTCACGATTTTTGGACAGTAGCTCCACGACATTCCGTTTTACATTCTGAACGGTTGGATTAATCGTTTGAGGTCCAGAAGATATCTGTTTTGTTTTCGAAATAGTGCAGCAATTTTATGGTTAAATCGTTCATCAATCGTGTTTGAAAATCTTTTTCATTGATTTAATAATTCGTTTGTTAAATCTCGATTGTTTGCTCGTTTATATCTGCTATTATCCGCGGTTATATCGATTCTCAAAGGTGTTAATTTTTCAATTAAAAATCAATTCTTGAGTTTTGGTAGTGTTCTTAAATTTGTGTGGTGTTTATTGGAAAATAGGATATATTTTGCATAGAAATCGATTTGGATTTGTTTGTTTTTGTGGTTTTGGTCAAAATCTAACCCTACAGGAGTGGAATCAAGCAACCCTATCGATCCCAGATCCGAATTACAATCACAGCCGTGGTTACCGGACGTTTCCTATTGTTACCTGGTAAGTTTCCTATTTCTCACAACACTTCCCGGATGAAATAACTTTCCCGGATGAAATAACCTTTCCGGATACAATTCTTTTTCCCGGTAACTTCGCACCTAAACACACTTTCCGGATGAGGTTTTTGATTTGAGCCGTAATAGTTGACCAATTTTTTCCTTGACCGTTGCATATCCTTTTGTTTAATCATCTCATTTTTTGCTGCACACACACTCACGACTTGCATGCATTGATTTTCTTAAATCACAAATTGTTTAATCATCTCATTTTTGTTTTGTTTAATCCCCATCGTTTTTTTTTCTTCTTGCATGCATACATGATATTTAGTTTCATAGCAATTTTGTTTTTGTGTGGTTTGATTTTGATCGGAAACCAATTTTCATCCGGAAACAACTTCACCCGGTAAGTGTATTTATCCGGTAAGTCTCATCTCTCTTTATCCGGTAAGTGCTATCTTTGCGAGAACCTTCCGTCCGGTAAGTTCTCATCGCATCCGGTAAGCGTATCGCATCCGGACAAGTTCCCGGTAAACCAACCATTTTCATCCGGTAAGTCTTAATTTCTTTGTCCGGTAAGTCACAATTTTAGTTGTCCGGTAAGTATCTCCCGGACTCTCTCACGCCCGGTCACCTCACGCTCGGTCACTATTTTCATCCGGTAAGTTGTTTTAGCTGGTAAATTTTTTATTGGTAAGTTCTCATCGGTACCCGAGTTACCGCACGTCTCGTGATTGAGAATTTTACGAAAGTTGCGAATACTTTTAACGATTGGTTTGAGATTATTTGCGACGATTTGCTATTATTAGCAACTATTATCATCTTATGTGATTTTCGTCGTATTTAATCTAACGTGGTTTGTTTTTCTCGCAGGTTTCTTCTCGAAGTTTGATTTCGTTCGTTCCGACAATAATCAGATTTTGAATTTTTAAAACGAATTTATTTTATAGATTTGTTTTTTAGATTTAATTTTTGATTTTTCTTCCGCAATTTATTCTTCAAAGTAACACCGATTAACAATCATAATTTTTCAGGTAACAAATGTCTTATTCATCTCAGTATGAAGCAGCTCTTCAAGATTCTGATGATGAATACACAGCCTTTAAGAAATCACTGGCTCAGCTATCCAGATCCTTCCAGCAGCAGTGCCATGATAATCAGAATAAATATGAAGAGCAAACAAGACTATATGAAAAGAATATCAAGCAAAAAGATGATTTGATCAGCAAGTACGTCAAAGAACTGAAGGAACTGAAATCTCATATCTGGAATAGTTCTGAGAAGCTGGCTGAAGAAGAAGAGAAAGGTAAACTCCTGAACCGTGAAAACCTTGAGCTTAAAAGTAAACTAAATACTCTTGAAAAGGTTTTTGAAAAGGAGAAAGAAAGATTTGCAAAGGAAAGACAATTGCTTACACAAAAGCAATCTGGGCTTTCAACCAAATCTCTTGAAGAGAAGAAAAGTCTTGAGCTTATGTGTCTAAAACTTTCAAAACAGATCTCCGACTTTGAAAAAGTTTTGATTTTAGAAAGAGAGAAGTTTGAAACTGAACGCAAATCTTTTACTAAAAAGAATGGAGAACTTTCTTTAAAAATAACTGATTTGGAGAAAGAATTAGACATTCTAAGCGAAGAGACTGAAAAGAGGAAAGTTGAAGGCTTTAGGGCAAAATGTTTGAAAGATGATTTTGCAAAAGAAAGAAAGATCTTTCAGACTGAGATTTCTAAACTTACACAGAGATTATCTGGATTAGCAACCGAGATATTGAAGGAACAAATGGTTAAATCTAATTTACAAAATAAATTTGATTTAATTCTCAAAGAACGAAATGATTTATCCGTTAAGGTCAAGAAACTTGAAGAAAGCAAGTTCAAAGGTGTTTAACCTTCTTATGCTTCAAGTTCATTTTCTACAAATCGTTCTTCAAAGAATTTTGTCAAATCAAATGAATTTTCAAAAGATCAGATTCGACCTTCCAATCTTTTCTATAATTCTCGTGTTGATAAGAAAGATAATCAAATTTTCAAGAAAGTAAACATGGTTTGGAGAGTTAAAGGATCCTCTCCTACACCAAAGTCATTCGTCGATGTTAAGAGTGACAAGAACAACAAAGCGTTTCATTCTAAACCTGTTGTGAAAACTGATCATGTTTACTCTGTCAATAAACTGATCAGCTTATCTACACAAAAGCTGTGTTGTTCTTATTGTGGTTCAAATGAGTTTGTTGATCGGAAATATTCTTCTTATTGGTATGGTTCTTACAGTATCCCCGGTCCTCACAATCATAGGGCATCTAACCAACAAGGATCCATCAAAAGATGGATACCAAAATCTGTCTAATCTGTTTTGCAGGAATGTCATGTGCGTTTCAATTCCTATTTTTCACATCACATGACGAGCATTCAAAGGTTATGCCACATTTGAGGGGGAGTACTATGAAAGTAAGTGAACTTCTAAGTGAATTCAAAGACATTGGCAATTCATTCTGAATAACTTACTTGTGTTTGTTATTCTCCATTTTTAAATTCCATGATTGCCACGTGTCATTTTTCTTGACTTAGTTATTTCCATGTCTCACATATTCGTTGATTTTTTCGATGGAAATACACTCGTTTGAATTCCTAGTTGTTTTCCAAGTTCGCTATTTCTTGCAAACACTGTGCTTACTGAGTCATTCTGTTTTGCGCTTGATTTTGTTTCTTGAAATTCCATATTTCAAATAATTTAATGACTTATGATTACCTCAGATCAGAACTCGGACTTCATTTTAATGACTTCTGAACAATTCAGTTCAAAACTCGTTCTTAAAAGCATGACTTCTGATCATCTCAGATCAGGACTCGATCTTAAAAGGTTGACTTCTAAACATTTCAGTTTAGAACTCGTATTTCAGTGTTTACTTAAATGCTTTACTCGTTGCATGAAAGGAGTGTTAGGATTAACATCGTTTATATGGTCTATCCATAACCGGAAGGACCTACCCAAGAAACACATCTCTTATAGACTACAGTGAGGGGTCTAGATTGATAGATGAGTTTGGAGAGAAAAGAATATGGTGAGGATGTGACAGGACTTAAAAGAACTATTGGTCCTTACCAAACCGAGTCAGTTATTCGGGTAACCACACAATCTATTCATTCTCGTTCTTTGGAGATGAATATTGAAACAGACATGGACCCAGTGTCGATAACTCGTGTCACCCCACCTAGCCACTCAAGTATCTCACAACAGATGATTGTTTCATATATTCACGGAGAATTAGCACATAATCTATCTATTCCTCACTCGGAGGTCTTAGATATTGAAAAAGGAAGACATCAGCTCTGGTCTCCGAACTTCATATTCTAATCACTGTGTCAATTGATTTTTAACTTGCGTTCCAGGTTAAATCAATTTTTGAGCCAAATCGATTTAATATATTTTTCTTCACACTTGCACGAGTCTTTGTGATTCCATTTGCATATCTTCGTGATATTGCAGGAACAGTTTGAGAAGTAATTTTTTTAAATTTTACTTCAGTGATAACTGGAAGTCCTATCAGAGATACCCCATTGCCAACTCTGAACATAGGTCACACAATTTTTTAAATTGTTGTGATAACAGTTACTAACGTATTTCTGTGTTAGTTGATTACCCCGTTCTGGTTACTTAATATTTTGATCTGAATTTTTTAGCTACTCGTTACCATTGTCTTTGAATGTGCATGATGCTCCGGATGCTCCTACTCATCATGAGGGGGAGAAAGGGTACAGATTCAAAGACACCGAATATCAAGTTGAGGGGGAGTTAGCAAAAGCCGAGGGGGAGTAAAGCCGAGGGGGAGTAAAGAAGTCTCCATGCAAAAGTCGAGGGGGAGTAACAGTTCTGTTCCGAGATCCAAATATTTCCAAAGTGCATACAAGTGATCAAAGTGCTTACAAGTAATCAATTATTCTCATTTCTTATCAAGTGGTGTTCGCTTCAAATTATTTCCTCCATCGAGCATATTGGTTCTACAAGTTCTTTTAAAGCTGAAATCAAATTCAAAAGCTTTATTCAAGAGCTTTATTCAAGGGGGAGCGTTGAAAGACATGAAGACATGCTACACCATAGAGTTCCAAAGATTCAAAGGAAGAGAAGATCAAGACTTGAAGGTTTCAAGACCGATTTTTATTTATATATCTTTAGGGGGAGATTGTTAGGACCATAAATGTCCTACATATTAGAAAGATATATAAATAATTATATAGTGCGTAATTAGATTAATTAGATTAATTAGATTATTTAATTATTGTAAAAGCCTTAATTATGTTAAATGTGCTTAGTTTTGTCTAATGGGCTTAGGCCTTGTTTGTTTAAAGGCCTAAGTATCAAGGTTTGTCTTAACCTTAGTTTTAGGTTAAGCGATTCATTAGACAAATTGAGAGCTTAATTGTTAGAGAGAGATAGTTTTTCCATTCAAACCTTTGTAACTATCTTGATTTATGAATATGAGAGGGATGACAAGTTGAAATCATCAATTGTTCGTGTTATTTCTTACTGATTTATTGTTACCTGATCAAACTGGAACTCACACTTATGATTCTTATTTTGCTGGCATTTCAGATCATTATATAAGAAACAACACGAGACTCGAGTGGAGAATAAAGGAGTTCACACAGGATGTGGCCCAGAGAAAATCGTCACACGTTGCTTTTAATTCCAAGAAAAACAATTTTGTTTCTAATGTTAGTAATCATGTTGTTTGCAATAAACAAAAACTTGTTATTCCATACAAGATTTCTTCAATGCAACAACTGATTAATTTAGCACGTGATCAAATTTGTTGTTCTTCATGTAGTGTGATCAAATTTGTTGTTCTTCATGTAGTGTGGATGATTTTATTCCATACAAGATTTCTTCAATGCAACAACTGATGGTTTGGTCATAATTTTCATGGTCCTAAACGTTTTTATACAAATGGATATTATAACAGAGGTTTTCAAAGGAAAAATGCTAAATTCAAACCTGTTGAAACTCTTAACCCAAAAGGACCCATCTTCAAATGGGTACCTAAAACCACTTGATTTCACTTTTGTAGCCCAAACATGTATGATATTTAGATTTAGGCTGCTCAAAGCACATGACTGGTAGAAATGAGCTGCCCAATAATTTTATGGAAAAATATGGTGGAAGAGTCAAGTTTGGAAATGATCAGTACTCTCCAATTCTGGGTTACGGAGACATAGTGAATGTAACGACCCGGTATTCCAAACATACATCAATTAACATATATTGCATAATGTCGTTACTTAACAAAAGATACATCACATAGCAACTGTTGGTCCCGAAGGGCTATACAAGTTTGTAGAAGGGGGGTTGAATACAAACACACAGATTTTACTTTTCTAAATTGTTTATTGATAAATCATTAACAATTTACAGCTTGTTGCGGAAACAAGATTAAGGATAAACCTAAATCTAAACAAGTTGGAACACTAAGTTTCTTGCACTAAGAAGGAGAAGGAGATTACTAAAAAAACCTATCTCAAGAAGGATGAACTTGTCCAGAGTTAGCAAGTTACTTCAAAATGAAGTGGGTTCATCTCTTTATATACTGCATGCATTTAATGCAAGTCAGTATACACTTTACACGTGTCATCAGTTGGTTGGTTGCATGTCATTGACCTTTGTTGACAACCTTAGTAGCCGCATGGATGAACAGTGTAGTATTAGAGTGGGTGTACGATTTCAGATAATAAGGTTCTTTTTTTGACATTTCGTATGGAGTCGTGCAAGGGAGGTTAGGACAACAGTATTTTGTACGGAGGACTTCATGATCAGCTTTCGTTGAATCAGAGCTTTATCATATTATCAGCGAATGACAAAGTTCAGCGATGGCTGAAGTCTTGTACTTGATACTTCACGTTTGAGTAGACAAATCTGAGTCTTCGCTGATCCGCATCAGCTCATTAGGAGACTTGTCGCTTGTTCTTGAGCTTGATCTTCGACTTCAGCGTAGAACCTATGTTGACGTGAAACTTGTCTTCAGAGATCATAAGTATACAACTAACTTATCAGCGATCACCATAAGTACTGAACAGACTCAGAGTATTATGGTGAACAGTTTCGCTGATTGTTTAATCTAAAGAGCGAGAGTTCCTATCAGCGGTACTGGAAGATCTTAGTACTTATCAGCGATAGTGAAACTCTGATACATTTTGTTTACTTACAATTTTCACTAAGTATATAAGAGAGGGTCATTATCAAATCACTGAGGGTTTGGATCAACAATCTCCCCCTATTTGATTATGACATAGCAACAGAGAAAATTGCTATTTGATGAAAACACAAGGATAAAAAGAACTCATAAAATATTTGTCCCTTTTACTGTTTTCTGGGATCTTTTCTGTACTGATGGAGTAAAGTACGTTCGCTGAAATTTTTCTTTAAACTTGGTAAAGATTACAGAGAGAAGTGGAAAAATTACAAGTACAGCGAAGAAATTTACAAGTACAAAAGATGTAGACATACAAAGATAGAAAGATTTACAAGGCTATCATATCCGTCAAAAGGTTCTTCCTTGATGAGAAGTTCATCGAGGGTCTTTGATGTGGGAATCATCCAGTCAGGGACATCTACTCCTTGATTCCTTTTCTTCAGAGCTTCTTCAAAAATCAAGGGCTTCAGGTGTCTAGCTTTAATGTCGCGTCTGACTTCACACCAGTGTACGAGATCTCTAAGTTGTTCGATGGGATCACTTACCACTGTGCCAGGGATGAAAGTTTCTCCAGGTGGTAGGGAGGTGTCAAGTGCTGAGAGATCAGCGTCAGGGCCAAGAACTTCAGCACGAGAGAAACCAATACCTGTTTCATTTCGTATAATAGGACCTGAGTCTGAGACTTTCTTTTCCTTAGCAGAGGCTTTTCTTTGAGGAAGAAGAGTAGAAGGAGGAATATCCACAGCAGAAGAAACCAGGTCGATCTGTTTGTTCAAGATCTTCTCGACATGGCTTTTGAACTTTGAGTGCGATCCCTGAATGGCTAATTTCGTTTCTAACCATTCAGAGAGACCAAACTTTTCTAAGGTAGCTGCATAGAAGGTTTGCTTGGTCTTGTCCTCTCTGTAGACATCAACTTCAACAACAGGAACGTCGGCGTACAGTCTTCCTCTGATGTTTACTTTGATGATTTTGGATGGTCTAGATCGATAGGTCAGCATTTGTTTAGTCCATTCCAAAGTCGTATCAGAAACCTTAGTCTTTTCTCTGACGATCTTTTGAGCATCATCCCATAGCTGACGTTGAACATCAATGGGAATTCTTTTCAGCTTGGGGTCTTTTATTGATCGTTGAGTAAGCTGGATGGCGTATTTTCTGTCTTTTTCTTCAGCTTCCTTTCTTTCAGCGATTAGGCGTTCAGCTCTGAGGTGTTCCTTGTATTCCTTTTGGGAAACTCTAAACTTTGGAGGAACGAAAGGAAGTTGATCACGCTTCAGAATAATTCGCTGATCTTCGAGTCTCTTGATCATTGCATCTCTCTTTTCTTGTTCCTCTTCACTTAGCTTTTGAGGAGCCAAGGAAGGTCTGTTTTTGTGAGAGAGCATCTATTCTTCAGGTTCTTCAGTCTCAGAGATCAAATCTAAGACTGGGATTATATCTTCAGCATTGGGAGCTGGGATTATTGTAGGAACTTCAGCGATATCCTCAAACAGGGGAGAGGACTAGCTGAAACACAGCGATCTTACAATTAAGAGCTTGGGTAGAACAGAGATAGAGAAAGAGTGGGATAAAGTATATGGAGGTTTGGAGTGTAGAACTGATAAGGTGTATAAAGGAGGGATGGAGTAAGGAAGAGGTTAATGTACCTGACAAATCGGCCTTTTAAGCAAGATCATCAGATTATCATTTTCAGCGACACTTTTTCCTTTGCCTTTGTCAGCTTCAGATGCTGATGGCTTTGTCTTTGTCCGCTCCCCTGAAGGTTCATTTATCCGGATCCCTTTAAGAACTATAGATCGCTGAGCAGGCTTGACGATAAAAGAATCATCATCATCGTCATCTTCGTCATCATCATTCTTTGGAGAAGAGGATGGTTCATCATCAGACAAGTCGATGGCTTCTTCATCTTCAGCTTCAGACTCAGTTTCTTCAGCTTCTTCTTCGAGTTGCTCCCCCTCAGATACAGAGAGCTTCTCGGTTCCCTCAGGGTGTTCATCTCCCTGAGGTCCAGCGGGTGCTTCATTCATCTCTCCCCTGATAGATTCATCATGGGAAAGGTCTTCAGCGCTCTTGGAGAGGTCTTCAGCGCTCTTCTCCCCCTCTTTTTCATGATGGCTGGGGGAGGAATGTGAAGATTCAGCAGCTTCCGTGGTGTCCCTGTCTTCTTGGCCAGGGATGCCCACACAGACTTCAATCGCTGATAATCTGTTTTCTATGCCAGAAATACCAGGATTGATCTTCATTAGTTCAGCACGATCTGCCGTAGTGAAGGATGGAGGTGCAGGGGCAGGTGCGGGGGCAGTTGTGTTGGCCAGGATCTGCTGCAGTAAGTTGTTCATGGAAGTGATTTCATTCTTCATCGTACTGACATCAGTCTTCACAGAACTCATGTCAGCTTTGACGGAGCTGACATCAGTCTTTACAGCAGACATGTCGCCTTCAAGATTGCCAACCGATGTCTTCAGCGTTATGACTTTGCTGGACATGGTGTCAACTGATTTCTTGATGTCGAGGTAGTCGGTGTAGATGTCAGCGAGAACCTTTGCAAAGTTGGTAAGGGACTTGTCAACCTTCTCCAAGTCATCTTTGGAGGCATTCTTTTCAACGACAGTTGTCAGCTTTGTAAGATTCTCTCCAGCGTTTGTTACAGCTGAAGAGTTGTCGGAAAGAGTAGTCGTGAGACCTTTCAGCGTCGTCTCTATAGTCGTCAGAGAGGCATTGATGTCTCTCAAATTAGGACATGTAACATATAAAAACTTGTTAACAGAGGAAAGCTCAGAAGTTTGGGGTTTAGTAACAGTGTATAGGGTTGTGTGTTTACCTGCAGGAGGATTCGTGAATTCATCAAAATCACGGGTCCCTGAGTAAAGTTCCATATCACCAGCGAGAGTGCGTGGACGTATGGTCAGCTCTGCAGGTCCTATGCCCATCACTCCTTGAAGAGTATTCTCTTTAGCTTCTGGAGGAATGACAGGTGCTTCAGTGATGACTGGTGTGGAGTCCAAATGAGTAGAGGGAGAAGCGAAGGATAAGAATGGAGGTTGGTTACTGAGTTCAGCGTTGGATTCGCTGAGAATAACTTCATCAGTCTTTTGAGAGACTGAAGGAGGTTGGGTAGATTCCAAGTTGGTAACCTCGGCGTTTAGAGACGCTGAAGTTGGGATAGAAGGGGTGGCTTGTTCAGCTGTGGCAGAGCGTACCACTGAACTTTCCTTCAGCTCAACAAGAGGAGCTGAGGAGTCTTTAGCAATAGATTGCTGGGGTTGCTCCTTAGGTTTCTTAGTTCTTTTGGAACCAAGTTGGGTGTCGGGATGTTTCCTTTTAAGAGGAATGGAGGTTGCAGCTGGGGTATCAGCGGTGGGTTTGTCCGCTGAAGGAGCTACAGAAATGGAAGAAGTAGGGTTAAGAAGAGTCAGGAGTGTAGAAAGACGTACCTCGTTTTCTACTGGTTTGAAGTCGAGTACCTTAGGGCCAACCTGAGAGAGTTTCAGGTCACCCTCTGTTGGGTAGCTATCCTTTAGGCCTTTCTGGAAAACGGCACTGATGAACCGAGGGTATGGAACCCATGGAGATCTGTCACCTATGGAGTCCACTCGTAGTACTAGGTCATCATAAATAATTGATGCCCAGTCGATGTGTAGACCTTTCAGCAATGCTAATCCCATTGCTTGCTGAGGTTGGGCGGCTTGGTCTGAGGAGCCGGTCTTGGCTGTCATGCAGCTGATCAAATGGGCGAAGATGAAATTCATCTCGCTGGGCATTTTTGACTTCTTTATCAGCGCCAGCTTCTTCTCAGGCTTCTTATCCCTGCCTGTTTCCCATACATAGCCCATTGCGTCGAAGAATGCAATGATGGCTTCCCTGTCTGAGTTCTTCTTGTAGTCAGGGAGGGGAACGAAGGGTTTCTCTTTGGTAGCGATGGGAAGGCTGAGGGCTTTGCGAATGATGGCAGGTGTAATCTTCATTGTGCCAAAGTCAGTGTCGCAGAGGATGCAGTCGATGGTTTTTGAGGGATCTTTGGCTGAAGGTAACTGAGAATGTCTGGCAGAGTACCAGAATTGGGATAACAACAGCTGATGTGCAGGAGGAGTTATGGTCAGGGCTGTGGAGATGGGGCAGTTTTTTAGGAACTTCACAGCATCATCGAGATGTGTGACTTGCTTTCGAGGAGGAAACTCGAGAAGCGCATAAAGGTTGTTTACCTTTGTCCAATCCAGTTTGTCAAGAGGGAACTTGACCTGAGGAGCCTTGAGGATTTCCACTTCCTCAGCAGTGTCAGTAGCAGAGTTCTCAGCGATGGTTTTCGTGGGAATGTCAGAAGATGCCATTTTCTGTATTATCATCTCAACCAAAGATTAACAAATAAGAATAATCTTAATGTGGAAAGAGTTTTTCAGTAAGATGGTTCGAATTTTGTCTATTTCGTTCAGACATAATGTCTTAATGAAGATTAGGGTTTTTCTAGTTTTTAAAAAATTAAACCCAGAAAAAAAAATCTTGTTTTCCAGTTTCCTTTGAAGATTGGGATTTCTGGACAAACGAATGAAGAACAAGTTTAAGATTTTTGCATTTAAACTTGAAGAACAACCATGAAATGGTTGTGTTCATAAAACCATGAAAGAAGATGATCTTATTTTTAAGAAATTCTTTTGTATGATCTTGTTAAAACAAAGAGAAGATTAGAAACAAGTTATTTGCATTTAGTAAATAATAAGAGCATATTAACCTTTGATGTTTGAAGAGTTGTTCTTGAAAAATCGAGAGCAAAATGCAACAGTGAATTCTTTCTTTGCTTGGAGGAGAAGTTCGCGTAAAAAGAAAATATAAACTAAGAAATTGTTTATATAGACAGATTAGAGAGAGAAAATCTTTGAGCGGGAAAAGATTTTCTTCATGACACGGACACGTGTTTGCATTTGATTGGCGAGTAAACGAAAACGTGCAAACGTGTCAGAAAGAAGAACGTGACGGGGCTCAACCGTTGTAATGACGTCACAACTATCCTTTCATATTCTTGGTTGTCTCTGAGGTTTTGAAAAACTCAGGGACACTTTTGAGAACATGAAGCAGTGAATGGAAATATCAGTGATGGTTGTAGAAATTTCAAAGTATCGCTGATAAGGAAGATATATTCAGCAATGTAAATTATTTTGAAATCTTGCATTTTCATGCGATTGTCAGTGAGAGAGAAACATACCTTGATATCAGTGAATCAAGTTTATTCAGAGAGAAGATGATAGAATGGGTTATACAAGTTGGTTTTATCCTATTGCTGATCAAATGTGAACCGATGAAGATTTTATTCCTCATAGTTCAGCATTCCAAGCTCGCTGATGAGAAAGTTGAACCTTGTCTCATCAAGAGGTTTGGTGAACAGATCAGCTAACTGATAATCAGTTGGGATAAAATGAAGTTCTATATCACCATTCATCACATGATCTCTGATAAAATGATACCTGATTTCGATGTGTTTTGTCTTTGAGTGTAGCACTAGATTATTTGCTATAACAATGGCGCTTGTGCTGTCGCAATAGATTGGAATATTTGAGAGCTGAAGGTCATAGTCCAGTAGTTGATTTCTCATCCATAAGACCTGAGAACAACAGCTTCCAGCAGCTACATACTCAGCTTCAGCTGTGGAGGTGGACACTGAGTTTTGCTTTTTACTTGTCCAACTCACCAGCTTTCCACCCAGGAGCTGACATCCTCCTGTGGTGCTTTTCCTATCCATTTTGCAACCTGCAAAATCACTATCTGAATAGGCGATTAGATCGAATCCTGAATCTTTGGGATACCAAAGACCTAGATTCACTGTACCCTTAAGATATCGAAAAATTCACTTTACAGCTTTCATATGAGATATCTTAGGTTCAGCTTGATATCGTGCACACAAACATGTTGCATACATAATATCGAGTCGGCTAGCTGTAAGATACAAAAGAGAGCCGATCATCCCACGGTACAGCGTGACATTGACGGGAATTCCTTTTATATCCTTGTCAAGTGTCAGCGGTGGTGCCATAGGTGTTTTCATAGCTGAACTTTCAGTTAAGTCAAATTTCTTCAGCATATCTTTAACATACTTTCTCTGATTAATAAAGGTTCCTTTTTCATTTTGCTTTATCTGAAGACCAAGGAAATATGTTAGTTCACCCATCATGCTCATCTTATACTCATCTTTCATTCTATCAGCGAAACGAGTACAAAGATCAGGGTTAGTAGAGCCAAATATAATGTCATCAACATATATTTGAACAAGAATGATATGACCTTTTACTTTCCTGAAAAATAGAGTTTTGTCAATTTTCCCTCGCTCAAATTTTTCAATATGGAGATAAGTAGAAAGAGTGTCATACCATGCACGTGGAGCTTGCTTTAAGCCATAGAGTGCCTTATCCAGTTTATAAACATAACCTGGACGCTTAGGATCTGAGAATCCTGGAGGTTGTTCCACATAGACTTCTTCATTCAGCTTTCCATTTAGAAACGCTGACTTAACATCCATCTGATATACTTTGAAGTCTTTGTGTACAACGTATGCTAAGAATAGACGAATATATTATAGTCTTGCTACTGGAGCAAATGTTTCGTCATAATCTATGCCTTCCTCTTGTCTGTATCCCTGAGCAACCAGACGAGCTTTGTTGCGGGTAACAGTTCCATGTTCGTCCAACTTGTTTCGATAGACTCATTTAGTGCCTATCACTGTTTTGTCAGTTGGTCTTCGAACAAGTTTCCAAACTTTGTTTCTTTCGAATTCAGTCAGCTCTTCTTGCATGGTGCTGACCCAGTTTGGATCTTTGAGGGCATCATCTACTTTCTTTGGTTCAGTTAGAGAAATAAAATTAACAAATAAACATATATTACCTGCACTTCGTCGAGTCTGAACACCAGCGTTTGGATCACCAAGAATTTGATCAATTGGGTGATTTACAGTCCATCGCTGAGCCGGAGCGTGAGACGCTGACTCAACCTGAACTGGAGGAGCTGAAGATGAAGCTTCAGCGACGTCTGGAGTATCAGCCAAGAGAGGAATAGATGCAGTTGTTATTATATTCACTGATTGCTGAGAAGTGGATGGAATGTCTGAGACATTGGGTTCAGAGGCAGGTATAGTGTTTATAGGAACAACTGATACCCATGATGTTTCAGCTTCACTATTCTTCATATTTGGAATGATAGTTGGACCATCATCTTCAACTGTATAAGCACGAGGAGTGGGAATATCCTCTGAATCACCAAGATGAGAAAACATCCATTGATTCAGTTCTTCAGTATCA
This sequence comes from Saussurea involucrata, assembly GCA_033807775.1. Lineage (NCBI taxonomy): Eukaryota > Viridiplantae > Streptophyta > Magnoliopsida > Asterales > Asteraceae > Saussurea > Saussurea involucrata. The sequence goes on from CM066313.1 coordinate 86,643,944, forward strand.
GCGGACGGTTTAGAGTTCGCTGAACGGGATTCGTCAAACGTGACGTGAATTGTTTCTTCTACAGTTTGTCTTCTACGATTGAAGACTCTGAAGGCTTTGGAGATTGAAGAATATCCAAGAAAGATTCCATCATCAGCCTTAGGATCAAACTTTCCAAGGGCATCTTTGTTGTTCAGTATGAAACACTGACATCCAAAGATGTGAAGAAAGTTGATTGAAGGCTTTCTCCCATGAAAAAGTTCATAGGCTGTTTTATTGAATCTTTTGACTATCAGCGACCTGTTTTGCGTAAAACAAGCGGTGTTGACAGCTTCTTGCCAAAACTGAGTAGGCAGGTGAGAATCGCTGAGCATTGAACGTGCAGCTTCAATAACTGTTCTATTTCTTCTTTCAGCGACTCCATTTTGTTGAATTCAGTCCCATGATCACTTCTTATTGACCGAACGGTCAAATTGTTCAGGGTTTCCATCTTCCGAACAAAGGTGATGAGCTCTTCAGGGGTGTCACTCTTGGAACGGAGAAACATAACCCATGTATAATGAGAGAATTCATCAACTATGACCAGTGTATATTTCTTTCCAGCGATGGATTGTTTGTTAACAGGGCCAAACAAATCCATATAGAGAAGTTGAAGAGGAGATGACCCTGAGGAGACTTGCTTTGACTTGAAGCTTGCTTTGGTCTGCTTCCCTTTTTCACACGTTGAACATAGAGACTCTTTGGCGTATGAGTGTTGAGGTAGACCAGTGACTAACTCTTTTGAAGAAAGAGTGTTCAGAGTCTTGAAATTCAGATGAGAGAGCCTCTTATGCCATAGCCAGTTGACATCAGATGAGGCTTTTGAGAAGAAACAGGAGTTCTCAGTGGTGGTTGAGTCCATGTTTATTACATAAACATTTTCCAAACGATAACCGCTGAGAGCTATCTTCTCCTTTTTGTCAGTGACAAAGCAGGATTCCTTGGTAAAGATTACTTTGTTATCCTTGTCGCAAAGCTGACTGATGCTTAAAAGATTATGCTTCAGCCCTTCAACATATGCGACTCTTCTGAAGGTGGTTGTACCATTTGAGAGTACACCAAACCCTCGGGTATGTCCTTTTCCATTTCCACCGAAAGTCACAGAGGGACCCTTCTCTTCCTTGTATTCAGCGAGCATGCTTTTCTTTCCAGTCATGTGTCTAGAGCATCCGCTATCGAGATACCAGATACCCTTCTTAACCTGCATCATAAAGGAAGATTAGTTTTTCTTGGGAACCCACTTAATCATGTGTACATGTTTGTCAATGGAAGTAGTTGGAATGGAAGGTTCAGCAATCTTCGCAGCATTTGAAGATTCAGCTTTGTTAGTCCTCACTTTGGTTAATTTCTTAACCTCAGTGGTCTTCTTTGCCTTGGGGGCAATCTTCACCTTAGCTATCTTTTCAGCTTTGGTGGCTGTGGGGGCACTTACTAGCAATATGATCAGTGAGTCCACAGTGATAACATTTCCTATAACTAAAAGTAGTTCTAGGACTATTTGAAGGCTGAGCTTTCGATTTATAATTAGAAGGACCAGCACCAAATAGGCTTTTGGCTTTTGAAATGAGAGGAACATTTAGTTCTTCAGGTTTCTTACCAAGGACATCCACTCTGAGTCTAGGAATAGATCGCTGAATAGACCCACGCTGAGTAGATCCAGAGATCTGATTCCTTGATCCAGAGGAATAAGTCACTAAAGCTTTAGAAGCATTCAGCTTTGGTACTAAAGTACCCTTCTGAGGATTTTGGTTTAAAGCAATTCCTTTACCTTTATCTTTAAAGACAGAGGTAGGTTTTGGATAAACCATTTTCTCTTTACCTTTTGAAGAGGTAGAAATTTCCTCAGGGATGGATGGTCTGGACGAGGAACACTGAGAGGATGAAGTGTCGGCGACTGAGGGTACGAAAGTTCCAAATAAGAGATGGAACGATCAGTGGTTGGTTCTTTAGTTTCATATTTATAACCGAGACCACGTTTATCACTCAGGGGAATCTAAGACTTAATTATCTCAGTGATCTTTGTTGAAGAATTACACCATCCTTCAACAGTAGCTTTTTCAGCTTTCAATGCAGCGATAGCTTCTGCTCGTTCGATTTTGACTAGCTGATTTAAATGTACTTGATCTTTAAAATCTTCTTCAATTTTAGAAAGATTTTCTATTTGAAGGTGACAGTTTTTAAGCTGTTCAGCGAGATCAAGGTTTTGGTTTTCAACTATAGTTTTGCCATTCATGGCTTCATATAAGCTTCTAGTCAAGAGATCGATTTTGCGGAGACTATCAGCTTCATCGATATTTGCAATATTTGTAAAGAAGGAAGGTGATACCTGAATTGCAGAGGTTGAAGTAGAGGGAATGTCTGAACTTTCTTCCTCATCTTCAATCTTTGCCATAAGACAGAGATTGGCTTCATCATCCTCAGAGTCAGATGATGATTCTTCTTCTTCAGAGGCAGCCCAATCATAATTGGCCATCAGGCCTTTGCCTTTCTTCTTGAAGCTTTTCAGCTTTGCATATTTTTCTTTCAGCTTAGCATATTTGTCATCTTTATTCCTGGGAATAAAGGATTTCTTGGGAAACGCTGAGTTTCTTGTTACTTTCTTAGACCTGCACTCGTTAGCAAAATGTCCAGTCTTTTCGCAGTTAAAACAAGTAGCAGTAGCCTTATCAACAGGAGTTGATGATCTTGGCTTATCAGTAATAGAAAGGGGTTTGTTCTTTCTGAACGTTTTCTTTTTGGCGAATCTCCTAAACTTTTTAGTTAGGAGAGCCAAAGATTCATCATCATCTGAAGAGTCAGAATCTGATGACCTTTCAGAGTTACTCTCTAATTCAGTGATAGTGACCGAGGGTCGCTGAGTAGAGGGTTCCTCTGAGATTAAAGCAACAGGGGTGCTTTTGGAATCTTTTACAAGATTCTTCTTAAGATGGCTTGATTGCTCATGATTCAGCATCGTGCCATATAAGGTAGCAAGGGTCATTGATCTTAGATCTTTTGACAGCTTGAGACACATGGAATAACTGTCCCAGCTTTCAGGTAAACATTCTAGAAACTTTGTCAGCACTTCAAAGTTAGAATATTCCTTACCAACAGTTTTCAGATCTATTATTAAGCAATTAAAACGTTGGTGAACTTCAGAGAGAGTCTCATTCTTACCACAAATGAAACTTTCATACTGTCTTACCAGGTTGATTTTTCGAGAGTCCTGGACTTCAGCAGTACCTTCATACTGAACACATATTGTGTCCCACATGGCTTTTGAGGATTTCAGGTTCATGACGGAATGGTAGACTTCGTCAGGAAGAGCCATGGATAGTATGGATCTGGCTTTGGTGTCGATAGCCACTTTCTTCTTATCTTCGTCAGTCCACGTATGAACGTCTTTGGGTACCAGCCTTTCAGAAATAGCAGGTCTATTCTCAGCGGCTGGCACTGCGGCATCAATTCTTACAGGAATGAATGGGCCGTTTTCAAGATAATAAGGCATAGTAGGGTCTACACCTTCTAGGAAGAGAGTCATTCTATTTTTCCATAGATTAAAATTATCTCTGGAGAATCTAGGGGGTTTTGCAAGAGAACCATTGTCGATATAATTTGTGTTTGTGTTGGTAGCCATTTTCAGAAATAGCAAGGAAGAGAGATCTTAGTATAGATTAGATCTTGTTTATGAGATTAAACAAATCCGCCCTGATACCACTTGTTGGTCCCGAAGGGCTATACAAGTTTGTAGAAGGGGGGTTGAATACAAACACACAGATTTTACTTTTCTAAATTGTCTATTGATAAATCATTAAAAATTTACAGCTTGTTGCGGAAACAAGATTAAGGATAAACCTAAATCTAAACAAGTTGGAACACTAAGTTTCTTGCACTAAGAAGGAGATGGAGATTACTAATAAAAACCTATCTCAAGAAGGATGAACTTGCAGAGTTAGCAAGTTACTTCAAAATGAAGTGGGTTCATCTCTTTATATACTGCATGCATTTAATTCAAGTCAGTATACACTTTACACGTGTCATCAGTTGGTTGGTTGCATGTCATTGACCTTTGTTGACAACCTTAGTAGCCACATGGATGAACAGTGTAGTATTAGAGTGGGTGTACGATTTCAGATAATAAGGTTCTTTTCTGACATTTCGTACGGAGTCGTGCAAGGGAGGTTAAGAAAACAGTATTTTGTACGGAGGACTTCATGATCAGCTTTCGTTGAATCAGAGCTTTATCATATTATCAGCGAATGACAAAGTTCAGCGATGGCTGAAGTCTTGTACTTGATACTTCACGTTTGAGTAGACAAATCTGAGTCTTCGCTGATCCACATCAGCTCATTAGGAGACTTGTCGCTTGTTCTTGAGCTTGATCTTCGACTTCAGCGTAGAACCTATGTTGACGTGAAACTTGTATTCAGAGATCATAAGTATACAACTAACTTATCAGCGATCACCATAAGTACTGAACAGACTCAGAGTATTATGGTGAACAGTTTCGCTGATTGTTTAATCTAAAGAGCGAGAGTTCCTATCAGCGGTACTGGAATATCTTAGTACTTATCAGCGATAGTGAAACTCTGATAGATTTTGTTTACTTACAATTTTCACTAAGTATATAAGAGAGGGTCATTATCAAATCACTGAGGGTTTGGATCAACAATAACTTCGGTCCTTTAGTCTTTACGACCATAATACATATTTCATTAAAAACTTTTTGCTAATTAATTACAACTAATAACAAAGATATAACTGCACAACATGCCATGATCTTCAAAACATACGTCTTCCAAAAGCTATTCACCGATTACCCTTCCTACTTGTTCTTACTCGATCCACGACCTGGAATACATATTTTAAAACAAAATGAGGGTTAGACCTAGAGGTCTAGTGAGAAAATCTCTGTCTCTTTTAAAATCCTTTGTACACCATCATATACATAACACAAATACAAATACCAGTTATGACTCATGCATCATATACTTTCCTGTCTCATTCTCTTGGCCATATTAATTGGTTGCGAGCCAATTAATCAATTTACTCCGCTGTACTAAATACAGCCAACACCGCTGTCCCTCTGTACAGCCAACTCCACCGGTCCTAAGCCCGGTCAACTTGCACTCATGTAGTGTAATATTCATATAAACATAGTATGCACATTATTACACTATTCATCACATTCTCATTCCACATATATGTATTCCAGTTTGAAAACATTTTAAAGTAAAACTCACCTGTTTGTTTATCAAAAACTCTTTCCAGTCTTTTCCACAAGATTCAGCTTTCACTCCAAATTCACAGTATCTGAAACAATTAGATACAAGTATCTTTTTACCAAATAGAACACATAAGACTTACTAAAGCTAAGAACTCTAGATAACTCTATCCTCAAATGTTACCCCCAAACCCGAACTTAAGTCGAGTCCACAGTATATTCAATCCTTATTATTTCCCTATCCAAGAGTCAACAAAACACAGGCTACTGGATACTCAAAAGTATCTGAATTCTCAAAAATGACCAAACAGCTAAAGTATCCGGATACTGCAGAATTATCCGGACAACCTAAACAATCCGGACAACACATCTTCCCGGACAACATAATCAATCCGGACAACATGACGTTTTCGGACAACACAACAATCCGGACGATATTCGGAAACCAAGGTAACCCGGTATCTTATCTCAGTCGGAAACTATTAAAAAGAGAGACTTACCCGGATAATCGACTTGTCCGGACACTAGCAACAAAACTACCCGGACACATTCAACTTGTTCGGAAACCTCTGTCTGTTCATCGAGACTTCTACCCAGATTTCGACAGAACTACTACCAGGAATGAAATTGACGATTCTACTCCGATAGAAATTATCTACTAGCAATTACACACAGAAAATGTAAAGGAACATACCTTAATATTACTTCCAACACTTCCAATTTGAGATCCTAGCCAAATGACCCTTTTTCTTCTCTTTCTCTTCTCAAACACACACACACACACACACCCTAATCTGAGTTTTCTGCTTTATGATAATATCTGAAACTTAAGAGATATTATCAACCAATTTTACCATTTAGTCCTTGAACTATTCATTAATGACCAAAATACCTTTAACTTATAAATTAACCCAAACTTATCCTAAATATCAATTATAGAGTTAAAAAAATTTAACGGAATTAGAATTTAACTAACGAACTTACTCAGGGTATTATATCATCTCCCCCTTAAAAGAATTCCGTCCCGGAATTCAGTTATGCAAAAAGGTAAAGGTACTTAGTTCTCATTTCTGATTCTAATTCCCAAGTAGCATCATGATCCTTATGATGTCTCCACTGTACTTTTACTTGCTTGATTTCCTTACCACTCCGCAAAACTTTGACTTTACTGTCAACAATGGCTTCAGGTTCCTCCACATAATTCAGCTTTTCATCAACTTGTATATCTGGTAGAGAAACTGCCTGATCTGGCGTAACCAAACATTTTCAAAAATTTGAGACGTGAAAAGCGTTGTGAATCCTGCTTAATTCTGGCGGAAGATCTAACATGTAGGCTACTTCACCGATTCTTTCTGTAATTGCAAACGGTCCAATGTATCTTGGACTAAGTTTACCTTGCTTTCCAAATCGAATAACTCCTTTCCAAGGTGAGACTTTTAACATTACAAAATCTCCAACTTGAAACTCTAACAGTTTTCGGCGTCGGTCAGCATAACTTTTCTGCCTGTCTTGAGCCACTTTCAATCGTTCCCGAATCTGAGTAATCTTATCCGCGGTTAACTAGAACTATATCTGGCCCCACTAACTATTTCTCTCCCACTTCGTTCCAACACAGAGGCGTTCGGCATTTCTACCATATAGTACTTCAAACGGTGCCGCTTGTATGCTGGAATGATAACTGTTATTGTAGGCAAATTCGATCAACGGCAAATGCTTATCCCACGATCCCCCAAAATCAACAATGCACGCCTATAGCATATCTTCTAAAGTTTGGATTGTTCGTTCACTCTGACCATCGGTTTGAGGATGATATGTTGTACTTAGTTTTATTTGCGTTCCCATTTCCTTTTGAAAACTCCTCCAGAATCTTGAAGTAAAACGACGATCCCGATCAGAAATAATCAAGATTGGAACTCCATGTCGAGTTACTATTTCGTCGATATACAACTTGGCTAACTTTTACAACAAATAAGTTTCTTTTATTGGCAGGAAGTGAGCAGACTTCGTCAATCTGTCAGCGATCACCCAAATGGCATCAAATCCCTTCGGAGTCCTTGGTAGCTTCGTGATGAAATCCGTAGTAATCTGATCCCATATCCACATAGGTATTTCTAACTGTTGCAACTGACCAAACGGCTTTTGATGTTCAATTTTTACCTTCTTACAAGTAGTACAACCTTCCACATGCTGAGCAATGCTTCTTTTTATTCCCGGCCACCAATAAAATTGTTTTAAATCTTTATACATCTTATTCGTACCTGGATGAATAGAGAAATGAGATTGATGAGCTTCTTGTAGTACTCGATCACGTAAATCACCCAAACGAGGCACCTAGATTCTGTTTCCCATACACAGTAACCCACGATCATCTTTTACGAGTGATGCTGATATCCCCACTAACCGTTCTGATTTCAAATGTTCTTCTTGAAAAGCTTCCTCTTGACACTTCTTTAATTCGTCAAAGATGTTAGGTAGAAGTTCAGCTCGTAGTGCAATGGCTTTTATTGTTCCACTTCTTTCTTGACGACTCAGTGCATAAGCTACCACATTCGCCTTTCTCGGATGATAAAAAATTTCACAGTCATAATCATTCACCAGCTCTAGCCATCTTCTTTGCCTCATATTCAATTCCCGCTGATCGAAAAGATGTTGGAGACTCTTATGGTCGGTATAAATTTGACATTTAGAGCCGTATAGATAATGTCTCCAAATCTTTAGGGCGAAAACAACTGCTGCAAGTTCCATGTCGTGTGTAGGATATTGTCTTTCATGATCCTTCAGTTGACGAGAAGCATAAGCAATAACTTTCCCACGTTGCATTAGTACACATCCCAATCCCAGTTTGGAAGCATCACTGTAAACAACAAAGTCATCGGAGCCTTCAGGTAATGCTAGTATCGGCGCGCTACAGAGTTTCTCTTTCAATATTCGGAATGCTTCATCCTGTTCTGCTTTCCATTCGAACTTTAGATTCTTGCGAGTCAGCTTAGTGAGAGGCGTAGCGATACGAGAAAAATCTTTTATAAACTTTCTATAGTAGCCGGCTAAACCCAGAAAACTTCGTACTTCGGTTGGCGTTTTCGGCGGTTCCCACTTTTCAATTGCCTCTACTTTCATCGGATCAACTTTAATGCCTTTCTCGGAGACTACCCAAGAAATTGAACTTCCCGTAGCCAGAATTCACATTTTGAAAATTTAGCATACAACTTTTCTTTCTTCAGCAACTCCAGAATCAAACGAAGATGTTGTGTGTGATCCTCTTTGGATCGGGAATAGATAAGGATATCATCGATAAATACAATAACAAATTTATCGAGATATGGCTTACATACCCGATTCATTAGATCCATAAAAGCAGCTGGAGCATTCGTCAGTCCGAACGGCATCACTAAAAATTCATAATGACCGTACCTTGTGCGAAAAGCAGTTTTCAGAACGTCTTCTTCTTTAACCTTCAGTTGGTGATAACCGGATCTTAGATCAATCTTGGAGAAATAGCAAGCTCCAACTAATTGGTCGAATAGGTCATCAATTCTAGGAAGCGGATACTTGTTCTTGATCGTGCGCTTATTCAATTCTCGGTAATCGATACACATTCTCATCGAACCATCCTTCTTTTTCACAAACAAGACTGGTGCACCCCACGGCGAAGAACTGGGTCTGATGAAGCCCTTATCGGATAGGTCTTGTAGTTGTGCCATCATTTCTTTCATCTCTGGAGGTGCCAGACGATACGGTGCACGGGCTACAGAAGTGGCTCCAGGAATCAGATCTACGCCAAATTCTACTTGTCTAATGGGCGGAAGACTAGTCAAGTCTTCAGGGAAAACTTCCGGGAATTCACAAACAACAGGAATATCTTCTAACTTATTCTTTTCTAGCTTAGTATCTATCACATAAGCTAAATAACTCGGACAGCCTTTACTAACACACTTCCGAGCTTTCAACAGAGAGATAAGGCAAGACTGATGATTTCTACGATCACCATAAATGACTACCGGTCCCCTCTCAGGTAATACAACATTAATTATCTTCTTATTGCAAATAATATTAGCCTGGTGCTCTGCTTACCAATCCATTCCCACTACTACATCGAACTCAATTAAAACCATAGGAAATAACTGAATAGGTACTCCACACCCATCTATGTCTATCACACAACTATCAAATACCTCTTTAACTGATACTTGACTATCATTTGCTGTATCTACCATTAACGCATGATCTAACACTTTTGGCTTTAAATGCATAAAAGCAGCAAAAGAAGGCGACACAAATGATCGGTTTACACCGGAGTCAAATAACACTTTAGCACGTGTAGAGTTTATCAAAAATGTACCTGTAACCACATCAGGAGTATCCTCCGCTTCTTGCGCTGTCATTTGAAAGGCACGACCCCTAGCTCTTGGTAACTCTGGCCTTGGTACCACTGGTCGAACACCCATTGGTCTTACTGACGTACCACCCTGCTGTACTCTCCCCCGTGGAAAATCAGACTGGATGTGATCAGGAGAATTGTATGAAAAAAAATCGTGTTACCAGACAGTTTTTAGCAATATGACCGGTCTTTCCACACTTGTAACAGATTCGAGGATCAACTTGACTATTTCCTTGATGAAAACGGTTGCATTTTGGGAAAGGTCTTTCAGCTGGTCGGAAGGGTGGACGGCTATCAAATATCTGTGGTCTGGACTTCCTTGGATCATAATGTGGTCCTTCCCATTTTCTTTTTCCAGCACTCTTATCACTAGCATCTCTCCGATTATCCCGTTCCACATTTTCCGCGGCATCTACTGCGGCTGAGAAAGTATCGGGTCCTTTTGCAATCACTAATCTTCTAATTTCTGAACTTAACCCGAAAATAAACCTTTCCATCTTCAGTGCCTCCGTGGCAACGTAATATTCAGCGAAACGAGACTTCTCTAGAAAACGAGCAGTATAATCCCTAACCGATAAACTTCCCTGTTGTAAGTTCATGAACACTTCCTCCAATTGTCTAACTGCTGATTGAGGACAAAACTGTTTCTTGAAAGCTGTTGAGAACTCATCCCAAGAAAAAGTAGAGTACATATCAGCTCCCATGGAGGTAATAAGAGCCTCCCACCAATATAGAGCATCTGCTTTCAACATCGCGGTTCCATACAGCACTCTATCTTCTTCGGTTCACTTACTGGTCTTGAAGACAACTTCTATTTCTTTTAGCCACCTCATGGCTTTCACTGGATCTCTTTCCCCTGCATAGGTTGGAGGTTTGCAACTTAGAAACGTTTTGTAGTCACACTTCCTTAGCACCGGTATGGCAGTAGGTGTAATGGGCATGTCGTCTTCCAGATTATGATCTGGTATATCAGTTTCATTGTGGCGAGTTCGATCAAACATAGCCTGTATATTGGCTTGTAGTCTTCCCATCTCCGCCGTCAAATCATCTCTGGTAACAAACTCCGTACCTCGCCCCTGAACTCTGCCTCCAGTTCTGCCCCTACCTCTTTCTCCGCCTCTTCCCCTTGCCCCGACTGGTGGATTCGTTCTATTAGGATTTCCTCCTCACTCTCTATTCGTATTGCGAGTACCACTTGCAATTCTGTTGATTCAGACAAGATTAATATACATGTAAGCACATACCCTATATAATAAGGTATTCCAGTACAAACATGTACTTGTAAGTTCACAATTACACTGGCCAGATGTAATTCGAAATTACCTTACATGATGTTCCTTCTACCTTTTATACTTAGCATCCCAAGGTTCTAAAATAATAGGGACATCCTATTTCACATGCATTTAAGTCTAGGTACAGATACGAATACCTAAATCCCTTAAACTAGGGCTCTGATACCATCTGTAACGACCCGGTATTCCAAACATACATCAATTAACATATATTGCATAACGTCGTTACTTAACAAAAGATACATCACATAACAACTTCGATCCTTTAGTCTTTACGACCATAATACATATTTCATTACAAACATTTTGCTAATTAATTACAACTAATAACAAAGATATAACTGCACAACATGCCATGATCTTCAAAACATACGTCTTCTAAAAGCTATTCACTGATTACCCTTCCTACTTGTTCTTACTCGATCCACGACCTGGAATACATATTTTAAAAACAAAATGAGGGTTAGACCTAGAGGTCTAGTGAGAAAATCCCTGTCTCTTTTAAAATCCTTTGTACACCATCATATACATAACACAAATACAAATACCAGTTATGACTCATGCATCATATACTTTCCTGTCTCATTCTCTTGGCCATATTAATTGGTTGCGAGCCAATTAATCAATTTACTCCGCTGTACTAAATACAGCCAACACCGCTGTCCCTCTGTACAGCCAACTCCACCGGTCCTAAGCCCGGCCAACTTGCACTCATGTAGTGTAATATTCATATAAACATAATATGCACATTATTACACTATTCATCACATTTTCATTCCACATATATGTATTCTAGTTTGAAAACATTTTAAAGTAAAACTCACCCGTTTGTTTATCAAAAACTCTTTCCAGTCTTTTCCACAAGATTCAGCTTTCACTCCAAATTCACAGTATCTGAAACAATTAGATACAAGTATCTTTTTACCAAATAGAACACATAAGACTTACTAAAGCTAAGAACTCTACATAACTCTATCCTCAAATGTTACCCCCAAACCCAAACTTAAGTCGAGTCCACAGTATATTCAATCCTCATTCTTTCCCTATCCTAGAGTCAACAAAACACAGGCTACTGGATACTCAAAAGTATCTGAATTCTCAAAAATGACCAAACAGCTAAAGTATCCGGATACTGCAGAATTATTCGGACAACCTAAACAATCCGGACAACACATCTTCTCGGACAGCATAATCAATCCGGACAACATGACGTTTCCGGACAACATGACGTTTCCGGACAACACAACAATCCGGACGATATCCGGAAACCAAGGTAACCCGGATACCACCCGGTATCTTATCTCAGTCGGAAACTATTAAAAATAGAGACTTACCCGGATAATCGACTTGTCCGGACACTAGCAACAAAACTACCCGGACACATTCAACTTGTCCGGAAACCTCTGTCTGTTCATCGAGACTTCTACCCAGATTTCGACAGAATTACTACCAGGCATGAAATTGACGATTCTACTCCGATAGAAATTATCTACTAGCAATTACACACATAAAATGTAAAGGAACATACCTTAATATTACTTCCAACACTTCCAATTTGAGATCCTAGCCAAATGACCCTTTTTCTTCTCTTTCTCTTCTCAAACACACACACGCACACCCTAATCTGAGTTTTCTGCTTTATGATAATATCTGAAGCTTAAGAGATATTATCAACCAATTTTACCATTTAGTCCTTGAACTATTCATTAATGACCAAAATACCTTTTACTTATAAATTAACCCAAACTTATCCTAAGTATCAATTATAGAGTTAAATAAATTTAACGGAATTAGAATTTAACTAACGAACTTACCCGTGGTATTACAGTGAAAGACAACGTTAGGATAACCAAAGTTAACTATGTTGAAGGTTTGGGACATAACTTGTTTAGCATAGGTCAATTTTGTGATAAAGATCTAGAAGTCAATTTCAAGAAGACCCGGTGTTTAGTTTGAACTGCAGGAGGAGATGAACTTCTAGTTGGTACGAGGAAGTCCAATCTTTATACCATTGACCTGTCAAAGATCAAACCAAAGAATGACGTGTGTCTGTTGTCTAAAGCATCATTGGAAAAGAGTTGGTTGTGGCATAGACGACTATCTCATCTCAATTTTCGATATATTCAAAAATTGATGGTAGGAGATTTAGTCCTAGGTCTACCAGTTCTAAATTTTAAGAAAAACAACTTCTGTATCGCCTGTGAGAAGGGGAAGATGAAACAATCTCCTCATCCGCCGAAACCTGAGCCTAGTACACATAAAGTTTTGGAGATTCTTCATATGGATCTCTGTGGGCCAATGAAGACCCAGAGTATAAGTGCCAAGAGATATGTGTTGGTTGTCGTCGATGATTATTCGAGATACACATGGGTGAAATTTCTTCGTTCCAAAATGAAACACCTGATTTGATTATCTCGTTAATCAAACAGCTTCAAGTGAATCTTCAACAAACAGTCCAGACAATCAGATCTGACAACGGGACAGAGTTTAAAAACAAGACTCTTGATGACTTCTTTAAGCCATTAGGAATTTCTCATCAATATTCTATAGCAAGAACACCTCAACAGAACGGGGTTGTTGAAAGACAAAATCGTACTCTTATTGAAGCTGCCAGAACGGTGATGTCCTATGCTGATCTACCGTTGCTTCTGTGGTCCGAAGCTGTCTCAACGGAATGCTATACACAAAATCATTTAATTATCCATCGACGGTTAATTTGGCAAAACTCCGTGTGAAATTATCAACCATAGAAAACTTGTAATACACTACTTTCGTGTTTTTGGGTGCAAGTGTATCGTGCTGAACGACAAGGACAATTTGAACAAATTTAGTCCTAAAGGAAAAGAGGGCGTTTTCATCGAATACTCGTCAACCTCAAAGGCGTACAAAGTCTATTTCAAATCCTCTAGAACTGTGACGGAAAGCATAAACGTCAAATTCGATGAGACTGAGGAGATGGCTTCTGTGCAAAACAGTACAGAACCCGTAATATCCGGCATACTAGTGTCTGGACAAATCCGTCCAATGACGACTAAGTCAAGTAAAGATCAAGCTTCCACATCTAACTCTACTCCTAATGAACTTGATATTTTGTTTTAACATTTCTATGATGATTTCTTTGGAAGTAATAAATCATCTTCGTGTGTAAATGACATGAATCAAGTTGCAACGCCTCCAGTACAAGCTACAATGTCAGGGCCTTCATCGGTACCGACATCATCCACTACTGGTGCAACAACTCCTGTATCTTCTCCAAGGAACACTATCATGACATCTACACAAGCAAGACAACAAGTATCTACGAATGATGCTTCTTCATCAGGTACGACTTCAAATGTCAATGATCAGAATACTGCTAACATTCCTAAAAAATCAACTGAAGCAGTTCCCGAGGCAGTTCCAGTTGTCTCTTCTGACAATCTACCAGGCTCACATCCGGAACCGACATTGACGATTGAGTTGAACTTTGATAAAGATCCTACCCTAGTAGACCCCAATCAAGATGTTATTTCTCTCCATCCACACTCAAAGAAGTGGACACTCAGTTACCCAACAGATCAGGTGATTGGCGAGGTGTCTGAACCAGTAAAGACCAGATCTGCAACCGCAAATGAAGTTTTATACGCGCTCTTTCTAAGTTAAGTTGAGCCATCAACAGTTCAACAAGCCTTAGAAGATCCGGATTGGTTAATTGCAATGCAAGAAGAGCTGAATCAATTTGAAGCTCTGAAAGTGTGGAGATTAGTTCCAAGACCCAAGGGTAAAACAGTCATTGGTACTAAGTGGGTCCTGAAAAACAAGAAAGATGAAGACGACATAATCGTGAGAAACAAAGCAAGACTAGTAGCAAAAGGGGATTTGTTGACATTTGATGAATTGCATCATTCATAAATTTGTCTAAGCTTTTTTATGTACTCAAATGTAACATATGAATATCTAGATCTTTTAGGCGAATCATATAATTATATGTTAAATTTAATTTTAATTTTCTCGTTGGTAATAATGTGTTTCTTTGTATGTTCTTAGGAATAATATTCATGCATGCATTGTTATGTTGTCATTATATGTGAAGTAAATAGTCAATTTAAAACCAATCACTTTAATAAAATTAAAAACCCCTAAACCAATCAGTGCAGTTAAAACCATAAAAGAAGTAGTGTCAAGTCTTTAATGCTAGTGAAATGTAAGTATCAAAAGGTTTAAGCAACAAGTCATTATAAAACCATAAATAAAGTATTTTTAAGCAAATCCCCAAGTTTTGCCGCAACTATTACGTCTGTCATGTGCGGTACGTAGAACGTGGTTTCTCAGTTCATCAGTCATAGTGTAGAACCTTGTCACTTCCTTCTTTATTGCATCCCTTAATAGGTTGTTTGGATGCAAAATAAGCTTGGAAACATACTTTTTCCTCAGTTCTTCAAGCTGTGAATGCTGGTTCTGACTTTCGTCCACTAAACCACACTTCCATTTGGTGTCTCCCATGAATGTCTCCATATGTCGCATAGTGAAAACTTCACTATCATATGAGTTGAAACTAGTTTGCCAATCCAAGACCAACCTTTCTGGCTTCACTTCTTTAAAAGCTTTTGCTGACGGATGGCCACAACAATCAAATGTTGGCACATTACTTTTTGCTGGACAAAAGAATACAATTGCAGTTTGTTATTCATGTTATTTCAAACATTCAGGAAGGTAATTTAAAAAAAATTATGCGCGCTTACCAAAATTTCTGGCAAGCAAGAGTACTTCCTTAGAATCTTGTCGTTAGGTATTTCCTTCCACTTGCGATTGTCGAGTATCATGAATGATGGATTCTTAAGGTTGGTTACAATTAAATAGTAGAAGCACTCATCATTCATTGGAAAGAAGACCTGCAATGTAGGTGTGTGTTGACATTATGTACAAGATGTTATATGTCATTAGTATTGTATACTATAATCCTTATTCACTTACCAAGTCGACATTTTTCATTCCAATAACAATCTTGTTATTTCTTGTAGCGGATGATAAGCTTTCAATGAATACGTCGTAATGGGTCTTCAAATCAAGGCATCCCGTACTTAAGATTGGATCCGCCTGTGTCAACGATTTTTGTGTTTAAATTTTTTGTATAAACGTACTCTAAAAGTTCTGATATTATGTTTGTGATATAGTGCAGTTAAATAATTTTTTTTTACCATAACATCAATTTTGAAGAAGTGACGTCTTATTGAATCACGGTTTCTGAATCGTTCTTTGTAGTTTAGGATTGATGCCCACGCGTTGATGACGGTATGTTTGGTGTTAATGTTCATCACAGCTAAAGTCTCCATTTCTGCCCGATCTATGTAGTTCAAATCATTTGAGTTGAATACGTTGTCGCTTAAAAATAAGTAGGTACAATTGTTGTTAGGTCAATTTCATATAAACATCTTGAAGATTTTTAATTTATGCAAGAATGATACTTACAATTTTCTCTCGAACATAGCTGTTGCCCATTCATGGACTTTCTTGTCTTCTGTTGAAACGTTAAAATCCACTACTCGGTTATAGTAAGGTGACTTTAGATGTTCCCCAGGTTTCAGAATCCGTCTTGCATTTCTCGGACGTAGACTTGCATCCTCAGATTGTTCACCTTTTTTTGATACCATATCATGATGATTGGATACCGCATCTTCCTTTTTTAGGTTTAGCATACCAAGGTGTGGTACCTGCAAATCTGAATTCGGAGTATTTTTATCACTTGGAATCATTCTTACAGGAATTGGATCTTTAAGTGGGCTGAATCCAATATCAAAGCCCGGAGCATCGTCGTCGTTACTGTCTTCCATCATCAATCCTTTGCCTTTGCTGTCAAGGTTGTTGTTTCTAGATTTACCATTTTGAATGCTGAATTGATGTGAACCTGGCTTCAAAGGGCTCTCTCTCAGATTAAAAGGCAAGGGTTCCTTTACGTTCAATAATTTCTTTGCCTTTGAACGCTCCACATATATACACATCGCCTCGTCGACCTCTCCTACAAAAGTTGGACTTTCCCAAAGATGACCAAATGGGTCTTGAACCACCTGGCTTGGTACTATAGCCGTAGATGGTGTTGTGCAATCATGATCCCGAGCTGACCCTGTTTGATTATTGGGTGTCGGTGCCTTGTTGAACATAGAATTCAGCTCAGCTTGCATATTCAGAAATTGGTCCTTTTCCTCGAATTTTAACAGTGCAACTGATATGTCGTACTCCGTTGCCTTCCTTATAGATTTGATTAGGTCGATTCGCTTCCGAACAGAATCTATGAATTCCTGATGTCCAAAAAAAAATTGAATTACATTTATTGTTGTTTACAAGTTTCTATGATTGATATTAATAATATTAAAAAAACTTACATCCTTCGAGGAATTTGGATCCAATTGCTGGACCACGTCATCAATTTCATTACTTGGATTAGAAGCGTTCACCTTACTTGTCAATGGCAAAAGAACAAAACCTCCGTCTTCTAATTCTGTTGTTTGTCTCTTTTTTAACTGGAGTAAATCCCATACGTATATTGGCAATGATCCTTTTGCAACTTCCACTCGTTTGCTGAATGTTGAATTCACATAAAGTAACTACAAAAAACAGTACACAAATTATATTTATGTTCATCTAATGTTTTTCTTTGTGTAATCATGCATTTTATAAAATATATTATTATTACCGTTACGTACGTAAGTGGACCGGTGTAGAAGCACATGGTGTTGTCTCGTCTCCAGTATATCTTGCTTCCTTTTACTTTGTCGAAAATGAACTTGCACCAGTCTATCTTTTGACATCATGTCTTCGTTTCGTATCTTTGCAAGAAATTGTAAGTTACACGTACCCATACTATTGCACTCACACATAAGATTTACAAATAGAACTAGGAAGCTGATTTTGAACATGTATATGTCATCCTTCGAGTCTAATATGTAATTCATCACATCCTTCGGTCTTATAGACTTCTTTTTTTATTTTTGCTCTCCATTGTGGTGTGATGTTCATTTTTATTTCTACGTCATCTTGTGCAAGCAAATCAATACCTCCAACCAGCACTCCTAGGATTGTGTTCACAGATTCAACTATGATTGGAATAACGTCATTCCTCAAATGAATCCCCATCTCTGTTGTATCTAACTTGTCAACGACATAGTATCCCAGTTTCGATGGAACTCCGTCAACTGTCATCTTAAGCAATGATTCTAACCCCAATTCTTTCACTATTTCCTTCTGTCCATTGGTCAAGCCGAAGATTGTTTCATATAAAGTCCGTGGGGAAGTTCGTGTTCTCAGTACATCAACTCCAACACGCATCTCGTCAAGTTCCTGAATGTCATCCTCTTGTGGGTTATCTTCGTCTGTTTTGTTTTCAGCCTGATTCATCTTTTCTGAACATTCACCTGTACATTCTGTTAGTTAATTCTAAATTAGTAGATATCAATTGCTATGATTTCATGTGAAAGTAGCAGTAGTCTTTGCTGAACATTCACCTTTCACGTTGGTTTCTGTCGCCAGATGTGAGCATGGAGTTTCCAAATTAATGACACTTCTTGTCTGGCTCCTTGTAACCCTTGAAGAGCTTCCTATATCAATCTGTGAGCCTGTTTCACCAACAAAAAGTTCACTTCATCTTGTATACCACGTTTTTTACTGTAATGTCGACACGCTTATTATTTTGAAACTCTTTTTAACCACAACTTGTGTGTTGATCATGTTATACTTTATGAGTAGTACAAATTCGTGGACCTAAAATGTCTGTTGCTGTACTAATTCATCTAGTAATCCTCCTTTAGTTGAGTACTTGGTAATCTGAAAATTTCATACATGCTCTTTGAAAGAGCAGTGCGGGATGAAGGATACTCTAACACAGCCTCTGCAAGAGCAGTGCGGGATGCAGGAGCAGTGCGGGATGAAGGACTCCAGTGCACGGGCTTTCTCCCTTGATATATGTACCCTTTGAAAACCATCTAGCCAAACACTTCAATCTAGAAAGGCAATAGGATCAGATAATAATTATTATAGCAAAACATGAGCAGCTTGCAACTTTTATCATTATCACCCTTTCAGACCACACTGTAAAAAATAAAAAGGAGTTGTAGTTATACTAATCATAAAGAAATTCACTGACAAGTATTGTAAAGTTTGGTCTCATTACCGATCAAGAGTGAGATAAGGATGATCCCAGTCTGCCCATACCCCAAATCTCTGTGCACAGACAGTATAGATACTTACATCCTATTATTCATTAACAATAATAACAAATAAGCAGCATCATTAGCTGACAATATGAAATATATACATAACCAAAACATAGATACTCCACAAGTAAATAAGTATTTGACTATATGGAGGGAATATGTGAAATAACAAATAACATAATTTAAATTTAGCTCTCTCAGTTTTGTGGATTAATTGTTTAAACTGACCTTGAAAGATGCCATTTGCGCCTTCATAGTTGCTTTGGCAAATTTAGCTGCTTTTGCTCTCAACTTTATTGGTGTCAGCCCCTTCCGGGTATCTTGGTCCAATGACTGCAATACTTAAATTACCCATAATTAAAGCTAGAAATTACCCATAAATAAAGCTAGAAGACAACATATATCCCATATCAATTCTTGGCAATCTAATGGCAATACATACAGCTCAAACCAATGAAATCATGAACCAGAAAATTTTCAACTCAAGAAACCAGCAACAAACTATCATTTGCCTTTCAACTCAATCGGTAGACCATGGCAATCCCAACCAGGAATGTAATGAACTTTAGAATTTTGAAGAAGCTGTCATGAAAGCAAAAACAAAAAATAAACGAGGTTCAGATACATATTCATCATATGTATTGTATCATTAGCATTTAGACAGTCCTTGGTACATTTAATAGAACAGGCAGTTCCATGTAGGTTGCGAATGATTTACTTGTTATCCAAAACACAGAATGAGAGCAATTTCCTGACCATGTATAGGAACCATAAAACTAAATGCAATTCTAAAAATAAATGCACAGGAAACTCTATTTACATGTGAGTACATAGTGAACCATGGAATGGAAATAGTAAACATAACAGACAACCTTAAATAATGTGACTAATGCTAAGATAATGGACACTAAAGGAACCCTTAGGCAACTCTATTTACAGGTTAAACTTTAAATGAGAAAAGATAATTGCATTGACGATTATGACCTGTGTGGAAAGCAACATTTAATATGAAGGCTTTGCTTTGGTGCCAACTAAAACTTGCATTTGAAGTTATTAATGAGTTTAAGCCACATTGTCAATAAGGACTTCCCTTGCTTATTGCTACCTTTAATTTTCCCAATCTTAAGATAAGATGTATGATGCCTTCATGATACTATGATCATAACATTGCTGTTAAGCTACAGCTTGTGCATCAAACCTTTGTTAAAAAGTTGTTCCTTTTAAAAAATGTCAAGCATTTGAGCCTTAGGACGGGCCCCTAGATGTTCTAGACTGACCTCCTTGCAGGACCTACAAGTCTTTGATGTATTTCTTAGTATCTACTTCTCGTAGTCCCTGGCCTAGATCAACACCAACTATTGTTGTTGCATCAAGTGACAGATCCTAGAAGATAACCAAGATGTTAGTCAATAAAGACAAAACGAAACACCAAAAAACTCAAGACATCTTGCATACCTTGAAATGGCACCTGAGATCCGATCCTCTGGCTTTGCAAGCTGATATGAAGATAATTCACTGAAAATTAATCAATTTAGGAATAAACTGATACCTAAACTGAAACTTATAAACAAATGAAACAAGTAATGGGATCCACATCGATGTTAAATTCGCCACAAAAATCCGTATGAAAAAAGTACTCAAGACATCGTGCATACCTTGAAATGGCACCTGAGATCCGATCCTCTGGCTTTGCAAGCTGACGTATACAAATCAACATTAAAACCTAAATTTCAACTGACATTCATAGAAACCCCCAAAATTAACCAAAAAAATATTCTAACAGTGCTCAATCTCTATAAGTGTAAAAATCAGCAAAAATAGACAACGACTCGTAATAATGAACAAAAGAAGGCGCAAGCATAAAAGAACAATGTATACAGATCTCAACACTTACGTGAAGGCGGATATCTTTCGACGGAATCAAACAAATAAACCAACTGAAACCTGCAACATTTACCAATTTGAAGGCCATAGTTTGAAAAGCTTCAGCTGAATGAAAAGAATCATAAACGAAAACATAAAAGGAACTCAAAAGAAAAAATGGAGAAGATACAAGTATAAATCAAACCATACCAGAAGCGGGGCAGTGACAACGAAGAAGAGGCGATTCCAGAGACTTCAGCAGTGAGATAGCTTTTGAGGAACTGACAACGAAGGAGGGGGGTTTACTCTTCATCTTGGGACCCAAAAATAGCTTCAGGAAGAAATCACGTTTCTGTTCTCCATTTCAGAGGAAAGCATGGGCTGAGACGTGAATAAGAGGAAAGCATGGGTTGTACCTTAGGTATGGGCCTATTTGAAAATCCTTGCAATAAGAAGTTATACCATATGCTTTCCAAGTAGTAATTAAGAGTTTTTCCAATTTCATGCTTGAAATAGAAGTACATTGTGCTTAAGGACTTGTAATTAAGACAATTGTCTTGAATGCATATATATGTAGTATAGATATATATATATATATATATATATAGGGAAGGGTTCAATTGAGAAGTCTAAATATTTTGAGAAATAGAGAAGTAAAAAAACACGGGAGTGTTCATATATGAACGTTCATATATAAACAGTCATATATGAACGTTCATATATAAACACTCCAACGTTCATATAACAGTCATATATGAAAGTTCATATATGAACGTTCATATATGAACGTTCATATATGAACGTTCATATATAAACAATCATATATGAACACTCTCCGTGTTTTTTTACTTCTCCATTTCTCAAAATATTTAGACTTCTCAAATGAACCTAACACTATATATATATATATATATATATATATATATATATATATATATATATATATATATATATATATATAGGGAGCCATTCATGGGAGAACTTGAGAACTGTGAGAACCAGTTTCAGTCATTCATTTTATTTTATTTAATTATCTTTATTATTTATCTTTTTCTTTTTAACCATCTACCCCTATTTTTTGTGGCTGAAACTGGTTCTCACAGTTCTCACAAACAAATTAGTTCTCATTTGATTACACCCCTATATATATATATATATATATATCTTCTAATATGAATAGGATAATTCATTAAGTTAATTATCTTATCTTATTAACATTAAGATAAATATATATCTTCTATTATTTAAAATTCAAATCTATAGATAAACTAGTACTCCTTATGGGATGGATGGGTCTCTAGTGGCCTATAAATAAAAGAGATCAAATCCCTATTGTCTACACGAATCTGCATTCAGTTCAGCCACATTCTGAAGCAAACCGTATACAGCTTTAGAAGACTTCGATCTACACGCAATAATGACTGCTTCCGCATCAATCAATTTCGCTGCACCTAACGCAAGTTCTCCAAAACTCTATTAAGATACAATATGGAATCGATTTCTGATATGTGTTTATGTTCTTATGTTCTTCATTGTTGTTATCATATGATTAAGTATATCTCATATGAATATAGCAACCAAACCGAATAACCCGAAACTGATTAAACTGAACCTAATTGGTTAGGTTAAGTTATCGGGTAGTTTGGAGAAAGTTTAAAACTAATCGAATAATTCGAACTAAATGAACCGAAATCTGAATAAATCTATGGAATACTACCCCTACCCACTTCTATCGAATGAACAATGAAAGTCGTTAATTCAGGGGTAGTTGCAAATCATCCTACGATGTATAGTAAAATTAGAAGGTGTCAAACTAGGTTGAAATCCTTGTTAACAAACTCGGATAGAGGTATCCGCTACACAAAAATCATAGTTCATAGTGGACTGTGGACGTATATGCAAAACATAGACATGTCTATAAGATAAGCAAATTGTGAGATGGAGAAAGAACCTTGATTCGGGTAGAGACCGCCATCCCCACCGTGCACTTTGCAAAGCCGCTCTTGCTGTTAGCATGACATTTCTTCCCATTTTTTGCAATAGAAAACCACTGTTAATCAATATAGATCATGTAAGTACTTTTATAGCAATTCTGGGGGGAACCCTTTGAACTAGTGGAACCATGTCCATAGCTCCATAGGAGAAAAAAACGTGAACAAATTATGATTAAGAAGGTTCAAAAATGATAGGAGTGAATCACTCATATCAACTTTACCACTTCACTATTCATGATGAGGAACCCTTTGCAAAGAAGAGAGTAGAGTTGCTTTTTCGTTGTCCATTCCAAACAACATGTTCACCAGTTGATTATTTCTTCATAATCGTTTGGCAATTTTTGTGCCCGATCTATGTTTGAATCTGATATTGGTACCATATCCACCGTCTCAGTATTCTCTGTAGCTTCATAACCCACCTTAAAAATACCCATATATTAGACTTTTATTGAATATGGAAGAAAATTTTATATTCTAGAAATGTGTTCCAGTTGATACCAAGAAAAAATTCCTAAGCATGTAACTAGATGAGCCATATGGCCATATGGGTTCTCTTGCTACAAAAATGTTTTTGTGGTAACCAAAATTTAAAGGCCTGAGGGATGTGGTGGAATATCCCATCTACCCAAAAATGTTTTGACACCAATTGTAGAACAATTGCTACAAAAATGTTTTTGTGGCATAGTGGTTAAGGCACTGGGGGATGTGGTGGAATATCCCATCTATCCAGGGTTCGAATCCAAGTATACACAACAATTGTGGTCACTGAGTTTAATCAGGGCTGATGTCTTACAGTCATAATTTGCTAAGGAATTAGTCTAGGCATAGCCTAGGACACCCTTCCAAAAAGAAAATGTTTTTGTGGATGGCCTTTTTTTTAGAGAAATGACGTAAACAAATAGACAAGTATTTGTCAACTTACATTGTCTAGGGGACGAAACTCAATTCCTTCTACTAATAGGCTGCAAGACTGACCATTCATTGATCCCTCAAACAAAATTTCAATATCAACATTTATTTTGTCGGTAGTAAAGTGATACAATTCAACCATCAGCCATCCATCTTCTCTACCATCTGCAAGGTATGAAATGGTATATTTCGTCTCCCCTCTCAATTTGTATTTGAGGGCTAATTGTGTTGCTTTGCTCAAGGACACCTTCAAAAAGTTACATTTGAACACAAGGTTTATTGTGTATGTGACTTGTGGTGACAATAATTGAGTTCTGACATATGTTTTGAATTTCCCATCAAATGATAGATAGTTATGCACTGCAAATCTACAACAAAAAATGATACATTACTATATGAAATAGTCTCTAAAACCTAGAAATAAAACTGTGGAGGAGGGGGATGTGTCACCTTGAATTATATTCGTACACATATCGATTACGGGGATCTGCGCTTGCGTTTGGGATGCATTCTGCTGCTGATATCATAGCACAATGTTCTCCCTTCTTATCTAACGAAAACCACTGTTGATTAAATAAGTCAAATTATAATGGTTGGACGATGTAGATGAGTACATTTATGAGAGTAGAGATTTGAAGAATGAAGAATTTCCTTGTTTTTAGTTATTGTGTACATAGAGTGTGAGCATTTAAAAGTAAAGGGAAATCACATACATGTAATTTGTAGGTGGGCACTATGCATTGAAGTTCCAAGTATAATTTGCAATCACTATTAGGTATTAATCATGTGAAATTCCAAAAGTTAAGCTGTATTATATTGATCATAATTTATCTTTCATAAATTTAAAAAAAAAAGTCAAAAGCAGCAATTTATAGAAAACATCTCATTACCGTTTTGCCCCCGTTAACGAGGATCCCTTTAGAGAGAAGCAACTTGAGTTCCTCTTTGGAATTGTAGATGAGAGGAGGTACCGCAGTCACAATTACCGCTTCATAGATCTCCTGAAGTTCAAGTGCAATCTCAAGTTGTTCCACAACATGAACCATAGGTGGCCGTTTTTCACGAGATCTCTGCAAACATTGATATGCAATATCTGAAAATGTTCTTAAAGAGCTCGAATCCATTTGTTGCTTCATATCTTGGAAGATAATCTCATCTAATTTCTTCTGTTTGTAGTTTTCTTTCCATATACGTACTAAAATCTCAACCCGCCCATTGTTATATTCAAAACATAGTCTCCCACACAGTACTTCAAATAAGACCACGCCTAAAGAGTAAACGTCCGACTCTTTAGTTAGCCAACCCATCTCCATATAAAGCGGATCAAGGTACCCACGGGTACCTACAACATTAGAGACAAGAGCTGTGTGCTGCTGATTAGCGGGGCCTATTTTCGACAGTCCCAAGTCAGAAACCTTAGCATTCCAATTCTCATCTAGTAGGATATTGGAGCTTTTGATATCGCGGTGTAGAACTCTGCGATGTGTCTCCTTGGGATCATGAAGGTAGTTTAGCCCCCTTGCAGCTGCAACACATATCCTGAGACGTTGCATCCGCGTGAGAGTAGTGGCACTTAAATGGCGATCGAGACTTCCATGAGATGCATGCCCATACTCAAGGATCTTCTCACCAGCCTCGTCGCAATATCCAAGGAGAGATACGAGATTTTCATGTGTGTAACGGGAAAGCATCATGATCTCCCTCCAGAACTCAGAGTTTCCTTGACCATGTCTACTATCTAGACGCTTAATAGCACCTATGCTTCGCCCCTTGGAATGAGAGATTTCTCCTTTGTACACCTTCCCAAATCCACCAACTCCGATTAGGTTGCTGTCATCAAAGTTGTCGGTGGCCAATTTTATAACTTCCAGTTGGATTTTAAGATGCTGAAACTCGTCCATGAAGGCCATTATGTGCAGAACTAGGTAGCAAGGAGATGCTAATGTAGCTGATGAAGAAAAGAACCTGTGTTTCTAACTAAGATTGTTTATATCAGAGAAGATAAATTATAAATAAGAATAAGAATAAGAATAATTATGTTACCTATTTATTAATTGATTATTACAAAACAATTTTTTTAAACTATTTCAAAACATTAATTATTACAAAACATTTGAAATACCAAGTGGATTTCAAAATCCTATATGAATTTGTGGGATTTCACATCAAATTCATGAAACCAAATGTCAGAAACAGAATAAAATTCAATTCGAAATTTCTCCGAATCCAATCAAGTAAACCAAACATAGACCTTAAATATTAGATCAAAGAAAAGCAGTGCCTTTATAGAAATTAGGAGCACATGCGTAGCACCAATTTCAACGTGTATTCAACGGCATGTGTGTGTGTGTGTCAGCTGAGATTCCGTGATCACATGATAGTTTGTCTTCAGTGCTCCGGTTTTCTAGACAACAAAACCTGGGGAAAGCTTTTATATTATATCAAGTGCCTCTGTTAATTTACTTCCTTCTTTATTTCATTAATTTTGGGGGATATCCATCCGATCAAAACCACTAACCTACTCATCTTTATAATTTGTTCATCTTAATAAGATCATATATATTACGAAGGTGGATATTTAGATATTGAAATCATTCACTATTGTTCATGTAGATGGATCAAAACCACCAACCTTCTCATCTTCACCCCTTAGCATTTGGATGACACAAGGATTCATGAAGATTGATATGTATATATATAGAGGGAGGATTCATGAAGATTGATATGTATATATATAGAGGGAGGATCATGCGAGAATCAAACTGATATGGGAGAAGACGAGAAGGGAAATGAGGCACATGTAATCCATTCACTAAAAAATATTATAAATAAAAATGAAAAATAATTTTAGAGATTAGGATAATTACCATTTTAAATTGGATAAACTCTTAAAATCTAGTTATATCTTTTAGAGGTAAAAAATTTAGGCAAGAAAGGTATTTAAAATAGTTGAAAGAGAGAGAGAGGGAGGGAGGGAGGGAGGGAGGGAGGGAGGGAGGGAGAGAGAGAGAGAGAGAGAGAGACTACTAAAATTAGTCATATTACTGACTGCAGAAATAGTCGGTAAACAGTCGGAAACAGTCTTTACCGACTGTTTTCCAACGAGAAATGACCGTGGATAAAAACTTGGTCGGTAATAGTTAGCGACTGTTTATCGACGACATTTACCTACTGCTTTCTGACGGTTTCAATTACCGACGGCTTTCTGGCGGCATCTGTTAGCGACGGTTTTCCGACTGTTTAATAAAATGACAATTTTCCGACGGCTAATATTACCGACGGCTTTCCGTCTGTTTTTAGAAAAATACTGTTTAAACTTTCCGACGGCTTTCCGACTGTTTTTAAAAAAAATCTTGCACCTACAGAAAAAAAAAACGCATGATGAGTGAATTGACATGTTTTAATTAATTAATAAGCAGATAAAAAGGACCAAGTTTGTGGTCAGCAAAACTGTTACAATTAAAATTCGTATTAGTCAACAAAGTTTGATATATGATATTAACAAAACCTAACTAATATACGTACGTACTCAAGGCCCGACATCTCAATCCTCGGCTTCTGTGAAGGTCTATCGGGTACTCATGTGCCGGCATCGGTCCCTGATGGAGTGATGGATGTGAGATGACTCTACATCGAGTACTCATGTGGAATGATTAATTTAAGTTATGTGGATTATCATAATAAACTAGAAGTTGAGAACTACCTGGATTGATTAGAGAGGTTGAGGTTGATACAATGGAGCGACAATGGACGATGGTTTGGGACGATCGCCAATTTATCTTTACTGAAATATCCAATAGTAATAAGCATTAATTTGTAGATTATAAAACCATAAAAAATTAAGCATAGATTTGTGAAGTATAAAACCATTAATAAATAAGCAAATATTATCTATACTGAAATATCCAATAGTAATAAGCATAAATTTCATTGCTGAATGAAATGAACAATAAATATCTGTATTGTTTTGCAATTCTCACCAACCTTTTCCACATGTCTATTAAAATGGGCTGCAAAGATCCACTATTATGGTTCAAAGACCATTTGGTAAATAGTATATGAAATTATTGCATGATTCATAGAGTTTATGAATCAGGTATGTTTGATCCCTGTTAACATACTTTTCACCAATAAACAATATATGTATTTCCAAAAAGTAATCTTGTATTATATAGAATTTTGCCGAAATAATAGGATTAGTAATTGAAATAAGTAGTGTTGTACCCAATGTAGTAGGGTTGTTATATTGAACAGCTTAGAAGGACAGCAAAGATCTGAAACCATCAGATCACACAAGAACCAAAAGCCACCCTTTTATGAAAAGCACCTTCATTCTATTAAATAATTCAATTCATTTATAAGTGAGAAATGAAATCTTACAACTTTACGAAGAATAGGTTCCAAGGATGAGCAAAGCTTTTGGAGACTATCCACCTTCATAGCTTCCACAATTACACTGGATAAAAAATGATATCTATCAAAAGTGGATTAAAAAATTCTCCAAAATAGAAAGCATTCTGGTTTACATAAACCAATGGAAAGCATCTATGTTTTGTTTTCACAAACTTACACCAAAATAGAAAGTTGAGTAATAACTTGATAATTATGGTCTAAAATACCACATGCTTTCACTTTCAGGAACCTATCAAGTTTTACTCGGGTTAATCAGTTGCTTATTAGTCAGAAAAGATCAAAAACAAGAAAGATACAGGGATAGAATGAGAGATCTCCTTAAATATATGAACAGAAATAGACTTGGATGAGACATAAACAATCAGATCAAAGGTTACCTGCGATTACAATATGAGAGCAACTACACTAATGATGCTATTCTTAAAGTTAGAATATCTACCGATTTGCAAACTTACAGTAAGAGTCTATCTACCGATTTGCAATTGATCTTGTCAAACACCGATTCATCCTGAAAACTTTCAGTTTCAAGGTCGCCATTCTAGCATACCTTCAATCAACACCAACTCTACTGTATGAAAATTTACATTATCAACAGGAGATAAACTTACAACAGATGCAACCACATGAGTTTAGACTAAAAAGTAAAAAATATATATATTTAGCGAAGGATTATAAAATAGTTTATTTTTTAAATAATTTTCCATGTGTTCGTTGCTAATTAGCGACACACACGTGGAAAAATAAGAACTTTAGCGTACAAGAGGGGCGCTTAGCTGTCTTTGCTCTTTGCTATCGTTGAGTCGATCATTTCATAGATCTAATTCAAGTTTTTTTAAGTGGAAAGACTTTAAAATCTTAGTAAAATACAAGACCCTCCTTTCCTCCCATATATGGATGTCCACAATTATACTTGTAGTGAAATCGGCCACTTCTGCTTTATGCTTGCTGCTTCTCTTATGTGGTTGTTAGTATTGTATGCTTGGTTTCATTGCTCAATACTTTGTTAATATTTGGAAATTAATCCAAGTTGTTTTCCATATCGGTTGTTGGATGTAATCACATTTTGGTAATTTTGGGATGCCTAATGCCTTTGACTATCAACATGTATCCCAAGTAGTGTGATGAAGAAATTAAAGAAGTGTACAAATTTAAAGGAAATCAGGTTGAAAATGTACATCAAAAAAACTAAAACAATATCAAACTTATTTCTGTTTACAATTAATCCTTGTCTGATTCAAAAGAAGAAGATCCATATGGTTTGAATTGAATGCCTTGCACAATAAGCCCATCAAGCGGATTCGGAAAGTAAAGGGTCAAGTCAACACGCCTCCAACTATAATGAGTTCGAAAATTCCATACTTTAACTTCCATCCAACCATCGGACCTTAGTTGTGGAAAGTATTTTATTTTCGTTGTATCCAATGGGTTGTGGGTGTTTTGATGAAAAAGTAAATAGATAGTCCAGGTAGTGGTAAATGAACGATTATCCCTCACTATTACAGGAACCTCTAGGTACGAGTGTTCTTTTGGTAATTTGTAGACAAGGTAACTTGCATATTCTGTTTGAGCATATTCTGTTTGAGGCTGAGTCGACCACATCTTAAATTTGTTTTCGTATTTAACGTGAATTTCCTTGAGAGGATTACATGCCACTTCTCTAAATCTGCAAAAAAAGAACATTTCATGTCGTAGAAATGTTAGAATTCGACAAGATACTCATACAACAGGATTTGAAAAGTTGCAATGGTTCACTACAACAAATATGAGTTTATAGGACGCCTAAAATAAATAAACGTCTAATAAAGTGTTTTATAGGACCTTAACTTATAGAACCAAATAAAAAAACTTTCTATTTAAAAGTCTTACAATAAGCGCATGGTGCACGTATATGAAAAACGGAGACACGCTTGAAAGGAAACAGAACGGAGATATAGAAAGTACCTAGATTCAGATAGAGACCGCCATGTCCATTCGGATTCCACCAAAGCTGCTCTTGCGGGTAGCAAATAGCATTTCTTTCCATTTTTGTCAAGAGAAAACCACTGTCAATCATTAAATATGTAAGTATTTTATAGCAATATTGGATCGCTTCCATTTGAATGGTGGAACCATGTTCATAGGCTCCACAATAGCTACATATGAGATATATATATATATATATATATATATATATATATATATATATATATATATATATATGTGTGTGTGAATGAATAATGTTTAAGAACGATTAGAAGATGAAAGGAACGAATCATTTGTATCGAATTACCTCTTCACCATTATTGATAATTAAGAAACCTTCGCAAAGAAGAAAGTAGAGTTCCTTCTTCGTTGTCCATTTCAGATTATCTTTTGAAAGTTTGATTATTTCCTCATAATCATTCGGCAACTTTGGTTCCTGATCTGTGTCTGCATCTGATATTAGAAGTGCCTTGTGAGGGTCCAGTGCAATCGCAAGTTGTTTCACAACATCAGCCATCTGTGGTCGGTCTTCACGAGATCTCTTCAAACACTTGTATGCAATGTCTGAAAACGTTTTCAAAGAAATCGGATCCATTTGCTGGAACAGATCATGAATGATAATCTCAGACAGTTTATTATGTTCGTAGCTTTGTTTCCATTTTTGCACAAAAAACTCGAATTGACCGTTCCTAAATTCAAAGCATAATCTCCCAATTAATACTTCAAATAAAACCACACCAAAAGAGTATACGTCTGATTCCTTCGTTAGCAAGTACTCCTCCATATACAGGGGATCACAGTACCCCCTCGTACCTGCAAAATTAGTGACAAGACCTGTGTATTGCTGATTAGCAGGGCCAAATTTCGATAGCCCAAAGTCAGAAAGTTTAGCATTCCAATTCTCATCCAGTAAGATGTTGGCGCTTTTTATATCACGGTGAAGAACTCTTTGTTGAGTACCGTTGGGATCATGAAGGTAGCTTAGTCCCTGTGCAACTGCAAGACATATTTTGACACGTTGCCTCCACGTGAGGGTTGTGGCATGTAAATGGCGATCGAGGCTTCCATGAAATGCAAGCTCATACAAAAGGATCTTCTCATGACCCTCGTCGCAATATCCCAGGAGAGATATGAGATTATCATGCGTGTAACGGGAAAGCATCTTGATCTCCCCCCAGAACTGAGGGATTCCTTGACCACATATATTATTATGTTGTAGACGCTTAAAAGCAACCATGCTTCGCCCCTTAGAATGAGATATTTCTCCTTTGTACACCTTCCCAAATGCACCTTTTCCGATAACATTGTTGTCATCAAAGTTGTTGGTGGCGGATTTTATTTCTTCGAGCTTGATTTTAAGACGCTCAAACTCTTCGTAGAAGGCCATTATTTGGTGATAAAAAAATAAAGTGAAAATTGAAATCAAGTATTAGATGTTGATGCAGCTAGTGCTGAAAAAGAAGCAACACACATAAAAGGGGTGTTTGTATCTTTCTATATATTGAAAGAAAAATAACAACTCTCTAGCAAACGAAGGAAGTCAAAGATGTCTTTATATTTGACCAAGACGTTAGGTGATATGTCTTTATTTTTTTGAAAGGATGAGATGTCTTTATAGTTGATCAAGATGTGTAATTATTGTAGTTAACGCGTCGGATATAGTCTACGAACATTTTAAGTTGACCAAGATGTGTAATTATCTATACTATATTATAATGCATGAAGCCCCTAAACTCTTAAAAACAATAATTTAAGCACTATGTACTACAATTTAAAGCATATTTACTTAATTTTGAGAGAGAGAGAGAAAGCTAATTCTTTTTATATGGAAGCCAGAATTTTTTTTTGGAAACCAGAAACCATAATGAGAGGGAGAGAAAGTTAATACTTTTTTTGGAAACTGAATAATCAACATTTATTAATATTTGCATTACTTTCCAAATTGATTAATTTTTTGCATTAATTTCGAAATGAATTTGCATTAATTTTTGCATTAAGCCTAAAAAATAAGCCCCTTCTTCCTCCTATATATTTTGGCTAAAAACAATATTTTGGCTATTACAAATTCTGAAAATCTGGTAAGCACCTCCATCAGACTCCAACGAATTCTGGAAATCTGGTTTGCTTCACAACATGTAAGTTTTCTGATCTCAACTTTTAAACTTCCAACGATTTGGTTTCTCTACTTCTGCATGGTTTTTTTTGCTCCAGCATGCATGTTCTTTATGGTATACGCTATAACAATCTTGTTTTTTAACTGTATGTGCTATAACCTCTATGAACTGTTTAACTTTCATCCAAATGAAGGATTGATTAACCATTTATTTAATTAATTTTTTATGTATTACAGAATAATGGATGAGAAGAATATTATCTTCTTTTACACGTTATCAGCACGTGCTCCCCAAAAGCTCTTCGAAGAACCAAACTGTTCAGTTATGATTCTCCTTCTCTCTCGATTTTTTTATAATCATATGATGTATGTAAATATTGCTTTGTTACATGTTTGATATCTATATTGATCTTTTTACGCAATGATATCCATCAACAAAACCACATGTGCATGCATCTTAAACTGTTTTTCTTTACATATTGATAATTTTATTTACATAAAATTTGATCTATTAAAGTATTCTCTTAATATTAGAGTTTTTTATTCTATTTCGACATACACCTTCATATCGTTGTTAAAAAATTGGTTTTTTT
Organism: Saussurea involucrata; assembly: GCA_033807775.1. Lineage (NCBI taxonomy): Eukaryota > Viridiplantae > Streptophyta > Magnoliopsida > Asterales > Asteraceae > Saussurea > Saussurea involucrata. Next base: position 86,676,868 of record CM066313.1, read on the forward strand.
AGATTTGACACTACGTTCTTGATTGTTGGATCAACAAAAAAAACTGATTTTCTTATAATAATTAAGAAAAAGAAATTGTTTTTGGTCGGCACCATACATCCTTGAAAAAGAAAAAGAAAAGAAAAGTTTTAATCGTATATCTTAGGTTGTTACTTCTTAATTTTAATTGGTCTATTGATTATGCAAAAAAAATTAATTATAAATTATAGTTAAACAATATCAAATTAAGTTTTTTTATTGGATTTCATTAATTTGGGTTTATACATTCAAATCATTGTTGTTTTAGTTTGCTACCATTACTATCTATTTAAGATTGTTTATGTGTAAGCTTTATCGGTAATGAAGATTAAAATGAAAATTATATTGTTGATTAATCAAGAATGATTATTGTTTTCAAACATGTATATATATATATATATATATATATATATTAAGAATATTTGAATAATTATGACATAATCTTTTATGAAAATTCTTAACATTCATCTTTGTTGTTTGTTTAATAAGACTTTTTAAACTTATGATACATGTATTTTTGCATTCATGATGTTAATATGCTTTTACTTAATTATTAAGTTCATATAAATAATATTTTATTTTTACTGATTAATAATTATCTAATTAAGAATCATATTTCATAAAACGTGATTTTCTTATATAATAATATTTACATATTTGAACATGTTTTTTTTGGCAAGTTGATTTGTGTTAATGCTATTTACTTATTTAAGTCAATCTTAGGATCTTTTAATCTTTGAATGATTAATACTTACCATGAATAAAATATTCAATTTCTAAATAAATTAATAATTATTTGAATAAAAAAATACTTACCTTGTTCGATATTTTCATTCTCAACTTATAACATGTTTTTAAGTAATTATTAATTTATTTATAGTTTTAAAGTTTTTTTATTTTGGAGTTCCCCCCTTTTATGCCTGGTATATTTGGCATCATGCCAAAAACCGCTTTAAATTTCTATAACACTTAATATTTAACTTAATTGCTAAAAGTTCTTAAAAAAGATAAATAGCCATATCGAAATTCTAATTGTTTATCATAAACCATAATTACATTCTAAAAGTTAAAACACACATCTTTTGGCCTCTTGCCAAAAGCCCAAAAAATACCGTAATGGTTTTAATTGAATTTCACTTTTGGCCTCATACCAAAACCCACAAAATTGTTAATATTATTAGTGTATTTCATAAACTAAGTGATCGCATGACACCAAAAGATTTTGTCAAAACGGGTGTAAATAGCCTTAAAGGTTTGTAAGGACTTACATTCTAATATGTTTTTTAAGGAAATTTCGGTTACCAGCTGCTTGGATTTTAATGGTTCTCTATTTGATTTTTCATTTGTCAAATATCAAACCGTGATATCAAAATTATTCCAGAAGATACAGCAGTTGGTTTGTCAATTAATTATTTTAAATTTACTAAAATTTTTAAATATATGTTATCATTCTTTATACTAATTTTTTTTAATCTATACTATCTTATAAAGCATTTAGGCTTAAAGTCTTAAAATCTTAAAAACAAATTTTTAGCATAGAATAGAACATATTTATGCATAAAGTCTTATAGTCTTAAAAAACATTAATTTTCTTTTGCATTAATTTTGAAACGTAATTTTCTTAAAAAACATTCCTGATTTCAATTAAATAACATTAATTTTCATTTGCATTAATTTTGAAACATAATTTCCTTAAAAAACATTTCTGATTTTCAATTAGAAAATATTTAAGTAGAAGTGTTAAAAAAAATTGACATTAGTCATATATAATTCCATAGATTTCAATACATATTTTTAAATGTGTTTGAATGCCATGTAATAAACAATTGATTATTAAAGTTATAAATGTGTGATCCCAGAACAAGTAATCAATCTATAAATATCAAAGAAGCCATCTCTATATCATTAAAGAATCAATAGCTCACAATTACAATGAAGAACTCTCTCTTAAGTGTGTGTGGCTAGTATGTGTGATGGATGACCTAATTTCCCAAAAGGGAAAATAGCAAACTATATATACCTAGGGTATAGAATAGCCCTATTACAAAAATAGTCCCTCTACTTGGTACAATAACATTTAAGCACTAACATTCTCCCCCTTTGTACCAATGTAGAGCAAAAGATTTAGACGTCCACCGGGGTCACATTCTTCTTCCGAATACCAAAGATGATCTCGAATCTTCGCAGTTCAAGACGGTAGTCTTTCCGGTGGGAGATGACTTCAATCACTTGGTTGATCAAGTTCTTTTCTTTCTCGGTGAGTTTTACCTCTCCATTCGCATCCAGACGAAGCTTACTTTCCAAGTGAACCAGAATAATCTTCAAAGTACCCTCACAATACTTGTTGATCTCAATAACTCTCATAAATCTTTTCTGTGAGTCAGTATCAACGTAAACAACCCCGAGCTCAGGCTTGTTCAGTACAGTGTAGGCTGGGATACCTTGAATATCAGATAAGCGTATGTTTGGTCTTTTTAAGTTCACATGAGTTTGAAAAGATTCCAAACCCATCTGAAAGTCAGTGAGGTATGAATACTTTAGAATATTCTTCATAAACTTCCTCATACATTGGTAAGCAACTCTGTATTCTATCTTCTTCTCTGGATGGGTGGCTAGGAGGTTGTAAAGACATAAAAGATCATGCAGTTTCAGACTCTTGAAGTCAGCCTCCGAGAATACACATTCAGTACCATCTGATCTCAAAACGTTGAACTCAGGATAAAATACATCGTGTAGTTTTAGAGATTCAACCTTCAGCAGCTTCATAATCATATTGTCTGATTTGACAGCACTTGATCCTCTATCTTTGTTTCTCATAACGTACAGAAACTCGATCTTCCTCAGTGACGGCCAGTCTTCAATCCCAAATACTTTCTCCAAGTTGATCTGCTGAACATCCCGAACATATAATTCTTTCCTCAGGGTCTCTAGATACGGAGTCATGATTGCTACTCTTTCTCCAGTGGCCACGTACCTCGGTTCAGCATCAACGACAGTTTGATAGAAGCGGAGTCTGCCTCAATTACTCGATCTCTGATCTTACCATCCGGTATAAACGGTGCATGTAGAGCTGAAGTACCTGAACTTGGACCTACGGTTTCTATCAATGGTGGAGCATCATCTTCAGATTCGATTTCCATAATTTGATTCCCAGTGGTATCTAATTCATCATCCAAAGCATCAACCATTTCTTCTTTTATCTTGTGGCTCAAATGCTCTGGCTCTTCCTCAGAATCAATATAGATCATCTCGATAAGCATATCATCAGCCATCCGCACATCTGCTGTTCTATTGTCAACAACCGAAGGCTTTTCAACCCCGGTTAAGACATCAGCTAGAACAAGTGTTTCTGTATCAACAGTCTGTACCATATCTGTCGCCGTTCCACCTTCACCTGTATTTCCCCCAGCTTCAGGTTCATTAGCATTACCAGTAGAAGCAGCAGCACTAGCCTCTCCAACCCCTGCTCTCTTCCCCCCTCATGTTGATCAGGTGGATCCTGATCATCATGTCTTCGTTTCTGAGAGACTTCCGATTCAATACCACATCTTTCTTCTACAACTTTGAGCCTGTTACTGATGTTGGTGAAACCATGCATCAAAGCATTCGTCATATCTGTCATAGAGTCGGTTAGCTTCTGAAGTTGATTTGCTAGAAGAAGTTGTGTATCTGTGGATGTTGAAGTTTGAGGTTGGGTTGGAGGTGGTGTATGTTGACGAAGTAAGGAAATTAAGTCAACTTCTTCAGATGTACTAGAGTCGCTTTTGGCTAAAAGGCGGGATAACAACTCAGATTTAAGCTGGTCTTCAGGTATAAGGTGTAGTGGGATAGATGATGGATGTTGTGGGTTAGGTTGATTGTCGGATGGTAGATCTTGAGGAGTGGATGATGATTCAGCTATATGTTTGCCCTTTATGGCTCGGCTGACTTCAGATGCTAACTGATCAACTGATCTCTGCATGTGTGCATGGTGTTGCTTGTACGATCTGTCTATAGTACCTAGTGCAGAAGTCAGTAATGGTAGAGTAATAAAATGAGGATATGGCCCGAGCATCCATATAACATGTTCATGAGGAAAATTAGGGAAAATAGAGCTAACTTCCGGACCACCTAGGTTACCGGTTGAAGTAGCGGTTGTAGCAACCGTACTGTCTGTGCTCATGGCTGGCAAAGTGTTGACCATGACAGGACTTCCACCCTGTCCTCGTGGGGCACCAACGAATGGCGGCCGCACTCTGGGTGTTTTGGTTGGGGCACGGAAGCTCGCAACTTGGTGTTGTTCCAGTAATTGTGTCCTAGGAAAGGATGTTCTACCAAATGGTCCTAGACTCAATGTGCGTGGAATAAAAGGCGGTGGCCGGGGCAGGAGCCTACCTGGTTCAATACCAGCAGACACCGAGTGTGTCGCCAATAGCAGTTGAGCTTGATCCCCTGTGGAAAATGAAACATCGGCAAATTGAGATGCCGATGAGTGGCTGAGTGGGGTTGTGTTATGCATGGCTGGGCGGACCACGACTTGTTCAATACGCAACGGCGACGTACGCTCGTTGGTAGAAGATGTGGCTACCCGACTCAGATCGGTGTGGGGAGAGTCAGTAGTTAAAACTTTATCTGACTCTGTCACACCTTCACTCATTTCTTTTCTCCCCTCATTCTCACCACTAACTAACTTTTCTACTTCTGCTTGTTTTTCTACTTCTTCGTTCACAGATGAAGGACCCGCAGTGTCGAGAAGTTCGGTGTTCCGAGTGGAATCAGCATCCGAACTCACAACACGTGGTCTCTTTCCCATATGTCTAGGAATCAAATTCACCAAAGGGTCATGACCTGAGTCATCATCATCATCATCATCATCGTCAAAGGAAGGAAAGAAGGGTTCTATCTCATCATCTTGATTAACTGCATCATCATCAGGAGATGATGCAGCGGCATAAGCTTCATCCCATGAGACATCATCATCAAAGATCTGATGTAACGTCCCAAAAATTACAATAAATTTGAACTTTTAAAAATACCATTTTTATTAAATTAAACCATAAGTATTTAAATAAAATCAAACGTTTATCCAAATCTCGTTAAGTTAAATAACCAAACCATTTAACACAGCGGAAAATGTAAATAATGTAAACATAATGTCTCAAAGTAAAAAAAATGATAGAAGTCTCCACAACGCGCCAGTGTGTACCGTCACGCCTTGCTGCCACTCGTACCTGAAACAGTAATTTATAGGGGAACGGTAAGCACGAAGCTTAGTGAATTCAAACACGCACGTACGATATCAATCATATCGACACCACCCCTATCAGCAGATAGATATAACAACCAACACATGCAGTTAAATAATACAAGCACACTCATGCAAGAACACCCATGCATGTATCATTCGGTCTCCCCGAATTCACACAACACTCGTGTATGCATCCCTCGGTCTCCCCGAGTTCATACAACACATGTGTACGTATTCCTCGGTCTCCCCGAGTCCTCGGTCTCCCCGAGATTTATACGACACCCAATACCTTATACTAGACACTAACTCCGCCTAGTACTACACACAAACAAAACAGTTAACACACACGAACTATAGCAGCGCGCATACAATCTCTATCCAACGCAGTGAGTGAACTCACCTCAGAAAGCAAAGCAGAACTCCACGAACTGCGACAAGAACCCGCCAACTCCAACTCACTTCTTTTCACCTAAAGAAGTGTTACAAAGTGTCAAAGAGTAATCCCAACCCGGAATTATAACTACAAGTCTAAACGTGCGTTTTCCGGTTTTTAGTCTAACACTGCAGGTCTGTTCGTGACCTGTTTAGCCCCCCTTAAACCCATCAAACCAGAAATATTATTCCATCCTTAGAAATTTCTATGTCTTAGGTTTCCAGGTACATATCGCACGCGTTCATACGAGGTCCCTACTATTTTATATGAATTTTTCAAAACAGACTACCCGGACAGCGAATTTCGGACCAATCTGCACTAATTGCCAATTTGTCCCTAGCTAGAGGACTCGTTAATTTTTCTGCAAAACATACGAAACATACTAGACCCAAAATGGGAGACTTGGGCACTGATTTCACCTCAATCCGAGCTTCCTAGATTATTCTACGGATTTTACAAAACAGGGACATATTGGATATTTTCACATAAAATCATAACTTCGATTTCTCGGTTTAGCGTTTTACATTTAGGTTTAGGATTCGCAAACTAGGGTTTAGGCACCTGGGTCTGAACTACACCAGCACCACCCACTGCCCCCTCCGGCAGTGGTGGTCGACAGTGGTGGTGGTTCGATAAAACCAACCGGCGAGACCAACGGGAACGATCCCACCATTCTAACTCGGCCATGCACATACATGCTCGACCTAACAGCCGCAAACCCGCCGTTACAACCACCGACCTGGTGGTGCACGGCGGCGGCACCATGCCGGCAGCCATGGCTGCGGCAGCGGTGGTGGTTCCGCGGTTGTTCGGCGACGACGAATCAAGAAACTAAGAAGAAAAGTGAATAATCCTTACCTCTCGATGCCCACGAATCAGCAACCAACACGAGGTCCCGATCCCTTACTTGTCTCGATCGCCGGCTCACTCTCTCTCACTACACCTCGCTCTCGCCGGCAGGAAACGGCGGCGCCGGCGGTCTTGGGGTTGATCGGCGGTAGCAGCGAATGGGAGGGAGAATTAGGGTTGTGCGTTTAATGTTTTGCGATGGGTTTCATACGTGAAGTACAAAAACGAAATAAGGGAAGGGGGGTCGGTCCTATGGGCCGATCCCATGCAATCCAATTGACAAACTTCACCTTTAGTCCCTAGGTTTTAAAACTATGTCGTTTCTTACCACATGAAGTTAGGATTTTACAAAACAAACCAAACATCACAAAACTAAATCATTTTGGTCCTTGCCGCCAAATCCCGTTAAAAAAAATTCATTTAGAGAAAAAAATAATTAATTAAAATGCATATCGGAACACGGGCTTTACATCTGAACAGGAGGTCGAGGCGGTGGTTGAGCTGGTTTCGAGGAAGATGTTTGGCCAACAGTCCGTAATCTTCTCCCAACTCTCTTTCTTTTTGTTTTCCTCACCTCTCATTGTCCAGGAACATCCCCTGTTCCTGAACCCCCTCGACATGGACTTCCTCACCACCTAAAGGATTTGCATCGTGGGTAGGTCCCTCCGGCTCTGGCTGGACCATCAATGCGTTATCTATCCTATATTGCCTAACTACCCTGGACTGTTGGTCGGCATATGCAAGTAGATCTTCACGTAGAACGGCGGTGTGGGCAAAATTGATCTGCTTGGGCATTCTTAGATAGTGCATGTACTGGCTTGGGCCTCTGGGGTGATTCTCTCGTCTTGGAATCTGATCGTTGTCTAACGTAGCTTGATGAATCAAGATCTGGAAGAAACGCTGAAATGGTACGAAGTTTCGTCTCATCTTTGGTTTTAACTGATCCGCGACAAGCTCAACGATCTCATTCCATATCAAGACGACATAATTAATGTTGTGGTTATAAACAAATGCATGAAACATGCGCAGTGTGGATAGGTTTGTCTTGTCTAGTCCGGTATGCTTTGAGGTCATGCAACGGTTGAAGATTGAGCATATGGAGTAGTATATTCTCGGTAGGTAGTTCCGTCTGAAGGTGGATGAGCCAGTAAGTGGGGCATTCTCTGGAGGTTGATAACCCAAACTTCGGATGTCATCATAGAGCTGTGATTCAGGAACCGGATCCTGAAGATTCTCACTCGGGAGGTTTAGTGATCGGCTGAGTCCCCTTAGAGTGAATCGGACATCGAAGTGGTCAAGTTTGGCAGTAAAGTGTGGTACTCGGGCGGTTGGATGGTATGTTAGTGTACTCCAGAATTGTTTAAGGTAGATTGCGGGCACGAGCTCAACTCTGGTCAATGCAGTCAGTAATGGGTGACCGTGAATAATCTCGATAATGACTCCGTAGTCAAAAGGAACTGCGAAATCTAGGTGATGGTTGATGTGATGAACGATATGAACGGATGATGGTGTTGTCATCCGAGGCATTTCCATCATGATCATCCATATGGAACAGTACACAGTTAGAAAACTAGCCAAAAACAAATCTGCCTTGAAAAAAAAAGTTCAAAAAAAATCCTAAGTGTTAGGCAAGTCGCAACCAACATGAAAGAGGATGTCGCAGGCCATTGCGATATCGCAATGCAAAGCTAAGACATGGTGAAGTCGCAACACAAGGTTGCGATTTGGTCCATGTCGCAACAGGCCATTGCAACATGGTTGAATGTATGACCACTGCGACATGGTTGAAGGTTTGAAGCTTAGTGGGTTGCGACTTGGATGAACACATAAATCTTCCTAAGTGTTCAAGCCCAAAAATCGAGTTTTTCGCCCAAAAAGTGTTAAAATTGACTCCACTAGGCTCGCAATACCACCGAGAATAAACCCTAATCGACTAAAAAACCTAACAAACACTAAGACCCAAGATTTAGCAGATTGAAATAAAGACGAACCTAAAAACCCTAAAACAGATCATATCATGCGATTTAATGAATGAAAGTTGATGAGATTCGAGATACGATACCTGAATGATTATCTGAGAAGATTGAACGGATCAGAAACACGAAATCAGCCACGAATCGAAAAGTCAGTTGAGAGAGATTTTGAAAGGGTTTAAGGGTTTTTGAGTTGAGACAAAGATTAAAACCCTAAAAACCTAATTATACGATTTTTCAAACTGAGGGACACGTGGCACAACATGATTGGTCCAAGGTTTGACTTGTCACGTGTCATCAAGTCGCAATGAACTAACTGCGAGTTGACAAAAGATCATGTCGCAACAGAAGGTTGCGACATGGTACTATTCACAAGGTCATGTCGCAGTACACAGTTGCGACATGGCACTGTTCACATGGTGATGTCGCAGTGCACGATTGCGACATGGCACTGTTCATTGAGATATCGCAATAGAAGGCTGCGATATCTCATTGTTCACCTGTGAAATCGCAAGTATGGGTTGCGATATTAATAACACTTGGACATTTTTCCAGTTTAAAATTTTTGAAAAAAATTTATCACATTGGAAGATGTCCAACTTCCAATTGATTAAGCACGCAAGGTATTAAAACATTTTCACTCCCCCTTAAATGATGCAAGTAAGTTTTAGAAAATTGATTTTCATCATCTAAGAGTTTGTGGTTGAAAAACAGATTAGAGAACATACCTTGTGATCTTCAAGTAAGGAGTACAGGAAATCAACACTTACAATCTTAGTCAGAAATGCACACTCCCCCTATTCTTGTGCATACTACTTAGTTTGTACTCCCCCTAAGACTATGAACACACCTCATGCAGGCATAGATATCATAACAAGAAATAGAAAGTAACAAAGAGAATAAACAATGAAAAACAACAAAGACATGAGAATAAAATATTTTAGATTGAGAATAGAATGCGATGAAAATTTGTATGTATCATTTTAGATAGAGATAACTAGATTGAACTACACATATTTCCATCCATTATATGATCAATATAGAATATTAAACTTTCATGTTCAACATGCCGAGCTTGGATAATATGAAATTAAATCGTTTTTCATCCAAGGCTTTCGTAAAGAGATCGGCAAGTTGAAACTCAGTTGTGACAAAGTATAATTCAATCGTACCTTTTTCAACATGATCTTTAATAAAATGATACCTGATGTCTATGTGTTTGGTCTTTGTATGCTGGACCGGGTTAGCTGATATTGCAATTGCACTCTTGTTATCACAGTAAATGGGGATCTTCTCATACTTGAAGTCATAGTCAACCAGTTGAGTCTTCATCCACAGAACCTGTGAACAACAGCTGGCAGCGGCCACATATTCTGCCTCCGCAGTTGATGTTGAAACACAGTTCTGTTTCCTCGAGGACCAACTTACTAGTTTATCACCCAAAAACTGGACATGACCAGATGTGCTCTTCCGGTCTAGCATACTACCTCCATGATCTGCATCAGAATATGCAGTGAGTTTAAATCCCGTTCCCTTCGGGTACCACAGACCAAGGTACGGTTTCCCCTTCAAATATCGAAAGATTCTTTTAACAGCACTCCGATGTGATTCCTTTGGTTGTGCCTGAAATCTTGCACAGAGACATGTCGAAAACATTATATCTGGACGACTTGTTGTCAGGTACATTAATGAGCCTATCATACCTCGGTAATTCTTAACATCTACATCTATACCATGTGGATCCGGACCAATTTTAGATCCAGGAGCCATAGGTGTACCAATTGAGGTACAGTTTTCCATCTTGAATTTCTTCAAAATGTCAAACACATACTTTGATTGGTTGATGAAGATACCTGTTGAGAACTGCTTGACTTGTAATCCAAGAAAGAAATTAATCTCTCCTATCATACTCATCTGGAATCTGGTCATCATTATACCCGAGAACCAAGTACACAATCCAGGGTCAGTTGAACCAAATATAATATCATCAACGTAAATTTGTACTAGAAGGATCTCACCATTTTTATGCAGAGTGAAGAGAGTTGTGTCGATTTTACCTTTCTGAAAGCCAGCACCAAGTAGGTAGGTAGATAAGATTTCATACCAGGCGCGAGGGGCTTGCTTAGACCGTAGAGAGCTTTGTCAAGAATGTAGACGTGATCTGGTTTATCTTTGTCCACAAAACCCTCTGGTTGAGAAACATATACTTCTTCTTTCAAGATGCCGTTCAAGAAAGCAGTATTCACGTCCATTTGATAGACAGTGAAGTTTCTAAAAGCGACAAATGCAAGAAACATCCGAATTGCCTCTAAACGAGCCACCGGTGCATACGTCTCATCGTAGTCGATTCCCTCTTGTTGCCTATACCCTTTGGCTACAAGGCGTGCTTTATTTCTCACAACAATCCCATCTTTATCTTTCTTATTCTTCAGGACCCACTTGGTACCAATTACCGTTTTACCTTTGGGTCTAGGAACTAATCGCCACACGTTCAATGCTTCAAAAGAATTCAGCTCATCTTGCATGGCAATGATCCAATCCGGATCTTCTAAGGCTTTTCGAACTGTTGTGGGTTCAACTTGACTTAGAAAAAGCGCGTAAAGGACTTCGTTAGCCGTTGCAGATCTTGTCTTTACAGGTTCGGAGACGTCACCAATGACTTGTTCAATGGGGTGACTCTTAGTCCATCTTGAAGCATGAGGATGAACATCTATAGCACCATAGTTGGGATCCACTAAGGTAGGATCTTTATCAAAATTCAACTCTATTGTCAAGGTAGGTTCTGGTTGTGGGGCGGGTTCATTGACAAAAGTGTCAACAGGAACTGCCTCTGGTTCTGCTTCAGAAGATGATTCATTCTGAGTTGCAGAATCCTCACCATTGGCATTAGAAGTTGTACCTGACGAAGAAGCACCATTCGTGGATACATGTTGTGTTGCTTGTGGAGATTCCATATGCATGTTACTTGAAGACGAAGCAGGAGTTGTTGCACCAGATGAAGGGGTAGTCAGTTCCGGTGTAGGCCCTGACAATGTAGCATTAACTGGTGGTGTGGCAACATTTCTCCTGTTAGATATAGATGAAGTAGGTTTATCACTTCCGAAAAAATCATCATAAAAATATTCAAACAATAAATCAAGATCATTAGGTTTAGAGTTAGAAGTGGATGCTTGATCCTTGTTTGAAGATCTAGTCACCATAGGACGAATTTGTCCAGATGCTAGTACTCCAGATATTGCGGGTTCTGTACTATTTTGCACAGAAACCATGGTTTCAGTTTCATCGAATCTGACATTTACGCTTTCCTTCACAGTTCTAGACGACTTGAAATAGACTCTGTATGCTTTTGACGTAAACGAGTATCCGATGAAAACGCCCTCAATTCCCTTTGGACTGAATTTGTTCAAGTTGTCCTTGCCGTTCAGCACAACAAATCTGCATCCAAATACACGAAAGTAGTGTATTACAGGTTTTCTATTATTAATCAGTTCATATGGAGTTTTACCAAACCGACGATGGATTATAGAACGGTTTTGTGTATAGCATGCCATAGCAACAGCTTCAGCCCACAAGAACAGAGGTAGATCAGCATAAGACAACATCGTTCTGCCAGCTTCAACAAGTGTGCGGTTTCGTCTTTCAACGACTCCGTTCTGCTGAGGAGTTCTAGCCGCAGAAAACTGATGAGATATTCCTAATGATTTAAAGAAATCATCAAGAGTCTTGTTCTTGAATTCTGTCCCGTTGTCTGGCCTAACAGTCTGAACTGATTGTTGACGGTTCACTTGAAGTTGCTTGATTAACGAGATGATCAAGTCAGGTGTTTCGTCTTTTGATCGAAGAAACTTGACCCAAGTATATCTCGAATAATCATCGACAATTACTAACACGTATCGTTTGGCACTAACACTCTGAGTCTTCATCGGACCACAGAGATCCATATGAGGGATTTCTAAAGGTTTTTGTGTGCTGGGTTCGGGTTTCGGTGGATGAGGGGCTCGCTTTATCTTCCCCTTCTCACAAGCAGTACATAAGTTGTCTTTCTCAAATTGCAGAACTGGTAGACCTATAACTAAATCACCCAACGTTAGCTTTTGAATGTAACGAAAGTTGAGATGAGATAGTCGTCTATGCCATAACCAACTCTTTTCCATAGTTGCCTTAGTCAACAGACACACGTCATTCTTCGGCTTAACCTTTGATAGATCAATAGTGTAAAGATTTGACTTTCGCGAACCAACTAGAAGTTCATTTCCTCCATCGGTTAGAATTGCACACCGAGTCTTCTTGAAATGGACTTCTAGGTCTTTATCACAAAACTGACCTATACTAAATAAGTTATGCCCTAAGCCTTCAACATAATTCACTTTAGTTATTCTGACGTTGTCGGTCACAATATCTCCATAACCCATGATTGGAGCATAGTGATCATTTCCAAACATAACTTTCCCTCCATCGTGTTCCACAAAGTTGCTCAACAGCTCCTTTCTACCTGTCATGTGTTTAGAGCAACCACTATCCAAATACCACACATGACAGAGCTGCAAAACGGAGTTTAAACAGTTTTAGGTACCCATTGCCAATTGGGTCCTTTCGGGTTAGGAGTATTAACCTTTTTCTTTGAATTGTAGTGGTTAAAATATCTATTTGAATAAAAACGATTTGAACCATAGAAATTATAACCAAACCACGAAGAATAATCAGACTTGCAGATAAAATCATCTACACCACATGAAGAGCAACAAATTTGATCATGTGCTAAATTAATCAGTTGTTGCATAGAAGAAATCTTGTACGGAATAACAAGTTTTTGTTTGTTTGAAGCAACACGATCACTAACATTAGAAACAAAAGTGTTTTTCTTGGAATTAAAAGCGACAGTAGATGATTTTCTCTGGGCCACATCATGTGTGAACTCCTTTACTCTCCACTCTACCCGCGAGTTATTTCTTAAATTACGATCTGAAATGGAATCAAAATAAGAATCGTAAGCGTAGGAATTTTGAACTTTAGAAGATTTAGATTTGCGCTTATTTTTCTTATTTTTCTTTTTCTTTTTCTCAACGGTTTTAGAAGATTCCCCTTCGAAGAAGTTCTCCTTAGGTTCCTCTTCCTTGACCAAAAAATCAGAGTGATCTGGAAGTTTAGCACTAAAGTCAAAATTAACATCCTTTTGTTGAGCTTGCTTACCCTTCCTTTCACAAGGAATGTCAATAACATGATCAACTTTAATATCATTGGAAGAGGAGTTATGAAAGAAATCACAAGAATTTTCATTAACAGGTTGTTCCTCTATATCAATGGGACCAAAATCATCCAAGTCATCCGCCATCATGCTTCTATTAAGAGTATTTCCCATGAAGGCTTTGCATGAGGAAGCATCTGAATCAGAGGAAACTTTGCTAGCAAACTCTGTCATAGCTTCAGTGGATAAATTTGTCAGTTTTCCAATTAGTCTTGAGATTTCATTTTGAAAGTATTCTTTATTGGATCAAGATCATTTCTCTCTTTGATCAAAATGTTTTCTAAATCAGATATTTTCTTTGAAAGAAAAACATTTTCAGTTTCAAAAGATGTTCTTTCGAATTTAAATCTCTCTCTTTCTTTCTCAATATTTTCTTTTTCAAGAAATAACTTTTTCTGAAAATCAGAGACTTGTTTTGAGAGATTCAAACATCTAAGTTCAATAGATTTCTTTTCTTCTAAGGTTTTTGAAGACGAAACAGAAACAACCTTTTCAGATTTGTCATTCATGGTATTTATCAAAACAGTTAGCATCACTTCCTTTTCAATATCAAAAACAAGTTGATCGTCATTTCTGACTTCTTCAATTTTGCTTTTAATATTCAATTCAAGATCGACAAGCTTCTGTTCAAGTACCAAAGGAGGATAATATATTTTTCCTTCAGAAACGGGTTTTGATACAGTTCCCTTTGGTGGCTGAACAACATAGCTTTCAAAATAGTCATTAGGCAAGGTTTTCTTATCTTGCATTGCCTTCCTATTTGCCTGATCATAAATATAAGGAAGTTGTATGGTTACAGTTGTCTTTCTTTTAACTTCTTCCTCAACTCCTTGTTCCTCCTCATTAAGCCATTAGATCTTGAATTTAGGATCTTTTAGATACTTAAGCCATTGAAACTTGTATAAACAAGGTGCCTTTTTTAAAGCATTCTCCAAATAATGAGGATTGTCATATCCCACACCCCATTTAGAGTTGTAATATCTGAAATTCTTTGGCGTGTTTAGAAAAATGGTTTGTTCAGATTGACCAAGTTTATACAGTTTCGCTTCTAGATCACTTGCCTTTTCAGACAATTCGTTGTTTATATCTTTATAAGATCGCAACATTTGTTCAAGTTCATTCTTCCTATTTTCAGCAATTCTTACATTTTCTCCCATTTCATCCATTCTTCTTCGGAAAGAAGTTCGTGATTTTTCGATCTCAACTCGTTCTATTTTCAAATCATCATTTAACTTTTTATGGTCAATGATTGTCTGTCTTTGAAGTTCAATTGTTTTATGTGCCTTAATGAGTTTCTCACTTTGTTCATCAAGTTTTAATTGAAAAACTTTAAACTGATTACCAAAATGATTAATAGTGTAGAGATCTACCTCATCTGTCTCAGGCGCCGCATCAGCCTCTGAATCCTCATCATCTCTGCTCATCAAGCACATCCTAGCAAAAGCAGATGTGTCTTCCTCTCCTTCATCATCTGTCTGGTCCAACCAATACTCTTCCTCCACTGGAAGCTCAATTCCTGACTCTTTCTTTTCAGCTAACAATGCCTTCTGCTTGTAGTAGTCAGAATTCTTCACTTTCGGTTTCCAGCATTCTTTGGAGAAATGATCGGTCTTCCCACAGTTGTAACACTTTTGATCTTCATCCTTTTTATCACCAAACTTCTTCACCTCTAGCCTTTTACCATCTTCCTTGTGATCATCAAACTTCTTTGACTCAATCCGATTCTTGTGTTCAAAGTTTTTAGAACCAGATGAGTAACGTTGGTTGTTTGATCCAGGAGTTTTTACAAATCTGTGCTGAAAGGCCTTGGAAAGAAGTATCATAGCCTGCCTTAAGCTTTCCGCCTCATCCAAGTCAGCTTGGTCTAACTCATATTCTTCTCTCTGAACACTCTTACCCTTAGCTTTTCTTGACAACAATGCTAACGGTTCACTATCAAGCTCATCATCTTCTTCCTTCTTCTCAGACCCCACTATCTTCTTTTCCTTCTTACCATTCTTCTCGTTTTTCATCAACTTCTTCCTTTTCAGCTCAGCATCATCCTCATCTTGCTTTAAGGTTTCAAACATTTGTTGTAACGGAAGAGAATCCAGTTGAGAATTCTGTTTCATTCGATGAGCATACTTCTTCCACTCGGGCTGAAGCACGTTCAAGAACTTCACATTAGTCTCCATGATGGATTTTGATACCTTGTAACTGTTGAGATCATTTAGGATAGTTGTGAAACGATCATATGCTTTATCTAAACTCTCACCCTCCTTTTGCTTGAAATTCTCATACGTGTTGAAGACATTTGAGACTCTCAGCTGATTTTCCACTTCTGATCCTTTGTATAATTTGATAAGTTCATCAAACATACCTTTACCTGTTTCACTCAAACTGTCAACCTTCCGATATATGTCGTTGGTTAAGGCTTGCATAACCAATGACCTAGCCGCTTTATCGGCTTTGTATCTCAACAAATTGTCACCAGTGTAGTCCTTTGGATGAATAACTACGTTGTGACCATCTGGGTCTACTTCACGAACCTCTCCTAGAACCCCGTTCATCAAGGAGTCATGGATTAGAGCTCCATTTTCTTGTCGTTCAACATAGTCAAGAAATCTGTCTTTCCAAATTTTAAAGTCTTTTGGGAAAAGAACAGGTGGTTTATCTTTTGAACCAATAGTCAACATATCTCTGGCAGTCATTTTGGATTACTTGTTGTTGATCTTTAAAATCTGATTAATCTGATTAGGAGTTACTTTTAAGTTTCAAGTTTATGTCTCAACACACTCAATGTCGCAACCCAAACCAAGTCGCAATTGCACTGAAGTCGCAACAGCTGAAGTCACAACAACTGAAGTCGCAACAATTGAAGTCGCAATAACTGAAGTCGCAATAACTGAAGTCGCAATAGGTAAAAGTTCACCCGAGTCGCAACTGAAGGTTGCGATTTGGTACTGTTCAACGTGTAATGGATTGAGATTTGGGGCAAGTCGCAATAGACGATTGCGATATGGAAGCCAAGTCGCAATAGATGATTGCGATATTGATGAAGGTTAGTGGATTGCGATATGTATGAAGATTCAAGGTCAAATCTTCAAAACAGATCGGATGAGGCTGAAAATTGGTGGGTAGGTTCGTGAGGCTATTCTGAACAACTTTAGAACATCAAGTTTTGACCAAAACCCAACAGAAGATGGATTTTCGAACCAAAACAGTGTGCAGAAAGTTAAGGTGCGAAAATGAAGAAAAATATCCAATCTGAGCTTCGATCCTTGTGTTTTTGCGGAATAAAACACACAAGACTATCCTAGAAACAATCCTTGATCAATTCCAATCCATTAGAAGAACTCTAATGGCTAAAATCAATCAAAAATTGAAGAAAATGAAGAACACTAAAAAATGGAAATAACTCACTCAATCCTAATCAAATCAATGATTTACAAGCTCTGATACCAATTGTGATCCCAGAACAAGTAATCAATCTATAAACATCAAAGAACCCATCTCTATATCATTAAAGAATCAATAGCTCACAATTACAATTAAGAAATCTCTCTTAAGTGTGTGTGGCTAGTGTGTGTGATGGATGACCTAATTTCCCAAAAGGGAAAATAGCAAACTATATATACCTAGGGTATAGAATAGCCCTGTTACAAAAATAGTCCATCTACTTGGTACAATAACATTTAAGCACTAACAAAATGATATGAGTCTCAAGCCGTAGGCTTCAAGATAAGCCACAACGTTTTTTAAAGTGTTATTTATGACGATAAATCTCTATATCATGTATATCTATACCACCATTGGTAAAATTTGTATATCATCGACTGAGTACATTGGTAATACCACTCGATCCAATCCATGAATCAATTTGGTTTATATGGCAAAAACACATTTGTATTGTTACCATCTTCTCTTATATTTATTTGAATATTACATCTCGCTGCATTGCGCGGGTACACTGCTAGTTGTAGTTAAGGCGTTGGATATAGTCTACGAATATTTTAAGAGCATCAGTTTCTTCATTTTAGAGAAAAATTGGAGAATATGAAGATTTTATGTTGTTTTTTTTGCTCCAACAGTTTTTCCAAAACTATCATCAAAATGAAGAAAGTAAGAGAGAGAATGAGTTTTTCTCCAAACATGGAGATAACCCAAAAAATAATTATTAAGTGAGAGCACCGATAGAAGTCTTTGAAAAATAATATTTGGAGAGAGAAATAATATTTAATAGATGAATAAAATATTTTAATATTATAATCAGTGTTTTCTTCTTCAAAATAGGGAATCTGTTGGAAATGAATATAATTGTTTTTGAAGATTTTAACTTTTGGCTCTTATTTTAGAGAAATTTTAAAGGATTTGTTAGAGATGCTCTAAATTGTTTCATTCATCACATGATGTGTATGTCTTCACACTACAATAACATGTTTAAGCATACTCTATACGACTAGTTGTGATCAAAGTGAGTTTTTGTTTTAAGAACTAAAACGAAAAGGAAGGGTACATGAGGCCCATGAGCATCTCCAATTGGAGGTTATTAATTAATGAGTGAATTACATCAGTGGTCCCTGTGGTTTATCCAAATTTTGGATTTAGTCCCTAAAGTACATTATCTACAGTGATGGTCCCTAACTTTTTAATTTACTTTCACTCATGGTCCTTTTGCTCTAACGGCGTTAGTTAACAGCAAAATATTTTCATCAAGTTATTTAAAGAAAGGGTAAAGCAGTCTTTTAATAAAAGAAAATACATGCCCTAATTTATAGCAAATAACCGTGATATGCCCTAACTTTAGTTTTATACTATTTATTGAATTTGTTGTTTCCAGGGAGCTTTATCAATTTACTGTTTCCAGATTACTTCAATCAAAAAGCATCTTTTGATATTCCAGATTGCTTTTATCAAATTGGTTTTGGTCTCCATGTTTGCTTTTTTGTTTTTACTTTGTACATAATTGATAATACAACCTATTATCCATTGTATACAACACTTGATGCACCATGTCCACCATAACTTCAATCAATCATCCAAGAATATCCAAAAATCAATATCCAAGAAATGTATCAACAACATCTTCAATTCGGTTTTCTATTCCATATGTATGAACCAAAATGCTTTATATGAAAGATGTGGGTTGACAACTGTTACCTTCCATGTCCTTGATAATTCAATGGCTTCATCTACCCTACCTGCTTTGCATAGGATATTAACCATGAATACGTTAGTTGTTTCCTCCGGCGGGGTGGCGGCGGCTTTGATGAATCTTGTAATGAAGACATAAGGTGTAGGGATTGTTAGATTCTATTCTAGTCGACCCAGAATCCTCTTCTCCATCACCAAAACATGGCGATGTTCGTAAGCTCGACCGGAGGTTTGCACGAAATCGTTGATTTATTTCTTCGTATTTTGGAGCAATAAGCATTGCACTCATTCCGACACACTGTAATTCTCTCCTGGTCACAGTTTCGGACGCCAAGAATTTGTTGTGAACTTCAATCAGCTAATCGATCAGAATCTCATCTTGTCGTTGATATCCGGCTGTGAATGCATATAGTTATGAACCTTGCTTTCATTCTGCATCAAACCCACATCAAAAAACTCAATAAAACTGCATATACACATACATATATTTGTATCTATATACTCAATAAAACTTTATATACCTTTACGACCAGTTTATGGAATTTGTATATGTCTTCGACGTATTCAACTGCTGCAAGTTCTTTATTGATATATGAAGCATCGATATCGATGATATTTGTTGGTTTTGGTTTGTAGTTAAGGCCACAGGGCAGCCTTGCTTCGGGCAGTCAATGTCGAAGTGAGTGACGATTGAGGTTTCATGTTTCGTGAAGAAGATGATGATTCGGGTTTCTTTAATTCTTCGGTGGAATTAGGAGTTAGGACTGATTTTGATTATGGATGCATTCTGTGGGACCGGTTGTGGCTTTGGTTTGACTGAAACTTTCTTCTTGGGCACAACCACTTTGTTGTTATCGATATTCGCTGTCACTGGTTTCTGTAAAAGATAATCAAAAAGATTGATTTCAATTGCAGTTTCTATAATCAGCAGAGGGGTCAAAGAGATTAAAGAACAGGAGGAAGAAGCCAAAGGAATCGGTCTTTGCGGTCCAAGGGTGCAGTTGTTTGTTGCAAAGTTGTGATCTTGAAGATCACGTTGAATTGCTTTAAAATAGGAAAGGGGTTTTATGAATTAAAAGACTAATTTGGCCTTACTTTAAATAACTTGATGGATAAATTTTACTATTAACTAACGTGGTTAGAGAAGAGGGACCTTGAATGAAAGTTAATTAAAAAGTTAGGGACCACCACCATAGATAGTGTACTTTAAGGACCAAATCCAAAATCTCGATAAACCACAGGGACCACCAGTGTAATTCACTCTTAATTAATTAAATAAACTTGGTGATAAAAATGACAAAAAATTAGTGTATAATAGTACTAAAAAAGAATTTAGCATTATATATTAATTAATTATATTGAACATTAAAATTTGTAAAAAGTTAATTGGTGTTCATTTTATAGCATTGCTTATTATTTCTCTAATTTTTTTATTTATTAAGTACTAATATCTAAATACTATTTTTGCCTAGAAACCTTGATATATATACTATTACTCATCTTTCACATACTCTTTTGATTATTTCATCTGCATGATTTTTATTTTTGTGTTAAAATATAGTAAATTTCTTGTTATTAACTAAAAAAACTCTTATCTTTTGAAAACAATTACCATTTATATGAGACGAGGATTTCAAAACTATTTTTTTCATACATTATTGACTCATTATCACCTAATATTGAATGTATGAATATTAAGTACTCTTTAATCTCTAAAACAAGGATAAGATTTAAAACTATAACCAACATGGATTTTTGATTCTAAGATTGATAATATGTAAAAAGTTTGTTTCAGCTCTAAAAGTTTAAAATGATAATGAAAACCATTAATATTTGGTAACATGTAACATGTGGAAACTCAACTGATTATGTTGATTTACTTAACGTGTTACTCTGAAATTCTGAATGATCAACATTAAATGATTTCAAGCTAAATATTAAAGGCATGTCATAAGATGATTTTAATGGTGGAACGAATTGACGGTGTTATGTAAAAACGATATAATAAATACTATTAGTTTAGAAATAATTATTGATGGATCTTGCGCTAGGAATACCGGGAAAAACGATTTTATATAAACTAGTATTTTTGAACTTAATGTTATTTTTTATGATATAAATAATAAATTAAAAAATCGTAATTATCGAAGATTTATTTTTACATCTCGTTCAAGGTATATGAAATGTCAGGAACGTGTCTAATTGGTTGACCGATTCATAAAATTTTACATTATTGGGAGGGAGTGGGACATACCAACGTGTAAGGGACACGTTAATAAACATGATCTGGTTTTTCATCAAAATGCATGTTGGACCCTTTCAATTTAGATAATATAAAATAATTACAACGTGGGCCATGACGTAGTTCACCATTGAGGATAGAATGTTTATACATTGTGAGGAAAGAGAAATATGATGTGGCAGAGTCATAATCTCACAAGATACATGTCATCGATCCTTTCTAGTTGACAAAGAGTCTCGATCTCAGAACCGTTAGTTCAAAGATAAAGCTTAACGTGTAACGTCAAGTAAAAGATCACATTGTTTGCCGCCATTAAAGAGCATCTCCGACGGCTTCTCTAAAACAGGGAAAATAAAAGTTTTATTCTCTATTTGGCCCCACCAGATTCTATATCTTGTTTTCTAAAATAGGAAAAACAAGAAAAAACTCCAAATTTAGATAATTATGTAAAACTTGATAGGAGGTGAGAGAAATTCATTTCTTATTCATTTCTACCAATAAGATTAAGCTATCATTATTTTATAATTTTTTTAAGTGCATTGAGATAATAAACTTATATAATTTTTTAATAATATAATCAATGTTGAAATCTCTAAAATAGAGAATCTGTTAAAGTGAAATGTAATTTTATTTAGAGATTTTGACTTTTGGTTCTCTATAAAATTATAAAAAATATGTTAGAGATGCTCTAAGCCGACTAAAAGAGACATGAAAACCCCACATAAAGTTAATGGTCAAGTTAACATGCTTCCTATGAGTTCAAAGATGCCATAATTTAACTTCCCTCCAACCATCGTTCCTCAATCGTGGAAAATATTGTATTCTAGTTGTATTCAACGGGATGTGGGTCTTTTGATCACCTTGTGTTCTATTAAGGGGGTTTGATGGCTTTGTAAATAGATAGTACTACTTGGTGAATGATTATCCCACGTTGCCATAGGAAACTGTAAATTCGAGTCTGTTATAGGTAATTTGAAGACAAGGTAACTTGCATATACCGTTTGAGACTTGTTCGACCACATCTTAAATTTGTTCTCGTATTGCATACGAATTTCATTTAGAGGACTATAAGCCACTTCTGTAAATCTGCAAAAAAGCATATAGCATGTGATAGAAAAGTTAGAATTGTATAAGATACTTGTACAAATTAAAAGGATTAATTTGATAAGTTGCAAGGCTTCCATGTACTATATATAACTCTATACATTACAACAAAAATTAAGTTTATAGGACGTCTAAAATAAGCATCATAATAAAGTGTTTTATAGGAACAAAGTTTATAGGACCAAACAAAAAACGTCCTATCTAAAAGTGTTACAAAAAGTTAGGACACCTTTGGGGGTCGTAACAAGTTTTTTAGAACATTTTTCAAATAAAGTCTCCTATAAACACAAGTGTCATCTAAAAAGTTGGGTTTATAGGACATTTTTCAAAAGCACCCTATAAAATTAGCTAATAGAACACTTTATTTTAAAAATGTCCTAAAAACCTTGTTACGACGCTCAAAATAGTCCTACAAACTTATTTTAACACTTTTAGATAAAGACACTTTTTTGTTTGGTCCTATAAACTAAGGTTCTATAAAACATTCTATTAGGACACTTATTTATTTTAAGCGTCCTATAAACTCAAACTTGTTATAATGATAAGTCATCTTATGTTGATTTTTTTGACATGAGGACATGCTGAATAGAGAAAGAAATTAACCTTGATTCACATAGAGACCCCATGACCATTCGGATTCTACCAAAGTTGCTCTTGCTGGTAGCATATATAATTCCTTCCCATTTTTGGTAACAGAAAACCACTGTTAATCATGAAAGATGTAAATTAATACTTATATACCAATTCTTGATTGCTTCACTTGTTAGTAGATATATTCTTGTTGTATTATTTTAGATAGGCTTAGCCCTTTTTAGTTAGCCCTCTTTTGAATGGCCCATGGTCTTTATTGTTGTATATTTAATCCTTGTAAACCTTTCTTTTGAAGGCAAGGATAATCATTCCTCTTTATGGTATCAGGGCTGAATTAGGATCCTTCCTAATTTTTCTCCTCTCCCCCTTCTCTCTCTCTCTAGAAACCGGCGACACTAGGGCCGGCTACCTCCTCCATCTTCCGCCAATCACCACCATCTTCTTCTTTCAAAATTTCCGTCAATGGCCGGTGATCAACAACCTCTTCCCAACAAGGTTTTCGGCATCACCAACATAAAGACGTACGTTCCGCTCATCCTTGATCTTGACCGCCTGAACTACGATGTGTGGAGAGAGCTTTTTCCCACCCATTGTATCGGTTTTGATGTGATTGATCACATTGACGAGTCTACACCAAAACCTACGGACCTCGAATGGAAGAAGGTGGACTCAATTGTGAAGCTTTGGATCTATGGTTCAATCTCCCAATCACTTCTCCAAATGGTCTTGAAAAAGGACTTTACCGCGCTCCAAGTTTGGAACAACCTCGAGACTCTTTTTCGAGATAACAAGTATGCCAAAAGCATGCAAATCGATAGCAAGCTTCGGAATTTCGTAATGGGTGATCTCTCCGTCACCGCCTACTGCACCAAAATCAAAGCCCTTGCTGATCTCCTTGCCAACCTGGATCCGGACTCCGCCATACCGGATAAACACCTCGTAATATACACCATCAACGGGCTTTCATCCAAGTTCGACTCGGTGGCCAACATAATTCGGTGTCGTTCTCCTCTTCCAACGTTTTTGGAGACTCGTTCGATGCTCCTCTTGGAGGAACAACGGATGACGCAAACTCGGTCCATGTCTCCCTCCTCTCACGCCGATCATCCCTCGTCTCCTACCGTGTTAAACGTCAACAATAACGGGGGAAATCGGGGAAGTGGTCCGACGTCAGTAGCAGGGCCGCCGCCGCCAGCAGCCGAACAACAGCGCCGCACCACCCCGCTACGGGTGGGTGTTCATTCCTCCGCCTACACAACCCCACCAACAGCAGCAGCCGTCGGCCCAGTGGCAGCAGCAAACTGTCGGGCTGCTTGGTACAGCGCCGCAGCATCATCAACAACGGCAGCCGCAACACAGCGATGCATCAGCCTGGTCGCAACAACCCACTACCGGAGCACAAAACAGCCATTCGGCTCATCTTTTAGCGGCGTTGCACAGCAGCCCCACGGCTGTGGAATCTTCACCCCCATGGACTTGGGCTCCACCGGATCAAGCGACGGCTCTTCCTGAGTTGTTGTTCAACACAATGTCTTTGAATGACCCGGGTTCGACGAATTGGTATATGGACAACGGGGCAATCGACCATGTGCACGCAAACGCAGGTATCCTAAATTATGTTCTTGATAAACATGATAATCGTTCTATCTTAGTCGGTAACAGACCCCAAATGCCTGTAGTGACCACCGAACATGCCCCGTTTCCCCTAAAAAATCCTTACCGTCCGTTACATCTTCGAAACATACTTATCTCTCCCGCTATTATTAAAACTCCAATTTATGTTCGTCAATTTACTCGTCAAAATAAAACTTCTATTGAGTTTGACAGTTTTGGTTTTACTGTTAAGGACTACAAGACCCAACGCCCTCTAATCCGATGTGATAGCGACAAGCCTCTCTATCCGGTCAACCTAACAAACCCGCAAGTTCTCATCTCCACCACTCAATCCACATGACATCAACGGCTCGGTCATCCCGAAGATCAAGTCTTGAAGTCATTAGTTTCAAATAATTTTATCTCTTGTACTAGCGATAAACTTGGTGTTATTTGCAATTCTCGTCAAATTGGAAAGCATACCAAGCTTCCTTTCTTTATTTATAATTCCGTTGTTTCGCATGCGTTTGAAATAATACATTCCGATGTTTGGACTTCTCCCATTTCTAGCGTTAGTGGATTACGTTATTATGTTATCTTTTTGGATCATTTTACACATTACTTGTGGGTCTTTCCTCTTAAACAAAAATCCGAAATTTTTGCAAAATTTCAAGAATTCTTCTACCATGTAAAAACTCAATTCAACTATGATATCAAATCTTTCCAATGCTATAACGAGGGGAATACAACAACAAACAATTTCACAACTTCTTCGCCTCAAACGGAATTCAATTTCGTTTCTCATGCCCTCATACATCCCAACAAAATGGGAAATCGGAACGCATGCTTCTAACTATTAACAATGTGGTTAAGACCTTGCTCTTTCACTCTCATCTTCCTCCCACATATTGGGTAGAATCACTTTATATGGCTACACTCCTACTCAATATTATTCCCTCCACATCCATCAACTTTGACACACCACACTACCGTTTGTTTCAAAAACACCCTTCCTACTCTCATCTCTGTGTCTTCGAATGCCTATGCTATCCCCACCTCACCACCCTACATAAATTAGCCCCACGTAGCATACCTTGTGTCTTCCTAGGTTATCCATCACAACATAGGGTTTTCCGATGTCTTGATCTCTCCACTCGACGCATCATCATCTCTCGTCACGTCGTGTTTGATGAGTCTATACTTCCGTTTGGTTCGGTCACTCCAACCAACCCCCCATCCTACTCTTTCCTTGATGACCCTTCGGACACATCGCCTATCATGCGAGATATCCTTCACTTGCATCGTCCTCCTCCCATCCTCACGGCCCACTCCACCTCCCCACCATCACCTACGGTCCAACCTCCCTCCCCTAACCACCCTTCGGCCGAAACATCTGGCCCTCACCCCCCGCCCTCCCCTTCGTCTTCTTCTTCCCCCGCTCCTCGTCCCACACATCCTATGGCGACCCGGGCTAAGAGCAGGATCGTTAAACCCACTCAGCGTCTTAACCTTCATACCACATTCATCACCCCCTTACCCAGGTCCCATCTACAGGCATTACAGGATCCTCACTGGCGAAAGGCCATGGATGAGGAATATCATGCCCTTATCACGAACAGGACTTGGGTTCTTGTTCCTTGACCCCCCGAGGTCAATGTGGTTCGGTCCATGTGGCTTTTTTGCCACAAGTATCACGATGATGGTTCTTTTGCTCGCTATAAGGACCGTTTAGTGGCCAATGGTCGCAGTCAGCAGCAGGGGATAGACTGTGACAAGACTTTCAGACCGGTTGTGAAACCGGCTACCATACGCACCGTTCTGAGTATTGCCGTCTTTTGGCACTGGCCATTCACCAGCTTGACGTGAAGAATGCCTTTCTTCATGGACACCTTCAGGAGACTGTTTACATGCATCAGCCACCGGGCTTCCGTGATCCTCGATATCCGGTTCACGTTTTCCACCTCCAGCGCTCCATCTATGGCCTTAAGCAGGCCCCCCGGGCGTGGTATCACAGATTTGCTCAGTATGCCCTATGGATCGGTTTCCAGCATAGTCGGACTGACCAATCTCTATTTATATACCACTCACCATAGGCCACTGCTTATCTCCTGTTATATGTTGATAACATCATTCTCACAGCATCGTTCGCAGCTTTTCTTCGACATATCATTTCTCACCTCGGTCATGAGTTTGCCATGACATATCTGGGTGCCCTTAATTACTTTCTGGGCATTTCAGCATCCCGATCATCTACATGTCTATTTCTATCACAACAGAAGTACGCATCCCAGATCCTCGAGCGTGCCAACATGCTCACCTGTAACCCCGCTCACACCCCGGCAGAATTAGCTCACAGATTAGACGCCGATGGCCCCCCTGTGACTAATCCCACGTTGTATCGCAGCCTTATCGGGGCTTGTGAGATCCCACATCGGCTAGGAGGGGGAACGAAGTCCTCCTTATAAGGGTGGATGGATACCTTCCTTGCATTAGGCCTTTTGCTTGTCACAGGGTGCGGTCTGGGTGTGTCCCGCGTATGCCTGTGTGGGCAGGAACAAAACCGTGAGCGGTGTCGGCATGCTGTTATGCAGAGGGTATCCGCAAAGCGGACAATATCGTGTACGGTGGACTGGGGATGTTACAGAATGGTATCAGAGCCGGTCACCGGGTCGATGTGTCAGCGAGGACGCTGATCCCACTTAGGTGGGTGGATTGTGAGATCCCACATCGGCTAGGAGGGGGAACGAAGTCCTCCTTATAAGGGTGGATGGATACCTTCCTTGCATGAGGCCTTTTGCCTGTCACAGGGTGCGGTCTGGGTGCGTCCCGCGTATGCCTGTGCGGGCAGGAACAAAACCGTGAGCGGTGCCGATATGCTGTTATACAGAGGGTATCCGCAAAGCGGACAATATCGTGTACGGTGGACTGGGGATGTTACAGGGCTCTTCAGTATCTCACCTTCACTAGACCGGACATTGCCTTTGTGGTTCAGCAGATTTGCCTTTATATGCATGACCCTCGAGAGCCCCACTTGCATGCTCTAAAGCGCATCCTTCGATACATACGGGGCACCTTGACTCACGGTCTACAGATACATGTCTCCCCCTCTTCAGATCTTATAGCCTATTCTGATGCAGATTTGGGGGGATGTCCTGCCTCTCACAGATCTACTTCCAGGTATTATGTTTTCTTAGGTGACAACCTTGTGTCTTGGTCATCCAAACGCCAAGGTGTCATCTCCCGCTCTAGTTGTCGAGACAAGTTGGATCCGAAATGTCGTTGTCGAGACAAGTTGGATCCGAAATCTCCTTCGCGAACTCCACAGACCGCCTACCAAAGCTACTGTTGTATACTGTGATAATGTGAGTGCGGTCTACATGTCATCCAATCCGGTTCAACACCAACACACGAAACATATAGAGATTGATATTCACTTTGTCCGGGACAAAGTTGCTATCGGCCATGTTCGAGTCCTTCACGTCCCATCAACCTCTCAGTATGCTGATATATTTACGAAGGGGTTATCTGCATCACTGTTTCACGATTTTAGATCCAGTTTGAACGTTCGAAATCCGGATGTTCAAACTGCGGGGGGATGTTAGTAGATATATTCTTGTTGTATTATTTTAGATAGGCTTAGCCCTTTTTAGTTAGCCCTCTTTTGAATGGACAATGGCCTTTATTGTTGTATATTTAATCCTTGTAAACCTTTCTTTTGAAGGCAAGGATAATCATTCCTCTTTACTTTCAATGGTGGAACCATGTTCATATCTAAAAGTGTTACAAAAAGTTTTAGGACAGCTTTGGACGTCGTAGCAAGTTTTTTAGAAGATTTTTCAAATAAAGCGTCCTATTAACTATTTTATAAGACACTATGTAGCAACCCACTCTTTCAAATAGCACATAACATATAATTCAAACAAAACAAACCATATTGGTTACATGTTGGGTCCCAAAGTCCAAAACTATACAAGGATACAAAAGCCGCTATAAACTTTTTGTTAAAGTTATTCACATAAGCAAGATCTATTTATAAAGATCAAAAACAACTTTCACATGCTTCAGTCAACTTCACTGATATTCAGACAAAATGATAAGATCATATCTTTTCTTTCCTTGATCGGTTACACGCGCTTGCCCTGAAATGCATATTTTTAAAAACAAAATGAGGGTTAGACCAAATGGTCTAGTGAGATAATCCCTGCCATTTACATCATTGTACCAATACAATTTATATTAAACATTTATTAATAACACATTAGTTGGCTCTCAGACACAACTCAACCATTTACTCCGTTGGCCTTCAAGCACAACATCTCACAATACACTCCGTTGGCCTTCAAGCACATCTCACAGTATTGCTGGCGCCGTAGCTAACAGTGAAGTTGGCGTTCTAGCACAGCACGATAGTGTTGCTGCGTTCTAGAACAGTGCGATAAGTGTAGCTGGCGTTCTAGCACAACGTGATAGTGCAATACCGTAACATAACCATTTATAACAAAACCTCACATACCGATATCGTTCATATTATAAAATTAACCATTTTATAATAAATGCATTCCAGTTCCAAAATGGTTAAAGGAAAACTCACATTGATACGACAAACGAGATATAACGCTTAACCATTACGAGACATCGGAACCGAACTAAAATCTGAATAATGAAGCATGGTTACAATCTAATAAATTTAACTCAATCCAATACTCTAATCGACCTCTAGAAAACCTAAACGATACCCAAAAAAATCCTAAAACGACACCAAACAAAACGAGAAAAACACAAAACATAAACTTGTACAAATCTCTTTTTGCAATAACAAAATCATTAAAAATCAAGTATTACATACACGAATTAAACTACAAAAACTTCAAATCCTAATTTCAAAAGATTGCAACCCATTATAATTAAACTATAGAAATCCCATAGAGGTTAAAAGGTCTAAATTAAATCTTATCATTCAAACTAGTGTTATACCCGTCCGTTAGTCGGGTATACAACATGACGTAAAATTGTAATAAATGTAAGGACAAAGTTGGGTGATGTCTCTCACGACAACCCACGTAAGGATATTAATTTCGGCTATTAGAAGGGTAAGTTAGATTTGTAAACAATATTTATTGATTGTAATACCAAAGACAAAAATCAAGTCCAAAGCAATGATCAAACCAAATACATTGTAACTTTTCTTTGCGATAAAACATATAGAAATCGTCAAAGAACACAACTTAAAATGTTTCTAAACTATGTATGTATTGTTCCCGACTTCGCCAGAGATATCCATTTTAGTGGGGCTGAGATTTCTTCTCATTTCAAGAACTCTTGCCATTGAATACAACAACCAACTCTCCCATGTTTAGACAATGTCATCTAAAGCTTAATATTGCCATCTTTGGTAAGTTCTCGTGAATTTTTATAATGTTTGTGTTTAAAGATATAATTAACTTTAATACATACAATTAACTTTAACACAATGTGTTAGAAGATATAATTAACTTTAACATCATGCTTAAACACTCCAAAGACACACACAGAAAAAAGGTGAGAGAATCTCCTTTCTTCCTTCCATCCATAATGGGTTGGAGGGCACAAAATCTAGAAACTTGCATGACTCCGAGCAGAGGTATCCATCATCACATATGGCTTGACTGCAAGTGGTGGTATTGGAAGGACCTAGAGGATCATCCAAGTTCGGGAAAACATATATCAGGCACATGCGCACACTAACATGTAGTCTTCATCACTTATCCACTTCAATATGCTTAGAACCTGACAAATATTGATGCTTATGAGCTCTTATAAAGAAAAACACAACAATTGAATACGTGAAATGTTCTTAGATATGTACCCATTGAGTTAGAACAAAATCCAAAATATAACCACAAAACAAAATTTCATGATCAACTTAGAGCATAATGAGAGACGGATACCTTCCGGTTCTGGCAACATTTCAAGGACCAAACCAACTATAGTTCCAATGATGATGCCTCTAACCCAAATATACATCTGACCATCTACAGTTACAGTTTCATTTAACAATTTGATGTTAGAACAAATCATCTAATTTTGCAAAGCCATGTAATCTTATCAACCAAAAAGCTTCTTTTTAGCTAACCTGACAAATTCATTCCAATTAGCAAATCACTCTGGGCTCATCATGGTCACAATATATCTCCAATAATGAAGAGCAATATATACATTATCAGAGTGAAACCTGGTGTGAGAGTATTCAATAACAACATTGTATAATGTTAACATAAAAAGATACCATCTAAAAACAACAATTATAATTAGATAATTAACCTTAGGAACAAAACCATCTACAACACCGGTCATTCCAACCAAGATAATGCACCTCATCAACCATCTCTTATGCTTAAAGCATGCGATTGGATACTACATTCAACATGAACCTTTTTTAGTTTTGAGTAAATCAAAACATACCCAACCCTTTCACTCACTTGTCAAACACACAGTACCAAAAAAAAAATTACACATTGCTTACCTGTAAAAGAAACTACTATCCACTCCATGTTTATCCCACCTCCATAAAATTGAATAAGGAATTTTCCACTCTCCACTTTTTGTAACATCAAAACCTTCTCCAGCACCGCCACCTCCCTTTGTAGTAGGCTGAGAAGCTCCCTTCGCAATTTTGCAAGCTTAGACTGGCGTCACAAAAATCAGCTAAACCCTTTCAGTTCTGTTGAATGAGTTCACATAGGCCCAAAAGAAGCTTACTCAAAATGAATGACATATATTTATTTACCTTCAGCAATCCCAAGTGATGTGCAGTTGCTTTATTCTTTTGGGTCTTGGCCATCTATATAGACAAAAAACGCACTTATTAACATTCAATCCTTTGAATACCATTTATACCAAATATGTTTGAAGTATAGCCGTACCAAAGAGATTCATGAAATGATGTGGTTACCTTTTGACAGTCGTATATATCTGGTAAAGTATACTCGGTAATTCCAGTCATTGTGAATGTCTTGCACAACCAAATGTAAAACTGCTAATCAAATATCCGAAACTTATTCCACAATCAAACAACAAAAAACTTTTCAAATCCGATCCATAATTTCAATTTCATGTAAACCATTGCCGATGAAAAAAAAAGTAAATTCAGATCGAACACAAATAACTACCAGAAAATTCATCTAACATAAGAAAAGCATGCAGAGACTTCAATTCTTGTTGGAAGAAATAGAAGAAAAAACAATATATATATATACTGGAAATATGATCTTCTATTCAACAGATAATTCAGATGTACAATAAGAATATAAATACATACTGAAGGGATGCAACCCTTAGACTAAACAGACGCAACCTGTTGGGGATTGACAGTTAATTAACTGTCAACTCCATAACCACTAACTGACCCGTTAACTAACAGACTTTATTATACAAATATATATTATTGTCTGCAAAATTAACAAACCACAAATCGAAATTTGGAATAATGCATTAAACAGAAACCGATTGATTATAAAAGCACAAGGATTACCTTCTGATGCTTCTCCGAACAACTGCACCATCGCCTTCGCTTTGGCTCTTCGCCAATACCTTTTTGGCGACCAATCTCGGTGCACTAATGTTCGCAATCAATTTTTCATTAGCTATTGAAACCTTCAACACACCAGAATAGTGAGGGTCGTTGCTTATTACCAAATACAAATCCAACAAAGAGAATTGCCCATGACATCAAGCATCTTGTTAAGTATAGCAGAAATAACTTTAACCCACAACTGAATTAATATTATATGAGATAACTTAACACAACATAAACAACAACAATTGATTCTCTGTTTAATTAATTGTCTGATTTATACAAATGACCTCCTTTATCTTTTTTTTTTCAAAATACATTTCCAAATCCCATCATATGTGATTATCCATTTTATACCACCAGAATATTGATTTTCCCAACCTTATAAATAAATCATTTTAATATAGACACCAACCTTTTCAAAAAGCATGTCTCAGTTCACACCTCCTCTTAATAAAACATGAATACATGAAAACCTAGAAGGAAATACTGAAAATATCAAAATAAACAATCAATAATTCATAAGTTTAAAGATGTGGGTAATAACTCTTGTTAACTAATGTTCGCAGTCGATTTTTCATTAGCTATTGAAACCTTCAACACACCGTCCTTCTAGCAAGTCGGCGACTTCCCCGCCTGCAACCCACAACCACCACCGTGGCACCGCCCCAATCATCTCCATCTCCTCCCTGCGCCACCTCCGGCAGCTCTGATTTTACCTTTTTAGTATACTGAAATTTCCCATTTTGTCAATGGAAGTGAAAGAAGAAAAATAGGGTCTTCCAGTAAAAACCAATTCTCGACCTTTTCCTTCTCAAATTGAAGTTCAAATCTCCATTTCTGATCTTCAAAGGTACGATTTTTTTGCCTTATGCAAGCTTCCAAATACATACCCACATGTATATATCTGATTATGTGAAGATATGCAACATATACATCATGCTTTCCATGACAAAAGCAATGACTCTTTATGGTTGTGGGTTGAAGTCAGATAACAAAAATAAATACAGGAGCGTCTTCTTAGTGAGGGGGAGAGAAATTAGGGGGTGTGGGGGAGAATATCCCAGATGGACCATTCTCTATGATATCCCAGATGGAATAATCAGTAAGCAGAATATACTGCTTGATTCTAATTTTCCACATGTCAAACTCATTGGGTCTGAGCATGGGAACCTTAGAAACAAGAGTACTGTTTGATTCAATAGAATTGTCCATAATAATTGTAGAATTCTAAGAAACACAAGCTCTGATACCACTTGTCAGGATCGAATCTTAACAAGACTAATAATACTTAGAACTCAGAATTAAAGAATCTGCGGAATAGAACTTTAATTCACACAATCAAAGAACAATATATCAGAAAACACACAGCTGTTTGTATTCACTAATTCAACTCACAAGCTTACAACCAAACCTCAATCTTGATGAACAGCCTCAATCAAGACGACTTCTACTTCTCTAGAAATAGGTTTCTAAACCTTGAGGTTAATTCTCTCTAAAACAAAACGTATTCTCAAACTCTCACGTATCCCTAATAGCTATCTATCAACATCTATTTATACAAAATAATTACAAGATAACTATCAAAACAAAATTGATCTTCAGAATATTCTTTCATGCATATCTTCAATCATTCCATCTTTATCTCCAACATTCTCGCATTCCAAACTTATGATCACAAGCAGTATTAACATCATTATGCACCAGCAGTACTAACCTTGTTCCAGCATAAGCAGTATTAACCTTGTTCCAGCATAAGCAGTATTAACCTTGTTCCAGCATAAGCAGTATTAATTATGCCCTGGCAATATTAAAGTTGTTCTGGCAGTACTATCCATACTTAGCAAATCTTCAGTTCCCAACAATCTCCCCCTAACTTGACTTTTCAGGTTGAGAAGTCAAGTTCTTCAGATGATGCTTCCAAAACCTAATCATGAACGCATAAATCAGGATTCAAACCCAGACTTTGATTGATAATTCTTCTCACCAAGTATCTTCCCATTTCAGAATCCTTGTTGCAAGCCAACTTAGCATGTAGCATTCCATTCAACCTTTTCTTGCTGTGTTTGTATACCACATCCACCAAATAATACTCATGGTATGTATTGTCAAGTGTGATGACATACACTCCACAATTCTCAATGAGCATCCAGTTGGTAATGGCTTGAAAATTTCTTTCTATCATATATTGAACTGCTTCTGGTTTGAACATTAGGCACAGGTATTCAAGAACCATTTTGGTGATTGACATCCCTTTCTCATTCAGCATATTTCCATATAGCTTCATTCCAACCTTGTACATCTCCTCTAGTCAGATCTAGAGCATATTCTGATAAGTCTTCCCCATGTAGAACAGACTTCAAACTTCCCATCTGCTCTTTTGATTCTAATGTACTCCTTTCTCTGCTCTATCAATGTGTCCCAGAAGATGATCTCAGGAGGCATGGAACGTAATGGGTCAACTTTGATTGGATCAGTATCAACCATAGTGATATACATATCACATTGAGCATTACTAGGTTGACCTGATGGAGTTGCTACTTCTTCTTCAGCAACCTTTGTATCATCTTTCTTTTCTGAAGCATCCTTTTCTTTTTCTTCTTCTACCACTGGTTTTACCCTAGGTTTCTTGACAGATTTACCCTTGGTAGCTATATACTTGGTTCTTGGTCTTTTGTTTGACACCATCTTGGTTCTTTTGAGTGATTTAACAGCTTCAGGAATGGTTTCAGCTGTTTCCTTTGTTTCTGCTGCTTCAGGGATGGTTTCTGCTGCCTTATGTTTTTTAGCAACATTAACCATTTCTGCTGCTTGAATGGTTTCTGCTGCTTTTTGACTAGCAGCATTAACCATTTCTGCTGCTCTATCTGTTACTGCTTCTTTTACTATCTTTGATACTGCTGCTTCAACACTATTCTTCACAATCTCAAATACCTCTGCTTCAATCTCAGATTTAGTTACTGTAGATACAGATACTGCTTCCTTCTCACTTTCAGATACTGCTGCATCAACAAGACTCTTCATAATTTCAGCTACTGCTGCTTCAATCTCAGATACTGCTTCCTTCTCATTTTCTGCAGTTTCAGTTACTGCTGCTTTCTCACTTTCTGCTTCCTTTGCAACTTCTGCAACCTGCTCAGCCTCCCCCTCAACCTTATGCTCATTCTCCCCCTCAACCTTTGCATCCTCCATGTTTAGTTCAGTTTCTAACTCCCCCTTTTTGGAAGCATCAGTGGTTGATCTTCTCCTTTTCAGAACATACTG
Source organism: Saussurea involucrata (assembly GCA_033807775.1). Taxonomy (NCBI): domain Eukaryota; kingdom Viridiplantae; phylum Streptophyta; class Magnoliopsida; order Asterales; family Asteraceae; genus Saussurea; species Saussurea involucrata. The sequence continues at coordinate 86,712,092 of CM066313.1, forward strand.
AGCTTTCTTCCTTCTTTGCAGCAGCTTGGTGATCATCTTCTTATTCTTCTCTATCTTGGTGTGTTGATAAAGAACCACCTTCTTAAGCTCATCAATCTCCTTCTGCTGATTCATGACATCAATGTTGATGTTGGCAATGGTTTCCATCAATTCCTCATAAGTATATCTATCCTCACCTGGTTTAGAAGTGTTTACCTCCCTTACAGGATCATTGGAAGTTTTAGTAGGTGTCTCTTGCCTAGCAAAAGCACAACCTACTCCCATGGTTTCTTGGCGCCTGGGTCCTCTGAATGTTTTCACATTCTGAGTTGCCGTGGGGAAGGTCTTAGTGATGTTACCACTGTCCTTCTCTTTGCTAGCAGAAGTAGTGGCAGCCTTGCAGCCCACATGCTCATCCTTCTCCTTAGAGAGCACCTTCTTGGGGTTGGGAGACACCCCTGTGGTTACCCTTTTGATATTCTCTATTGGAGAATGCTCCAATAGAGGGCTTGTAGGCTTTGGGCTATTAGGAGATACACCAAGGGAAGGAACCTTGTGTACCTTTCTTCTTTCAAACTTCTTGGTGATTTTGGGAGTGGGTCTTAAAAGAATGGACTGTGGGATTTCTTTGGTGATGGAAGGTTGGGATTGGCCATCAGTGGGTGTGTCTAATGGGGGCCTTGACCCTGATGCCATACCTTCAGTGGTGTGGGACACAACCATCATTGTAGAGAACAATGGTGTGTCAACTCCTTCCGAGTCCCTAGGAATTCTTCTCATATTTGAGAAAACCTTCCCTTTAGGGGGTTTTGGCACATATACCTCAGCAGACTGAGGTAAATCCGTCAATTCATGGTTAATTACTTCTTGGACAAACATGGGATACATGTAAAAGCTCTTTTTGGATTCTAGGTTTGCCACAAGATCATTAAAAATCATTGCTGAAAAATTGAACTTTCTGGCAGTGGCTAAGCAGACCAAGGCATAAGCAATGGTACTGCTAAACTCACTCCATCCAGTTGTTTTCTTTGAAATACAGTGCATAAGAGTATGAACAAGAAATCGCCATTGGGTGAAAAACTTTGACTTGTAGAATTTAAAAATTCCAATGGGACCTTCATACCCCATTCTTGGTAAGGTCGAGAAAAGTTCATCATTAGAGAGATAGGTTATACCTGAGGCATCATCTAAGTGAAGAATGATGCGAATAACCTCCTCTGTGACCTTCAAGGGTTTGTCACAAACCCTTGTTCGAATGATTTTCTGCCCATCTTCGAATATAACAGTGGCATTCTCCCAAAATTGCTTTTGATGCTCGATATATATGGTTGGGCACACTGTTAGGGCATGAGAGATGTGTGTGGACTTGAGAAAGTCCACAATATCATGAAATCCTGCGGCCTGCTTTGGCTTCTGAAGCATCGCAATCTCATTGTGCTCATCGACAAACTCCATTGTCGTCATTCTTCCTGAGGATTTGGATAGAAAACACAGAGATTCTAGGGAGAAAAGGTTAGAACGAGAGAGAGATAAATTGAATGCAAAGAGACGTTATGAACTTTGGCGGGCTGAAAGAGTATTTATAGCAGTACTAGCCCTGATTTTCTTTAAAAGCAGTATTAACGACTTAGCAGTATTAACGACTGAGCAGTATTAACTGCAAGGCGGTATTAACTACACAGCAGTATTAACTACTTAGCAGTATTAATGACTGAGCAGTATTAACTGCAAGGCAGTATTAACTACACAGCAGTATTAACTACACAAGCAATATTAACTACTAAGCAGTATTAACAACAAAGCAGTATTAACTACACATGCAGTATTAACTACTAAGCAGTATTAACTACACATGCAGTATTAACTACAAAGCAGTATTAACTACTAAGCAGTATTAACTACAAAGCAGTATTAACTACACATTGGCAGTAGAAAATATGTACTAGCAGTAGTAACTCTGCACTGGCAGTAGTAACTATACTTACACTTTGCAGCACTTGTCAATCTGAGTCATACTGAGGTTCTGAGAAAGGTAGTTAGTAACACCAAATATACAAAGAAATACAGGTATAAAAAATTAAAAATCATGAATTTATTCAAGGTTGATTAAGCCCACACTTGCTACCAAGAAAGTGAATCTACCCACATCAAAAGCTTTTGTGAATAGATCTGCAAACTGGTCATTGGTATGAACTTTAGCAACTTGAATCAATTTCTTTTCATTACAGTCTCTAATAAAGTGATACCTGATCTCTATGTGCTTTGTTTTTGAGTGCTTGACAGGATTGTTAACAATGCTAATGGCACTGTTGTTGTCAATGAAGATTGGAGTGTGAAGAAATGTTACCCCATAGTCCAACATCTGATTCTGAATCCATAACACCTGAGAACAGCAACTTGCAGCAGCTATATACTCAGCTTCTGTTGTAGATAAGGACACTGTGGTTTGTTTCTTACACTGCCATGATACAAGTCTTGCACCCAAAAACTGACATCCACCTGAAGTAGACTTCCTATCCATGTTAGATCCACCTAAGTCACTGTCTGAGTATGCAAGCAAGTCAAATGAAGATTCATAAGGATACCAAAGACCTAATCTAGGTTGCCCTCTTAGGTATCTAAAAATTCTTTTGACTGCATGAAGATGTGATTGCTTAGGTGTAACCTGAAATCTGGCACAAACACATACTGGAAACATAATGTCTGGTCTAGAGGCTGTGAGATACATGAGTGATCCAATCATAGATCTGTAATGATGGACATCCACATCCTCCCCCTCAAGATCTGCAGTGATCTGTTTGTGTGTCTCCATTGGTGTGCTTGCTGGCTTTGAGTCTGTTAAACCATACTTGTCCAGGATGTCTTTCACATATTTGGATTGGCTTATGAAAATCCCATCTTTCCTCTGTTTCACCTGAAGCCCAAGGAAGAAAGGAAGTTCTCCCATGGAACTCATCTTGAAGCTCTTGTGCATTAACTCTTCAAACTCTTTACACATGTGATCATTTGTGGATCTAAAGATGATATCATCCACATAGATCTGAACAAGTAGTGTGTCTTTCTTTCTCCTCTTAATGAACAAGGTCTTGTCAATGACTCCTCTTTCAAAGTCATTTTCCAAGAGATAGGTAGACAGGGTGTCATACCATGCTCTTGGGGCTTGATGTAAACCATAAAGTGCCTTCTTCAACTTGTACACTCTGTCAGGGTGCAATGGATTCTCAAATCCAGGGGGTTGACAGACATATACTTCTTCATCAATACTTCCATACAGAAAAGCACTTTTTACATCCATTTGGTAGACCTTGAACTTCATGTATGAGGCATAGGCTAGAAATAGCCTAATTGCTTCAATCCTTGCCACTGGAGCAAAGACTTCCTCATAGTCTATGCCCTCTTCCTGAGTATACCCTTGTGCAACCAACCTTGCTTTGTTTCTGATCACAATTCCTCTGTCATCCTTCTTGTTTCTGAAAATCCACTTGGTGCCAATTGCTCTATGACCTTTTGGAAGGTCCACCAAGTCCACCAAGTCCTAAACATCCTGTAATTTAAACTGTAGCAGCTCCTCTTGCATTGCTTCTATCCAACTTGGATCTTTCATAGCATCATAAGCCTTTTTGGGCTCAATTTGGGATAGAAAGCAAGTAAGTACAATATTAACTGTATTCTGCTGATCTTGTAGCTCTTGAAGTCTGCTTTGATTCCTAGTCATCATGGGAGAAGCAATGTCTCCTATAACCAACTCAGGAGGATGATTTTTCTGAGTTCTTGATGGATGACCAGATTCCTCTTGTAAGTTCACATCCAGATTTGACTCATTTAAGTCTGGATTTTCTTCAGCTTCTTCAGTCACTTCAGACTCTCTTGAAGTCTGATTTTCCTCTATTCTTCTCTCTTCTTCATTCTGAATGGGTTCAGCTTCCTTTTCTGGTTCACAGAAGTCAACAGGATCAATGGTAGGGAGTGGAAATATCACAGACTGAATACTGTTATCTGATGGTGGTGCATCCCTTTGTCCTGCATTTACATCACTACTGAAACCCAAAGAATTAGTGAGTGAATCAATGTCAAATAGCCAATCAGGACCTGAACCAATAGGATTTGGTGTGTTCTCATTGCATTTGACATTGTCACTTTCTTCAATTATTCTAGAAGAGGTATTAAACACTCTGTAAGCCTTACTCTGAGATGAATAACCAACAAGAAAGCCATCATCTGCTTTGCTATCAAACTTACCTAAGTGAGATTTGGTATTGAGAATTGTACAAGGACACCCAAATGGTTTGAAAAATCCAATAAATGGTTTCTTTTTTCAGAAAAAGCTCATAAGGTGTCTTGTTTTTAGGCTTTATTACCAAAACTCTGTTTTGAACATAACAAGCAGTATTAACTGCTTCTGCCCAAAAAGTAGTGGGTAATTTTGAATCAGCTAACAGAGATCTAGCAGCCTCAATCAGTGTCCTATTCCTTCTCTCAGCAACACCATTCTGTTGTGGAGTCCTAGGAGCACTGTATTGTCTCTCAATTCCTTTTTCCTCACAAAAGGTGTTTAGATCAAAGTTTTTAAATTCAGTCCCATTATCTGATCTAATGACTTTCACTTTTTTATTTGATTGGTTTTCAATTCTAAGAATAAAAGATTTGATCAGTCCACTTGTCTCATCTTTAGTTCTCAGAAAATATACCCAAGTAAATCTAGAGTAATCATCAACAATAACTAAACAGTATGACTTCTTGCCAATGCTCATGACATTTGTAGGGCCAAACAGATCCATATGCAACAACTGAAGAGGATTTGAGATAGTGTTTATCTCTTTGGACTTATGAGAAGTTTTGTGTTGTTTGCCTTTGAGACATGCAACACAATGATCATCACATGAATAGACTTTTGATGGTAAACCCCTAACAAGATTATTTTTAACAAGTTTATTCATTGTTTTAAAATTCATGTGACACATCCTTCTGTGCCAAAGTGATGATTCATCTATTGAAGCTTTTGATACCAAACAATTTAGAGATGAATCAGATGAAACACTTTCTAAAACTAAACAATACACATTATCCTTTCTAGGAGTTCTCAATAGTATCATGTTTTCATCAACTACTTTGAATCCAGGAGCAAGAATAATGCATTCAGAATCAGTAAATAATATACTATGTTTCTTGTCACAGACCTGTGATACACTTAACAGGTTGTATCTCAATTGCTCAACATAGTAAACATCCTCAAATGTCATCTTACCTTTTGACACATCACCTTTACCACTTATCTTACCTCCTGCACGATTATTTCCAAAAGCAACATGTCCTCCATCAATTCTTTTGAAATTCTTGAGGCAGGCCATGTTACCTGTCATATGCCTGGAGCAACCACTATCAACATGCCAGATGCTCTTCCCCTTGAGCTGTTGGTTGCCCTGCACATCAGATAAATCAGTTAGTTTTTATTGGGAACCCAAGCCAAAGTGGTCTTGGGTCTCCCTTGCTCATCAAAGTACTTGCACTGGGTTTTGATGAGATTTTCAAACTTAGGTACTGCAGTACTGGAGTACTTTGTCAATATGATTGGTCTAGCAGCACAAAAACTAGAAGCAGTATTAACCTTAGAAGAAGTACTAACAGTGTTAGCAGCACTAACACTGCTAGCAGCAGCATTCTCTTTAAAAGAAGTACTAACAGTGTTAGCAGCACTAACACTGCTAGCAGCAGTATTGGCAGTAGTATTGCTTCTAGCAGCACTATCCTTGTCAGCAGTACTATCTGAGGTAGCAGTACTAACATTAGTGCTTTTGGGGACCCACATATTGACACATTCCTTTTCAGTCTGTTTTCTCATGTGGCTTTTGGATTCAGCTTGTTTCTTAGCCACATTATTCCTTGCAGGCTTCCTATAACCAGAAGATTTTTGAAAACTTCTTTGAAAACTTTTCTTTTGGTTAATAGGATTGAAATAACAGTGTTTAGCAAGATGATTCAATTTGCCACAAATAAAACAAGGTTTTGGTCTGTTAATCCTTTGCAGATCAACTCCTTGTTTTTGAGCCCACTGATTATTCCAGTTTCTTTGATTTCCCCTCTTTTTATCATGTTTTCGGGGATCATTCTTTTGAGAATTCTTGCAAGAACAATGTTCACATGTATTGGACTTCACAACAGTGGTATGTGTATAATGAACTCCCTTTCCTTTTTCAGATCTTTTCATCTCATTGTTCTTATCCCAGGGACTTCCACCATCCTCATTAGTCTTGATGTAATTCTCTAAGGGAATCTCACCACTGACATTCTTGTTCCTTTTCTTAGACTCTTCTTTTTCAGTTTTATCCTCCACAACAACTTCATCTAATGGATCTATTTTAGTAGCTACTTCAGGTAAGTCCTTCCTATCCATGGTTTCTAACAGGTCTGACCTAGGAGGGATGTATGTGTTGTTGTAGGGTGGGGGTGTGGCATTGTACCCTATGCCTGGTTTCATCTTATTGTAGATTTGAGCATTTATTATGGTGTCCATGACTTTAGAAGCACATGAAAACTTTTCAACATCAAGTTTTACTTTCTCAAGTTCTCCTTTTAATTTCTCACATTCCTCCCTAGACTCTTTCAGTTGGAACTCCAGACCATCCTTTTCCCACTTCCAGTAGTTTGTATCATATGAGTGTTGAAGTTCATTGGCTTGAAAAGCCTTAATTTGTTCTTCAAACCTCTCAACAATCAATACATAATCTCTTCTATCCTTTTCTAATCTCTTAAGGTCATCACACATTCCCTGGTTGTGATCTCTATACCTTTTCACAGTGTCTATACAAGCTTGAGAACAGAGATTAGATTTTACCTCAGTAGAAATATCTGAGACTTCTGCCATGAGTGCATGATTCTGAATTGCCTCTTCTGCTTGATCACTCCAATCAAATCCCATTCCTTGTTGAGAAACAAGGGCTTGAACAGAGTTTCTGTTCTGGTTGAAGCTTCCAGTCTGAGTTTGTTGATGGTTGTTTTGAGATACTCCACCTCTGCATTCTCTGGCAAAGTGTCCCATCTTATGACACTTGTAGCATTCAACTTTGGACTTGTCAAATCCAGCACCATCTTCTCTTCTTTGGGAAAAGTTGTTTCTCCCTGTCCTCTTTATGAATCTCTTCACCCTCATAGACAGCATAGCCATCTGCCACTTGATATCCATCTCTTCAAGATCATCAGCATTAATCTGTTCTAAGTCATCATTACTCAATGAGGAATTAACATGACTAGAAAAGAAGGCTTCTAGTACTGAATCATTGGTCTTTTCCTGATTGACTCCTCCAGCAGCACTAACTGATTCAGGGTTAGCAGTAGAATCAGGTGATGCTGAAAGGAGTGCAGCATTATGTACATATCCAGAGGGCTTCTTTTTGGCTTCAACCTCTGCTTCAAAGACTCTAAGATCATTGTAAAGATCATCAAGCTCTTTATCTTCCAATTGGTCATTCTGTCTGAAGGACACAGTATACATTGTCCACTCTTCACCTAATGATCTTAAGAACTTTCTGTTAACATTATCAGCCTCCATCTTGACTCCTACTGTGGCCAACTCTCCAATCAGCTTATTAAATCTATCAAAAGTTTGAGTCATAGACTCATTCTTAGTAGAAGTAAAGTTTTCATACTGCTGCTTGAGAATTGCCTTCTGATTCCTCTTGGTGCTTTTGGTGCCAGTGAATCTCTTTTCCAATGCATTCCACAGAGTCTGAGCATCAGTGCAGTGATGAAATTGATGCTGATATTCATTGGGGATAGCCAAAAGCAGAGTGCTTAAGGCCTTCATCTCTATTTGTCTGACTTTTCTCTCTGCATCAGTCTTTGGAGGAGGTCTTTTGCCATCTGGTCCAATTCTTCCTTCAGCACATGGACCATTCTCTATGATATCCCAGATGGAATAATCAGTAAGCAGAATATACTGCTTGATTCTAATTTTCCACATGTCAAACTCATTGGGTCTGAGCATGGGAACCTTAGAAACAAGAGTACTGTTTGATTCAATAGAATTGTCCATAATAATTGTAGAATTCTAAGAAACACAAGCTCTGATACCACTTGTCAGGATCGAATCTTAACAAGACTAATAATACTTAGAACTCAGAATTAAAGAATCTGCGGAATAGAACTTTAATTCACACAATCAAAGAACAATATATCAGAAAACACACAGCTGTTTGTATTCACTAATTCAACTCACAAGCTTACAACCAAACCTCAATCTTGATGAACAGCCTCAATCAAGACGACTTCTACTTCTCTAGAAATAGGGTTCTAAACCTTGAGGTTAATTCTCTCTAAAACAAAACGTATTCTCAAACTCTCACGTATCCCTAATAGGTATCTATCAACATCTATTTATACAAAATAATTACAAGATAACTATCAAAACAAAATTGATCTTCAGAATATTCTTTCATGCATATCTTCAATCATTCCATCTTTATCTCCAACATTCTCGCATCCCAAACTTATGATCACAAGCAGTATTAACATCATTATGCACCAGCAGTACTAACCTTGTTCCAGCATAAGCAGTATTAACCTTGTTCCAGCATAAGCAGTATTAACCTTGTTCCAGCATAAGCAGTATTAATTATGCCCTGGCAGTATTAAAGTTGTTCTGGCAGTACTATCCATACTTAGCAAATCTTCAGTTCCCAACAGATGGGATGAGTTTAAACGGCCGAGATCTAACCAAAAACGGTTAGACTCGGCTGCGTCAATAGTATAGGTAATAAGATGAGCAAGAGGAATGCATGGATTGAATCCATTTTATTATCATTATTTTATTTTATTTTTACCAACAACCTTAGCAAACCAAAAATCAAAAATACCTAACCATCAAACTCCAAAACTGGAAACAGGCTCAAGAATCAAAATATAGAAGAATTTCTTTTTCAACACAAAACTAAGAACAAACTAACTCCTACTAATCCCAAACCACCAATTACAAATTTAACATAAACTCTAAAAATAAAATAAAATTTTATTTTTAAAACTAAAAATAATTTTAGATTTAGAAAGATGATTATAGGAAAGGTCATACCTTGACCTTGATGAGAAAATATATATTTTAATCAAGCCATCAGCCCATCACCATTTCATTCTTTCTCTTGCTTGCTGCGATTCTCTTCAGAAAACACACACAAATAAAAGAAATTTATACCCCAAAGTTTCAAAAGAAACCCTCACCTATAGAAGATAACAAAAACATCCCCTAAGATTCCAATAATTGAAATAAGGATATTACAATACACACTATTTGAAAAAGTGTCCTATAAAAAGATGGGTTTATAAGACACTTTTCAAAGGCGTCTTATAAAATTAACTAACACGATACTGTATTTTTAAAAAATGTTCTAAAAACCTTGTTACGACGCTTAAAAGCGTCTTATAAACTTATTGTAACTCATGTAGATACGACGTTTTTTTGTTTGGTCCTATAATAAGTTAAGGTCCTATAAAACACTCTATTAGGAAGCTTATTTATTTTAAGTGTCCTATAAACTCAATTTTGTTATAGTGTTCGTATTAACCTCAAAATATTCACAGAGAGAACTTTGTGCTTAATTGCATGAGATTTATTAATGAAGAGCCTTGTTGGCCATGAAATATCATTTTCCAAAAAGGTTTCTATGAAATCTCTATAATATCATAAACACCGTATAAAATGCGTACCTTTTCTGTAACGATAGTCCACGGGGGATCTCTTTGGAGAGAAGCATGTCCATTTGTTGCTCATAAGTCACGTGAGATTTAAGTGGTATCTTAAGCTTTTTTACAACATGAGCCATCTTCGGCCGTTCTTCAAGAGATATTTGTACACATTCATATACAATGTCTGAAAATGTTTTCAAAGAACTCGGATCCATTTGTTGCTTCAGATCTTGAAAAATAATATCATCTAATTTCTTCTCTTCATAGATTTGCATCCACATACGCACTAAAAACCACCTGTGACCATTACTTACACCATAGCATAATCTACCACACATTACTTCAAACAACACCACACCAAAAGAGTAAACGTCGGATTCTTTCGTCAGAAACCCCATCTCCATATACATCATATCACAATACACTGGAGTACACACAACATCAGAGATAAGATGTGTATGTGGTTGATTAGCAGGGCCTATTTTCGACAACCCCAAGTCAGAAATTTTAGCAATCCAATTCTCATCCAGTAAAATGTTGGCGCTTATTATATCACGATGAAGCACTCTTTGTTGTGTCCGTTGGTGATCATAAGAAGTGTATGTGGCTGATTAGCACGGTCTATGTCCGAAGTTTATTTTGTTCCTGGCTTAAAAACAATTTGCCAAGTGTCGGCCATGTTTTGAAGAAGGGGTATGACATTCATTTCCATGAAATGGCTTGTTACTTGTCAAGGAAAAATATTTTTGTTGCTAGAAGTTGGAGTTGTTTCCAATAATCTTTTCTCACTCACTCTTCGAGGTCAAAACATGTGTTGTTTTGTTGGTGTTGATAAAAGAGTTTCTAACTTATGGCATGATAGATATGACCACTTGGAAGAAAATGATGGTAAGAGGTTTGCCTAAAATTGATCGTCTTGATGATGTGTGACACCCTCAAATTTGAAAAGAGCAACTAATTTAATTTTTTGTAAATATATCAATAACTGAATAACCTATAACTACTATTTAATTAAAATTGCATCTTGAATAACCAAAATGCCATTATTTGTTTGAATAAATTGGAGATTTCAGTCAATTGTTTTTCATACCAATTTTTTCTCTCTCAAGCTTACATTACAGTTTTGGTTTTGATTTTTGTAAATTCTCTTTCCAAGATAATTTCAACTAAAAAATGGCATCAACTTTCATCTTCTTTTTAAAGATCCATCTACATCCAAGTGGTTTAGAACCTGGAGGCAAATCTAGTAATACCCACATGTTATTCTCAAGAATTGATGGCATTTCGTCATCAATTGCTTCCTTCCAATAAAAGTATTGAAGCCCAAGTTCATCCCTTGAACTTTCTACCAAATACAATTGGAAATCGGGACTGAAACGTTTGGCAATTCGGCCTCGTTTGCTTCTCCGGATCTGCTGTGTTTGTGGACTAGAAACACCATCCTGGATTTTTCTCCTTATTAGTTCTTGGAATCGGATCCTTAGGCCTTTGCATTGATGAAAATAGCAACTCGTCAAAAATTGCATCACGTGACTCGATTACGGTGTTAATCGACACCGAATCGTTAGGTTCTATCACGTAGAACCTATAGGTCTTGGAATTTTCTGCATATCCAATAAATATGCAATCAATTCCTCGTTCACCCAAAGTTTCTCTTTTGGTTTCGGGTAGTTTTACAACAGCCCGACAACCCCAAATTCGAAAATAATTCAAATTCGGAGTTTTCTTGAACCAAGCTCATAAGGGGTTGTTTTGTTCCGTTTATTTGGAACTCTATTCAAAACATAACACGTCGTTAACATGGCCTCTCCCCAAAAACCTTCACCAAAACCCAAGTAAGAAAGCATCGAGTTTACCATTGTCTTTAAAACTCGATTTTTACGTTTGGAAACCCCGTTTTGTTGAGGTGTGTATGGTGTCGTAGTCTCATGGACAATACCAACTGACTGGAAGTATTGGGGATCCATATATTCCCCTCCCTGATTAGCTCTAATACTTTTTATCGATTTACCCAATTGTAATTCGACCTCGCTTTGTAAAATTTAAACTTATCAAAAGCTTCATATTTGGCATGCAAAAGATAAACATAACAAACCCGATTATTGTCGTCAATAAATGTGACGACATACTTCTTATTTCCCAATGAAGGAGTGGAGTGGAAGTCACACCGGTCACTGTGTACAAGTTCTAAAGCACTCGTATTGCGATTAACGTTAGGAAATGGTTGTTTTGTGACTTTTGTAAACATGGTTTTGCATTTTTTTGCATTAATGTCAAAGGCTGGAGTTAATCCATCTTTTGACATTTCATGCATCATTCTAAAATTCACATGACCCAATCTCGCATGTCAAACTATGAAATCATCAATTTTAGAAGAAGACGATGACGATATAAAAGCAGAATTTTCAGAACACAACTTTTTATTCACGATATTTAAACGAAACATACGATTGCATAAATATCCAAACCCGATAAAACTATCACCTCGAGATAGGATAACCCTATTTGATTCAAATACTTGCTTAAAACCAAGATTATTCAAACAACTATCATTCACTAAGTTCTTACGGATTTCAGGCACAAATAAAACATCATAAAGCTTAACAAAATCTCCAGAAAAAAATTCTATGTTAACAGCTCCAACTCCACAAATTGGTGCACTCGACTCGTTTCCCATATTGATCACCCACTGTCTTCAATTGGTGTCAACTTTAAAAACCACCGACGATCCTTGCAAATATGGCTCTTTGCTCCTGAGTCGATCCACCATGCACAGTCATCATCCTGCACATAAAAAGACTCAGGTATAAGTGAAACATAATTCTGGACAGAATTATCAAAGTTAGTCAAAAACTGACATCCTTTAACTTGATCGTTATCCTTCGATCCCGATCCACTTCCACTTGTACCACCACCATTATTGTTCAACTTTACCCGACAATCATGTTTACAATGGCCCACTCTGTTGCATCTCCAACAAACCAAATTCTTTCTCTTTTTAGAGGGTTTATTAGGTCCATCAAACATACGTTTCTTGTCTTTTCCATTGTTGTTTGAGTTGACTTTCTTCTTCTCAACCATGTGAACAGAGGGTTGTCCAGATTCAACTTTCCCCTTGGTTTTGTCCTTTTCTTGCACTCGAAGAGACTCTTCGATGCAAAAGTGACTCCTAAGTTGAACCAATGACAGTTCCTTTTTTTGATGTTTCAAATTATGCTTAAAATCTTTCCAAGAAGATGGAAGTTTGTCAATCACACTCGACACAACAATGGATTCATCCATATTCATTTTTATAGTGTAAATTGACCCAAAATACGAAGGATTTCATTGTATTGTTCCATTACGGGCCTCGAGTCCACCATTTTATAATTGTTAAAATCGCTAACCAATAGCTTCTTACTAGAAGCATCTTCAACGATATACTTGGACTCGAGGGAATTCCATAATTCATTCGCACTTGCCACATTTTGGTAGATATCGAAATAAGAATTGAACATACCGTTCAAGATGTGTCCCCTGCAAATATAGTCATCGTTCTCCCACTTGCTCCTTCTCTAGTATACTCCAATGTCTCATCCTCCATCACTTTTGCATGGGGGTCCTCAGCACATACACCACCTTCAAAGTCGTCAGCAAAAAATGCATCTTTTTCTGTCGGCGTCTGAAGTCAGTGCCTTCAAACTTCTCTAGCTTTCCGAACTTCGAACTCATGTCTCTCACAGAATCGGCCATGACTGACATCATAAGTATCAATTCGATTGTTGGGGGAAATAGGGTTGGGGTAAACGATCAGTAACCGGATTGCTTGAGAATCGTGTAAGTGTTCACTTTCTGAATTGATATTTCGACCCTATGCCTGGGTTTCACGAAATTCAAATCTAGGATAAGACTCAAGAACACATTCGTTTTTAGGCACAAAACCGAGAGCAAGAATACATGCGAGTATTTGAAGGCTTATTCAAAACTATCTGTTTTAAAACGTAAGTATATATCGTATATATATACTAGTTCCATTCGTAAAAGAAGAAAAAACCAAAATGGTAATCATGGCTAATTATTAGCAATAATGGGTCAGTTACAACCGTTATAGCTAAAATCATGGGCTGGAAATAATTGCATGTAAAGGGAAGGAAATCTTTTTTTGATCAATCGCCTGAACCTGCCTTTCTTTCTTTGCCAGGAGGGGTGGGCCAATCACTAATGGATCTCTCAAACTGCAGGTCCAGAGCTCTGATCATACGAGACCTAGAGATACGACTTAGCATGATCAGAGCAAGACCATTTAGAGGTACCTGATCAGAGCACGACCACTCAGAGATAACATGATCAGAGCATGACCATTCAGAGGTCCCTGATCAGAGCATGACCACTCAAAGAGGTAGCCTGATCAGAGCATAATCACTTAGAGATAGCCTGATCAGAGCATGACCACTCAGAGGTAGTCGTTCAGAGCATGACCACTCAGAGACTCTGGTACTACTTCAGAACTAAGTCTGAAATCACACTTTCTTGCTCTTGAATACCAAACTGATCAGAACTGAAGTTTTCTTCATTCTGATTGAGTTTTGCATTGCATTCCATGACCCCCGCCATTTCCTCGTGATTGGTATCAAACTCATCTTATAACAAGTGTGCACTGCGCACCGCCTAACTTTTATTAGATCACAGTTTGAAACCACATTGGTACATATTACACTTAAATGACCTGCAACAGTTTTAATATGTTATAACTTTAAATAGTTTATTTTTTGTGTTTTTGAAAATATGAAAGAGATTAAATCCGTCCATCGTGGTTAAAATGCTTGTGTTCCACCTCTGATCTTTATACAATATATTCTCACGTTAAAATCAACCATTGCCAAGGTTAAATTACGTTGAGTATTCTAAATAGTGAGATGAAGAAATAACTATATAAATACATTTATTCAAAGGAATGTGGGTTCAGAAAATATACCTCATCACAAAAAAGTGTTTGCAATTTTTTGCCCGATCATGAAAAATAGATTCTACATGGGTTTAAACTCAATGCCTTGAATAATTAGCCCTTGAAAATGTGTGGGAGCATAACTCTTCAAGCTAAAGTTCATAGAAATCATTTCGGTAGTATCACATGTTCGAAATTCCCATACCTGAACTTCCATCATAGGATACCCTTGACATCGTTGACGACCTTGCATTTCGGGTCTATTTGAACGGTTCTTGCTGTTATGATCAAGATTTGGTATAATAACTGGGGTTTCAAGACCTTTCATTTTGGATCTATTCGATTGGTTGTTGGTATTTTGGTCAAGCTTTGTCATAATAACTGGTGTGGGATGACTAATTAAGTAGATAAACCAAAATTCAGCTAAATGACAATGGTTTATATGGAAATTTTGATCTGTCACTTCCAAAGGAGCCTCAAATTCCAAGAAGTTGTCTGTTATCATGTAGACGAGGTAACAAGCATATGTTGTCTGATGTTGAAAGTGTAAGCTAAGTAACCTGTGTCATGGCAGTATGGTGGTTATGCTACTGTTTGGTTTTGACAGTTATGTAACTGTCATATTTTGAACAGTTGCACCGTTTGCCTAAGGGTTGTGTCTGTTTCTATTAGTTGTGTTGTTTGGTCAAGGGATGTGTCCCTTCGTGTGTGTATATATATATATATATATATATATATATATATATATATATATATATATATATATATATATATATATATATATATATATATATATATGTGTGTGTGTATGTAAACAGAGTTGTAGCTGTTGGATAATATATCAAAACAGTTTGTGAAATAAACCTCTGTTCCCTCCATTTTTCTCTTCCTGTGTTGCTATCTTTTTCTGTTATTCCAACAAAGTGGTATCAAAGCAACGGTTATTGGCTGTTGATTTGAAGAAAACGCAGAAGAAAGATGGCTTCGAACAATGGTGTTTTTCAGGCCCCACTTTCGAAACTAACAGGAAAAAATTATCACCATTGGAGCACACAGATGAGAGTGTTGTTCGAATCATAGGATCTGTGGAGTTTGGTTGAAGACGGATACATGGAATTGGCTAAGGTAGAAGGAACAACACCCCAACAGATCCTCCAAGATAAAGAAGATAAGAAGACGGATCGAAGGGCCTTGTTCCTAATCTATCAGACGGTTAATGAGAACATCTTTGAGAGGATTTCCTCATTAAACACATCAAAAGACGCATGGGATGCCCTCTACAAGACTTATCGTGGAGAAGATAAGGTAAAGGCGGTTCGTTTACAAACTTTACGTTGTGAATTTGATGGTTTAAAAATGCAGGAATCAGAAACTGTTGAAGATTTCTACAACCGAGTAATCGCAATGGTGAATCAAATGAGACTGGTGAAAGCCTTGATGACAAAAGGGTGGTTGAAAAGATCTTAAGAAGTCTTACACGAAAGTTTGAATATATAGTGGTGGCAATAGAAGAATCGAAAGATGTCTCAACACTCTCATTAGAAAATCTATTGGGTACATTACAGTCCCATGAATTACGTTTGAGACAATTTGATGATACGTCTTCGTTGGAACGAGCTTTTCATTCTCGTGTGACATCGAAGAAATATTATGGTGACGGCTCTTCTAAAGGAAGAAATCAAAGGATATCACTATCAGAAACTCAATGTTTTTACTGCCACAAATATGGACACACTATGAAGTATTGCAAGAAAAGAAAAGAGGATGAAAGTGAAGATGCCAATTTCATATGTGGAAATGAAACTCAAGAAGGAGATACAATGTTCATGGCAATTGAGGAACTTGAATCTCTAGTGGATGAAGCATGGTGCAAAGATGGTGAATGTTATGATCTTGTGGAAAGAAACAAGAAGGTATGTATGCCTGTGGATGATACACTCCATGGGAAAGTCAAAGAAATTGATGATGTATGATGCTTGAAGTGTAATAGCTTCAGGAAGATGGGTACTATCTCTAGTACTGTAAGTAGTCTAGCTTAAGGGGGAGTGTTGAAAGTGTAAGCTAAGTAACCTGTGTCATGGCAGTATGGTGGTTATGCTACTGTTTGGTTTTGACAGTTATGTAACTGTCATATTTTGAACAGTTGCACCGTTTGCCTAAGGGTTGTGTCTGTTTCTATTAGTTGTGTTGTTTGGTCAAGGGATGTGTCCCTTCGTGTATATATATATATATATATATATATATATATATATATATATATATATATATATATATATATGTATGTAAACAGAGTTGTAGTTGTTGGATAATATATCAAAACAGTTTGTGAAATAAATTAACCTCTGTTTCCTCCACTTTTCTCTTCCTGTGTTGCTATCTTTTTCTGTTATTCCAACAGTTTGAGGCGACAATATTTGGGATCGGATTTTGCAGGCAATACTAAATGATCTCACATCAGGATCAACAACAGCCACTTCTTCAAATCTGTTAGAAAGAACATATTGCGTGTAATATAAATGTTAGAATTGGACTAGATACTTGTACAAAAGGATTTGAAAAGTTGCAAGCGTTCCATGTATTAGAAGCCATCTCATGTGTTACATGCTGAAAAATTCAAATACTGGTACAGGTTCTGTTTATCATTTCTCATGTCATGTAAAAATAGTGTAACACAATGGGTCTTGTAACATAATTGATGTTTGTAACTTGAAACACATGTGAATTGATTTTTCAAATGGGCACCTAGTTTCTTTGAATGAACTTCTAGAATGGTTAATTCAATTCCTAGGTGGTTGCGAACCAACTATGTTGGGAAAATGATTAATGGATGTCCACTGCGGTTGGAAATCACTGTTAACAAGCTCGGGAACAGTGTCCAAGCATCACCCAAAAATCTTTATGTGTGGTGTATATATATACACACATATATATGTAGAGTCAGGTCATATAAGAACGGTAACCAAATAAGAGATAATGAAAACGGCGGAATTATATGTGATTCTACACCAACACGTGTAAATCACATGTGATTTATACGACTTTGAGGTCGCGGCCCGGCCGTCTGCTTACTAAGGGTGTGCACGTGATTTTACACTAAAAACATTACACTAATGGTCAACAGTCACACCGGTGTGCACGTGAATCACATGTAAATTATATGTGATTTTACACGTGATTTTAGTTCAAAATCACATATGATTCGACCGTTTGTTATTCTCGTATTTAGTTACTGTTCTTGTATGAATATGACTCTCTCTCTATATATATATATAATATATATACACACATACATATATAGTGGGAGGTCCAAATAAGAAGGCTAAATATCGTGAAAAGATAAAAGAAAGGTTCATATGTGAATCATTGAAAAAATTGATTTGAAGATGCGTATGTGAACCCAAATGAATATTTTGTAACGTAGCCTGCATATGAATCTTCAAATAGATTTTTTTGGGAGTTTTTCAATATGTTCACATATATCCATTAACTTTCCCTTCTTACCTTCTCACAATATTATTATATATAGATGAGAGAGGCTCCGTAAAATGCAAACCTTGCATTTGTTGCACACCTTACAAACCACAGTGTACATATGTGAACAACCAGTGTCCATATGTGAACATTGTGCATATATATATGCATATGCATACGTGCAAGAATATACATATAATAGACATACATTCATATAAGATAATGCATATATGCTGTTAGAATTGGAGAGTTGATCAATCGATATGTAAATGAGAGAGACGAGAGACTGGAATCGGCAGCCGTGTTTCATATATCAGAGAATGGTTACAAAAGAGATTAACCTAATTATGAAGGAGAAAAGAACTATTTATACAGCCTAAGTTTAAAGTAATTACAGATTAGCCCTTGAACTATTCATATATACAACTATAACTCTAACACCCCCCCCCCCCCCTCAAACTCAAGTGGGGGAAGAATGAGCCAAGTTGAGTTTGGAAACAAGAGCCCGAAAACAGCCCGGAAGATGAGCTTTGGTGAAGATATATGCTGTCTAATCAATGGTTGAAATTGGAAGTAGTCGACCGGTCTTGCGAAGAACATGTTGACGAGTGAAATGACAGTCAATCTCGATGTGCTTTGTACGTTCATGGAAGACATCATTGTGAGCAATCTGAATAGCACTATTGTTATCACACCACAAAGGTGTTGGAGAGATCTGATGAGCACCCATATCAGATAGTAACCAGCGTAGCCATACAAGTTCTTGTGTAGTGTCAGCTAAAGCTTGATACTCAGCTTCAGTACTGGATCGAGCTGTTAGAGATTGTTTCTTGCTGCGCCAGGAAATGAGAGAGTCTCCAAGGAAGAAACAATATCCGGTGGTAGAGCGTCGGTCAGTTATGCCTCCATCCCAGTCAGCATCGGAGAATGCACGAAGAGTTAAGGACGATGTGGATGAGAAATGAAGTCCATGAAACATTGTCCCTTTAAGATACCGAAGTATTCGAAGAATCGCGGCATAGTGATCTGAGCATGGAGCAACCATGAACTGGCTGACTATATGAACTGCATAGGCAAGATCTGGTCGAGTAACAGTCAGGTAGACCAAAGAACCAACTAGTTGACGGTACCGTGTAGGATCCCGCAGCGGGGTTCCGGCATTGGGAGCAAGGTGCAGATTTTGCTCAATCGGTGTAGATGCAACTTTGTTGTCCATGATCCCAGCTTTGGACAACAAATCTGAAATGTACTTGGCTTGACAGAGATAGATGCCGGAAGAGTCGGACAGAACTTCAAGGCCAAGAAAGTAGTGTAGTTGACCAAGATCTTTCATCTCAAAACATGAGCTGAGAGACTGTTTGAGATGGATGATACCTGTAGAGTCACTGCCGGTAATGATCATATCATCAGCGTACAATAAAAGTAAGATGGTACCTGCAGCAGTGGTCCGAGTAAACAAGCCAGAATCATAATTACTCGGAGAAAACCCCAATGAGATGACAATATTGCTGAAATTTTCAAACCAAGCACGAGGAACTTGTTTGAGTCCATAGAGGGCTTTTAGAAGTCGACAGACATTACCCTAACGGGAGGTCACACCTGGAGGGAGTCGCATGTAGACTTCCTCTTCGAGATCGCCATTTAGAAAGGCATTCTTGACATCCATCGGATAGAGTGTCCATCTTTTGGTGGCAGCGATGGCTAGAAGACTATGAACCGAGGTGACCCGAGCCACAGGAGCAAACGTTTCCTCGTAGTCAATACCATATTCTTGATTGAAGCCCTTTGCCACAAGACGTGCTTTGTAACGATCAATAGATCCATCAGACTTCGTTTTGATTTTGAAGACCCATTTGTAGCCAATGGGTGACTTGCCCGGTAGGAGAGGTACAAACTCCCATGTATTTGCTTTGTCAAGAGCCTGAAGTTCCTCAGTCATCGCTTGTTGCCAAACAGGGTTAGATGCGGCTTCCTTGTAGGAAGTGGGTTCATGATTGGACAACAAAGTGGCATAACAATGATAATCACGAAGGTGAGAAGGAACTTGTCTTACCCGGTCGGAGCGTCGTACTTCATCTTGAGGTTGAGAGGAGCTAGGATCCATAGACTCAGCAGATGGCTCAGAAGTAGTCCTTGGAGATGGTGCGGATGATTGATCATGATCAGATGGTACAGATGGGCCAGGTGAAGGTTCAGATGGGACAGGTGAGGGTTTAGATTGGACAGGTGAAGGTTCAGATTGAGAAGAGGCTGAAGGAGGTGGAACAGATGGTGAGGAGATTATGGGATCTAATTGGAGTGAGTCCAATGAGATAGACGTGTCTGTGAAGAAAGAGGTAGAAGGAGCAGGTGTTTCCTGAAATTTTGACACCGTAGAGAAGGGAAGATGTTCCCAGAATGTGACATGACAGGATATACGAAGTCTCTTAGATACTGGATCCCAACAACGATAACCTTTATGTTCAATTCCA
Organism: Saussurea involucrata; assembly: GCA_033807775.1. Taxonomy (NCBI): domain Eukaryota; kingdom Viridiplantae; phylum Streptophyta; class Magnoliopsida; order Asterales; family Asteraceae; genus Saussurea; species Saussurea involucrata. The sequence goes on from CM066313.1 coordinate 86,732,609, forward strand.
TAGCCAAGGAAACAGCATAATCTAGAACGAGGTTCGAGTTTGGTGTGTTCATGAGGTTGTAGCTGAACAAAACAAGCACAACCCCACACTTTGAGGAATTCATATGCGGGAAAGACTCCATAGAGTACTTCATACGGAGACTTTTGATTGAGAATAGGAGTTGGGTGTCTGTTGGTGGTGTAGACAGCCGTGAAGGCTGCTTCACCCCAAAAGCGTTCTGGACATTTGGCTGAGATTAACAAAGTACGGACAGTGTCAAGGATGTGACGGTATTTGCGTTCGGCACGACCATTTTGGGGAGAGGTGCCAGGACAGGAGTACTGAGACAGAGTACCCTGAGATTTAAGAAAAGAGAGCAGAGATGATTCTTTGTATTCCATAGCATTATCTGCTCGAAGAATCTTTATACGTTTGGAAAACTGGGTTAAAATCATACGAGCGAAGGTAATATAGATTTTAGGTAGCTCTGAGCGGTTTTTCATGAGATAAATCCATGTAAAACTTGTGTGATCATCAATAAAAATGACAAAATATCGAGCACCACCCATAGACGGGTGTGGTGCTGGTCCCCATACATCAGAATGAATAAGATCAAAAGGAGAAACAAATTTAAATTCATTAACTTGAAAAGGTAAAGCATGGTGTTTTCCAAGTTGACAAGATAAACAAGAAACATTTTCAGAAGAAGTATTTCCTAACAATCTTGAACTAGCTAACACTTTTATTCTAGCTAAAGATAAATGGCCTAAGCGCGCATGCCATAGTTCAAAAGAAGGAGTACTGGAAACTGAAGCAGCAAAGTTTGATGAAGATAAGGGAAGGCGAAGGTAGACCACTTCAATCATCCGACCAACTTTACTGCCTACTCCAAGGATCTGCTTGGTCTTTGGATCCTGCACAACACAACCAGAAGGGTGAAATAAAACGATTAGACCGGCTTCCATAAATTGAGTGATAGAAATCAGACTCAGAGATAAGTTAGGTATATGCAGCACATCAGGCAATTGAATGTTGGGGGTAGAGACAGTTCCACTGAAGGATACCGGTAAACGAGTATCATCAGCAGTACGGACTGATGAGAACATGCTGGAAGTTTGTTTTGAAACAAACCCATCAGCCTTAGGTGTCATGTGATTACAACATCCAGAATCAAAAAGCCAAGGGTTACCTGATGCAGAGGTATTGCATTAAGAATTCATACCCATAGAACATATCATGAGTTACTCCATGAGCTCTTGATTTCGGCGCATGAGTTCTATAAGATCAGGCGTTGAGTGGTTGTTATGCTGTGCTGGAACTGCAGGCGATGGAGAATCCTGAGTGATTGAGCCAACAATAGGTTGAGGCCTAGGCTGTTGCCTTTGGTTACCCGAGTTCCTTGGATGTTTTGGGCAATCAGACCCATAGTGACGTGGTTGTGTGATCCCACACCAGCGACATTTTCGAACTGGGCAGTTGAGGAGAAGGTGGGAAATAGAATGACAGAATGTGCATTCACTGTTGTTTCCCTTGCCCGCAGATTTAGACTGGTCATGGGTGCCCCATTTACCTTTTGCCTTTCCTGAGTTGGAAGTGTAGAGCACAGTATCTGATGGTAGAGGAAAACGCTGTTGAAGACGAGTTTCTTCACTCAGCAGTTCAGTAATGGCTTGTTCAAGAGTAGGTAATGGATGTCGATGTAGAAGCGATGCTCGAACGTTCTCAAAGCGATCAGTGAGGCCCATGAGAATAGTAATCAAATGCAATTGACTGAAGTAAGCAGTAAACTTTCGAGCTGTTTCATCGAAGATTTGAGGTGCACCCAGGCTCAGATGATCTCTAAGAGCTTGCATCTCAGAGATGTAGGAGTTGATGGACTGATCAGACAGCTGTCTTTTGTTTTGGAAGGTAGTCCACAACTGATATTGATGGGATAAGCCTGTAGAAGTGTACCTATTTGCAATAAAATCCCACAGACATTTTGCTGTTGTATAACCGAGAAATTGCTGATTGATTTCAGTAGTTGTAGAGGCATATATGAACCCGAGGATGCGAGCGTTTGCGATATCCCAATCATTCATACGTTTTGCGAAATCAACTGCACTTTCCTGGTCTTCTTGAACAGGAATGATAGACGTACCCATGACATAGGTATAGAGTCCATGAGACTTCAGAAGAATGGACATATGATGATGCCATAGGACGTAGTTGTTCCCGTTTAGAACAACTGAGATAGGATTGGAGTGGCTAGCATTGAGAGCCATTTGAATAGATTCTAGAATTTAGAGAAATACTGTTCCGGACTTAGACACTAACAGTTCCGGAAATTAAAAGTGACAGCAGTTTGCGGAAGTTTCAGATTCCGGAAGACACAAAAATTGTGGAAGGCACAAAATTGCGGAAGTCACAAAAGATTGCGGAAGTCACAAAAATTGCGGAAGTTGGGTTGCGGAAGTCACAAAATTGCGGAAGTCACAAAATTGAGGAAGTCACAAAAAATTGCGGAAGTTGGGTTCCGGAATTCAGGAAACAACAGGTTCTGGAAGAGAGCAGTTCTGGAATTCAGATAAAATCAGCAGGTTCCGGAAGTAAGATTCCAGAAGTAAGGGTTGTTCCGGAAGTTTCAGATTCCGGAAGACAAGTTACGGAAGTAAGGTTCCGGAAGTAAGGGCAGTTCCGGAAGGTTAAGTTCCGGAAGTTCGGGCGATTTAGCGAAAAACAAAAAGACAGAAAGCGAAAGACGAGACAAGTAATCGAATGGCAAGTAAGCAGAAATCAAACAAGTGAATAGAGGATACTTACCTACAGCTCTGATACCATGTTAGAATTGGAGAGTTGATCAATCGATATGTAAATGAGAGAGACGAGAGACTGGAATCGGTGGCCGTGTTTCATATATCAGAGAATGGTTACAAAAGAGATTAACCTAATTATGAAGGAGAAGAGAACTATTTATACAGCCTAAGTTTCAAGTAATTATAGATTAGCCCTTGAACTATTCATATATACAAATATAACTCTAACATATGCATCTCAAATTATGCATATATGCACATTGGTTTGTAAGGGTGCAACAAATACATGGTTTGTATTTGATTTGTATCTTATATATATATATATATATATATGTGTGTGTGTGTGTGTGTGTGCGCGCGCGCACGCATGCAAAAACATAGACGGTGAGTCTACAAGAAAACAAGCTGAGAGATAAAGAAATAACCATGATCCAGAATTGTGTGTAGTCTCCCATGTACAGTCAGATTCTACCAAAAACGCTCTTGCTGCTAGCATAAGACATTTCTTTCCATTTTTGGCTAGAGAAAACGTCTGTTAATCAATAAATATTACTTTTATAACAGTTTTGGAGTGCTTCCCTTTGAACTGTCGGAACCATGTTCAATTCATAGGCTCCACAAGAGATATATGTGAGATAAAAGTGAACGAAATTACGTTTAAGAAGGTTTTGAAAATGATAGGAATAAATCATGCATATCAAATTTAACAACCTCTTCACCGTTATTGATTAAGAAGCCTTTGCAAAAAAGATTGTAGAGTTCCTTTTTTGTTGTCCATTGCATACTATCTTTTGACCACTTGATTACTTCTTCATAATCATTTGGCAATTTTGGTTCCCAATCTTTGTCTGAATCTGATATTGGTTGCATATCCACCTTCTCATCCTCCAAAGCTTCATGTTCCACCTATAAAACATACCCATATTATTGGACTTTGATTTCACAATAGAAGAAAATATCATATTCTCCCGATTGTTCCATTTGATACCTTTCCAATTTGTATTTGAGGGATAAATACATCCGTCTGCTGAAGTCCGTCACTCTGACTAAGTATTTGAACACAAGGTTTACTGTACATGTAAGTGATTTGCGGAGACAAGAATCGAGTTTTGATATGTGCTTCGAAGTCCATATTATATGCTTGATAACTGCCCTCTGCAAATCCGACATGAAGAAGCAGCAAAGAAGGATACGCACGTAGTTACAAATTCTAAAGCTCAAAAACCTAAAATGAGGTTGTAGGAGGAGGAGAACTGATCACCTTGAATTCTCTTTAGAAAAATGCCCATAATTACGGTTTTCTAATCTCAAAAATTCTGCTGCTGATATCATTGCACAATGTTCTCCATTTTTGTTTAATGAAAACCACTGTCCATTAAATAAGTACAAATCAGTTCGGATGTACTTTTCTTTATTTTTGCGTACATTTATAGCATAGATGTTGGAGCAAAAATATCTTATAAATTTCCAAAATCTTTAATTTATTTTGGCATGTGTGTTGCCATTGGTGGTTGTTGCGTTTGGTCACTACCAAACGAAAGACTTTTGCCTACGAACTTTTCCCTGCGAAATCTGTCGCTAACGGGTGATTTGTCACAAAACCGTCAGAAAAGTTGGTGGGTAAATTTTTTGTGGGTAATGCAAATTTGTGACAGATTACTCAGGGATTCTCTCGATGATCCATGGGTATTTTCTCAAAAAACATCGGATTTTATCGAACCATTGATATTTTCTGGGTAATCCCCGGGTAATAACCAACGGAAATTTCCTTGGATGAATTTTGTGGGTAAAAGTCATTTGTTTTGTAGTGGGTAGCACCAGTAGTGTGGTTAGGTTTAAAATCGCATTATTAACATATCATTTTGTAGGTGAAATATATACTCTACAATACTTGGTATTAATCAAGTGAAATTCCAGAAATTAAGCTATAGTTGGTTAACATTATATACATCACAAGTTACGCTTCATAAAAGTTTGAAATATGAAGCTTGTTGGTGGTTATTATCATATCTCTGTATTTGACCTTAGACATGAAACGCTGGCGAACAGTGCAATTCCTTTTATCAATGGTAGTCTGTAACATTAATTAGTTTTATCTTGAACTAGAAAGGATTGCAATCAATGGCATGTGCAGAACTATATATAAATGCCCAAAGTCAATCCTCTGTCTATTGGTTGATCCGATTTACGCTTTTCAACTTCTTTCCTTCCAATTGATGGATCTCAAAACGTGCAAAGAACTTTTGCATATATATCGTGGGTGGAGTGGTACGGGGGTCAAGGGTTGGATGGCTAGCTTTTTTTAGTGTTTGGTGTTCGCGGTGCCGTGATTATGTTGGCCTGGCTTTTTGTCTTGCTATTTTTCTCCTTTTTGTTGGCTCTCCTTGTTTGTTTTGTTGGTTCTTTCTATTTCTTGTAGAAAGTGTTTCCAACATTCCCTCTAGTTCCCTTTGTTGTTTTGGGGTAATAAATTTTGCTTTCCCTTCAAAAAAACTGCATGCATAAGAAATGTTTATTTCCAGCTGTTATAGCATAAACAATTGTGAGTGGTTATCATGTATCCATATGTGACCTTAGGCATCAAACAATGCAATTCCAGAAAGCAGAGAGTTAAGTCATGCTTATGTTTTCAGAAAATCATATCCAAATGGGTGTTAACTCTCAAGCAACATAGCAAGAGGTTTTCTGTTTGATGTGAATGTTAAAACCAATAAAGCCTGATAAAATGTTATTAATTATTTTCATGTGAATATTAATTATTTCTAAATTATTTTATAAAGCATGATAAAATGTTAAAAACAATAAGTTATCTTTACATTTCAAGCATTTCGATCTGGATCATAAAAGAAAGATAATCTACAAGCGTTTAAGCTCGATGCCTTGAACAATAAGCCCTTTAAATATGTTTTGAGCAGAATTGAACAAGCTAAAGTCCATCAAAATGGTTTCAGAGGTAGTAGTGGTTCGAAATTCCCATACTTGAACTTCCATCCAACCATCGTTTCTCAGCTGTGGAAGGCCTTTCCTTTTGGGTGTATCCAATGGATTGTGGGTGTTTTGATCACCCTTTGGTCTAATAACTGGGGTTTGAGGACTAAGTAAATATATAAACCAGAATTCAGCCGCATGACAATCGTCCAAATCAAAATAGAAATCTCTCACTTCCACAGGAGCCTTAAATTTGAAGGGGTTTTCTGTTATTTTGTAGACAAGGTAACATGCGTATGTTGATTGTGGCAATAACATTTGGGATTTGATTTTGCATGCAATTTTAAATAGAGAACAAGAAGCATCATAAGCCGCTTCTCCAAATCTGCAAAAAGAAAAAAAAAACATATTGCGTGTAATAGAAATGTTAAAATTGGACAAGATACTCATGCAATTAGATTTGAAAAGTTGCAAGGGTCCGTGCACCGCAAAATAAATGACTTTTACCCACAAAATTCACCCGGAGAAATTTTCATCTGTTATTACCCAGGGATCACCTAGAAAATACCAATGCTTCGGTAGAATCCGATGTTTTTCGAGAAAATACCTTTGGATCACCTAGAGAATCCCTGGGTAATCTGTCACTGATTTGCATTACCCACCAACTTTTGTGACGGCTTTGTGACAAATCGCCCTTTAGCGACAGATTTCCTAAGGAAAAGTTCGTAGGTAAAAGCCTTTCGTTTAGTAGTGATTAGAAGTCATCTCATGCATGTGTTACATTCTGGTTTTCTAAAGGAGGAAAAGATTATATTAGTCATTTATATCATGTTATGTCGAAATAGCTAGAGTAACACAATGGGTATCATAAACATATTGATGTTACTTGTAACTTTAAACACATATGTGAGTTGATTTTGCAAATAAGCACCCAATTTCAAGGAATGAACATAAAAAAAAAGTTAATTAGTAGGTGGGCTACAAACCCTCCAATGCTGGGTGAATTAGTGGATGCCCAACTAATTGTTAACAAGCTTGGTAGCAAGTGCCCATTACCCAAAAATCTTGGTGCATGTATATGCAAAAGATTAACATTTCTACAACAAAACAGGTTGGAATTTGAGAAAGAACCTTGATTCTGATAGAGACTGCCATGTCCATTCGGATTCTACCAAAGCCGCTCTTGCTGATAGCATATAACGATTCTTCCCATTTTTGGCTAGAGAGAAGTACTGTAAATTAATAAATTTGTAAGTATCGTTATAACAATTCCAGACTGACTCCTTTTGAACAAGTGGAATAACCATATACATAGGCTCCACAACAACTACATGTGAGAAAAAAATGTGAAAAAAATGTGTTAGAAGGTTTCAAAAGTGATATGAATGAATCATTCCAATAAAGTTTACCTCTTCACCATCATTGATTAAGAAGCCTTTGCAAAAAAGAGAGTAGAGTTCCTTTTTCGTTGTCCATTCCATACTATCTTTTGCCCACTTGATTATTTCTTCATAATCACTTGGCAAAATTTGTTCCCGATCTATGTCTAATTCCGATATTGATTGAATATTGATCTTATCATCCTCTGATGCTTCATCTTCCACCTAGAATTAAAACATTCCCAATATGTTGCATTTGTTACCAAAAATTTCTTTTCCTCAAAAAGGTAGGTGAGACATATGGTCTCAGCTGCATCCACATCCATCTTGCTAGAGACCTTGCAAGATGACATGGCTTGCCATGTGAATAGCAAGGTATTGCAAGATACTCTTACACTTGCTAAATTAGCAAGGTCTTGCAAGATGTAGGACCCACTACATTTAATAAATTAATAATGTCATTTTTATAATATTGGTTTATTATATATTTTTGTTTCATTAGTTTATTATATTATATTATAATATTGTAAGTGGGGACCACTTTAGAAATGAGTTTGGTCTTGCATTGATGTAGGAAATATTATTGCAAAACTGACGTGCCTCTTTATGAAGGACTTTGGTCTTGCACTAATGCGGATGGTCTTAAACACTAAAAACAACATAAAGTACACAAATAAACCGGTAGTAATAGTAATATTTGTCAGCTTACTTTTTCCACGGGTCGAAACTCGATGCCTTCTACTTTGAGTGAAACATGACTGTATTGGTATGCGCTGCCGCGAAACTGAATTTTGAGGTCAAATGTTCTCTTGTCGCTAGTAAACTGATATAATTCAGTCTTCATCCATCCACCTTCCATCTCCTCTACATGGTATGCTATTGAAGATTTTGTTTCCCCTTCTAATTTGTATTTGAGGCCTAAACAACCATTTAACAAATCAAATGATTTGAAGACAAGGTTTATTGTGTAAGTGATTCCTGGCGACAAGAATCGAGTTCTCGCATGTGTATTGAATCTCGCAGCAATTCCTAGATAACAGCCCTCGGGGAATCTGTCATGAAGAAGCAGCCAAGAATGATACATAACTACATATATATACACACATATATGAAATACTCTCAAAAACCTAAAAACAAAAGGGTGGGAGAGGAGGAAAGCTCACCTTGAATTCTCTAAAGACGAAAAATCATATTTATTGCTTGTAATGGAAAGTTCTGCTGCAGATATCATTTCTACATGTTCTCCCTTCTTATTTAAAGAAAACCACTGTCCATTATAACTACAAATTAGTTCAACGGATGTAAGATTATAAATTCTAATTTAAAGGCAACTTACAGAAATCAACCAATTACCGTTTTACCCCCGTTAACAAGGATCCCTTTGGACAGAATCATCTCCAGTTCCACTTTGGATCTGTATTCTTCGGTCTTGATTATCCTTTCGTAGTCCTTTATTTGAGAAATCTCCAGTTCCACTTCAAGTGCAATCTCAAGTTCTTTCACAACATGAGCCATCGTTGGCCGTTCTTCACGTGAACTTTGCAAACAACGGTATGCAATGTCTGAAAATGTTTTCAAAGAACTTGAATCCATTTCTTGCATCAGATCTTGAAAGATAATATCGGCCATATTCTTCTGTTCGTAGCTTTGTTTCCATGTTCGCACTAAAGTCTCCCACTGACCATTATTATATCTAAAACATAATCTCCAGCATAGTACTTCAAACAGCACCACACCAAAAGAGTACACGTCCGACTCTTTCGATAAAAATCCCATCTCCATATATTGCGGATCACAGTAGCCAGGGGTACCTACAGCATTAGAAACAAGAAGTGTGTGGAGCTGATTGGCAGGGCCTATTTTCGACAACCCCAAGTCAGAAATTTTAGCATTCCAATTCTCATCGAGTAGAATGTTGGCACTTTTAATATCACGGTGGAGAACTCTGTGTTGTGCATCCTTGGGATCATGAAGGTAGCTTAGTCCCCTTGCAGCTGCAACGCATATCTTTAGACGTTGTGTCCACGTGAGAGTAGTGGCACCTAAATAGCGGTCAAGGCTTCCACGAGATGCATACTCATACGCAAGAATCTTTTCGTCACCTTCATCACAATATCCCACGAGTGAGATGAGATTTTCATGTGTGTGACGGGAAAGCATCATGACCTCCTTCCAGAACTCAGAGTTTCCTTGCCCAAGTCTACTATCTAGACGCTTAAAAGCAACCATGCTTCGCCCCTTGGAGTGAGATATTTCTCCTTTGTAAACCTTCCCAAATCCACCATTTCCGATGACTTTGTTGTCGGCAAAGTTGTCGGTGACCAATTTTATTTCCTCAAGCTGGATTTTAAGATGTCTAAACTCATCAAAGAAGGCCATTATTTGTTGGTTAATAATGGGGAAATTCAAATCAAGTGTTCCAAGCAATTGCAAGTGCAGAACTTGAAAGAGGGATGCTAATATTGTAATGTTGAAAAAGAAGCAACACAAAAGGTGTTTTTGTAATCTGTCTAATGAAAGGAAAGTATACAACTCTCTAAAGAAGGAACTCAAAGATTATTAAGTATTAACAATGGAGGCACTTGGTCAAATGCTAACCCAGATTGTAGATGGGAGGAGATGCCCAAAGTCAACCCTCTGATGGCATAATTGCATAAAAATAAAGGTGTTTTCTATCTACACCCCCTGCACACACACAGCGTGTGCACTGACACACCTTATGTGTGTGCGGGGGTGGTGTTTTAATTGCAGCTATTAATTATTGCCTGATTAAACAACTTGTGTGTGGTTGTCATGTCTCTTTTAGTTGACTTTACACATTAGAACATGTTTAACAGATTTTTTAGAGAGTCTCCAACAGCTTTTCTATAATTTCTCTAAAATAGAGAATGAGTGAAAATTTCTAATAAAAATTCTTCCAACTCCAACAAATCATTATTTATATTATTAAAATATTCAGTATGTTTTTCTCTAATCTTTTTGGTGTAAAATTATTAAAATATTTTTTCTTTTTTATCTTTTTGGTGAGAAAATCATTAAAATAATATTTCTCTCTCATCTTTTTAGAGATATATAAAATTCTCTATATTGTGAGTTTTTCTCATGGTTCTCTATTTTAGAGAATGTATAGAGAAGTTGTTGGAGCATTTTAGAGCATCTCCAACAGCATGCTAAAATGAAAAAAAGTAGGATTTTTACATTTTTATTGCTCCAATAGTTATGCTCTCCTCTGTGCTAAAATTGAAAAAAGATGAGAGAGATTGTAAAAATCTCTAAATTTAAACAAATCTCTAAATAGACAGTTTTCCCCAAAACTAATTATTACCTTTAAAAAGCAAATCATCTCCCAACTTTCCATATATTGAATATTTTAATAAGATAATTAATACTAGAGTTGCTAAAATAACATACCTATTGTAGTTAGATGCAAATCTTTTTAGAGATTTTGAATTTTTTACTCTAGTTTAGAAAACTTTAGCATAGCTGCTGGAGATGCTCTTAGTGAACAAAATGTTGTTTTTCTCTACTTTAGAGAAGCTGGTGGAGATGCTCTTATAATCTTTTTAAACTAGAGAACCAAAATTCAAAATCTCTAAATAAAATCTCATTTCACTCCAACAGATTCTGTATTTTAGAGATTTCAGTATTGATTATATTATTAAAATATTATATAAGTTTATAATCACAGTGCACTTTTAAAAAAAATTATAAAATAATGATAGTTTAATTTTAGGGAAATTAATTAAAATGGCACAAGTTTGACCAATACTTACCAAAATGCCACAAATCTCTCCCAGTTTGCAAAAATGCCATTTTTTCCTGCGATGGAAGCCTGCGATCGCGGGCTCAAGAACCATTTTTGACACTTTTTGAAACTTGCAGGGACCATTTTTGAAAAATTCCATCATGCGGTCGCGGGCTCCTATCGCGGGGGTTTTATTTTTGTGACTTTTCAATTGCAAGGGACCATTTTTGAAAAATTCCAGGGACCATTTTTGAAAAATTAAACCGCGGTCAGGGTTGAAAAGTCCCGGGCACATGCTTTATTGATTTTTAATTGTAATTTACACTTTTAACCCCTATATTTATTTACCTATTTTACTTTATACCTTTTACTTTCATAATTTTAATTTTACATTTAACACATATAATCGTTTATTAACTATAATACGTTAAAAAAAATATGTTTTAATTTTAACAAGTTACGCTATTATAATCGTCTCTTCGATACGTTCGAAATGAGCTCAATCTTGAATTTTTTTGGATTTATATATTTTAATATATATCATATACACTACATAAAAAATATTTTTTATAATTAAAATTCATACCCTTATAGTTAATTATTTAATTTATGGTACTCTTATAGTTAAAATACGTTTTATTTATTTTATTATCGATGGTCCAAGTGTAAGTATTACAAATTGGCGGAGGCTTTGTGATGGACAGACATCGATTCTTTTGTGCATACTCTGTAACTGCAAATACTTCAGTTCCAAACACACATGAATCATCGTTCGACAAATACCCATTTTCACAATTCTTAAATGAGTCCAGTGATACCAACTTGTTAAAACCTCATTTCATATTCTTCTCGTGAAACATTCTCCTATTGTCATTCACGATATTTATAAACACATTCAAATAATAATAATTTAAAACGATTTAATGAATTAGTTAATATATGATTATTATGTTAATGCGGGCTCCCATCGTGGGTATTTGTGGCATTTTTGCAAAATGGGAGAGATTTATGCCATTTTGGTAATGCAATGTTTGACTTGTGGCATTTTAATTAATTTCCCTTAATTTTATTGGTGGAAATGAATACAAAATGAATATCTCTTACCTCCGATCAAGTTCTAGAGAATTCTCTAAACTTAAAGTTTTTTCTTAATTGTTTTCTCAATTTTTTAGAAACCGTCGGAGATGCTCTTAAATGCCGGCAAACAATGCAATTCTATGTATCCTACTTTGTCACGATAGCTTGTAATTCTTTCACTTGACATTACTCGTTAAGCTTTATCTTTGAACTAGTGTGTCTGAGATCAAGACTCTTTGTTAAATAGAAAGGATCAATGACATATTCAAACAAATTATAAACAATGCAATTCTATGTATCCCACATCAGATTTCTGTTTCCAAACAAATTATAAACCTTCTATCCTCAGTCATGAGCTAGGCCATGACCCACATTCTAATTATTTTCTATTATCTAATTGAATAGGGTCCACCATGCATTTTGATGAAAACCCAAATCATGTTTATTAACGTGTCCCTTACATGTTGGTATGTCCCACTTCCTCTCAATAATGTAAAACTTTATGAACCGGTCCACCAAGTTTAATTAATTAATTAATAACCTCTAATTATTTGGAGATGCTCATAGGCATCATGTACCCTTCCTAGCCTTCTTTTTGGTTTTAGTTCTTAAAACAAAAACTCACTTTAATATACTAGGTGTCTACCCGCGCGATGCAGCGCGGGTGAATGACAATTCTAAAGCAAATAACTTTTCTGACATCGATGTTTTTTGTTCGTATTATTCTCGTTTTCTCTCAATTTTTTATAGGCTAGTATGATTTAATTGGAAAACAGTTATTACCCTAAATTATGTTTATTAACAAGATATATAGAAAAATAAACGCAAAAGTATCAAGTTTCCAAATTCATAAATTCACAGCTCGTTTAAATTTTGAAGATCATGACTAAACAATAGTGACATTACAATCATATGTAAAAATGCACATTCGAAACTTCATAATATAATAAGACATGTGAAACATCAATCCGTAAGCATGTTTTGCAAAAAAATAAACATAATTATTTTAAATAGAAACATATTGTAGCAGTTGTGTAATAGTAATTAATTGATTGTACCTTATTCATCACGTAAAACTTCTTTATAAACGACGTTTGATGTGTAGACTCCAACACGATTGAATTTTTTCATAGGCTTCACTAATACCTTTGTATTGCCCCGTGATATCCATCGGATAAAAGTTATTTTTATCATCTTCTGCTTCATCGAAACTGTAGTATACTTTTTCATCTCCGCAAAATTTGTTGATCAACTTAACGTTTATCCCGTCAACATTCTCATTTTTAGTTGATAATATCGCCCTGGAATTGATATAATTTAATCAGCTCCGTTGATTTGCAGAGATGGAAAGATTGCTTTTTCTTTTGCTTTTACTTTTTTCTTTTGCTTTTGCTTTTGCTTTTGCTTTTGCTTTTGCTTTTGCTTTTAATATTCCTCGTGAACTCAGCTCAAATGGCTTTGCTTGACAGTAATTTAGAGAATAAACGGAATAGAAGTAAAATTCTTATGTTGATCTACATATATATGTTAGAGTATTAATGTCAATATATATAGTTCAGGGTCCTTTCTGTAATTATGTGTAACTTATCTTGTATAAATAGTCTCTTAGGGTTTCATTATTAGGTTAGACACTCCATTTGTATTACTCTCTCAATATATGAAAACGGCCGATTCTGCCACCATCGCAAGTGTGTCTCTCTCAATCTATCAACCTACTCACATATTCTAACATGGTATCAGAGCTCTAGGTAACCATCCTCAACCATCTTTCTGATCTGCATTCTCAAGTTTATTTCCCTTATTTTGCTGCTGTCGATTTTGCTCAGAAAATCCATTCTATGTTGGTTTTTTGACAAAATTCCAAGTTTTAAAGTTGCTCAGAATATCATCACGAACCTACGTACCAATTTTCAGCCAAAACCGATCTGTTTTGCAAAACCCGACTCAAGAACACCATACATTCATCCAAGTCGCAACGCACACACTCATCCAAGTCGCAACTGACCATTGCGACTTGGTACTGTTCATGACCATTGCGACTTCATACTATTCACCTCCAAATCGCAACTGACCACTGCGACTTCGTACTATTCACCTCCAAATCGCAACTGACCACTGCGACTTCGTACTATTCACCTCCAAATCGCAACTGACCACTGCGACTTCGTACTATTCACCTCCAAATCACAACTGATCACTGCGACTTCGTACTATTCACCTCCAAATCACAACTAACCACTGCGACTTCGTACTATTCACCTCCAAATCGCAACTGACCACTGCGGCTTCGTACTATTCACCTCCAAATCGCAACTGACCATTGCGACTTCACCTCCAAATCGCAACTGACCATTGCGACTTGCCTCCAATCTCGTTTCAACTAAACCTTTCTTAAATGGCTCTCAGTACCGAGTCTCAATACAGTGACTGCTCATATTGTCACTCTACTTCTCATCTTCTTCTCAACTGTCCAAATCGACAATGTCGCTGGTGCGGGATCACACAGCCACAACACTATGGGTCTGACTGTCTAAACCATCCAAGGAACTCAGGTAATCAACAACACTCCAGTCATCAAAAGCAACACCGCACTGCGGATCAATCTCGCAAGACTCCTCTACGCCAATCTCAGTCATATGTTGGATCAATCTCTCCAGACTCCTCTACTCCAGCAACTCAGACACCGCAAGAGCTTGTGGAACTTCTACGCCAAAACCAAGACCAAATAAAGCGACTCATGACAGGTTCTATGGGTATGCATAACACCAACTCATCACCTATGCATAACACCAACTCATCACCTGATCCTCTGGCACTCCTGCGACAAAACCAAGACCTAATAGAGCGCCTCCTGACAAGTTCTATGGGAATGAATTCTCAGTGCAATATCTCATCACCAGGCAATCCTTGGCTATTCGACTCTGGTTGCTGTAACCACATGACACCTAAGGCTGACGGGTTTATCTCTAAGCAAACCTCCAGCATGTACTCATCAGTCCGCACTGCGGATGACACTCGGTTACCCGTATCTTTCAGTGGAACTGTATCTACCACCAACCTTCAATTACCTGATGTGCTACATATTCCAAACTTATCTCTGAGTCTGATTTCTATCACTCAACTTATGGAATCTGGCCTAATTGTTTTGTTTCATCCTACTGGTTGTGTTGTGCAAGATCCAAAGACCAAGCAGATCCTTGGAGTAGGCCGTAAAGTTGGTCGGATGGTTGAAGTGGCCTACCTCCGTCTCCCCTTACAATCCTCAAATCATGTTGCCTCTGTTTCCAGTACCCCTTCCTTTGAATTGTGGCATAAACGACTTGGACATTTATCTCTAGCTAGGATAAAACTGTTAGCTAGTTCAGGACTGTTAGGCAACACCTCTTCTGAAAACATTTCTTGCTTATCCTGTCAACTTGGCAAACACCATGCCTTACCTTTTCAACTAAATGAACTTAATTCTGCTTCCCCTTTTGACCTCATTCACTCTGATGTTTGGGGGCCAGCCCCACATCCATCCATGGGGGGTTATAGATACTTTGTTATCTTTATCGATGATCACACACGCTTTACATGGATATATCTCATGAAACAACGCTCCGAACTACCTCAAATCTACATCACCTACGCTCGTATGATCCAAACCCAGTTTTCCAAACCTATAAAGATTCTTCGAGCAGATAATGCTATGGAATACAAATAATCTTCTCTCCTCTCTTTTCTTAGATCTCAGGGTACTCTTTCTCAGTACTCTTGTCCAGGCACCTCTCCGCAAAATGGACGTGCAGAACGTAAACATCGCCACATCCTCGATACTGTTCGTACTCTATTAATCTCAGCCAAGTGTCCAGAACGTTTTTGGGGTGAAGCTGCCTTCACGGCTGTCTACACCATCAACCGTCACCCGACTCCCATCCTCAATCAACAGTCTCCATATGAAGTGCTCCATGGGGTATCCCCTGCATATGAACTCCTAAAAGTATGGGGTTGTGCCTGCTTTGTTCAGTTGCAACCTCATGAACACACCAAACTTGAACCTCGTTCTCGATTATGCTGCTTTCTTGGCTATGGTATTGAACACAAAGGTTATCGTTGTTGGGATCCAGTCTCTAAAAGATTACGTATATCCCGTCATGTCACATTCTGGGAACATCTTCCTTTCTTAACAGTGTCCAAATTTCAAGACATACCAAATCCTTCCACTTTCTTCTTCACTGATAATTCTATCTCTTTGGACTCACCCCAATTAGATTCCATTCTGACCTCACCATCTGTCCCACCTCCTTCCAACTCACTTCCATCTCAGTCTTTTTCTGTACCACCTGTTCCACCTCCTTCCGCTTCTTCTTCTCAACCTGAACCTTCATCTGTTTCATCTGAACCTTCATCGGCCCCATCTGATCACGATCAATCATCTGCACCAACTCCAAGTACTACTTATGAGCCATCTGCTGAGTCTTTGGATCCTAGCTCCTCTCAACCACAAGATGAAGCACGACGCTCCGCTCGGGTAAGGCATGTTCCTTCTCACCTTCGTGATTATCATTGTTATGCCACTTTACTATCCACCCATGAACCAACTTCCTTCAAGGAAGCCGACTCTAACCCTGTTTGGAAGCAAGCTATGACAGAGGAACTTCAGGCACTTGACAAAGCCAATACATGGGAGTTTGTTCCTCTCCCACCGGGAAAGTCACCCATTGGTTGCAAATGGGTCTTCAAAATCAAAACCAAGTCTGATGGATCCATTGATCGATACAAAGCACGCCTTGTGGAAAAAGGCTTCAATCAAGAATATGGCATTGACTACGAGGAAACGTTTGCTCATGTGGCTCGTGTCACATCTGTTCGTAGTCTTCTTGCCATAGCTGCCACCAAGAAATGGCCACTCTATCAGATGGATGTCAAGAATGCCTTTCTAAATGGTGATCTCGAAGAGGAAGTCTACATGAGACTCCCTCCAGGTGTGACCTCCCGTTAGGGACATGTATGTCGACTTCGAAAAGCCCTCTATGGCCTCAAACAAGCTCCGCGTGCTTGGTTTGAAAAGTTTAGCAACACTGTCATCTCACTGGGTTTTTCTCCAAGTAACTATGATTATGGCCTGTTTACTCGGACTACTACTGCAGGTACTATCTTACTTCTGTTGTATGTTGATGACATGATCATCACCGGCAGTGACACTACAGGTATCAATCATCTCAAACAATCTCTCAGCTCATGTTTTGAGATGAAAGATCTTGGCAAACTACACTGTTTTCTTGGACTTGAAGTTCTATCAGACTCCTCCGGTATCTATCTCTGTCAAGACAAGTACATATCAGATCTGTTGTCCAAGGCTGGGATCACAGACAACAAAGTTGCATCTACACCAATTGAGCAAAATCTGCACCTTGCTCCAAATGCTGGAACCCCGCTGAAAGACCCTACAAGGTACCGTCAACTGGTTGGATCTCTGGTCTACGTGACAGTTACTCGTCCAGATCTTGCCTATGCCGTTCATATAGTTAGCCAATTCATGGCTGCCCCGTGCTCGAATCACTATGCCGCTGTTCTTCGTATACTTCGGTATCTCAAAGGGACGATGTTTCATGGCCTTCATTTCTCATCCACTTCATCCTTACAACTTCGTGCCTTCTCAGATGCAGACTGGGATGGTGACATAACCGATCGTCGTTCAACTACCGGCTATTGTTTCTTCATTGGGAACTCTCTTATCTCCTGGCGCAGCAAGAAACAATCACTGACAGCTCGCTCCAGCACTGAAGCGAAATACCGAGCCTTAGCTGACACCACTCAAGAACTCGTATGGCTACGCTGGCTACTATCTGATATGGGTGCTCATCAATTTTCCCCAACACCTTTGTGGTGTGACAACACTAGTGCTATTCAGATTGCTCACAATGATGTCTTTCATAAGCGTACAAAGCACATCGAGATTGACTGTCATTTCACTCGTCAACATGTTCTTCGCAAGACGGTTAAACTTTTTCCAATCTCAACCATTGATCAGACTGCTGATATCTTCACCAAAGCTCATCTTCCAGGGCGTTTTCGGGCTCTCGTTTCCAAACTCAATTTGTCTCATTCTTCCCCTACTTGAGTTTGCAGGGGGATGTTAGAGTATTAATGTCAATATGTATAGTTCAGGGTCCTTTCTGTAATTATGTGTAACTTATCTTGTATAAATAGTCTCTTAGGGTTTCATTATTAGGTTAGACACTCCATTTGTATTACTCTCTCAATATATGAAAACGGCTGATTCTGCCACCATCTCAAGTGTGTCTCTCTCAATCTATCAACCTACTCACATATTCTAACAATATATTTGTATATCATACAAAATACGTGAAGAGAAGCAAAGTGACTGGTGAAATTTGAGGTTCTGCACAGTATAGATGCACACATATGTGCTTGTGATCTTGCAAATATGTTGATCTAGCTGTGAACCCGCGCAATGCGGCGGGGGACATGAATGTAAATGATTTAGATTGCGTCGGGGGTTATGTTAGAGGAGAGTTTTTAACATGACGATCTTCTAATATAGATATTTGAATTCAAATAAATTCTGAAAAACAAGTGGTCTAATAGTGGTACAAATAGTTTTTAAGATGACGATCTTCTTTTTCTTCAAAAAAAAAAGATGACGATCTTCTAATATAGATATTTGAGATTGAGAGAGTATGAAGAGATTTGAATTCAAATAAATTCTGAAAAGCAAGTGGTCTTTAGCATCAAAATGGAAAAAGGGATCACTATTGGAGAAAAGGGATGACTGGAGTACTTGAAGGTGGTAAGAGGGTTTAAAAGCAAATTACTTGTACATTGTGCATTGAGAGAGGTAATTCATGGATTTTCAAATTTAATGCTTAAAAACGTTGTACTCCATGCTTTAATAGTGGTACTTAAGAGTTTAGTTTTTTTTTGAAGGAAACTGATTGCGTCACGAAACGAGCAGCGGCCTAACCGTCACCCAAACGGAACAATCCTATCATTAAAGTAAGGAACGTTACATAACAAGGAAATACACCAGAAATGAAAGGACTTAAAAACAACATAAAGTTAAAGACAAGATAAAAACGGAAGTGACTCAGATAAGCCGCTTCATAAGCTCGTCTTTCCACCGCAAGGATAAGTCCCCAACCGTTCCAACTGAAGGCAATCAAAAACTGATTCCTTGACATTCTTGCATAAGCAAACCTGAAGGTAAGAGAAAAAGTGGGAAGGTGCCACTTTGAAGTTTTTCTCCTTGACGAAAGTGGGTAGGATCCACTCTACTTGGTTGTGTTTTCCTAAATGTTGCTCATGCCTGGAAACAAAGACTAAAAAGCCACAAGGGGTTTAGAGCCACACCGGGATTTAGAGCCACAAAGGGAAATCGAGCCACAAAGGGAGCGAAGCACCAGCGGCGGCGAGGCAGCGGCGGCGAGGCAGCGGCGGCGAGGCAGCGGCGGCGAGGCAGCGGCGGCGAGGCAGCGGCGGTGTCGTATCAGCAGGCGGTGGCCGTCGGAGCAGCAACGGCGCTCTCTCTCTCTCTCTCTTTCTCGGTCACCCACTAGGCCTGGTGGTGGTGGAGGTGGCGAGATGGTGGTGGTGAGGTGGAGGTGGTGGTGGCAGCTAGGTTAAGAGAAAGAGAGAGAGAGAGCTCCGATGGAGAAGAAGGTGGGTTTTGTCTACAAGAGAGAGAGAGGCGCTAGGGTTTTACTTAAGTGTTTAGTTGTATATGTATTAAAAGGTATAATAGATTATAATAGACGATTGGGTTTCGGTGAGAAGTTGAGTTAACATGAGAAACTTGAAAAGTGGTCATCAACCATTATATGCAGATTAGGATAATAAACACCGAGATCATAGGTGAGCTTGATAGTAAAAACGATCAAGAGTGGTAACTCAACTTCTCATATGTTTGTTCCCCATATAATAAATAGAGTTCATCATTGCAAAGCAAAACAACGTATAGAAGCACGTTTTGAAATTGTGGTCTTGCAAATATTTTATTGTCTCTCTAGAAACACTTTAAAAAATGGGTACATGCATCTATCATCACAAGGAACTTTGATGATTATAACCATAAATCATGGTATCATTTGTTTGAAAAACTACAAACATCATGATATCACCTTCTTTTTGTTTTAAATATTATTCTGTATGAAAAAGTTTATGGTCTTATTTTTTTAAGATGCTATGAAATCTATAGATATTAATAATCCATCATCCATAAATGAAAGTATTCTTTACGGTATGTCAAGCTCCACTCAACCATGATTCTACACTTCTTTTCTTTTTGCCAACTAATTTCATATCTCCATGCATCCAAAATCCTAATAATCCTATGTGGTTATTATTTTACATCATAGAAGAACCTGCATTTAACAATTCAATTAAAAACCCAAAAACATTGATGTTAGCTAAGAAAAGAAGCATAAAGTCTAGCAACTTGAATGAAAAAGAATGATTAAAATTTTAGCACCAAAGTCCCCTTGGTACGAGGATAATAATAATCAAATTGGGAACAAACAACAAATATAAGAAGTGGTTGAGAGGGAGCACCATAGGTGAACTTAGGCTACCCAAACATAAGCACAAAAGAAATATGGGAGAATAATTGCTTCAAACATAAAGATGGGTAAAAAAAGGTACTTCCAGATTATGCTATTAGTAGATGATTGAAAAGAACAAGTAATACAAAAAGTGAGTGAACAACAACCAAGTCACATAGAAGTTGAAGAGCAAATTGAGACATTATTTCAATGAATAAGTTTAATTAGAAGTTGATGAAGAACAACCGAGTCCCATAGAATTTGAAGAACGACAACCGAGTCCTATACAAGTCTTGACATAGATTCCACTACATACTCTTGTAATTTAACAACATTAAAAAACCATGTAATTCTCAAACATGAGACCAAAAAAATTCTCACTCCAGTACCAACCTAAGTTTTGGTATTAATTTATGATTGTAGAAACTATCAACTGATAACTTTGATAGATGAAGAAGAAATGCAAGAAATGGTTAGGGTTTCATAAGCTAGCTTTGTTCTTACAAGGATGCAAAGAGATGAATGAAATATACAGACAACCTAAACTATATATAACAAAACCTAACCTAACCTAACTATCTATATTATCTAACATATACAAGAGCCCATAAACTAAACTAAGGCCCGACCCAAAGGTATATTAACATATTATCTAACATCCTCCCTCAAACTCATGATGCGGGAGCAAGAAGTATCGAGAGTTTGCTAACAAGGAAGCGAAAGCGAGAGATCGGGTGAGACTTCGTAAAGAAGTCTGCAGGTTGTAGAGTTGAGCTTACAAACGGCAAGGAAAGGGAGCCATGTTTGAGATGTTGGCATGTGAAGTGGCAATCAACCTCTATATGCTTGGTACGTTCATGAAAAACCGAGCTGTGAGCAATCTGAATGGCACTACGATTGTCACAATACATAGGAGTGGGATGAGGAAGAAAAACACTCATATCAGCAAGCAACCAACGCAACCAAATGATCTCCTTGGAAGTAGATGCCATAGCACGATATTCAGCTTAAGTGGAAGAAAGAGAAACCACATATTGTTTCTTACTTTTCCACGAGATAAGCGACTCTCCCAAGAAGACACAGAAACCTGTAACAGATTGACGGTCTGTAGGATTGCGTGCGTAAGAGGCATCAGAGTATGCCCGTTTCCAGAGAAGATGTGAAGGATAGCAATAGACTTCGGAACATGGTACCCCGAAGATAATGTAGAATACGCACAACAGCTGTTCAATGAGTACAAGTCGGAACTGCAACTAACTGGCTGACAATGTGAACCGCATATGCAATATCTGGTCGAGTAATAGTGAGATAAACCAGGCTGCCAACTATAGTACGGTACAAGGTAGGGTCTTCGAGGGGAGAACCATCTGTTGGTGAATACTCGACATTCAATTCAGAAGGAGAGTCCACAACACGAGTATCAGTGAGGCGAGCTCGATCAATAATTTCAGCGGTATATTTAGATTGAGAAAGCAGATAACCTCTGTGAGAAGAAGTAACCTCAATACCTAAGAAATATCGAAGAGGACCCAAATCTTTCATCTCAAACTGTGCAGCTAATTCTGACTTTAAGGTATGAATTCCTTGAAGATCATCACCGGTGATAATCATGTCATCAACGTATAACGAAAGCAATATACGACCTGCAGAAGTATGTTTGACAAAGAGAGCAGAATCATGTTCACTATTAGAGAATCCAGGAGACAGAATAACATCAGAGAACTTTTCAAACCAAGCTCGTGGGGCCTGTTTAAGCCCATATAGAGCTTTTCTAAGCTTGCAAACTTCACCCGTTTTATGAAGAACACCGGGAGGAGGAGCCATGTATACTTCCTCATTCAAGTCACCATTTAAAAAGGCATTCTTAACATCCATTTGTGAAATATTCCACTTGCGAACAGCAGCAACGGCAATAAGAGTGCGAATTGTAGTCATTTTGGCTACCGGGGCAAATGTATCCTCAAAGTCCAAACCATATTCCTGAGTAAAGCCCTTAGCTACAAGCCGGACTTTGTAACGTTCAACAGATCCATCAGATTTTGTCTTGATTTTGTATACCCATCGGGAACCAATGGCACGCTTACCTTCCGGAAGTGGAACCAAATTCCAAGTATGGGTCTTTTGCAAAGCCTCAAGTTCCTCACTCATGGCATGCTGCCAAAAAGGGTTAGTAACTGCTTCTTTATAAGATGAAGGTTCAGAAAGAGAGTGTATAGAAGCTAAGAACGAGGTAAAAGAAGGAGAATAGGTAGAGTAAGCAAATTCTGGTAAACGAGTAGACTTACGAGGACGTTGAGATTGTCGAGGTGGATCCACATTCTCAGGTGCATCTTGAGTGACAGTAGGAGGAGGGGCAGCAATGTCAGGCATTGAAGTACCAGTAGCATGTTCGTCCATTGCAAGAGTATCTGAAGTCTGAGTAGAGTTTACTGGCTCAACGAACGGATCAAGATTAATGGCATCTGACTTTGTCAAGTTGTGGTCATTTTTGGGAATGGAATAGAAAGGAATGTGCTCAAGAAACACAACATGCCGAGATACATATAATTTTTTAGAGGTAGGGTCAAAGCAACGATAACCTTTTTGTCCTTGACCATAACCAAGAAAGACACAGACAGCAGATTTAGAAGATAATTTGTCACGTTCTACATGTGGACGAAGTACAAAGCAAGTGCAGCCAAAAACACGTAGAGAGGAATAATCAGGGCAACGACCATAAAGTTTCTGAAAGGGAGATATACCTGAGGTGATTGAGGATGGAATTTTGTTGATCAGATTGACAGCAGTAAGAACGGCTTCACCCCAGAATTGGTTAGGAACCGAAGAAGACAACAAGAGAGAGCGAGCAGTTTCAAGGATATGTCTATGTTTTCTTTCAGCAACACCATTCTGCTCGGGAGTGTCTGTACAGGATGTCTGGTAACTAGTTCCATCTAAAGCAAGTAATTCACAGAATTTATTGGAGGTATATTCTCCTCCCAAATCACACCGAAAACATTTAATCACAGAATTATGCTGGGTTTTAACATATGCACGAAAACGACAATAAACATCAAAGAATTCTGAACGATGTTTCATGAGAAAAATCCAACAAAAACGAGTACAATCATCAATGAAAGAAACATAATATCGAGACCCTCCTTTTGTAGGAAAAGGAGATGGTCCCCACACATCAGAATGAATCAAATCAATAGGTGCAACAGACAGAGATTTGCTTAATTTAAAAGGCAAAGCTGAAAATTTTGCAAGTTTACAACCACTGCAATTAGAAATATCATGAGTTTGCAAATTTCCCAAATTTCCAGAAGAAGCCAAGTATTTTAAACGAGAAGCAGAAACATGTCCAAGGCGTGAATGCCACAAATAAAAATTAGATGACTTAGACGACAAACGAAAAGAAGATAGATTTGTTGTATGAGCAACTGCTAGTGGTAACCGCAACTCATCCAACACATATAAGCCCCCACGCCTACGGTCGGTCCCAATCAGCTTCTGAGTACGTGGATCCTGCACACAACAAGAGTCAAGAGAAAAGAATACTTTATAACCAGAATCAAATAATTGACCAACAGACACAAGATTCAATGAGAGTTTTGGAATGTGATAAACATTAGGAAGAGAGAATTTTGGACCCATAATAGGACCAATGCCTGCTAATGGCATAGGAGTACCATCAGCAGTCGTGACAGGCAAGGATGGCATAGGTTTTACAGAAGCAAATAATTTAGCATTCGGAGACATGTGAAAAGTAGCACCAGAATCTAAAATCCATATAGTTGGATTCATACCTGATTCGTTATCAATCGACTGAACTATGGGAGAAGAGACAAACATGGCATGAGACTTAACATCAAGAAGCTTCTGGAGTTGTTCAGTTATGGATGCAAGAGTAGGATTAGTAGCTGACCGAGATGGAGGAACGGCGGCAGCAGTGCTAACTTGAGGAGAGACGAGATGTGGTTGTCGCGGATGACCAGACTGCATAGAAGAATTTCGACCCATAAGCTCTGGACATTGAGACTTCCAATGGCCCTTTTTCTTACAAAAGCTGCATTCATCAAATCCGACTCTCGAACGACTCTTATTCTGATTTTGAGTAGGATACCTATAAGGAAAAGCCAAAACAGAAGGGCTTGGAATCGGAAGAATACCTTTTCCTGTTTGTGTCTTTAGACGAGTTTCATCAGCCAACAATTCACTTACTACTGAATCAACAGAGGGAAGTGGGGTGCGATGCAAGATGTTACTACGGAGTCCTTCAAAGTCTCTTCTTAGTGCCATGAGAAACTGCACCAATCTTTGTTCTTCCCTACGGGCAATGTAAGGTCCAAATGCACGCAATTCAGCGGATTCAGTAAGAGCTAACTGATCCCATAAATCTGTCATTGTTGAGTAAAAATCCTGAATACTCATCTCTCTCTGTTCAAGTGCTCGAATATCAGCTTCTAGCTGATACTGTTTTGCAAAATTAGACTGTGTATACAGTCTCTCAAGATGGTCCCATACTTCCTTGCCTGTTTCATATTTTGCCAACTGAACACCACTTGAAGGTTCAACAGAATTGTTTATCCAAGTGATAATTTTCGAATTCTCAACTTCCCAAGGTTCAAGTTATTTTGCTTCTTTTAGTTTCACAATGGTGCCAGAAACATAACCCCACATTTTCTTTCCCTTCAGAAAGTTTTTCAAGACATAACTCCAATAGGAGTAATTTTTCCCATTTAAACGAATACTAATGGCTTGGAGAGAATCGTTTCCAGCCATTGCAAGAGAGAAATAGTAAGTAAAAATCGAAAGAAACACAGAGATTAAAGATACCGTATACCAAAGACGATTCTCGAGCAGAAGACAGTGTATCTCGAACAGAGGGAGGCGATTCTCGAACCAGAAGAAAAACCGAACCAGAAGAAGATCGAACCAGAAGGCGATTCTCGAACCAGAAGAAAAACGAACCAGAAGAAGATCGAACCAGAAGACGAACGCCAAACCTAAGTTTTGGTATTAATTTATGATTGTAGAAACTATCAACTGATAACTTTGATAGATGAAGAAGAAATGCAAGAAATGGTTAGGGTTTCATAAGCTAGCTTTGTTCTTACAAAGATGCAAAGAGATGAATGAAATATACAGACAACCTAAACTATATATAACAAAACCTAACCTAACCTAACCTAACTATCTATATCATCTAACATATACAAGAGCCCATAAACTAAACTAAGGCCCGACTCAAAGGTATATTAACATATTATCTAACACTATCAACCATGAAAGATCACATTACCAAATATATATATATATAATTCCCAAAAAAATTCCCACTCCACTATCAAAAACATTCCCACTCCAGTACCGCCTATTGTATTTTGTTATTCTATTTCTTCACACCCCTGTGAAAGATCACATTACCATATATATATATATATATATATATATATATAAAGGTTCAAACGAGGAGCGTAACAATTTACGAGGAGCGTAACAATTTACGAGAAACGCGAGGAGCACCGCCCATGTACTGAATCACATGTGATTCACTACTGCCGAATTACATGTGATTCACAACTGATAGGGGGGCTTCCGCCCATGTAGTGGATCACATGTGATTCACAACTATGATTAAAATTCGGACACGCACGGTTTGTCTCGCGGTTTGCAAAAGCGTGCGGTTTGTCCCGCGGTTTGTGTAGTGAATCACATGTGATTCAGTACATGGGCGGTGCTCCTCGCGTTTTCTTAAATTGGTGCGCTCCTCGTTTGAACCCGCCTCTCTCTCTCTCTATATATATATATATATATATATAATATATATATATATATATAATATGAGAAAGGTTCAAACGAGGAGCGTAACAATTTAGGAGAAACGCGAGGAGCACCGCCCATGTACAAAATCATATGTGATTCACAACAAAATCATATGTGATTAAAAAATGCAAAGCGCGCGGTTTGTCCGGCGGTTTGTGCTGTAAATCAAATGTGATTTTGTACATGGGCGGTGCTCCTCGTGTTTTCTTAAATTGTTACGCTCCTCGTTTGAACCCGTCTCTATAATATATAAATATATATATATATTCACGGACTCACCGCTTCCTGAGATTTTATACATTTATGCTTTCTTCAGGCTTCAAAATCACAGTCTCTCTCTTTCACTATTTAGTAGCGGAGATGTGTCATGGATACTAAAAATCGGTTCACTGGACGTTGTGGCCGTCCCTAACGGCGACGTATGCTGTCCTCCGTCGTACGGTTGCCTTTCCGCCGTCCAGACATCCACCGTTCCTTTCAACTTCTCGGAGGCTACTATCGGCCGTTAGGGACAGAGGAAGAACTGTTAGTCCTATTTTGACAAGGCAACGATTCATATATTGTAGAGATTGGTAACAAGAAGATAGATAATAGAATAGGTGTTTTATTGAAGATGAAAGCAACCTAGAGAGAGAATGGATCTCTCTCTAGAACACACACAAACACCTTGGAGGCTACATTGCAATGGACACACCCTTAACCCTAATTACACACACTAAACATTATATACCCCCTTGTTACACTATTAAGCCCAAGCCCTTATAACATAACTCAAGCCCATATTACAATTAATACCCCTTTACAAAACTATCTTATAATTAGGACAATTTGTGTCCTAACAATCTCTCCCTATAGTTTTGTAAAGGAATCACCCATCTCGAAAGATCTTCAGTTCTTCTCCCCCTTGATTTCTTTAGAAAACCGTAGTGATGCAATTCTTCAAATGTAGTCTAGGCTCCCCCTTGAAATATGCTCTTACTCTTTATATTTCAACCTTGACAAATCGGATTCAATGCCTCGACCGAGTGCACGAAAAGCATCTTCATAAATGTGGAAACTCAAGCTCGTGCCGATAAGCTCACAAGAAAGATAACGAGCGAGTTGTTGCGTGATAAACCAAATGCAATCTCAGTCTATAACACCAAATTCGTCGATAAGCCACGAGTTGAATAGGAATTCAGCTTAAGAGCGTGATTCGGATTTGCTCGAAGAGGAAACATAATCAAGCATACACTATAAGGTAGGGTTTAGAAGAACTCCACAAGTAACATTGTTCATCAACTGTAGAATAATGTTCATCCCCAAAATATCAGAATACTGACTGATGAAAATCCGGAACTTCAATCTTCAAGAAATAGCTGAATGATTATAAGCACTCAAGAGTCTGAATCACAACCAAAGCACCAGAACAACGATTGCAAGCACTCACAATTCTGATTGATCAGGTCAGAAGAGCACTCAACGGTCTAGCATCGTCAACAAAAACTCCAGAATAATGATTGCAAATGCTCAAACGTCTAATTCAATTCAACTAAAGACTGAATTCCAACACCCATCTTCTGAAAATCTTGGCAAACTTGAGCTCCATTAAGCATTGACAGTTGCAATATGTATATGACAGCCTAAATATGGGAATGATGTCACACGCGCTTTATGCTAAACACCATGAACAATGCCCCCTCCTGAGACTAAGCACGGGGGTTCCATCTGGATCTCTAGAAACAGTCACGATTACACATTTTTAACCCTTTGTTGCAACACAAACCATGTTAAAACCCAGAGTCGCAACGCACTGAAGTCGCAATGCACTGAAGTCGCAATAGCTGAAGTCGCAACACCTGAAGTCGCAATAGGTAAAAGTTCACCCAAGTCGCAACTGAAGGTTGCGATTTGGTACTGTTCAACGTGTAGTGGATTGCGATTTGGGGCAAGTCGCAATAGACCATTGCGATTTGGAGGCCAAGTCGCAATAGACCATTGCGATTTGGTACTGTTCATCGTGATGTGGATTGCGACATGGATCAAGTCGCAATAGACCATTGCGATATTGATGAATCTATGACCATTGCGATATTGTTGAACATATGAAGGCATGTTGGTTGCGACATGGATGAAGATTCAAATAATCTTAAGTCTAATCCTCAAAAATGATTTGTTTGGGCTGAAAATTGGTACGTAGATGCGTGAGGGTATTCTGGACAACATTAATACTTCGAGTTTTGTCCAAAAACCAACAGAAATCTGTTTTTCAATCCCAAAACAGTGTGTGCAACAAAAAAATCCGAAAAAATGACTGTTTCATACCAAGATTGGGCTGTTGATGATGAATCGTTGCAGAATGATCGTATCGATGATTGATTTCTTCGATTTTGGCTCTGATACCACTTGTTAGTCCCATTTTGACAAGGCAACGATTCATATATTGTAGAGATTGGTAACAAGAAGATAGATAATAGAATAGGTGTTTTATTGAAGATGAAAGCAACCTAGAGAGAGAATGGATCTCTCTCTAAAACACACACAAACACCTCGGAGGCTACATTGCAATGGACACACCCTTAACCCTAATTACACACACTAAACATTATATACCTCCTTGTTACACTATTAAGCCCAAGCCCTTATAACATAACCCAAGCCCATATTACAATTAATACCCCTTTACAAAACTATCTTATAATTAGGACAATTTGTGTCCTAACAAGAACAAATCTAAGCAATTAAACACAAAGACACACATGTCAACCATTATAAACTAACCTGCAAGCTTTCTTGTTGAACTTTTTCTTATCAATCCCATATAAATTTTCAAAAACATCTGGCTCGACCCAACAAATATATGGTCGTCTGAAATTATAGACTTGCATGTATGAGTATGTAAACCTAACAGTCATATGAGATCATAGAGAAAATGCTTATCAGCGTATATAGAGCATGTTCTTGTGCTTTTTTCAAAGTGTATGCACTACACATCAGAACCCACCAAAGATTTATATAGCTGAACAAAAAAACGTAATTCACATGTTAGATATAAGAGCCTAAAAAATAACGATTTTGCTTTTACAAAAGCCGATAAAATAAAATAACTGTAAACCTTCCCACACAAAGAGTAATCGTTGTTAAGGTTAAGGAATTGATGCAAAAACAAAGGTTGGAGGAGATAGAGACAGAAACATTATTTCCCTTTGAATTTCGTTTAGAATGGGATGACGTGAGTAGATTTCGAAACCTAAACAAATCGCTAGAAACAGAAAATGGTCTCTTGCATCATTATTCTTCAGGAGCTGTTGTGCAAATAGAATAACAAAAGAAAATAATCAGAAGAGGACATGATCTACACATTAAAAAATCGCATCAAAAAATCTAGGGTTTTAAATAAGTGAGTACAAATGGAGGAACCAAGGAATTATAGGAATCTGCTGCTGTTCTTGGGTAGGTGAAATCGTCAAGAGCATAGAGAGTATAGAGAAGGAGATTTGAATTTGAAAAGCTAGAACCGATTAGTGGGAACTAGTTGTGTACCCGCGTAATACGGCGGGGTATGTGACGCATTTCGATTGCAAAGTCGAAAATTTAAACATATGGTTCCTGAGGTTTGAAAAGCAAAGCGGCTCATATATAATTTAAGGTTCATATGATTAGAAAAGGTAACTATAAACGTTCAACATCATTGCAATGCAGTGGGATGTCAAAAGAGTCCTAAGGTCACCGAAACCAAATGATGTTCGGTCAAGTGAATGGGTTATCTTATTTGATTTGATTCTAGTTAAAAGCACATAACTCTTCCACGTAAATGGAATCCACGATGCCATCCCATGTTTAATTAATAAACATAAGGCATATCATAGAAAGTGGTACATGCAACCTTCAAAGATGAATTCTTGATCTTGAAAAATAAATGTTGACATTATTATACCATTCAAGAGCCCTTGATTTAAAAATGGTTTTGACCAGTTAGTACACAGTTCTTAAAGGGCATCATGGATACCTTTATTATATATAAATTTAGACATTTGTCCCAGCCTTATAACAACCACCTCCCACCTTCCTTTAAAAAAAACTAAACCCCTATTGTATAAGCTTTAGAGTATAACTAACCATTTAGTGCAAATTTTGTAACCAGATTGATACTTAAGATAGAAAATACATGTGGTACACAGACACATATTGAAAGGATACAAGTTCAATACATCATTCATGTTAGGACACAAAATGTCCTATTTATAAGATAGTTTTGTAAAGGGGTAATTAATAGTAATATGGGCTTGGATATAGTGTAATGGGCTTGGGCTTAACTATGTAACAAGGGGGTATATATTGATAAGTGTGTGTAATTAGGGTTGGTAAGAGTCATTGCAATGTAGCCTCCTTATGGTGTAGTGTGTGTAAACTAGAGAGAGATCCATTCTCTCTCTAGGTGTTCTTCCATTTCAATAATACACCACTTTGATTTATATCTCATCTTGTTACTATCCACAATTTATGAATCGTTGCCTTGTTAAAATGGGACTCACAATTCATTCACACAATGTAACTAACCGGAAAGCAAAGAATACCAACCAATCAAACAAAAAAATTAAAATCAAATGAAGCACAACAGGTGCATGCATATCCATGAGAGAGCCAAAACAATGACTTCTTGAGAAGTTATCAGACATGGTTCGTTTGTAAGCTTCTCCAAGGACTTTCTAGCGTTTCATCAAGAAAAGGAGTGTGATACCAGCATGAACATCTCATCTTTTATAACCTTCCATCCTTTGTTGTGGCTTGTAAGCTTCACCCATTAACCAAGCAAACCTATTATAAAAATACAAGTTATGATGATCCCATAATCCGTTCCTGCCTTCTTTACAATCACATGCCACCACACTTTCAACAACACTCTACAAATGCATGCGCCAAATAGGGCTCTTCCCCTAGAAGAGAGCGAATGATTGCATGGGGCTCATCTAAGGGATCTATTCCTCTTTCTAACTCATCTTGATCTATTTGATATCATGGTCATCCTGAAATATCCCTAAAACAGAACATCCTACCGTACCATCATCATCAAGAGTCCTGCCTTCCACATCAGCAGAATTAACTAATACTTCACCGTTAACATCATCGTCCACCTCAAAGTCCACTGCAAGACAAGTAACCGAATTAAAAAAAAAGACATAAATAAATACACGGAATACTGGAAAACATGAACCAAGGAATCAAAACCTATAATAGTAACTTCATCCCTCTACTTTTGTTCAATATTGAGACGATGCCATAAATAAAACACCACACTTTTGTGACAAATTAAATTAAATTTTTCACAAATTAGGCAGCTGAAACACGAAAACCACTTACATAACTATAAACTTATGCACCTAGAAATTCAAATTTTCGACGAAACGCCATAGTTCCGATATGATACATGTTAACCAAGAAGTCGAGAGATCAAATAACAAAAAAAAATGGTTGCCATGAATGTTAAATGTTCAAGTAGTGTAACTTAATTTCATCGAAAATTAAGAAAACAAAGGAGAGAAAGCCAAAACTTACTCAAATATGCGAATTAGAGCTGTGATGGTCGCGGTATGAAGATTGGATTGAATTGCCTAAAAAAGTCCTCTTGACTATAAGTTACTTCACACGGTAAAATTGTAGTCCATAAAACCGGTATCGTAAGCAACAATTTACTCGGTAAGTGCCTATCGGGTAAGAGACGTCACCCTCGCTTACCGGGTAAGATTCTCCATTCTTAGCATCGCTCTTACCGGGTCATATTTCCGGTTCTTACCATGTGCATCCGAAGAAGACATTACAAAATCAATTAAAAATCTAATTCAACACAAATAACACAATTGAAAGATCCCATAACACAACAAAAACCATGATCCATAATTAAGGGATAAATAAGCACTTGAAATGGAAAGTACCCATTTTATACATAATATGTATATGGTCCATAACACAACAAAAACCATGATCCATAATTAAGGGATAAATAAGCACTTGAAATGGAAAGTACCCATTTTTATACATAATATGTATATGGTGCAAACCAGTGTTTGAGACATTAGTATCATACATGCTGATAGAGTCTGATATATGAGTTGGGTCAAAGACACTCCCATAGATGGTTTGCTTGCTTGCAACGTTGGTGAAGTAACCTTTACACCAGCGGTTCAATATCAAATAATACACCAAGGAATTTGGTCAATTGTCCCAATAACATCACGTCACTCCTACCGTACTAAATTTAGCAACAAAAAATTATAAACCAATGAAGTTGAAGCAAATTAATTACCTATCATTTGTCGGGATCCTTTCTTTTCAAGTGGCGTTTGAGGAAATATCTCGCTTATAAACATCAAATGTCAAAAGAGGGTAAGTTGAAATGGAACCATTTAAACAGTAAGTTGACAAATAATTTCTTCAAAAATAAAGAAGCAAAAGGTAACATTAAGGTCACCAAAAGAGGGTATGTTGAAATGTATTGAACATTAAGTTAACAAAATGAAAGTAAGGTCACACAAACAAATTTGTTGAAATGGAGATCAATGAGTGGACTTGTTGTCTTGAGAGGATAAATGTATGTGTTGAGAGGGAATATCTGGAATCTATTGAAAGCATACAAACAGATGGGGACGCACACAGTCTTCTTGTAGTCAAATAGAAGCATAGATTGTTGAACCACCATTTGAGTTAACCAAAAAACTTGACTTTATATACAAGATAACAAAATTAGAATCGAAACTATGCATATGCAGCCACAAAATCGCTACTAAAACAATAAAACAAAAAAACCCAAAGCAAATTGCAATTTTTTTTAGTACCTAGAGCGTGAGGAGGCGATTGACTGATAGCTTGAAAACCAGAGGAATCTACTACAATAATAGTGAAAATGAACGGCCTCCATCTGAAATTCAACAACCTCCCATCTGAAATTGATTTTGTAAACAGAAATAGAAACATAATTGCTTTATGAGATCAAATTAATCTGTATATGACATTAAAAAAAAGAACCAGAGCTCTAACCTCCCATCTGAAATTGATTTTGTAAAAAGAAATAGAAACATAATTGCTTTCTGAGATCAAATTAATCTGTATATGACATTACAAAACAAAAGAACCAGAGCTCTATAGTTGGTTCAGAAGCAAACCTTATTGGGACTTAAACCAAATCCTCATCGGTTCAGAACCGATTGATACCAAAAACCTACATCCATACCAAACCAAAAACTTACCCAACCTGAAAAGAGGGTATGTTGAAATGTATTGAACATTAAGTTAACAAAATGAAAGTAAGGTCACACAAACAAATTTGTTGAAATGGAGATCAATGAGTGGACTTGTTGTCTTGAGAGGATAAATGTATGTGTTGAGAGGGAATATCTGGAATCTATTATAGTCAAATAGAAGCATAGATTGTTGAACCACCATTTGAGTTAACCAAAAAACTTGATTTTATATACAAGATAACAAAATTAGAATCGAAACTGTGCATATGCAGCCACAAAATCGCTACTAAAACAATAAAACAAAAAACCCCAAAGCAAATTGCAATTTTTTTAGTACCTAGAGCGTGAGGAAGCGATTGACTGATAGCTTGAAAACCAGAGGAATCTACCACAGTAATAGTGAAAATGAACGACCTCCATCTGAAAATCAACAACCTCCCATCTGAAATTGATTTTGTAAACAGAAATAGAAACATAATTGGTTTCTGAGATCAAATTAATCTGTATATGATATTACAAAACAAAAGAACCAGAGCTCTATAGTTGGTTCAGAAGCAAACCTTATTGGGACTTAAACCAAATCCTCATCGGTTCAGAACCGATTGATACCAAAAACCTACATCCATACCAAACCAAAAACTTACCCAACCTGAGAAGAAACCCAAACATGGAAAATCGAACAAGATTAAATCGATAAGAAAGATTGGAAAGAAAATATGAAACAAACCGTACGAGATTAGAATTCGTGAGAATAAACCCAAAGATGCTGAAAATCGATTTTAGTTTAAGCTTTTGTCTAAAATTGATCAGAAAGAAACCAAAACGGATTAGAAAGATTAGAAAAAACCAGAATCGATCAAAAAGAAACCCAAATGGATGAAAAGTGTGCAACCCAAACCAGAAACATTAGAAACCCTATATGAGAAGAAACCCATACATGTTGAATCGATTTGAACCTAAGAAGAAACCCAAACATGTTGAACCGATTTGAACCTGAGAAGAAATGACGAGAAACCTTAGAAAGATTAGAAAAAAGCAGAATCGATCAAAAAGAAACCCAAATGGATGAAAAGTGTGCAACCCAAACCAGAAACATTAGAAACCCTACCTGAGAAGAAACCCATACATGTTGAATCGATTTGAACCTGAGACGAAACCCAAACATGTTGAACCGATTTGAACCTGAGAAGAAATGACGAGAAACCTTGGTGATTTGAACGTGAGAAGAATCGGCGATTGTGGAGGTCGAAGCGTCATCTTGGAAAGAGAATCGGCACCGACACCGGCACCTTGATAAAACAAAAGAGATAAAAGGGATTGCTTCGTATACGCGTAATTGGTTGTACTTTCTTACTCTTAAAATTTTAAGTAAAAAAGCTTTAAATGGTTGTACACAGAGTTTAAAGGGTTGTTTTTAAGAGTTTGGGGGTTAAATGTATTATAAGATAGTATAGATATAGATATGAGAAGACAATTCTGAAAAGCAAGAAGGTGCTCATCATCATAAGTCATCAGATCAAAAGTTGAATCACTTGTACATCAGGCTTTATATCTTGTAATTCATAGTTTTTAAGTTTCATGCTTAAAAATGTTGTACCATATGCATTAAAACTTGTCTTTAAAAGTTTTTTGAATTTCCTGCATAAAATGGTGGTACTTTATGCTTGATGACTTGTATTTAAGAGTTTTGGTATGAATGCTTTATAAGGTAGTATAGATATAGTGTTTATAATGATCTTATAGAATTAATTACGTTCTTTCAATCGTTATTGCACCCGGAATTAATAGCGAAAAGATCGTGATTCACAAGGGTTGATTATTGTTTACATTACTTGGTCGTTGATTATCTTTCAGTGTCCATCTCATTATTTTACTCTAATTCTCGATCTAGAACATTAGTTCATTTATGTTCTTGGGGTTATTTGTGTTTTACATGGGAAACCAACTATATATTAAGCATCTTGCTATTTCGGTCTTGGTAATTTCACAACAAAGTGTAATCGCATTTTGGTAATCTTGGGATGCGCCTCGACCCCTTGACAATGGACATGTATCCTTAATAATGTGTTGAAGAAAGAGTGTGCAAATTGAAGAGTTGAATAAAAATTTATGTACATCAGAAAAAGTAAAACAAAAACAAATTTATATATATGTGATTACGATAATTCTTGTCTAAACTTAAAAGAAGAGGATCCATAAGGTTTGAATTGAATGCCTTGAACAATAAGCCCATCAAGCGACTTTGGAAAGTAAATGGTCAAGTTTGTTGGAATAATCATGATTTGTATTTGATAGATAATAAGATGACAAGAAAACATACCCGATGATCCTGAGGATCCAGTGAAAGCATTAAACATATTTGCCATTGATTGTCGGGTTCCCAGAACGAGGTGATCATATTATGATGGGATGATGATCGATCTTGAGAGAGAGTCGATCGAAGGGGAGGCACACGGCTGATCGTTGATTAGCAATAAGGCATTAGAGTTAAATGTATGATTAGGGTACTCTATATATAATAAGAGTATTTACACTTTTAACCCTTGGTGTTTATTATGTGCCATATAATTCCCCATAGTTCCAATCACCTAATGGGAAACCCTATAGTATGTCAATAATAGTAAATACGCCCATCATATATTTACCAGACATAGGGATTTCAGTTATTGTCAATTATCATATCAGGAATGATAAACGATCAGTGACGGTCACTTTTAAGGTGGTTCCAACAATCTCCCACTTGACCAAGCGATCTTTTATCTATGAGCACCAATAAGTCCGGCCGGGATGATACTCATTTTGTTTTAAACTGAAATCATAGCTAATAAGTACAGCCGTAGAGAAGAATATCAACTCAGGACCCCCACTAGTCAAACTATGACTCAAATTTAAAACTGAATAAGCAATGATCAATTGACTAAGACAGATTTCGTTATAATAATGTCCATACACCATTATGAGCTCAAAGCGTAACTAATAGACAAACAAAATCTGAATATAGAGGAAAATTTATTAAGATAATAATAATGACCAATAAGTACAATATGCTATTAAATTAAGTCTTTTGTAAGCCCCATCTTCGACACGTGTCCTACGAAGACATTAGGAGGAAGACCTTTGGTCATCGGATCCGCTAGCATATTCTTTGTACTTGTGTACTCGATACAAAGGACATTTTCCTCAACCCGTTCGCGCACGAACAGATACTTTGTATCAAGATACAGCCCAGCGCCAGTTGAACTGTTACTGTTCGAGAAAGTTACGGCAGCTGAGTTATCACAGTAAAGCTTCAATGGTCTAGAAATGGAGTTGACGATTTTGAGTCCACTGACTAGGTTCCTTAACAACATCCCATGACAAGAGGCATTATAAACGGCAACGTATTCAGCCATCATGGTGGACGTTGTAGTCAGCTTCTGTTTATGACTCCGCCAGGAGATAGGTCCACCAGCTAACATA
This sequence comes from Saussurea involucrata, assembly GCA_033807775.1. Lineage (NCBI taxonomy): Eukaryota > Viridiplantae > Streptophyta > Magnoliopsida > Asterales > Asteraceae > Saussurea > Saussurea involucrata. Next base: position 86,769,536 of record CM066313.1, read on the forward strand.
AATATATACCCAGAAGTAGATTTCTTATCTTCCTTGCATTTAGCAAAATCGGAAAATATCCTACTACTTCTAAGTTGTCACTTCTTCTATAAGTTAATTTGTAGTCTTTAGTCCCTTGCAGATATCGTAGAACCTTTTTAGCCGCTTTCCAGTGTGCTATTCCGGGATTAGATAAGTAACGTCCCAGCATACCAGCGATATAAGCGATATCCGGACGAGTACAGACCTGAGCATACATAATGCTCCCTACTACAGACGAATAAGGTATCATCCTCATTTCTTCCTTTTCAATCTCAGTGCTCGGAGCTTGGAAAGAACCAAACACGTCCCCTTTAACTACTGGAGCTACAGTGGGTGTACAGTGCTGCATGTTATAGCGTTTTAAGATACGCTCAATATATGCGTTTTGAGAAAGTCCCAAAACACCATTATGCCTATCTGGATGTATTTCGATACCAATGACATAAGAGGCATCACCGAGATCTTTCATGTCGAAATTTTGCGAAAGCATCCGCTTCGACTCATGCAGCATATCCAAGTTGTTACTTGCTAGTAGGATGTCATCTACATACAAGACAAGGATTACAAAGTTACTCCCACTGATCTTGAGATAGGTGCATTGATCCACTTGATTCTTTAGAAAATCATGCTCTTTTACGATTTTATCGAACTTGAGATACCATTGTCGTGATGCCTGCTTCAACCCATAAATGGATTTTTTCAACTTGCAGACCATATGCTCTTTACCTTCTGGAATGAATCCTTCAGGTTGTCGCATGTATACGTCTTCTTGCAAGTCTCCATTTAGGAATGCGGTCTTGACATCCATCTGATGTAACTCTAAATCATAATGAGCTACAAGTGCCATAACAATCCTTAAAGAATCTTTACGAGAGACAGGAGAGAAGGTCTCTTGATAATCGATTCCTTCCTTTTGAGTAAAGCCTTTTGCAACCAGTCTGGCCTTATAACGTTCGATGTTTCCTTTCGGGTCCAATTTGGTTTTGAAGACCCATTTACAACCGATAGTTTTGGATCCTTCAGGAAGTTCAACCAAGTCCCAAACATCATTCTGTTGCATGGAATTAAGCTCTTCAATCATGGCTTCATTCCACTGAGTGGCCTGATCACTATTAATGGCTTCTCGATAAGAGGTAGGATCAGTAAGCTTTCCAATGTTCTCAACTTCAGTTAAAAAGGTTACGAAATCATCAAAATTTGGGGCCCTGCGAGCCCTAGATGATCTCCTGAGTTGATTATCCGGTTCAGTAACGGAAGGAGCAGAATCAGTGATATTAGGATCAGCGTTCGGAAGCGATGATGATGTTCCCTCGGTATTTTGGTTAGGAGGAGCATGATCAGTGATATTAGGAGCAGCGGTGGGTACAAGAGGAATTATCGGAGGAATAAGAATACCGGAAGAATGGTTTCCCCCCGCTTCTTGTACTTCTTGCAAATCTGAGTCATGATTTGTCGTGCTCCCACTGATCTTTGAGTTCTCAAGAAATGTGGCATGCTGCGTGTCAATGATGCTCGTAGTGTGGGAAGGACAGTAAAAACGATAACCTTTTGAGTTATCAGGATAACCGATAAAGAAACATGTAACGGTCTTAGGATCCAGATTCTTTAAGTTAGGGTTATAGACTTTCGCTTCGGCAGGGCAGCCCCATACTTTCATATATTTTAGACTCGGTTTCCTACCTGTCCAGATCTCATAAGGAGTTTTAGGGACAGATTTTGATGGAACCCTATTGAGTATATGAACGGCTGTTTTTAATGCCTCGGTCCAGAGGAAAGTAGGTAAGTTAGTGTTAGCAAACATACTTCTCACCATGTCCATTAAGGTTCTGTTTCTCCTTTCAGCAACACCATTTTGTTGAGGAGAACCAGGCATGGTGTATTGGTTAATTATGCCATGTTCCTTGCAAAAAATTATAGAAAGGACCAGGAGCTTGACCAATATCAGTATGTCTACCATAATACTCACCTCCTCTATCTGATCTCACAACTTTTATTTTATGTTCAAGTTGGTTTTCAACCAAGGTTTTAAAATCAATAAAAGTTTGTAAGGATTCAGATTTTTCCTTAATCAGATATAGGTGCATATAACGCGAATAATCGTCAATGAATGTAATAAATGATGTATGTCCTGTGATTGATGCGGGATAAGGACCACTAATATCAGTGTGAATTATTTCCAACAAGTTGGAACTTCTAGTAGCTCCTTTCTTATTCCCTTTCGCCATTTTGCCTTTGAGGCACTTAATACATGTTTCAAAATCACTAAAATTAAGAGAAGGTAAGATTCCATCCTTTACGAGTCGAGTCATTCGATCTCGTGAGATGTGGCCAAGACGTTTATGCCACAACATGGAGGAATTCTCTAATTGTTTAGGTGATTTTGTTGTTTTAGTTACGTCATCAATATTAAGAGACAACAAAGACTGTGAGAAGTTATGATCTAGTTCTAGTTTATACAGCAATCCATCCAAGAAACCTCGACCAAGTAATTCATTATTATGAGTAATAGCAATCTTGCCGCAACCATGAATTATTACATAACCTTCAAGGTCTAGTCTAGATATGGATACAAGGTTCCGAGTTATTCTCGGTACATATAAGGTATCCACTAGTCTAATACACTTTCCGGTACTCATATGTAAATTTAAAGTTCCCATGGCTTCGACATCTAAGAGATCACCACTTCCAACTCTAAGTTTTCTTTGGTCCTTTGGTAGCTTCTGGATTGTAAGGAATCCCTGCATTGAGTTTGTCACATGGACCATAGAACCAGAGTCACCCCACCATGTATTAATTGGGACATCAGTAGTAAAGGAATCAAATATTACATAAAGAATGTTACCTTTCTTAGCTAGCCATTCCTTGAACTTAGGGCAATCTTTCTGTCCGTGCCCTTTGGCACGACATAATTTGCAGCTAGGTTTGTTAGACAAGGATTTAGAGCCAGAGGCAACGGCACCATGTTGGTGCAAGTGTACCACATCTCTATATATTTATATATATTTATTTTGATGATTACAAACACACCGCATTATTGTTTATCTAACAATTTAATCCAAGTGTGCAGTTGTTGAAGAACACGAAGATTTAATCTGAAGAGTTCAAGACGGAAGTTTTACGTCGTCATTAGTGTTTATAACTAATAATGATAAACACCCTAAAATAATATACCACTTGGATATTTCTAAAAACCTTTTAAATAATTTTATAAGAATTTTTGGTTCTAGAAGTATCTGCCCTGCGTACTGTTTCTGCAACCACTTTCTGACGCAGGTATACCGCGAAGGTAGAGCCGGTATACCGCGGGTACATATTGGCCGGTATACCGCGGGTGTTCAGCCGGTATACCGCGGCAGGCTCGGTGTGCATCTCTGATTGGTTGAAAGTACTTTTTCTGACGGCGGTATACCGCGAGTCCTAGCCGGTATACCGCGGGTACGTTTTCCAGAAGTCAACTTTGCATGAGAGCCGTTGTGTGTCAGTGTCCTTTTTACTGCACGGTATACCGCGTGCATTTGGCGGTATACCGCGCCTCATATATCCGTTGGAGATGCTGATATATAAAGAAGCATGCTGGTGATGAAGAAGGAAGACAGACAATACAGATACAACCAACACCATCACTGCTCATCTGATCTCTCTCATTTATAATATATATATTTTATAAAACCTTTTTTATAAAATATCCAAGTGTGATTATTATACAAGAGTGATTACCCATTGTGAGTTATACTCCTCTTGTAAGTATTTGAATAACGGGTGTGTGATCCTGTTTATCTCATAGCAGAGGCTTGAGAAACTATTACAAATTCCTTTGTATTTGGTTTGTGTTCTACCGTAAAGAATACATTTATTGGATCGTGTCGAGAAGTGTCTCGGCTGCTGATTTATCACAGTTGGTGGTAAATCAGTAAATCTCTGTGTCAAGTATCTCTATCCCTTATCTCTTTATTTATTCCGCTGTGCTTTATTATATTTGTTTATATAAACTGCTTTGCACTTATATTTATTTATATAATCTCTGTGTATTTGTTTATATTTACACTCTTCGTTATTATTTGTATACTCTGATTTATTTATACTGTTTCTGTACTGTATTTATTTGTAAAAGAATTTTTGAAAGTAAAAGATTTTATATACAACCTTACCCCCCCCTTAGGTTGTCTAACATTTGGTATCAGAGCAGGTCTTTCAAAAATTTCTGCATAAATTTCTTTTATTCCTTTAAATGGCTCAACAAACTAATATTGTGTTTTCAAAACCTCCTTTGATAGATACTGAAAAGTTTGGCATTTGGGCCGAGCTATTTGAATGTCACGTTCGTGGCAAAAGTCAAAAAATTTGGGATATTATAGAAAATGGGAATTTTAATCCTACTATTATAAAAAATAATGTTATTGTTGATAAACCTGTTAAAGATTGGACTCCCGCTGAAGAATCTCATTATTGTTTAAATTTTGAAGCTAAAAATATATTATATGCTGCTTTAACCTCTGATGAAATTGAAAGAGTTTATACTTATAAAACTGCTAATCAAATCTGGCAAAGCTTGAGCGACACTCATCGTGGAAATACTCAAGTTAAAAGCTCTAAAATAAATATTCTTGTTCATGATTATGAATTATTTGAAATGTCAAAAGATGAGTCAATCGACTCAATGTTTAAACGTTTTAACCTCATTATGACTACTTTGAAGGGATTAGGTCGTACTTATCCTAATGAGGATTATGTAAGGAAAATTCTTCGAGCACTTCCTTCGGAGTGGATGGCAAAAATCACATCCTTGGAAGACTCCCGAGATCTCGCAACTATGAAGCTCGATGATCTCATCGGCAATCTTAAAGTGCACGAAATTGCACTAAAAAGAAATCAGGTCCGGGAGCAAGTCAAAAAGAAATCCATAGCTTTAGAAGCCGTTGCCTCTAAAGATGAGAAAGAAAAAGAAGAGGAGGAAGATGCAAGTTCCTCGGATGATGAACCCGAAAATCTTGACGATTTAGTCAAGTTGGTAAGAAAACTTTCTAAACTTTTATCTAACAGAAAGTTTGCCAAAAATGATAGGTTTCAAGAAAATGGAGACTACCGTCGTGGTGGTAAAAACCAAAGTCGCAACGTCCATAAAAGTGAAGACAAATATGACGAATCTAGCGACGATGAAAAAGCCAATAAAAAGAAAGGCTTTTGCTATGTGTGTGGTGACAAGGATCACTATGCAAGTGTGTGTCCGAATCGAGCAAAACAAATCAACACACCAAAAGCTTTAGTTGGAGGCGCGATGAGCGCAAGCATAAATGAGGCCAAAAATTTTTGTTTCATGGCCGACCATGATAATGAGGTATCTTCATCATATTCTTCTAAAAATAATTGTGATAATTATTATAGTGACGATGAAAATAATCTTGACGAATTATATAAATCATTTCATGATATGGCCGCTCTTGCAAATAGGTATAAAGATGAAATCTCTAATTTAAAAGAAACCGTATCCGCATATAAAAAAGAAATAGATGACGGTAAACAAAAATCTGCTTATGATTTAGATGTTATCACTAAATTAGAAAATAAATTAAGTGAAAAAGATATTTGCAAATCTTGCATTGTCTTAAATGATAAAATTGCATGTTTAGAGAAAATAACATGTGAAAAAGTTGTATGTGGTAAATGCAATATTCTTGAAGATGAAATTGCTTGTTTAAAAGCAAAATGTAAATCGCATGAGAAAGATAATTTATTAGCAAATGCTTTTCAAAATAGCAATGATAAAGTGCTTAAAATGCTAAATATGCCTAATCGTATAAATTGTCGTAAAGGCATTGGTTCCGATACATGTGTTGATAAATGTTCGTGTAAACCCATTAAAAGATTTTTTGCATCTCCTAAAGTTGATACGAGAAAACCTCCATATATGTCAAAAATAAAAAATGTGAATTATGGAAGGAAACCGTATGCTCGTATGTATAATGGTAATTTTTCTAGACCTAAAAATAATGCGAATATAAATGCTTCATTTTATGTGTATGATAAATACAATCGCAAAATTAAAATGGTTAGAAAATGGATTCCGAAAGGAATGTTTAATGTTGACAATCCCGGTGGGATGCGTTTATGGTTTTAAACCATTTTTATGGTTTTATATGTTGTCGTATTTTATTTTATGTCGACAACATGTTCTTTATTTATTTGCAGTTTATGTTTTATACTAACTGTTAAAAGGACCCATAAGAAAAGGGTACCACGAAAAATTTTCTTTGCCTTTTGTAGGTGGTTCCTGACGAGGTTATAATACGTGGTTTCCTGACGAGGATATAATACGTGTTTCCTGACGAGGATATAATACGTGTTTCCTGGCGAGGATATAATACGTGGTTCCTGGCGAGGATATAATACGTGTTACCTGCCGAGGTTATAATACGTGGTTACCTGCCGAGGTTATAATACGTGGTTACCTGCCGAGGTTATAATACGTGGTTACCTGCCGAGGTTATAATACGTGGTTACCTGACGAGGTCATAATACGTGGTGGTTTTTTTTTTAATCACATAAAATTAACCGAAAATTGAAGCCTTAAGATCCGTTTTGGTGCAAGTGTTTCGTTTTGGTTTGTATATCTTATGTCTCTATTGCTTTTTGCATTTTATTTTATCCCTCAAATTTTATAAAATCAAATTGATATCGTTATTAATTTGAGGGGGAGCGTTTTAGCTCTTTACCCATGAGTTTATGCTACCTCAATTATATGCATATTTTGAGGGGGAGCATCTCTCGAGGGGAAGCATACCGTCTTTCTTGACCCTTTTTGTTTCGACAAACGGGGGAGAGAAACCGCACATGCTCTTGCTTAGCGGTTGTGTTTGTCATCATCAAAAAGGGGGAGATTGTTGGTGCAAGTGTACCACATCTCTATATATTTATATATATTTATTTTGATGATTACAAACACACCGCATTATTGTTTATCTAACAATTTAATCCAAGTGTGCAGTTGTTGAAGAACACGAAGATTTAATCTGAAGAGTTCAAGACGGAAGTTTTACGTCGTCATTAGTGTTTATAACTAATAATGATAAACACCCTAAAATAATATACCACTTGGATATTTCTAAAAACCTTTTAAATAATTTTATAAGAATTTTTGGTTCTAGAAGTATCTGCCCTGCGTACTGTTTCTGCAACCACTTTCTGACGCAGGTATACCGCGAAGGTAGAGCCGGTATACCGCGGGTACATATTGGCCGGTATACCGCGGGTGTTCAGCCGGTATACCGCGGCAGGCTCGGTGTGCATCTCTGATTGGTTGAAAGTACTTTTTCTGACGGCGGTATACCGCGAGTCCTAGCCGGTATACCGCGGGTACGTTTTCCAGAAGTCAACTTTGCATGAGAGCCGTTGTGTGTCAGTGTCCTTTTTACTGCACGGTATACCGCGTGCATTTGGCGGTATACCGCGCCTCATATATCCGTTGGAGATGCTGATATATAAAGAAGCATGCTGGTGATGAAGAAGGAAGACAGACAATACAGATACAACCAACACCATCACTGCTCATCTGATCTCTCTCATTTATAATATATATATTTTATAAAACTTTTTTTATAAAATATCCAAGTGTGATTATTATACAAGAGTGATTACCCATTGTGAGTTATACTCCTCTTGTAAGTATTTGAATAACGGGTGTGTGATCCTGTTTATCTCATAGCAGAGGCTTGAGAAACTATTACAAATTCCTTTGTATTTGGTTTGTGTTCTACCGTAAAGAATACATTTATTGGATCGTGTCGAGAAGTGTCTCGGCTGCTGGTTTATCACAGTTGGTGGTAAATCAGTAAATCTCTGTGTCAAGTATCTCTATCCCTTATCTCTTTATTTATTCCGCTGTGCTTTATTATATTTGTTTATATAAACTGCTTTGCACTTATATTTATTTATATAATCTCTGTGTATTTGTTTATATTTACACTCTTCGTTATTATTTGTATACTCTGATTTATTTATACTGTTTCTGTACTGTATTTATTTGTAAAAGAATTTTTGAAAGTAAAAGATTTTATATACAACCTTACCCCCCCCCCCCCCCCCCTTAGGTTGTCTAACACACCATGATTATTATCCTTTTGGACTTTATTTCCAGTCTGATTACCGTGATTACCCTTCCTTTTCTTAGAATTAGTAGTGGTTGTCAGGTGAACAGCTTCAGGTTGTACCAGCTTTAGGCGATCCTCCTCTTGCACACACATTGCAATCAGTTCACTTATCGACCATTTATCCTTCATAGCATTATAGTTAACTTTGAAGGTGTCGAACCGAGCAGGCAAAGAGGTCATTATGAAATGCACAAGAAAATTATCAGAGACTTCCATCTCAAGACTCTTAAGCTTATGAGCCATGTCAACCATTTTCATAATGTGTTCACGAACACTGCTATTTCCTTCATATTTTAGAGTGAGCATCTGTAGCATTAAGCTACTCGCATGAGCCTTAGACGATCCCTTGAAATGATCCTCAACAGATTTGAGGTAAGTTCTGACTTTATCAGAGTCAGGGATAGCTCCTCGGATACTGAGGTTAATGGAGTTCTTGATCATCATTAGTGACAAGCGATTTGCCCTTTCCCACTTTTCAAAATCCGCTTTCTGAGCTGCAGTAGACTCAGCAGTAATAGCAGCGGGTTCATTATGGCGAATAGCATGGTCAAGGTCTAGCATCCCCAGAGTAAGAAGTAATTGATCCTTCCATGACGCAAAGTTCGCACCAGTAAGTGGCTCAATGCCAAAGTTAGGTACTGATTAGGAAATGAGGAGGATATAAGTTATAGAAGATTATTATAGTGACGTAGTTAGCTATAAAAGGTGGATAAAGTAGTGTAATTATAGTAATGTTTCTTAAAGTAATGGAATCAAAGTAATGTTAAAGTAAGCAGGCCTAACAGTAATATTCCTTAGAGTAATGAAACTATGACCATTTTAGTGATGAAGCTAGTGATGAGTATACCTATTGTAAACACCAAAACAATAAGTCAAAGCAAGGCTCTACTCAGATGTTACATCACCTTTGGGCAGAGGTAACTAATATCTAAGTAAACATGAGCGTTAGGTTTATGCAACGCAATGCTTGTCTTTTGACCTTTGGGCACAAAATAGAGCATCGTGTGAATTATGCATGTAAAGAGTCATTTTGACACATAGGTATATTAAATCACCTTTGGGCAGAATTAGTATACTCAGTGTTCATTATGCAAAAGGAAAAAAAATGCATTATGAGAATCATATTTGACCTTTGGGCACAAATGATGAGACCATAAATATTAGTGCAAGGGTTTTCGGTATGTACAGAAGCGAAAAGTAAGGTTTTCGCTATGTACAGTAGCGAAAAGTAAGGTTTTCGCTATGTACAGTAGCGAAAAGTAAGGTTTTCGCTATGTACAGTTGCGAAAAGTAAGGTTTTCGCTATGTACATTTGCGAAAAGTAAGGTTTTCGCTATGTACAGTTGCGAAAAGTAAGGTTTTCGCTATGTACAGTAGCGAAAAGTAAGGTTTTCGCTATGTACAGTAGCGAAAAGTAAGGTTTTCGCTATGTACAGTTGCGAAAAGTAAGGTTTTCGCTATGTACAGTTGCGAAAAGTAAGGTTTTCGCTATGTACAGTTGCGAAAAGTAAGGTTTTCGCTATGTACAGTTGCGAAAAGATAAGAGTTCGGTATGCAAAGAACCGAAAAGTAAGGTTCAACCGAAAAAAAAATTATTTTCAGTGATCAATTCGGTACAATTAACATTGATCAAAAAAAATATACATCAATTCTCATGGCATAAAATAAAATAATAAATAAATTTTGCAACTCAAGAACAATTTAGATGTTAGCGGCGGCTGGAAAAGAGAAAAAAAAAATACAATTCCATGCAGTTTTTAAGGTTGCAGCGGCTGGAAAGAAAATGCAACTGATGCAATTTGAGTTTAATTAACAATTCAATTTCTTATGTTCAGATGTTGCGAAAGAACCATCAAAGAACCGAACACAAATCATGAATCAATTATGAACCTAGGGCTCTGATACCACATGTTGGAATAATCATGATTTGTATTTGATAGATAATAAGATGACAAGAAAACATACCCGATGATCCTGAGGATCCAGTGAAAGCATTAAACATATTTGCCATTGATTGTCGGGTTCCCAGAACGAGGTGATCATATTATGATGGGATGATGATCGATCTTGAGAGAGAGTCGATCGAAGGGGAGGCACACGGCTGATCGTTGATTAGCAATAAGGCATTAGAGTTAAATGTATGATTAGGGTACTCTATATATAATAAGAGTATTTACACTTTTAACCCTTGGTGTTTATTATGTGCCATATAATTCCCCATAGTTCCAATCACCTAATGGGAAACCCTATAGTATGTCAATAATAGTAAATACGCCCATCATATATTTACCAGACATAGGGATTTCAGTTATTGTCAATTATCATATCAGGAATGATAAACGATCAGTGACGGTCACTTTTAAGGTGGTTCCAACATTAAGTTAACATGCTTCCAAACCACAAGAGTAAACGCCTGACTCTTTCGTCAGAAACCCCATCTCCATATACATCGGATCACAACACCCAGGCTACAACATCAGAAATAAGAAGTGTATGTGGCTGATTAGCAGGCCTATTTTCGACAACCCCAAATCAGAAATTTTAGCAATCCAATTCTCATCCAGTAAAATGTTGGCGCTTTTTATATCATGATGAAGCACTCTTTGTTGTTTCCCTTGGTGATCAGGAAGGAAGCTTATTCCCCTTGCAGCCGCAAGACATATTTTGAGACGTTGTGCCCACGTGAGAGTTTGGGAAGTTAAATGGCAATCGAGGCTTCCATGAGATGAATACGCGTACACAAGGATCCTCTCACCTTTTTCGTCGCAATATCCCAAGAGAGATACAAGATTTTCATGAGTGTAACCTGAAAGCATCATGATCTCCCTCCAGAACTCGGAGTTTCCTTGCCCAAATCTACTATCTAGACACTTGAAAGCAGCCATGCGTTCCCTATTGAAGTGGGAGATTTTTCCTTTGTACACCTTTCCAAACCCACCTTCTCCGATGAAGTTGCCATCATTAAGGTTGTCGGTGGCTGATTTTATATCTTCCAGTTGGATTTTAAGATGACAAAACTCATCATAGAAGGCCATTATTAATTTTGCTAATTCAAATCTCAAGTGTTTCACGCGATTGCAAAGTGTGCAACACACTTAAAGGGGTGTTTTTAATCTGGGTAGCTAAAGAAAGAAGTCAAAATTAATGAATATGGTAGCAGCCTGTCACATACGTTGTGGCTGTTAATTTGATTAAATATATATGTTTCGTTGCAGCTGTCAGTTAGCCCATAATACATACATATTAAATGTGAACACAGGTTGTATAGTTGGGAGTAAATGATCAAAGATTCAAAGTCAACCATGTTTGCGTCTGTGTTTCACATGATCATTGCATAAATAAAATTTTAGAGTAAATTACCGATTTGGTCTATGTGGTTTGTTCAAAATTACGGATTTCGTCCCTAAACTTCATTTATTATGAAATGGTTCTCGAGCGATGCACTTTCCATTGGATTTGGTCCCTCAACCTAACGTCCGTCCAACTGCTCCGTTAAATCCAAGGGTATTTCTGTCATTTAACTTTTTAACCATTTTCCTTTTCTTTTTTCTTTTTTTTCTTGAATCTTCTTTATCATGTTCATCTTCTCCATTGGATTTGGTTCCTCAACCTAACGTCCGTCCAACTACTCCGTTAAATCCAAAGGTATTTCTGTCAATAAACTTTTTAACCATTTTCCTTTTCTTTCATCAACAATAAACCCTAAATCAAGAACACTAAGAACATGATTTCATCCTTTTTTTTTCTTGAATCTTCTTCATGTTCATCTTCTCGAACAATAAACCCTAAATCAAGAACACTAAGAACATGATTTCATACAATTTTTTATTACATATAAAATCAAAACCCTAAATTGGTCCTTGACTTCGATTTCGACTGGATTTGATACATGTAAAATCAAAATCATCATAGGATTTGGATCTAGATTTTGAAGGTGTTTACCGCTCTACCTCGATTTTGACTTTGTCTATATTTGAACATATCTAGATTTGGTCATTGACTTTGTCTCTTTGGGGTGCATTTGGTACACAAGACAGGACATAACAGAGATCATTGTCCTATGTTTGGCAGAACTTTTCTTTTATGTGGAACAGACAGGAACAGAGTGGAACAAGTTGAAACAGGCCTGTTCCACCCCCACCCCATGGAACAAGCTGAACAAGGTGGAACACACTTATGTTTTACCAATATAACCTTAAAATAAAATCTAATTCTCTTCTAAAACATCAAATACATGTTATATTCTATATTTTTTTCATTTTCTAAATTTTATTTATTTGTATTTTATTTAATATTATTTGTTCTGTTATGTCCAGTTATGTCTACCAAAGTCCTGTTCTGTTCTGTCATGTCTCGTCCTGTTCCGTTCTATTCTGTCTGCGTACCAAACGCACCCTTGAAGTCCTCTTTGTAAATCCAACCATCATTTGTTTGAAATAAACACCATCAATTCGAGTCCATTCATCTTTATCTTCGTTTTTTGTTGGGTTGAATACCTAAGCCTGTTTGATCCCCTAGGGTTTCGTTGGTGAGATAGGGATGATTCGATCGAGAATGGATGAAGATAAGCAGACAAGTCTTCAAATCCAAATACATCAGACAAGATTGGACTATGATTGATTACTCATATTATTCAAAAGTGTTACAATTTAACAAGACATATTTTCCTCGTAGAGTAGGTGGGATCTCTTACATTGAAAATGTTTTTTTAATTATCAAATGCAATTTCTATCGGAATTGAATGAATAGGTTGAATACAACAGACACTTCAAAACAGACGACTTTCACCAACCGAAAAATCCATGGGTGAAAGTCGTATAGTCGGATCGTCAGTGAAAGTCGGTCGCAACAAAGGTCGTGGGCGATTGACTTTTCGACGGATATTAGCGACGGATCACCGACGACCACCATTTCCGACGGATTAGCGACGACAAGGGTTCACCGACGTTTCTCCAACGGTTAGTAATACCAACGGACTACCGATGGACAAAAAATATTTAAAAAATTAATTTTAATTTTGTCGGTAATTTGTCGCTAATTTTGAAAATTTTCTGTACAATAAAACCTGCCCAATTAGCGCTTGCCCGGGTTCAAGCCCCACACGCAGCACTTGTGGCCACTGAGGATTATCTCAGGGCTGCATGCTTTAGCAGTTGGGCCAAAGGCCCGATTTGCCTAGGGATTAGTCTGGCCCAATGTGGTCTGGGATACCCTTCTCCAAAAAAAAAACCTGCCCAATGATTGAAATGTAAATAATGCTTTGTCTATCTAGGCCAACATAAACCAATCAAACCATCATTTTTTACTTTATCTATCTTATCTCATGTAGTTTTCAATACCTCTCTTTGAAAAGATTCAGGGTACATATCTTATGGAATTGACGGTTCTGGGAGATCAAATGTTCAGTGACAGTTCTCAGAAATTGAAAGAAATTTTGTTTTGACGAAAATTTTTGATGATCATGATGCTTACAATCATCAAAACGACGGAGATATTACAAAGTATGAATGGAGCAAAGTCAGCCTATGAGAAGAATTTGAGATAATGTCATCATACTGGGGAAGATACGTCCGAAAAGTAAAACTTGTGAAGTTTATTCAGGGAGATATGTTAAAGAGTTACTGTGAGATAAGTCAAAGACAACTTGTTTATGTGGGAGATAATACAAAGTGAAAAGAGGAGAAGATCAAAGGAAATCAAAGTTTGTTGGATGATCCTGTTTGAAGAGACTTTTACAAGATAATTGTCAAAGATCAAAGCAGTCAAAAAGATAGTTTGAATATTATCAAAGCAGCAAATACAAAAGAGAAGACAAAGATTGTTGTTTTACAGATTTGAGAAGATAGCTATTCTTCAAGAAAAGGGAGATATTGTACAAAGTTAAAGTTTGATGCATTAAGGTTTTGAGGAAATTGTTCAAAGAATTGAAGAGATTTCTATTTACTAAAAAGAGGGAGACTGTGAAAGATTGAAAATTATTGAAAGAAGATCTAAATTGTTTTTGCCAAAGGGGAATATTGTTGAAGTGTTGAAGATAAAGCTGCTAAAGACTGCTATCAATTTTTTTAAATCTTGAATCCAAAGGGGAAGATTGTTTGGTGCAAAATAACTGTATTCAAAATTTAAGGGGTTAAAGTCTAATTCTTGTAAAGTGGGTCTAAAAAGGTCAACGTGTTGACCTAGTATAAATACTCTAGTTTCTTTGTATTTTAAAAGCAAGATAGATCATTTTGAGTTTGAGAGACTAGATTCTAGAGAGAATATTTGAGAGCTTACTGTGTAAACACTTTCTAAATAGGAATATGGCAATCTTTATTGATCTCGATCTTGTATGTTGATATAGTAGAATGAACTTGATTCTAGGGCTAACAGCTAATAAGTTTACTAGCTAATTCTTGGCTAATTTGTTCACTAGCTAATTTTTAGTTGATTATAACACTATATGTAGTTTATTCGTAACTGATAAATTTCCTAGCTAATCCGTGGCAAACGCGTTCCGTAGCTAATTCGTAGAAAATATCTAGCTAATACGGTTTCTAGCTAATCCGTAGCAAATTCATTCTCTAGCTAATCTGTAACAAATGCCTTGAACAAGTAGCCCTTTAAAAATGTGTTGGAGCATAACTCTTCAAGCTAAAGTTCATATCTTTAATTTATTTTGGCATAGCTGTTGTGATGGGTGGTAGTGTGGTTAGGTTTAAAATCATATTATTTACATATCATTTTGTAGGTGAAATATATATTGTGCAATAGTTGGTATTAAATATTAATCAAGTGAAGTTCCAGAAATTAAGCTATAGTTGGTAAACATTATATACATCACAATTTACGCTTCATAAAAATTTGGCTTATAGAAAAAATTAATTTACCGTTTTGCCCCGTCAACAAGGATCCCTTTGGAGAGAAGCATTTCAATTTCCTCTTTGGATCTGTGTAGATGAGAGGAGGTACGGCATCCGTAATTACCGCTTCATAGTCCTTTGGCTGCTCCACCCCTTCATAAATCTCCTATTTTGCAAGTGCAATCTCAAGTTCTTCCACAACACGAGCCATCGCTGGCCGTTCTTCACGAGTACTGTGCAAACATTGATATCCAATGTCTGAAAATATGGTCAAAGATCGAACTCAGATCCATTTTCTCCATCAAACTTTGAAAGATAATCTCATCTAATTTCTTTGGTTCATACTTTTGTTTCCACATACGAACTAAAATCTCGTGTTGACCATTGCTATTTTCGACAGGCCCAAGTAAGAAACCTTAGTGTTCCAATTCTCATCTAGTAGGATGTTGGCGCTTTTTATATCGCGGTGAAGCACTCTTTGTTGTGACCCCGGGTGATCATGAAGGTAGCTTAATCCCCTTGTGGCCGCAAGGCATATCTTGAGACGTTGTATCCACTTGAGAGTAGTGGCTCCTAAATGGAGATCAAGGCTTCCATGGGATGCATACTCATACGCAAGGATCTTCTCGCCATCCTCATCACAATATCCCAAGAGAGATACAAGATTTTCATGTGTGTAACGGGAAAGCATCATGATCTCCCTCCAGAATTCAGAGTTTCCTTGCCCAAGTCTACTATCTAGACGCTTAAAAGCAACCATGTTTCTCCCCTTAGAGTGAGAGATCTCTCCTTTATACACCTTCCCAAATCCACATTTTCCGATTAAGTTATCGTCAGCAAAGTAGTCGGTGGCTGACTTTATATCTTCCAGTTGGATTTTTAGATGTTGAAACTCATTGAAGAAGGCCATTCTTTGTTGATTAGTAATAATGAGAAAATTGAAATCAAGAGTTCCAAACAATCCAAGTGCAAAGTATAAAGGAGATGGAAATGTAGCTGATGAAAACGAAGGATCACAAAAAGGTGTTTGAAATCTTTCTGATGATTGAAAGGAAAATATAGGTACAACTCTCTAGAGAAGGAACTCAAAAATGGTTAATGATGCAGAAGAAGGGCACACTTAAATAAACTAAAGATGTACATTTCAACAGGTAGTTGGGATGAGATCCCCAAAGTCAACCCATCATGTGTGTCAGCATATATACATGCTCTGATCACTAAAAAATGTTGATATCCAGCTGTTATAGCATAAACAAATTTAGCTTGTCGGTGGTTATCATATCTCTGTATTTGACCTTAGGGGCTGTTTGGCAGTTGCTGAATGATTAAGTGGTCAAGGGTTGGATGGCTAGCTTTTTTTCGTGTTTGGTGTTCGCGGTGCCGTGATTATGTTGGCCTCGCTTTTTGTCTTGCTATTTTTCCCCTTTTTGTTGTCTCTCCTTGTTTGTTTTGTTGGTTCTTTCTATTTCTTGTAGAAAGTGTTTCCAACATTCCCTCTAGTTCCCTTGTTGTTTGGGGTAATAAATTTTGCTTTCCCTTCAAACAAACTGCATGCATAAGAAATGTTTATTTCCATCTGTTATAGCATAAACAATTGTGAGTGGTTATCATGTATCCATATGTGACCTTAGGCATCAAACAATGTGTGATCCCAGAACAAGTAATCAATCAATATAAACAACACAAGAAGTCATCTCTATATTCAATAAGATCAAAATAGCTCACAATGATGATTGGAATGAAAGAACACTATGTGTGGCTACTATGTGTAAATGGATGACCTAATTCCTAAAGAGGAAAATAGCAAACTATATATACCTATGACAAGTTTGACACTATTACATAATAGGTCCCTCTACTGGGTACAACATAAAATAAACACTAACACAATGCAATTCCAGAAAGCAGAGAGTTAAGTCATGCTTATGTTTTCAGAAAATCATATCCAAATGGGTGTTAACTCTCAAGCAACATAGCAAGAGGTTTTCTGTTTGATGTGAATGTTAAAACCAATAAAGCCTGATAAAATGTTATTGATTATTTTCATGTGAATATTAATTATTTCTAAAATATTTTATAAAGCATGATAAAATGTTAAGAACAATAAGTTATCTTTACATTTCAAACACTTTTAGATCATAAAGGAAAGATAATCTACAAGCGTTTAAGCTCGATGCCTTGAACAATAAGCCCTTTAAATATGTTGTAAGCAGAATTGACCAACTCAAAGTGCATCAAAATGGTTTCAGAGGTAGTAGTGGTTCGAAATTCCCATACTTGAACTTCCATCCAACCATCGTTTCTCAGTTGTGGAACGCCTTTCCTTTTAGGTGTATCCGATGGATTGTGGGTGTTTTGATCAACCTTTGGTCTAATAACTGGGGTTTGAGGACTAAGTAAATATATAAACCAGAATTCAAGCGCATGAGAATCGTCCAAATCAAAATCTTCATCTCTCACTCTCACAGGAGCCTCAAATTTGAAGGGGTCTTCTGTTATTTTGTAACATGCATATGTTGTTTGTGGCAATAACATTTGGGATTTGATTTTGCATACAATACTAAATCGCCAATTAGAAGCATCATAAGCCGCTTCTCCAAATCTGCAAAAAGAAAAAAAAACATTTTGCGTGTAATAGAAATGTTAAAATTGGACAAGATACTCATGCAATTAGATTTGAAAAGTTGCAAGGGTTCGTGTATTCACTACAAAACAAATGACTTTTACCCACAAAATTCACCGGATCACCTAGAAAATACCAATGCTTCGGTAGAATCCGATGTTTTTCGAGAAAATACCTATTGATCACCTAGAGAATCCCCGGGTAATTTGTCACTAATTTGCATTACCCACCAACTTTTGTGACGGCTTTGTGACGAATCGCCCTTTAGCGACAGATTTCCCAAGGAAAAGTTTGTAGCTAAAAGTCTTTCGTTTAGTAGTGATTAGAAGTCATCTCATGCATGTGTTACATTCCGGTTTTCTAAAGGACGAAAAGGTTATATTAGTCATTTATATCATGTTATGTCGAAATAGCTAGAGTAACACAATGGGTATCAGAAACATATCGATGTTACTTGTAACTTTAAACACATATGTGAGTTGATTTTGCAAATAAGCACCCAATTTCAAGGAATGAACATAAAAAAAAAGTTAATTAGTAGGTGGGCTACAAACCCTCCAATGCTGGGTGAATTAGTGGATGCACAACTAATTGTTAACAAGCTTGGTAGCAAGTGCCCATTACCCAAAAAACTTGGTGCATATATGGTGCATGTATATGCAAAAGATTAACATTTCTACAACAAAACAGGTTGGAATTTGAGAAAGAACCTTGATTCTGATAGAGACTGCCATGTCCATTCGGATTCTACCAAAGCCGCTCTTGCTGATAGCATATAACGATTCTTCCCATTTTTGGCTAGAGAGAAGTACTGTAAATTAATAAATTTGTAAGTATCGTTATAACAATTCCAGACTGACTCCTTTTGAACAAGTGGAATAACCATATACATAGGCTCCACAACAACTACATGTGAGAAAAAAATGTGAAAAAAATGTGTTAGAAGGTTTCAAAAGTGATAGGAATGAATCATTCCAATAAAGTTTACCTTTTCACCATCATTGATTAAGAAGCCTTTGCAAAAAAAGAGAGTAGAGTTCCTTTTTCGTTGATTAAAATCTTTTGCCCACTTGATTATTTCTTCATAATCACTTGGCAAAATTTGTTCCCGATCTATGTCTAATCTCGATATTGGTTGAATATTGATCTTATCATCCTCTGATGCTTCATCTTCCACCTAGAATTATGTTGCATTTGTTACCAATGTGAGAATTGTAGAGTCGATTGATAGAGAGACACACGATATGGCTGAATCGGTCGTTTTCATATATTGAGAGAGTGTATACAAGTGAAGTGTCTAACCTAGTAAAGAAACCCTAGGAGACTATTTATACAAAGAGAAGTTACACATAATTACAGAAAAGGACCCTGAACTATACATATTGACAATAATACTCTAACATCCCCCCTCAAACTCAAGTAGGGGAAAAATGAGACAAATTGAGTTTGGAAACAAGAGTCCGAAAACGGCCTGGAAGATGGGCTTTGGTGAAGATATCTGCAGTCTGATCAATGGTGGAGATAGAAAAAAATTTAACCGTCTTGCGAAGAACATGTTGACGGGTGAAATGACAATCAATCTCGATGTGCTTTGTACGCTCATGAAAGACATCATTATGAGCAATCTGAATAGCACTAGTGTTGTCACACCATAATGGTGTTGGAGAAAATTGATGAGCACCCATATCAGATAGTAGCCAGCGTAGCCATACAAGTTCCTGAGTAGTGTCAGCTAAGGCTCTATATTCCGCTTCAGTGTTGGACCGAGCTGTCAGCGATTGTTTCTTGCTACGCCCGGAGATAAGAGAGTCACCAAGGAAGAAACAATAGTCTGTGGTGGAACGGCGGTCGGTTATGTCACCATCCCAGTCTGCATCTGAGAAGGCACGAAGCTGTAAGGATGAAGTGGATGAGAAATTAAGGCCATGAAACATCGTCCCTTTGAGATACCGAAGTATACGAAGAACAGCGGCATAGTGATCTGAGCACGGGGCAGCCATGAATTGGCTAACTATATGAACTGCATAGGCAAGATCTGGTCGAGTAACAGTCAGGTAGACCAGAGATCCAACCAGTTGGCGGTACCGTGTAGGGTCTTTCAGCGGGGTTCCAGCATTCGGAGCAAGGTGCAGATTTTGCTCAATTGGTGTAGATGCGACTTTGTTGTCCGTGATCCCAGCCTTGGACAACAGATCTGATATGTACTTGGCTTGACAGAGATAGATGCCAGAAGAGTCTAACAGAACTTCAAGGCCAAGAAAGTAGTGTAGTTTGCCGAGATCTTTCATCTCAAAACAAGAGCATATAGACTTTTTGAGATGGATGATACCTGTAGAATCACTGCCTGTAATGATCATATCATCTACGTACAACAGAAGTAAGATAGTACCTGCAGCAGTAGTCCGAGTAAACAAGCCAGAATCATAATTACTCGGAGAGAACCCCAAAGAGATGACAGTATTGCTGAATTTTTCAAACCATGCACGAGGAGCTTGTTTGAGGCCATAGAGGGCTTTGCGAAGCCGACAGACATTTCCCTGATGGGAGGACACACCGAGAGGGAGTCTCATGTAGACTTCCTTTTCGAGATCGCCATTTAGAAAAGCATTCTTGACATCCATCTGATAAAGTGGTCTCAGCTGCATCCACATCCATCTATATATCTTGCTAGAGACCTTACAAGATGACATGGCTTGCCATGTGAATAGCAAGGTATTGCAAGATACTCTTACACTTGCTTAATTAGCAAGGTCTTGCAAGATGTAGGACCCACTAAATTTAATAAATTAATACTGTTGTTTTTATAATATTGGTTTATTATATATTTTTGTTTCATTAGTTTATTATATTATATTATAATATTGGAAGTGGGGACTACTTTGGAAATGAGTTTGGTCTTGCATTGATGTAGGAGATGTTATTGCTAAACTGATGTGCCTCTTTAGAAAGGACTTTGGTCTTGCACTGATGCGGATGGTCTTAAACACTAAAAACAACATAAAGTACATGATGTACACAAATAAACCGGTAGTAATAGTAATATTTGTCAGCTTACTTTCTCCACGGGTCGAAACTCGATGCCGTCTATTTCGAGTGAAAGAGGATGTTCTACGCCCTGAAACTGAATTTTGAGGTCAAATGTTCTAGTAAACTGATACAATTCAGTCTTCATCCATCCATCTTCCCTCTCCTCCACATGGTATGCTATTGAAGATCTTGTTTCCCCTTCTAATTTGTATTTGAGGCCTAAATAACCATATGAATAACTTGATTTGAAGACAAGGTTTATTGTGTAAGTGATTCCTGGCGACAAGAATCGAGTTCTGGCATGTGCATTGAATATTGCACCATGTCCTAGATAACAGCCCTCGGGGAATCTGTCATGAAGAAGCAGCCAAGAATGATACATAACTACATATATATATACACACATACATGAAATACTCTCAAAAACCTAAACACAAAAGGGTGGGAGAGGAGGAAAGCTCACCTTGAATTATAGTAAGACGATAATCTAGATTTTTCGTTTGTAATGGAAAGTTGTGCTGCAGATATCATTTCTACATGTTCTCCCTTCTTATTTAAAGAAAACCACTGTCCATTAAATAACTACAAATTAGTTCAACAACCTAAGTTTATAAATTCTAATTTAAAGCAACTTACAGAAATTAACCAATTACCGTTTTAACCCCGTTAACAAGGATCCCTTTGGACAGAATCATCTCCAGTTCCACTTTGGATCTGTAGATCAAAGAAGATGTTTCGGTCTTAATTATCCCTCTGTAGTCATCCACCCCTTGAGAAATCTCCTGAACTTTAAGTGCAATCTCAAGTTCTTTCACAACATGAGCCATCGTTGGCCGTTCTTCACGTGAACTTTGCAAACAACGGTATGCAATGTCTGAAAATGTTTTCAAAGAACTTGAATCCATTTCTTGCATCAGATCTTGAAAGATAATCTCGAACATATTCTTCTGTTCTTAGCTTTGTTTCCATGTTCGCACTAAAATCTCCCACTGACCATTATTATATCTAAAACATAATCTCCCGCATAGTACTTCAAACAACACCACACTAAAAGAGTAAACGTATGATTCTTTCGATAAAAATCCCATCTCCATATAGAGCGGATCACAGTAGCCAGGGGTACCTATAACATTAGAAACAAGAAGTGTATGGAGCTGATTGGCAGTGCCTATTTTCGACAACCCCAAGTCAGAAATTTTAGCATTCCAATTTTCATCAAGTAGAATGTTGGCACTGTTAATATCACGATGGAGAACTTTTTGTTGTGCATCCTTGGGATCATGAAGGTAGCTTAGTCCCCTTGCAGCTTCAAGGCATATCTTTAGATGTGTCCACGTGAGAGTAGTGGCACCTAAATAGCGGTCAAGGCTTCCACGAGATGCATACTCATATGCAAGGATCTTCTCATCACCTTCGTCGCAATATCCCACGAGTGAGATGAGATTTTCATGTGTGTGACGCGAAAGCATCATGACCTCCTTCCAGAACTCAGAGTTTCCTTGCCCAAGGCTACTATCTAGACGCTTAAAAGCAACCATGGTTCGCCCCTTGAAGTGAGATATTTCTCCTTTGTAAACCTTCCCAAATCCACCTTTTCCGATGACTTTGTTGTCGGCAAAGTTGTCGGTGGCCAATTTTATTTCCTCAAGCTGGATTTTAAGTTGTGTAAACTCATCATAGAAGGCCATTATTTGTTGGTTAATAATGGGGAAATTCAAATCAAGTGTTCCAAGCAATTGCAAGTGCAGAACTTGAAAGAGGATGCTAATATTGTAATGTTGAAAAAGAAGCAACACAAAAGGTGTTTTTTGTTATAAATATTAAAACTACAACGGAGTTTCTGGATCACAGAGTCTTCACGAATCGTGTATTCACTTTCCGAATTTGATATTTCGACCCTTAGATGCCTGGGTTACACGAAATTCAAATTATGAGGATAAGACACGAAGCAAACTTTGAATCAGGCAGAATTCAGAGTTCAAAGTTTTTGATGATCAGAGAGAATTCAAATTCTTCTTTTTTGTGTGTCATAAAAGATGACAGTTTCTTGTTGTTGGGTCATCAAGATTTGAAGATGACCTCATGATCTCCTTTTATACTTTGAAAAACATTTTATACTTAGAGAAATTTTGGATGCATGGTTCTTTGTAATGGCTTGTACAAGATATCAAATGTTTGGTGAAGTCAAAGATCAACCAAAGTCAAGATTAAAGATTCTCTCATTGTGGAAGTGAAAGATCTTTTCTCAAACATACAAGTCATTGTTCACCGAAATTGTTCTCACAATTTCGGTGGTATTTCCACCGAAACTTCTCTCTATTTCGGCCTAGTCTCAAAGAAGCTCTTCCCAAAGATGATGTCATATATCTCAAAGATGATGTCACATATCTCAAAGATGTGTCACATATCCCAAATGACATTTCGGTGGGACCTCAAAGAAGCTTCAAAGATGTTTTCTCCAAAGATGTGTCACATATCTCAAGTTTCCATCGGTGGTGCTTTTCTTGAAAGAAAATCTGAGAAGCAAAAGGAGACAAAAGTGAGAGACATAATAAGACAAAATGAGAAGCAAATTCATTTTGTCTTGGAAGAAATCTTACAACCTTTCTTCGGTGGTGCATTTGTTGAAAGAGATTTTGAGAAGCAAAAGAAGACAAAACTGAGAGACATAAGAAGACAAATTGAGAAGATATTTTCTACATGGATAAAGTGACCTTCTGTCTTATTATCCATTTTCAGCTAAGGTCCCTGTTATCTGCTCAAGCTACTCTGTCTGCACCTAGTAAAAGGTGACAAGGACTTCACAACTTTCCAGAAGTCAACATCCTCAGCAAGTGTGAAGATGACAAGTGTCTCAAGCATTCAATGCTTGCACACTCCTTGTCACTATAAAAGGAAGAGCTCTCCATACTGAAATACACACATCTTGAGAGACTTTGAAGATTACTGTGAGCTCTTGATATTCTACGCAAACTGGAAGAATTCTCTAAGTGCAAGAATTTCCAGTTTGCTTGAAAAACTTTATAGCTTTGTTCTAAGTGTTCTTAGTTATTTTGTTGTATACTTTGTGTAAGATTGTTAGAATAGTTTATCTGTTCTTTTCCGCAACAGTCTTAAGTTTTCTATGTGTAATTCTTGTTGAAAGATTTTCAATAAAAGAATTAAAATTGTGAAAATTTTGAGTATTGTATTCAACCCCCCCCTTCTACAATACTTGTTATAGCCATCTGGGACTAACAAGTGGTATCAGAGCAGAAAGTTTAATCCCATAAACTTGATCTGCGATGGCTGCCTCCTCTTCTTCAACTATTGAAAACTCTTTTCAAAATAACTTTTCTGAAAATGGCTCCATTTCAAAACCTCCTAAGTTCAATGCTAACAACTTCTCTTTGTGGAAAAGCCGCATGATGCTGTTCATGGAAGGAGTGGATACTAGATATCCAACCATTCTCCAAGAGGGACCCTTTATCCCCAGAGTTTGGGCTCGCTATGAAACGCAGAGGCCGGGTAAAGAAACCATGGAAAAAGATGATTCTAATGATTCGTCTGATGAAGAAAAATCTGCTGCTACTGGTCGTTACATTCTTAAAAATCCTAAGAAATATACTGATGAGGAAAAACGACTTGTGTCTCTTGATTCTAAAGTTAGAACTATCATTGCTCTCTCTCTTCCTGATGAAGTGTACCACTCTCTGGTAAATCTCTCTACTGCCAAAGAGATGTGGTCCACTCTGTGTGTTTTGTACGAAGGTACAAATGAAGTTAAAAAGAGCAGAAAAATTGGTTTTGTTAGAAAATATGAACTCTTTTCTTATGAGAAAGGAGAATCTCTCTCCAACTACTATAATCGCTTTAACAGTCTTCTTAATGACTTAAAGCTGTTAGGTAGAGTGTATGACAATGAGGAAGTCCTGTGCAAATTTATGGACTGTCTTCCCGATTTTTGGGAAAATATCTGTACTTGTATAAAGACAACCAAGGATCTTGATCATATGCCTCTTACTGTTCTTTATGGTACTCTTTTCAACTATGAGCAGACGAAACTGCAAAAGTTTATAAAGAACTCTTCTCTAGCTCTCCTGAGTGACTCTTCCAAAAAGACTAAGTGTTTTCCAAAAATCACCTACCCATCTGACTCTGACCATAATAGTCAAGAAGATCCCAATGATCATTCAGAAGCATATCTTAGTGATGCTAAGGATGAATGTGAGGAAACTTCAGCTGATAAATTATCTGATGAAATGGCCATGTTGGATGGGCACTCTAAATCCAAATCTCATCTCTCTTCTGGAAAATCTAAGTTCGATAGAAATTCATCCTCTTCTCTCTCCAAACACTCTCCTTTATATAAATCTAATGAGGAATGTTTTAACTGTGGTAAAAAGGGTCATTTTGCTTCTGAGTGTAAAAGTAGAAACCTTGAAAGACTTAGAAGTGCTTCCCACCGATTTTCCAAAAATTTCAGCCAATCTTCCTCTTCTGCAAATTTTGACCGGGCTGAAAGATACAAGGAGAAATACAAGAGAGAAAAGGAAAGAAATGAAAGACTTGTCAGAAGAGGAAAGGGTCTGCCTGCTAAATCTTATGATTTGGCAGATGAACCCACATCTGAAAGCGAATGACTCCTCAACTGCTCTTGTATCAGCTAAGTGCTTCTTCTACTCTTCACAGGTACATACTATGTGTTTTATCTATCTTTTATGAATTCTCTTATTTCAAACTCTTTTGCTATGTGTTCATAATTTCTGCCATCACATCTGAAAACATAAATTTTGGAAATTTTATTTGGCTAGTCTCTGGGTGTTGTTTCTTTCTTAAAAAGAAATCCTCCAAAATTTTTCCAAAAATAACTTTATGACTTCTCATACCGATTTTCTTCTTAAATCTGTGAGTTTCAAAATGTCCAATTCAAAAGAAAGGATTTATGTACTCCCAATTTTTGAAATATGAAATCTATGTGATGCACCCCCATTCTTTGTTATCTCTTCAAAATCTTTGAGCAAAAGTTAGGAAAAATGTCAAGTTTCTAAAAGGAACTCTCTTTATAGAAAATGCTATATCTGTGGTGATATTTCTCATTTTGCCAAAGACTGTGTGAAATAAAGAATTATTCTGAGTGATATAAATTCTTTTCATTCTCTTTCTTCTAACCCAAAAGGACCCACCTTCAAAATGGGTACCTGGAAATTAAATTCTTTGTGATTGCAGATTTTGAGCTGGGCAGATGGATCTATGTGAACAAGTGAGAAAGTTGACAAAACCTTAGAATTCTTTACTCTCATGACATCATAAGCATGTTGATGTCATTCTCATGACATCACCATCTCCAATCTCTTAAAATTCCATTTCTTTTCTAAACCTCACCACCGAAATTTTCCTTAACCACCAAACCAAAACCATATCCCACCATACTTTACTTCCCATCATATGTTTTGCCTCCTCGATCGGTGGTACCCCTCAAATTCGGTGGAACTCTTCAAATTCGGTGGTGAAACCCTTCTAAATTCGGTACAATCCTTCAAACTCCTCGGTGGAATCCTCACACCGATCCACCACCGAGTCTACACCGACCCACACCGATTCCACACCGAATCTCCACCGATCCACCACCTCAAATCTCTCCACCGATCCACCACCTCAAATCCCTCCACCAATCCACCCACTACAAACTCTTCTACAGATGTCACCCCAAATCCTCAAACTCAATCTTTTTGGGTCATCAAATTGGAAGATGAAATTCCAATCTTTTCTTCACTTTGAAGATTTTCTCCATAATGTCTTAGAAGTTTTACTACTGATTTTCCACCGAAAATCCTACCGAAAATAGCCAATTTTCGGTGGATTCTCCTTCATTTTCGGTGGAAAAGTAAAAAAAAAATAAAAAAAAAAAAAAAAAAAAAAATCCTACCGATTTTCCACCGAAAATAGCCTATTTTCGGTGGATTTTGCTCAATTTTCGGTGGAAAGGTAAAAAAAAAAAAAAAAAAAAAAAAAAAAAAAAAAAAACTGGTCTTGGTTCTGGCCGATCTTTTCATTTTCTCTTGGTGTTTTTCCTACGTCGGCCGCTGAGGGGGAGAATTCATCTGAGGGGGAGCAACATAAACCCTCAGTACTCATATACAGCGACCAACTTGAAAAAATGAGGAAATCGACGGACCGGTCAAGGGGGAGCACTTCAGTCCGGGCGGATCTAACTGAGGGGGAGAAACACAAAGACCGTCTGATCTAACTGAGGGGGAGCAAAACAAAGACAAAGGATGCTGATGCTAAACATGAAAAGATGCCAAGATGCAACAGTTGGGCAGAAGTATCCTAAGGCTGCTGATCAAAATGAAGAATCCTCAAGCCAGACACAAGTTTCAACTCGCCCCTCCAAAAATGCAAGTAATATTCATTCTGTTTATACTGTTTATACTTCTTTCCTTTTCCTTTCGATTATTTGTACAGCTATACCTTTTTATTTTTTTTCTTATATGTAAATATCATATATACATACACACACACACACACAAAAAAAAAAAAATGGACTGTGTGAAAAAGAACCCAAAAGAGTAAAGAAGGGTCAACTTGCATTATTCACTGTCTTACTCATGTTTTTCTAAGTATGGATGTCATCATCAAATAGGGGGAGATTGTTGGGTCATCAAGATTTGAAGATGACCTCATGATCTCCTTTTATACTTTGAAAAACATTTTATACTTAGAGAAATTTTGGATGCATGGTTCTTTGTAATGGCTTGTACAAGATATCAAATGTTTGGTGAAGTCAAAGATCAACCAAAGTCAAGATTAAAGATTCTCTCATTGTGGAAGTGAAAGATCTTTTCTCAAACATACAAGTCATTGTTCACCGAAATTGTTCTCACAATTTCGGTGGTATTTCCACCGAAACTTCTCTCTATTTCGGCCTAGTCTCAAAGAAGCTCTTCCCAAAGATGATGTCATATATCTCAAAGATGATGTCACATATCTCAAAGATGTGTCACATATCCCAAATGACATTTCGGTGGGACCTCAAAGAAGCTTCAAAGATGTTTTCTCCAAAGATGTGTCACATATCTCAAGTTTCCATCGGTGGTGCTTTTCTTGAAAGAAAATCTGAGAAGCAAAAGGAGACAAAAGTGAGAGACATAATAAGACAAAATGAGAAGCAAATTCATTTTGTCTTGGAAGAAATCTTACAACCTTTCTTCGGTGGTGCATTTGTTGAAAGAGATTTTGAGAAGCAAAAGAAGACAAAACTGAGAGACATAAGAAGACAAATTGAGAAGATATTTTCTACATGGATAAAGTGACCTTCTGTCTTATTATCCATTTTCAGCTAAGGTCCCTGTTATCTGCTCAAGCTACTCTGTCTGCACCTAGTAAAAGGTGACAAGGACTTCACAACTTTCCAGAAGTCAACATCCTCAGCAAGTGTGAAGATGACAAGTGTCTCAAGCATTCAATGCTTGCACACTCCTTGTCACTATAAAAGGAAGAGCTCTCCATACTGAAATACACACATCTTGAGAGACTTTGAAGATTACTGTGAGCTCTTGATATTCTACGCAAACTGGAAGAATTCTCTAAGTGCAAGAATTTCCAGTTTGCTTGAAAAACTTTATAGCTTTGTTCTAAGTGTTCTTAGTTATTTTGTTGTATACTTTGTGTAAGATTGTTAGAATAGTTTATCTGTTCTTTTCCGCAACAGTCTTAAGTTTTCTATGTGTAATTCTTGTTGAAAGATTTTCAATAAAAGAATTAAAATTGTGAAAATTTTGAGTATTGTATTCAACCCTCCCCTTCTACAATACTTGTTATAGCCATCTGGGACTAACACTTGTCTATATATAAAACCGAAATTCGGTTGTATGTTGGCGGTTATAAAACCGAAATTCGGTTATATTTTGGCGGTTATAAAATCGAAATTCGGTTGTATTTTGGCGGTTGACAAGTTTTGTCATTTCCATCAACGGTCCTTCAAGTATAATACACTCTGCATCGGGAACAACTTAGACTAATACAAGTGTGCACTCCGCACCT
Source organism: Saussurea involucrata (assembly GCA_033807775.1). NCBI lineage: Eukaryota > Viridiplantae > Streptophyta > Magnoliopsida > Asterales > Asteraceae > Saussurea > Saussurea involucrata. Next base: position 86,798,218 of record CM066313.1, read on the forward strand.
CCTTGCTTGTATTAGAACTAATGTACGAACCCCCATCACACACGTATCATTTCCTTTATACTAAAATAAATGGGTGACACTAAAATCACCAACAATCCTCCCCCATTTTAGTGTAACCATGAAACAATACAAACACAAGAATAGAATAAACAAATTTGTGCGTAAATGAAAATGTCCAAAGGATTGAATTGTCATCTTAGTATATTACACATTCCAAATATTCGAGAATCGGGGTGTCCTAAGGATTGAACCAGTCAACCCATTTGAATACCTGAAGATAATATACACACAAATTCAAATGATCATCTAAAACAAACTATTTGACACTATTATTAAGCCGAGTGTCCTAATCCATTCATAATCGTATAAAAGCCAAGTCCTAAGCCTTTTGAAGTACGGCTACACTTCACGATCATATAGGTGATTCCCTTATTCATGCACCTGCTTACATTTTATCAAAGGAATCATTAAGAATTAAATTCATCCTAGCATCTACAGGTTCAAACACACTAACCTTGGGATGTTTTGATGATGTGTGTTCCAATCCATATGTGTGAGCTTTCCTCATTGAATTCAGCCTCTAACATTGTATTAGAGGGGAATTGGGTGTCTCACCAATACGGATTAATCAGACTTTAATCCCATCCCCAACACCGACTTGTGCACTAAGTCCCGCGTCAAACTTTTGGTAAGATGATCTGCCAAATTTTGTTGCGATCTCACAAATTCCACCGAAATTACACCATTCATGATTAATTCTCTAATCATGCTATGTCTAATACCTAAGTGTCTAGACTTGACATTATAAACTTGACTGTAAGCTCTGGCTAAAGTAGTTGCACTATCACAGTGAATAGGAATAGGTGCAATCGGCTTCTTCCATAATGGAATCTCATAAATTAAATTTCTTAGCCATTTTGCTTCCTTACCGGCCGCTGCTAACGCAACAAACTCAGATTCCATTGTTGAGTCTGTAATACAAGATTGCTTCTTAGATGCCCAAGATATGGCACCTCCCCCAAGCAAGAATACCCATCTACTTGTGGAAGAATGATCTTCTTTATTAGATATCCAACTTGCATCAGAATATCCTTCCAAAACCGAAGGATACGCAGAAAAAGACAAACCATAATTCACAGTTCCCTTCAAATACTTGAATACCCTTTGAATTGCTTGCCAATGTTGAGTACCATAATTACTTGTATATTTACTCAACTTCCCAATAGCATAAGCTATATCAGGTTTGGTGCTAGTCATAGCATACATCAAAGAACCTATAGCTTGAGAGTATTCCAATTGTGAAATTCACATGCCTTTATTAGGCGTTAACTTCACACTAGGATCCATGGGAGTGCTAACAGGAGAACACTCACTAAAATTAAATCTTTTCAGGATTTTCTCTATAAAGTGAGATTGGGTTATAGCTATACCCTTGTCCGCCCGTTTAATCCTTATTCCAAGGATCACATCCGCCTCCCCCATGTCTTTCATGGAAAACTTTAATGATAATAGATCTTTGGCCTCATCAACTTGTTGTTGATCCGTACCAAATATCAACATATAGGCAAATTATCACACCCGAGCCGGAAGAATCAAACCGGCTATAAATACATTTGTCGGATTGGTTCAATGAAAACCCACTTGACAATATCACTTCATCAAACTTTTGATGCCATTGCTTTGGTTTACATACAATGATTTCACAAGTTTACATACCTTATGCTCATTACCGGGCATAACGAAACCTTCTGGTTGATTCATGTAAACTTCTTCCTCAAGGTCACCATTCAAGAAGGTTGTTTTCACATCCATTTGATGAATAATCAGATCATGAATTGCCGACAACACAATTAACAATCTAATGGTAGAAATGCGGGCTACCGGTGCATACGTATCAAAATAATCGATATCGGGTTTTTGTTTGAACCCTTGTATGACCAACCTAGCTTTGAACTTATCGATGGTTCCATCTACCTTCATTTTCTTTTTAAATATCCATTTACAACCCAATGGTTTAGAACCTGGTGGTAAATCAGACAACACCCAAGTGTTGTTCTCTAAAATTGATGACATCTCGTCATCAATAGCTTCCTTCCAAAATGCAACATCCCGGGACTCCATTGCCTGTTTAAAGGTCTTAGGATCATCCTCAATCTGACAAGAATAAGGATATTTCATCCCCATTTCATCCCTAGAACCTTCCACCAAAAACAGTTGGAAATTAGGACCGAAATCTTTCGCAATTCGGCCTCTCTTACTTTTCCGAACGGGCTGTGGTTCTTGTTCCATAACACCTTCTAAAGTTTCAGAATTATCCTCCTCATAATTGTTAGGAGTCAAATCTTTAGGCCTTTTAATTGATGAAAAACGCAGCTCATCGAAAATCGCATCACGCGACTCAATTACGGTATTTACCGACACCGACTCATTAGGTTCTATAACATAAAACCTATAAGCCTTAGAATTTTCTGCATATCCTATGAAAATGCAATCAATGCCCTTTTCTCCCAAATTCTGCTTTTTGGGTTCGGGTAATCTCACAACGGCTCTACAACCCCAAACTCGAAAGTAATTCAAATTTGGACGTTTCTTGTACCAAAGTTCATATGGGACTGTTTTGTTCCTTTTATTTGTAACTCTATTCAAAATATAACAGGCCGTAAGCATAGCCTCTCCCCAAAATCCCTCACTCAAACCCGAGTAAGAGAGCATCGAGTTGACCATTTCCTTTAAAACTCGATTTTTCCGTTCAGCTACACCATTTTGTTGTGGTGTGTATGGAGCCGTGGTTTCATGGATGATTCCAACAGATTGAAAATAATGGGGATCCATGTATTCCCCTCCTCGATCAGTCCTAAGACATTTAATCGACATGCCTAATTGCAATTCCACCTCGGTTTTGTATATTTTAAACTTTTCCAATGCTTCATCCTTGGAATGCAATAAATACACATAGCAAAATCGACTTGAATCATCAATAAAAGTTACAACATATTTCTTATTTCCTAAAGAAGGTGTGGAATGAAAATCACATAAATCACTATGGACCAAATCCAAAACAGCCGATTTCCTACTAATCCTTGGAAACGGTTGTCTTGTGATTTTGGTAAGCATACACGTTTTGCATTTTTCAGAATGAATATCAAAAGATGGAATTAATCCATCTTTTGACATCTCATACATTCTCCTAAAATTAACATGTCCTAATCTAACATGCCATATCATTAAATTATCTAAATTAGTGGTAGATGTCATAAAAACAGAATTATCACAAGATACTAATTTAATCACAATATTCAAACGGAACATACGATCACAATAATATCTGAATCCTACAAACATACCAGACTTGGATAGGACATATCTATCTGACTCAATTACTTGCTTATAACCTAAACGATTCAGCAAACCACTAGACACAAGATTCTTTCGAACCTTAGGTACATACAATACATCACATAGAGTAATTGTTTTTCCAGAAGTAAACAACAAATTAACAACACCATTTCCTAATATAGGCTTGACTCCTTCATCCGTCATGCGTAAGAAAGATCCATCATCCACCGGTTCCATTTTCTTGAACCATCTTTCATCATTACACACGTGACTAGTAGCACATGAGTCAAGCCACCAAGAGTCATTTTTATCCTCCTGTACATAAGAAATTTCAGGAATTAGTGAAACATTATTTGGGGCGGAATAATAAAGATCATGAATAATCTGACCTTTCGGTGGACCTTGGGCACTATACTCTCCTTGTCTATTTCCATTTCCACTTGTTCCAGCACTATTGTTACCAAGTTTCACACGACAATCACGTTTCATATGACCAACTTTCTGACATCTCCAACAAACCAATTCCTTGGATTTCTTGTTGGATTCATCAGGACCGTCATACTTACGTTTCTTGCCTTTTCCTTTGTTGTTATTATCCTTTTTCTTGTTGTCTTCAACCATGTGAACAGAGGGTTGTCCAACATCATATTTGCCTTTCCCTTTGTCATTTTCTTACACCCGGAGTGATTCCTCAATCCTCAAATGACTACCAAGTTGTACCAATGACAACTCCTCGTTTTGGTGTTTCAAAATATGTTTAAAATCCATCCAGGATGGTGGAAGTTTATCAATCACGCTAGAAACTGCAATTGATTCATCCATATTCATCTTATGCAGTGTGAATTGACCAAGGATTCGGAGCAATTCATTGTATTGTTCCATCACAGGCCTAGAATCTGTTATTTTGTAATTGTTAAAATCGCTAACCAATAACTTCTTACTTGAAGCATCTTCCGCGATATACTTTGATTCCAAAGAATCCCACAATTCTCGTGCACTCCCAACATTCTGATAGATATCGAACAAAGAATCAGACATACCATTCAGAATATGCCCACGACATATGTAATCATCATTCTCCCATTTGCAACGCCTTCTGGTTTGATCCAAAGTTTCATTCTCGATCACTTCTGGTTGTTGGGTACTCAACACATAGACCACTTTCAATGTTGTCAACAGAAAGTGCATCTTCTTTTGCCATCTACGAAAATCATTTCCCTGAAACTTCTCTGATTTCCCAAACTTACTGGTCATCTCCTTCACAGAATCGCCACTCATGATTCCAGAAACAGGATATATCAAATTCGAATGTTATAAATATTAAAACTACAAAGGAGTTTCTGGATCACAGAGTCTTTGCGCATCGTGTATTCACTTTCCGAATTTGATATTTCGACCCTTAGATGCCTGGGTTACACGAAATTCAAATTATGAGGATAAGACACGAAGCAAACTTTGAATCAGGCAGAATTCAGAGTTCAAAGTTTTTGATGATCAGAGAGAATTCAAATTCTTCTTTTTTGTGTGTCATAAAAGATGACACTTTCTTGTCTATATATAAAACCGAAATTCGGTTGTATGTTGGCGGTTATAAAACCGAAATTCGGTTATATTTTGGCGGTTATAAAACCGAAATTCGGTTGTATTTTGGCGGTTGACAAGTTTTGTCATTTCCAACAACGGTCCTTCAAGTATAATACACTCTGCACCGGGAACAACTTAGACTAATACAAGTGTGCACTCCGCACCTCCTTGCTTGTATTAGAACTAATGTACGAACCCATCACACACGTATCATTTCCATTATACTAAAATAAATGGGTGACACTAAAATCACCAACATTTTTGTAATCTGTCTAATGAAAGGAAAGTATATATACATTTCTCTAAAGAAGGAACTCAAAGATTATTAACAATGGAGGCACTTGGTCAAATACTAACCCAAATCTTAGATGGGAGGAGATGCCCAAAGTCAACCCTCTGATGGCATAATTGCATAAAAATAAATTAATTGCAGCTATTAATTATTGCCTGATTAAACAACTTGTGTGTGGTTGTCATGTCTCTTTTAGTTGACTTTACACATTAGAACATGTTTAACAGATTCTTTCCAACATCTTCTCTATAATTTCTCTAAAATAGAGAATGAGAACTGAAAATTTCTAAAAAAAATTCTTCCAACTCTAACAAATCATTACTTATATTATTAAAATATTCAGTATGTTTTTCTCTAATCTTTTTGGTGGAAAAATATTACAATAATATTTCTCTCTCATCTTTTTGGTGAGAAAAATCATTAAAATAATATTTTTCGCTCATCTTTTTGGAGATATAGAGAATTCTCTATATTGGGAGTTTTTTTCATGGTTCTCTATTTTAGATCGAGAATGGTATAAAGAAGCTGTTGGAGCATTTTAGAGCATTTCCAACAGCATGTTAAAATGAAAAAAAGTAGGATTTTAGCATTTTTATTGCTCTAATAGTTATGCTCTCCTCTATGCTAAAATTGAAAAAAGATGTGAGAGATTGTAAAAAATCTCTAAATTTAGAGAAATCTCTAAATAGATAGTTTTCCCCAAAACTAATTATTACCTTTAATAAGCAAATCATTTCCCAACTTTTCATATATTGAATATTTTAATAAGATAATTAATACTAGAGTTGCTAAAATAGCATAGCTATTGTAGTTAGATGCAAATCTTTTTAGAGATTTTGAATTTTTTACTCTATTTCAGAAAACTTTAACATAGCTGTTGGAGATGCTCTTAGAGAACAAAATGTTGTTTTTCTCTATTTTAGAGAAGTTGGTGGAGATGCTCTTATAATCTTTTTAAAATAGAGAACCAAAATTCGAAATCTCTAAATAAAATCACATTTCACTCCAACAGATTCTGTATTTTAGAGATTTCAGTATTGATTATATTATTAAAATATTATATAAGTTTATTATCCCAATGCACTTTTAAAAAAAATTATAAAATAATGATAGTTTAATCTTATTGGTGGAAACGAATACAAAATGAATATCTCTCACCTCCCATCAAGTTATAGAGAATTCTCTAAACTTAAAGTTTTTTCTTAATTGTTTTCTCTATTTTTGAGAAACCGTCGGAGATGCTCTTAAATGCCGGCAAACAATGCAAATCTATGTATCCTACTTTGTCACGATAGCTTGTAATTCTTTTACTTGACGTTACCCGTTAAGCTTTATCTTTGAACGCGTGTCTGAGATCAAGACTTTTTGTTAACTAAAAAGGATCAATGACATACATGTTGTGACATTCATGACTCTGCCACATCAGATTTCTCTTTTCTAACAATTTATAAACCTTCTATCCTCAGTTATGAGCTAGGCCATGACCCACATTCTAATTATTTTCTATTATCTAATTGAATAGGGTCCACCATGCATAGGCTTGTAAACGAACTGAACGTTCACCGAACCGTTCGTGAACCGTTCGGCGGGAAGTTCGTTTATCTTCGTTTATTTAATAAATGAACGAACATGAACATGTTTTTTGTTTGTTTAGTTAAACAAACGAACATGAACAAATGTCCCGTTCGTTCATTTACGTTCGTGAACATTCGTTCATTTACGTCCGTGAACGTTCGTTCATTTATGTTCGTTTATATTTTATATTATAACATTTATATATAAATATTCATATGTGTAATTAAAATAAAACAAATGTATATTAGATGTTGGGCCTTCTTAACTTAAATTGGGAATTATATTTTGGGCCTTCATTACTTAAATTAGGATTTATATGTGGGTCTTTTTAACCTAGTTTACATCCATACCATTGTTCGTTTGTTTATGCTTGTTCATTTAAGGTTGTTCATTTATGTTCGTTCGTTCGTTTATGTGCGTTTACGTTCGTTTAGCACTTAAACGAACGAACACAAACGAACACGAACACACCCATTTCTTAAACAAACGAACACGAACACCTAAGATTTTGTTCGTTTACCGTTCGTGTTCGTTCATTTGTTCGGCTAAGTTAAACGAACGAACACGAACAAGCCTCCGTTCGTGTTCGTTCGGTTCGTTTACAAGCCTAACCATGCATTTTGATGAAAACCCAAATCATGTTTATTAACGTGTCCCTTACATGTTGGTATGTCCCACTTCCTCTCAATAATGTAAAATTTTATGAACCGGTCCATCAAGTTTAATTAATTAATTAATTAATAACCTCTAATTAATTGGAGATGCTCATAGGCATCATGTACCCTTCCTACCCTTCCTATTGGTTTTAAACAAAAACTCACTTTGATCACAGTTATCATGACGAAATTGTACGACCCGATTTAATATATATAGTGTTTATGATGATCTTATAGGATTAATTACGTTCTTTCAATCGTTATTGCACCCGAAATTAATAGCGAAAGGATCATGATTGATGATTCGCAAGGGTTGATTATTGTTTACATTACTTGGTGGTTGATTATCTTTCAGTGTCCATCTCATTATTTTACTATAATTCTCGATCTAGAACATTAGTTCATTTATGTTCTTGGGGTTATTTGTGTTTTATATGGGGAACCAACTATATATTAAGCATCTTGCTATTTCGGTCATGGTAATTTCACAACAAAGTGTAATCACATTTTGGTAATCTTGGGATGCGCCTCGACCCCTCGATCCCTTGCCAATGGCGTGTAGCTCAGCTGGTAATGGGTGGGGGCATCTTTGTACAAAAAACAGAAGGTCTCGGGTTCGAACCCAAGACACCCCCATAGCCGCAACCGCTGAGTGAGTCAGGTATGTCCCCCACATTATGGATACGCAGCCGATTGTGGGGGGTTGCCGGTATCAACTTTTTTTTTAGAAAAAATAATGTGTTGAAGAAAGAGTGTGCAAATTGAACAGTTAAATAAAAAAATATGTACATCAGAAAAAGTAAAACAAAAACAAAAACAAATTTATATGTGATTACGATAACTCTTGTCTAACTTAAAAGAAGAGGATCCATAAGGTTTGAATTGAATGCCTTGAACAATAAGCCCATCAAGCGACTTTGGAAAGTAAATGGTCAAGTTAACATGCTTCCTATGAGTTCGAAGATGCCATAATTTAACTTCCATCCAACCATCGGTCCTCAATCGTGGAAAATATTGTATTCCAGTTGTATTCAACAGGATGCGAGTCTTTTGATCAGCTTGTGTTCTATTAACGGGGGTTTGATGGCTTTGTAAATAGATAGTCCAAGTAGTGGTTGGTGAATAATTATCCCACACTGCCACAGGAAACTGTAAATTCGAGTCTGTTATAGGTAATTTGAAGACAAGGTAACTTGCATATACCGTTTGAGACTTGTTCGACCACATCTTAAATTTGTTCTCGTATGCAATACGAATTTCATTGAGAGGACTATAAGCCACTTCTGTAAATCTACAAAAAAGCATATAGCATATGATAGAAATGTTAGAATTGGATAAGATACTTGTACAAAAGGATAAATTTGATAATTAGTTGCAAGGGTTCCATGTACTATATATAACTCTATACACTACAACAAAATTGAGTTTATAAGACGCCTAAAATAAATAAGCATCATAATAAAGTGTTTTATATGACCAAAGTTTATAAGACCAAACAAAAAAATCCTATCTAAAAGTGTTACAAAAAGTTTAGAGGACGTCTTTGGGCGTCGTAACAAGTTTTTTAGAACAACTTTCAAATAAAGAGTCATATAAACACAAGTGTCCTCTAAAAAATTGGGTTTTATATGACACTTTTTAAACGCGCCCTATAAAATTAGCTAATAGGACAATTTATTTTAAAAATGTCCTAAAAACCTTGTTACGACGCTCAAAAGTGTCTTATAAACTTATTGTAATAGATAAGACACTTTTTTGGTCCTATAATATTAATTAGGACGCTTATTTATTTTAGGTGTGCTATAAACTCAAATTTGTTGTAGTGATAAGTCATGTTATGTTGATTTTTTGACATGACCATGAGGACATGCCGAATAGAGAAAAAACTTAACCTTGATTCAGACAGAGACCCCATGACCATTCGGATTCTACCAAAGTTGCTCTTGCTGGTAGCATATATAATTCCTTCCCATTTTTGGTAACAGAAAACCACTGTTAATATATCATGAAATATGTAAATTATTAATACTTATATATATACCAATTCTGGATGCTTCCCTTTGAAAGGTGGAACCATGTTCATAGGCTCCACAATAGCTACATATGAGATATAATTAAGTGAAAGAACAACATTTAAGATCGAACGATGAAAAACTAAATCAAAGGAATGAATCATTCATATCAAATTACACTTTTGACCATTATTGATTAAGAAACCATCGCGAAGAAGAAAGTAGAGTTCTTTCGTTGTCCATTGCACATTATTATTATTATTTTTGGAAGGGTGTCCTAGGCTATAGACTTATCCCTTGGCAAATGATGACCGTAAGACATCAGCCCCCTGATTAAACCTCAGTGGACAGATGAGATATTCCATCACATCCCTCTCAAAGCCTTAACCAATACGCCACAACCCTTGTGGTTTGCACATTATTATTTATTCGTTTGATAAATACTTGTTCATAATTAATCATTTACAAATTGTTGGTCACATTATTATATAGATCATTACTTAACATACCATTCATATAATAAATAAATAAATCAATCAATCAATCTAGAGCAGCAGCTTATAGAAATTTTGAATTACAGGTTTGTCCCTGAATAGACATTCCTTGTTAATTGCATGAGATTTATTAATGAAGAGCCTTGATGGCCATGAAGTCTCATTTTCCAAAAAGGTTTCTATGAAATCTCTCACTACTAAACGAAAAACTTTTACCTACGAACTTTTTCCTGTAAAATTTTGTCGCTAAAGGGTGATTCGTTACAAGAACGTCACAAAAGTTGGTGGGTAATGCAAATCAGTGACAGATTACCCAGAGATTCATGGGTATTTTCTCGAAAAACATCGGATTCTATCGAACCATTGATAATTCCTGTAATCACCAACTGAAATTTCCCTGGGTGAATTTTGTAGGTAAAAGTAATTTGTTTTGTAGTGTCTATAATATCATATACACCATATAAAATGCGTACCTTTTCCTGTAACGACAGCCGGGGGATCTCTTTGGAGAGAAGCATGTCCACTTGTTGTTCATAACTCACTTGAGATTTAAGTGCTATCTTAAGCTTTTTTACAACTTGAGCCATCTTTGGCCGCTCTTCATGAGATATCTGTACACATTCATATGCAATGTCTGAAAATGTTTTCAAAGAACTCGGATCCATTTGTTGCTTCAAATTTTGAAAGATAATATCATCTAATTTCTTCTCTTCGTAGCTTTGTTTCCACATATGCACTAAAAACCACCTTTGACCATTACTTACACCATAGCATAATCTACCGCACATTACTTCAAACAATTAACACCACACCAAAAGAGTAAACGTCTGATTCTTTCGTCAGAAACCCCATCTCCATATACATCGGATCACAGTAGCCAGGAGTACCTACAACATCAGAGATAAGAAGTGTATGTGGCTGATTAGCAGGGCCTATTTTCGACAACCCCAAGTCAGAAATTTTAGCAATCCAATTCTCATCCAGTAAGATGTTGGCGCTTTTTATATCACGATGAAGCACTCTTTGTTGTGTCCCTTGGTGATCATGAAGGAAACTTAATCCTCTTGCAGCCGCAAGGCATATTTTGAGACGTTGTGCCCACGTGAGAGTTTGGGAAGTTAAATGGGAATCGAGGCTCCCATGAGATGCATACTCGTACACAAGAATCTTCTCACCATGTTCGTCGCAATATCCCAAGAGAGATACAAGATTTTCATGAGTGTAACGAGAAAGCATCATGATCTCCCTCCAGAACTCCGAGTTTCCTTGCCCAAATCTACTATCTAGACACTTGAAAGCAGCCATGCGTTCCCTCTTAGAGTGAGAGATTTTTCCTTTGTACACCTTTCCAAACCCACCTTCTCCGATGAAGTTGCCATCATTAAAGTTGTCGGTGGCTGATTTTATATCTTGCAGTTGGATTTTAAGATGCGTAAACTCTTCGTAGAAGGCCATTACTAATTTTGCTGCTGATTAAAGAATAATGAGAAAATTCAAATCTCAAGTATTTCCAGCGATTGCAAAGTGCACCACAAACTCAAAGGGGTGTTTAATCTGTGTAGCTAAAGAAGGAAGTCAAACAATAAAGGAGAGTAGGAGACACTTGAATAACTTCATTATATATATATATATAGAATGCTTCATTAGGAGACACCTGTGGCATTCGTTGTGGCTGTTAATTTCATTATATATAGAGAGAGACGGATTCAAACAAGAACAGTGCCTATTTAAAAGAACACGAGAACGAACAAAATCATTAATGATTTTAAATTAACGCACGAAAAATGACTTTGGTCGCGGCTTCAGATCCGTGTGGCTTACGCGTAAATGTAAAATCACTAATGATTTTGTTCGTTCTCGTGTTCTTTTAAATAGTTACCGTTCTCGTTTGATCCTCCCTCTATCTATATATATATATATATATGGTACAAATCAAATACAAATCATGTATTTGTTGCACCCCTTACAAACCACAGTCTGCATATGTGCAGACTGGTTCTGCATATATGCATTGTCCCATATGAATGTATGTCCATTATATGTATATTCTTGCACGTATTCATATGCATATATGCAGAACCAGTCTGCACATATGCAGACAGTGGTTTGTAAGGGGTGCAACAAATGCAAGGTTTGTATTTTACGGAGCCTCTATATATATATATATATATATATATATACACACGGAGGTTAAGGGAAAAACATCAAAAAACGGAAAACGGTATGCACTTGTGCATGCAGGTAAACTATGTTGTTGTTTTTTGTTTTAATGCACTTATGCATGTTACAAACTACTTGTATACACAAGTGCATACCGTCCAGATTGAGGACTACAGGGTGTTCTTTAGTTTTCCGTTTTTTTAAGGTTTTCCCCTTAATCTGACCCTATATATATATATATATATGTATATATATTATATATGTATGTATATGTTTCACTGCAGCTGTCAATAGCCCATACATCTTAAATGTGAACACAGGTTCTAGTTGGGAGTAAATGATCAAAGATTCAAAGTCAACCCTATTTGAGTCTGTGTGTCACATGATCATTGCATATAAAATAAATTTTTATCTCCAGCTAGCTGTTTATATAGCATAAACAATTAGATATGAATTGAAATCCATGGCAATTAACAATGGAATTATTTTTATCGTTATCAATCATATCTTTATTGAGATCTCAAGACTCTTTGTTAACTAGCTAGAAAGGATGACACTCTTGGCATCATAAATTAATTAAATTGCATGTTTCTGGCATGTTTTGGTGTCTAGTTTTATGTAACCACCTAGAATTATGAGGAGTCTAGAAGAAAAAAAAATGTAAAGTCTCGAATTTAATATAGTGGTAAATGTAAATGAGTTACCTAAACATATCTTTGTTTTGTAATAGAAAAGTACGGAGAAAAGTTAGAAGTGAGAATTCAAAATAAAAGAAGTTTATTTTCCATCTCCTCTCCATTTTTGTTCTTAATTAAACAATTGGTATCAAGGCTCTGTCCGATTAATATGAACAAACTCTAATATTCTTATTTCGTTTGTCCCTCAACTAACAAAATTACAAATGAAGCCTATTCTTGGATCTAGAGAAGAACGGGACTTAGTTGAAAAGGGATATACTGAAGTTGAAAATGATAAAGAATTATCACAATTTAAAAGGGAGAATTTATGAGAATTTAAGAAGATCAAGAAGAAAAAAATAGGGTTGCTTTTTCCAATAAACATTGGTTACATTTCTTTATGTTATTTGTACCGGTAACTGGTTTATGGATGAGTGCTCTTGGAGTAGTCGGTCTGGCCTTGAACCTACGTGCCTATGACTTCGTTTCTCAGGAAATTCGTGCGGCGGAAGATCTTGAATTTGAGACTTTCTACACCAAAAATATTCTATTAAACGAAGGTATTCGTGCTTGGATGGCGGCTCAGGATCAGCCTCATGAAAACATTAACACCTTATATTCCCTGAGGAGGTTCTACCCCGTGGAAACGCTCTTTAATGGAACTTTATGAAGTCGCTTGGGAAAATAGCTTGTGCTACTTCGGCAAAGCAAGCATGGAAGATTTTGGAAACTCATTCAAAGGAGATGATAAGGTAAAAAAAAGTTTGGTTGCAAACTCTTCGAGGAGAGTTTGAAAGCTTGCTTAAAACTAGATCGGAATCCGTTTCAGATTATTATTCACAGGTATTGTATGTAGTTATCCGATTAAAAAGAAAAGGTGAAGATATGGATAATATTCATGTCAATTATTTTGCAAGTTGTTTAAAAGTAACTTTGGAGAAGTTGAAGTTGTAGATGGAAAATGTTAAAACAAATAAGATAGTTTATACCAATCTTGTCATCTATAGTTATTTATTGCGTGATTGGTAATGTTTCAGTAAAGTAGAGGGTGTTAGCTGTAATTACTAAAAGTTGAAGGGTTAGTGTTGAGAAGGATTGCGCCTCACATTCTTGTGAAGACGAAGGGTAGCGGAGCTGTTGCTTGATAGCTGAGGGGGCAAAATGTAAATGATGGCTGACTATATAAAGTGATCACCGGGTTCACGTTTGAACAACTGAAGTCGTTTTCTCAATTTTCATCTCTTTACAATTCTCTCTTACTCTCTCTCTAGATTAGGGTTTTGAATACTTTTCTAGAATTAGGGTTTGTAATATTTTCAGCCAAATAATATTGTGTGATTCTTTTCTTAGATTCTCTTGAGCTCTAACCGGCTAAACCCGCTTTGGTGGCCCGCCCCAAGTCTTGCCCATAGCTGACTTCTTTGCTAGATGATATCGAATAGTACGACTAGAGTTCAATCCCTCATAAAGTCATAGTACAACTACAGGGAAAGATATCTAAAAGTAGCCTTTTACCCCGTTATTCGATGGTGAATGCAGCCTAGCTCTCCCCATTCAATAGGCTAAGCCTATTCGTAATCTTGTTCGTTTTTAAGAGTTGAATATGGTATCAGAGCGTATGGCGATCTGTTCTACCACTTCTCAACGAATGTGGTAAGAAAGTGTTTCTTATTTTCATTCTCTGCTGGTTGAACGTTTTTTTAAAATCATTTTTTTGTTTTGTTTGTTCAATCAACTCTTCAAACAAGTAATCTGAAGTTCTTGATATTCAGATCTTGTCTACGTTCATCGCCTATGTTCGTTTCTTCTTACAGATCTTGTACTGCTATGTTAATCAGTCTCAGATCTGGCATTTTTTCATTGTTTGACTCTCTTGACTCTGTGTTCTCTTCTTCGTAGATTTAAACACGATTCCAGAGTGTTCTTTGGCTTGTTTGAGGTTAAAATGCTTAGATCTAATTATGTACTATTGTGATATTGTTGATTTGTGGTACTTCCTGTGTTGTTCCTATCCTCATAGATCTGGACACACAGGTGACACCATAGAGTGTTTCTCACTTTATTTTAGTAGTTACTTTGAACATTGCTCCTGTCACTCTTGGTTTGAGCGATTTCCTTCATCTCTTTGTTCTGATCTGTTATAATCTAGCTGTTATTAGTTGTTATGTTTGGCTAATGACCAGAGGTTGTCCTCATGAGAAGCATATTTTCAGATCTGTCATAATCTAGTTGTTTGCTTGGCTTATGATCAGAGGATTTCCTCATGAGAGGCATATTTTCAGATCTGTCATAATCTAGTTGTTTGCTTGGCTTATGATCAGAGGTTTTCCTCATAAGAAGCATATTTTTCAGATTTGGCCTCTCTACTTGTTTTTTCGTTACCACAGATATTCAATACTGGTTTTTTGAAAATCAAATTTATGCACTGTATCTGCATGTACAGTCTTCTGTTTTCCTTTACTTAGATCTGGTTTGTTAAGTATCAATATGAAGATAGATTCTATTTTTTTTATCTGATTTACCAATCAGTTGATAGATCTGGTTGTTCTTGTTCATAAATCTGGAAATAGATCATTGTTGTTACCTAATATTTCTTATACATGTTCTTCTGTGGAGTCAGAGTATAGAGCAATGGTTGCTGCTCTATGTGAAATAATATGGGTACTTAGTGTGTTGAAAGATTTACAAATAACAAATTTACTTCCAGTAAATTTAAATTGTGACAATAAATCAGCAATTCAGATTGAAAATAACCCTGTCTTTCATGAACGTACAAAGCATATTGAAATAGACGTTCATCAACTAAGGGAAAAAGTTGCATCGGGAATGATTAAAACTATTAAAGTTCCTTCATCTGAAAACCCGGCTGATATTTTTACAAAGTCTTTAGAAATAAATCAACATAACTACTTTGTGAGAAATTACATATGTTGGATTTATTCAGATGTCAAGATTGATGGAGGGTGTTAAAACAAATAAAATAGTTTATACCAATCTTGTCATCTATAGTTATTTATTGTGTGATTGGTAATGTTTCAGTAAAGTAGAGGGTGTTACCTATAATTACTAAAAATTGAAGGGTTAATGTTGAGAAGGATCGCGCCTCACATTCTTGTGAAGATGAAGGGTAGCGGAGCTGTTGCTTGATAGTTGAGGGGGCAAAATGTAAATTATGGCTGACTATATAAAGTGATCATCGGGTTCACGTTTGAACAACTGAAGTCGTTTTCTCAATTTTCATCTCTTTACAATTCTCTCTTACTCTCTCTCTCTCTCTCTCTCTCTCTCTCTCTCTAGATTAGGGGTTTGAATACTTTTCTAGAATTAGGGTTTGTAATATTTTCAGTCAAATAATATTGTGTGATTCTTTTCTTATATTGTAATCTTGTTCGTTTATAAGAGTTGAATAGAAAATCATACAAAATCTCCTGGCTTAAAAACAACTTGCTAAGTGTCGGCCATCTTTTGAAGAAGGGGTATGACATTCATTTCCATGAAATGGCTTGTTACTTGTCAAGGAAGAATAAGTTTGTTGCTAGAACTTGGAATTGTTTCCAATAATCTTTTCTCACTCACTCTTCGAGGTTAAAACATGTCTTGTTTTGTTGGTGTTAATAAAAGAGTTTCTAAGTTATGGCATGATAGATATGGCCACTTGAACTATGGAGACTTAGGGGTTGTTTGGTTAGTTTTCCATTAAGTCATGTATGGATAAAACTGACTGTATGGATATATATATATATATATATATATATATATATATATATATATATATATATATATATATATATATATATATATATATGGATGGATAGAGATATCTTGTTGTTTGTTTGTTGTTCTAAACAAACGGTCTGAATGTCTGAAATGACTATTTTATCCCTAATTGTATATCAAGCACTTATTAATATCACAAGACATTTTATCCAACACTTTTGATAAATTTCAAGTAATCACATTTATGTGAGACATTTTATCAAATACCTGATGAGCATCAAAAAAACATAACACATTTACCATACATCTCCACAACAAATAAAACCCGTTTCATAAAAGTAATACTTGATCTCAAAGTTGATGATGTGAGAAAGACCCAAAACAAAGAAACCCCAAGTGATTAAGCCACAACCAAACACTCTTATACTCTTATATAGCTTATTCGGTAAGTTATTTTAGTGATTAAGCCACAACCAAACACTCTTATATGACTTATTCGGTAAGCTATATGGGCTATTAAGCCATTACCAAACAGGCCCTTAGAGAAACTTTGGAAGAAAATGATGGTAAGAGGTTTGCCTAAAATTGATCGTCTTCATGTGTGACACCTTCAAATTTGAAAAGAACGCCTAATTTAAAATTTTCAAAATATATCAATAACCGAATAATCTACAACAAGTATTTAATT
Source organism: Saussurea involucrata (assembly GCA_033807775.1). Lineage (NCBI taxonomy): Eukaryota > Viridiplantae > Streptophyta > Magnoliopsida > Asterales > Asteraceae > Saussurea > Saussurea involucrata. Next base: position 86,815,409 of record CM066313.1, read on the forward strand.
AAAATTGCATCCTGAATAACCAAAATACCATTATTTGTTTGTATAAATTGGAGATTTCAGTCTATTGTTTTTCATACCAATCTCCTCTCTCAAGTCTCAATCTCGCAACTCAAGCTTACATTACAGTTTTGGTTTGATTTTTGTAAATTTTCCTTCAAAGATAATTTCGATTGAAAAATGGCATCCAACACTTCAAAGATAAATTTTCCTTCAAAGATGAGCACACTGTAAAAATCGTGGCACACTTCATATGACTGAAAAACATAGCATTGAAAAACATGGATTCTGCACAAAATCAAATTTTTCTAACCGAATTTACGTGGACTTATGAAGACAGTAATTTGGGAAGATGCAAGTACCATATGTGATTTAATTTGGCTTGTCGTTCAGTCGCTTCAACCACCCACAAATTATAAGTCGTTCTACCCTTAAACATGACGCATTTAGATTAAGAAGAATTGCCCAAATGGAAACATAACAGTTGTTTTAAAACTAGATATGTTGTGTCGCTCTAACATGGTACTTTTGGAGCAAAGTACACGGTTTACACCTGCATTGATCGAGGTTTGTGTTTGCCTCAAGAATTACTTGGATAGCTAATGTCAAGATACACAGTTACTACAGAATGAACTTCCTTACGTCGACAACGATATAGCCAATAAAAAAAGAAGCTAATATTCTGCAACCCCAACAACGACATAGGGTCAAAAATTGGATGCATTACTTCATGTTCAACCTGTATTGAAGACGATAATTATTACAAGTTTTAAATGTTTTTTATTTGCCGGTTAACAGAGTCATCTTCTTCGCCTGATTCAAGGTCTGGACCCAAGTTTTGAACCTTTAATCCCCTTTCATTTTTTGAAATTAGTTATGAAGTTTCTCACAGAAATGAGTCTATCATCAACATGAAGAGATCACAAGAAGTCTTATTTCTCACACATGCACAAATATATCTCTTGATCACAGTTGTGGAATTTGGACAACTATAATGGTTATATGAATAAACCAGAAATATATATTATATACTAAGAACTAGAAAACAACTAAAGAGAAAAGACAAACAAGCCCTTCATGGAGAAGTTTGGCTTCCTATTCTAACTCAACAGCTCTAACTACAAACAAAAAAAGCAGCAATTTCTGACCTGATTGGTTAATATGGTAAATGACCCGTCCGTCCAAAATATGGATCCAACATGTTTCAGGAATATGTGTAGAAACTTATCCAATCCAATAATTGTCGGTTAGAGACCGTACTTAGAAGAACACATCATGGACTTCAGTCTGCTTTCAATCTCAATATCTCCATGGCAGTCCTCAATCTAAAATATGGCATATGCTCCTACAAGAAAACATCAAAAAAATTTAGATATTCAAAAACCCAAACTCTTGTAGAAGATGAAAATAACAGGATGCACTTATCACACACACATATATATACGACTACTTCACTATATGTGTTTTGCACGAATGAGAGGATAAGAAAAACAGTAAATACAGAAAATACTAAGGTCCCAAAAACAATAATGGTTGGAAGAATTTTCTAAGATTGCAACAAATAATTTTCTAAGATTAAGGGGCCGCTTATCAAACGCTTACCCGGTAAGCGCTTACCGACAAGAGACATCACCATCACTTACCTTATCTTATGACATCGTCGGCCATCAAAATAGGAGGTTGGTAAGCATCTTAAACCCGGTAAGCGCTTACCGGGTAAGTCTCTTTTCTCCTACTTACCGCGTAAGACTCTCGGTCCTTATTATGCCTCTTACCAGGTAAGATTATCGGTCTTGTCAAGCTAAGTGATATTGATAAGTTCTTACCCAGTAAGCATTTAGTAAATGGCCCCTAAGTTAGAACATCTTAAATAGTAAGAAAAAAGGCGGACGTGTAATATCCTACCTGATTGAAGCAGAGTCCTATATTCCTGCTATAGAAGTCGGCATATTTGATCATGAACATGCCACAGTCAAACCTGTCCAGAAATAGAATGATGATCAAAAGGTCATTAAGCAAAAAAGGAACACATTTTGTATGCACTTTTCAACATGTAGAGTAAATGCATTAAGCCTATATGATTATCTTATTCTAATCAGGTATCATAAAAGTTGGCAGGAAAAATGTTCAGAAACCCCTAAATTACATAATATTTCTTTTAGTGAAGCATTAGACATCATGACTCAAAGAAAGTTGAAAGTATACACACCCATTCTCTTGATTAGGAAGGTCGGTGACAAATTCTTGCTCCCAAGAAGTAATATCAATGTCTTTCCCAGTCTTATCTTTCACCTCATCCATGATGTACTTAGCCTGGAGACATAAGCAATGCATAAGCTTCATGCATAACATAGAGGGCTATGAAACATGCATGCATATATAAACTAATCTGCATCATGTAAGGCGAAGGATCGTGTGAGAAGTTGAGTTAACGGTGAGAAGCGTGAGAAGTGGATCTGAACAGTTGATCTCTTTTAATCTCAAGCCCTCCCATGAATTGTGGCTTAGAAGGGAATTGATCCGGTGCATCTCGGTGCATCTCATCCTATGCGTCCATTTCTCATCCAACAGTTGATAACCACTTCTCACCATTAACTCAACTTCTCACGGAACCCAACCATCATGTAAACCTTCTTAAATGATAAAAGGAAATTTTCCTTCTTTGTAGGTTTACATACCAACACTCTCAATACTTTTTTGTCAGCTCCTCCAAGTGAGTCGAGATATTGGAACTTTTCTTCTTTTTTGTTGATAACAGCCAAGCACCAGTGAATTTCTTTGTGGATGGGTACAAATATCTGCTTACAGTTAACATCAGCACACCCGGAAAAAGAAAGGAACAAAGCAATTAGGAAATTAAAAATAGCAAGTCAATTAAAATTTTACCTTGTCACACTCAAGAAGACCGTATCCCAACTTTTTCTGGGTAGTCCATCTTCTAACTGACTTATAATCATAGCCAGTCCTTCCACTTACCAACTGTCCGAACAAAAAATATAATTGCAAACGTCAGGTGTTACCGGATATTTGATAGATACCTTATGCCCGTCTAGCACTCATGAGAAATGAGTATTTGACCATTTAAAGCAAAGCACACAAATATAACAAAATTATTACTGAGACACTCCCTTTGTACCGAAAAGTAAGCATGTTCTGGAAACTTTTGGAACCTTTCGTGATTCTTTTAACATAAACATATTATTAGTTTGCTTAACATAAACATGTTAAATTTCATATAGTTTCATAATCTATAATAAAGTTTTAACATAAACCTAAGAATGGTTGTAGATAGCAACTCCACTTGTACCATTTGAGTAATGTAGTAATCGTATTTCTAAAAAAAGTTAGGAAACAAAAGCCAGGGAAGCAAATGGGACAGTCCACTTGCAATTTGTCTGCTTGTACAACCATGAGTCCACGACCAATGTTTGCAATTTATTTAGAAGGAAAGGTTTGAAAAGGGGCAGTCCAGGAAAAATTTCTTTGTCATTGTACTCATGGGAAATCAGACTGACGTCATTAGAATTTAGCAAGGATGGAATCATAACATGATCTGCATTATTCTATTGGAACTAAATTTCAAAACACAACGAAGCAATATTCACTAGACACGGATTCTTGGTTCTGAATTTGAAGAAATCCCAATGTGTGGTATAGCAATTATTCACCAATGTCAAAAGATTTAAAGAAATTGTAAACTCACATCTATAAGACTATAACTTAAAACAAAACAAGATATGCAGAAACTTACTGAACTAAACAAGTGAGTTGATAATTCATAATTCTTCCAACAAACTTGACTTACAAGAGACACAATAAGTCAAATCAATATCTATTGCAATGGAGGTTGCCGTCTAATGGTTAAGTAGTAATGCTAATCAAGATAGACCCCATTTTAGCCGAATAACCTATGATATACAGCATTTTTATCTTAAGATGTAAATACCGACAACATGGCCAAATCAACGAACAATAAAAGATAGAAAGGTTATGGGATTAACCAACCTTCTTGTAGAAAAATGTGTTAAAGAAATGACATTTCAAAAACTTTTGGGGATCCCTATTTTCCCTCTCTTTCAGCAACTCAAGATAAACGTTGATGACCTGCAATAAAGACATTATAATGTAATCTTGCATATATAGTATGTTAATTGGATTTAATATATAAGTTTATATAACATCTGAAATCAACAATCACCTCATCGTTTAACCACGCGTGAGGTTTCAAACACTGCAGGACTTCCCCTGTGATCGTAATATTTGAGTTTTCATGAGTGACCAAAATCTTCCTCCTATAATTTCAGAGATTCATTTATCAACAAATCAGACGGCAAAACAAGTAAAGTATCCTCAAATTGCAAGTGGCGTCATAAATATACAAATATACACACAAACACTAAAATATACCGATTAGAATGAGACAGCCCATTATGAACCATTTCCTTTTCGTCCTCCGTAAGATCCCTAAAAGGAGCTTTTGTTACATCCTGAAAAAACAAGAAACTTGATATGAGAAACCATCCAATGAATGTGTAAAGTTAACTTCCAATGAACATGGAGCACAAACCGTATACCTCCTTCTTCTTAGCAGGACGAGATTGTATCAGCAAAGCTCGCTTTGTTTCGTATAGCTCGATATTAAAACTTAATCTCCTCAACCGAGGGTCACGCTTCTCAGCAGATTCCTGATGCAATTTCTTATGCACAAGCAAACCCCTATCTACGTCAAAAACATTAGTCTCCCTGTTCAGCGACAACGATTCCAACATCTTTCCATTCGTCAAATCAGATACCACCTCCGAAGAAGTAGAAGGCGCTTTCTGATCCAATTCCCTATACTTGGCTGCTATTTCTTGTGCTTCCCCTGACCTATGTATGTCCTCTCTCTCATCTTCCACCATTTCAACTTCCTCAATACTTGAACTCCCTGAAGCAATCTTCTCATCCTTAACAGTCTCCTCATTATCAACATCAATCACCTCAACTACATCCTTCTCTTCATCAAACACAACATGCCTGCAACTAGCAATTGCATATTCCTTTGCCAGATTGTATTTTGAAAGCAGAACTTTACTCATACTCATACTATTATCACCACGAAAATCAGATTTTTCTGTATTAATTCTACTAAAACTACTATTACTCCTTTTCAAGCTACCAAGAAATCCACTAACAACTCTACAAGGAGCATGAATTTCTCTATCAATCGGAGTTACCTGCTGCGGATAAAGACTGAGCCTTGAGATCGAACTTCTTGAAGTTTTCGTTGGAGCTTTATAAGATGAAGACGACGGTGAGGGTTTGAGTTTCTTCGCAACGTAAAGATGGTTATAACCGAATCCAGATGGTGGTGAAGGTTGAAATTCTGCGGCACGCTTATTGCGATTACTCGTTAATGCACCCATCCGAACCGGAAAACGCAGCGATCTAGGGGTTTCTGCAAACCCTAGGAAGAAAATCTGTGAAGCAATTGTGTGTCAGATTGTTGTCAGCATACAAAAAGGAACACATTGAACATTTAAAACCCTAGAACGAGAGAGGGAGAAAGCATTCCGTGAAATTGGGGTAAAATTTTCGATATCAGCGGTGTGGGTTTTTAAAAAATGAAAAAAAAAATCTGAAAATATTATTCGTATTTTATCAATTGGGATTTGGGAACCAATGATGCATTTTTCCTGTTTTTTAAGGGGTTTTTTTCTTTATCTACGTTATAGTTTTATGAGTAAATTACGTTTTTAGTCCCTGTGGTTTGTCAAAAATTGGGTATTTAATCCCTGTGGTTTCAAAATTTCGGTTTTAATCCCTATGGTTTGCAATTTATTTCTGTTTTCGTTCCTGAAGCCAAAAAACTAATTTTAAATATGAAGAACTAAAATACGAATGAATTGTAAACCATGAGGATAAAAAAATCAATTAAATTTAAGTCATAAGAAAAAAAAAGGTAATGAATTATAAACTATAAGGATGAAATGTAATTTTAGAACCATAAGGACGAAATTAAAAAAATTCAACAAACCACAAGGACTAAAAACGTAATTTATTCTAGTTTTATTTAAGAGAAAAAATCAGGTTTTAACCCCTCACATTTGTCAATTTTAATATATCTTGTTCTTAAACATCAATTAATCGGTTCTCATACCTCATATTTGTCCATTTCCAACAAATTTCGTTCTTCCATCTAAAAATTATTAAAGTTTTTTTCATTAATCTCAAAAAAATTAGAGATAGTCTTGTTATTTTACTTTTCATCAAAAAAAATTAGAAAAAGAAGTTATAATATATAATATATTTAGTATAGATACAGGTTGGTTCAAATAGAAAACTTAAACAGTTTTGTCAAGATATTAATAGAAGGTTCATATGTGGGTCCATGAAAAAGTCTGAAAAATAAAATCTATTTGAAGATGTGTTTAGGTATCGGGATTATAAATTATTCATATTGGTTCATGTATGCATCTTCAAATGTATTTCTTTCTATGAATCCACATATGAACATTCTATTAACCTTATATTCTCACATTCTCATAATATCTATCCTTCTTATTTAGATCTCCCATTATATATGTATATATACACACATATAGAGATCTTGTTGTTTTCACCATTGCCATCGACAACGGTTGACTCAAACGCGATATATGTAACACCCTCAAATTTGGAAAGAGCAACTAACTAAAATTTCAATCAAATAACCAATGAGGATAAAATCCTTTCTACAAACCATCCTTGGAAATACCTCGAAATTTAAAACATAACAACTTCCACGATTAATAACTCAAGTCACACTATGTGACCAAATACAGTCGGGTGTTACTTAACACAAGTACGAGTTGCTAATCCCCAAATAAGTGCGGAAGACTTCACCACGTAAATCACCTCTCGAGCACACTACTAGCACTCATCTCCTTACAGTGTTGCTAAAGCTATTCTCAACCCGAACCTGTTGCACATGCCGACAAATAAAAAGGTTAGGCTAACGCCTAGTGAGTTCAAGAGTTTACATCACGATTAAATAATTTGATAGACCAAAAGATTCAACTTAAATCATGATTTCCAAAAAGGTATTTGTATAAAATACCCCGACAACCCATTTTCCAAACGCACACAATTTTCGTGAGAAAAGTTTCCAATGAAAATCGTTTATCAGCAATGGACTCAAATCCAAAACTCACTCAAGATGTAAATCAATAACGAATTTCCCAAATAAAATCAATACAAATAAAACTCCAATAGTCGAAACATCCAAACAAGGATAAGGCATTAAATACCGTCCATGATTCATGGGAAAACAATCCATACGCATATAATACGATGACGACAATATGGATAAATAAAATACCCGAAAACAACACCCTTCGGTGACGGGAAAGACCCAATTTCATCGAATGTAGCGAACACACAAGCTAAACCACAAATATAAATTACAAACATGTTTCATAGATGGGAAACATATGACATCGACCATATTCATGCCTTTAGTCAATTTTGAACATCAACACAAACTAGATCTTTAGTCCATGGAGACATCAACTCAAACCGAGTCTCTAGTCTATGGAGACATCAACCCAAACCGGGTCTTTAGTCTAATGTGATATCAATCCAAACCAGATCTTTAGTCAAGTGAGGCATCAACCCAAACCAGATCTCTAGCCTAATAAGACATCAACCCAAACCGGATCTTTAGTCCACGGAGACATCAACCCTAAACCGGGTCTCTAGCCTATTGAGGCATCAACCCAAACTGGATCTCTAGCCTAAAACCACCAAGTTCAACCCGGCCGGATCTTTACCTTGGAATCCCACCATCCAAAACAACCTTACTTAATCTAGAAATTTATACATGACCCCAAAAGAATAACCAATGCATTCAAATCATGTAATTCTCACATACGATGTAATTCATGCAAATCATAACCCAAGCCCACGCCGAGCTTATCAAAACCGGGCAAATGCCCTCAAGACCCAACAGAGTCCAAAACCGAGCCATAAGCTCACAAGATCCAATGATCGCTTATCAAAAGTCAACTCATGCAAATGAAGTGTATCTAACCCACATCATGCAAACACATGCTCCGAGGCATGATTATCTCAAAACACCTTCATTGCCACTTTCCCAATGAAGTCAAACATATATATATATATATATATATATATATATATATATATATATATATATATATATATATATATATTTGTGTGTGTGTGTGCATATGTGTGTGTATGTATACTCAAATCCTTTATCACATGATAATGTATATAATTCGTAATGGTTTATTAGACCCAAAAGTACCAAGAATACATAGTTGTCAAATGGTCTTCACTTATAAAACAAAACACTCAAGGGGCACGTTCTCAAATAAAACGCAAATAAACGCATAACACGTCTAAGGCTCCACCTCAAGCTAGTAAAACCGGCAAACACTCAAAAGACCCATTTGAGTATAAATCAAGCCCTTAAAGGCAAAACAAACGTTTGGCTAAGTACCCGTTGCCCACACGGTTACGTAAACCAAAATACATCGTTACCCAAAATCTTTGCCTTTTTAATTCTCAATTGGCCTTCGACCCAAAATAAAAGGTTTACAACTCTCAAAATATTCATAAGGTTGGGATTGACCAAAGTTCCCAACTCACACGTTCACATTTTCAAATCGTAACATATCATAACTATTGCATAATCTCAACAAACACTAGAAGTGTATTTTGATCAAACAACCTTCACTTATGCAATAAATTAACAAAACACTTTCACTCGTGATTTATTTATCAATCACTCAAAATCCCCAAATGTGGGTGTTTTACAAGATTTGTAAAGCTCAACACTTTGATTAATCAAAACCCACTAATTAACTCAACAAGTGACAATTTTATATAAAGCACACAAACACTTTAAAATAAACATTTTGGCATGTACAACGTTTTCACAAATCAACTTGAACTCACCTTGCTAGATTTAGGCTAAATCTAGATTTTCCCCAAACGTAAGCTCCTTTGAAGAATTTTAACATGAATCCTCAAGCCAAATCTTCCAAAAACCTAGATCCATAAGTTTCCAACCATCAATATTCTGATCCAACCATGTAGAATCAATTCCCCAAACATTTTACATCAAGATCCCAACTTATACCAAAATCCTAATTTTCATAGGTGAAGAAGGAGAATATTACCTTAACCAAGCATAACCAAAATCACACCAATAATACCCACAATGGAAGAGAAGGTGAAAACAACAACAACCTAGCTTTTGGTAGAGAGAGATTGAGATTGCCTTCATCACTTGAATCCTTAAAACAAAAGCTCCTAGTCTCCCACAAAAGCTTTAAGCTTCCAAATCTTCAAAAATGGTGGAATGGGTTTGGTTTGAGTGGAGAAGATGAAGAAGAGAAAAGGAAGGGTTTGTGATTTCTTGGGAGGAAATCGGTTTAGAGAGAGAGAGAATCTGAGTTGGGGTTTTGAAATGAAGTGAGGGAAGAAAGAGGGAAATATCTAAAAAGGAAACGAAAATATCACATCAGACCAATTACGGACGTCCGGCTGGAAGCCTATGCCGACGTCCGGCCTCGCCTCTATGAGGACGTCCGCAAGTCCAAAAATCGTAATTCTAAAATTTTGGGGTGTTACAATCCTCCCACCTTAAAATGATTTCGTCTTCAAAATCTAATCCCCATACACCCAGCGGTTACTGAATCGAACGTTTTTCATGATCCCTCGATCCCCGCTGAAATCCAAACTTCTTCATGCAGAACTGCTATGACAACTTCATATTGATACTCACAACCAATGTCCGCTTAGGTACATTACACTTGTATTCGGGTGAAAGATCAATCTACTAGAGTAACTTCCAACCAGATGACTTCGGTTGTCTCTCAATGTAATAACCAAGTATGTTATTGGTCTAATTTAATCCTTATTATTTTGGTTTAAGTAGTTTTATAAGTTAAGGGGTAAGTTTTAATTTTATAATGGAAGTTTAGGTGTATGTTTTGCCAAATAAGAGAAGTATAGGGTTTATTTGGTCTTTCTAGCCAAACCTTACACCACCACCGCCATTATCATTTCAATTAGGAGGAGGTGTCCTCCATTTAGCTAAGTTAGTATTTGTGATTGTGTGTGTGTGTGTTTTCGGTTAAGAGAGAAAAGAGAGAGATAGAGACGTAGAAAGGAAGAAGAAGAAAGACAAGATTATTGCTGAAATTAGAGGGTTCATCTTGTGAAGATTAAAGGTATGCTTCCTCTTAATCTATCCTTTTTATCTAGATAAAGTTTTATATAAGTTTATAGATGGGTTTTGATAATTTATGGAGGTTTTGGGAAATCTGAGTATATGATTAGGTTCAGTTTATAGTCTTAAACATATCTGCATATTTACAGCAACATGCATAGCTTAGAACATAAATTTCTGGGTTAAGGATGAATTCAGTTGACTGAGATATTCATGCATGTCGCAGTAGTGGGTTACGACAGTTATGAGTTTTGCGACATTCATGAGTATCGCAACCTTGAGTTGCGACATGCTCATTGGTATCGCAACAGTTGGTTGCGACATAAAAGTATATCGCAGCAGTTGGTTGCGATGTGGAGAGATATCGCAATAGTTGGTTGCGATATGGGGAGATATCGCAATAGTTAGTTGCGATAAGGTACTATCTTGCAGTAGTTGATTGTGATATGTATTGTGTATTGCGACATGGGGTTATCACAGTAGTTGATTGCGATATGAGTCAAGGATTTTGGGATTTAGTCTTAAAAAGGTATTTGCATTTAATTGGTTTCAGATACTGTGAATTCTGGGGTGACAGATAGGAGTGCTTGAGAAAGGCTTGGAAGGATTTTTGGTGAAAAAGCAATCAAGTGAGTTTTAATTAAAAATGTTTTCAAACTGGAATACATATATGTGTGGATGAGATATGTGATAGATGATGTGATTATGTGCTTATGTTTGAAATATAATATGTTGAGATGTATGTTATATTTACATGAGTACTACACTATACGAGAGTGTGTTGGTCGGCTTAGGACCGGTGGTGTTGGCTATAATATTCGTACAGCGGGTTGGCTGTAATTTTCGTACAGCGGAGTTAATTTATTAGTTGGCTTGCAACCAACTAATATGGCCATGGAAAATGAGACAGGAAGTACACGATGCATGAGTCGAAATTGGTATTCATCTTTGGATTATGTATATGGTATTTGTGCAAAGGATTTTAAAACTAACAGGGATTTTCTCACTTAGACCTCTAGGTCTAACCCTCATTTTGTTTTAAAATATGTATTCCAGGTCGTGGAGCAAATAAGGACAAGTGATAGGATTATCTAGGAATTTCTTTTGAAGATGTATGCTTAATGAAGATCCATGAAGTGTTATGTAACTATTTTGTTTAGTAATGATCATGTGATTATTAGCAAAAAGTTTGTACTGAATTACTGATAGTAGTTATAAAGACTATGGGACCGTAATTGTTAAATGGTGTATCTTTTGTATTAAAGATTATATTATGAAATATATGTCATTTGTGTGTATTTGGAAAGCGGGTTGTTATACCCAACCTTAAGTGTTCCATACTTCCTCAATGGCGGATCCCGACCCTAAATCAGTCCATGTCTACACGCTCTTAAACTTTTTCTCTAAATAGCCCAAGCTTTGCTCACCACTGAAACCAACAAACCTTCGAATCCTAAGGTTCCCGCTGCTGAACTGACACTTACTCCTAACAAGTTCCATTAGACTCCAACACCGACGGTCGCCATTGACCCATCAATTACACAACTCCAAAAATACGTCTATTTACCAATCATCCAATCGACAGATTATTTTACCACACAAGGAGGGTCATCTCGCTAAATCTATTTACCACAATCAAACTTCTTAAGGTTTATCACAACCGATACCATAATTTATCAAAATTTGGTTACACCCTCCGATCACACTAGTGGTTCTTGGCCTCGAAATCCAAAAGTTGATACCTAGTCACACCACCAAAACTCGACCCATCACAGAGCTCCACACACGGGCTTCATTCCTCGAACATCCCCACAAATCCAAGGTCATCTCCACGGTCTAAAGGGTCCTACACGTCCTTTATCCAAAAACTGGCAAACCCAAAACAAGGTTGCCGAAGTGAACGATTACCATAAGCATTATCAGAAGAGACCGCGAGTCCCACCTTTCAGTTACCAACAGGAAATAATTTAACCTTGCAAACGACACCATACGCCTCATGGTATTAACACGCGTTAGAAACCCAATCTTTCACTGAAAGGTTCTACACGCCCTCACCCTTAACTGGGGTTGCTTAACCTTCCCAAGCCTAATGAGTTCAAGGTTTTCAAGTGACAGACTCGACAATTATGCCAATAAAATTTTCATTAGATTTTTCAACACGAAGGTTTTTATAACAATATAATCGTACGTGTAAAAACCTACTACTACCAACCCGGTAGTTGTGCAAAAATGAACACACTCGTCCCACATATGAAAAATCATTTTGAAAATTATTTCATCGCAAATCAAGTTACTAACGAAACGCCAAAACGTACTCAGCAACTTTTAAAATGAACCGCTAGGGTCCTATCACGGATTTACTTATGCTAAACACGCAAAGTAATTTCCTACATTAAAATAGTGTTCGACAGAATGTTTGTACGAACTTCAAAAGAAGGATTTACACGACATCAATTCCCAAAATTCTCTTTTAACCAAAAACGACATGATCTGGAATTCGTTGGCAAACTTCGCATGTGTCGAAAAAATAAACGTTTTTCAAAATTTAAACCGACTCAAATGCTCATAAAGCGGAAGAGAATATTTGAGTACAAAGATTAAAGTACCAAAACCCTCAATATAGATTTCCAAACAAATTACCATAAATACGACAAATTGTAATAAGATAAGGAAGATATATGTTACACAGATTTATGTGGTTCACCCCGAACTTAGGGGCTAGTCCACACTAAGACGCTTCTCAAGTCACTTCACTATTGTTATTCTTTACTGTAGAACAAAACTGTACGAAATAATCTTACAACGAATATACGAAACGTACACTCAACCTTTATGTAAAAATGAGTCAACCCTTTCACAAAAAGAAGAATCACTCAAAAATGATAGGTGTGGGGAGATAAAACTCAAACCTCACAAAAAGATGATAAATCTCAAAGGATTAGTGTAGGGAGAAAAACAAACCTAACACAAATGCTTAAACACTTTCAAAAATATGAACAACTTTAATCCAAAGATTATGGAATAGGAAGTGTTTAACTCACATCACTTACAATAAGAAGAACTTACAATGATGATCAAATGGTGGTATAATAATCTCTCAAACAGATTTAGCTTGATTTAGAAAATCAAATCATAAACTTGAAGAACATGAAGATATTCTTGAGGTGTTTTTGAGCAAGATTAGAGAGAGATGTATGAAATTTTGGATAAAAAGCCCAAAGAGTTATATTGAAGGTTGAGAAAAACCCAAGCTTTAAACTCTTTTTTTTTTAATTTCAGATTCAAGTGCACGTCCGAATTATGCACCAAGTGGACGTCTGGAATGACATTTTTTCAGAAAAATATGTTTTCGACCGTTGAAAACATTGACGTGTCAGATACCTTTATCAAGTGGATGTTCGCATTGACCAAGTGGGCGTCCGCATTTACTTTGACAACTATTTGTATTAAAAGCTACCTTTTCACTTTTGGGCAATGTCAAATCATAATAAATCTGATTTCTAAACATATGTATATAAAATAATATATAAATAATTTATTAAGTAAGATTTTGGTTACAAAATACAAACAATATAATAATTCATTAACATTGATAATAAGCTTATATTTTTAAATTATAATTTAACATTAATATATTAACGAATATTAGAAAATATAACATATTATTAATATTACAATAAAAAAATATGCTACATAACTATACCTTAATATCGTTTCTAGTTTTTTTATAATAAATGAAATATATGCAAATACAATAAAATTATGTGATACATTATAAAGTGTTTAAAAAAATTAAAGCATAAATATAAACACTTTTTATCGAATCAAAAAGATTTTATAAATTAAACATTTTATTCAATAGGTATTTTACTTTCAAAGAATTATTTAATTAATAAATTATTTGGTATTAAATTATAGTAAATAATGTTTAATTGTCATTTTTTATTATTTGAGTAAAATATAAATTTTGTATGACGAGGGGTCACGTAAAAAAATCCGATAGAAATCATTGTAGTGGAAAATAATTACTAGATAATTAATAAAGTTGTGTGATATTTTAAAAAATGGGTTGACATTTGACAATTATATTCTAAATGGATAGTCTTACATGTTGGCTACTATTAATGCTAAAAATTACCCTTAAGAATAATTTAAGGTTGGTGTGAATCTTTAACAACTAAAGAAGATATTATTCGATTAACACGCGACAAAGAAAAAAAAATTAACACAGAGATTTGGTGACGCAGAAAACCCGTGTCAAGGGTAAAAATCACGGACGACGGTAAAGGTCATCGATGCTTTATTGACGTCAAACAAGGATGTCGCCTTTAGAAACAAGGGCCGAAAGGCGAAAGTACACATATTACAATGAAAGTAAATAAAAGAAATCATGAGTTGGACTGTTGTCGTCGAGTGTATTGTGAGGGTCCTCGAGAGAATTGCTTGTGAGTGGCTTAAGTATTGTTTATGTTATGATGTTGAACTGATGTCCTTCCAAGTCTGAGCTTTGTTTATATAGGTTTCTTCATCATTAATTGAGTCTTTTATGGTCATTGATTGTCGGCAACGGTCTTCATCTTTAATGCTCTTGATCGTGGTCTTCAGTTATAACCGTTGGTCATTAATGAGAGGTGACCTGCATTAAAGTAACATAAAAAATGGTTTTCGTCGTGAGTTAGTAACGATAAACGTGCGTCGCTAGATACCGGCAATTGTCGTTACTCAGTGACGAACTGACGACAGAGGATACTTATGTCTTTGGTCGTACGTCATATGTCGAGAGTAACTTACAATTGTAGTCAAAAGCGACGTTCATTAGTCCTAAAGGTTCTTGGTCGTCAAGACATATTCTTAAGGTATGTTCGGTGGCACGAATCTTGCATCGGTCACGTCTTTAATATTTTTTTTACCAAAACAGCTACCAATGTCAGATAAAAAGGGAACTGCATTTTTGTCAGCGCTTAATGTTTAGTCAATGAACAAGACATGATAACAACACACAAATAGTTTAATTAGGCTACTAGGAGCTCCAATTAAACATTTTCTTATGCAATTATGCTATCAGAGGTTGTGGACTTTGGGCATCTCCTCCCAACTATCTTTGAACATTACATTAGCATCCTCTTTCAAGTTTTGCATTTGCAATATCTTTGAACACTTGATTTGAATTTTTC
Organism: Saussurea involucrata; assembly: GCA_033807775.1. NCBI lineage: Eukaryota > Viridiplantae > Streptophyta > Magnoliopsida > Asterales > Asteraceae > Saussurea > Saussurea involucrata. The sequence goes on from CM066313.1 coordinate 86,830,802, forward strand.
AATATTATTGGATCCACAAATAATGGCCTTCTTCGATGAGTTTTGTCGTCTTAAAATCCAACTGGAAGATATAAAAGTGGCCACCAACAACTTTGGTGACACCAACTTCATTGGAGAAGGTGGATTCGGGAAGGTGTACATAGGAGAAATCTCCCACTCAAAGGGGCGAGGCATGGCTGCTTTTAAGCGTCTAGATCGTAGTTATGGGCAAGGAAACTCCGAGTTCTGGAAGGAGATCATGATGCTTTCACGTCACACCCATGAAAATCTTGTATGCCTCCTAGGATATTGCGACGAGGGTGGTGAGAAGATCCTTGTGTACGAACATGCATCTCGCGGAAGCCTTGATCGCCATTTAAGTGCCACTACTCTCACGTGGACACAACGTCTCAAGATATGCCTAGGAGCTGCAAGAGGACTAAACTACCTTAATGATCCCAAGGAGACACAACAAAGAGTTCTTTGAAATCATTTTCAGACATCGCATATCAATGTTTGCATGAATATCGTGAAGAACGGCCAACGATGGCTCATGTTGTAAAAGAACTTGAGATTGCACTTGAATTTCAAGAGATTTCTGGAGTGGTGGAACAGCCAACGAACTACGAAGAGATATTTAAGACTGAAGTATCTACCCTGATCTACGGATCCAGAGTGGAACTGAACATACTTCTCTCTAAAGGAATCCTGGTTAATGGGGGCAAAACGGTATTTAGATATTTCTGTAAGCCGGTGCTTTAGATTTTATAAACATACAGCATCCCACAACTAACTTGAGTTTTCACTGAATAAGAATGGGGAACACTGTGAAATGATATCAGCAGCTGAATGTGTGATTCCAAGTTTGGATAACATTAATCGATATACGACTAAATATAATTCAAGGTGACTTGTACTCCTCCTCATCCACTCTTTTGTTTATAGGTTTCTTCAAATATTTCTTAAGTATATTGTTATGTATCATTCTTTGTTGCTTCTTCATATCAGATTTGCAGAGGGCACTTATCGATCATATGATGGGAGATTCAAAGCACATGTCAGAACACGATTCTTGTCTCCGCAAATAACATACACAGTAAACCTTGTGTTTAAATTCTACTTAACAAAGAAGAACTCGACCAAACCGGCATTATTAGCTCTCAAATACAAATTAGAAGGGGGGACAAAATCTTCAATTTCGTATCTTGCAGATCGGAGAGAAGATGGATGATGGATGATGGTTGAATTGTTTCAGTTTACTAGCGACAGGAGAACTTTTGACGCTAAAATTTGGTTTGAGGGCATCGAGTATTCGTTTACATCATTCCTCCAAGTAGAAGGCATTGAGTTTCGGCCCCTGGAGAAAGTAAGCTGGCAAATACTAGTTCGTTTGCTTTCATCATTTTCTTCATGTTGTTTTTAGTCCTTCAAACTCTTTAGAAAGTAGGTCAGAGAGAGCCATATATCAGGGAAAAACCTCAAAAAATAGAAAACTGAAGAACACCTGGTGGCCCTTCATCTGGACGGTATGCACTGTTACCTGGTAAATTATAAAAAGCAAAAAAACAACAACATAATTTACTTGTATGCACAAGTGCATACCGTCCAAATGAGGGGTCACCAGGGTGTTCTTCAGTTTTCCGTTTTTTTTAGGTTTTTCCCTTGAACCTCCCTCTCTTTCTCTCTCTCTAGAGAGATATGCTCACTTGCTTTTTGAGGAATTTTGTATGGTATCAATGGAACACATTTGAAGAACAGGATATTTTCTTCCAAAGTCGATCAAAGTCTAATATGCTTGTGTTTTATAGGTAGAACATGAAGCTGCAGAGGACGAGAAGGTGGATATGCAGCCAACACCAGATTCAGACGAAGATTGGGAACAAAGATTACCAACTAATTATGAACAAATAATCAAGTGGTCAAAAAATAGTATGGAATGGACAACAAAAATGGAACTTCACTCTCATTTTTGCAAAGGGTTCCTAATCAATAATGGTGAAGAGGTAAATTTGATGTGAATGATTTATTCCTATCATTTTCCAAAACCTTCTTAAACACAATTTGTTCAAGTTTTTCTCATCTGTTGTGGAGCCTATGAACATGGTTCCGCCGGTTCAAAGGGAAGCACTTTCGAATTGTTATAGAATTACTTACATATTTATTGATTAACAGTGGTTTACTCTAGCCAAAAATGAGAAGAAATGTCTTATGCTATCAGCAAGAGTGGCTTTGGATTACTATGCCTGGGAGTGGCAACCTCTACCTGGATCAAGGTTCTTTTCTTGTAGACATAACGAGAATAGTATCTATTTAAATGAACACAAGAACAAACAAAAACATTAGTGATTTTACACTAACGCACCTAGAAAGGACTTTGGCCGCGGCTTCAGGTCCGCGTGGCTTTTTTGCGCGTTAATGTAAAATCACTAATGATTTTGTTCGTTCTCGTGTTCTTTTAAATAGTTATCATTCTCGTTTGATCCTCCCTCTATATATATATATATGTGTGTGTGTGTGTGTGTGTGTGTGCGCACCATGAGCTAAGAGGTTATGGGCATGTGTTGTCGAGCTTGTTAACAATGGTTTTCAATTCAACCAGGTTGGGCGTCTAGTAATTAACCTATCATGCCACCTAGGAAATAACGATTCTATACAAGCCATATGTTTGTTTTTGTCAATCACATCGCCGTGTTAAAAATAGCATTTCTATTACAAGCAATATGTTTATTTTTGCAGATTTGAAGAAGTGGCTTTTAATCCTTACAGAAAAATCAGTATTGTCTGCAAAATAAAACCCCAACTATTGTCGCCTCAAACAACATATGCAAGTTACCTGGTCTACAAGCTACAAGAAAACCACTCGCGACTAATAGCTCCTTTAAAAGTGAGGAGTAAGGATGTGACTGATTTCTTTACCTATTTACATTGTCCTCAGACCCCTATTATTAGAACAAAGGTTGATCAAAACACCCACAACCCTATGAATAGGCCCAAAATGAAAGTTCTTCCACAACCGAGGAATGATGGTTGGATGGAAGTTCAAGTATGCGAATTTCAAACCGGTACTACTATGAGAATGGTTTCGATGCAGGTTGACTTGATCACTTTCCTTTCAAATCAATTGTATGGGCTTATTGTGCAAGACATTGAATTTAAACCCATATAGATTCTTATTTAATTATGATGAAGCAACGATTTATTGTAAACACAATTATCGTTGTTTGTGTTTTACTTTTTCTAATGTACATTATCAAGTTGATTTCGTCTGTAAGGGGCTATTTTTTCTATTAAAAACCACCACTCTCACGTGGATACAACGTCTCAAGATATCCCTTGCAGCCGCAAGGGATTAAGCTACCTTCATGATCACCAGGGAACACTACAATTAGTGCTTCACCGTGATATAAAAAGCGCCAACATCTTACTGGATGAGAATTGGAATGCTAAAGTTTCTGATTTGGGGTTGTCGAAAATAAGCCCAGCTAATCAGCAGCATACAGTTCTTGTCTCTAATGTTGTAGGTACCCCTGGGTATTGTGATCCGATGTATATGGAGATGGGCTTCCTAACTAAAGAATCTGACGTTTACTCTTTTGGTGTGGTTTTATTTGAAGTATTGTGCGGTAGATTATGCTATGAAGAAAGCAATGGTCGATTGGAGATTTTAGTGCGTATGTGGAAACAAAGCTACGAACAGAAGAAATTGGATAAGATTATGTTTCAAGATCTGAAGCAATAAATTGGATCCAAGTTCTTTGAAAACATTTTCAGACATTGCATATCAATGTTTGCAGAGATCTCGTGAAGAACGGCCACGAATGGCTCATGTTGTGAAACAACTTGAGATTGCACTTGAATCTCAAGATCTTTATGAAGTGTTCGAAGTGCCAAAGGAGTACGAAGCAATAATTAACACTGCAGTACCTGCTCTGCTCTGTTCTTTAGATCTAAAGAGGAACTGAACATGCGTCTCTCCAGAGGATCCTTGTTAACGGGGGCAAAACGGTAATTAGATATGCCTCTGAATGATAAATTCTGACCTATATAAGTGGGTGTGGCCTCCTTGACCCCCAACGTATGGCAATCTAAGGTGATAGGGGCAATATTCGTGAGTGTGCGCTTCGCACCTCCCAACTCACTTATGTTTGTCTTATCACTTTAATCGATCTCAAGTAAATCACAATTACACCAAATGGTTTATGACACGAAAATCACCAACAACCAGCCACCAACACAACACGAAAGTCCACCCATCATAAATCCCTATATTTACTAGCCAACATATACATGCATTTTTTTTTGAAACGGCAAATCTTATAAAAAAGGATAGCGAGAAGCTATCAACAAGAGAAAATTACATAAGACCGAGACAAGAAGAGGGAGAGGTACTCCACTCAACGAAGTTTTTTTGACTCCCCTTGCACCTATAGATCACCCATCTAAAAGAGTTGTCAACGATAAAATCGGACATGACACAAATGGGCCGTTTACCAAATGCTTACCCGGGTAAGCACTTACCGGTAAATTAAACGCTATGGTTTACTTACCGGGTAAGATTTTAGTCCACCAAAACGGTATCCTACACTACAATTTTTCCGGTAAGCGCTAACCGTGGTAAGAGTCTTCACCATCACTTACCGGGGTAAAACTCTCGGACTCTCGGTTCTTGCCTTAACTCTTACCGGGCAAGATTTTTGGTCCTTGTCATATTGATTTGGTAAGGTAATGTGACTTGGTAAGCGCTTACCCAGGTAAGCGTTTGTTAAACGGCCCCTAAGACTAGGCACAGTCCTATCGAAAAGAAATTTGTTGCGAAAGCTCCATATGGAGAAACAAGTGATCATGAGAATTGCCTCGGCACCCTTTCTAAAAGCCTTAGAAACCCGAGAAGTGTCGAGACCTTCCAATGCCGATCCCGCCGAGGTGAAGGAGGGGAACGGAAAGTTCCACCATATTTGGACCCTTTCCCAAATTGCCATCACCCGGGAACATCTAAAGAAAATGTGCTCAACCATCTCAATCTCGGACTTACAGAAAGGGCATAATGTGTTATCCAGATCCACTCCATGTGATTTCCTTTTACTTTGACGTACACAATGAAATTTTTTTCTCCAAATCTCTACTCTCAATAATGTACTCATCTGTTGGAACCTTAATAATGATATAACAGATTTATTATGGTAGTTATGATAGTTACCAGATCAGAACCAAAACAGTTAGTAATTCGGTTATTATATTAGTTAGTTATATGGTAGTTACTATTGAAGGGGTGTGATTGTTCATGAAACAACACAACCTTTGTGAACCATTGTGATGGTTCAAAGGCACCTCTTCAGTTTCTATAAATATGTAAGATCATGTACATTTCAAAGTGTGGAACCAGATTATATTATATCAGATTCAAAGGGTTTCACCCACTTCATCTTGTTCTTTCTTTATCCTTATTTTAATGTTGTTGTATACATGATGCGTGATCACCAAGAAGGCCAGAAGGAGATCGAGATCCTGGGAGGAATAATGGGCAACCATAAAACCTGTGAACACGAACCTGATATGTCCAGATAGGCCTATCAGATTCGCAACAGTGGTATCAGAGCCAAAGGAAGGATACAGAGAAAAGAAGAGACATGGAGACGAAGCAGTCATAGAAAGAAAGAAAGAATCAACGGTTGTTCGGTTTGTACAAAGGAAGAAGAACACAAAGTGTGTTCATGTGAAGTCGAAAAAGAAGTAGAATAGAGAACCTTGAGACCCCGGTTCATTGAAGAACCATGAAAGTAGTACCAACCAAGAGGGTTGATGAAGGCAAGGTGCGTACCAAAAGCAAAGACCCACACGAGGCTGTTGGGAAACTAGAGAAAAATGGAGACAAGAGTTTGAGAAAATCAGAGAAGAGAGAGAGAGAAGAAATTGATCGGGATTAGATCAATAAGAAAAAATCGATTAAGAGAAGAACCGATCGGGATTAGATCGTTCTTCAGATAGGGTTAGAGAAACCCTAGTTCGATAATTAATCGGGATTAGATCAATAGAAAAAAAAATCGATTAAGAGAAGAACCGATCGGGATTAGATCGTTCTTCAGAAAGGGTTAGAGAAACCCTAGTTCGATTCAGAAAAATCGAATAGAGAGAGAGAGACACGATTCGATTAAGTGAAAATCGAATCAGAGAAAGTAAAAGGGGGATAAATAAACATACCGGTTGTGCGAAGGAGAAACCGCCGCTGTATAGTTGCCGGAGAAGAAGAGAGACACCACCACCGCCGCCGTCGCTTGAAAAGAAACCGTCGATCAAAAGGAGGAAGACAACCGGAAGAGAAAAACCGGCAAAGGCACACAGTTGAGAGAACCGTCAACGGATGAAGATCAGTGATTGAAAGACCAAAGACGATTAGGAGAATCGTCGTTTGAAGAACAAAAGACCCGAGAAAAGACAAAGAAAAGAAGTATAGAAGGATCATGTGATATGATCAAAATAGGTTCGTGAAGTTTTCAAGAAGATGTATGAGAAGTTTTGTGTTACCCGCAATAGTGAAGAACAAGACCACCGGAGATTAACCGGAGAAGACGACCGGAATTTCCGAAGGTGGAAGAACGAAGAATTACTGATTATATCATTAGGGGGGAGATTGTTGGAACCTTAATAATGATATAACAGATTTATTATGGTAGTTATGATAGTTACCAGATCAGAACCAAAACAGTTAGTAATTCGGTTATTATATTAGTTAGTTATATGGTAGTTACTATTGAAGGGGTGTGATTGTTCATGAAACAACACAACCTTTGTGAACCATTGTGATGGTTCAAAGGCACCTCTTCAGTTTCTATAAATATGTAAGATCATGTACATTTCAAAGTGTGGAACCAGATTATATTATATCAGAATCAAAGGGTTTCACCCACTTCATCTTGTTCTTTCTTTATCCTTATTTTAATGTTGTTGTATACATGATGCGTGATCACCAAGAAGGACAGAAGGAGATCGAGATCCTGGGAGGAATAATGGGCAACCATAAAACCTGTGAACACGAACCTGATATGTCCAGATAGGCCTATCAGATTCGCAACATCATCTACATCAGTGATCACTCCAACTAATACGAACTCATGTCATGGACAGCGGTTTTCATTAAACGAAAATGGAGAACCCTATAACGATATCAGCAGCAGAATTTTTGTTTCCAATAGCAAGTGCAGATTACAAAGATAAATGCTTTTTCAAAGAGAATTCAAGGTAACTTCTCCTCCTCCCTTTTTGTTTAATATTTCGTACGTACCAAGTTACGAATCATATTCGCTAGTTTTTCATGTCAGATTTGCAGAGGGAAGTTTTATAGCACTTGAACCGTGGACTTTAAGATTCAGTTTGAGGACATTGTGCACGGTGATAAGTTCATGGTAGAAGGAATCGAGTTTCGGCCCCTGGAGAGAGCAAGCTGAAAACATTGGTTGATTAATTAATTTACATCATTTTTTAATGCAGCGGTAATTCGAGTAACAGACTAAGCACGTCGATTCGCTTGGAATATCCGTGGCTAATCTCTTCTAGGATTTGTTGATTCGAAGGATACCGAACCCAGGCTTCAAATTCGAAGTCACAAAAATTTAGAATTTGGGATGAAATCAAAAGTCTTTAAAAACCAAGTGTGACCATCCAGATTACAAGTGAAAGATATAAATAGGAGGCCCAAAACAAAATGGGCCTGAAAATGATCATGGGCCAAACATAAAAAGCCCAACAAAAATGCCAAAAAGGGAGTAAAAACACGAAAAGGTCCAAAAACAATTGTAAAACGGTGTTTTTTTGGTTCAAAACTGGGCTCCTAGCCACGGCGTGCATCTAGATCCAAGCTTCGAATGGACTGGTCATGGGCCTGAAACGGTGCCTCGTAGCCCAAGTTACGGCCATTTAAGTGTGTCCCTCTTGGTAGCCCGACCATGGGCTTCCAAAAATAATAAGGCCCGCTCCTCCACACTAAGGCCCGCGTCATTTTTCTTTTTGTTGTTTTTAGTGTTTCAAACTTTCTTTGCCACCCGAACATATTTAGTTTAAGAGAACCCATATCGCTCACCTGCTTTTTAAGGATAAAAATGTGGTACTGAATGGAACACATTTGGAGAATACGATATTTTCTTCCATAGTCAATCAAAGTCGTATATGGGTATGTTTTGTAGGTGGCGTTAGAGGATGAGACGATGGATGTGCAACCCATATCAGATCTAGACACAGATTGGGAAGTAAATTTGCCTGATGATTATCAAGAAATGATCAAGAGGTCAAAAGATAATATGCAATGGACAACGAAAAGGGAACTCTACTTTCTTTTTTGCAAAGCGTTCCTAATCGATAACGATGAAGTGGTAAAAATGATACGAATTATTCATTTCTTATAATTTCTCAATGAAAATGGTTTTGAAAGGAAGCACTCCATAATTGTTATAATTGTACTTACATGTCTAATCATTAACAGTGATTTTCTCTACTCCAAAATGGGAAGAAATGTCATATGTTATCGGCAAGAGCGGCTTTGTATATATATGATTGGGAATGGAAATCTCTACCCGAATCAAGGTTCTTTCTCTATCTCCCAGCCTTTGTTTCTTGTAGACATGCCTAACGGCCTGTTTGCTAGCAGCTTAATGAGCTTAATGGGACTCATAGCTTATTCAGTCAGCTATACATGACTATTTGGTAGTTGCTTAATGATATAGAAAGTGACTTGTTTATTAAGCTTTTAGGAGGGAGCTTTATGCTGAAAAACCAAGTTTTGTCCAAACTAGTCTAAACCAATTAAAAAACATGGTCCTTCCATCTATGAAAACACCCTCCCAAACAAAAACCTTTCCAATCTATATAGACAGATTAATCCACACAGACAACTTTATTCATACAGGACTTAATGGAAAACCAACCAAACAACCCTTAAGTTTTGTATATATGTGCACCATGCGGATTTTTGGGTAGCGGGCCCCTTGTTGCCGAGGTTGGTAAGAATTAATGACTTTCAACCATGTGAAACTTTATTTGCTACCACCTTTTTTTTTTTTAAGGATGTCCTAGTCTATGCCTACACTAATCCCTTGGCAAATTATGACTGTAAGATATTAGCCCTGATTAAACTTTAGTGGCCACAATTGTCGTGTACGCCTGGATTCGAACTCTGGATAGATGGGATATTCCACCACATCACCCAGGGCCTTAACTAGTACACCACAACCATTGTAGTTGGTTTGCTACCACCTTGGAATTAACTATTTGCAAAATCACTCACTTCACTTGTGTTTAAAGTTACAAACATTAATTGTGTTTTTGATGCCCATTTATATGTTTCTCTATTTTGACATAGCACGAGAAAGGGTAAATAGAATCTTTTCCTCTTTTTAAAAATGTAACACATGCCATGGCTTCTAATACATTATACATGCATCATGTTTTTTTTCTCTTTTTGCAGATTTGAACAAGTGGCTTTTGAATGTAAACGCACATCACTTTACATAATGCACTTGATGAGATATGATATATTATCACCTGGGACAACCTATGCATGTTACCTTGTCTTGTCTACAATATAACAGAATACCACTCCAAATTTGAGGCTGCTATGGAAGTGAGACGGATATCGAAAGATTTTGATCAGGATGATATTAGGTTTATCTATTTAGTTAGCCCTCAACCCCCAATTATTAGAGCAAACATTGATCAAAACACCCACAACCCATTGGATATGCCGAAAATCAAAGGGTTAAGGAACGATGGTTGGATGGAAGTTAAAGTATGGGAATTTCAGACCTCTACTAACGTTGAAACGATTAGTATGATGCACTTGAATTTGAGACATATCAAGGAAGAGAAGCTTAATGGGATCATTTTGCAAGGCATTGAGGTTAAACCCTTGTAGATTCTCATTAATTTTACCTCTTGTGATGAATGTACATTTTGAACTCAATTTTTCTTTGAACAATTATATTTAGAAACTTCTTTCTCCATCCATGTAAATGGAGGTTTGCATGTGTTAAGTATGCAGGAGGCCTTGTTGCAAAACTTCTCCAGAAGTACTATTGCAATTGTGTTGTGTTGTGAGTTGTGACTCATAAAACATGTTTGAATTGGTGAAGAGCCAAACCTTCTTTTTCTACTACAATTGCAAGGTAACCAAACCCATGAAACATGTTTGAATTGTTGTGAACCTAGCTAATCTTCAATAATATTTTATTCTATATCCATGAGCCTTTTTTCTTCTACTATCATAATAATTCTTTATGTAAAAATGCACCCACTTAAATAAAGGCAAACTACATATTTTGATTTAATTTTCATTCAATTGAACATATTAAAAAACTCCCCGATTCTATCTTTGTTGTAGTCGACCGATTCTCCAACATATCTTATGGTGTTAAGTGTGTTGTTGCTTTTAGTGAAACCATCCGACTATTGCGTTACTATATTCACAAAAGAATACGAGGTTATTAGCTCAACTATGACATATTGTGTTACTATATTCACAAAAGAATACGAGGTTATTAGCTCAACTACGACATAGAGAAGGAGGTGAGGAGTGCACAATCGTGTATGACACTGCTGCTAGAGATCTCTCTCCAATGTGTCATTTTTAATATTTAACCCATTAGAAAAACAACTTTATATGGATGTAGAAATGACTTTGAAGGTTGTACCCATTTGCAATTTTCCATTTATATAGTATATATAACAATACTTATCAAATAATAAGTCTAGTATTGTGGTGTGAGTAGCTTTAGTTGAGTTTTTAGGTTAGAAACTGTAATTCATGCACCATTACATATAAAAAGCAAGCAGGCAGCAAGCAGAAGCAGATCTTCTTCTGTTTCTTGATCTTTGTTTCCACTTTACATTACAATCCCATTAATTCCCCCACAAAACCAATTCAAATCATTCAGAACACATACATCTCTTTTTCTCTTTCTTTCTTTCTTTCTTTTTTCTTTCTCTCTCACTCAAACTAAACCAACCCCTAATCAAATCTTCAATCTCCATCAACATCCCCACACCATTTCTGCAATAATTAAGTAATGCATCAAAACTAATCAAAACCATAAATAAACTAAGAGCAATTAGGGGGAAAAGGTGATTACAAGGCAAACTGGCGAATTGTGTGTTGTGTCAACGAGGTACTCTCTTACGACTCAGAATCTCCTGCTCCTTGAGTCGATGCTGGAATCTGGCGAGTCGAGCTTGCAAACTCACAAGGCTTGCTGCTTTGCGTGATAGCACGAAACTCAGTTGGGTCACATAATTGTCAATAAGGCTCCCTGGTTTGTCTACTTCCGCCAGCAATTTCATTTCCTGCACATTAATTAATTAATTAATTTCAACATCATCAAAATCTACACTACTAATTTCCAACGTCCTTTCTATTTTCATTCTTTCATTTCCTCTCTATTGGACTCGTTTTCCAAAGATCACAATAGAAAAACAAGTTGCGATAGCTATCTCTACGTAAACCTACTCCACACTCAAACGAAGACTAATTTCAAAATAAAATAAAATAAAAACATTTAAACACAAGTTATCACTTACTTCGCGCACTATCTCCATTGTATCTTCAATCTCTTTCCTGTGGGCTGCAATTAGAGCTTCTTCTTCCTACAAAACCAGACATGTGAAAAACGGTTAAGAAACATGTAAGTAATTACAACACTTTTTAATTAACTGAATGACAGTTCCACCCTTACACAAACCTTTTCCCTCTCTCTCTCCATCTCAGAGTTGGAAATTTAGTAAATTATAAGAGCATCTCCAACAGATTCTCAAAAACAAAGAATCAAAAATCAAAATCTTTAAAAAAAGTTATAATTTACTCCCAACAGTTCCTCCATATTGAAGTCTAAAACATTATTTATATTAGAGTAAATTGTGTTTTTATTCCGCGTGGTTTGTTGAAAATTTCTATTTTCGTCATTATGGTTTTGTCATTCCTATGGTTTACAATTCATTACCCTTTTCGTCCTTATTTTTTTAATTTTATTGTTTTTTCATCCCTATGGTTTACAATTCATTTCTATTTTAGTCCTTCATACTTAAAAGTAGTGTTTTAGCCTCAGGGACAAAAATAGAAATGAATTGCAAACCATAGGAACGAAAACCGAAATTTTAAAACCACAGGGACGAAATCCGCAATTTTTAACAAACCACATGGAAGAAAAACGTAATTTACTCTTTATATTATTAAAATATTCAATGCATTCAATAAAATATCATATCACTCTCCTAAATTGTTCAATTTCAAGGATTCTTATCGGTCAAACTAACTAAAAAATCATTTCTCGCTCCTAAAAATGATTTTTAGGGTGTTCTTCAAATTTGGAGAATTTTATCATCGCTCTCCTATTTTTTCTCCATTTTGGAGAAAGTTTTGGTGAATCTGTTGGAGCAAAAATTAGCCCAAAATCTCCATTTTTCTCCATTTTGGATAATTTGTTGAAAATGCTCTAACTATCTAAGTGGACACTTATTTTGGGACAGAGGAAGTACAACATACAGGTGCAGCCACAGTTTGTAATTGTAAAAATAATAAAATTATATTGACGGTTGACTACCTACCTCAAGTATTTCATTGATATTCTCGTCATGAGGCTGCTCGGGTTCAGACTGTTTTGATGCCATATAACCAGAACTGGGAATACTTGATCCTTGGTGCTTATTACCAATCGTTGAAACATCAATATTCGAACCATCTCTTTTTGGCCAACCGCCTTTATCAGATTTTTCATCACCACTCTCCTTTTTCTGCCAATTAACGACCTTTTCTGATTTTTCTTCTCTGTAACTTTTTCTTCGAGGTGGTGATACCTTCTGCACCATTTCTTCTGTGTCAACTGAACTTGGCATCGAGTTTACTTTCTGATTACTTGATCCACTGAAGGTATTTTTCATGTCAACTTTCTCCTTATCCTGCCCACTGTCATCCCGACTGGTGAAGGAATAATTTGAAGAACTAGGAGGCCGTTGTTTCTCGAAATCTACAGTGGGATTGTAAGAGATATTCTCTCTTTGTACGCCCCTTTTACCCGTATCAATAACTTTCGCCTCTTGATATCGTTCGTAAATGTCATCCGTGTCACCAGGAACTTGCATATTTGCTGATGAAGAGTCTTTAGCAGTTGGTTGTGAACTTCCAACCTGATCTTTCTTCGAATTTCCACTTTTTGAAAGACTTTTAACTCTGTTTATTTTAATGTAAAAGAAAAAGTAAGTACATAGCATATGAACAAAAACAATAAAATGCGATAAGGGAATAAAGAAAAACACACCTATCAGCATATCTCAAGGTATTGAGAGTGTGTTCACAAGAACCAGCATTTGGCGAAATGCAAGATATCATAACAGTTCTCGAGTTTCCGACAAACGAATCACGAAGAACTTCAGTGAGTTTGCTCCCACGAAATGGGATATGAAGCTGGTCGTTGTCAAGTGCACGAATGCACTCCTTAAGAGCCAAAAGACTCTTGTTGATTTCAGCACCTTCAATCCTGTAGCAGACACATATATACGAGCTTTAAGATTTAATTTAAATCCTATAGCAGACACATGATCATTTGCAAGCTTGGGCCGGGTTCGGACCGGGCCTAACATAATTTTTTTCCAACGGGCCTAATATAGCAAACCCAAGCCCGTTTTTGCAGGCTTATGGACTTGCCCTTACCCACCTTATAAACGGGCCGGGCTTGCCCACGGGCTAGCGGGCTTACTTTTTTTACATTTGAAAAACAAAACTTATATAAAATCATAAGTTATATAAATCATTTAAATTACGTAAGTTCTTTCAAGCATAAAATAAGACATAAAAATTGTCAGTCTAGATAGCGTATGAAAAAATAGTTTCACAATATATAGAGCATAGACATTTTTCTCTAATGGTTTATCAACTTTCAAAGTCCGGATTTTTTCAATAACAAAATATTTATCCCACTGGTATTGCAAAATCAAGATCCGAGACATGCTATATAACATAGCACAAATTATATACATATTTAGGTGATGGTTGGTAATCGGTAGAAGGAATCCAACCCAAAGCCATTTCTAAATCTTTTTTAATAAAAATCAATAAATTTTTAAATCTATATAGAATTTAATCAACTATAAGAATATAACGGGCCGGCAGGCTTGTACGAATTTTTTTTTTCATTGCCCAACAGCCCAAGCCTGCACATTAATCTTAGCGGTCCAGCCCAAGCCCGCCCATTTTTTTAGAATGGCTGTCCAAGCCCGCTTTTCTAACGGGCCGTACCGCCCGTGAACAGCTCTTTTAAAGCACATTGAACATGATGACAAAGGCATTAATTTCAAATTAGACCTACAATTGAGGCCAAATGTAACATTACCTTGTTTGGCGGTCATTATCAGTTGTATCAGCGCCTCTTTCACTGCCGGCAAGATCTATAAAAGAGATTTTCCCCACAACCTTGCCACCTTTGGACTCATTGCCATCATTATTATTATTAGGGTTCCGCCTGGTGTCTTTTACCTCATTGTGCTTTTTAACAACTAGCTGTAATATTGCATGTGACCTTGAAGACTCCTCATTAGCCCCAGTAGAGCCAGTACTTCTAGCAGCATTACCCCTCTCAATGTATTCTTTAACAATCTGTACATCCAAAACTTCAAATTCTTGCAGTCCGACAATGCAAACCTGTTGTCGCCCATCTTCTCTCATGCAAAGTTTCCTACATAAAATGGAGAAAGTTACTTTTTTTTCCTTCGGTGCATTTCATTCTATTTATTTTAGACCATTCTAGTACCATGGGATTTAGATTAGTGATTTTCTTTAATACAAGCTACTGAAAGTGCAAAATTAGTTCTGTTTTGATATAATTTTCCCTAATATTAGTTAGTTATGCTTTTAACGTTTTTTTGGCTAACAATATTACTCAATTAACTTTTTAACGATGATTGTTTGACAGTTTAGATAAAAATGCAAAGTGCTGTTTGATAAAAATGCAAACTAATAAAAAGACCACGAAAGTTTTTAAAATTTCTATTTGATAAAAACAGAAAAACACAGAATATCTCCATAATTTCCTAGGGCACAGGCATTTTCCAACTAACTTGGGGTATTATCTTTTTTACACTAAGCATCAACATAGTTAAATTAAGCAATTCTTCAAAATTTCCTGATAAAAAGAAGAGATGTGTAAGCCAATTATGAAGAGTACTGACTTTCTATCACTCAGCAGATCAAAGAGCTTTCCACCATAGATCTCGAAGTAACTAAGCCATAACTTGAACTTTTGATTACGGTAACTTGGCTGATGTAATAATCTAACGAGATCTTCTGCAGCTCTGATAGGTAATGGTTGCATCGTATACGTCTTACCACTTCCTGCAATAAACAACCGGTCAAAGTGAAACCTCTTAGAATCAGTTCTATTCAAAACTAGAAAATCAAGCAGAAAGAAGAAAAACACAATAAAATTAAAATATGACATTGAGAAAACACAATAAACTTATAAACCAATAACATTAAAATATGAACTAAAGCCTAGATACCTGTCTGGCCATATGCAAAACAAGTTGCTTTTGTCCGCTGAAATATGATAGGAATGATCGGCTGTACAGTTTCACGATATACCTGTTTCAAGTGAAGCAATAGATTAAACCTTTAGTAGCAAAAAAATGGTGCATTTGCAACAGAAACAAGCAAAGAATGGTAAACAAATACTGCAAAACATATAAGGTGCATTTGCATGAAAGCTTTTAGTAACGGGTTTTTGAAGAAAATATTATACAACTTCTATATCAACCCATATAGCCAGAGGCATTACCTCATCATTGGATACTTGCTGGTCAAGAACAGCATCAAAACAGAATTCATGCTTCTCCACATAAGCAGTCAGGTCAACCTTTCAGAAAATCAACCATTAGTTAACAAAACTCCAACTTAACACTCACATAGGCTTTGTCATAGAGCTATGGCCAGACCTTTAGCTTGGGTTCATGGACGGTTAGACCGTTGTCACATACACTCACAATATCATCCTCCTTGCGAGAATTTTCCTTCTTATTCAATGGTCTTTTGCGGACCTGAGATAAACATCAACACGATAAGAAATTTCCACTCGCACAAATCATTTGAACCAAGTAATAACTCCTTACAAAAATAGTACAGGTATGGCAAGAGAAACTACTCGTTTTTTAGAATAAGGAAGCCTAAACAGATCTTCCATGCAAGCATCTTTACCCAAATAGATGATTTTGGCTTCTGTTGTTATTTGGATTATGCAAGAATAGGATAGTGGAACCATTTAAATAACACGAGAGGCATCTTCCTATAACAATAAGTCATCCTCAACTTTTTGTCATTCCAAATTATAACCTGTAAAATGTGAGCAACTAATGTGTGCAAGAGAGAGGGGGGGCTACATACCACAACTTTTATCTTAGCCACGTTATTTTCCCTTGAATTGCTTTCTTTTTCAAATGTTGGCAGCCCATAAGAAGCATCTACATCTGTTTGTCCCCTTTGCTGCCGACTGTGCAGGACATCATGGTCATTCTCAACTGCTTTAGCAGCAGCAGAAATAAAAGGTGATTGCTCAAATGGTTCGGACATGACATTCTGGCAAAAAAAACAAATACAATTGTGATATATGAGTCAAGAAATGCACAAAAAAACAGAATGAAAGAGATAGATCGTGAGACCCCTTTTGCGCTGATTCAAATGGTGATAAAAAGTAATATGTAGTGAAAGAAGAAATGGAAAGTGAAAGGTATTTAAACCTTAACATTCCACAATCTAGTAATCTCAACAACCATTTTATTTCGTCATACCAAAGGGCCTTTGGCCTAGCGGTATGAGAGCCTTTGTCCTTGTAAGAGGTCAAGGGTTCAAACCTCACCAAAGGTGAGGAGGGTGTGTGAGTTTAATTGTTGCATTTGCCGTATATGAATATCATATACTTCAAAAAAAACAACCATTTCGTCAGAAAATAATGTCGGCTTCAAGGTTTAAATTATTGCAGCATAGTTATACAGATTGATTATGCTTATTAGGTAGACAAGTCAGCTGTGTTCCCATGATGTGTTTTCTATCTAATCATACTAGTTTTGATGAAATAAGTAGCCAAAAACAAAGTTCTAGTTGTGAAAGACAATTATAAAGCTCCTACTTTGTTTTTTTAACGACTAGGGAACAAATGAAAAAAATGCAGCTTCTTGAAACACAATGAACACTAACAATCAGCCATCATCATTCAAACTCAACAAACGAAACCTGCTTATGAGTTTATCTAGGCTCACTGAGGTGGTTCTAATAGACTAGTTATCATAAAATTACTTGGTATTATGATTCGATTGTCTTAAAAGTTTATCAAAGCTCACTGAGTAGGGCAAGGTAACATAATTTTTACTTCCTTAAATTGAACTAGTACATTCTTTAAAATGTATACTCCACGGTGCACATACTAGCGATGCCTATGGTCCATCCAAGAAAGTACATTCAAGTTTTACTCACATAATTAGAAAGTCTACAGACAAGAAAAGGGCATTCTGGATAAGCTACAAATAGCATCAAATTCGAAACATCTTGCACATGGGAAAAATATTCAGAAAAGTCTACAATCAAGCTGGAATAAACATATGCTTTTTTAATCAATTCATTACACTTGTAACAATTTCAAAACACAGAGCAACCATTCTGGCCCCTACGTGAATCGATAACTTGTTCTACATAAAGTTGTATCATGTATGTAACAGGCAACTTGCAGAAGCACTGAAGATGTTCTGAACGATGAGATTCTTACCTCAGTAAGAAGCTCAGTGTCATCCATGGCATGTAAATCCAACAGTCCCGCTCCAAAATCACCCCTGAAATCAGGAGAATAGAAACCATCTGATGCACCAATTCCTCCAGAACCTTGGGCTGTTGGAGAGAAGGGTTCAGAACCAGATTCACCATTAAAATTAAGGTTTCTCATTAATTTGAAAAGCCTTTGCTTCTCTTCAGCAGATTGTGCTCCATAACCCTGCAAACATAAGTAAGAGAAGGAAGAAATTACAACAGTATCCTATGTGAACAGAATTTAAGGTTACATGCAGATACTTAATAGCATAAATGAATGGTTCAGACAGTATTTGGTAACTTTCATTGCCATTGCTTAAAGATGAGGTTCCGTCTCAGGCTACAGTCTACACACCACAGAGAACATGTAACCTCAACTGTCATTTCCAATGACAACAGCATTACAGCAAGTGACAATGCAGAAGCACGTTGCTTTCAGTAGAAAAACATAAATAGGAAATCAAAAATACCTGCATGAGAAGATTGGGTAGGTGGCGTTGATCAATACCATTAGAAGCCAAGGGTGAAGCCAGATGCTGCAGCCCTGCAGACTGGAGCCATCGTGCCATCACGGCATCTCCGGCATCACTAGCAGGACCTGCATTTTGACCATCCGCAGGTTGATCATACAGAGCAGTTGCCGCAGCATTTCTCTGTTGCATCTGGCCGCCCATGAGGCGCTGTGATCGGCGTTGGGGAGCCAACTTTTCTCAAGATTTAATTACCAAAATGCTTCAACCACAAACCAAATAAACAAAAGCAGTTAGATATGTTATAGATAATAAAAAGTATAATCCCAGACCCCCCAGGTACTTTCCCCTCTCTAGTTAATTCTTCAAAAACAATTCCAGATTCCAATTCTTTGAATCTGAGTATGTGCTTATACTTTATTCATCATCGTGCGTTAAATACGCTGATTAACGCAGAAAGTAATGCCATCGCTTATAATACCATTTCCGATTCCCAATTGAAAAATCATCCCAAATTACACAAATATTAGCACCACAAAAGATGAATACCTTCAAATAAGGTAATAATTTGATTCGAAGCAAGACTTGGAGCGTTTTGAAATACAAGTCCGGTTCAGATCAGATAAATCTCAAAAATGCAATTGGTTCTCGAACATGCAGATCAATCGTTTTCCTCAAAATCCCTAACAATTTAAACCAAAGAAAAAAAAACTCAAGTGAATAATGCAGACACAGCATAATCATATAGCAAATTACGAACATTGCAAAGAGAATTGACAGCTTACCCGTTTGAAGCACATAAACACAGAAATGGAAATGAAATTTGAGATGCAAAAAGCAGATCTAGAAGTGATGGGATGAAGCATGAAACCCTAGAACGGATTACGTGAGATCGATGTGGTTGAGGATTGAGATTTCCATGTGCGATTATGATAGCAATGGCGTACAGCTTTAATGCTTTTCCTTCATCCTTAATCATATAATACACACATACAACCTTCGTCACAAAGTCTCTCTCTCTCTCTCTTTCTCTCTCTTCCTCTCTCTCTCTATATATAGATACAGATATAGATATATCTCGTCTCTTCTCCTTTCCCCTCCCCTCTCTCTCTCTCTATATATATATATATCGTATTTGGGTGGAACGTGAGTTTAAGAGTGAATTAAAAGTTAAATACGCCTAACTTTTAATTTCTGTTTAAAAAATTGATTATTTCAAATAATTAAGTACATAATATATAAAGGTAGCTTCAAACTTCAAAGGATAACACTAAGCCGTTTATCTAATCACTTACCCGGATAAATACTTATCTGTAAAATTCAACACTATCACCTACTTCTCAGGTAAGATTTTAGTCCACCAAAATGGTATCGTATGCTACAATTTAGCCGGTAAAGGCTAACCATGGTAAGAGTCGTCGCACTCACTTACCGGGATAAGACTCTCGGTCCTTGCATTCGCTCTTTTGCTCTTACCGGGTAAGATTCTTGATCCTTGTCATATCATTCTGATAGGTAATATGACTTGGTAAGTGTTTACTCAGGTAAGTGTTTTGTAAACGGCCCCTAATTAATTAAAATAATATAAAAACGGTCAAATTATGATGAAAATTACATGTGATTTTATACTAATAGTCAATCTAAGATGTGCCGACGACGCCAAAATCGTGTGAATTAAATATGATTTTATACATGAATTTAGTATAAAATCAAATACGATTCAACTGATTTTTGTTTTTTAACAAAATATATTTTTTATTAATTAATGATTAAATTATGATTTAAATTAACTAAAACGATGTTGATATTTTTAGGATATTCAAAATGAAAATATGACGTTTTGAAGAAGAACAGTTTTACATTAAAATATAATAGTTTAAACTCTACTGAATTTGTTTTTCAAAACCTTATTCTAATGAACATATCATGTATTTAATGGTGTTTGGGACATTTTGCATGACCTCGACTAATCTTATATGACACTAAAATTACCAAAAAACAAATCTCTAATGGTTATGAAGGGACTCAGACTAATGTCTAATGGAGAGCAAACTCAAGACCGGATACGGTGTCTAATGGGGATCAAACTCAATACATGACCAGTTTAGCTACCTTAAGGTTGAATATATTATGTCTTTGATACATCAAGGGTGTGTTTGGTATTCGAGATACGACGGGACAAAATAGTACAAAAACTTGTTACTCCACATTTAAGGAAAGAGAAAAAAATGTGTTCAATAAATTTTTTGAGGGAGATAAGGAAGAAATCAGAATAAAAATAAATGATAAAGTTTTATTCCAAAAACTTTCTTTCAAATGTAGGAGGAAATGGAAGGAAATAAATATTAACCCTTCAAAAATTATATTTCAATATTTTTCCTTTTGTTTCCTTCTTTTCAAAAACACAAATAAAAGTTTATATTATTTTTATTTTATTTTCCTTCTCTTTCTTTTATCTGGTTTTCTTTCTAGATCCGAGAACAACGGTTTAGTATGATATTAGATAGGAACATGATAGGATCCGAATGGGAAAAATGTATTTTCCCACCAAAACAGGTGAAACAAAGACGAGGAACGTTAAACAAAATAAATAAATTATTAAACTACTTATCTTAAATTTAACGCCCAAAATCCTTCCAAAAAAATCGTTCTACCTACCTTATTCTTAAACGTCCGACCATATATTATCTTGTCTAGTTATGTTCAGTCTCGTCCGTACACCAAGTGCACCTTGAAAAACATACTATAATCTTATGAACAAAAAATTAATTCTAAAAACTATCAATATTCTTATTTAAATAATCTAGTCATAAGAATTTAAAAAAAACAACTTTTAAAAGTAAGTTAAACAAAAGAAAGTAATATTATTTTATCTTTATTTTTCATATTAAAAACTGAAATATTTTATTTTTCAATTATATCTTAAAATTTATTGTTAATTTAAAACTTTTTTTTCCTAATTAATGACCATTAAATGATATTTATGAATCAAATTTTGATGGTTAAAAAGTAAAACTTTATTCCTTGTAATGTCCCAAAAAATGGTCGATCAATAATTTTACAGGAATTGGGTACCAAACAACATATTAAATACGTGAACTTAAGTGGGGTCTAAATCCCCAAAATCATAGATTTTTTGGGTGCCTTTCAAATGACTTCAATGGGTGGTGATAATGTGACATGTTAACTAGAAGGGCCAAAATTGTGGGTCTCCTATGTGTAGGGACTGTTTCCGACAATTTAGGCTGGATTTTTATATTTTTTCGTAAATAAGAAATTAAATAAAAGGTTTATTAATTATGTATTTTACCTTGTTTATCGTATTGATTATATTATTTTTATTTAACTTTAATCAAATTTATATAAATATATAATGCGAAACATAAAACTAAGAGAAAATTAGTATAATGAATATTGATGATTAGATATGGTACACTAACGGGCCGTTTACCAAACACTTACCCGGATAAGCGCTTACCAAGTCATATTATCTATCGGATTGATATGACAAGAACCAAAAATCTTACCCGGTAAGAGCGAAAGAGCAAATGCAATGACCGAGAGTCTTACCCCGGTAAGTTAGGGCGACGACTTTTGTCACGGTTAGCGCTTACCAGGTGAATTGTTGCATACGAAACCGATTTGGCAGACTAAAATCTTACCCGATAAGTAAGTGATAGTGTAAATTTGACTGGTAAGTACTTTCCCGGGTAAGCGTTTGGTAAACGACTCCTAACTAAAATTGAATAAAATACAATTTAATGTATATATACATAGCATCCTTAGGAAAAATACTGTCTAGTTTAAAATTTTTAATAATATGAGCAATCTACACCCGCTCAGATCACAAAATAAACAGTAGACCTAAGTACAAACTTAGATTTTTTAAATTTAAAATATACAAACTTAACATTGTTTTACGACATTCAGGCAAAAAAAACTAATAAATAGACAAAACCGGTTCGGCTCTAGTTTCCAACCAGACCGGATCACAAACTATTCTTTCGTAAAATGTAGAGCCAAGAACCAAAGTCAATATAACAGTTTTTGGTCCAATCCGTTCGGTTTTTCCATTTTGTCAATCAAGGGCCACTTTTCATCGACCCCAAATCGAGATCAAAATGGGGCAGAAGAAAAGTGACCATCCATATTCTGTCTAGTGACAATCCCTGTAAAGAAAAACAACTAACAAACCACAATCATATTTATCAACCATATTTAGTACATAAAATGTTGAAATAATTAGAGACCAACACCCTTTTTAGGAATACAAGGGTATGGCATGAATTTTCACACTAAAGTCTACAAAATCATCCTGGTTCTTCGGGCCATAAAAGATAGGCCAATCGAGAACAAATGGATGACAATAATTAATTTCATAGTTATTCTAAGACACGATGACAAGGTCAGCCTTTAATGAATTCCCGACTAGACGCCGATTGATGATTCTACTATGTAAAAACACTTTTTTTTCTTGTTTGCTAATTGTCGTTAAGTTAAACTCTCGGAAAATACCCGGAAAGCCGGAACTTCATTCACGACTCTGCACAAGTTGTTCTATCTGCCCATCCTGTTGACCTTCGGACCCCTTTTGTTGTTCATTCCCACCAGACGTTGCTTCTTCTCGCCCATGACTTTCCCCTAGTCGTTCCTGCAAAAACGACACTGTAAGAATCCATATATACTTAAGCATTGGTTTTCTGTTAACTTGATCATTAAGGGTGCGTTTGATACACTGGATAGGATAGGACAAAACAGAACAAGGATCACTGTGTTTGGCAGGACTTTCACAAAGTGGAACGGAGTGGAACAAAGTGGAACGGGCCTGTTCCACCCCCATCCCATGGAACAAGCTGGAACAAGGTGAAACAGAGTTATGTTTTACCAATATAACCTCAAAATAAATTAAAATTTTCTTTTAAAACATCAAATACGTCTTCTATTTTATATTTTATTCATTCATAAATTTTATTTATTGCATTTTATGCTTTTTAAACTTTCACTTTACTTTCCTCAAAATAATATTTTTATATGGTTTCTATGTTTTGATTAATTTATGTAAAGTATTAAATACTAATAGTAAAAAACATATAGAAAAGGTTAGAAAATAGAAATTGGAAACTCCATAATTTTTTTTATTTTGGTCACTTTTATCGTCTTGAAGAAAACTTTATAATAATTTATTTTGTTATACAAATATTTATTTCATTATAATTTAATAAATTACACAATTAATCAAAATATATAAAATATATATACAACTTATTAAGGGTAAATTGGTCAGTGTTGTATGTTTTATTCCGTCCAGTTCTGTCTTACCAAACGCTAAACTTCTGTTCTGTTCTGTCCTGTCCAGTTCTGTTCTATCTGCATACCAAACGCACCCTAAATAGCCGTTTTCACTAGAACGGTATGGAAACTTGTTGCTTCAGTTACATATATTTGGATAACTATGGGTGCCTTGGCCAGCCTGTGCGCATATAAACTAATCTCGTGGGGCCCTAAAGTGAACAGTCAGTCAAACCTCCAGTGGCCCTGTGCGATTGGTAAGAGGACGGAACTATACAAGACTGGACAGGCAAGAGTGAGGCAAGCAGGGGAAAGAACTGGGGAGGTTTTAGGGTTTTAGTTTGACATGGTAGTTTAGTAATTTACCAATCTGGTAGCACAGAAAACTTCAGGTATTACCTTGAGGGATGCATTTTGTGCAAGAAGCTGATCATACTCGCTCCTAAGCCGACTCACTTCTGCTCTAAGAGAAGAGTTCTCTTCCTTCAAAACTTCAGCCCGTTGGGCCAGCTCATCACATTCCGCCTGACCCCACATAAAAATAACGGATATGGTCAAACTTGATATTGAAACAGAAGAATGCCAATTTCTTCCACCCCCTCCCCCCCCTTTTTTTATGCAACCTGATGCATGATTTTACTGTAAATGAAGAATTGGAAAATAATACAATTTCTCATTAAAAGGAAAAAACCGAAAATTTATGTTTGAATAAAAGAGAATTTATTACAAGTGGTGGTCGAACATGACTTGCTAATACGAAAAACCGAAAAAATGTATCAATAATGGTGTCAAATTAAAGATGATAAAATTCTCGTTTTTTGGTATAATTTGTTTAATTCAAAATTTTATTATAATTTGAATAAATTGGATAAAAATAAAGATGTAATTGATTTTGGTTTTAATTATAAGGTATTTTTTTATGATGAGAGTATCTTGTCGCATTAGTAGGGCTCAATGATTATCCTGTATTTAAATGTGTTTATCAAATTGGTTATTAGTTAGTTTTATGGAGTTCATTTAAAAAAAATATTGTATGTATGCAGTGATTGGTTGTAAAATTTAAGGATTATGCATTATTAAGCAGCGCTTAGTGTTTAATAAGTTGTTTTTTAAACTTTTACTTAAATGCTTTATAATATAATATAGATACATCATGCATACATCCTTTATACAAAGGGAAGGGCAGAAGGGGAAAGGTTGTGTCTGGACCGAAGGAGATGGTGCTTACCTGCTTACGCAGTCTGGATCTACGAGCAGATTCCCTATTGGATTGCTTCCTTCTCTGTCGTTTTAGTTCCCTTTCATCCTGCTATGAAGCATCAACCAATAAGATTTGGAAATTTATACTTCTTTCACTTGTGTTTCCTAACTAGTTAAAGGCGAAGGATCGTATGAGAAGTTGAGGTTAACTTGAGAAGCGTGAGAAGTGGATCTGAACCGTTGACCACTTTTAATCAAATGCCCTCCCATGAATTGCGGCTTAAAAGGGAATTGATCCGGTGCATTTCATCCTAATGTGCGTCCATTTCTCATCCAATGGTTGATAACCACTTCTCACGTTAACCTCAACTTCTCACCGGAACCCAACCCACTAGTTAAAACATCATTGAGGGCTACCAGAAATGGCATAATCCATGAGATGCACATAAGGGCCAAATAAGAAACTTGAAATTTTGCTTTTTGTGCTCCAAAATAGGGGTCTCAATTTGACTCGTTGGAGCCAAACAGTCTACAACTTCAAAATTGATATATATATAGGGGGCCCTTATTTTGTAAACCATCCTAATCGTGTAAACCGTCGATTTTGGTTAAATTAATGAAATTGTTTTATGAAATTGTTTATTTTGATGAAATTGTTTCATATATTTGTGTTTTTTATGTAGTTTCATGTATTTTTTTCATTCTTATGAAACTATTTCATATATTTTCGTTTTTACATAAATAACACAAATATATGAAACAATTTCATCAAGAAATGAATGATATGAAACAATTTCATCAAAATAAACAATTTCATAAAAACAACTTCATTAATTTAACCAATGAAATCGACAGTTTACACGATTAGGATGGTTTACAAAAGAATATCCCTCTATATACATGTATGCAAGTGTTCGCAAAGTTGGTAAGTAATAAATTCGGAGCCACATTGAATATTTGTGAAACAAAAAAAAGGAAATTGGTTTCGACGATGCAAACAAATAGCTAGTCCCTCGTCCTTCCAAGAATAAATTTGGGAACACATGGATCATTTTGACATGGAGTTCACCACAAGTCATTACTCGATATATTGATACATAAAATAGCCATTCATTTTTTCATCAGGCATCTAATAAGAATACTTTTTAGTAGATTTAATAGAGAAAAGTCAGCTAAAAGATAACAAATGAAAAACTACAAAATAGGATGTAAAAATTGCTTAAGAGATTTAAAAATGAAAGCAAAAGAAAATCAGTTAGTTTAGGGCAAACTAAAAAGCAAAAGGTTCCTTCAATTTTGGGGGAAGGGAGAACTACATTATCAATGTGGAAAGACTTGGATTGTCCTAAAAGGTGAAGTTTGACCCTTTTTCTAGAGAAGGAGAACATGAAATAAGTGTCTAGTTTCAAAAATAGATAACTAAATTTCCAAATCTACCCTTAATTAATGGACAAATATTTAAGAGTTGTTAAGACAGATAAACTAATTAAGGGTAAAGTTGTCATTTGGTTAACTAAAAAGTGTCATAATTATGAGATCGCTAATCAAGAGATCTTATGTTTGTGTGGTTATCCAATTACTTTATCCCCCTCCCCACAACCCCAAAAAATAAAATAAAAATAAATAATAAAAGATAACCTATGGAGACCATCTTGCAATGAGATATAATTAATCGATGAGAAAAAGTAAAGGAAGCACCTGTAGCCAGAGCTGTGACTGCAAGCTGTCCCTTGACCCAGCAGTAACCATTCCCCCTGCAACTGGAGTTGAAGCTACCTTCCCACGCATTGCAGGAACATTGGATGAATTTGTACCACTCCAGTAATCCATACCGATATTTAAGTTGGTGGTGGGACCAGGAACACTTCCGGGCCCGGCACTTGGCGACACTGGCATGACCGGCATTGTTTGGTTGACCACTGAATGAGGTGCATTTGGTCCTCCATTCTGAGAACCATGTGCAGAGTTTCCATTTTGAGAAGCTTCCCCTGTAGCTAAAATCATCATCAAATAGCAGTTGTTTCAGTAACGGAAAGTAAAGGAAAAGTAATAATGACTTGGACTACAAGAAACACAACCCAACCTTCAATAGAATCTTGCCGCGATCCTGATTTCATTTGTGAATCCTGCAAAATTTTAATTCAAAAAAGGCTTTTTCTTAATCTGTGCAGATAAAGAATTAAATAAATATAATTGACTTACTATAAAGAGTTTGGCCCAAATAAAATAATGTAAACAAATTACTGTGCAATAACACCTACATTTTCAGAATTCCCATCACTTCCTTCGCTTGAACCTTCACTTCCACTCTCAGCACTGAAAATCCAATATCAACAAAGCATGTCAGTCCACTTAACATGAATAGGGGGCCGTTTACCCTACGCTTACCCGGTAAGCGCTTACTCGGTAAGCGCTTACCGGTAAGAGTCAACACTTGTACTTAGGTAAGATTTTAGTCCATGAAAACGGCATCGTATGGAACATTTTTATCCGGTACCGGGTAAGAGTCGTCACTCTCACTTACCGGGTAAGACTCTCGGACCTTGTCATCGCTCTTACCGGGTAAGATTATCAATCTTGTCATGTTCATTCGATAAGGTAAAGTGACCCGATAAGCACTTACCAGGTAAGCGTTGAATAAACGGCCCCTAAGTTACCAATCTAGTTCAAGGATGTACTCATTATACCTTTTAGGATAAACTCCATTAGCAGATGCACCTGCTTTACTCGGTTCATTGTTCTTGCTTGTAATCATATTTAAACTGCCCAAGCTTCCCTTTGACCTTTTAATAGGAAGTTTTTCCTTCCCGTCCGATGACTTACCATCGACTTCCACATTGCCAGGAGTATTATTACCCTACATGAAATTGAAATTGAAATTTCATTCTCAAAAAGTTAAATCTGTCAACAGGTCTTTCATTCTAGAGAATCTATAAACTATATGATTTATATCAACTAAGGTGACTCACCGAAGCCTCGGCAACACCATTTGGAGAAGGCATTGCATACGGATTGAAAGGGTATGATCCCTGGTTAAATACAAAAACAAAGTTCATAGTTACTGTCGTCTAGTGAGTAAGGGATATGGTATACTAATACGTTATGATAAACAAGAAGATACCGGAGGCATAGATGGATGAGTATATATGCCACCATGGGGATACATAGCAACATATGGATGAGGCGGAGTACCATAAGGTGGCATAAGATGCTGCAAGTTTGCATAGATGTCAGAACAGCAGAAAATAAATCAAATATGCAATTCCAGTTCCAGAAAGGATGTTTTTTTTCTTCTTAGCATAGATGTTTTAAAAGGATGTTTTTTTTCTTCTTAGCTTCTTTCTGTTCCAGTTCCAGAAATGTCCAAAAAATTGAAACTGGGTCAAAAACGAAAATTAGCAAAACCAAGCCGCGCGAGCTCGAGATTTTGGAGTTGCATTCGTGTCCGCACACAAGTTCGGCGATTTTAGCTTACGAAATCCTCAATCGGCACCCCCCCTGCGCGCGGGTAGGTGTTGGAGTAAAACCATTCAAAGGAGCTTGTAAACCCCTCACACTTTCATGGTTATAAACCATTAAGGTTTTACTCTTTCTTCCTATGTGGGATACATTCCCACACCCACTTGGTTTTTGCTAATTTCATCTAAGTACTCAACTTTGAGTATCGATATCTCATTCACACATACTCGATTTTGGACACATTATGCATCGTTTCGAAGCTCTCATATAGGAGAACACAAACCCACTAAGAGTTAATTATATATAATACATATATATGTATTTAAATGTGTCCAAAGTTAGTAAAAACATATATTTTTTACTAAATTTTCCAACATATATATATATATATATATAATTCTAAAAAATATTATATAAACCGATATTCCGATATATCACCGATATTTCCGAGATATCGAATATCGGTCCTTGACCGATATCGCACCGATATCCGATTTTAACAACATAGCCAAATTCAAGCTACAAGAAAATTAGACTAAACCCTAATAGGGCTCGCAATTCCAGCCTTAGCACTTAAATTAAATAATTTCCAGCTGGAACCTTCACTTTCAGCATGCTTGCACTAATGATTAAATAATCTTCCCCTTGCCATTATACCATAATTATATATTCCAACCATTCAGCCAAAACTAGCAATCATGCAATGTAAATTTTACATCTTAATTACTGTCCTCAGCAAAACAATTCATATAACAATCATTAAGAATAGTGGTATCTAGGTGTCAACTTTGAAAGTGTCACAACATTATTACAACTTTTATGAGATTGACATCATATGATGATATTGTGCATGATCAAATAATCATCATCACTACCAACCTCCAAAATACAACATCAACCTAAGCTTGCCAACTAGTTTAAAGGTTCAAGCAGAAAATTTAACAGGTTGCCCGATAAAGTAAAACAGTCTTCTATAAAGAATATGCATCAAGGCTAATTCATTGTTCCTTTTTATAGAGTAACTGTAAAAAAATATGCCTAGACCCTAAATTAAAAATCTTTAAAGTGTAGTACCTGAACCCCCCACATGTAGGGGTGAGCTTGAGGGCTTGATGCCAAGAACCCATGTGGAGGCATAGGAGGATAAGGCTGTTCCAGATTTACACACCATCTAGGCTTAGTAAAATATCTCAAATCTTAAGAAGACCAATTTGTCAAAGTTGAAATTTTTAATTGAGATGGTACCTGAAACCCAGTCCAATCTGGATTGACTGTACCCGTGGCAGCACCTGAAGTCTGCTCCTGAACAAAGTAAAAGAGATAAATATATATTAGCAGGGTACATGTTACCTATATAAATATAGAACATGTGTGCACAAAGACAGCTCTATAAACCTAAACATGGACAAAGAGAAAGAAATTCACTTGGGAATTCGTTGTCTTTGGCTCCTTTGTTGTGTCTTTTGCCTCCTTGGTGGATTTATCCATCTCACTGCTTCCCATTACTCAAATGAGTACCACTTTATATATCCTACAACCATCCTATTTATGGATTTGAAACACACACATCAATCAGTGATTATAAAGGGCTTGCAAATTGAATAAGGCAGGGCTACAAGAATTGGAATTCAAGCATTATTTTTGCACATTTAAACTGGAGTTCTCAAAACATACTTCAGAGGCTCAGAGAGACAGAAACTATTATATACAGTAAGAAATTAAAATTCCTAAATCGCCAAATTTGGGAATTTGCTCGAATTCAGACAAAAAAAAAACATGGCATAAAAACATGGGTCTTCCATTTATCAAAGTCGAAGGTGATATACCACACCACAGAAACATCGTACTATCAATATAATATAAGAACTAACTTTCACCAAATATTTAACAACATAAGCATAAGAGAGAAAAATTGGCGTAATTAATCAAGAACCCTAAATAAACTGCACTCACGTTCAACATTCATGCAGTTAAATTATGAGGTTCGGATGGATCAAATTACCAAAAATCAAACCGGCGAGCTCTTGCAATTGTAATAACAACCTAGATCAAACTCAAAACCCTAAATACAGAAAGATTAAACAGAGGGGTGATGAAAAGGTAGGATTTCTGGAGAGATCGCATTCAAATATGTCGATGGAGGTATGTAGATTGGCAGAAAATTGTCGTCTCTTTTTCACGAGCGAGCTTTGAATTGATTGAAGGTGATTGTGACTGGGAAGTGATTGATCTTAGTGCTTCGATAGTATCAACGGTAGTTTTGAGCTGACGTATGGGGCTTCCATGGGGTGCCGGTGTAGGGTAGGCCTACCCCGTTGTTTAGGGGTGTTTGGGAGTGTTTATATTTTTAACTTTTGTTTATTTGCTAATGTGGTGATGAAAAAACAGTTTTTAAAAAGTGTTTGTTAAAAATTAAGGGTAAAAAGGTAATTTGGATAGATAAGGAAATAAGGAGAAGGAAATAAGAGGTATGGAATGACTTATCAAAAACAACTTATTTGTGGTGAGGAGAAGCAAATAAGCATTTTTGATTTTTTCACTCCAAATAGCTTATTTGCGGTGGAGAGAAGCTATAAGCAAATAAGTCAAAAATATAAGCACTCCCAAACACCCCCTTATACACAAATGGAATTTCAAACTTCTATTCTTAATAAGACCCCAATATCAAAAATATGCTTATCGGGTGTTTGGGATCCGCGCTTTTGATTGTCCTCATTCTCAAAATAGGTTTTCTTAAGGCTTCTGGATTGTTAGATTGAACTCGACAATACTTTATTGGATTTTGATGGGATTGGTTGAATCGACAAGGGCAATGAGCAAGGTTCAAAATGGCGTAAGGCGAGGTCAAGCCTCAAGCCTTACACGCCACGGTGAGGACGCATCGTTTTTCAAGTGACATAAAGTGGCAAATTTTATGTCAAATATATAATTATATATATACATATTTGTTTTCTATATATTATTTTAGTAAGATAATGATATTAAAAAAATACATTCATATTAGAATACGAACATACATATAGATTATTATTATCAAAATAGTTTTTGATTGAATATTTAAAATAGAGCTTATAAAGGTAAATTTACAACTTCGTTTTAATCATAAATCCATAACGTTTATGAGTTTTTGAAATTGTGAGTGTCGTGATTAGATAAATCTATAAAGGCGAAAAATATAAAGTTAAATATGTAAACACAAAAGATTAAAAAAATTTGAAAATATCACGTCTTAGAAAAACTCGCGTCGCGCCATGGCGCGCCTTAAGACGCCATGGCGTGAGCCACACCATATAGAAACTGTTGACTCTTGAGAAAAGGAGATACTAGTATAGCTAGAACTCTGATTGACTCTAATAGATCCACGATGGAATCTGAATTTATCGCCTTGGATAAATGTGGTTTTTATTCAAATGGCTACGTTAATTTGTGGAAGATATTCCCGGATGGGCTAAGCCGGTAACGGTCATTTGGTATACATTATGATAACCGATCGGAAATTGGTAGAGCTCAAAGTACAATGTATAATGGGAAGTCTAGACACATTAGACGTAGACATAATATGATACGACAATTACTCTCTACTGGAGTTATCACGATTGACCATATGAAGTCAAAGAATAACGTTGCGGATCCGCTTACGAAAGGCCTAAGTAGAGATTTAGTCCATAAGTCGTCAAGAGGAATGGGACTAAAGCCCTTGAATGAATAATTCATGCAAAGAAAACCTTACCCAGAAGACTGGAGATCCCAAGATCTGGGTTCAAAAGGACAACCTAGTTGTATGAATGAGAAGGTCACCGTGGGGGAGTTAATAAACTTCCTAATCAGTGATAGTGAGGCTAAGCGTATAGCTTTTAATGATTATTGAAAATCACCTATGTGAGAGAGAAGTGGGGTCGCTTTGAAGGGAATTGTGGGGGCGCAATTCATAACTGCTCTCGCTGAACCATGCTAGTGTTCATGACCATAACGAACACGACTATGAGGATATGACCTTGTTAGGAAGAGTCTTGTGTGAAATGTATTGTCGTCTACATAAATGGTAGTTCAGTTCAAAGACATCGAGTCTACTGACAACTAGGAGACTAAGTATGTTTCACAAGGGAAGGTTCAAAGGGTAACACCTACCTATCCTATGCAGGATTCGACTATTGGAAATTTCGTAGGGAATTTTTCGTATGCATAGATCGATCTCCATTCATGTGGGGGATTGTTGGAAATTTTAGTAAAAAATATGGTTTTTACTAAACTTTGGACGCATTTAAATATATATATATATATATATATATATATGTGTGTGTGTGTGTGTGTGTGTGTTATATATATAATTAACTCTTAGTGGGTTTATGTTCTCCTATATGAGAGCTTCGAAACGATATATAATACGTCCAAAACGGAGTATGTGTGAATGAGATATCGATGTTCAAAGTTGAGTAATTGGATGAAATTATCAAAAACCAAGTTGGGTGTGGGAAGGTGTCCCACATAGGAAGAGAGAGTAAACTTTATTTGGTTTATAACCAAAGAAGTGTGAGGAGTTGACAAGCTCCTTGATTGGTTTTACTCTAACTCCTACCCGCGCGCAGGGGGGTGCCGATTAACGATTTCGTAAGCTAAAATCGTCGAACTTGTGTGCGGACACGAATGCAGCTCCAAAATCTCGTGCTCACGCAGCTCGATTTTGCTAAAACGTAATTAAGATTTTCGATTTCATAATTAATTTCTTAATTACGAATTTATAGTTGTCGGTTTCAAATTCCAATATAAATATGAGGTCCCGTTTTCATCCAAAGACACACCAAACAGTTCACGAATTTCAGAACTGAAATACTCTTGATACATCACACTCTCGAACAGTAGCATACGTTTTTATTTTCGGCGAAATTTTCAGGCAAGTTGTCATCTCCGGCAGTTCCAAAAACTGCTTACACTGTTGTACCCTGGGAACAGACGGCAAATCTGTGTAAGGGAATCGTGTGTAACACGAGCCTCAGGGATTCTCGTTTCTTTTAGGAATTCGTTTCCTTTAATTTTCTGCTTCTTCTTATTTATGTTTCGTCTTCGTGATTTAATATTTAATCCAGTGTATGATTAATTATATTAAAAATACCAACAGAAACGTCATGGGTCATTTCGTAACTGCAGAGACGCGTCTTACGCCATATCGCGCCATGACGGACGCCATGGCGCGCCTTTGAACACTGGCAATGAGAGGGGGATAATGGAGGAAGGACTTGTTTGGCTTAATGGGTTATAATAGAGTTCGATAGGTTTTGCCAAAACTTGATAAAGTCTTTGATCATATTTGATGGAATCAATGAAGGTAGTGAGAACGGGACAATGCATGAAGGACTAGTTTGGCTTGACAAAACTCGATAAGGCTCATTGAAGCTTGATGGAGCTCGACATGTTCAATTGGGTTCAATGAGAGTGCGTTTGGTACGCACGCATGATAAAACAGAACAGGACGTGACAGAGTTTTTCAACGTTTGGTACACAAAATTGGACAGAACAGAACAAATAATATTAGATAAAATACAAATAAATAAAATATTAAGGATTCGACGGGAATTGACGGAACTCGTCAAATATAATGAAAGGGGATTCAAATTGGCCTTCCTAAGAAAATTATATATTTTGAAACAAAATATGAAAATATTTTTGAAATTTGTAAAGAAGAGTGGGGTTAATTATCGCGTTGTATTTATTACCTATTTTTTTATTTTATTCGATGATCATGGAAGCTTCTATGAAAAGGGTGTGGAGAGACATATATAGTGTGGGTTGGGAGCGATGGGTAATTTGGAAATAACACAAATTTTGAGCATATATGTTAAAGAACACTAATATTAAGCATATTTTTTATATATGAAGCTTCATTAAGCATTAACTCAAAATTTCGTATACTGGTCGAATTCAAGGTGATAAAATAAAATTTGAGGAACCATGATACTCATTGTGCTAAACATCACCATCCTACGTTGCATACGAGGGGATGAAAACTACCAAAATTTTGAATTCCTAAATTGGGACCCACTGACAAAGCATCCATTTAAATATTAACGAGACTTGTCGTGAGAGTTTTCATAGTCGGTTTTTTCAAAAGCTAGCTATTGATTGTGAATAACAAGTTTAAACATACAAATATAATGTAACCGAGCATACTCACACGAAAGTTTTGTTTTTCGAGAGTGAAATGTATAGTGGATAAACAAACAAACAAAAGCTACATAGATGACTATTGTGAGCCGATTTTGGAAAAATAAATAAAACAAAGCATATATGAATAGATGATGCATGCAGTTTTATTGTGTGTAATTGAAGAGGTAGATAATTTACATATGGAGTCTCCAAAGTGATGATTAAAAGTTTTTTTTTTGTGATACCGAACTGTTAGAGTATTATTGTCAATATGTATAGTTCAGGGTCCTTTCTGTAATTATGTGTATCTTACCTTGGTATAAATAGATAGCTTAGGATTCATTATTAGGTTAGACACTTCATTTGTAACTCTCTCTCATTATATGAAAACCGGCCGATTCAGCCATCTCAAGTGTGTCTCTCAATCTATCAATCGACTCTACAATTCTAACATGGTATAAGAGCTGTAGGTAAGTATCCTATCATATCTTCCAGATCTGCTTTTCATTATTTTCCTCTTTATTTTGATGCACTCTATTTTGCTCCGAAAAACCATTATCTGTTGGTTTTTTGACAAAACACCAAGTTTTAAAGTTGCCCAGAATATTGTCACGAACCTTCGTACCAATTTTCAGCCAAAACCGATCTGTTTTGAAAACTCGACTCAATAACATCTTGAATCTCATAACTATCGCAACCCTCAGACCTTCTTAAGTATCGCAACTGTTACTTGCGACAACCTTTGATATCGCAACCCTTACCTGCGACAACCTTTGATATCGCAACCCTTACCTACGACAACCTTTGATATCGCAACCCTTACTTGCGACAAGTCTTGATATCGCAACCCTTACTTGCGACAACTTTTGAATTTGTAACTTATCGCAATACTCTATTGCGACAACCTTCCCTATTGCGACAAAGACCTTGATTGCAACACTAGTGTGTTGCGATATCAGTTGGTTGCAACAAGAGTGTGCTGCGACAAACCTGCTTTATCTAAATCAGTTCGAATGGCTCACAACTCCAGTCACTCCAATCCCATCTACGTCGTTCTCAATGGGAACAACTACGTCCTGTGGGACCACCACATGTCCATTCTCCTCAAGTCT
The DNA here is from genome assembly GCA_033807775.1 of Saussurea involucrata. Taxonomy (NCBI): domain Eukaryota; kingdom Viridiplantae; phylum Streptophyta; class Magnoliopsida; order Asterales; family Asteraceae; genus Saussurea; species Saussurea involucrata. The sequence continues at coordinate 86,866,270 of CM066313.1, forward strand.
CATGGACTCTATACCTATGTCACTGGTACGTCTACCATTCCTGTTCAAGAAGAAAAGGAAACTGCAGTCGACTTTGCAAAACGTATGAATGATTGGGACATCGCAAATGCTCGCATCCTCGGGTTCATAAACGCTTCTACCACTACTGAGATCAATCAACAATTCCTTGGCTATACCACAGCAAAAGGACTATGGGATTTTCTTGCAAACAGGTACACTTCTACAGGCTTATCTCATCAATATCAACTGTGGACTACCTTCCAGAACAAAAGGAAACTGCCTGATCAGTCTATCAACTCCTACATCTCTGAGATGCAAGCTCTTAGAGATCATCTGAACCTGGGTGCACCTCAAGTCTTTGATGAAACTGCTCGTAAGTTTACTGCTTACTTTAGCCAATTGCATTTGGTTACTATTCTCATGAGTCTCACTGATCGCTTTGAGAACGTTCGAGCCTCGCTTCTACATCGGAATCCATTACCTACTCTTGAAGAAGCGATCACTGAACTGCTAAGTGAAGAAACTCGTCTTCAACAGCGTTTTCCACTACCATCAGATATTGTGCTCTACACTCCCAGCTCAGGGAAACCAAAAGGTAAATGGGGCAACAACGATCAGTCTAAATCTGCGGGCAAGGGGAACAATAGTGAATGCACATTTTGTCATTCTACTTCTCATCTTCTCCTCAACTGTCCAGTTCGGAAATGTCGTTGGTGTGCGATCGTACACCCACGTCACTATGGGTCTGATTGCCCAAAACATCTAAAGAACTTCAGTAACCAAAGGCCGCAGTCCCGAGTTCAATCAGTTACTGGCTCCATCACTCAAGATTCCCCATCGCCAGCAGCTCCGACACAGCATAACAACCACTCAACGCCTGACCTCATGGAACTCATGCGCCGAAATCAAGAGCTCATGGAGCAACTCATGACAGGTTCTATGGGTATGAATTCTCAATGCAATGCCACTACATCAGGTAACCCTTGGCTATTTGACTCTGGATGTTGTAATCACATGACACCTAAGGCTGATGGGTTTGTCTCTAAACAAACTTCCAGCATGCTTTCATCCGTCCGTACTGATGATGATACTCGTCTACCGGTATCCTTCAGTGGGACTGTATCTACCCCTAATATTCAATTACCTGATGTGCTACATATACCTAACTTATCTCCGAGTCTGATTTCAATCACTCAACTTATGGAAGTCGATCTAATCGTTTTATTTCACCCTTCTGGCTGTGTTGTGCAGGATCCAAAGACCAAGCAGATCCTTGGAGTAGGCCGTAAAGTTGGTCGGATGGTTGAAGTGGTCTATCTCCGCCTTCCCTTACCTTCATCAAATCTTGCTGCTTCAGTTTCCAGTACTCCTTCGTTTGAACTATGGCATGCGCGCTTAGGCCATTTATCCTTAGCTAGAATAAAAGTATTAGCTAGTTCATGACTGTTAGGAAACACTTCCTCTGAAAATGTTTCTTGTCTATCTTGTCAACTTGGCAAACATCATGTTTTACCTTTTCAAATTAATGACTTTAAATCTGCTTTTCCGTTCGATCTTATTCATTCTGATGTATGGGGACCAGCACCACACCCGTCTATGGGAGGTTCTCGTTACTTTGTCATTTTTATCGATGATCACACACATTTTACATGGATTTATCTCATGAAAAAACGCCCAGAGCTACCTAAAATTTATATCACCTTCGCTCGTATGATTCTAACCCAGTTCTCCAAGCCTATAAAGGTTCTTCGAGCAGATAATGCTATGGAATACAAAGAATCGTCTCTCCTCTCTTTTCTTCAATCTCAGGGTACTCTTTCTCAGTACTCCTGTCCTGGCACCTCTCCACAAAATGGTCGTGCCGAATGCAAACACCGTCACATTCTTGACACTGCCCGCACTCTATTAATATCAGCCAAGTGTCCAAAACGCTTTTGGGGTGAAGCAGCCTTCACAGCTGTCTACACCATCAACCTACACCCAACTCCCATTCTCAATCAAAAGTCTCCGTATGAAATACTCTATAGCGTCTCTCCTGCATATGAACTCCTCAAAGTGTGGGGTTGTGCCTGCTTTGTTCAGCTGCAATCTCATGAGCACACCAAACTCGAACCTCGTTCTCGGTTATGCTGCTTCCTTGGCTATGGCATTGAACATAAAGGTTATCGTTGTTGGGATCCAGTCTCTAAGAGACTTCGTATATCCCGTCATGTCACCTTCTGGGAACATCTTCCCTTCTCTACAGTGTTAAAATTTCAGGACACACCCACTCCATCTACTTCTTTCTTCACAAACACATCTATCTCATTGGACTCACTCCAATTAGATCCCATACTCTCCTCACCATCTGTTCCACCTCCTTCCGCCTCTTCTCAACCGGAACCTTCTTATGTCCCATCTGAACCTTCACCTGCCTCATCTGAACCTTCACCGGCCCCATCTGTGCCATCTGCTGAGTCTATGGATCCTAGCTCTTCTCAACCACAAGATGAAGCACGACGCTCCGATCGGGTAAGGCAAGTTCCTTCTCACCTTCATGATTATCATTGTTATGCCACTTTACTGTCCACCCATGAACCAACTTCCTTCAAGGAAGCCGCTTCTAACCCTGTTTGGAAGCAAGCTATGACAGAGGAACTTCAGGCACTTGACAAAGCCAATACATGGGAGTTTGTTCCTCTCCCACCGAGAAAGTCACCCATTGGTTGCAAATGGGTCTTCAAAATCAAAACCAAGTATGATGGATCCATTGATCGATACAAAGCACTCCTTGTGGCAAAAGGCTTCAATCAAGAATATGGCATTGACTACGAGGAAACGTTTGCTCATGTGGCTCGTGTCACATCAGTTCGTAGTCTTCTCGCCATAGCAACCACCAAACGATGGCCACTTTTCCAGATGGATGTCAAGAATGCCTTTCTAAATGGCGATCTCGAAGAGGAAGTCTACATGAGACTCCCTCCAGGTGTGACCTCTCGACAAGGTCATGTATGTCGACTTCGAAAAGCCCTCTATGGCCTCAAACAAGCTCCTCATGCTTGGTTTGAAAAATTCAGCAAAGTAAGATTTAAATATAAATGGACTTAATCAACATTGTAACAAGCGAAACAAAACCCCCAAAGATTGAAGATTCTTATAAATAGTCTGATGAGATTGGTAGTCCTTCCTAGTGCAACACGGGGGAGATTGTTTGGCATAATTTATGCCATTCTCAATAAATTTAAAGTTACAAAATGATGTGAAAATAAAAGAGTTTGAATAGGAGATACAACACTGATATTTAGAGTGATTCACCCAACATTTGCTACTCTACTTTTCTTGAGACCACCGTTTACTGTAAGCCTGCAATGTTGTCATTTAAGACAGAACAAAAAACCATCTTACGATCAAATATACAAACGTTTTTTTTTTCAAGAGTTGGAATTGATCTTTACACACATAAATAAGGGATTTTTTTGCTTTTAATGGTTTATATGACTTATCGATCAACAATACATGAGTATTTATTTTGTGACTTATTCATTAAGACTATGGCTTAATTACTTAACCAAAAAAAGTAGAGTCGTGTGGATTCAACTATTCTATTAAGTTATTTATTCCATACATGTCATCCTCACTTTTCACATATCTTTCTCTAGTCAAAAGACTAAAAATATAATCCTAACCCTCCACACCGACAATTGCCTCTTTTCATCTTTAAGATTCCATCCTTCGTTTTCAACAAAGACATATTGTATGTGTGAGAGTGGCAAAGAGTTAGATTAGAGAAATATGACCTCTCACACATGCAACATGTGCGAGAGAGGCAAAGATAATAAATTGATTGTGTTTATCACATGTAATATTTAATGAAAATTATATTTTTTTGTTAAAAGTGTATCAATAATCTTGTTATATAAAACTTGATAAAAAAAACTATGAATTTATTAAAATTAAAAGTTAAATAAATGTAAAAGATATAATGAGATTTATAGAGATATTTATCAGATTCAAAACGATAATTATTCTAATTTCGAAAATTATTTTTCAATTTTTATTTGTGAGTTTTTATCTAATGAACTATGTGGAACATATTCCTTCTCTCCTTTTTGCAAATTAACCGTCTTCTCGTTTGAACCTACCCCTATCTAAGAGATCTATATGAAGTTTATTAGGGAAAATATTTTTTGATCAATGAGGATGTATTGTTGCATTTGCTGACATGAATGTTGATGCATCAACAAATGTTTTGAGGTTGTAATTTAATCATGGGACCAAATGGCATTGCATGGCATAAGTGAGTCGGTAACTTTATTTCCTTCCACTACAATTTTTGGGACTTTCACTCATGGACGAAAATCGTCAATAATCTGCCGGTAATGATGAAATCTGTCGGTGACCCGTAGTTGAAAGTCAATCGGATATTGATGTGATCTCGTCCGACAAGTATGGGTTTGAACACGTGTTGCACGATCGTTCAATTGTTTACTAGGATAGTTGTGGTGGAAACCGCGACCCATTGCATATAAAGATGCAAGAACCTTGGTATAAGAGCAAACCACAATCAACCCACCAAGTTGATTGATAAGTGTTGATCGCCACAAGCTACATAATAACTTGATAAGTTCTAAAGTTCACAAAGAACTATAAGGTGGCGTTTGGTTTGCGAAATGTTTTTTGATGGAATGAAATTTGTCAAAGAAATTTGAATGGAATGTTGTCAGGTTCGACCACCTATTTGGTTGACATAATTGGAATAAAATCTGTTAAAGGAATTGTCAGGTTCGACCACCGACTTTGTCCTTAAAAATCTTGCTTAGAATATTTTATTTTGGTTCTTTATAGTAACTTACATAAGACATCAAAAGTTCGGTGAAGTCGAAGATCAACCGAAACCAAGTCAGAAGAAGTCTCTCATTGTGGAAGTGAAGATACAACTCTCAACCATCAACTAAGTTATTTGGCCACCGATTTTCATCTTGAAAAAACCGGTGAGCACATGGCCGAAGCCTCTCATTTTCGGTCAATTATCTCACCGATTTCAAGTTGAAAATCGGTGAGATCCCTCCTTGTGAAAGCTGGTAGATGAAGATCATTTATTATGGGACAATATCTAATGTCAGGAAAAATTGACTATTTGTCGTTTTTCCAGTTTCAGATAATGTCTCAATCAATAATGCTTGTTCTTCCTAGTACTAAGAAAAAGTGTGAAATTGATTTGTCAACTTTTCAAAGTCAACTCCTATTTTTGAATCTCCAGATGACAAGTGTCCTAAGCATTTAATGGTTCAAGCACTATATAAAGAGAATATGATTCTCCATGCAAGGTTACGCGTTCCTGAAGAATTTTCTCAGTGCAACAAGGCTTTCTCTCCTTTGAAATTAATAGTTTTCAATCTTTGTGTTTTAGAAGTTATTTTGTTTTCTAGTTTACTTTGTGAAGATTGTTAGAATAGTTTTTCTGTTCTTTCCGCAACAATCTAGTTTTTCTGTGTGTAATTCTTGATTTGAAAATCAATAAAAGAATTAATTAAGTGAAAATTTGTGTATTATATTCACCCCCCCTCTACAATACTTGTTTAAGCCATGTGAGACTAACAAGTGGTATCAGAGCAGAAAGTTTAATCAATAAACTTGATCTGAAATGGCTGGCTCTTCTTCAAACAATGAAATTTCTTCTCAAAACACTTTCTCTGAAAATGGCTCTATAGCCAAACCTCCCAAGTTTAACCCCCAACAACTTTTCTCTGTGGAAAAGCCGAATGATGCTTTTCATGGAAGGAGTGGATAGTAGATATCCAACCATTCTCAGTGAGGGACCCATAGTCCCTAGAGTCTGGGCTCGCTATGAAATGCAAAAATCTAGTAAAGAAGTTGTTGACAAAGATGATTCTGATGATTCCTCTGATGAAGAAAATCCTACTGCTATTGGTCGTTACATTCTTAAAAATACAAAGAAATACATTGATGAAGAAAAATGTCGTGTCTCTCTTGACTCTAAAGTGAGAGCAATCATTGCACTTTCTCTTCCTGGTGAGGTCTACCACTCTTTAGTGAATTTCTCTACAACTAAAGAAATGTGGACTACTATGTGTTCTGTACGAAGGTACAGAGGAAGTTAAGAAAAGCAAGAAAAATGCTCTTATTATAAAGTATGAGTTTTTCACTTATGAAAACGGAGAATCTCTTTCTAGTTGCTATAACCGTTTTAACAGTCTCCTGAATGATTTAAAGCTATTAGGCAGAGTATATGAAAATGAGGAAGTCCTGAGCAAATTTATGGACTGTCTTCCTGACTTTTGGGAAAATATGTGTACTTGTATCAAGACAACCAAGGATCTTGAATACATGTCTCTCACTTTTCTCTATGGAACCCTATTTAACTATGAACAAACCAAAATCCAAAGGAAGTCAATCATAATAGAGATAAAAGGCTCTTCCGTAGCCCTTGTTAGTGATACTTCCAAGAAAGCTCAGCGTGTGTCCAGAATCACCTACCCTTCATCTGAATCTGACATTGACATTCAAAATGACTCTACTCACCAAACGGAGGCATATCTAAGTGATGCGATGATGAAGGTGAGGAAACCTCTGTCGAACAGATAACTGATGAAATGGCTATGGTGGTTGGATTCAAAAACAAACCTCGTTCTTCAGGCAAATCTAGAACTTTCAGAAAACCTTCTTCTTTCATAAAAAGTTCCTCGACTAACAAGTCAAATGAGGAATGTTTCAATTGTGGTAAGAAAGGCCACTTTGCTTATGAATGCAGAAGCAGACGCATTGAAAGAAGTGGACCCACTTCTTCTGACAAACTTTATTCCAAAAACAACAAGTCCAAGAACAACTTTTCAAAACAGACCTTTTCTAGAAAAGAAGGTCAACCTTCCTCTTTTGAACATTTGGAACGTGCTGAGAAATATAAAGCCAAATACAAGAGAGAAAAGGAAAGAAATGAGGGACTTCGCAAGAAAAAGGAAAAGGACTTATTGCTGAAGTCCATGACTGGGTTGATGAACCAACCTCTGAGAGTGACAAGGACTCTCGCAACATGTGCTTCATGGCTAAATCTGATGATGTGGAAAATCCTGAGAAAGCAATTACATTAACAGCTTTGGTGTCAAATGGGTGTTCATCATCTTATTCTCAGGTACATCCTTTCAACTCCATGTATGAATCTGAAAAGATTGATGCTTATGAGTCTTTGACAAACGATTTTTATAATGTCAGAGATGCAAAGAAAAAGAAATCAGCTCAAGTTAAAACTCTCTCTTCTCAACTTCAAATCTGCCTTTCCCAACTTGAACAGTTTGATAAGATCAAAGCTGAATTAGAGGACTTGAAAACCATAAACCACATCATAGCTAAATAGAAAAATAAACTTTTTAAGAGACTGAAAAGAGAGCAAGAAACTGTAAGAAAATTGACCAGCTCTTCTAAGAACCTTGAGAAAAAAAATTCAAGATCAAATCTCTTGTGAGGATAAAACTGGACTAGGTTTCGGGAAAGATGGACATTGACCTCTCTTCACAAACTCTTGCTTCCACATCATGTGTTTCTTCAAACCTTTATGAGTCCAACTCCATTGGGTCTGTGTCTATGAACTCAACTGATTTATCTGAAGCCTTAAAATTTGGAATGTTCATAAAAGCCAAAGATCCAATCTCTTTTCCAAACAATGACACTCGGGACTCCAATGACTCTCCAAAACCCATCCATGATCTTTTGAAACGTTTGACACTAGATGAAGCTTCTTCCTCTAAACCCATAGGTCCTAAAGAGCCCAAAAGGATAAAACTAGCCTATCTTTAAAAAGAAAGTCCTCAGCTCTTTCAAAAGCTCCTTTTAAAAGTTTATTTACATATGATAGGGTTATTTTATTAACCCTATTTTAGCCATGTTTCACATTAATTTTGAGCTAAAATCCCGCATTTATGGCTTTATTTATAGTCATTCTTAGTTAAATGCAACAAAAATAAATATTAGATACGTTTCGTATTTAATTACAAAAATACATCACAAAAACACAAAAATAAGTAGATTTTATATCTATTTTGTAGGTACGAAAATACGATCGAGTTCGAAGTCTAAACTACGGATCTTGTAGGATGGATCATAAAGCGTTAAAGAAGACTTCGACATTTTGGACCGTTTGTGGTGACAAGTTTTGGAACTTTTGCTAAACCAATCTTCTTTTGGGCTCGATGTAATTATATGTATGGGCCGATAAACAAACAAACATGGATCGATTTTGTAATCACCTTTTGGGCCGAAAGTCTAAAACTTTCGGTTGAGTTTAAATCTCGGATTGGGCCGTTGGTTTTGTGGTATGCATGGGTCGTGGACTACAATCACATGGGCCGAAGATTACACAACCACATAGGCCGGCTGTTTTGAAACAACCACATGGGCCGAAGATGTTTAGTTGCCCATGGGTCGGATCTATGACCCATGGATGCTCCATTTTGAGTAAACTTGGTCACCAAGATTAGTGTTAGTATAAATAAGAGTGTTTAGTTAGTGTTAGAAGTGTGCTCGGCGCTTGGTACTTGGATTTTCCTTGTTACCTAGGCACCATGGCTCGTTTATGATCAATACCGAACACCCCTAGTTAATCCGAAGCTCTCGACGTTTGTGACTTAATCGACTTGGTTTGCAACTTTAATCTTAATCTTAAATGCATGTTAACGTTACGTAAACTTTAGTGTTAAAACTCTTTTCCCTAAAAAACTCTTAACTCGTTTTTCCTAACTCTTAAACTCTTAAATTAGCTTTCACAACTCTTAAACTCGTTTTTCTCAACTCTTAAACTCTTAAACTCGTTTTCTCAACTCTTAAACTCTTAAACTCAACTTAGTTAAATTTAATTGCTTTTCAAAAGTTACGTTTTTAATTAATCTCGCAAACAACTTACGATTCTCTTTCCTTAATCTCCTTCTCGACTTTTGATAAAACTTGGTTCTCGCGTAATCTCACTTGCAATATAAGCCGGAAGTCTGAATTAATCACTTTGGATTCCCATGTAAAATTGGTTCACGGTTTGGTAAGTGATTTCACAAAAAGTCCCATCTTTTCTCTCATCTCGAAAGCACGTTAATTTTAGTCTCTATAATTAGTCGGTTAACAAACACGCAAACTTTACTTTTAAAACCAATGCTTAACTCTCTCAAAAACTTTGTAGTAATTAATCTTAAATGCTTTCCAACTCTTTCCCTAAATGACATAGTAATTTCTCTCAAAGCTTAGATAACTTGTGCAACAAGTCACGACGTTTCACTCAAGTAAGTTCCATTTAATTAACGCATTGTCCATTTCCATTATTTGTTTTATTTGTTTTAATTCTTGTAAATCTTTTATAATTGGAATCTGAACGATGATGGGCTAATCGCCTTAGTTCGGGGTATAAAGAGAAATTGGGACCAAGACTAATAAAAAGATAAAAAAAGGTGTATCGTATGGTATGATTGTCTGACGTTATTTAAATCAAGGGTTATATTTTGTGGTGGATCACAATTGACCAACTGACAACTGGTACGTTGTATCATGAAATATTCGACACTTGAGATAACTAAAGAATACTGTCTCATCTCGATATCTAATTATTAATCTAATCCCAATGGACCTTTATACCCCGTGCTTTCCTCTTATAATTGTTAATTTCCATTAGCTGTTAACAACAAACTGCCAACAAAAGATTTCCTTCTCATTCGCCATCTGAAACCTGTTTTTAACTAATTGGACTTTAAAGAGAAACTTTTCCACGCTTCCCTGTGGGATCGATATTCGGTACTTGTGTACCATTATTACTTGTTATGAAACGATAATAGACTGAGATGTATACGTGCGTCATGGTTTATTTCTGCTGATAGCACACTCTGGTTTGATATTACTCTCTTGATAACTAATAATTCTCTATTTTTACAGGATAGTATACAGAGCGAACAAGTTTTTGGCGCCACTACCGGGGAAGCAAGCCAGAAGTTTTTCTTTTATATAAGTAGAATTTTTAAAAACAAGTTTTTCTACCACAATTTTGAGAAAAGAAAAAAATATTTATTTTAATTATAGTGCATGCCAAGGTTGCCTCACAGTGAGATTTTCCAACTTGATCCTGACATTGAAAAAACTTTTAAACAACGAAGAAGAATTCAAAGAGCTAATCGAGTCTTAAATTCTTTAGAGATGTCTGAAAGTGATTCTTCGTCAGACCATGAGGACGGTCCCTAGTTTGGACCTAATGGGCGGCCTAATAATGAAGAAAATATTGAAAACCCGCCATTTATAAATAATCTTGACGATAAGGAACAAAACATTTTTCGGTTAGCTAATTCAAAGGATGGTGGTATTATGTCTTACGTTGTTCCTGTTTTAACTCAGTTACATTCAGGAATTCTTAAACCAACTTTACAAGCCCGTCACTTTGAATTAAAACCAATAATGTTTCATATGCTCCAAACTAACGGACAGTACGCTGGTTTGGCATATGAAGATCCTCATTCTCATTTAAGGTCCTTCATGGAAATTACAGATTCTTTTAAGCTTCCCGGTGTAGAAGACGATGCACTAAAACTAAAACTTTTCCATACTCTTTAAGAGATAGTGCACGGTCTTGGTACAACTCGATGAAGCCAGATTCTATAGTTACATGGGCCCAAATGGCGGAAAAATTTCTAAAAAAATATTTCCCACCCACGAGGAATGCTAAGTCCAGAAACGCAATTTGCACTTTTAAACAAATGGACGATGAGGCAGTTCCTGATGCATGGGATAGGTACAAAGAGCTTTTGACAAAATGCCCTCACCATGGCATTCCGTACTGCATTCAGTTAGAGACGTTTTACAGTGGTTTAAACATTACTGCAAAACAAATGCTCGACGCTACTGCAAACGGAGCTTTCACTTCTTGTACCTATAATGAGGGATATGATATTCTTGAAAGAATTTCTAACAACAATGGTCAGTGGGTTGATCCACGTGCATTACCACTTAGAAAAACAACTGTAGGAGCACAAGATCCTGCTGCTTATGCATTAATATCTACTCAGCTGAATGACATGGCATATTTGATTAAAAACCTTAATGTTGTGTCAGTCAACCCTGTTATGCCTCCTGCTACTGTTCAGTCTATCCAGTGCACATACTGTGGTGATGGTCACAACTTCGAACATTGTCCAGGAAATCCCGAGCATATCAATTATTGTAGCTAATAATAATAATAACTATAATAACAATAACAAAGGAGGACCCTTTTCTCAGACTTACAACCCTGAGTGGAGGAACCATCCTAACTTTTCATGGCATAGTCCAGCATTAAATCCACCACCACCTAAATTGCAAGGTCAAACCCAGCAATTTTATCAAAGACCTAAAAACAACCAGCACACGAATTCTCAAAATAATCAACATACTTATCAACAAAAGTCAAACCACCATGCTGAATCATCTACTTCCTTGGAAGCAATGATGAAGGGATTTATGTCCCAGACTCAAGCATCAATTAAAAATCTGGAGACCCAAGTGGGTCAAATGGCTTTAGAAATGAGAAAACGTCCTTTCGGTTCTCTACATAGTGATACAGAAATACCCTGGAGAATTGGAAAAGAGCATGTTAAAGCTGTAACTTTGAGGAGTGGTAGGGATTTACCAGAAAACATACAAAACGATTTAATAAAACCAACCCAAGCAGAGCCAGAAAAGAAAAACACAGTTTTAGACTCTGCTAAAACCAGTAACACCATTCCCATTCCAACAATTCCACTTTTAATTCCTGAAGAACCCAAGAAAGATCAAACAACCACAGACAAGCTTGTAGTGGATGTGCCACAATCTGGTGATAGTCCCAAAGTTCCTGGTGAAATTAAGATAGACAAGACCTCACCACTAGTTTCAGCACCAACTATTCGAAAGACTACTCCTCCTACTACAGTTCCTCTTTATATTCCTTATCCCCAAAGGATGAGGAATGAGATAGATGAACTGCAATTCAAGAAGTTTTTAGATGTTTTTAAACAGCTGCATATCAACATACCTTTGGTGGAAGCCATTGAACAAATGCCAAGTTATGCAAAGTTTTTAAAAGATATTTTAAGTAAAAAGAAAAAATTGAATGAGTATGAGACTGTAGCTCTGACTGAATGTTGTAGTGCTATGTTCTCTAATAAGATCCCTAAAAAATGAAAGATCCTGGAAGTTTTACCATCCCATGTTCCATAGGAGGTAAAGAAATAGGACATGCTTTATGTGACTTAGTGCCAGTGTGAACCTTATGCCTTTATCTGTGTTCAATACCTTAGGCATAGGTGAAGCTAGACCCACAACTGTATCTCTCTTATTAGCTGATAAGTCCATAGCTTGGCCTAAAGGTAAAATTGAGGATGTCCTAGTTCAGGTTGATAAGTTTATTTTCCCTGCAGATTTTATCATTTTAGACTTTGAAGCTAACAAGGATATTCCCATCATTTTAGGAAGACCTTTCCTAGCCACTGGAAGAACTCTGATAGATGTCCAAAAGGGTGAACTCACAATGAGAGTTCAAGACCAACAAGTTACCTTTAATGTGTTGGACTCCCTTAAATATCCTGAAGAGAGAGAGAGGAATGTTCTACCTTAGGTTTGATTGAATCTTGGTGTCTAGACCAAAATTTTAGGGAGGGATTGGAAATGGAAGATTCTGATAGTGAAGAAGATAAAGCAGAGTTTGATGACTTAGAAGACATACAGGTCACCTCTACTATTGAAGTTTTAGAAAATAAGGACAGGAAAACTCTTGTGCCTTCCCTAGAATGTGCTCCAGACTTAGAGTTAAAGCAACTTCCCTCACATTTGAAATATGCCTTTTTAGGAGATCCAGGGAAATAGCCAGTCATTATTTCATCATCCTTAGAATCTGACCAGGAGGAAAAATTGGTGAACATGTTGAAACAACACACCAAGGCCATATGTTGGACCATTGCTGATTTGAAGGGCATAAGCCCTACCATTTGTCAACATAAAATCATTTTGGAAAACAAAGATTTCACCTCAGTTGATACTCAAAGAAGACTCAACCCTATGATGAAAGAGGTCGTTAAAAAGGAAATTTTAAAATGGTTGGATGCTGGCATAATTTATCCTATTGCCAGTAGTACTTGTGTCAGTCATGTGTAGTGTGTACCCAAAAAGGGTGGAGTTACTGTGGTAACTAATGAGAAGAATGAACTTATACCTACTAGAGTAGTGTCAGGATGGAGAATCTGTATGGACTATAGGAAGCTTAACCAGGCTACCCATAAAGACCATTTTCCATTGCCTTTTATTGACCAGATGTTAGATAGACTAGCAGGTAAGGAGTTTTATTGTTTCTTAGATGGTTACTCTGGTTACAATCAAATTGCCATTGCACCTGAAGATCAGGAGAAAACTACTTTCACATGCCCTTATGGTACTTTTGCCTTTAGAAGAATGCCTTTTGGCCTTTGTAATGCACCTGCCACTTTCCAAAGATGTATGATGTCTATATTCTCAGATATGCTTGAACAGTCCATGGAAATCTTCATGGATGATTTTTCAGTTTATGGGACATCATATGATCAATGTTTACAAAACCTTGAAAATAGTCTTAAAAGATGCGAAGAAACAGATTTGGTTTTAAACTGGGAAAAAATGCCACTTTATGGTTAAAGAGGGCATTGTGTTAGGTCATCTCATTTCCAATAGAGGTATTGAGGTTGATAAAGCCAAATTAGAAGTAATTGCAAAATTACCTGAACCAACCACTGTTAAAGGTATTAGAAGTTTCTTAGGACATGCAGGTTTTTACAGGAGGTTTATCAAAGATTTTTCTAAAATATCCAAACCTCTGTGCTCCCTATTACAACATGACCATGCTTTCAATTTTGATAATGATTGTAAAAAAACTTTTAAAATCTTGAAAGAAGCATTGGTCACTGCCCCTGTAATAGTGACTCCTGATTGGTCTTTACCTTTTGAAATAATGAGTGATGCTAGTGACTGTGCTGTTGGAGCTGTTCTAGGTCAAAGAAAAAATAAAGTTTTTCACTCTATTTACTATGCTAGTAAAACTCTCAATGAGACTCAAATCAATTACACCACTACTGAAAAGGAATTATTAGAAGTTGTTTTTGCTTTTGAAAAATTCAGATCATATTTGATGGGTGCCAAAGTGATTGTGCATACTGATCATGCAACCATCAAATATCTTATTTCTAAAAAAGATGCAAAACCTAGGCTAATAAGGTGGGTCTTGTTACTACAAGAATTTGATTTGGAAATCGTTGACAGGAAGGGTGTGAACAATCAAGTGGCTGACCACTTGTCAAGACTGGAAAAACAAGAACACAATGAACACACTAATGACATCAGTGATGTTTTTCCAGATGAAAGGATTTTAGCTGTGCAACATACTGAAATACCTTGGTTTGCAGATATTGTTAACTATTTAGCTCGTGGGATCACTCCCAAGGAATTAAATAAGCATCAAAGAAAGAAACTTATATTTGATTCCAAGAAATTTCTTTGGGATGATCCATTTTTGTTTAAGATTTGTGCAGATCAGGTGATCAGAAGATGCATCCTTAAAGAAGAAGTGGCATCTGTTCTATATCACTGTCATACAGGTCCATGTGGATGACATTTTGGAGGAAGCAGAACAGCTGCAAAGGTATTACAATCAGGTTTGTATTGGCATACCCTAAATAATGATGCCTACAACTTTGCAAAAAGTTGTAATGAGTGTCAAAGAAGCGGAAATATTTCCCAGCGAAATGAAATGCCTTTAAATGGAATTTTAGAAGTAGAATTATTTGACGTTTGGGGTATTGACTTTATAGGACCATTTCCACTGTCAAATAATTGTGCCTACATCCTGGTAACTGTTGACTATGTATCTAAATGGGTGGAGGCTATGGCCTGTCACTCTAATGATGCTAAGACTGTCATCAAATTTCTCCAAAAACACATCTTCACTAGATTTGGCACACCCCGTGCCCTGATTAGTGATGAGGGCATCCATTTCATCAACAACCTATTAGAGGAAGTCCTGGACAAATACAATATTCAGCACAGGGTGGCTATTGCTTATCATCCTCAAACCAATGGTTTGGCTGAGTTATCCAATAGAGAAATTAAAGGAATATTAGCTAAGGTAGTCAAGCCACATAGAAAAGACTGGGCATCCAAATTGGATGATGCCTTGTGGGCCTACTGTAACGACCCGATTCCCCAAACATACATCAAATAACATATATTGCATAACAACATTTCATTACAAAAGTTTATCATATAACATTTACGGTCCTTAGTCTTTACAACCATAATAATTATTGTTGTTACAAACTTTTTGCTACTAAATAACAAAGTTATAACTACAAACACGTCATGGTCTTCAAAAACACAAGTCTTCCAAAAGCTAGTCACGGATTATCCTTCTTACTTGCTCTTACTCGATCCACGACCTGGAATACATATTTTTAAAACAAAATGAGGGTTAGACCTAGTGGTCTAAGTGAGAAAATCCCTGTTAGTTTAAAATCATTTGTACAAACACCATATACATCATTCAAATATAAGTACCAATAATAACTCACGCATCGTATACGTTCCTGTCTCATTTCCATGGCCATATTAGATGGTTGCGAGCCAACTAATAAATTTACTCCGCTGTACTAAAATACAGCCAACACCGCTGCCCCTCCGTACAGCCAACTCCACCGGTCCTAAGCCCGACCAACGTGCTCACTTGTAGTGTAATACTCGTATAAATATAATATACACTTCAATATATCATACTTCATACTTATGCACATAATTACACAAATTATCACATTCTCAATCCACATATATGTATTCCAGTTTGAAAACATTTTAAAGTAAAACTCACCTGTTTGCTTATCAACACTCTTCCAAGCCTTCCCAAATAGATTCAGTCTTTCACCCAGAATTCACAGAATCTGAAATAGTTTAAATACAATTACTTATTTACCAACCGAACACATATGACTTACTAGTAGGCTAAGAACTCTAGATAACTCTATCTAACTCTTATCCTCAATGTTTCCCCCAAACCCAACTTAAGTCGAGTCCACAGTATTTCCAGTCCTAATTCAAATCCTTATCCAAGAGTCGACAAAACACAAAGTTACTGGATACCTAAAAAGTATCTGAAATCTCAAAAGTGACCAAACAGCTAAAGTTTCCGGATACTACAGAACTATCCGGACAACATGACTAATCCGGACAGAATAAACAATCCGGACACTCGCACTATCCGGACACTTACCGGAAACATACTCAATCCGGATGACATAACAATCCGGATAACACCCGGACACCAAAGCAATCCGAACACCATCCGGTATCTAATTTTTAACCGGAAACTTATGGAAAAGAGGAACTTACCGGATACATGACTCGTCCGGATACTAGCGAGGAGAAACTACCGGACACATTCATATTGTATCCGAAAACCTCTGTTGGTTTATCCAAAATCTACCCAGAATCGACATAAAATTATACCAGGCATGAAATCGATGATTCTATTCCGATAGAAATCTTCTACTAACAATTACAGATATAAAACGTAAAGGAACATACCTTAATATCACTTTCAAGTATACCAATTTGAAGCCCTATCCTTTCTTTTCTTCTTCTTTTTCTTCTTTTGTCTCAAAAACACACACACACACACACACTATCTGATCTTTTACTGAATTATGAAAATATCTGGATGGTTTAAGAGATAATATCAAACCTAATTTACACTCTTGGCTTAAACTATTCAATAATGACCAAAACACCCCTAAACTTATAAATCACCCAAACTTACCCTAAACATTCAATTTTTAATGTTAACTTTATTTAACGGAAAGTGAATTTAACTAACGAACTTACCCGGGGTATCACACCTACCTGTTACACCCTCGAATTTGGAACGAGCAACTATCTTTAATTTTGATAAAACGAACAAAAGAGGATAGAATTCTTTCTACAAATCATCCTAGAAAATACCTCAAAGTTTAAACATCACAATTTCTACAACTAATATTTCAAGGTAGGTGTTACTTAACCCAATTACAAGTTGCTAATCCCAAATAAATGCGGAAGACTTCACTAAGCCAAATCACTTCTCGTGCACTCTACTAGCACTCATCACTTCACAGTGTAGCTAAAGCTATTCCCAACCTGAACCTGTTGCACACGCCGACAAATAAAAAGGTTAGGCTAACGCCTAGTGAGTTAAAGAGTTTACATCATGAGCAAATCATTTGATAATTCAATAGCTTCAACTTAAAAAATGATTTTCTAAAAGGGTTTGTATAAAAGACATCGACAACCCATTTTCCAAACGCACACCATTTCTGAGAGGAAAGCTTCCAATGAAAATCGTTTCTCTGCAAAGGACTCAAATCCAAAATTCACATCAAGAGTTAATTAATAATAATTTCTCAAATAATCGCCACTGCGAATAAAACTCCAATAGTTAAAACATCCAATAAGGATGTAACATAAATCCGTCCATCAATCATGGAAAACAATCCATATGCATATAATATAACCTCGACAATGCGAATAAATAAAATACCCGAAATAAACACCCTTCGGTGACGGGGGAGACCCGATCTCATCGAATGTGGCAAACACATAAATTAAACCACGATTAAATAAATGCAAGTAAGCTTCTTGGATGTGGAAAATATATGACATCAACCATACTAGGTCTTTAGTCAATCATCGACATCAATCATACTAGATCTTTAGCCCATCATAGACATCAACCATACTAGGTCTTTAGTCCATCTTAGGCATCAACCATACTAGGTCTTTAGCCCCTCTTAGACATCAACCATACTAGGTCTTTAGTCCATCTTCGACATCAACCATACTAGGTCTTTAGCCCCTCTTAGACATCAACCATACTATGTCTTTAGTCCATCTTTGGCATCAACCATACTAGGTCTTTAGCCCCTCTTAGACATCAACCATACTAGGTCTTTAGTCCAAACCACCAAGTTCAATCCTGCTGGATCTTTACCTTAGAAACCCACCATCCGAAACAAGCTTACTCGACTTAATATATATATATATATATATATATATATATATATATATATATATATATATATATATATATATACATGACCCCAAAAGAATAACCAATGCATTTAAATCATGTAAACATCAAATATAATGCAATTCATGCAATTCAAACCCCAAGCCCACGTCGAGCTTATTAAAACCGGGCGAATGCCCTCGAGACTCAACAGAGTCCAAAACCGAGCCCTCTGCTCAAAAGATCTAACGATCGTCTATCAACATCAATTAATGCAAATTAAATGCATCTAACTCACATCATGCAACACACGCTCCGAGGCATGATAATCTCACAACCCCTTCATTGCCACCTTCCCATTGAAGTCAAATCATATATGCATCTACATGTACACGTATATGTAACTCGTTCATAACTCAACAATGCATATAACTCACCAAGGTTCATTAGTCCCAAAGGTACTAAGAATACAAAATCATCAAACGGTCTTCACACACAAGACCAACACTTAAACCGATACGTATTCAAATAAAATGCAATTAAGCATATAACACACCCAAGACTCCACCTCGAGTCACCAAAACCGGCAAATACTCAAAAGACTCATTTAAGTAATAATCAAGCCTTTAAAGGCCAAAATAACCGTTTAGTTAAATACATGTCACTCATACGGTTACGTAAACCAAAATACATCGTTACTCGAACTCTTTACTCTTTTAATTCCTCAATTGGCCATCGGCCCCAAAATGAAAGGTTTATGACTCTCAAAACATTCATATGGTCGGATTGACCAAAATCCCCAACCCACACGTTCACACTTTAAAAATGTAACACATTATAGTTATCGCATAATCACAAAAACACTAAAAGTGTATTTTGACCAAATCCTCTTCACTTATGCAATAATTTAACAAAACCTCTTTTACTCGTGATTTATTCCTCAATCACTCAAAATCCCCAAATGTGGGTGTTTTACAAGATATGTAAAGTTCAACACTTTGATTTAAATCAAAACCCACCAAATAACTCAACAAGAGATAATTTCACATAAGGCACACAAATACTTTAAAACACACATTTTGGCATGTACAACATTTTCACAAATCAACTTGAACTCACCTTGCTAGATTTAGGCTAAATCTAGGTTTTCCCCAAACGTAAGCTCCTTTGATGCAACCCGAATCCTTAGGCCAAGTCTTCCAAAAACCTAGATCCACAAGTTTCCAACCATAAATAATCATTCTCAAACACTTATATATGTTTCCCCCAACATACATCATCCAAAATCACCAAAACACTAAAACTCTAACTCCTTAGATGGAGAAAAATGAGAAGCTTACCTAAATCATCACCCAATACTATTGGATCATACAATATACTTCAAAACTCTTTCTAGATCCTTGAAGAGCTCTAAAAAACGAAATTGTAGCAACTTGAATCATCAAAATCGGAGTTGGGATGCAAAAGTTATGAAGGAATGAAGATTGAAGCTGAAAATCGCGTCTTAATACACCAAATCCGTTCCCGCGGTTTGTCCCGCGACTTGAAGTCGCGTGGAAAGTTGCGCGCCTCCCCAAGGCTGGACTCCAGAGGCTTACGCAGCTTGGGCCGCGGCCCAAGGTCGCGCACCAGGCCGCGCGGCCCCCTGTTGGGTCGGATACTGTTTCAGCCGTAACTTCTTCATTATAGCTCCGTTTTTGCTCCGAAAAGAACCGTTGGACTCGTATTCGAATTCCTCACCCAACAAGACCATAAAATCTAAGATTTAACCCAAAATCCTATTTTTCATATTTTTCTTAAAAGACCGGTTTCACACTGATTCGAAATTGTACTTATCCGAAAATTACGGGTGTTACACTACTGGACCGCTTACAAAACTCCTATTGGAATGTCCCCGTATAAACTCGTTTTTGGGAAAGCCTATCACCTGCTTGTAGAATTAGAACATAAGGCCTATTGGTCCATAAAGGAACTCAACATGAATTTGGATGAGGCAGGAAAAAGAAGAACTCTACAACTGTGTGGGTTAGAAGAACATAGAAATTTTTCTTATGAAAATGCCAAACTTTACAAAGAATATACAAAAAAATGGCACGATAAGAAAATCAGTCCAAAAGAGTTATTTGCAGGACAACAGGTCCTATTGTTCAACTCCAGACTCAGGTTGTTTCCAGGTAAATTAAACTCTAGATGGACAGGACCATATCAGATTGCTAAAGTTTATCCCTATGGAGTGATTGAATTGATTGATCCAGAAAAAAGAACAACTTTTAAGGTAAACGGACATCGAGTAAAACCCTTTGTTGAACCTCAAAATCTGATACAACAGCCTATGGAGGTCGTCCACTTTCTAGAATGAAAATAAAATAAAATAAAAATATGTATATATAATAAAAATAGATAATTTAAAAATACGAAAAGAAAATATATATATATATATATATATATATATATATATATATATATATATTCGCATATTTTATTTCCAAAAACAAGAAAAATATAAATAGTAGTTATAAAAATAAAATATAAAATCATTTTTAAATAAAGAGAGATTTACAAAAGATGTAAATTTTGGGGAAAGACAGAGTTTGGAGAGAAAAATTCTAATCAGGAGAGGAATAAGAAATTTTCGGCCTTTGGCCAAATTCTTATAATCGAGGGAAGTAACCAACCCAAATGATCGAAACTCGATAACGAGAATCTGAATTTTTACTGGGCCTTGAAAAATATTTTCAGCCAGATCCACGTTTAATTCATATTTATAATTAGTTGGGCCGGTTACGTTTAATTAAGTTGGGTCTCTAAATTAATTTAAAAGGTTAAACTGGGCCAAGAAAATTTTCGGCCCAGTATCTGATTTTAGTCTCAAGGCCCAATTCAAATTAAAGAAAAAGAAAACCAAACTAATAAACCTTAACTAGATCTGTTTTTAATTGAAAATCTAGCTAACAATTCCTAATCTAGTTACTATACAGTGTACTTGTTAAGAGCATTAAATGCTCGTACTTGATTTAAGACCACATGCAGATATATTTTCTTTTTCATGCGAACAAACAAAAACACACACTACTATATTTCTTCTTCTTTGGTACTGTTCACTGCCACCACCGCCGATTTTTTTCTGTCAAAAGACCACCTCAACTTCTCGCTGACGTCACCCATCTCTCTCGACCTCTCATCTTCCCAAATAAAACCCACTTCCTTACCTTCTATATGGCCAGAGCTCGAAAAACCCATACACCCACCTCGGTGAACCACCGAATAACGAGAGGCCAAAGCCACCTATTACTTTCGAAATACGATCGGAGGAAGAGAACAAAAACAACCCACCGGAGAATTTCAAAAATGAACTCCGACGATCGGAAACCCCCGATTCCACCACCGACGGTTGCTCCGGTGAACCTCCGCCTCTCCGACGATCATTCCAGATTGAGAAGCCTAGCTGTTGCCGCCGAGCATTTTGTTCAGTCGTCGTCATCGTCGCACCTGCGCACGACAAGGGTCTACACAAATCCCTTTTACGCCGAGCATGAGGACCGAAAACCTCATCTGAGCTCGTCGCCACAAAACGTATCGACATCTATGATCAGAGAACCTTCTGTTGGGTTCGATCAGACATATCTCGCTACAAACAAGTTCCTGTTGAACTACGGTCCACGACCAATGTTTTACCAACCTGATTCGCGACCACTGTTCTTTCCGGCAAATATCAGTCCTCCACCAGGATTTACACATCCTCGTTTTGCACCGAGACTCCCGCACCAACACAAGATTGCTTCTGCAATAGTGTTGGACCAACTTGGCAACCCACTTCCGAACCAACCATCTGCTTTTCGACCATTTGACCCCGTGCGACCATCGATGGTCAACAACCTAAATTACCCACCTGTTGCATCCACGGTCGTACCTCAAGACCATCGCCGACCACCACCTCTCCCTACTTTGGAACCACCTACGACATCCTCTACACTCTTTAAACCACCCCTATTTCACCCAAACACATACAAAACCCTAACCCAAATACCACCCCTCACCAATACAGCCGACGGGTGAAATCAAATGCGATGGGTAACATGCAACCCATTAAAAAGAGAAAGGTTTGGGTTGAATCGAAGATGGTGAACTTGTCGTATCGGAGGAAGATGCGGGTCAAGATGGTGAAGAAAATGAATCAGAGAACTCTCAAAGAGTTCGTGTGGTTGACAAGGGGAAACAAAAAGTCGATACCTCTTTAAACTCAAATATCACTCGTTACGATTTATTTTCATGTCATGAAGCTATGCTTAAATTTCCAACTTTAGCACGTAAAATATGCCATGCACCACGTGGATTTCATGTTAATACATTACTTGCACACCCGCACATTGGTTATTTGATCACAAAGTTGGGCTGGGAAATTTTTTGTGAACCACCAAGTCAATATAATATTGACTGGGTGAGGGATTTTTATAGTGAAATGTCCGCAACGGACGGTGTAAAAATCCTTGTTAGACAAACCGAGGTTGATTTTTCGGCCACGACCATTAATAACTTTTTGGGTATTGTCCCGCCTAAACATTCCGAGATGGATCGTGTTGGACAACCTAAGGGGGGGGTAAGGTTGTATTTAAAATCTTTTTCTTTCAAAAAAAATCTTTGAACAAATAAATACAGTACAAACAATACAGTAAAAATAAAGCAGAGTATAAACAAGTAAATATACAACAATTATATAAACAGATATAATTTAAATGCACAGCGGAAATGTAAAGAGATAAGGGAAAGAGAATACTTGACAACGAGATTTTTAAAGTGGTTCACCAAACACAAAGTTGGCTAGTCCACCTCGAGAAAATAACACTTCTCGGAGATCCAATACGAAACGTGTTCTTTACGGTAGAAACACAAACCTTAATACAACAAACGCGAATCACTCTACTTTGAGAGATTAAGGTGGATCACTCACTCTAATTCAAACACTTACAAGAGGGTATAAATTTTAATATGAATAATCACTCTTGAATAAGGTTTATCACTTGGATATTTTTAGAGAGTTTGATCACTTGAGTTGTGTTGCTGATTCAACTAATCGTGAGATTTTAATCTGCTATCAACTCAAGATTTCTTGCTCAAAAAATTAATTTATCAGTTTAAGTGATTTAGTGTGAGTAAGAAAGCAGCAGAATAATAATCAAATGCTGAGGGAGAACTTAATGCTGAAGTTGGTGTAGAGTTGAATGCTGCTGGAGGCTTGTATTTATACTGGATGAAAATCAGCCTTGAAGATTTCGCGGTATACCGCCGAACCATCGCGGTATACCTGCGTCATAAAAAGTGTACAGCAAGGAGAAGGTCAACCTGCAAAAACTCAACGGCTTTGTGTACCCGCGGTATACCGCGTTGCACATGGCGGTATACCGCCTGACAAACTTTCCTGACAAAAGAAGCTTCTCATGCAGAACAGTTGATGGGAAACAGTACCCGCGGTATACCGCGAATACCTTGGCGGTATACCGCCTAAAGATCTGTCCAATGAGAGCATGGCAACGCAGGAAACTTCGGCTGATCACAATCTTGCAACAGTAACAAGTAGCAGACAGCATATATATATCAGAGATTTATATATAAAAGATATTATATATATATTTGATTCAAATATATTTATATAGATACGAAATATCCAAGTGATAAAATATTTTAGGGTGTTTATCATTTTAAAATAAAATGACGAAACTCTTCAGACTTGGATTCTTCAGATAAAAAATTTATCGAGATCATTTAAATATCTGCACACTCAGATAAAATATTAGATAACAAATAATGCGGTGTGTTTTGTAATCATCAAAATAAATATGGAGATGTGATTTTATGTGTACCAAAAATATATCACAATATTTAAAGCTGGGTACACTTGCACCAACAATCTCCCCCTTTTTGATGATGACAAACACAACGCTAAACACGAGAGCATACTCGGTTTCTCTCCCCCTTTTGTCGAAGCAAAAAGGGTTTAAGAAAACCGCTTATGCTCCCCCTCGAAAGATGCTCCCCCTCAAAATATGAAATATTTGAGAGTTAGTATTTATCAAGGGTTATACTCAAGCATGCCTAAACCAAGTCTTAATTTAAAGAACGCTTTCTTGTTTAGAGCTTTAGTGAAAATATCGGCCAAATTATCTTCCGAATCAACCTTTTCAAGCACGATTTTGCCTTTTTGAACATTATCTCGTAAAAAGTGATGTCTCAATTCAATATGTTTGGTACGAGAATGTAAAACGGGATTTTTACTTAAGTTTATGGCACTTGAGTTATCACACATAATTGGAATTTTGGTTAGGTGTACCTCAAAATCGGTAAGTGTGTGTTTCATCCATAGGACTTGAGCACATGCTCTTGCGGCGGCTACATATTCCGCTTCGGTGGTAGACAAAGCTACGGATTGTTGTTTCTTAGAGAACCAAGATACAAGTGAGAGACCTATAAAG
This sequence comes from Saussurea involucrata, assembly GCA_033807775.1. Lineage (NCBI taxonomy): Eukaryota > Viridiplantae > Streptophyta > Magnoliopsida > Asterales > Asteraceae > Saussurea > Saussurea involucrata. Next base: position 86,890,762 of record CM066313.1, read on the forward strand.
GCACATACCCCACTAGTACTTTTTCGGTCAACAATAGATCCACCAAGATCGGAATCGGCAAAACACGTTACTTCTAACTCGGGTTGCTTTGCGTACCATAAGCCAAGATTAGTAGTACCTCGTAAATATCGAAAAATACGCTTGACAGCTTCATAGTGAGATTGTTTAGGTGAAGATTGAAAACGAGCACATAAACATACACTAAACATAATATCAGGTCTACTAGCAGTTAAATATAACAAGCTACCAATCATACCACGATAAATCTTTTCATTAAAATCGTTTCCCTCCTCGTCACGCGATAATTGCAAATTTGTGGTCATTGGAGTTTCAACGGGTTTGACATTTTCAAAGTTAAACTTTTTCAACATATCTTTACAATATTTAGATTGACTAATAAAAATACCAGTTTCACATTGTTTTATTTGCAATCCTAAGAAGTATTTTAACTCTCCCATCATGCTCATTTCAAATTCGCTAGTCATTTTCGCAGAAAATTCATTACACAGTTTTTCATTAGTGGAACCAAAAATAATATCATCAACATATACTTGCACAACCACAATATCATTTTGAACATATTTCACAAATAAAGTATTATCTATTTTACCCATAATATAACCACTAACAATTAAAAAGGTTTTTAATCTATCATACCAAGCACGCGGAGCCTGCTTTAAACCATAAAGCGCCTTTTTCAATTTATAAACATGTGTCGGGTTTTCAAAACTTTCAAAACCGGGAGGTTGAGAAACGTATACCTCCTCATTTATAATACCATTTAAGAAAGCACTTTTAACATCCATTTGAAATAATTTAAAATCTTTAGCATTTGCAAAAGCGAGAAGCATTCGAATAGACTCCAACCTTGCAACCGGTGCAAAGGTTTCGTCATAATCTATACCTTCTTGTTGACTGTACCCCTTGGCAACTAAACGTGCCTTGTTTCGTGTGACTCCACCGTTCTCGTCTACCTTGTTACGGAAGACCCATCTTGTGCCAATAATGGTTTGACTACTAGGGCTTGGCACTAAGTCCCATACATCATTCCTAGTAAATTGATTTAACTCATCTTGCATGGCCAATATCCAATCCTCATCGCCTAAAGCTTCATCTATGGTTTTAGGTTCTATGGTTGAGATAAAGGCATGGAAAGCACAATGGGTAAGGATTTGTGATCTAGTTGTCCTTTGGTTTAGGTCACCTATAATTTGATCTACGGGATGTCCTCGAGCGGTTCTAAGGTTAGGATCATCTATACCTTGTGGAATAAAGCACGGAGGGGCATCACTAGATTCAATATTATTTGTGGAAGGTTGGGTACCTAAATCCAAGGTACTAAGTTGTTGGGCTAAGACGTCTCCTTCACGGATATTATCATTTGCTAAGGGTGCACTCGGTTTGGGAGGACTCTCGTCAAAACTAACATTAAGGGATTCTTCCACTACCATGGTCTCCTTATTTAGGATTCTATAGGCTTTGCTATTCCAAGAGTAACCTAGGAAAACTCCCTCATAGGCTTTGGGGTCAAATTTGGTTAGGTAGGATTTGGTGTTTAAAATGAAACATTTACAACCAAAAACTTTTAGGTGAGCTAGGGAAGGTTTTCTACCTCGGTAAAGTTCATAGGGTGTCTTATTTAGGATACCTCTAATTAGGACACGGTTAAGCACATAGGTCGCGGTAGCAACGGCATCACACCAAAACTTTTGGGGAACTTGATGTTCGTTTAGCATAGTCCTACTCATTTCTTGCAACGTTCGATTTTTCCTTTCAACAACCCCGTTTGACTGAGGAGTTCGAGGAGCCGAAAAGTTATGAGTTATACCATGTTTATCACAAAAGGCACCAAATTGTACATCATTATCGAATTCTCGTCCATGGTCCGTACGTATGGAAACAATCGTACAACCTTGTTGGTTTTGAATTCGTTTTCCCAAAATTTTAAACTTTTCAAAAGCCTCATTTTTATGTCTCAAAAATAAAGTCCAAGTATAACGGGAATAGTCATCCACAATAACCAAAGTATAAAAATTTCCTCCAAAACTTTGAATAGCCATCGGGCCAAAAAGATCCATATGTAAAAGTTCTAAAACTCTTTGAGTAGAAATAACATTTTTTGATTTATGAGAAACGTGATGTTGTTTGCCGACACGACAAGCATCACAAAAATGATTATCAAACTTTAATTTTGGCAGGTCACTCACAAGCTCCTTATTTTTTAAGTTTTGCATTAATCTTAGATTAGCGTGACCTAAACGCCTATGCCATAAAGTAGAAACATCATTAATAGAAGATAAGCATACATTATCAGATACAACAGTTTTACAAATATATAAATTTCCTTTTACAAAGCCATTTAAAAGAACTTTGCCATTTTTTATGATTTTACAAGAATCTTCTTCGAAGACAACAGTTGTATTATTTTTACACAATTGGCGAACACTTAACAAATTAAAATGTAAATTATCAACATGATTCACATTAAGAAATTGAACATTATTGCAAGAGACTGTACCTCTACCAATTATATTTCCTTTGGAGTTTCCTCCAAAGATTACCTGTCCACCATCACATGACTTATATGATGAAAAGAGATTATTGTTTCCGGTCATGTGACGTGTGCAACCACTATCGAGTATCCAGTCCATATCAAGATCAATCTACAATAATGAAGATATAACTTTTATGGTCCCCATTTCTCGTGGGTCCTTGACAATTAGTTTCAAAAGTCAACCAACATACATATATATAAAGTCAAACAGAATATATATATATATAATACATTACACAATATATAATACATCAAACCATATTAATAAATATATATAACACATTAAACATAATATATATATATATAAGAATTAAAAGAATTAAATAAAATGTATATATATATGTGCAGTACGTATGTATATATATATATGAATAGTATTATATATTACTTATATATATAACATATACAACAGAATATATTTAAACTATATATATATATATAACACATTTAAAACCATAAACGCATACCACCGGGATTATCATTACTAAACATTCCTTTTGGAATCCATTTATTTACCATTTTAATTTTGCGATTATATTTATCATATACATAAAAACAAGCATTTACATTCGCATTATTATTAGGTTTAGAATATTTATCATGGTACATGCGAGCATACGGTTTTCTCGTATTATAATTTACATTATTTATTTTACGCACATATGGAGGTTTTTGCACATATTGATTTCTTGTATTTACTTTAGGTGATTCATAAAATCTTTTGATGGGTATACAAGAACATTTATCAACACAAGTATTGGAACCAATGCCTTTTCTACATTTTATACGGTTAGGCATATTAAGCATGTTAAGAACCTTTTTATTACTACTTTCAAAAGCTTTAGCTAGCATGTTATCTTTTTCATATGAAGCACATTTAGCCTTTAAGCATGTAATTTCATTCTCAAGAATATCACAGTTTGTACAAATAATATTTTCATGTGATTTTTTATTTAAGCATGCAATTTCTTTATTTAAAACATCACAAGATTTACAAAAATCTTTTTCTCCTAATTTAGTTTCTAATTTAGCAATTATATCCATATCATTTTCAGATTTTTGTTTAACATTTTTTATTTCCTTTTTACATGCATTTACAGTTTCTTTTAACATAGCATTCTCATCTTGGTAACGATTTGCAAGAGCGGCCATTTTATGAAACGATTCATATAGTTCTTCAAGATTATTTTCATTATCATTTTCATAATCACTATCGTAATCTGAGTAAGAAGATTTTACCTCGTCGTCGCTATCGGCCATAAGACAAATGGCTTGATAGTCATCTTCTTCTTCACTCTCGCTCCACGCGCCTCCAATGAAGGCTTTCTCCTTCTTCTTTTGGAATTTGTTCTTTTTAGGACATTCATTGGCGTAGTGGTCTTTGTCACCACATGAGTAGCAAAAGCCTCTCTTTGGCTTAGCTTTATCGTCTTCACTCGAGTCGCCATTTTTCTTAATTTTTTCGTCTCGTTTATGGAACTTACGACTTCGATTATCACCACCACGACGGTAGTTACCGTTTCTTTGAAATCTGCCATTGTTAGAAAATTTATTATTATTATTAAGAAATTTGGAAAAGTTTCTTACCAACATGGCGACTTCATCGAGAGTTTCGGAAGGATCTTTCGAGGAGCTAGCTTTCTCCTTTTTCTTCTCATCTTTTGGTGTTGAGACATTGAGAGCGATTGATTTCTTTTTAACTTGCTCCCGATCTTTGTTTCTTTTAAGTGCAATTTCATGCACTTTAAGATTACCGATTAAGTCATCTATCTTCATTATGGAGAGGTCACGGGAGTCTTCTAAGGATGTTATCTTTTGCATCCACTCCGAAGGAAGGGCTCGTAGGATTTTCCTTATATAGTCCTCGTTAGGATAAGTGCGATCCAAACCTTTCAAAGTAGTCACAATAAGGTTAAATCTTTTAAACATTGAGTCAATTGACTCATCTTGTTTCATTTCGAATAGTTCATAATCGTGAACTAAAATATTTACTTTACTAGATTTAACCTCCGTGTTTCCACGATGAGTATTATTTAAACTTTCCCATATTTGATTTGCAGTTTTATAAGTATATACTCTTTCGATTTCGTCAGTTGTTAAAGCAGCATATAATATATTTTTAGCTTCAAAGTTTAAACAAAAATGGGCTTCATCAGAAGTAGTCCAGTCATCTAGGGGTTTATCAATATAAACATCATCTTTCACAATGGTGGGTTTAAAATTCCCTTTTTCTATGATGTTCCAAATCTTTTGATTTTTGCCACGCACGTGACATTCAAATAGCTCGGCCCAAATGCCAAACTTTTCAGTATCTATCAAAGGAGGTTTTGAAAACACGATATTAGTTTGTTGAGCCATTTAGAAGAATAAGAGAAAAAAATGCAGAATATTTTTTGAAAGACCTGCTCTGATACCAAATGTTGGACAACCTAAGGGGGGGGTAAGGTTGTATTTAAAATCTTTTTCTTTCAAAAAAAATCTTTGAACAAATAAATACAGTACAAACAATACAGTAAAAATAAAGCAGAGTATAAACAAGTAAATATACAACAATTATATAAACAGATATAATTTAAATGCACAGCGGAAATGTAAAGAGATAAGGGAAAGAGAATACTTGACAACGAGATTTTTAAAGTGGTTCACCAAACACAAAGTTGGCTAGTCCACCTCGAGAAAATAACACTTCTCGGAGATCCAATACGAAACGTGTTCTTTACGGTAGAAACACAAACCTTAATACAACAAACGCGAATCACTCTACTTTGAGAGATTAAGGTGGATCACTCACTCTAATTCAAACACTTACAAGAGGGTATAAATTTTAATATGAATAATCACTCTTGAATAAGGTTTATCACTTGGATATTTTTAGAGAGTTTGATCACTTGAGTTGTGTTGCTGATTCAACTAATCGTGAGATTTTAATCTGCTATCAACTCAAGATTTCTTGCTCAAAAAATTAATTTATCAGTTTAAGTGATTTAGTGTGAGTAAGAAAGCAGCAGAATAATAATCAAATGCTGAGGGAGAACTTAATGCTGAAGTTGGTGTAGAGTTGAATGCTGCTGGAGGCTTGTATTTATACTGGATGAAAATCAGCCTTGAAGATTTCGCGGTATACCGCCGAACCATCGCGGTATACCTGCGTCATAAAAAGTGTACAGCAAGGAGAAGGTCAACCTGCAAAAACTCAACGGCTTTGTGTACCCGCGGTATACCGCGTTGCACATGGCGGTATACCGCCTGACAAACTTTCCTGACAAAAGAAGCTTCTCATGCAGAACAGTTGATGGGAAACAGTACCCGCGGTATACCGCGAATACCTTGGCGGTATACCGCCTAAAGATCTGTCCAATGAGAGCATGGCAACGCAGGAAACTTCGGCTGATCACAATCTTGCAACAGTAACAAGTAGCAGACAGCATATATATATCAGAGATTTATATATAAAAGATATTATATATATATTTGATTCAAATATATTTATATAGATACGAAATATCCAAGTGATAAAATATTTTAGGGTGTTTATCATTTTAAAATAAAATGACGAAACTCTTCAGACTTGGATTCTTCAGATAAAAAATTTATCGAGATCATTTAAATATCTGCACACTCAGATAAAATATTAGATAACAAATAATGCGGTGTGTTTTGTAATCATCAAAATAAATATGGAGATGTGATTTTATGTGTACCAAAAATATATCACAATATTTAAAGCTGGGTACACTTGCACCAACAGATCGGTTGATCAAAAATCTAACCAATGAGGATCTAGATGACATTCTAGAAACAATTGCCCATAAGGGATCCGAATGGGAATTTACCGGAAATTCACGTATCATTCGCACACATTGTTTAAAACCTGAGGCAAATGCCTGGTTTTTCTTTTTAAGACACAGCCTCGCTCCAACCACTCACGATACTAGCCTTTGCATGGTTCGTATTCTAGTTTTATATTGCATCCTTAAGGGACACCGATTCGATGTTGGCCGTCTAATCTCCAACAATATACGTGGAGGTGTCGACCGGTGCAACGCTCGAATGGGTCATCCGTCCATAATCCATGCACTTATGAAAAACGCAAATGTTACCGTCCTATCCACCGATACTTTTTCAAAAGAAAAATTAGTTATGGAAAAACAAAATGTGGATAGACTGATGCGTAACAATATGTGTTTGCATTCGGATTCGGACAGATCTGATAGTGACGGAATTGCATATTTGGAAGCAAAGTTTCAGTCACTTAAGATTGAGATGCGGACAACACTTAAGGAACACCAAGTGTTGATTTCCAAAAAAATCAACCAGCAGGAAAGTGAGAGGAGCGAGAGAAACAATTAGATTGAGGACGAGATTGAAGAGGATAGATGGCATGATAGTAAGTTGGCTGAAGTTTGAGAAGGCGAAAGACGACGTAACAAGAGGGATTTTGATGAAAGAACACCCAGAGATCGCGAGGACATTGCCACCGTTTCCCATCCATCTACTTTGGGAACCCGTTGAGCGTACTCCTACTCGTCATGAGTAGGACAGGTTCAATTTCACGACTTTATCCATTTTTATTTTGCGCACTTTAATAAACTGCACTTTAATTTCATAGCTTTCATTTGGGATTGTGGATTGTCAAATTTTGAGTAATTTTTTCTTGACTTTATCGTGTGTTTATTTCATGTTTTGAGGATTGTTAGACGCATGCTTGTTTGATAGCCCGCGTAAAACGGAATGTTTTCTCACCTGCACATTTTATGTCACTATAACTAGCCCCCGAATTTTTTGTTAAAATCATTTTTTGCAACCACACCATACACAATAAATAAGCCAATTTTTTCGGGTCCTTCATTTTTTTAGTCTTTTTACCAAAAACAACTACAAAAATAACCTTCTTTTAAAATGTTTTCAAAAATAGCCACCCACTTCTCCTCAAGCATTGCTTGGGGAGAAGTGGCCCACGATTTGACAACTTTTCTAATTAATTAAATTAAAATTAGACTGATGTGACATAAGATTCCTTGATTTGACACAAGATTCCATGAGGTGACTGATTTGACAACACATTTATCACAAAAAACAAAAAAATACCTCGAGAACCACCCCAGTTCGCGCCGGCCGGCGCTACCCTCCTCCGGCGGCGCGAACCGGCCTTTTACCGACGTTGACCAATTTATTTATTTTTTTTGCCCTTTTATTTTAAAACTCATTTTAAAAATCCATTAATTTTAAAAAAAAAATAAAAATACATTTTAAAATTTTTAAGTAATTTTAAATATGATGTAAATTAAATATTTCTTCTTTCTTATTTATACAAAATTAAGAAATATATATAAAAAGATGAATTTTTTTTTGCTTTTTACTGTATGATCACGTGATGTACTTTTTGACTTTTTGACTTTTTACTGTATGATCACGTGATGAATTTATAAATATATTCATTATTAATTAAGTATACTAAATTAAATAGATAATAATGAATATATTTATAAATTAATGGATTTAATTTAGTATACTTAATTAATAATGAATATATTTATAAATTCATCACGTGATCATACAGTAAAAATTCAAAAAGTAAAAAGTCAAAAAGTAAAAAAGTACATCACGTGATCATACAGTAAAAAGCTAAAAAATAATTCATCTTTTTATATATATTTCTTAATTTTGTATAAATAAGAAAGAAGAAATATTTAATTTAAATCATATTTAAAATTACTTAAAATTTTTAAAATGTATTTTTAAATTTTTTAAAAAACTAATGTATTTTTAAAATGAGTTTTAAAATAAAAAGCAAAAATAAAATAAAATTGGTCAACGCCGGTCAAAAGCCAGTTCGCGCCGCCGGAGGAGGGTAGCGCCGACCGGCGCGAACTGGGGTGGTTCTCGAGGTATTTTTTGTTTTTTGTGATAAATGTGTTGTCAAATCAGTCACCTCATGAAATCTTGTGTCAAATCAAGAAATCTTATGTCTAATCAGTCTAATTTTAATTTAATTAATTAGAAAAGTTGTCAAATCGTGGGCCACTTCTCCCCAAGCAATGTTTGAGGAGAAGTGGGTGGCTATTTTTGAAAACATTTTAAAAGAAGGTTATTTTTGTAGTTGCTTTTAGTAAAAAGGCTAAAAAAATTAAGGACCCCAATTTTTTTGCTTGATCGATGGTTGTCCAATGAGGACATTGAACCCTCCTAAATTTTGGGGAGGGGAAATGATATGGTAACTCATATAAAAATTCGACACCATATCATTTTAAAGTGCACACCCCTTCGCAAAATGTGACGCACTCACAAAAAGAAAAGAGGATTTAACAATGCAAAAAGAAGCAAAGCTTCGCAGTTGTTTTTCCTCACATCAAGAAAGTGTCAAAGACACCGAAGGGACCAATGTGTCTCATCTCGAATCACCAAAAAGAAAAGGCAGAAAATTGTGCCAAATTTGAAAAATTGGTAAAAATCACCACTTTTACCAAAACAAAAAGCCAAACACTCACCTCCGATACCGGTTGCATTATGATTTTAATTAAACAGGAATTTTGCGGCTAGCCTATGGATTGACATTTTTTTTTGTGAGTAAGTTGAGAGATGTCATTTTACAAAACGCTATCGATACACGTCGTGTGAATAACATGAATCAAGTGATGATTGAGACACATGTTGAGAGATTGGGAAAATTGCGACAAATTTACAATAAATAAAATAGCTCAAATTTTAATTTTTCTTAATAAAGTTGCTTGAGAACAAGCAACAGTTCGAATTCGTGGTTGTGATAGGTTTATTTTATTAACCCTATTTTAGCCATGTTTCACATTAATATTGAGATAAAATCCCACATTTTCGCTTTATTTATAGTCATTTTTAGTTAAATGCAACAAAAATAAATATTAGATGCGTTTCGTATTTAATTACAAAAATACATCACAAAAACACAAAAATAAGTAGATTTTATATCTATTTTGTAGGTACGAAAATACGGTCGAGTTCGAAGTCTAAACTACGGATCTTGTAGGACGGATCATAGAGCGTTAAAGAAGACTTCGACATTTTGGACCGTTTGTGGTGACATGTTTTGGAACTTTTGCTAAACCAATCTTCTTTTGGGCTCGATGTAATTATATGTATGGGCCGATAAACAAACAAACATGGATCGATTTTGTAATCACCTTTTGGGCCGAAAGTCTAAAACTTTCGGTTGAGCTTAAATCTCGGATTGGGCCGTTGGTTTTGTGGTATGCATGGGCCGTGGACTACAATCACATGGGCCGAAGATTACACAACCACATGGGTCGGCTGTTTTGAAACAACCACATGGGCCGAAGAACAACTACATGGGCCGAAGATGTTTAGTTGTTCATGGGTCGGATCTATGACCCATGGATGCTCCATTTTGAGTAAACTTGGTCACCAAGATTAGTGTTAGTATAAATAAGAGTGTTTAGTTAGTGTTAGAAGTGTGCTCGGTGCTTGGTACTTGGATTTTCCTTGTTACCTAGACACCATGGCTCGTTTATGATCAATACCGAACACCCCTAGTTAATCCGAAGCTCTCGACGTTTGTGACTTAATCGACTTGGTTTGCAACTTTAATCTTAATCTTAATTGCATGTTAACGTTACGTAAACTTTAGTGTTAAAACTCTTTTCCCTACAAAACTCTTAACTCGTTTTTCCTAACTCTTAAACTCTTAAATTAGCTTTCACAACTCTTAAACTCTTAAACTCGTTTTTCTCAACTCTTAAACTCGTTTTCTCAACTCTTAAACTCAACTTAGTTAAATTTAATTGCTTTTCAAAAGTTACGTTTTTAATTAATCTCGCAAACAACTTACGATTCTCTTTCCTTAATCTCCTTCTCGACTTTTGATAAAACTTGGTTCTCGCGTAATCTCACTTGCAATATAAGCCGGAAGTCTGAATTAATCACTTTGGATTCCCATGTAAAATTGGTTCACGGTTTGGTAAGTGATTTCACAAAAAGTCCCATCTTTTCTCTCATCTCGAAAGCACGTTAATTTTAGTCTCTATAATTAGTCGGTTAACAAACACGCAAACTTTACTTTTAAAACCAATGCTTAACTCTCTCATCAACTTTGTAGTAATTAATCTTAAATGCTTTCCAACTCTTTCCCTAAATGACATAGTAATTTCTCTCAAAGCTTAGATAACTTGTGCAACAAGTCACGACGTTTCACTCAAGTAAGTTCCATTTAATTAACGCATTGTCCATTTCCATTATTTGTTTTAATTCTTGTAAATCTTTTATAATTGGAATCTGAACGATGATGGGCTAATCGACTTAGTTCGGGGTATAAAGAGAAATTGGGACCATGACTAATAAAAAGATAAAAAGGTGTATCGTATGGTATGATTGTCTGACGTTATTTAAATCAAGGGTTATATTTTGTGGTGGATCACAATTGACCAACTGACAACTGGTACGTTGTATCATGAAATATTCGACACTTGAGATAACTAAAGAATACTGTCTCATCTCGATATCTAATTATTAATCTAATCCCAATGGACCTTTATACCCCGTGCTTTCCTCTTATAATTGTTAATTTCCATTAGCTGTTAACAACAAACTGCCAACAAAAGATTTCCTTCTCATTCGCCATCTGAAACCTGTTTTTAACTAATTGGACTTTAAAGATAAACTTTTCCACGTTTCCCTGTGGGATCGATATTCGGTACTTTTGTACCATTATTACTTGTTATGAGACGATAATAGACTGAGATGTATACTTGCGTCATGGTTTATTTTTGCTGATAGCACACTCTGGTTTGATATTACTCTCTTGATAACTAATAATTCTCTATTTTTACAGGGTAGTATACAGAGCGAACAACATACCTTACTCCAAGAAATGCAACCACTAAGTCTGGCAAATGGATCTTAGGTTTTCCTCCCCTCATGTCCACCTTTGGTCCAAAAGGTATACAAATTGATGTCAAAGGAAAAGGCAAAAAAAGATTCAAAAATCTAAAAAGGTGTTCATTTATAGAAAATGTTACAACTGCGGAGACACTTTTCATCTTGCCAAAGACTGTCCTAAGGATAGAATTGACCGAACAAAGGCTAATGATTCTTCTTCTTCTAACCCAAAAGGACCCACCACCAAATGGGTACCAAGAAACTAATCTGTCAGTGACTACAAGTCCATGAGCATCATCAGATTTGGTATTTGGATAGTGGGTGCTTATGTCATATGACTGGAAACAAATCTCTTCTTATAAACTATGTGTCTGAAAAGGGTCCATCAGTAACTTTTGGAGACAACTCTAGAGGTTACACACAAGGTTATGGTACTCTCACCAATGGCTCTGTCACATTCAACAAAGTTGCACTTGTTGAAGGATTGATGCACAATCTTCTAAGCATAAGCCAATTGTGTGATCTGGGTTACAAAGTTATCTTTGAACTTAATTTGTATATGTACAATTGTTGATAAAGACATGAATGTGGTTCTCTCGGGAAAAAAAGAAAGAAAATGTTTATGTCATTGACATGGGTCAAAATCATGGTGCATCAAATGTCTGCTTTGTGTCTGATGATACATCCAAGAGAAACTGGTTATGGCACAAACGTCTGTCTCATCTAAATTTCAAGACTCTGCACATTCTTTCTAACAAAGAATTAGTAACCGGTATGCCAAAGCTGAACTTTGTGAAAGATAAGCTATGTGACGCATGTGAGAAAGGAAAACTCACCAAAACTTCCTTCAAGACAAAGCAATGTTCCTCCATCACTCTTCCTCTACGAATGTTGCACATGGATCTATATGGACCAGTCAACACTCCTAGCCTAGGTGGAAAAAGGTACATTCTCGTAATTGTTGATGAATTTACTAGATATACCTGGGTATGTTTTCTCAGGTACAAAAGGGACACAACTGATGAGATCATCAACTTCATCAAGAAAAATGAAGTTCTAAATGGTCAGCTTGTGCGGTCTGTGAGAAGTGACAATGGCACTGAATTCAAAACAGTGCCCTAGAAGACTTCTTCAATGACAAAGGAATTCTCAAATGTCAGAACTCCTCAACAAAATGGGGTAGTTGAAAGAAAGAATCGGACTCTATGTGAAGCTGCAAGGTCGATGCTAAGTGAATCAAATCTTCCCACCTACCTTTAGGCCGAAGATGTTAATACTGCTTGTTTTACCCAAAACAGATCGGTGGTCACCAAAAGACATGGGAAAACTTCTTATGAAGTCTTCCATGGCCGAAAACCAAATATAGGATTTCTTCATGTCTTTGGCTGTGTGTGCTTCATTCTGAATGATCGTGAGAACCTTGATCCTAAGGCTGATGAAGGTATCTTTGTGGGATACTCCTTGTCCTCAAAAGCATATCGTGTTTACAATTTCAGAAGAAAATGCATTGATGAATCCATTCATGTAAAGTTTGATGATCTTCGACCATCATCTCTCTCAAATGATGATGATGAGCTAAATAGATGGATCTCATCATGTATTGGTGATGCTCCTGTATAAGCTCCCTCCGATTCCGATTCTATTCCTTTCACCCATTCTAATCCTCCTGATTCTCTCCAACAAGTCGGGTCACCTTCCACCTCACCAAATCCCTCTCCCACCGAAATTGACCCAAACATCCTCTCTCCTACCGATATCCCAGAATCCACGCCTCTAATCACCCAAGATCCTCCATCTCTTCCATTTCAAGCCTTTATCCTACTCTACCTCCTGCTACCAAATGGACCAAAGATCATCCCATTGATCAAATTATCGGTGATCAACAAGCTGGAGTCCAAACCAGAAGAGGAATTAGAAATATATGCCTCTATGTGAACTTTCTATCCTTGATAGAACCAAAGAAAAATGAGGAAGCATTAGCTGATCCATGCTGGATCACTGCCATGCAAGAAGAACTTTCTCAATTCACAAGAAACAGGGTTTGGAGATTGGTTCCTAGACCTCCAAAGAAAACTATTATTGGAACTAAGTGGGTTTTCAGGAACAAAATGGATGAAGAAGGTGCAGTAATCAGAAACAAGGCCAGACTGGTTGCTCAAGGATACAGACAGGAAGAAGGAAATGATTATGATGAAACCTTTGCTCCTGTTGCTAGACTTGAAGCCATACAGATCTTTCTGGCTCATGCTGCTTACCAGAACTTCAGAGTTTTCTAGATGGATGTCAAAAGTACCTTCCTCAATTAGGAACTTGTTGAGGAAGTCTATGTGAAACAGCCACCTGGATTTGAAGATCCAACACATCCTGACTATGTGTACAGATTAGACAAAGCTCTCTATGGTCTCAAACAGGCTCCTCGTGCTTGGTATGACACTCTTGCTGGTTTTCTCTTAAAGAATGGGCATTCCAGAGGTAAAAATGACAACACCTTATTCATCAAGCAAACCTCAGGTAATCTCATACTTGTTCAAATCTATGTGGATGACATCATCTTTGGTGCCATCGATGAATCACTTTGTGATGAGCTTGCTTCTCTCATGATGAGTCTATATGAGATGAGCATGATGGGAGAGCTCACATTTTTCTTAGGCCTCCAGGTCAAACAAACTTCAGAAGGGATTTTTATAAATCAAAGGAAGTATATTCGTGACCTTCTAAAGAAATTTAATTTTGAAAATTGCTCTCCTATAAAAACTCCTATGGAACCACCCTTGAAAATTCATGCTGATTTGGATGGTAAATCTGTTGACGTAACAAATTATCGAGGTATGATCGGGTCCCTTCTGTATCTTACTGCTAGTAGACCCAACATTATGTTTGCTACTTGTTTGTGTGCGCATTAGCAGGCCAATCCAAAAGAATCTCATCTGGCGGCTATGAAACACATTTTCCGGTACCTAAAAGGTACCTTGCACTTGGGTCTTTGGTATCCCAAAAACTCAGGTTTTGAACTAATAGGGTATTCAGATTCTGACTATGCAGGTTCTAAAGTTGATAGGAAAAGCACCACAGGCAGCTGCCAACTTCTTGGTGGCAAATTAGTCAGTTGGTCAGTAAGAAACAAAACTTAGTTTCAACCTCAACTGTTGAAGCTGAATATGTTGGTGCTGGAAGTTGTTGTGCTCAAATCTTGTGGATGAAGAATCAAATAAGGGACTATAATCAAGTCTACTTACAAGTACCTATACTGTGTGACAACTCCAGTGCAATTGCTATTGCAAACAATCCAGTTCTTCACTCAAGATCAAAACATATAGACATCAGATATCACTTCATCAGGGATCACGTCTCCTAAGGTGACATTGAGTTGCATTTCATTCCTACTGATCCTCAGCTTGCTGATCTGTTCACCAAACCCCTTGATGAGGCCAGGTTCAACTTTCTAATTGGAGAACTTGGCATGTTGTACTTAGACATTTAATTTATAAAAAAATTTGTTGTGTTTATTTTATTTTCAATCGGTGACATATCTCACCGAAATTTCGGTGAAAAATCTCTCCGAAGATCACCGATCCCACCGATTCTCTTCCCACCGATATTATTGGAGAAGACTCATATCCTCGATCTTCAAATCTCACCGATACTCTCTCTCCGAAACCTCTCTTCCACCGAAATTCTCATCTCCGAACACTAGATCATCGGTGAAACCCTTGTCTCTCCAACCCTCTCTCCGACTTCCTTCCGAAATCTTCACTCACCGATGACCCACTAATCGGTGAGACTTCCTCACCGATTACCCCTCACAGATTTCCTCACCAACTCATAATCGGTGATAACCTCTCACCGATCTTTATCGACTCCTTAGTGTCACCGATGGTTCATTCTTATCCTACACACTTAACGATGCTGACCCCATCCCTACACCTATATGTCAGTTATTGTTGACTCTTCTCATTCCCCTTTCTTATGAAACCCTATATCTACCTTTTGTCATCATTACTTTTTAAATACCATATTAAATTCAATTTTAAAGACATAATCGTTGTCGCCCTTTCTTAACCTTTCGAATTCCCCCACTATAAAACGTATCATCTTCTTTATTTTCACTTTTCGCAACCTGCAACAATATTCAACCATTACTCGCGCTCTCTCTCTCTCTCTTGAACACCTGCAACTCTACCACTCATCCTCTTCATCAATGGCATCCTCAACCTCCACCAAGCTTCCAAAGAACCCCAAGGTCTCCAAAGATGTTCCCACATGCTTTGAAGATTTGAAATTCAACCCTTGCAATCACATTGCAAGGTTCGATGATGAGACCGCTAATCCAGAGTTCACCATTGTCTCAAAGTTCTTGGCACAATCCCCTCTTCTCCATGCTTTAACATGCAACCCCAAAATGAGCAAGTTTCTTATTGGTAAGTTTTGGCTTACCCGTGTCTATGATCCCTCAAATGACTCCATCAATGTTTCCATTCTCACTGACGATGATGATGAAGACCATGATCTCACGTTTGGTGTTGATGATGTCTGTAATGCTTTACGAATTCCTTTCTTCCTTGAATATGAAGACATGATCGTTGGGAATGAACATGAAGAAGTGGTACGTACTTTAGGATATCAACATATCTCCTCCTCCAAAACCTCAAAAGGTCCAGGTACTATTCTAAGAAATAAAATGGGTGGCATATGGAACATTTTCCTCACTCATGTCATCTACTGTCTTTCCAAAAAGACAAGTGGACAAGACCAGTCTCCATCCTATATCACTTCTCTAGCCCATGCTCTTATTTTCCAACGCAAAATTGATTTTGCCCAGTATTTTATCACTGAGTTGACCAATGTTATTTCTCATCCCAAACGATGCCATGTTGCCTATCCTCGATTCATTTCCATGATTATACATCACAAAATGGCTGCTGCTCTTGATGCCGATCGGAAGTCAGAATCTCCAAAGTTCACCTATGATTGGTCTCGTCCCATGGTTGGGAAATCTGTTCTTGATGTGCCCCCTCTTGCATCCGACTTGCCGCTACACCAAGGTATGTCTACTTTCGCTCATTCTCTCGATCTACACTGGGGTGATGCCGAAATCCCTGGGTTTGTACACCCACCGGTTCCGGAGGATCCTCCAGCTGTAGTGGTCCCTATCCCCACTACCTGAGAGAAATCGGGAGGCACTAAGAAGAAATCTTTAAAGGCCACCGATACCTCCGTATCTGCTTCACGGGCTATGCCTCCGAAATCTCCTTCGGAGGCTACCCAAGTCCGCATCTCTTCTCATAAACGGAGGCACTCAAAATCCCCTCCTAGGTCTCCTCTAAAGAGATATAGGAAACCTTCGGCCAAGCAGTCACCGATTCTCAACAATCGGTGTGTAACACCCTAAAATTCAGGGCCAATTTAAACCTCAAAATACGCGTTATGATCATCAAAATATCAAACTTTTATAAACCAAAGGATCATAAGTAAATTTCTATATATACACAAAGTCGTCTAACTTAAATAGTCTGATCAATCTAATTATACATCACAATAAGATCAACTAGATTATCTAAGGCTCGTCCCAAAAGTCCTCAAAAGAATATCTTGATCCTTCGTTATCGCCAAGTCTGATTCCTTTCAACTGAAATCTCACTTCCCAAACTATATCCCAGAGCCACTACCTGGTAAGACAGTTTAATTTGAAACATTAGGCTTTCGCCTAGTGAGATTATCCAAATCAAATTAAAATTAATCAACAAAATATTAACAGATATACCAAACCTGTTATCAACAATCTTACCATACCAAGCTCTTATCGACCATTGGAATCCACCTATTCCCGTACTCATGACTAATTCATCTAGTCGTCATACTATCAACGAGAATTACTATAAATCCCACCGGACTTATAAATAACTCTAACTCCCATAAATTACAGTTTCCAAACCTGCTTCTTTCTGAATTAGGATTACAACGAGAATTACTATAAATCCCACCGGATTTATAAATAACTCTAACTCCCATAAATTACAGTTTCCAAACCTGCTTCTTTCTGAATTAGGATGTCAAATCCTCAACAACAATAAAGATATCTCATCTTTCGCTTGAAATGGGAATTACAACTCCAAGTCTGCCATTCCTCATTTCGTTTCCTCCCCATCTTGAATCACTGGTCTCCCAAATGAGATTTATTTTATCGCGATCAACAACCACCAGAGACCCTCACAGATGATTCAAGATTCACTCCAACAACTAGAAATACATCCTAACGATCCCCAGCTAGTAAACGGTTCTCATTATACCGTACTATATGCCCACTAGATCAGATGTAGATTTCAATCCAACGCCACACAATCACTGTGTATCATCACTCATTCTATTGTATACTAAAGCTATACAATTCAACATATATTCTATATCTCTATGTACAGAATATTAAATTCAACGATTATCTCCACTTTGCCATTTAGCATCGGGGATCAACACTTCCACAATTAACTACAGCTCCGGACTCATAAATAAGTCGTTTCAATTTAACATATAACAAATAGCATATTCATATCAGATTGCATGTCACATAACAGTCTCAAACTTCTACTGAAAGTCAAAACTTTTCGCAATCTACTGTAGCGAAAAGCTACACTTTTCGCAAGCCAATGCTGTGAAAACCTCCACTATTCGCAACCCACTGTTGCGAAAACTCCCACTTCTCGCAACCCTCTGTTGCGAAAACCCCACTTTTCGCAACCAACTGTTGCGAAAAGTTCTACTTTGCGCAACCCATTAATACGAAAAGTTACTGTTCATCGTCACTTTCATCTGATTCAGTTCTCCATTTGACTCATTAAGCTTACCATTTCTAAATCAAATCATACCATTGATATTATATACAAATATAGCATATCTATAACACTTTTAATTGCTTAATTTTAACAAGAATGAATAACTCACCTGGGTAATTTCTGAACACATAGTTCTTCCAATTCAGTGGCTTAATCAACAGCTTAATCAAAATCTGGACAAAATACTACCATTTAAATCTATGGAGATGAATGATAACAACACAGAAAACAAGTTCTTACCACAACAATCACCAAACTGATTTCTCTTCTTTCCTTCTTTTCTTTCTTTCGATGTCTATCTCTCAGTCTCGTTTTCTCTATCTCTCTCTGTTTTTAATTTCTTTTTGTGATACTATTAATCAAGGAAATCAGTATTCAAAATACTGATTAATCTCCACATGACACCTCATTTCAATTAATGAGTCACAAACCCAATTTCCAACATATATCCCAAACTTTCAAATAAGGACCCAACAACCCTCCAAGTTAATTTTCTCAAAAATAAATTGTACCAAAATACAATTTATCTAATATTAATTACAATGAAAATTTCAGGGTGTTACACGGTGTCTGTTGAAATTGTCACATCCCGACCAAGGGAAACTGCCATCCCCGAAACCACTTCCTCCGTTGTCTCTCAACATGCTTCAGTTGTACCTTTGGAGAACCCACAACTTCCCTCATCACCTAACTCTTTAGGTGGTGCAGATGACTTTAAGGTCTCTCCCCTCAAAGGTTCAGATTTCGCACTGCACGACCTATCACCCGACCAATTTATGGTCGATGATGCACAACCCCGTGAAGGTTCGGCCGATCCAGCGATCGTTCCGGAGGGCTTGGACTTTCTGGAATTCTTGTTACAGGATACCACTCCGCATCAACAGGGTTCAAAATCACCACCGAAACAAACACCCCAAAAACAAACACCCCCGAAGGTACTTTCACCGACACCGACATCCCACTCACTGAAACGCCCCTCTCCGACATCCCCTTCTCCGAAGGCTACCTCATAGAAATCCCACTCCCCGAAATCCCTCTCCCCAAAGGCTACCTCGCCGACACCCCACTCCCCGAAATCCTACTCCCCGAAACAACCCTCTCCGACACCTCACTCACCGACAAACTCTCACCGATCTCATCCTTCCTCTAAAGATAGTTCCTCACCCTCTCCCTCTCCTTCACCCACAAGAACACTCTTCCCTGATCCTTTATCTGATCAACCATCCTCCTCAACTTTACCCGATTCAAGTACACTTCCCTATACTCCACTACCCCCACACTCCCCGATTCCACATCCCCAATATCCATGTTGGTGTTTCATCTGCTTCAACCCTACGGTTTCCATCAGATATTCTTGTCGATATTCACGAGGGTGCTTGTCAAAGTCGGTTGGTGGGATCTCAGTTTGAGGCATTCAAACAAGCCTCCCCCGCTTTCATTTCCCAGACAGCTGATCGAGTTCGGGTGTTGGAAGATCAAGCTCGCCATCCATCTTTTGAGGCGACTCTTCAGGCACTGCTTCAGCCTCTCACCGATTCCTTGGGTACTGTCAGCAGAAAATTGGAGGATTTGACAACCTCTAATTCAAGTTTGGCTTATCTTTGGGAGCCTTGAAAGCTTCCACCGATGCTCGTGACACCGAAATTCGACGCCTTCGAGATAAAGATTCTCAACAACAATCCCTCAACTCTTCCATCCTGGACTCTCTAGAGTCTCTTCACCAAAAATTCGACTTCCTGAATGATAACTTGGTATGGGATTTGGACCTTGGTGACTTCTCGTTTGACAATGTGGATCGAGAGAAGCTCCATCAGATTCATCGGATGATGGATAGGGTATCCGACCATTTGGGTGTCTCCTCTCCGCCTGGTGCTGAGGGGGAGAAAGGTCTAGAGAAGGCTCCTAGAAAACCTTCTGTCCGACATGTTGTCAGCACCAGACCTCCGTCCGATACTCCATCTATCAAATTCTCCAACACGACCCAAAGCCACCAAAATTCTAGTTGAACCTTCAAAATTTATGGATGCTCGAGTTGAACTTCCAAAATCGGTGGCTGCTCCTCATGTTTCGATGGAATCTGAAACCCCATCGGTAGAGGGAACCGGCGGACCAGCTCAGGGGGGAGAAATCTGGTCCGGCCGATGGCCTTAAAGACAAAGGAAAGGGTATACTTTCTGCTGAGGCCGAAGCCTTAGAAGAGAAGAAAAAGAAAGAAATCGCCAAGTATGGAGCTCGCCCCACCAATGTTGAATCTCTTAGACTTAAACCTCCTTCCCAATGAGTTGTCTCCGATTTGGGGCTCTCTCCTCAAGAAGTTGAGGAAGCTCCCCAGGCTCAAAAACTTTTGGATGCTGACAAAGCTCTATCTTTGAAAGTTGCTAGGGAAGAAGCTGTCAAAGCCAAAACTCCAGATCCGATAGAAGCTCAAAAATCTGAGTTGGGCTCTCTTGAAGACTCGGTGAAAAAGACCGAGGAGTTAAAGGAGAGAGAAATCAACTGGTACAAGAAGTCTATGTCCTATCGAACCGATCGGTCAACAATTTCTTGTGTAAAAATTGCAACCTCCAAAATCACTCCTTCTAATGTTCTGCTCATTATAGAAAGAGATGATGGATCCTCAAAAAGCATCAAAGATTATCCCGTGAAGCAATTCGCCCTCCCCGAATGGCTTGAATTGTCAAAGCTTCTGGTCAGGTGTTCAAATCCAAAGAAAAAAATCTTCATCAACTATATCAGTGGGTTGATGAATCGGATGAAAGAAATCAAGAAGAAGCACCAGATTGTTCTCTCCTCCGAAGAAGCTGCTCATGTACGAACCTTGAAAGAAGAAGTGAAACTCCCTGCTACTAAGACCAATCGGTGAAGGATACTGTCTTCAAAGTTATGGCTGCCAAAGAAAGGGTTCCTTATGTTGATAATATCGACTTAACCATCCCAACTTCGGTAGCATATCCTTCCACCATCTTATCTCTTTCACCGATTACAGGTCTTTTCTTTAATGATGGATTCGGTCGCCGACGCTTTTTCCGATTTTCTCAGATCTATCTCGCAGATATCTTCTTCCTAGAAGGCATCTCCAACCTCATGCCTCATCTTCCAGAAGGCCAATCATTTTATCAAGACATAGTCACCAAAATCAAGCGCCGAAAAAAAGAGATTCCAAGTGACATGTTTGATATTTTTCTTAAGTACTTGTAATTTTCTTTCCAGATGTATCGGATTGCATAATAAATACAAGTACTTTCCTTTCATAACTTAGATTCTATTTGAATTTCATTGTTGCATATAAATTTTCCTTTTATAGTAAATGTTGGATATAGTTAACAAATCCATAAAAGATAAAATAGACCAAAAAGAACAAAAAGAATGGTCTATGTGAAAAGAACCCAAAAAGAGTAAAATGGGTCAAAATGCATTTCATGTTCAGATACTCTTAAAATTTCTAAGTATGAAGCTCAAATTCAAATAGGGGGAGATTATGGGTCACCAAAAGATTTTAAATTGACCCATCGATTTTGTCCTTAAAAATCTTACTTAGAATATTTTATTTTGGTTCTTTATAATAACTTAGATAAGACATCAAAAGTTTGGTGAAGTCGAAGATCAACCGAAACTAAGTCAGAAGAAGTCTATCATTATGGAAGTGAAGATACAACTCTCAACCATCAACTAAGTTATTTGGCCACCGATTTTCATCTTGAAAAATCGGTGAGCACATGGCCGAAGCCTCTCATTTTCGGTCAATTATCTCACCGATTTCAAGTTGAAAATCGGTGAGATCCCTCCTTGTGAAAGCTGGCAGATGAAGATCATTTATTATGAGACAATATCTAATGTCAGGAAAAAGTGACTATTTGTCGTTTTTCCAGTTTCAGATAATGTCTCAATCAAGCATGCTTGTTCTTCATAGTACTGAGAAAAAGTGTGAAAATGACTTGTCAACTTTTCAGAGTCAACTCCTATTCTTGAATCTCCAGATGACAAGTGTCCTAAGCATTTAATGCTTCAAGCACTATATAAAGAGAAGAGGATTCTCCATACAAGGTTACGCGTTCCTGAAGAATTTTCTCAGTGCAACAAGGCTTTCTCTCCTTTGAACTTTATAGCTTTCAATCTTTGTGTTTTAGAAGTTGTTTTGTTTTCCAGTTTACTTTGTGAAGATTATTAGAATAGTTTTTCTGTTCTTTCTGCAACAATCTAGTTTTTCTGTGTGTAATTCTTGATTTGAAAAATCAATAAAAGAATTAATTAAGTGAAAATTTGTGTATTGTATTCAACCCCCATCTACAATACTTGTTTAAGTCATCTGGTACTAACAAGTAAAGTATTAAATTAATTAAATTCAATTATGTTATATTTAAGTTATAGGGTATATTTAGCATTATGAAAATACAACATTCCATTCCATCAAATATATCTCCTAGTTGCTAAGGAATGTTGAAAAAGAACGAACCAAATGAAAGAATGGGATTTGGTCAATGAAATTCAACATTCCAATTCCATCAGATTACTCCAAAATCTGCGAACCAAACGCCACCTAAGAGTTTAAAACTCACAAGTTACTTCAAATCAAAGGTATCTTCGAATGATTACATTGGACATGTATATATAGGTGAAAGTATAAGCACTACTACTTATCTAGACAAGAAACTTTACATATCAAGATAAGTTATCATATAATCAAAACCACTTATTTAACTTGTAACTCTCTCAAAAGCTTTAATTGTAGCAACCTTCAAATCGAATATTCTAAGGCTATAAATCGAATATTCTAAGGCTATAAATCGAATATTCTAAGCTTTAATTGTAGCAACCTTCAAATCGAATATTCTAAGGCTATAAATCGAATACTCTATCCTAGAACGGTTGGACTCAAACAAGAGCTGCGCAATAGAACTAAATCGAATATTCTAAGGCTATAAATCTCTTACTGCATACAACCTAGAGGGCATCCACTTAGTAACCTATCATAATTAGCATAAATTCCTAATAGCAAGTAGTTCAACATACATCATAGTGTCCACAACAGGCAATCTAGCATGCATACTCTATGATCTAGAAAGCAATAAAACACTAAGTACTGTACCTTTTCCCTTGGCTCCGGCTGACTGTACACACTGCGCCATCGATCACCGTTTCTCAAACGGGTTTTCCTTTCTTTTATTTTCCAAAAAGATTTAATAAAGAATTTGAAAATTTCCCAGCCGCAACTTGAGACCAAACACACCGAGGTGCGTTTGATTCACTCAAGCTGTGCTCTGATACCAAGTTGTAACGTCCCAAAAATTACAAGCAAATTTAAATTTTTAAATAAACAATTCATTGATAACAACTCAATAAATGATCCCAATGTTTCGTTTGCAAACACGTAATTAATGTCTTTATAAAATAAAACCAGCGGAATAAACGTTTAATTATTAAAATCATAAAGCAACCAGCTCTTCTCGCGCGCCAGTGTGTACTTGTCACGCCTTGGAGCCGCTCGGACCTGAAACCACAGTTTATTGGGAAAGGGTAAGCACGAAGCTTAGTGAATTCCAACACATGCGCAGATAGGAATTATATACACATCACCCCTATCCGCACATAAGCAACAACATCACAGTTACATAAAACGAGTAAACATCTACAAGTAATTATGTATCCAACACCTCAGTACCATCGAGGCCTCGGTCCCACCGAATTGTAATGTATCCAACACCTCAGTACCATCGAGGCCTCGGTCCCACCGAATTGTAATGTATCCAACACCTCAGTACCATCGAGGCCTCGGTCCCACCGAATTGTAATGTAACACATTTATACCAAGCATTCAAACCAATCAAATATTACACACCACAAACAACTAGTTCACACCACAAAGACAATAGTACATACAAACTATTATGACATGCATACAACCCCTAACTACACAGTGAGAGAACTCACCTCGAATGCGCGCCCAGCTTAATAACACAATTCAAGCTTCACAATTACGGTCACTTCCCAGCACCTAAATGCATGTTAAAACGTGTCAATACAAGACCCGGACCCTATGACACGACACACGCTTAAACCGTCACTAAAACTATTTTCCGTTCTCACTAAACAGGTCTGTTCGGGACCTGTTTCGACCCCTTTAAACCCAGAAAATTCCCAATATTATTTCATGAACAGAAAGTACTCTGAGTTAGGGTTCCAAGGACATATTATACGCCTCCTAACGATTTTTCTACAATTTACTACGGATTTTACAAAAAACAGATTCCGGAACAGCGAAATTCAGCACCTTTCAGTATAAAACGACAAATCGACCCATGCTACGCCCCGAACTGGGTTTTGCACAAAACACAGAAAAGTTTATAGACTCAAAATGGGAACTTTTGACACCAGTTTCACCCCAAACCGAGTTACGAGCAGAAAGTTATGATTTTCGCAAGATCAAGGCAGATTCCAGAAATTTTCACATGAAATGACGAAACACCGAACTTGCGACCACTTTTTCGCCCAGTTAGAGACCGAACCAGTTTTCCGCTAAAACACGGAAAACGTGCCCGACCCCGAACTAGAACCGTGGGCGCCAGTTTCAGTTCAATCGGACTTACGACAGAAAAGTTATGGCTACATGAAAACTGGACAGAAAACTAATTTTCACATCAAAATGGCGATTGCAATTACGGTTACGCGATTATGGTTACGGGTTAGGGTCTAGCTAACAATGGTTTACGAAAGCTGGACAACACCCGGCACCACCCACTGCCACCTCCGGCCGTGGTGGTCACCGGCGGCGGCGGCGGTATTTCCGGCGACTCTTATATACACGCACACGCACGCACACCCTCACGCACACCACTCCATCCTCACACCACCGCTCTCCTCACTCCCGATCATCCCACGCAAAAAAGACACATACACCCACACAACCCGCCGCCCACCCACGGCCACCACAGCGGCGGCGTGCGGCGGTGGTTGTTCCACCGGAAAAACGAAAAGGAAAGGAAAGCGAAACGAAACGAAGAAACGACTTACCTTGCGACGTCTACCCTCTTCCCCTCGACTTCTCCGACGAAAGGTGGTGTTGGCGGCGACCTCCGGCGGCAGCAGCGACGATCCTCCGGCGTCTCTCTCTCTCTCTCTCTCTCTCTTCGTTTCTCTTGTTCTCTTCCTCTCTCTCTCTTCTCGCTACCTCTCTCTCTCTCGTTGCCGCATCACACAAAAGGAAGGAGAAAGAATGAAATGGTTCGTGGGGTTTGATTGCTGCGTGAAAAGAAAACGAGAGGGAGGGGGGGGGGGGGGGAAGCTTCACGGCGCAACATGAGAGAAAAAAAACAAGAAACAACTTTAGGGTTGCTTGATTCATAAGGAAAGAAGAAAACGAGAAGGAAATTTCAGCAACAAGTTCCATAAATTGCACCCTTAGCCCCTCAACTACACCTTATCTCACAATCTACACCAAAAGACACGAATGCTAACATTTTGGTCCTTTTTGACACCAAACCACTAACCAAAACAATTAAAGATAAACATTTTAAATTATCAAAATTAATTAATAACATACCGGGAGACGGGCTTTACAACTCTCCCCCGCTTGAATTAGACTTCGTCCTCGAAGTCTATGCCCGTGAATAGCTCTGGGTAGGTCTTCCTCACCTCAACCTCAGGTTCCTAAGTCCACTTGAAACCTCTTCTAAACTTCTCGAATACTATTCTTACTAACGTACTCTTTCTAAGACACTGGGATTATGATCGGCAGAACACCCCGACAATTGAAATCATTCCTAGCCAAGCGACTACGGTTGTCCCCCAACCTTAGATATTCCATACATCCCGAGTCAAATCTCAAGCTCTAACCACTCTAAAGCTGCTCACCAGTATACCCTACAAGATACTCGATTACGATCCCTCCTATCATTAATTGACGATTAACTTCTACGAATTCTAATAGGCTCCAAAGATTTTCAATAACTTATATTTAACAAAACATCGACCCCTTGCCGAACATCGGTCCCACCGATTACAATAACAAACATCGGCCACCCGCCGAACATCGGTCCAACCGATTACCGTAACAATCATCGGCCACCCGCCGAACATCGGTCCAACCGATTACAATAACAAACATCGGCCACCCGCCGAACATCGGTCCAACCGATTACAATGAATCACATAAGCGTGGTATTATCCTAGACACTAACACAAATAGATATCCCCCACAACCAAATCAACTAACACACACGTAGGTCATTCCACCATAACCATTCATCACAAGTGATCATTTCAGGGTTACTACTACCATCACCATGATTATCTTAAAATCGGCTACAACTCTCCGATTATACTAAAGGTGTTTGGCCTCAAGCCCAAAAGTCGACACCTAAATATACCACCTACCTCAAAGTGGTTGATGCGCATTTATTCTCATAATAATAAAGGGCATCAATCCCTTAACCGATACTATTCGGCCTACAGTACTAACGCGCGTGGAATACCTACATTCCACCGTTGACGTATCATCCACACTTGCTCTACGAAGCCAAGTCACCCCGTATCGAGGATACACCTTGACGTCTACCTCCCAGGTAACGCCTCAAGACCCATCACACCGGAACTACCTCCCAGGTAAGTGCCCACAACTATATCCTTGTAGCACCTACTGGAAAGTCTAGGTTAAAACACATGAATACCGGGGTGCCACCCCGAGATACCCAACCGACCATTACCAACGTCTGACTGACGTGCCTAAGGATCCAGAGCAAAACAGCCTACCAACAACATGCCTATTCCGGATTGACTCACTCACCCAAACATGTAAACACTCAACGTGCAAAGAATGCCAAACGGTGCGACAAAAACAACTCATCAACTAGACTCCACATCGAGCCATTAAAACCGGGCAATTGGCCCATGACTAACTCCAAGTCAAAACCGAGCAAAATGCCCCACGCTTGCTAGACCCATAGGTCGGAAAATGCGTTTAAACAAAGTTTAAGCAAGCAATACTCTGAAATCAACCTTAGTCTCAGACTCAACACGGGTTAAACAAAAGAGTTTTCCAAAAGGACTCACACCCTAAAAATTCTCGAAATGACACATGACACTTAAAAGCACATTTCCCCAAATGGTTTACAAAATCATTTACAAAATATTTTCAACATTAGGATTTTCATCTCAAAAGATCGTATGTAATAAAACTACTATTACCTGATCGATTGTTACGCAAAACTGGACACGCTCGTCCCACATAGGAAAATCATGTTGAAAATCGTTCCATTGCAGTTCAGTTTACTCACACAAAAGCAAAGTGTAATAAATAATTTCTTTAAAATGAACCGCCTCGATTCTAGTATGGATTGACTCATGACGTGCTCTTAAAGTAACCGCTTGACCTTAAACAGGGTGCAACAAAGGTGTGCACATAATTCAAAATAAGTTTCACGACATTCGATTCAAAAATTCCTCTTTTAATCATAAACTGACGTGGCACAGGGTTCGCCACAAATTTTCACGCGTCAGCTAATCACACAAAACGATGACACGGTTTACAAATGTATTTTTGTTAAAACACAACTGTCTCGTGTAAGTTTCAAACTTGAAGACAGAAACCAATCCGCTTCTAATAATTGGGAATAACGACTGAAACCTCATAAAATCTCAAACTGGGGGCAGACATGCAAGCTTGTAACACTTCCTCAAGTTTCGTACTTGGGACATATAACATCAAAACATCATAGTTTAAAAAAAATGTATTTATCGAAAATGCTCAAAATACTCGTTTCCTCCAAAGCGAAAGTTTTTAATTTCCCCAAAAAAAATGATCGGTAATTCTAAATTAATCGAATGTAAAAAATCTACGCATTTATATTTCCAAAATATAACACATTGTAATCGTATGCATGATGTTCACAACATTAAAACACTCCTTGGATCAAATGGTCTTTCATTTCGACAAAAAGGAACTAAAACATTTTCATGCACGACTCGTTCATCAAAATGTCGAGAACAAAGGTTACCCCAGTATGCATACCCCTAAGTCGATAAATCGCATTTTCAAGGAAATGTCAATAAAACCTTTAGCTGACTAAAAAGCGCACTAAACAACTCCTTATGCAATGTTACCAAAATTCCTCCATGCATCACTTATGTCACGCATGAATCAATCCACACACTGAACTATTTGCAATAAAACACTTAGTAATACAAACTCTCGAACGAAAAGTTAAGCGACACCGGTATTCCAAACTCATTTTAAACAAATCACCAAAATAGCCTTTATACAGACATCGTGGAATGTAACTTTTCGTCTCAACTCTAACACATGTGGAGGAGTTCCGATGTTAGAGTCTCAAGCCGTAGTCACTTACCCAACATCTTAACCACCTCAAAACATGGATAACATCGTACCCGAAGGAACCGTTGGAAAATAAACAAATGAAACAATCTTTTACAAAGTTTTCAACTCCCGTGATAAAACGGTTTCAAGCATTTTCAAAACTATAGTTCGAAATCTTGTGTGTGCTAAACATTTCCCAAAGTTTCAAAACACAATCCATATAAGGATTGGAAACACAAGGATTAGTTAATGCAATCCTATTTTCAAAATAAACTCTGTGCATGACTCAGTCGACATTCAACGTCTCGACTCATGCTCCTCTCCACCTTTCCAATCCACTATCGTCCTCCGGACATTTAAACCTCTTAGGGCAAGCTGAAAAATTACGTCAAATAATCCCTACGATTTTTCCTTAAATCCAAGTCGGCTCTATAAGCCTATGACTCTAGCACAATCTTCCATCTTGGCCCGAACTGATCTGCTTACAACAAATATCATCCTTATCGTCACTCCAAGTGACTAATACTATAATCGTCTTTCTATTCCAACGACTACTAGTTTAGGACCTTCATCACTACCCCCAACGATCATCACCTCAAAACACTTCGAGTACACACCTGTACTAGTAGGTTTACTATAGTTGTTCCTACTTGTGATGGCTATTCTGGGTAGATAATACAACGCGTTATTAGCACATAACAACGCACACTAACAACACTCACGCCCAACTCCTCGGATTCCTCGTGACTTCCCCGACTCGAGCATTGATCTTGTGCTTCCGATAGTAGGAGCTCTACTACTACCTTCCACACCTATCATCGCTCGTTCCGAGTCTCATCCCGAGGGTCCAAGTAGTTTCTCGCCGAAACTATACACATAAAATAATTTATCCACACATGCCAGTTCAAGAACATATCCTAAACAGGCAACTCATACAACTACTGTATATATAAAACCATCGGTCTCCCCGATCAGACAACCACAATTGTATACATAATAAACCATCGGTCACCCCGATCATACAACAACAATTAAATATATAAATAACCATATGCCTGCACCAGCATATATATACATCCACCCTTCCTAGCTCCCTAGGAATTTCCTCTTATCCCACTACCCTTGCTACTACCGAATCCCTACTAATTATAACGGGTGACCTCGCGAATACCCGATTATATGCAGTGCGAAACAAATAGACAGTCGAATACAAGACTCTATCCTAGAACGGTTGGACTCAAACAAGAGCTGCGCAATAGAACTAAATCGAATATTCTAAGGCTATAAATCTCTTACTGCATACAACCTAGAGGGCATCCACTTAGTAACCTATCATAATTAGCATAAATTCCTAATAGCAAGTAGTTCAACATACATCATAGTGTCCACAACAGGCAATCTAGCATGCATACTCTATGATCTAGAAAGCAATAAAACACTAAGTACTGTACCTTTTCCCTTGGCTCCGGCTGACTGTACACACTGCGCCATCGATCACCGTTTCTCAAACGGGTTTTCCTTTCTTTTATTTTCCAAAAAGATTTAATAAAGAATTTGAAAATTTCCCAGCCGCAACTTGAGACCAAACACACCGAGGTGCGTTTGATTCACTCAAGCTGTGCTCTGATACCAAGTTGTAACGTCCCAAAAATTACAAGCAAATTTAAATTTTTAAATAAACAATTCATTGATAACAACTCAATAAATGATCCCAATGTTTCGTTTGCAAACACGTAATTAATGTCTTTATAAAATAAAACCAGCGGAATAAACGTTTAATTATTAAAATCATAAAGCAACCAGCTCTTCTCGCGCGCCAGTGTGTACTTGTCACGCCTTGGAGCCGCTCGGACCTGAAACCACAGTTTATTGGGAAAGGGTAAGCACGAAGCTTAGTGAATTCCAACACATGCGCAGATAGGAATTATATACACATCACCCCTATCCGCACATAAGCAACAACATCACAGTTACATAAAACGAGTAAACATCTACAAGTAATTATGTATCCAACACCTCAGTACCATCGAGGCCTCGGTCCCACCGAATTGTAATGTATCCAACACCTCAGTACCATCGAGGCCTCGGTCCCACCGAATTGTAATGTATCCAACACCTCAGTACCATCGAGGCCTCGGTCCCACCGAATTGTAATGTAACACATTTATACCAAGCATTCAAACCAATCAAATATTACACACCACAAACAACTAGTTCACACCACAAAGACAATAGTACATACAAACTATTATGACATGCATACAACCCCTAACTACACAGTGAGAGAACTCACCTCGAATGCGCGCCCAGCTTAATAACACAATTCAAGCTTCACAATTACGGTCACTTCCCAGCACCTAAATGCATGTTAAAACGTGTCAATACAAGACCCGGACCCTATGACACGACACACGCTTAAACCGTCACTAAAACTATTTTCCGTTCTCACTAAACAGGTCTGTTCGGGACCTGTTTCGACCCCTTTAAACCCAGAAAATTCCCAATATTATTTCATGAACAGAAAGTACTCTGAGTTAGGGTTCCAAGGACATATTATACGCCTCCTAACGATTTTTCTACAATTTACTACGGATTTTACAAAAACAGATTCCGGAACAGCGAAATTCAGCACCTTTCAGTATAAAACGACAAATCGACCCATGCTACGCCCCGAACTGGGTTTTGCACAAAACACAGAAAAGTTTATAGACTCAAAATGGGAACTTTTGACACCAGTTTCACCCCAAACCGAGTTACGAGCAGAAAGTTATGATTTTCGCAAGATCAAGGCAGATTCCAGAAATTTTCACATGAAATGACGAAACACCGAACTTGCAACCACTTTTTCGCCCAGTTAGAGACCGAACCAGTTTTCCGCTAAAACACGGAAAACGTGCCCGACCCCGAACTAGAACCGTGGGCGCCAGTTTCAGTTCAATCGGACTTACGACAGAAAAGTTATGGCTACATGAAAACTGGACAGAAAACTAATTTTCACATCAAAATGGCGATTGCAATTACGGTTACGCGATTATGGTTACGGGTTAGGGTCTAGCTAACAATGGTTTACGAAAGCTGGACAACACCCGGCACCACCCACTGCCACCTCCGGCCGTGGTGGTCACCGGCGGCGGCGACGGTATTTCCGGCGACTCTTATATACACGCACACGCACGCACACCCTCACGCACACCACTCCATCCTCACACCACCGCTCTCCTCACTCCCGATCATCCCACGCAAGAAAGACACATACACCCACACAACCCGCCGCCCACCCACGGCCACCACAGCGGCGGCGTGCGGCGGTGGTTGTTCCACCGGAAAAACGAAAAGGAAAGGAAAGCGAAACGAAACGAAGAAACGACTTACCTTGCGACGTCTACCCTCTTCCCCTCGACTTCTCCGACGAAAGGTGGTGTTGGCGGCGACCTCCGGCGGCAGCAGCGACGATCCTCCGGCGTCTCTCTCTCTCTCTCTTCGTTTCTCTTGTTCTCTTCCTCTCTCTCTTCTCGTTACATCTCTCTCTCTCGTTGCCGCATCACACAAAAGGAAGGAGAAAGAATGAAATGGTTCGTGGGGTTTGATTGCTGCGTGAAAAGAAAACGAGAGGGAGGGGGGGGGGGGGGAAGCTTCACGGCGCAACATGAGAGAAAAAAAACAAGAAACAACTTTAGGGTTGCTTGATTCATAAGGAAAGAAGAAAACGAGAAGGAAATTTCAGCAACAAGTTCCATAAATTGCACCCTTAGCCCCTCAACTACACCTTATCTCACAATCTACACCAAAAGACACGAATGCTAACATTTTGGTCCTTTTTGACACCAAACCACTAACCAAAACAATTAAAGATAAACATTTTAAATTATCAAAATTAATTAATAACATACCGGGACACGGGCTTTACATTTTTGTTTCGACTTTTTTTTACAAAGCAAAGTAAGAAATGAAAGTAATTAAACTAATAAAGTTTCGATTTCAAATAACTCAAAACCCAATTATGAGCCTCGTCAATTTGTGATGAGACCCATTGTTAATACTTGGATTTTGGTCATAGGAAACCAAAAGAGAAGTAGATGAAATGATGATTGCTTTGAATTCAAAAGTCACCAGTAAGAACCTTGCCAACTTGTGACATAACCCATTACCAAAATGTGATTCCTAAATCTCAAGAAATCGAGAATAAGAAGAAGAAAAAAATAAATAAAATTAACAATATGCAACCACGCCGTTTCATTTATTACCGAAGTTTGAACCGTCGGATCGTCGTGATTTTTGTACAGTAGTTTCAAGACATCTTTATCTACATTCTTAATGGTGGAGATCGGTTTTGGAGATCTGGAGGTCTCTTTTTTCTGTTCGACATAGTGCAATTTTCTATGTGATGTTTCTTCCTCTTTTCCTTTTACTTTGATTCTATACTTCTTAATGATTTGTTCCAAGAGTATGATGAAAGTTGTTTGCCTATATTTTTATCTAGATAATACTTTTGTATTGTTTATTGGTGGTAGTGGACTTTAAGTGGCCTAAGGTTCACGTGGTTTTACTCTAGCCTTGAGAGGTTTCCATGCTGAAATCCATGTGTTCCGTGTGTGCTTGATTGTTGCTTATTTCTAATTTTGGTGGTTAATTATCATTGCATTTAGTATACCTTATTTGTTTTCATACACAAAAGGTTCATATAAGTCGGTAAAGTTTTGTCCAGCGAAGGTTTATTCATATTGTTATCACATTTTTTCCATCAGAGTGGTATCAGAGCTTTTGGTTATTGTTTTTTGTTAGATTTGTTTGAACGATGGAAGCTAATACAAGTAGAATGATAAGTCTAAATGGTTCTAATTATAATGTTTGGAAAGGAAATATGGAAGACATTCTTTATGTGAATGGTTTTTATCTGCCTGTCTTTTCAACCGAAAAACCTGGCAATAAAACAAATACAAAATGAGATATTTTCATAGACAGGGTTTTGGGTATATTCGACAATGGGATAGATGATAACGTTTTGAACCATATTAGTGTGGAGACTCATGCTCGTACTATGTGGAACAAGCTTGAGCAATTATATGCTCGAAATACTGGGAATGATAAGTTGTTATTGATTAAAAAGATGATCCAACTTAAGTACGATGATGGAACTCCTATCACTGATCGTTTGACTTTGAGTGATTTATGGATAAAATAATCACAACTCGGGTTACCAAGACTAATGCTAATCTTGGCCTCAATTTGGAGTGAACCTCAAAGATTTCCGTGGCTACTTGACAAAGCGATGAGAGATTGTTTTCGACAAGATTTAATCAAACCATTGAGAGCATCTTTGAACATCTTGGACCTGGACTTTCTGATCGGTCCAATTTGCCATATTAATGGATCTTTGTCATTCGGGTCTTTTGATGGGCTCACATATGATAAAAAGATATCTTTTTATCATATTTGACATTCTACCTATGTATTTAGTTTTTATCAAAGTTGTTAAGGCTCAAGACGCACTTAGGCGCAAAGAGGTCTTGGGGTCTAGGCGCGAGGCACATGTGTGAGGTGCGGACCTTAGGAATACAATGCACATTTTATCAATGTATATACACACAGTTACACACAAATCAAATATGCAACAAGTATAAGCCTCCAATGCAGCAACCAACAATATTTTGATAGAGGCAGAACGGATAAGGTTTTAAAGTGTGAGCAGTGAATGAGAAGTTTTAATGTACGAGTATTTATTGAGGAGACAAAATTTTAAGGACCGAGTATTTAATATTAGGGTTTGAGTTATGCCATCTACTTTACAACTCCTTTTTTAACAAGTCTAGGAGATGAGAAGAAGAGTAACTTGTTTAATTTTATAAATCTTTATGAGGCACACCTAGGCCCACAAGGCGCCTCAACCAAGATGCAGAGCCTTAGCGAGTCTTGTGAATAAGCCGAACATCGACTTTAAAAAAAGCCCAAGACCTATAGCCTTATGAGCCTATGTGCGCCCCAGGCACGCTTTTAACAACCATATATGGTTTTTATCGCATTAGTTTTCACGTTTGTAGTATTTATTTCTTTACGTTCGGACTTTGTAGTAACCTAATAAATACTTTTTTATAGTATGAATGAAAAAAAAAACTAGAAATCGGGTACTCGGTACCGGAACCAACAGTTCCGGGACCGGTTCTTTCATTTTAGGAACCGCTGGTTCCGGTTTGACCAGGTACCCGCATTTGCTCATCCCTAATTACTGACTCGTCCGTGATGTTTTTATTTACCAATGTAATACAAAATCGTAATACAAAATCGTTGCCAGATACTCGTTTCCTTTGGTGATCTGTCGAAAATCATCGATGAGTATTGGCCATCGGTGATGTTCGTCAACGCTCAATTCTAGTAGTGCTTAGTGGTTGCATCAATGGTTAAGGTTGATAACCTAACATCATATATTACGTGGCAGTGACATTTGCAGTTTGTAAAAATGGTATTAATGGCTAGGATTACTTCAATAATTACGGTGCTGTTAGCCAATGCTCAACCAACGTGGTTGTGCTGTGATAATTATGGGCCTGAACATCAATGGCTATGTAATATTTCGTGGACCATATGAGTTGGATCAAGGAAGATGGTGCATGTAGAGGAATTTTTGTTTAATTATTATTGGATTCGAATAAATGACTTTAGCTTTTGAAGAAGACCATTATTTTGTGTATTCCCAAAGCATGTTTTGGATGTAGAGTTCTAAAATGAGTATTCCCATTTAATTTTGTATTTTACCGAATAAATTTTTCATCGGGTTCTATTTGCTTTACTAAAAAAATGTATCCGTGATCTTTTACTTTGTCTAAACATTCTTTCTTTTTGGCAAGTTAGTTATGAACTAGACCTCATATAATGGTATAGTTCGTTACATTGACATCAACTTTTTTAATTTCAACAATATATTTTTGAAGTATATAATATTTATATACGACAAATGCAAAAAAAAATTCACATACCCTTCTCATATTCGGTGAAGTTTGAACCCTGACCTCCCATCGAAGCCAAATGCCCAGATACCGCTAGGCAAAAGACCCTTTGATTTCAAGTGTATTTATGTCATTACAATTGTAATGGACAAACTTCATCACCTACTATTGTGGTATTGAGAACGAGACGTTCTCTTTGTGTAGTGCCCTGCTCCATTTTTGTTAATTGTCGAGGTCTCATCCCGCAATTAAGGGCTACTTGGTGCCGAGGGGCAAAGAACCCTACAAGTTATTCGACTCTTTATTTCTTTAAATAGTCACAATTCTGATCGACTTGACTACACAATATTAAAAGATGTCTATTTTACTACTGATTTAAAAGAAAATTTACCTAACCAAGTCCATGGGCTAAATTGTCATTCCACTTCCTTAAAAAAATAGTAGAGGGACTATTTATGTAATTAACAATTTCTTCACATAAACCCTCCCCTTCGTTTCCTGAAACGCGATTGAATCTCTCTCTCTCTCTCTCTCTCTCTCTCTCTCATATCGTAGGCTCTGCAAATCAGAAACGACGTCGCACGGGCAAGAGGACAAGAGGACGACGGAAACGCCGCTCCCCGCCGGAGCATCGCCGAGACAAGACTTTATTGGTCTCCGGTTGGTTTTAATCGTTGTTACATCATCTTATTTTCATCTTCTTGCGGTTTCTGTGCCCTAATATTTCTTCAATACGGATAAAATATTTTTTCCATGTTAATGTGTTATTAGGAATCACAGGGAGGGTTAAAGAACTGAAACTTTGACGATTTTTTACGGGATCTTGACCGCTAATTTAGTCTTTTAATATTGAATTTGTGAGAGTCCGATGTTACACAAGAAAACCCTATTTATTGAATTTTAGAATTCTTCTGGTTCTGTGGAAGGGTTTTGTGTTAATTCCATGTAATGATTTTAGGTTAGTAGATTGGATTTCTATAGCCAATCACTCAATTTACAGAAAACTTTAGTTTGCATAACTAATTGGGCGTTAATATTATTTTTAGTTTAATATGATTCAGATGAGTAGGTAGATCTTTTAATGCAACTTATCTTCTTGAATAGGGAAAGTGACATAGTTAAATGTTGTTGGTGATAATGTTCATTTATTGTTGGATCTCTTGATGATCTGAAACCTATGGAAATGTTTTGAGGTGAGTAGGTGACTGATGTATGCTATATTGCATTTTGTATAGCTATGGTTATGTTATTATTTGCAAGCTTTCGTAGTTGTTTGCATCTAGAGTTTTGAAATAACAAGAACCCTAAGATGGTCCAAGGGTTACACATAAAGGTTATCTTACGGATCTGATAGGGACAGACTGTTTTTCTGTTGGTAGTAAATTTATATTAATAACAATATTGATGATACTGTAGCTTGATTGTTCTGGTCATATGTTTTTCCGTTTGTTTTGTATTTCGGTTGGTTGTCAAGCATGTAGTGGTTGCTGAGAGAATTCATATGCGCATTTTGAATTAACAGTTATGTAAAGATAAGGGTGGATGGTGAATTAGTATATGCATATTTTGAAAATCTACATGGATCTGTAACTTGAATCAAAGCCAACTTTGCAATCACTGATTTGAATATTATTAAAGATTGTTGCAAGTAGTGTGTTTTGTGATTGATCCTATATAAGCAATGACCAAATTAGTTCAGATGATTTCCTCCGTGGCATTGTATTCTAGGCTTCTAGCTATAGTTTATGTCAAATTTTACCTTGACAACTATTCAGGATGCACACCTCTGTTTCATAATATAATTGGGATGCTAATTGAATAGAAAAGGTAACTGTGAATGTAAAGCTGTATTTACCAGCAGCCTTGTGTACTTTAATC
This sequence comes from Saussurea involucrata, assembly GCA_033807775.1. Taxonomy (NCBI): domain Eukaryota; kingdom Viridiplantae; phylum Streptophyta; class Magnoliopsida; order Asterales; family Asteraceae; genus Saussurea; species Saussurea involucrata. Next base: position 86,928,139 of record CM066313.1, read on the forward strand.
AAGTTGCTTTTAATTGTGATTCACTTTAGTAGGAGTAGCCTCTGCATGTATGTTAATTCCAGTGCTCGAATCAAGTGGCAATAGTGCTTAATTAAGATAATGTAGTCAATCAAATAATTGATTTTACATTATCTTGTTAAATTTGTATTTTCTAAAAAGATCTGAGGTGATAGGAAGTATACATATCTAGTTTGAAGTCCTAAAGTTATCATATCTGCAGCCACGGATGATAATTTGATCAAACAAAGGTAATATTCGGTTGGATGGAATGTAGGCTTAGAATGCATTTGGGCCTGCTTAGTTCTCTTTCAAGTTACTTGATAACTTATTCTTCTAGCTATTTATTGCCCCTTGTTCTCTCTTATGAGTTTTGTTAAATACATATTTTACACAGGTAGGTGATGGCGATGTTAGTGTAACTGTTAACTAGGGGGATCTCAAGCTTCATTCGATCAGAAGAGAGCAGGGGACACAAATGGCTGCTTTGTTGTCCAGTGACCAGATGCATTTTGGAATGCATGAAGGTGGTCCTTATAAGCTGCAGCCTGATAATAAGCCAGAGGAAAATGGTGGGCGATGGTATTTTTCTAGGAAAGAAATAGAAGAAAACTCGCCATCTAGATCAGATGGCATTGATTTGAAGAAAGAGACTTATCTGCGCAAATCATATTGCACATTCCTGCAGGACTTGGGTATGAGACTTAAAGTGTAAGTTGTCCTATCCTTTGGTTTTTGTATGATCATTATTCTCGTAATGTTGTAGATTTATTTATTCACACGATCTTCAATGATTTCAATTTATCAATGCACGCCATTGTAAGATGATCACATAAAAAAGCTTTCCATTTCATCGATGTATTACCAAATATGGTTTTTGATATCAACAATAAGATGTGACATAGGATTTGTGCCATAGCATATTCTGATTTTTAGCCTGCAAATCCTTGTGGGATTCACCAACGATAAGTACTCATATATGTTGCTGTGTGCATGTGTATGCATGCATTCATGTTCTTGCGGTATATGATTTTTAGTCTGTACAAAAAGTTACTGAATTACTCATTCAGAAAAGGGAAAACCTGTTATTTTCAGGGGCCGTGTTATTGACATTTGCTACAAAATCAATGTTATACGATCCTTTTATGAGTGGGATAAGTAGGTAACCTTGTCTATTTTCTCTTGGTCTCCCCAAAGAAAACCAGCACTACTTTTAGAACTGTACCAATCCTACCCAAGTGAGCTTAAGGTGTGGGCCAAGGAGACATTTGAGTGCTCAACTGCATATATCCTATTGTCCTGTTAGGTGATAAGGAGAATTCTAGTACACTAGGAGTTTAATTATGTAGATATGCAAAGAATATATCGTAGACTTCATATTACTTGAGCCATACAAGTAGGAGGGCTGTGAAGGCGGGTATTTTTGGATCAGGATTGAAATTCTCTTGGAAAGAACAGTGTGAGTAAGAAATGAAGTTTTCCAACGGTCGTGATTGGATTTGGTGCCATCGGCCATGTGCATATTTGATTTTATCTTTCCGGAATGTGAAAATGCAGTCCAACTAGAGCCTTGATTGTTTGGACTTAACAACCTATATTAATTTTACTGATGAAGAGGCTGTGCCGTCAAGTGCATTTGCTTTCTACTTGCATTAATCATGTAACGGCACTTACCAAGTAAGTGTTGGAGATCTTACTTACACATGTAATCTTCAAGGAATTGCCAGACATGATTGCCCTTGACCGTCAGAAATAACTACTAATTCTAAGATTATATCTCATCTCTTTTACTCTGACTTTGTTGCTTAATTTCTCCCCCTGGAACCCATGCATCAATGATTTTCTACCCTCTCACTCTGCCTCCGTCATCTGATGCTGCTAAAAACTTTTGTGAACATATTAGTTGCAAGAATTAGATGAAAGGTAGATTTGTATTTAATGATGGTCAATTTCATCTTTTAGTCTGGAATGAGCCAGGCAGCTAAGCCTTTAATCTTGATAAAAGTAGTTTATGTTTTATCACCTGACTGATATGTCATGACGGATTAGGATGAAAGATTTCAAGACTAAACTTCTCAGGACGAAAATATGGATTAATCTTTTCTCATTTCTTTGAAATTACTTCACATTAAACCTCATGTCTACTCGCTATAACTTATAATAAACATTACAAGGTGGAAGCAGCTGCATGAATATGCACTTTCAATTTTTTGTTGCATGTGTCGAGTGGATGCACAAATTGTTCAAGGACTTATAGTTTGTATATACTTATGGTTGTATCCATGGCGGTTGCATTGCTCTTCTCTGAAATAATAAATTGGATATGTCCTTTCAGGCCCCAGGTAACTATTGCTACGGCTATTATCTTTTGTCATCGTTTCTTTCTTCGACAGTCACATGCAAAGAATGACAGGAGGGTGAGTTATGCCTTGTTTTACTTTCATATCTTTTGGCCAATCCATGATTTGAATATGGCTACATCTTTATCTTGTGAGTTTCAAGTGTAGAAAGTTCGTACTTTAAGTGTGACATATTGTTGAAAAGTAGCTACTTGGAGCAGAAATCATATAGGCGAAGTTGTAGGGCCTACATTATGGTCGTTTCTTTACTATGGGGTCAATTTTTTTAGTCCTGCTTAATAATTTCTTTACTATGGGTTTTTTTTTGTTATAACTTTTTGAATACCTTACTCCCTTGCATGAGGCTATTAGTGGTGAAAAATGAAGGATCTTTGTGTTTGAATACATGAATGACATACTTTTCTTAATTCAATCTCAGGCATTTCTTTCTTTCAATCTGTCTTCCAACAAAATTCTAGAAAATAATATTAATTTCTCGTCATTTTTTATATGTACTCAATGTATGTATATCATTAACATCATAAATAAGAGACTTCTTTAATATTGATCAACGTACTTGGATTGCAGACGGTTGCAACAGTCTGCATGTTTCTTGCAGGAAAGGTTGAAGAAACTCCTCGTCCTTTGAAAGATGTTATCCTTGTTTCCTATGAAATTAATCACAAAAAGGACCCTGAGGCCGTACAGAGGATCAAACAGAAGGTATCGTCTATTGCACTGAGGTTGCTTTTCATGACTTTTTTGAATCCTTTATGAAAATGTCAAAACTGAGATAACTGATAGTGCTGTAGCTATAGCCTCTATAACTTAGTGTCAGAGTTAGCTTCTTGTTTGCTTTATTATTTGTAATCTATAAACTTAAACTTTCTTAAAGTTCAGATGGTTGATGTTTTTATATACTTTGTGATGCATGCAGGAGGTGTACGAACAACAAAAAGAATTAATTTTAACGGGAGAACGTGTAGTTCTTGCAACTCTTGCTTTCGACTTCAATGTGCATCATCCATATAAGCCACTTGTTGAGGCAATAAAGAAGTTCAAGGTTGCTCAAAATGCGCTTGCCCAGGTTGCATGGAATTTCGTGAACGATGGGTATATTATTATTCCTTTCTTTATGTAGTTCAATGTAAATCCCGCCTTTTCTGCTTTTGACCTGCAAAAGGGGCATGCAGGCTTCGGACATCACTCTGCTTGCAGTTTAAGCCTCACCACATTGCAGCGGGTGCGATTTTTCTTGCCGCCAAGTTTCTCAAAGTAAAGCTGCCTTCAGATGGCGAGAAGGTTTGGTGGCAGGAGTTCAATGTTACCCCACGCCAGTTGGAAGGTTGGTACCTTGTCTAATATATGAGAACAGGGTCAAATTAAGAAAACACGAAAACACCTATATCACATGTGATTATATATCATAGATCTGGGCGACCTTGGCCACATGCCAAGTGGTGTGTACACCACTGGTTTGACCTTGTTTCTTAATCACATTTGATTTGACCGTAAAATCACATGTGATGTAGGTGTTTTCGTGTTTTCTTACTTTGACCCCTATCTCGTTTGAACCTCCCGTTTATGTATGTATGTATGTATGTATGTATGTATGTATATAATATTTATATCACCTTTGGTAATTTGAACCCTTGACTCCCGGGACGTTGGAATCCACCGATAACCTGGATACTGCTGGGTCAAAGACCCTTTTGGTTCTTATGTGATATTTGACTGCAATGTGAACTCTGATTATTTCATTATAACCATCACTACTACTAGAAAATCGAAAAAAGCAATGTTATCCGAGCATCCAATTTATTAAGATATTTAATGGAAAGGAGGGATAGGCTGGGAGGATTTTATTATTATATCGGAATTATAACATAATGATGTAATTTTTAGATTCACATATGGTTCTACGCTAATTACTATGAACCAGAGAGAGGATCCAGAAAATTTTGAAGTTGGGGCAAACAATAATTAGCATAATATAAAATAATACAAACAATAATTATAAAAAGTACGATTTCTGATGTACACTCGTCATGCCATTAGCAAATCAGAGATAGATTTAGGGTTTGATTAAAATTAACCGAATGTTCAAATGATTTGCTTGCGTTTGAGATGCCAGTGCTCTCCTAAGGCTTTAGCCCATAGTGTTCAAAAAACAAAATCGACACCCCCATTACTCTCAACGCTTTTTATTTATATTTTTACTAACCTGCTTTAACTACATGTACCACTGCAATAACCGCTTGTACATTTCTCCCACAGCCCACCCCTTTTGACTTGTTTGACCACAATCCTAGGGTATAACAATACCCACCCCCCAACATTAACCTTGTCCTCAAGGTGGAAAGAAAAAGAAAAGGAACTGAAACACTATGATGATTGAAATCTGGAGACTTGTAGCTTTTGTTCCAAGGAGTCTGTCAACTTTATCTTTTTGCTAGCGTGTGAAGTCTTCGACCCCATGTTTAGCCAATTGACTACCTTTTCTATTTAATGCAAGATCCCGAATGAAGTAGAAAATGGAGGGTTTATTCCCTATAACATAATATTCCCAATTAGCTTCAAAAACAGATAAATCTTTTCGATCCAGTTTTAAGCCCCTCTCTGAAAAACTTGTGTTCTTCATTCCACGAAGACAGACACGATTATATTTGCGCCTAACTTCAGATTGGTTGGACAACAAGCCCACTTTTCTTTTCAATAAAGGGCCCAACGGTGACACCGTTGCTTTGGTAGACTCAACCAGGGACCCAAATGCTCCACATTTTATGAACAAGGTCCTGCTTCGATTCCCCAGCCTACCTTTTTCCAGATTTGTTTCTGTTGCTTCAAGCACCCTATCATGAACAAGAATTTGTTGTTCATTTGGTTGCTCTGAGACTCTCCCTACCTGGTACGCCATCATACTACACAAACATCGGATATATGTCTACAATGAGATTCTCATAGCTAATGCGCTAATGGATTGCTTCTTATTACTCAGAGAATTTTGGTTGATTATCACCACTCAGCCATCCAATAAAATTTCTCACCAGAAATTCAGTCGTGTTTTTAATTTCCCTAATCATAATAAGCAGCCAGCCCACTGAAAACCTCTAACATTCTGAACTGCAACCATAACAACAACCATAAAAGGGTTGGCCAGCTCTTGTACATAGGTCAGACCTTTGGCTGATTTAAGAGCTAGACTAACTGGCCGTTTACCCAACACTTACCCGGTAAACGCTTATTGGTAACTATGCTGTTAGTTGCGGTGCAATAGCGGTGGCGGTTTCGATAATAGCGGCGCAATTTAGCGCTATTTCACCGATATTTGGGTAAAATAGTGGTCCGCAATATCGATATTCTCAATTGAGCCTCTTTTGAATGTAATGCGTACATTTTTGTCCTTTTTTGGGCTTTTATCTTTGACATGGGTTTCTATTGTGATTTCGGCCCTTTATTTTATTTTGATTTGCGACCTTATTTTATTTTATTTTGATTTGGGCCCTTATTTTATTTTAATTAATGCACATAATATGTTCTAATGCTCCTCCTATCCTACTTCTTGCCAATTTCTTAAGCTTTCTTCTCAAGGAATTCCTCGGTATGGTCATTCGGGAAGTTTTGTATGCATACAACATACATATATATATATATATATTATATAATTCTAATAAATGTTATATAAACCGCTATTTTTGGACCGCTATACCACCATGATAACCGCTATTTCAAATATGACCGCTATTTTGTATTTTGATCACTGTAACAACATAGATCGGTAATAGTCAACACTTTCACTTAACTTACCGGGTAAGATTTTATTCCATTAAAACGGCATCGTAGGCGACATTTTTATCCGGTAAGCGCTTACCTGGTGAGGGTCTTAACTCTCACTTACCGGGCAAGACTCTTGGTCCTTGTCATCTCTCCTACCGGGTAACATTATTAATCCCTATCATGTTCATCCGATAAGGTAAAGTGTATCGGTAAGCGTTTAGTAAACGGTCACTAAGCCTCTTCCTTAGGGATGGAAACGGGGCGGGTATTAGGCATAGTTGTGAAAAGCGCGCCTCGGCGCTGAGGCGCACAAGGCTCAAATGGCTGGGATTCTTCTGTTGGTCCTTGTGACTGTGGCAAGTTCCTTATCTCTTTTTTTTGTAAATCTATTGATCTGTCTCCCTGCGTTGTCAGGCTTCTTTTGCAAGTTATCTAGCCTTTCGTTGACGGTGATTACGGGATTCTTAAAACTTCTCGGCCCAGCAGGAGACATCAATATCACTTCTGTCATTACCACAAAACTGATTCCCTTGGCAAATCCACTTCCCATGATTTCTTTTTAAATTATGACGGTGATGTCAGGGATATAAATTTCCTCTTAATGGGTGGTCCATCATTCTTCACAATAACCCTTAGATCTTCATAGGCATTTATATCCCAAATAGATAGAATCTCGATAGTTCCTTCAGCAATCAATAGAGATTTCCACTCATCTTCTTTCATCTCGTCTTGCCAGTTGAGTAGAAATTTAGATGGTACATACCTGTACCAAACAAGGTATCCGGTCACGATCCGTTGGCAATTGGGGATCTTCGGTTTGTCTTCGATCAAATTGCAAATCGATAAACAGGGGTGTGAAACGCCAGCCGAGTTCTGAAAAGAATGGGTGATTTTGAATTGAGTGTGCCAATGCTGTCTTGGGGCGACAAACGGGCCACCAGTGGCTGGATCGGGCTTGATCCTCTTTCATAGGCCGAAAACAGAAACGAGAAGTAATCAGATTGCTTTCTCACTGTTTCCCAGCCAACTTCGGGAACGATATCAGGATTGAAGAATAATCCAGTGGATCCAGATCTGGTTCAGGACGCAATTCTATTTTATCCGGATCTGGTTTTAGGCCATTGAAATCTTCATTGATTCTCTTCACCATCGATGCTGAACAAATAATCAGAAGATTTATCTCACCTAAGTTCTACCTCTAATTCCTTATCATGCTCGCCTTCATCTCCACAAAACTCATCTTCATCAAACAATATGCCTCCTCGATAGAATTAGCGTGGTTGGGGTTTTGTTGGCTCGATTCCTTAAGAGGCTGCATATTTCTTTTGACAGAATCCAACTTGGACTCCATTGAAGCCAACTTCTCTAGTAGGCTCTTGGTGATTTCTAGGGTCGATTGCGCTGATACCAATTGATATACACTCGTCATTCAATTAGCAAATCAGATTTAGATTTAGGATTTGATTACAATTAACCGAATGTTCAAATATTTGATGCCTTTTGAGATGCCAGTCCTCTCACAAGTCTTTAGCCCAAAGTGTTTACAAAACAAAATCAATACCCTCAACGCCCATCCTATTTCTATTTTTAATAACCTGCTTTAACTACTTGTACCACTGGAATAACCACTTGTACATTTCTCTCACAGCCCATCCTATTTGACTTGTTTGACCACAATCCTGGGGTATAACAATTTCATAAAAATGCATACAAATAGTTTCGTTGTGAAACCCAAGTGGTTATTTTCTTTTCTGCTGTTGTTACCAAAAAATTAAAATAGAGCCAAAGTGATTCGAACTTGCAATGACACTACTGGTAGGCTACAACCACATTTTGTTAACTTAGGGGAGCACACACCAAATTAAAGCGGATGTACCCATCTTTTCGACACATTGTTTTCCCTATACAATTGTCTTGATCTTTTGGGGTAGAGGTCAAGTCTACTTACTTGCATCTTTGGTTTTTAGACTCTAGATTTCTAGTGGTTATAGCCATTTGTTTCTTAATTGGTAAATTGTGATATTTATTGCAGAGGTTAGCAACCAAATGTTGGAACTATATGAGCAAAATAGAATGCCGCCTTCTCAAACTAGTGAGGTTCTTGACGGAAGTACAGGTGGTGGGGTCACTCAGAAGGCACGACCCGCTGCTGTTAACGAAGACCATGGTACAAACGACAGTGATTCTCACGTTGGTGCCACTTCCATTTCTCGAACCTCAAACCCTGCATCATCAAGACCCCCTCCCGATCAACTCTATCCAAGAACATCCCAAGATCATAGCAACGATGATGGAAGTACAGATCGAAACAAGGATATCATTTCTGACGTGGAGAACAACGATGATCACCATTATGAATCGGAAAATGGTGACGCTAAAGAAGCGGAAACAAACTCGTTGAGTGGGCCTAAGCGGCATGAGGTCGAAGACCAAGAATACCGTGGCCAAAATGTGGATTATAGAAGCCAGCCATCACCCAAGGATGCGATAAGAAAGATAGATAAAGATAAGGTTAGGGCGGCTCTTGAGAAAAGAAGAAAAGCACGCGGTGGTGATGTGAGTCGGAGAACGGAGTTCATGGATGAGGATGATCTGATCGAGCGCGAACTAGAAGATGGTGTAGAATTGGCGGCTGAATCAGAGAAAAGCAAACAAGAGAGAAAACAGAGTTGGTCGAAACCTTCGAATATTGAGGATAATGAGGTTGAAGATTTTGAGGCGGTGGAAGAAGGGGAGGTGGGAGTGGTGGGCGACGGTGGCGGGAGACAGCGGTCGCCGCCCAAGTCTGGTGGCCGGAAAAGGAAGGGGAGCGGGAGCCCACCGCTTGAGAAACGAAGAAGAAACTGAAGGATGTGGAGGAAGGTGTTAGCTACATAAAGAAAGGTAAGGGGTGTTTATTGTTCTTTGTATTTAAAATGAGAAAAAAATATGGTATTCATTGTGGTAGCCATGGATATGTGGCAACTGTTCATCCTTCATGTACTTGCTGCTGGAACTAAATTTTGATTGTGTATTGCTTTCTGGTCATGAAATGGCATATCTTTATTTATGAAAATCAACAGTCTCTTCAAGTATCCTCACATTTTTTCCAGTTACATTTTTTTCTTCTAATTTGTATCCATTTTATCTGATTAACATGTTTTTGGCCTATATGATAGCGGTTGATTTTGATGTGACGTTTTTCACATAGTTAAGAATTACGACATAACTCGACAACTTAAGATTCATATATCAATAGTTACAAGATTTATCTGTTACAAGAATTAAATGATTGTTACATTATTATTAAGAAACAATTTTTTTTGAGTAAAGAGACGCAAAAGTATCAATACATGAGAACCACTACAAATTTCATTACATTTTACTATTTTATTTAATTTTATATTTACTTTTACATTCTTGATTAATTTATAATACTTTTTAGCGATTCGTGCAAGTCGGGATGGACCTTTTAAGCCTCTAGCGGGTTCCGTGTATATGTTCAACTAATTTGCGTAAGTATAATTTCTTTGGGTATGAAAAATGTACCCGTTAAACTTTGAAATGTGCTATGAGATATTAGAAAATACAAGAAACATCATTAAAAAACGGGAAAGAATCGCTAAAAGTCAACCAAAAAACTTAAAAAATCTCTTGGAACGTGAAATTTGGCTAATAAAACATCAGGCGATTTTGCAGACTTTTGATAAACTTTATAGGTAGATCTACTCGGTAAAATTCTCGGGTTCGCCATCGCCGGCAATAGGACAAGTTAAATCAACACCTATCTATTTTTTCTTTTGAGAGGGATACATCTATATGTTAATTTTATTCTTTTATATATCAACAAAGAAATTTATTTTTTACATTTTAAATACGTAATTTAACATTAATATAAATATGTATTTATGTATCCATATTATATAGCAACATCCAGCTACAATACCAGGTGTCCAGGTCCATTTATTTATGAGAGATATTGAATCCGCATTTTTCAAATTTCTCCCACATCGAAAGCTGGATATAAATGTGAAGTGTAGCAGATGAATAAATAAGGCCCTCAGTCTGCAGCTTAAACCACGCAGCCATGCAATGAACACAAAGCGAACTATTCTTTCGCCTTTTACTAAAGAATACCGTGTGTTCGTTGTATAAAGTGGCATACGCTTATTTTTGGAGAGGTATTCATTTATTTGAATGCCTCCTACAATTTGTAGTTTAAATAATAGATCTTGTGTCTGAAGCGCATAAAGCATTTCGAGTTTGGAGCGATTACTCTAATACTAATCTCGAGTTTGGGGCGACTACTCTAATACTAATCTGGTAAGTGCTTAGCGATGATATTGAAGTTCATTTGACATTCAGTCCATTGAAATGATGTTGTATGCAATAACAAATTGACAGGTAAAAGTTAAATCAGGAAGAGTGTTACTCTCGTTTACCAGGTAATTCTGTGTCCTTGTCACCGCTCATACCGGGTATGATTCTTGGTCTATGCCATGTTCATCTGGTAAGGTGAGTGACCCAATAAGCACTTACCAGCTAAGCATTAGGTAAACACCCCCTTATACGTAATATGATTAATTCAAACTTTATACAAAAACATGAAAATGTTTGGCTTGTTTGAAAAAATTAATTGAACTTTCAAGTGTAAATTGAACACTGGTGTTCTTGCCAAGTTAAATGCGTTATATTTTGTGATTGAGATTCAATCAAGTTTGAGAATTACTAAGCTTGAGCTAAGTAGGTTGTTAAATGCTCTTGAATAATGATGACTAATATGACTATAGTATATACTTCAAAACAGAGTGAAAGTTCTAAGACGTGGTCTCACCGGATGCAGAACGAGTAAACCAAGCCCAATGAAGTCATGGCATGAGAAGTAGGTTGGTTATTGATGGCTAAATCATTAGGGTATCATCCCACATTGATGATAAAACGGAAGGTGTAGCCATGTCTAAATCTATTTAAAAAGATCGTTGTACAACTTTGAAGATACTTACCTGGACGGGATCAATGAGTGATCAAAAAGGCTCATGGTCTAGGTCGGTGACCTCCATTGCACATAGGAGGGGTGCCTGTCTAAGGTCGGCTCAAGTGGTCGAGCCTACGTCATAATTTGTGGCAGTGGGGGCATGCGTTCGCGCAGCCCCCTCCTAATTTCGAGCCTTGAAGGTTTTTCCAGTTTTTTCTTATTAGGTTGTTATCTAAATTTGTCTCTGGTTGCCTACTGAATACCACCTTCTTGGTACACCACCACGTGGGTTTAGAGAACTCAGGAGGTTATTTTTATTTTTAATTCACTTTTTTGTCTTATTCACGATCTTATTTTTGAGATCAGCAATGAAGATAGTCTAAAGATGCAGATGAGTTTGATGAAGCAGAACTCACGAACAGGGGTTTGAAATCCAGATTAACCATGAAAAACATAGAAAAGATTTGCATTAAATATCAAGAACAAATTCATACAAAAAATTACAATACAAAATCCCATACAAATTAAAATTGTAAATCTACAAAACAGAAAAAAAGTAACCAAGGTTAATCAAGAAACCCCTGACCCAATATGAAAATAAAAGATCGATAATCAAAGGAAGAAATGAGAACCTGCTGCCGTGTAGATCAAAGGGTCGGGGTGGTCTGCAAACCACGAGACCAGTACCACCATTGAACGAGAGGGAAGGGGTGAGTTTCAACATATCCATTTGCCTGCAAACCCACGATGAACTCAGGAGGTTAAAAATAAAAACAACTTCCATATTAGTTTATCATTATTCAGGAGTTGGTGATTTGAGGTGCTTGATGGTAACGATTGGAGCATTTAACGAGATACTCAAAAGCTCGAGCTTTAGTAGTTCTCAAACAGTCAAACTTGACCTGATCTCGAACACAACTATAACCATTTAACTTTGATTACCCTGTAAGTGTTTTACTGGGTCAGTTACCTTTTACTCTACCGGATGAACATGTCATAGACCGAGAATCTTACCCAGTAAGAACGATGGCAAGGACCGAGAATTTTATCTGATAACCAAGAGTGACAACTTTTTACCTTGTTAGCATTTATAGCCAAAATTTTAGTTATGACGTGGAGAATCAATTTTATGCTCTTCATCCACAAGATTTACTATTTAAACTATATATTGTAGGAGGTATTCAAATAAATGAACACCTCTCCAAAAATAAGCGTATGCCACTTGATACAACGAACACACGGTATTCTTTAGTAAAAGGCGAAAGAATAGTTCGCTTTGTGTTCATTGCATGGCTGCGTGGCTTTTGCTGGAGAATGAGGGTGTTATTTATTCATCTGCTACACTCCACATTAGTATCCATGGTTCGATGTGGGAGAAAAATGAAAAAGTGCTGATTCAATATCTCTCATAATTAAATGAATGGACGTGGTATTGTTGTTGGATGTTGCTATATAATATGGATACATAAATAACATCATTACATATTTATATTAATGTTAGATTACATATTAAAAATGTAAAAAGTAAATTTATTTGTTGAAGTGGATCAAAAGTTTGCAAAATCGTCTGATGTGTTGTTAACCAAATTTCACGTTCTGAGAGATTATTTAAGCTTTTTGGTTGACTTTTAGCGATTTTGCCGGTTTTTTTTGTTGATGTTTATTGTATTTTCTAATATCTCGTAACACATTTCAAAGTTTAATGGGTGTACATTTCATACCCAAAAAAAGTTATACTATTTTTGAGAGGAAAACTCGCAATATCATAAAAAAAGGAAATACAAGAGTTCAAGTCAAAGAAAAATTATACTTACGAAAATAAGTTGAGCAGGTACACGAGACCCCGCTTAAGGCTTAATAGGTCTATTCGTGCTTGCTGGAATCGTTAAAAAGTATTATATATTAATCAACAATGTAAAAGTAATTATAAAAATAAATAAAATAGAAACATGTAATGAAATATGTATTGGTTCTCATGTATTGATAATTTTGTTTCTCTTTACTCAAAAAATATTTGTTTAATTCTTGTAACAGATAAATCTTGTAACTACTGATATGTGAATGTTAAGTTGTCGAGTTATGTCGTAATTCTTAATTATGTGAAAAACATCACATCCAAATCAACCAATATCATATATGCCGAAAACATGTTTACCGGTAGATAAAAAAATGTAAATGGAAAAAAGTTTTAGGATACTTAAAGACCGTTAATTTTCATAAATAAAGACATGCCATTTCTTGAGCAGAAAGCAATACACAATCAAAATTTAGTTCCAGCAGCAAGTACATGAAGGATGAACAGTTACCACATATCCATGGCTACCACAATGAATACCATATTTTTTTCTCATTTTAAATAAATACAAAGAACAATAAACACCCTTACCTTTCTTTATGTAGCTAACACCTTCCTCCACATCCTTCAGTTTCTTCTTTGTTTCTCGAGCGGCAGGCTCCCGCTCCCCTTCCTTTTCCGGCCACCAGACTTGGGTGGCGACCGCTGTCTCCCGCCACCATCGCCCACCACTCCCACCTCCCCTTCTTCCACCGCCTCAAAATCCTCAACCTCATTATCATCAATATTCGAAGTTTTCGACCAAACTCTGTTTTCTCTCTTGTTTGCTTTTCTTTGATTCAGCCGACAGTTCTACACCATCTTCTAGTTCGCGCTCGATCAGATCATCCTCATTTATGAACTCCGTTCTCCGACTCACGTCACTACCGCGTGCTTTCCTTCTTTTCTCAAGAGCTGCCCAAACCTTATCTTTATCGATCTTTTTTATCGCATCCTTGGGTGACGGCTGGCTTCTATAATCGACATTTTGGCCGCGGTATTCTTGGTCTTCGACCTCATGCCGCTTGGGCCCACACAACGAGTTAGTTTCCACTTCTTTTGCATCGCCATTTTCCGATTCATAATGTTGATCATCATTGTTCTCCACATCAGAAGTGGCACCAACGTGAGAATCACTCTCGTTTGTGGCATGGTCTTCGTTAACAGTAGGGGGTCGTGCCTTCTGAGTGACTCCGCCACCTGTACTTCCGTCAAGAACCTCACTAGTTTGAGAAGGTGGCACTCTATTTTGCTCATATATATAGTTCCAACATTTGGTTGCTTACCTCTGCAATAAATATCATAATTTACCAGTACTGTTGGTATTACATCCGCTTTAATTTGTTGTGTGCTCCCCTAAGTTAACAAAATGTGGTTGTAGTCTACCAATAGTGTCATTGCATGTGGTATTACAGGTTGCAAGTTTGAATCACTTTGGCTCTATTTTAATTTTTAGGTAACGGCAGCAGAAAAGAAGGAAATAACCACTTGGGTGTTGCAGAAAAAAACTAGTTGTATGCGTTTGGTATGCGGATGGAACGGGACAGAACTAGACGGGGTTGGACAGGACTGGACGTGCAAGACTGCAAGTTTGCAAGTGAGGTAGGCGGGTGAAAGAACTTTGTGAGGTTTTAAGATTTTTTTTGACATGGGTATTTTAGCAATTTACCAAGCTTGTCTCATTTCCCTTATTTCCGTTCCACCTATTTTGGTGGGACAGAAAACTTGCATTTTTGTCCTAGGGTAAGGGGGTGATGGATGCAGTATGAAGGTTAAGGCGCTGAGTGGGTTTGACGATCCCACTCTTAGCACGGGTCGTCATAGGGTGTGTTGGATGAGGAGCGGGAGGTGAGACCGTGGGTGATGACGTGGAGGGGAAGGATGGAGAGGAAGCCATAGGTGATGGTGAGGAGGCCGTAGGTGACGGTGGAGAGGAGGCCGTAGGTGATGGTTCTCTCGCTCGCTATAAGGCTATAGACGATGCAGTGAGAATGATGTCATCCACATATAATAGGAGATAAGCAGTGGCCTGTGGTGAGTGGTAGATAAATAACGAAGTATCAGATCGACTATGCTGGAAACCAAGCCGTAAAGCATACTGCGCGAATCTATGATACCATGCCCGGGGGGCCTGCTTGAGACCATAGAGGGAGCGCTGAAGGAGGCAAACGTGATATGGATATCGAGGATCATGGAAACCCGGTGGCTGATGCATATACACAGTCTCCTGAAGGTGGTCGTGCAAAAATGCATTCTTCACGTCAATGTGGTTCGGTCCATGTGGCTTTTCGCCACAAGTATCACGCTGATGGTTCTCTCGCTCGCTATAAGGCCCGTCTTGTTGTATATCTAGTCATTGTATTCTCTATTTTGAATTGAAGGAAATTGATTCACTATCATGGTATCTGAGCATAATTAGGAACCTTCCTAATTTCTCTCATCTCCCCCCTTCTCTCTCCTGAACCTGTCAAACCTAGGGTCGGCCGACTCCTCCTTTTTCCGGCAACCAACACCGATTCCCTCCTCCTCTTCTTTCAAGTTTTTCGCAAATGGCCGAACAACAAGCTGCTTCCCAATAAGGTTTTCGGTATCACCAACATAAAAACTTACGTTTCGCTCATTCTTGACCTTGACTGTCTCAACTATGATGCATGGAGAGAGCTTTTCTCCACTCATTGTATCGGCTTTGATGTGATCGATCACATCGACGAGTCCTCTCCAAAACCCACGGATCCCGAATGGAAGAAGGTGGACTCCATCGTAAAACTATGGATCTATGGTTCAATCTCTCAATCCCTTCTCCAAATGGTCTTGAAGAAGGACTCTCCTGCTCTCCAAGTTTGGAATAGCCTAGAGACCCTTTTTCGAGACAACAAGGACGCCAAAACCATGCAAATCGATAGCGAGCTTCGAAACATCGTCATGGGTGATCTCTCCGTCACCGCCTACATCACCAAGATTAAATCCCTTGCCGACCTTCTCGCCAACCTCGATTCGGACTCCACCATACCGGATAAACACCTTGTCATCTACACCATCAACAACCTTTCATCCAAGTTTGACTCGGTGGCCAACATCATCCGGTATCGTTCTCCCCTTCCAGCATTCTTAGAGACTCATTCGATGCTCCTTTTGGAGGAACAACGGATGACGCAAAGTCGGCCCGTACCCCCTTCCTCTCACACCGATCATCCCTCATCTCCTACCATATTGAATGCTAATCACAACGGTGGACATCGGGGAAATGGTCGCCGAAACGACCGCCGACAGCAGCAAGGCCGCCGTCGACAGCAGCCGAACATCGGCGCCCCACCCGCTCGCTATGGGTGGGTGTTCATCCCACCACCGAATCAACCCCACCAACCGCAGCCGCCGTCGGCCCAATGGCAGCGGCAATCTGTCGGGTTACTTGGACCACCGTCGCAAAGCAACCAACAGCGGCACCGCCTTCCAACACCGCCGCCTCCTGGTCGCCACCGCCCCCTGCCGGTAATCCTCACTTCAGCGGCCCTTCGGCCCATCTCTCGACAGCGGCACCTTCACCCCCGTGGACCTGGAATACACCGGATCAAGCGACGGCTCTTCCCGAATTATTAACACCATGGCTTTAAATGATCTGGGTACAACAGATTGGTATATGGACACCGGGGCAACCGGCCATGTGCACGCAAACGCAGGTATACTCAACTTTGTTCTTGATAATCATGATACTCGGTCTATCTTAGTCGGTAACGGATCCCAAATGCCTGTAGTGACCACCGGACATGCTCCGTTTCCCCTCAAAAATCCTTACCATCCATTACATCTTCGAAATATACTTATCTCTCCCGCAATTATTAAAAATCTTATTTCCGTTCGTCAATTTACACGTCCAAATAAAACTTCTATTGAGTTTGACAGTTTTGGTTTTACTGTCAAGGATTACAAGACCCGCCGCCCTCTAATCCGATGTGATAGCGACGACCCTCTCTATCCGGTCAACCTGTAACGCCCTAAAATTTAGAGTAAATTTAAACCTGGATTGTTGCGGAATTAATACTAAAATGACATAGACAAATCACCCAAAAAGGGGAAGTAATATTGGCGTTTACATTACAAGTAATCGAACGGGATAAACCCAACAACCTATTAATCTAGACTTAGCAAAGTTCAGATTATATGCAGGTGTTGCTATCTCGCCCTCAAAAGTATAACAATTCTATACACCAAAAATCCGCCTCTATGTCCATCCAAAAATTTGCTATTGCCCCTTCATACTCTCCACTCAAGCCCGAGGGATCCCACCGCTAGAATTACCTGCTATACACGTCATTAAAGAAGAAGTGTTAGGCTAGAGCCTAGTGAGTACAACGTTTAGAAATTTAATAATTAATAATTATTTATAAAAACCGGCAAATGAGAATACCAAAATCATGAATGTACGTCGTAATAATACCAAGGACCCTTTGGGTTGACGGGGGAGTCCCGCTTACCAACACAAGTGACGGAACACGTATAGTAAGCCACTTGGTAGTTGGTAAAGCCCAACACATAACCATAATCTTGGATACCGAGTGAGGTTACTTACAACCAACACCCATGAAGTTACAATGTTGATAACGCCACTTTTTGGCGTTATTTTCGGTCCAAAAACCAACGAGATTGGCTTGTATTTAAGCAAAGAAGCGGAATTTTACGGTTTATCTAGTGGAATGTGCAGGTTTATTAAAAGACAGTAATCTCCGAGAAAAGAAGCTAAAAAGAGCCCAAAACGAAGCCCAACGGAAGCCCGAGATCTTAGTCCAAAACCGCGGCCCAAACCGCGGCACACACTGTTCCATGCTGCGGCACACTGTTCCCAAACCGCGGCCCATGCCGCGGCACGCACTGCTCCACGCCGCCGCGCAGTTTGGCGCGCGGTTTGCAAACCGCGACACAAACTGCGGCGCGCACTGTTTCAGCATCCTTAAGTCCGTTTTTTGGGAATTTTAGGTCATTATTCGCGCAGCTTTTCGACGACGACCAGAGGCAGTTTAGGGGCGATTTTGGGAGACTTTTCGGAGTTTTTGGGGTCACGTTAGAGGATCAATCGGAGCCACGTTCATCAAGCAAAGTAGATACAAACACGATAGAAGGGAGTACATCATTCCATATGTTTTCTTCCATTGTTCTTGTCTTTTCTTTTGTGTTTGAATCCACCACTGACATGAACTAATTCCAGATGTTGGGGGTTGGAATGAATATGGTTTGAACATATGAACAGATGATTTGAACTCTTATCAGTTTTTTTCTTAATTAATGAAGCATGTGATTTCGTTCTTAACGCTTTTGTGAGTTTGGCCAATTTACAATTGATTTGTTGTTAGCAATTAAGTTCGAGAGAATAGATTGTTATTTAGAATTACAAATTGCATGCCTAAGGTGAGAAAGGAGATAGAAATTTTCCGAGTAAACCTTAGTCCCTTTACAATCTTGTGTTTAATGTGTTTTGAACTACATAGGTTAAGATTGAGAGATTTAACTTATGTTTTCCAAGATAAAACTTGCAGTTGCTTGAAAAAGAACCATTGTTTATAATAAAAATCGTTGTCGCTTGAGAAAGGGCAACGGTGATCTCAAGATTGGGTATTCATTAACGAGAATAACTGGTAATTGTTTTGGGTCAGATGTTTGTATGTGAAAACCATAGGATTCCCAACTCTCAACTGTTTTCTCTATCGAAGTCTTTTAAGTTGTTCCTGTTCCGTGTTTGATTTAGTTTAATTGCCATTGATTAGTTTAAAACCAACCTTTCAAAATATCGACAGTTCAGTTAATAGCAATTTTGGTCATTGTGATACTTAGTTCCTAGTTCCCGTGGATTCGATACTCGTACTTACCGTACGTATTACTTGATTTCGACACCGTACACTTGCGGTTAGATTTAGGGGGTGTAAACCCGTCTATCAAGTTTTTGGCGCCGTTGCCGGGGAGCTAGTTGCAACTGCTAGCACTACCAGCTATAAGCGCTATTAGATTGAACATTTTTTTTATTCTGTTATTTCATTTTGTCACCTTCAATTTCTGGATTACTGATCTTGTTACTTTCCATTTCAGGTGCTAATTGGCTTATGCCAAGGAAGACCCGAGGGAAGGAAATCGAGCCACTTGATCCGGAGATCGAAAGAATCGCCCGCCGTCTGCGAAAAGCATCTAAAGCGCAAAGAAAGTTAAAGATGGGAGACGAAATACCCGTCAATAGACCACCTGGAAACAATCCTCCGCCTCCTCCGGCGAGAGTTCCGATGCGGTCATTTGCCAATCCAAACATGGCAGCCGCACGTATAGGGATCCAACCGCCCACGACTGGGGTGAACTACTTCGAGATTAAACCAAGTACCATTGTCATGGTACAGCAAAACCAGTTCGGAGGGTCCCCGACAGAAGATCCTCATGCACATCTTCGTGCATTTGAGAGGATATGTAACACGTTCAAAATCAATGGGGTCAACGAGGATGCCATCAAGCTAAGGCTATTCAGCTTCTCACTCAAGGGTAGAGCTGAAATTTGGATAGAGGGTTTGCCAACCGATCTTATCACCACATGGGCCGACCTAAAAGCCGCATTTCTTCAGAAATTCTTCCCACCGGGAAGAACCGCGCAGTTAATGGCCTATATTACACACTTTGCTCAATGGGAGCAAGAGACCCTTTATGAAGCGTGGGAGAGGTATAAAGATATGTTGAAGAAGTGCCCGCATCATGGATTACACGGTTGGGTCATCATCCAGACCTTCTTTGGAGGCCTTCACCCGCAGTTTAAAAATGATATCACTGTTGCAGCGGGTGGAGCCTTAATGGAGAAGACATATGAGGAAGCATGCGAGCTGATCGTGAACCTGGCCGAGCACAGTTTTTCCACTCCAAGATCATCTGTTAGAAGGGTCGCTAATATTCAAGAATCTGATGAGCTGAAGGAACTTAAAGCGCAACTAGCTTTTATCACCAACCATTTGAAGGGAGGTAATCCGGAAGCACCTGAACAAGTGAAATTTTTGCAAAAACTAGAACAATCAACCGAGGAACGACCCATTCTCCAATACTTATAACGAAGGGTGGAAGAAACACCCCAATTTTTCGTGGAGTCAACCCGGTCAACAACAAGGTAATTTTTCTAACTCTTCTAATTCTTCTCATACTAATAATGTGTACCGTCCTCCAGGTTTCCACCAAAGGAACGAAGGACCATCCATGGAGAAGAAGCCGGGGCTGGAAGAGATGATGATGAAGTTCATGACCAAGATGGATAACACGGTTGGAGAGTTAGCGAGCACGGTGAATACGGTAAAAGCTGCCACCGATCAGAACACCGCGTCGATCAAGATCTTGGAGAGGCAAGTGAGGCAAATTTCTGAAGCCCTACAAAACCGACCTCCCGGAGCACTCCTAATTATGACTGAAAGGAAACCAAGAGAGGAGTGTAATGCCATTTACCTAAGAAGTGGCAAGGAGTTGACTAGAAACACAACACGAGAATCGTCATTAAGAGAGATCGAGCAAGATGTAGAGATCATTGACATTGATGAGTTGGAAGCCGAGAGAGATATAGTGACTGAAGAGGCCAAGGATGGACCGAAGGAAAAAGAGGTGACATCCCCATCGAAGCCGGTAGTGAAGTCGTTTGCACCACCATTGCCATATCCAAATAGGCTTAAAGCCCAAAAGGAGGATTTAAATTTTTCCAAATTTCTTGAAGTTTTTAAGAAATTACATATTAACATCCCTTTTGCAGATGCGCTGGCCCAAATGTCGACATACCTCAAATTCATGAAGGAGATTCTATCCAAGAAGAGGGCGATCGATCACCAGTCCACCATTGCATTTACTGAAGAGTGTAGTGCCATCATTCAGAACAAGCTTCCCCCGAAGCTCAAAGATCCAGGGAGTTTCTCGATCCCTATTCAAATTGGTGATATTCGTTTTAATAAAGTGTTGTGTGATTTAGGGGTGAGTATTAACTTAATGCCTCTATCTATTTTCAGGAAGCTCGGATTGGGGGAAGTGAAGCCGACGTACATGACGCTCAAGTTGGCGGATCGATCCATAGTGTACCCATATGGAGTGGTAGAGGACGTGCTCATCAAGGTGGGAAAGTTTTACTTTCTGGTGGATTTCGTGGTGATGGACATCGACGAAGATATAGAAGTCCCATTGATCTTGGGAAGATCCTTCCTAGCCACGAGCCGAGCGATGATCGACATGGAGGAAGGCGAGATGACTTTGAGAGTTGGTGGTGAGAAGGAAGTGTTCATGATGTTCGAGAAGATAAGAGATAGAGGCGAAGAGAAATTTGGTGAGAAAGAAAGGCCGACGGAGTGATCGGAAAGAAAGTCGTGCCACGACTTTAAATACGGCGCTAGGTGGGAGGCAACCCACCAAGGTTTGCGGGTTTTATTTTTAATTTATGAATTTTGAGTGTTTTATTTGTTAAAAAAAAATTCCAACAGAGGGTTACGCGGTTTATCCCGCGGTTTGCAAACCACGGGACATTCTGTTAAAAAAAATTGATGTTGTCCTTGCTTTCTTTTTCCTTTTGTTTTTGTTCTTGCATCCCCTCTCCATCTTCTCCGGTGTCTCTCGATTGGCTGCTTCGACTGTTCAAGATTTCCGTTCATCCGGGCAACCAGGTATGTTCCAAACTTGCATGTAACGAGTGGTGTATGATGTGTGCTTTTTATTAGTTCAATGAGATGCAACAAACCTAAGTTTCACTTAGGTTTGGGGTGCCTCACTTTTAACATCTACACACTCACTTTTAATCCTGTGCAAACCTCGGTTTCACCGAGGTTTGGGGTTGGCTTTGTTTAACAAACCTAGGCCACGGCCTAGGTTTGGGGTGGCCATGTTTTGAAAATGCTAGAATAGCTGCTTGTGCTTAATGTTATGTTTTGCCTGTCTGATACCTGTAATAACCGCACAACGATACTTGTCTTAAGTATCGCCTACGCCGACACCTACACATTGGGGACAATATGTGGGTACGGTTTGGGGTTGCCCAATCGGGCCCACGTATGCACGTAGATTTCCTGCACTTCTGAGTACCTAGATCATTTGAGCTAAAATTTTTGTTTTGAATGATTGAGACCAACCATTGTAGGAAGAATCTTGCGATAGCGACGTGACCATTAGGGAAGGACTGGGAAAGGACATGACAAGGGACATTAGTGGAGACCACCCATGAGTGAGATTTGAGCCTAAAAGACGTTTTTCACTTCGAGGGATTCATACACTTAATTCGTATACACTCTTTCGAGTTCCTTGTCGTGAATATAGAATGATCTCGCTATATTATTGCATTGAGTAGCAAAGACGATCATCGGGATATTGGGTAAGGGTGTAGTAGACCATATCGTGTGGACCTTAAGAGATGATTTCAGGCATTGTGTGTTTGTTTAACCCTGTTTTTAGCTATCATACCCTTTTCACCCAGTTGTGTGTAACCATAGCCCCTTTGTAGCCAAACACTCACCTTGTTCATTTCTAAACCCACCTTTAAACCCGAGCCAAAAGCCTTAGCCAACCCTATCCGAAAGTGTGTCAATCTGAGCGGTAATGAATAACCGAAGATGGAGCGAAAAAGAAAGAATACCGGCCAGTCATGAAAATAAATAGAAAAGAGGTCCAATGCAGCCCCAATAAGATAAAGAGGACCAATGAAGTCCCATAAAAAAATAGTTTAGATATTATTTACAGCAGAAATAAGAGAGTCAAAGCGACTCCATTAGTGACAAAGAGGGCCAAGTGATAGAATCGAAACCAGAGAAGTTCTTAACTGCTAATGGTTGACACACCGAGGACTTTGTTCCATTTACCCGTCGTTTCTTAGCCATAACCCTAGCCCCACTACAACCCTTGTAAAGACCCGGTTGATCTTTCGGAAAACACGATTAGCGTATACGACTACCTTTGCTAATATTCCCTGTCTTGCTACTTGATTCCTTTCTGAGATCGACTTTTTGGACACTTGTGCGTCTTTCTTTAAAGTTGTCATGTGATTTTTGAGTATTCTTGTACATAACTTCCTATACATGACAACATGTGCGATAACCTAGGTTCGAGTGCAAAGAGAGTATCCCGTGAGGTAGGGTCGAGGCGAAATGTTTTCCATAGTATGTCTGGACCCAGAACAACCTTAGTGTAATCGGAGCAGTCACGAGTTCAACTTACAATGGAAAGTCATAGATCAAACAGAATGAGAATGAGGCGAGAGTGAGACAGGCATTCACGGGTATGGGAAATCACCAGTGCATTACATGGTACCGATTGGGAGTTGTGCAGTTATTACATTTCTCTGATATATGCTTTTATTCTGTTTTTATCGCTAATTTGCTTGGGGACAAGCAACGCTCGGTTTGGGGTTGTTGATAACGCCACTTTTTGGCGTTATTTTCGGTCCTAAAACCAACGAGATTGGCTTGTATTTAAGCAAAGAAGCGGAATTTTACGGTTTATCTAGTGGAATGTGCAGGTTTATTAAAAGACAGTAATCTCCGAGAAAAGAAGCTAAAAAGAGCCCAAAACGAAGCCCAACGGAAGCCCAAGATCTTAGTCCAAAACCGCGGCACACAGTTCCCAAACCGCGGCCCAAACCGCGGCACACACTGTTCCATGCCGCGACGCGCACTGTTTCAGCATCCTTAAGTCCGTTTTTTGGGAATTTTAGGTCATTATTCGCGCATCTTTTCGACGACGACCAGAGGCAGTTTAGGGGCGATTTTGGGAGACTTTTCGGAGTTTTTGGGGTCACGTTAGAGGATCAATCGGAGCCACGTTCATCAAGCAAAGTAGATACAAACACGATAGAAGGGATTACATCATTCCATATGTTTTCTTCCATTGTTCTTGTCTTTTCTTTTGTGTTTGAATCCACCACTGACATGAACTAATTCCAGATGTTGGGGGTTGGAATGAATATGGTTTGAACATATGAACAGATGATTTGAACTCTTATCAGTTTTTTTCTTAATTAATGAAGCATGTGATTTCGTTCTTAACGCTTTTGTGAGTTTGGCCAATTTACAATTGATTTGTTGCTAGCAATTAAGTTCGAGATAATAGATTGTTATTTAGAATTACAAATTGCATGCCTAAGGTGAGAAAGGAGATAGAAATATTCCGAGTAAACCTTAGTCCCTTTACAATCTTGTGTTTAATGTGTTTTGAACTACATAGGTTAAGATTGAGAGATTTAACTTATGTTTTCCAAGATAAAACTTGCGGTTGCTTGAAAAAGAACCATTGTTTATAATAAAAATCGTTGTCGCTTGAGAAAGGGCAACGGTGATCTCAAGATTGGGTATTCATTAACGAGAATAACTGGTAATTGTTTTGGGTCAGATGTTTGTATGTGAAAACCATAGGATTCCCAACTCTCAACTGTTTTCTCTATCGAAGTCTTTTAAGTTGTTCCCGTTCCGTGTTTGATTTAGTTTAATTGCCATTGATTAGTTTAAAACCAACCTTTCAAAATATCGACAGTTCAGTTAATAGCAATTGTGGTCATTGTGATACTTAGTTCCTAGTTCCCGTGAATTCGATACTCGTACTTACCGTACGTATTACTTGATTTCGACACCGTACACTTGCGGTTAGATTTAGGGGGGTGTAAACCCGCCTATCAAATATCCAATAACGTAAAAGCACTTAGGACTTATACCATACTGTCGATGCCTATCCGTGCCTCAATGTGGGAAAACTAGCGTTCCGACATCGGTCATAAAGTCTATAATGCCAAGGGATCCATTACGCTCGGTGCCGACATCAAAAGTTTCCATACATAAATTCTTAATCACGTATACGGATACATATATATATACACATATGGTCACATGAATGATTTTCCTCAAAATACCATTGTTCCATATCACATTTCCAAATACCATATTTATCATATAGGGCTCATTATTCCAAATACCTTATCCAAATCCATCCATAATACCAAAACCCTAGTTTTAATCCACAAAGTAAAATCTCACGTATTGGCAAATCTCACATTTAAAATCAAGAAATTTATATGTAGGCTCAATATAGTTCACATTTACTCTTACCAAGTTCTCATCCAAGTAAAACCCCCAAATCTCTTTACTTGAGATTTTTGAGCAAAAACAAGAACTTAGTGAAACAAGACACAAGATAGTTAAAGCTTGATAAAAAGAACATTTAATGTGTATTATAAGTCACATAGAAAGGATGAACTCACCTTGGAAGGCTTGTAAGGTAAAAACCTAGTTTTACTTGGGAAACCCTAGAAATGGAGAACTTTATGACTTTAATGCTTTTGCCCCTTAACCCATCTTCTTCTTCCTTGCATCAACTACAATCTAAGTAGGTAAAGTGATAGCTTGGAACCCTAAGATCTTTAAGTGAGGAGAGAGAGGAAGGATTTGAGAGAAAATCGTCTAAATGGAGGGAGAGTCGACCTAGAACTGAAAGTAAGGTAAAATGACTCTAGAATCCTTCTAAACTCGATATAAACCACAGAAACCGACCCCTCTCTCGCGACATTGCCCGGCGACTTTGCCCAGGGCATAGTCGCCCTCGACCTGCACCTTTCTGTTCGTTTTTCGTTTTTGCTGCAAGGGTGCGACATTGCCCCAGCGACTTTGCCCGTGGCATTGTCGCGGGGCATAGTCGCGATTCAGGTCCAGGCTGCTGTTCTCGAGCCTTGTTTCACGACGTTACACGCTAAACACGAAAGATTGATGTACTAGGTTGGTCTCTTGCATGCGGAAATAAGATTCATGTATGGGAGTTACGTTTTGCAAGCATACGCACACATACATACACACAAAAATTGTCTACACTTAATTATGTTTCGAGACGACCAACCCAAGAGATAGAGGGTAACTTACGTAAATGTTTGGGGTGTTACACAACCCATCCAACCCTCAAGTTCTCGTCTCCACCACTCAATCCACATGGCATCAACGGCTCGGTCATCCCGGAGATCAAGTCTTGAAGTCATTAGTTTCGAATAATTTTATTTCATGTACTAGCGATAAATTTAGTGTTATTTGCAACTCTTGTCAAATTGGAAAGCATACCAAGCTTCTTTTCTTTATTTCCAATTCTATTGTTTCGCATGCGTTTGAAATAATACATTCCGATGTTTGGACTTCTCCCATTTCTAGCGTTAGTGGACTCCGTTATTATGTTATTTTCTTGGATCATTTTACACATTACTTGTGGGTTTTTCCTCTTAAACAAAAATCCGAAGTCTTTGCAAAATTTCAAGAATTCTTCCACTACGTCAAAACCCAATTCAACTCTACTATAAAATCTTTTCAATACGATAACGGGGGGGGGGGGGGGGGAATACAATAACAAACAATTTCATAACTTCTTCGCCTCAAACGGAATCCAATTCCGTTTCTCGTGTCCACATACATCCCAACAAAATGGGAAATCGGAACGCATGCTTCGCACTATCAATAATGTGGTTCAGACCTTGCTTGACCACTCTCATCTTCCTCCCACATATTGGGTCGAAGCTCTTCATATGGCCACACACCTTCTCAATATTCTTCCCTCTACATCCATCAACTTTGACACACCACACTACCGGTTGTTTCAAAAACACCCCTCCTACTCTCATCTTCGTGTCTTCGGATGCTTATGCTACCCCCACCTCACCACTTCACATAAATTAGCCCCTCTCAGCACACCTTGTGTTTTTCTAGGTTACCCGACACATCATAGGGGTTTCCGATGTCTTGATCTCTCCACTCGACGCATCATCATCTCTCGTCAGGTCGTGTTCGATGAGACTATACTCCCGTTTGGTTTGGTCACTCCAACCAACCCCCCATCTTACTCCTTTCTCGATGATCTCTCGAACACCTCTCCTCTCTTACAAGACATTCTTCAATCGCATCGCCCTACTACCACCCCTACAGTCCCCTCAACCTCCTCACCATCACCTACGGCCCACCCCCACCACCTACGGCCCCCTCACCATCACCTACGACCTCCTCTCCACCGTCACCTACGGCCTCCTCACCATCACCTACGACTTCCTCTCCATCCTTCCCCTCCACGTCATCACCCACGGTCTCACCTCCTGCTCCTCATCCAACACACCCTATGACGACCCGTGCTAAGAGTGGGATCATCAAACCCACTCAGCGCCTTAACCTTCATACTGCATCCATCGCCCCCTTACCCCGGTCCCATCTACAGGCACTACAGGATCCTCACTGGCGACATGCCATGAATGAGGAATATCATGCACTTATCACGAACAAGACTTGGGTTCTTGTTCCTCGACCTCCCGGGGTCAATGTGGTTCGGTCCATGTGGCTTTTTCGCCACAAGTATCACGTTGATGGTTCTCTCGCTCGCTATAAGGCCCGTCTTGTGGCCAACGATCGTAGTCAGCAACAGGGAATAGACTATGACGAGACTTTTAGTCCGGTTGTGAAACCGGCCACCATTCGCACCGTTCTGAGTATTGCCGTCTCTCGGCACTGGCCCATTCACCAGCTTGACATGAAGAATGCATTTCTGCACGGCCACCTTCAGGATACTGTGTATATGCATCAGCCACCGGGTTTCCATGATCCTCGATATCCAGATCACGTTTGCCTTTTTCAGCGCTCCCTCTATGGTCTCAAGCAGGCCCCTCGGGCATGGTATTATAGATTCGCGCAGTATGCTTTACGGCTTGGTTTCCAGCATAGTCGATCTGACACTTCGTTATTTATCTACCACTCACCACAGGCCACTGCTTATCTCCTATTATATGTGGATGACATCATTCTCACTGCATCGTGTACCGCCTTTCTCCAGCAGATTATTTCTCATCTCAGCCATGAGTTTGCCATGACAGATCTGGGTGCCCTTAATTATTTTCTAGGTATCTCAGCATCTCGATCACCTACAGGACTGTTTCTATCCCAGCAGAAATACGCAGCCCAAATTCTTGAGCGTGCAAATATGCACAACTGTAAACCCGCTCGCACCCCGACAGAATCTGCTCACAGATTAGACGCACATGGTCCACCTGTTGCTGATCCCACATTATATCGCAGCCTTGCCGGGGCGCTTCAGTATCTCACCTTCACGAGACCAGACATTGCTTTTACAGTGCAGCAGATTTGTCTTTATATGCACGACCCCCGAGAGCCCCACTTCCATGCTCTCAAGCGCATTCTCCGATACATCCGGGGTACCTTGACTCACGGTCTCCAGATACATGTCTCCCCCTCTTCCGATCTTATCGCCTATTCTGACGCAGATTGGGGGGGATGTCCTACCACACGAAGATCCACTTCCGGATATTGCGTTTTCATATGTGACAACCTTGTGTCCTGGTCATCCAAACGTCAAGGTGTCATCTCTCGTTCTAGTGCCGGAGCCGAGTATCGTGGAGTCGCTAATGCCGTCGCTGAGACAAGTTGGATCCGAAACCTTCTTCGCGAACTCCATAAACCACCCACAAAAGCAACCATTGTATACTGTGATAATGTGAGTGCGGTTTACATGTCATCCAATCCGGTTCAACACCAACGCACGAAACATATAGAGATTGATATTCACTTTGTCCGGGACAAAGTTGTCATCGGCCACGTTCGAGTCCTTCACGTTCCTTCAACCTCTCAATATGCCGATATCTTCACGAAGGGGTTACCTACATCTCTGTTTCATGATTTTAAATCCAGTTTGAACGTTCGAAATCCGGATGTTCAAACTGCGGGGGGATGTTAGTCGATATATATATATATATATATATATATATATATTTGTATATTGTATTATTGTAGATAGCCTTTCCAGTTAGCCCTTTAGAAAAGGCCCATGGCCCATTATTGTTGTATATCTAGTCATTGTATTCTCTATTTTGAATTGAAGGAAATTGATTCACTATCACTACTCAAGTCATGTCCGGTCCCAAAAACGTGGATAAGTCTCTTTCTTCAAATCAATGCCATCTGATCTAGATGGCTAGGTTTCTTCTATTTCTTTCCGAGAAAAATACCATTGCCCACCATTTTCCTCTGCCTTGTTATCATACTCGATCTCTTCCGATCGAATGAAGCTCCAAATCCCCCTAGTTAATAGGATACACTAAGGGGCTGATTTTTTTTAAAAAAAAAGAAAAAGAAAATCTCTTAATACCTCTGAAATCTGAATCGATCAAACGTTTTTACATTCAGACCGTTTTTTTTTCCAGACTTTGAAGGCTCTTAAATTTGAAGTTAGAAAAGGTAATCTAATGTCTTATAACCTCTTAAAGCACCACTTCTTATTAATCAGAACTAAAATAAGATTTCAGACCTATTAAAAAAACAAACGCCACCCAAGATGACCATCACCTACCTGTGTAAAATATGTATTTAACAAGATTCATAAGAATATTACCTTTGATAAAATTTATCATCCGCGGTTGCAGATATGATAACTTTAGAACTTCAAACTAGATATGTTTACTTCCTATCACCTCATATCTTTTTAGAAAATACAAATTTAACAAGATAATGTGAAATTAATTAGTTGATTGACTACATTATCTTAACTAAGCACTATTGCCACTTGATTCGAGCACTGGAATTAATATACATGCAGAAGCTACTTGAAAAAGTTTCAAAGACTCGAAGTAGATAACCGAACAAGATAAAACTTGAAAACTTTCAAAGACTGGAAATTAGGAAGGGGTCGCGCAAACGCAGGCCCCCGCTATCACAAATTATGACGTAGGCTCGACCACTTGGGCCGACCTTAGGACGGCACCCCTCCTATGTGCAATGGAGGTCACTAACCTAGACCATGAGCCTTCTTGATCACTCATTGATCCCGTCAAGGTAAGTATGTTCTAAGTTGTTCGACGATCTTCTTAAATAGATTTAGACATAGGCTACAACTTCTGTTTTATTATCAATGTGGGATATACCCACAAAGAAGAAACCTACCTAATTTGTATTTTGCATGGCTTTGGAGGGTGGTGTTTGTTGGCTCTGCATCCATAATTCCATTTTTCTTATCATCATAAAAACTTCAAGATATATAGCGTCTAAAATAACTAAGGGGTTTAAATAGCAATGTGTTTTTCGAGTTCAAGATAGTTATATATATGAGCATTATACATTTTTCCATAAATGTTACAATCAATAATAAAAACACTTTAGTTTAAACTGCAAATTGTAGGAGGCATTCAAAGACTGGAAATTAGGAAGGGGCCGCGCAAACGCAGGCCCCCGCTATCACAAATTATGACGTAGGCTCGACCACTTGGGCCGACCTTAGGAAGGCACCCCTCCTATGTGCAATGGAGGTCACTAACCTAGACCATGAGCCTTCTTGACCACTCATTGATCCCGTCAAGGTAAGTATGTTCTAAGTTGTTCGACGATCTTCTTAAATAGATTTAGACATTGGCTACAACTTCTGTTTTATTATCAATGTGGGATATACCCACAAAGAAGAAACCTACCTAATTTGTATTTTGCATGGCTTTGGAGGGTGGTGTTTGTTGGCTCTGCATCCATAATTCCATTTTTCTTATCATCATAAAAACTTCAAGATATATAGCGTCTAAAATAACTAAGGGGTTTAAAATGCAATGTGTTTTTCGAGTTCAAGATAGTTATATATATGAGCATTATACATTTTTCCATAAATGTTACAATCAATAATAAAAACACTTTAGTTTAAACTGCAAATTGTAGGAGGCATTCAAATAAATGAAGACCTCTCAAAAAATAGGCGTATGCCACTTTATACAACGAACACACGGTATTCTTTAGTAAAAGGAGAAAGAATAGTTCGCTTTGGGCTCATTGCATGGCTGCGTGACTTTTTGAAGAATGCTGAGGTCCTTGTTTATGCCTGAGTTTTTAGCTCCATATTTGCACACATGACCCGATGTGGGAAGGAATGCATTATGGTATATGATACTCTCTCTATATGTGATCTTCATTTAGGGCCTGTTTGTTTTTTACTTAATTAGTTTAATGGCATGTATGGCTTATTCGGTCAGCGAGGTGTTTGGTAGTGGCTTAATGAAAAAATGAGTGGCTTAGCGATTAAGATGAGAAAGGGTCCCTTTATCCGGACATACATCAATATTCCCATTTTACCCCCACATTTTACCCAATCCACTTCCTCCCTGTCTTCTTTATCGGAGGTGATACGTGCGCCATGTTCATATTCACCATACTTTCCATCATCTTTTCAGTGAAAAGCTTCAATTTTTATTCAACTATAGGGTTAGTAGCCAAGATCAATACGTTGTGCCCTACCATTCTCCTTCCATTTTACCGCCTCCCTCCCTCCCTCCCACCCAAGAAACCCCCATCGTCTTCCAGCCGGCGACTTCCACCTGTGCTCCAGCCGGCGTCTTCCATCCTTCTTCAGACCTGCAAAAAAACGATTTAACTCCCATAGTCGGTCACCATCTCCACCTCCCCCATCCATCGTCTCTATTTCTCCCTCCTCTACCTTTATCTCCCATCTTCCCCCCTTTGTGGTTTGTATACATAGAGACAAAATATTTCTGTTTCGTTTTCCTTCGCGGTGAGTTTCTGTTTCGTTTTCCTTCGCGGTGAGTTTCTGTTTCGTTTTCCTTCACGGTGGGTTTCAATTTTCTTCACCGAGGGAGATGGACTTCACGGCTTCATTTCTAGTTTCAATTTTTGGATTTTAGATATTAGGCTTCATTCAAGAACGCCTCAAAACCCAGATATGTTAATGGATAAAGGTAACTCATTATAATATTAAGAAACATAATAATAAAATGAATATAAATTCTTTTATTATACATATAAAATTATCAATTTTATAGAATATTGGTATTGGAAGAGTTTATGGTTTGTCTTGTACTTAATGTTTTATTGAAACCATTCATCATGTTTACCAAACAGTTATGTTAATCAATGTTTAATACACAATGAGGGTAAAATAGTCATTTCTGACGTTCAGCTCGTTTGTTCAGCACGACAAACAAACATCAAGATATCAGAATCCAGACAGACAGACAAACATCTATATCCACACAGGACTTAATGAAAAACCAACCAAACAGCCTCTTAGACATCTATATATACTATGGACTTCTTTATTAATTAGTGGGAGTATATAATTAATTCAACTACTAGTACTACTACTGGTTGTGATGATATGAATCATTACAGAGAACATGAACTTCAACTATGCATAAAACACGGCCCAACCCAACCCGATATAACTCAATTCGAGACCACCTGTTGCCTAATCGAGTTGTAAAATCTTCAAAAAGTAGGTATTGGGATGTAATTGATGTTACCATCATTTGAACCCAGCCCAACCCGATGAATCAGGTAGCCTTCTTTTACTTGGATTTGAAATGATTGTTAAATCCTTTATCAATATGTACATTAGACCGTTAAACCACAACCCGCTTCATATACGTATATTTTACAACTATTCTACGTCTCTAATTGGACAATGAAAATTTTAATTTGTATACCAGGTTTCATGTTGTGTTGTTTAGTATTTTAAGCAATTGTTATATTACATATTTAACGAACTAGGACCTAACACTAGGACTGTAAACGAGTCTAGTTTTTAACGAGCTACCCAAGTTCAAGCTCGTTTATCTCGAGCTTAATAACTCTTGAGCTCGAGTTGATCGTGAACACAAGCTTCTTTAACGTAATGAGTCAATCTCCATAACACCGATGTTCAACTCCACTCATTTTAAAACTCGATTAAAACTTTAATTACGAGTTGAGTCGAGTCAAGCCGAGCATTCGAGCATACACTGTTTCGAGCCAAAAATATTTGTATTTTTACAAATTATATATTCAAAATATATAAACTATCGAGTTTGTGTAAATAAACGAGTTAATCGATCTTTATTTCGAGCTCATAGACGATCATCGGGCTCGAGCTCCAATATTGAGAATATTCGAGCTCGATCCCGTCTTTAAAGAAGTTAATCGAGCTCGAGTCGAGCCTGACATTATTTTGTCGAGCCCAACTCAAATAATCTGCTACTCGACTAAACTTAACTCGACTCGACTCATTTACACCCCTACCTAACAACACTATAATTTAATTAAGTATTGATTTATTTATCAACACTTTACAGTAATTTATTATGCCCTCACGAGGCTTCACAATGGTCCGAGGGCAATGGTAAAGATCATGTACCCAAGCACGAAAAAGCCCGTGCCTTGTACTTCTCTAGTAACGGTAGCCAATCTAGGCACCATTTCGGGAATGAAGAGTTATTTACATCATACTCAAAGAATCAAGAAAAACATTTTTTACTTGAAATTATATATAATATGGACCCAATGGAGTCTAACCACCTTTGGATTAATTTGGGCCCTTTAAATTCCCCTCAACTTTCAATCTCAGCCGTTTAAATTCAATAAGCCATCCATCCAGTCACTCCTCCTTACAATTAAGTCATTCATTAATCCTCTTAACCGGCCCACCTCCTATCTTAACCGACCCACCTCCTCGTCTGCAACCTCCCACTCTCACAATCCCCTCTCCTCTCATACAAACTCTCCCTGGTTTTCTCTCCCACGTCCTGCGGTTGTAATGTACCCTCCTTCACAAACCCCCCTCCACTCTTCACGTTCTCACCAAATTCAGGTATCACAACCGCTATAAAGCAATAAATCCAGATGTTATGATCGAGTAGTGTTTATGCCTTGCTTATGAGATACTTAGGGCTTCTTATGAGACCGAATCACACCTGAAACTTGGGAAGGCTTTCTCCCGTGGGAGATGAGAGCATTGATATTAGGGGAAAAGATGAGCGGTTTTCAATACAACCCATTCGGAGATCTTTATCAATGGATTCAGCAATTGACCGCCATATCTACTTAATGGTTCAGGACATCATACAGAACGATGGGAATCTCAAAGAAATTGGGAACAACGAAGAGGGTGGTACGAGTGGCAGAACAAGACGACATTTTTTCTCTTTTGGACATGGTCGAGGATCTAGAAGAGCGGTTCTTCCTATCGAGTTTTAGTAATCTGAAGAGGACTCAACTTATGGAGCGATGGGCACGCTGGGAGGTACTAAAGAAGAATGGAGTATGGTGTTTAATGTGTTATTTTGTCCATTTACATTCATTCAGCATTTGACTTTTCAAAATTTTGCAGATCAGCAACTTTGAATATCTAATGCAGCTCAACACATTGGTTGGGCGTAGTTATAATGACATCACCCAGGTGAACATCTTCATAATGAATATTCCAGTTATCTAATTGAAATAATACCTGTATTTAACCTTGTATTTGTGTGCAGTATCCTGTTTTCCCATGGATTCTTTCAGATTACAAGTCGAAACATTTGGATCTTGCAAATCCCTCATCTTACCGAGATCTATCAAAGGTCACAGGCTCACAACACTTTGCTCTTGCTTTTTAAACTTATGTATCATATTTTAAACTAAGTTATTGATCCAAATATATTTTGCAGCCTGTCACTTGTGGGAGCACTAAGATGGGATTTAGGAGGTTTGGAATAAGCCTACGTTTGTTGTCTTTTGTGTGATATAATTTGATTCATATTGACCTGGGTTCTATTTTGAATTATTTGAAGAATAGTTATCGGTGGAATGCTATGCCTCTTTTGTGCTCGATATTTTGTCATTTTTCTTTGATGATGCATGTGGGTATTACTTTGTGACACTTGGATTATATTTGTGTACACATTTGCATTGCAATTTGGCATTTTGAAAATGTTCTGTCAACTAGATTGGAAACCATGGTTTTAACAATTTTGTGAATCTGGTCATTTTATTTGCAATGGCCAAGGCTCAAATGGATGATCTACATATGTGATTGTTATGTGTTTTGCTATATCTTTTAATAAGTTGTAGTTTGACAGAATATATAAGTCTTTACTTTGATGCTTGTGACTTAAATGTCTTTTTACGCTTTGGTAGATCCTCTTTCTCTTGGCTTTATGTTATAGTTGATTGTGTCTAAATATGGAAGATGATGATAGTATTTTGGGAGTAATTATTAGAAATCTATTTTTGCAGGAAAAAATAGGGGTTGAAGTATTAGAGTTTGAGGCATTTGCAAGAGAGAATAGACACCAAAAGAAAGAAAAGGAGAAGCTTATAGATAAATAAAGCATTAGCAAGGCAATCTGCATAAAGCTTTTAAAGAGTAACCAATCCATTATATGAATCTAGATTAAAGTCATGTTCCCAACGTCATATTTCTTTACTTTGCATCTAGATGGATAAAATAATATTCAGTAATTTTAACAACAATCTTTGTAGGGTTTTGATTTTCAGGACATGAGAATGAAGAGCATTCCATCATATGAAGATATCGCCATTCTGCAACACGATTTGGTAAACATCAACCCTTATTTGTTTTTTTTTCTTCCTCAAATTCATACTTGTGGCTGTTAATTTCTGTGCAAACCCGCTTCAATTTTTTATGGTCCTTTTTTCTTAAATTGAGTTCTTAAAATCTTCAACTGAAATGAAATCTATTTTAGTTCTTCAATTTTTGATGGTTATATCTTTCCCCCAAATCATTCTTGTGTATGTTCTGTATAACTGCTGGGCATGTGTGTGTTTACAAACTACACACAAGTGTATGCTATATCCAGTGTTCAAATATCCCCAATTTTACTTTCTTACACTCATTCACCATCCTGCAACTCACTCTATATGCACATTACCTCTCTCCAAATTAATCATGTTTACTTGAAAACTGTGGATGATATTCTACAAATAGTTAATCTGGTTTTAGTTGTAGAGATTCTTGAAGTACCCCCTGGTACTATTTGGGACTAAAGGGGCTGTTTTGTTGGTTTTCCATTAAGTTCTGTATGAATAAAGCTGCCTGCGTGGATTAATCTGCCTGTATAGATTGGGAAGTTTTTTTGTTTGGGAGAGTTTTTTCATAGATGGAAAGAGCGTGTTTACCAAACAGTCATGTATAGCTGACCGAATAAGATGTGAGTCTCATTAAGGTCATTAAGTTGCTGACAAACAGGCTTTGAGATGGTCCTGATATAGTGATATCATAGCTATATGACATTAACTTCTTTACTTGATGAGCCAAGATTATACCTCATGCTTTTTGTGAAGAGGGTAATCTATTTTCTTCTTGGAAGTTAATTTGCGATCCGGTTACCCTCTTCAGTATATTCCTTATATTGTTACTAGATTTACATTTTTTGGTTGAATTTACAATCTTTTGTAACTTCCCGAAATTAATTCCATGTGAAATTCGTTACGGACTAATACCCAGGGATTTTTACACTTTTAGGTAATTATATACCATACTATAACAATTATTAATAGAGCCTTTTCTTCTGTTTGCCTATTCAATATAAATGCAATAGTTCCATTTAAGTAAAAGTATATATGGGATTTAAGTAATGATGTATAAGACTATAATTTTGTTATTCATATGTGCCAGTGAACATATTACAAATTGAATTCCATCATTTCGTGTATCAACTTTTGGAGTATACGTCTACAGGTAGTTTATTTTTACAAACCACAAACATAATATGTATTTTTTAGTGGTGAGAAACTGAGAATAAAGTAGTATCAGGCATAAACCGGTTTCGAGCAAGGCCTGCTTCAAGATGCTGTTATCGGCTGTTTGGAGATCTCTGCCCGGATTAAGATGTGGCTACCGTACGGAAATGTATGATCGTGGTTTTGATCAATCTGCAGGTTTAGCTGTGTGGCTGTTTGGCGTGGACTGATTTGGAAAAGCAACTGTGTTGGCCGTTAGGTTTTAAGCAATGGTTGTCCAGGATGGCTGCTGCTTGGTTTGGTACGGCTTGGCTGTTTTGTTTAAGCTCCCGTAGTGGTTTACTACTGGTAATCTGTGGGGGCTTAATCTGGCCTGGTTTCTATATCGTTATTCCTATATGTTGTCGTTTGGGCTTTGCCTGGCTCGGGTTGTTACACATTTTTGACTGGTTTAATAATAATGCTGCCTTTCAAAAAAAAACACTCAAGCAGTCATATGATAACGTTTGGGTGAGTAATACCCCACTCCTTTTACATAAGTATCACTTTTAGATTATTGATTTCATCTTTACATTTCTCTCATAAAATTTGATTTCATGGATCATATATGGATAGTTAAAATGGGTATGAGAAGTTAAACGATGAAATTTGAAGAGAAATCTGTGTATTTAGCATATATTTCATTTGCACTCACCGGTACCATCATTTACTTATTGCTTGATGAGCTTGATGATCTTAATTTATGATTGTAGAGCATATCCTTGTCAAATGTAATCATTTATGCATCTATGAATAGCTTTTTGAGGTTTGATAATCAATTAATCTGAAGATATGTCTTTGCATTACAGGGTCGTTTACCAAACGATTACCTGGGTAAGCGTTTACCGAAAAAATTCAACTCTATCTCTTACTTACTGGGTAAGATTTTGGTCCAAGAAAACGGTATCGTATGTGGTCTAACATACAAAATTACATATGTTAGTTATACTTCATTGCTATATATAATTTTGATACCGTAAACGCTTCAATGAAGAGAAATATAATGTTACCATGTTTTTAGTGAGAAAAGTTGCCATGTATTTATCCTATGCAGGTCATAAGTTTTAGAATAATAAGTATTGACGGGATGGGCCTAAGGTGGGTACATAACTGAAGCATTTTGATTTCTGATCACATCAACCCCTCACCAACAAGTGATGGTGTAACTTAAAACGGAACTCAGAGACACCCAACTTAAATTGGTGCAACTTAAAATGAAAGGAGTGACCAATCAAATAATTCAATGTAGATTAAAGTCATGTCATGTACCCGACCAACGAACGGGTATAACACTAGTTGGATAAGGGTCGCGAGAACACACACCCCCACTATCACAAATTATGACATAGGTTCAACCACTTGGCCGACCTTAGGCTAGCACCCCTCCAAAGTGCACTGGATGTCACCTCACCAACTTAGACTATGAGTCTTATTGATCACTCATTGATCCCGTTCAATTAGTCGAGATCAGCTCAACAGTGAAATAGACTCGCTAAATGTTACCACTAACTTTTGATTAAAGATTAATTTGATAATATATAGCTACACTATATATATAATAAAAACTTACGGTACCATATGGATGAAAATGATCCGTCTCTTAGTGCTAGTAAGGGTAGAATGACTCACTTCCTACCAATCTCATAGAAGAGGATATTGATAATGATGATGATGATGATGATTATGACAGTCGATTCGATGGGGATGCATCGAACGAAACCATTTTAGATGATCTCGAGGAAGATCAAGAGAAAGTGGGTCCTACAATTGAAAAAGGGATGATCCTATAGTTAAGCAAGTTCTTGATGACTCAATAATAGAAGGGGAGGAAAAGCTTAGAGAATTCAATGATAAATTCTGTAGGAGTCGTCTAAAGTAAAAAATCATTACAGCTTCAGTAATCGGATGCAAAAAGAGCGAGTACAAAGATCCATTAGTGAAGGTGAGATTGATTAAAGAAGGTCTAAGTAAAAGGGATGCAAATATTCGGTGGTTGAATCTATATAGATAGATGGAATGGCTTGAGATCATTGATGCAATTCGAGAAAGCAAAAGCGTGTTCAAATTAGTGGTCATACAACCGATAAAAGGTCTTCTTGAAGAGGTCAATAACATCAAGAAGGAATTCGGATTTCAGACTCCTGCAAAATTTTGAATGGTCTTTTCAAACTTCATCCTATCAACATCTTCAAATGCACAAGTTCCATTCAAATGCACATCATTCATTGCCATTCTCTTTCAATTTGGTCTTGAAGACCCATTTCACACCAATTGATTTGTGTCCACTTGGAAGTTCTTACAAATCCCATGTATCACTCCTAAGGATAGAATCAATCTCTTGATCCATGGCTTCCCCCCATATTTTGCTTTTCGATGCAGTCTCAAAATCCACAGGATCAACATATGCTAATAAAGCATCATCAACTAGTTCATCATGATTAATCTTCTGAGTAGTCTCACTCAAATTTCGTTAATTCCTCTAAACCCGCGTGGGGGTGTACCTGACGAGGATGAAGAAACAGAACCAATTTGTGATGAAGGTTCCGAGGTGGTGGGCAATAAGAGACCGATTTACGTAACAACCAAATAAGATAAAACTTAAAAACCCTTCAACACTCGAAATTAGAAACGGGTCGCGCGAACGCAAGCCCCACTGTCACAAATTATGAAGTAGGCTCGACCACTTGGGCCGACCTTAGGCAAGCACCCCTCCTTTGTGCAATGGAGGTCACCAACCTAGACCATGAGCCTTTTTGATCACTCATGCCATTTAGATATGGCTACAACTTCCATTTTATTATCAATATGGGATAATACCCTAATGATTTATCCATCCATAACCAACCTGCTTCTCATGCCATGACTTCATTGGGCTTGGTTTACTCGTTCCGCATCCGGTGAGACCACGTCTTAGAACCTTCACTTTGTTTTGAAGTATGTATATATAATAATTATATACGACAAAAGAACTTCCATATTAGTTTATCATTATTCAGGAGTTGGAGATTTGAGGTGTGCTTGATGGTAGGGATGGTAATGATCGGAGCCTTTAACGAGCTACTCAAAGCTCGAGCTTTAGTAATTCTCAATTTGTCAAAACTTGACCAAAAATATAACCATTTAACTTGGCAAGTTGAGCTTTTTAACTCCGGTTTCAATTTACATTTAAAAGTTCAATTAATATAAACAAGACAAACATTTTCATATTTTGTATAGTTTGAATTAATTATAATGTATAACAGGCCTTTTTTTGGGAAAGGACGGAACCCCCAGAAAAACTATAACAGGCCTTTTACCTAATACTTATCTGGTAAGTGCTTACAGGTCACTTACCTTACATGATGAACATGGCATAGATCGAGAATGTTATCTGGTAAGACAGTGACAAGGCGTGCAAGTCTTACCTGGTAAATGAGAGTGCGTGCAAGTCTTACCTGGTAAATGAGAGTGCAGACTCTTCCCGATGGTGAGAATGTCAAATCTTATCAATAAGCACTTACCAAGTTAGCATCAGAGAAATCAGCTCCCTAACTACAAAACAACTTTCTATTTAAACTACAAATTGTAGGGAGGCATTTAAATAAATTAAAACCTCTTCAAAAATAGGCGTATGCCACTTTATACAACGAACACTCAGTATTCTTTAGTAAAAGGCGAAAGAATAGTTCAGTTTGTGTTCATTGCATGGTTGCGTGGTTTTAGCTTGTAGACTGAGGGCCTTATTTATGCATCTGCTACCCGGTGGGAAGAATTTCTGTAGAAATGCAGCTTTCAGGTCTGCCCATGTAGTGATCTGATCGGCTGGCAAACCCTCTATCCAAATTTTAGCTCTACCCTTTAGGGAGAAACTGAATAACCTCAGTTTGATCGCGTTCTCTTCCATCCCATTAATTTTGAACGTATTACAAATCCGTTCAAACGCACGAAGGTGGGCATGGGGGTCTTCAGTAGGTGCTCCCCCGAACTGGTTCTGCTGTACCATGACAATGGTACTCGGCTTAATCTCGAAGTAGTTTGCTGCAGTGGCGGGCGGTTGGATGCCTACCCGTGCGGTTGCCATGTTTGGATTGGCAAATGACTGCATCGGAACTCTCGCCGGAGGAGGCGGAGGTGGGTTGTTACCAGGTGGTCTATTGACGGGTATTTCGTCACCCATCTTTAGATGTCTTTGGGCTTTGGTCTCTTGGCGTATTCGGCGGGCGGTTCTTTCAATCTCCGGATCGATCGGTTCGAGTTTCTCCCCTCGGGTCTTCCTTGGCATAAACCAATTAGTACCTGAAACGAAAAATAGACACAATTAGCAATCCAAAATTGAAGGTGAAGAAAAAAAACAATAAAAAAATGTTCAATCTAATATTGCTTATAGCTGGTAGTGCTATCAGTTGCAACTAGTTCCCCGGCAACGGCGCCAAAAACTTGATAGACGGGTTATCACCCCCCTAAATCTAACCGCAAGTGTACGGTGTCGAAATCAAGTAATAATGTACGGAAGTACGAGTATCGAATCCACGGGAACTAGGAACTAAGTATCACTATTAACTGAACTGTTGAAATTGAGAGATGGTTGGTATTAAACTAATTAATTGCAATAAAAAAATCACAAACGGAACAGTAGACAATCTTGAGGAAAATTCGATAGAGAAAATCGTTGAGGGTTGGAAATCCTTAGGTTTTCACATACGAATATCTGACTTAAACCAATTACCAGTTAATCCCCTTAATGAATATCCAATCGCTAAAATCACTGTTGTTCTCTTTCGAGCAACATCGGGTTTTATTTTGAAAAGGACAAGTTTTATCTTTCGATCTCAACCTAGATGGTTCACTTAGGACTAAGGCGTATTTGGTATATCTCTATCACCAAATTTTTGCCTTAGGCATGCAATTCCTAGTTCTATCTAACAGTTAATTCTCTCGAACTCAACTGGAAGCAACAGAGCAATTGAAAGCTAGCTACACTCTCAAAAGCATTAAGAATCAAATTACATGCATTCATTAAAAAGAAAAAAAACTGATAAAAGTCATTCGTCATCCATTCATATGTTCAAACCTAGTTCAAACCAACCCCCACCATCTTAAGATTAGTTCATGATGTTGGGTAATACAAACGCAGAAAAAGGGGATGTAAAAGTGTGTGGAAACATGATAACGAGAATGTAAAAGATGTAATGGTGAATGATGATGAACTCCCTTCTCCTAGCTCGAATCCGCTTCGCGTCGTGAATTACTCGTCGATTCCTCCTCTATCGTGGCTCCAAAAGCTCCACAAAGTCTCTGAAAATCGCCCCTGGACTGCCCACCGTCGTCGTGTGTGAGTTGCCCTATCGAATAATGACCTAAATTCCGAAATTAATAGCTGAAATTCCACAAACAGAGACATGCGCGACTTCTGGCGCGACTTGCAAGTCGCGCAGAAAACCGCGCGCCTTTCAGATGGTGCGTGGGTCGGTTTCTGGTTCGCGGTTTGGGTCCTGGTTCGGGCGCGGGTATTGGGCTTTCGTTGGGCTTCGTTTTGGCTCTCTTTTGGACTCTTTTTAGCTTCTTTTCTCGATGATCACTGCTTTTAGATAGCTTGCACATTTCACTAGATAAACCGTAAAAGCCACGCCTTTTTGCTAGAACACAAGCCAATCTCATTGGTTTGAGTACCGAAAATAACGCCAAAAAGTGGCGTTATCATAATACTATTCATCACACTAAATTTACTGTGAAAAATAGTGACCCCATTGAAGATGTGACTATTTACACCAAATTTAGTGTTTAGTGTAAGATTTAGTGACTCCATTGGAGATGGTCTAAATGTGAAAAATACTGCAACCTCTTTTTGACGAAGTCATGAATCAAGAATCGCCAAGTTAGTATTTCTTTTTGATCTCGATCTTACCATTTATTTATAATAATCTTAATTTTCATATTCAAATGTTTTACATAGCGCTTGGCGAAGGAAGTAGTCAACACATGACAAATATCCAGAGGTATATCACGTGGCACTACAAAGATATTAGTGAAGCCTACCAAAAAGTTCAAACGGGAGTTTACACATCAAATGTGGTTTATCGAGAAGTTTTGAGTGATGATTGTAGATGATTAAAGCATGATTGTAATTTCTATTTTGTTTAAACAAAAAATTAGACATAAAAGACTTCAGTTATAAACCAAACCCAAACCCAAACCGTATGATGATTCAACCCAAAATTCAGTTACTACCTTTATAAAGCATATAGACTAAAAGTCTATATGCTTTAAGACTTTAAGACTTCCAGCAACAACCGCGATGAAAATTGTTATGAATGTGTTACTTTTACAAACACATGTTTATAATTTTCATTTTTTGCTTACATTTATTTGAATATTGCATCCCGCCGCATTGCGCGGGTACTCAACTAGTATTAGATAAATCTTGTAACTATTGATATATGAATGTCAAGTTGTCGAGTTATGTCGTAATTTTTAATTATGTGAAAAACGTCACATCAAAATCAACCGATATTATATAGACCTAAAACATGTCCATAAGATAAAATGGAAACAAATCAGAAAAAGAAAATGTAAACCAAAAAAATGCGAGGATTCTTAAAGACTGTTGATTTTCATTAATAAGGAAATGCCTCCTGCAGCAAGTACATGAAGGATGAACAGTTACCACATCCATGGCTACTACAATTTTAGGGGTGAACATGATACGGTACCATGTTTGTTTTCTTAATACCGTGTATCAATCAATTATAATTGGTACGTCAAAAAAATTTTAGTTTATATATTACCTTAAAAAAATTAAGTTCATATATTAGTTTTAAAAAAAATTAAGAAACAGTCTCAATAAGCCAAATTGTAAAGAAATAGAAAGGCCCAAAATGAGTCAAAAGAAGCCGTCATCCCGTGGTCAAGGGCCCAAATCGTGCAAGATTCATTCAGAAACAAAAATTGCGACTGAGGCGTGAGCGACAGCGCGGGGGTGTTTGGGAGTGCTTATATTTTTGACTTATTTGCTTATAGCTTCTTCCCACCGCAAATAAGCTATTTGGAGTGTTTGGATAGAAAAAATCAAAAGTGCTTATTTTTGCTTCTCATCACCACAAATAAGTTGTTTTTGATAAGTCATTCCATACCTACTTATTTACTTCACCTTATTTCCTTATCTATCCAAATTACCTTTTTACCCTCAATTTTTAACAAACACTTTTTAAAAACTGTTTTTCCTCCCCCACATAAGTCAGCATAAGTTAAAAATATAAGCCCTCCCAAACACCCCCGAAGAAGGCAAGAAATTGGCGCTGAATAAGTGAAATTGAGTTGTCGATTCAGTTTCCTCAAACATTCGATGAAGAGTTCGATGAGCCAGAGCCGTCGATTTCCTCAACCGTCGTCTATGGCCAGACCGAGAAGAATGTATAAGGTTAGGGTTAATGGTGTTCTTATTTCTCACATCTCACCTAATTTGTTCTGAAATTTTGATAATTGAATAAGTGATAAACTGATAATTTGTGCATTGTGCATTGTGCTCTGATTGAAGCATTTGTGCGACTGTACTGTGAGGCTGCCACCATAAGAGCGTGCGTGAAGCCATGAATCTGTGATTTTGTTTACATTTGTGCGACTGTACTCAACCGTGGTCTGTGAATCTGTGATTATGTGATGTGAACAGTGAATTCAACAACCAACAAGTAAGTTTATGTAGTTATGTGCTAATGGCTTATTAGTTATTTCAATTTGACAAATTGTGAACAGACAAACTCACAAACAGTGAATAATGTATTCAATTGAATTCAATTTATGGTCCGTCATCTGTGTACAGTGAATGTCACTTTATGTCATTATGTGGAATATGCATAGCAAAATAGACTATTGAGAATTTGACTATTTGAGATTCTTATCGAGTAATTGACTAGTAATTCTTGTTTCAAACTTTCAATTTATGATTCTTATTGAGTTATTGTCTTATTGAGACTTTTATTGTCTTATTGAGAATTTGATATTCTAATTTCTAAATTCTTGTTTGAATTTTATGATTCTTGTTGAGATTCTAAATACTTTTTTTTTAATTTTATTGTCTTAATTGAATTAACAGATTCATTTTATTGAGAAATGGTCAAGTGGAGTTGAATTCTTTGGACTCGGACACTCGTATTCCATCATTCATATTCCATCTTTCATTTGGCCGAAAACAGAAACGAGAAGTAATCAGATTGCTTTCTCACTGTTTCCCAGCCAACTTCGGGAACGATATCAGGATTGAAGAATAATCCGGTGGATCCAGATCTGGTTCAGGACGCAATCCTATTTTATCCGGATCTGGTTTTAGGCCATTGAAATCTTCATTGATTCTCTTCACCATCGATGCTGAACAAATAATCAGAAGATTTATCTCACCTAAGTTCTACCTCTAATTCCTTATCATGCTCGCCTTCATCTCCACAAAACTCATCTTCATCAAACAATATGCATCCTCGATAGAATTAGCGTGGTTGGGGTTTTGTTGGCTCGATTCCTTAAGAGGCTGCATATTTCTTTTGACAG
Source organism: Saussurea involucrata (assembly GCA_033807775.1). Taxonomy (NCBI): domain Eukaryota; kingdom Viridiplantae; phylum Streptophyta; class Magnoliopsida; order Asterales; family Asteraceae; genus Saussurea; species Saussurea involucrata. The sequence goes on from CM066313.1 coordinate 86,973,067, forward strand.
AATCCAACTTGGACTCCATTGAAGCCAACTTCTCTAGTAGGCTCTTGGTGATTTCTAGGGTCGATTGCGCTGATACCAATTGATATACACTCGTCATTCAATTAGCAAATCAGATTTAGATTTAGGATTTGATTACAATTAACCGAATGTTCAAATATTTGATGCCTTTTGAGATGCCAGTCCTCTCACAAGTCTTTAGCCCAAAGTGTTTACAAAACAAAATCAATACCCTCAACGCCCATCCTATTTCTATTTTTAATAACCTGCTTTAACTACTTGTACCACTGGAATAACCACTTGTACATTTCTCTCACAGCCCATCCCATTTGACTTGTTTGACCACAATCCTGGGGTATAACAATTTCATAAAAATGCATACAAATAGTTTCGTTGTGAAACCCAAGTGGTTATTTTCTTTTCTGCTGTTGTTACCAAAAAATTAAAATAGAGCCAAAGTGATTCGAACTTGCAATGACACTACTGGTAGGCTACAACCACATTTTGTTAACTTAGGGGAGCACACACCAAATTAAAGCGGATGTACCCATCTTTTCGACACATTGTTTTTCCCTATACAATTGTCTTGATCTTTTGGGGTAGAGGTCAAGTCTACTTACTTGCATCTTTGGTTTTTAGACTCTAGATTTCTAGTGGTTATAGCCATTTGTTTCTTAATTGGTAAATTGTGATATTTATTGCAGAGGTTAGCAACCAAATGTTGGAACTATATGAGCAAAATAGAGTGCCGCCTTCTCAAACTAGTGAGGTTCTTGACGGAAGTACAGGTGGTGGGGTCACTCAGAAGGCACGACCCGCTGCTGTTAACGAAGACCATGGTACAAACGACAGTGATTCTCATGTTGGTGCCACTTCCATTTCTCGAACCTCAAACCCTGCATCATCAAGACCCCCTCCCGATCAACTCTATCCAAGAACATCCCAAGATTATAGCAACGATGATGGAAGTACAGATCGAAACAAGGATATCATTTCTGACGTGGAGAACAACGATGATCACCATTATGAATCGGAAAATGGTGACGCTAAAGAAGCGGAAACAAACTCGTTGAGTGGGCCTAAGCGGCATGAGGTCGAAGACCAAGAATACCGTGGCCAAAATGTGGATTATAGAAGCCAGCCGTCACCCAAGGATGCGATAAGAAAGATAGATAAAGATAAGGTTAGGGCGGCTCTTGAGAAAAGAAGAAAAGCACGCGGTGGTGATGTGAGTCGGAGAACGGAGTTCATGGATGAGGATGATCTGATCGAGCGCGAACTAGAAGATGGTGTAGAATTGGCGGCTGAATCAGAGAAAAGCAAACAAGAGAGAAAACAGAGTTGGTCGAAACCTTCGAATATTGATGATAATGAGGTTGAAGATTTTGAGGCGGTGGAAGAAGGGGAGGTGGGAGTGGTGGGCGATGGTGGCGGGAGACAGCGGTCGCCGCCCAAGTCTGGTGGCCGGAAAAGGAAGGGGAGCGGGAGCCCACCGCTTGAGAAACGGAGAAGAAACTGAAGGATGTGGAGGAAGGTGTTAGCTACATAAAGAAAGGTAAGGGTGTTTATTGTTCTTTGTATTTAAAATGAGAAAAAAATATGGTATTCATTGTGGTAGACTGGTAGCCATGGATATGTGGCAACTGTACATCCTTCATGTACTTGCTGCTGGAACTAAATTTCGATTGTGTATTGCTTTCTGGTCATGAAATGGCATATCTTTATTTATGAAAATCAACAGTCTTCAAGTATCCTCACATTTTTTCCATTTACATTTTTTTCTTCTAATTTGTATCCATTTTATCTGATTAACATGTTTTTGGCCTATATGATATCGTTTGATTTTGATGTGACGTTTTTCACATAATTAAGAACTACGACATAACTCGACAACTTAAGATTCATATATACAAGATTTATCTGTTACAAGAATTAAATGATTGTTACATTATCATTAAGAAACAATTTTTTTTTTTGAGTAAAGAGACGCAAAAGTATCAATACATGAGAACCACTACAAATTTCATTACATTTTACTATTTTATTTATTTTTATATTTACTTTTACATTGTTGATTAATTTATAATACTTTTTAGCGATTCGTGCAAGTCGGGATGGACCTTTTAAGCCTCTAGCGGGGGTTCCGTGTATATGTTCAACTAATTTGCGCAAGTATAATTTCTTTGGGTATGAAAAATGTACCCGTTAAACTTTGAAATGTGCTATGAGATATTAGAAAATACAAGAAACATCAATAAAAAACGGGAAAGAATCGCTAAAGTCAACCAAAAAGCTTAAAAATCTCTTGGAACGTGAAATTTGGCTAATAAAACATCAGACGATTTTGCAGACTTTTGATAAACTTTATAGGTAGATCTGCTCGGTAAAATTCTCGGGTTCGCCATCGCCGGCAATAGGACAAGTTAAATCTACACCTATCTATTTTTTCTTTTGAGAGGGATACATCTATATGTTAATTTTATTCTTTTATATATCAACAAAGAAATTTATTTTTTACATTTTAAATACGTAATTTAACATTAATATAAATATGTATTTATGTATCCATATTATATAGCAACATCCAGCTACAATACCAGGTGTCCAGGTCCATTTATTTATGAGAGATTGAATCCGCATTTTTCAATTTTCTCCCACATCGAAAGCTGGATATAAATGTGAAGTGTAGCAGATGAATAAATAAGGCCCTCAGTCTGCAGCTTAAACCATGCAGCCATGCAATGAACACAAAGCGAACTATTCTTTCGCCTTTTACTAAAGAATACCGTGTATTCGTTGTATAAAGTGGCATACGCCTATTTTTGGAGAGGTGTTCATTTATTTGAATGCCTCCTACAATTTGTAGTTTAAATAATAAGTCAGGTAGTTGAATAGCTTAAAAATTTCTATTGAGGGTGTTGCTATTCTAATGCTAACCTGGTAAGGTTTTATTGATAAGATTTGACGTTCTAACCTTTCAGTTAAGTTTTATGGGTCGTTTACTTAATCACTTAACCGGGTAGGTGTTTACCGGTAAAATTTAACACTATCATCTACTTTTCGGGTATGATTTTAGTACACTAAAATGGCATCGTATGCTACAATTTAGTCGGTAAGCGCTAACCGTGGTAAGAGTCGTCGCACTCACCGGGTAAGACTCTCGGTCCTTACTACCGCTCTTATCGGGTAAGATTCTTGGTCCTTGCCATATTCATCCGGTAAACTAATATGACTTGGTAAACACTTACCCGGGTAAGCATTTTGTAAACGGTCCATTAGTCTATTTGACATTATCACTTACTTTATAGGATAAGAATTATAGTCCATCGAAATTGATGTCATATGCAACAATAACAATTTGACGAATTGAAGTAATATGCAACTATAACAATTTGATTGATAAATGGTAACCATGTATTTACTCGCTTACCAGGTAAGGCTTTGTCCTTTCCACCGCTCTTACCGGATAAGATTATCAGTCTGTGTCATGTTCATCGGTTAAGGTGAGTGGTGGTGACCCAATAAGCACTCACCGGGGTAAACATTAGGTAAATGTCCCCTTATACATTATAAGAATAATTCAAACTTTAAAAAAATATGAAAATGTTTGGCTTGTTTGAAAAATTACTTGAACTTTCAAGTGTAAATTGAACACCAGTGTTAAGAAGCTCAATTTGCCAGGTTAAATGGTTGCATTTTCTGTTTGAGACCTGGTCAAGTTTGAGAATTACTAAAGCTCGAGCTTGAATGCTCCAATCGTTACCATTCCTACCACCAAGCACCTCAAATCTCCAACTCTTGAATAATGATAACTAAGACGTGGTCACACTGGATGCAGAACGAGTAAACCAGGCTCAATGAAGTCCTGGCATGAGAAAGCAGGTTGGTTATTGATGGCTAAATCAATAGGGTGTCATCCCACATTGATAACAAAACGGAAGGTTTAGCCATGTCTAAATCTATTTAAGAAGATCGTCGAGCAACTTAGAACATACTTACCTGGACGGGATCAATGAGTGATCAAAAAGGCTCATGGTCTAGGTTGGTGACCTCCATTGCACATAGGAGGGGTGCTTGCTTAAGGTCGGCCCAAGTGGTCGAGCCTACGTCATAATTTGTGACAGTGGGGGCTTGCGTTCGCGCAGCCCCTTCCTAATTTAGAGTCTTAAAGGTTTTTCAAGTTTTATCTTATTTGGTTGTTATGTAAATTGGTCTCTGGTTGCCTACTGAATATATACCACCTTCTTGAAAGTCTCTGGTGACCATTGTCGTTTCTGGCTACCTTCTTGGAATTGTCTCCGTGACCATGTACATAGAAGGGGGTTTTGTAACCACCCCACCCAATTAATCTTAACCTTACTACTTCTACTACTAACCCAATAGTACGAATGAGTCACGATATTATCCCACAACACCGCCTTCCTGGGCTTAGGGTTCTAAACAGCGTTCCATTCCTGTGAGACCAAATACACCAGAGGGCCGTAAGGATGACCGCCTCTAGACAAGCTGACTCCACTTCAACCTCAACGAGCTCTCAACCAGTTCGTCCAATCTGAATTGGATTTGAGAGCCGGGATATCTAAACACCACCATCGGCCACTATTTCTTCCAAATATCACGGGCCATATGACAATCGAAAAACAGATGGTCAAAGAGTCCACACGTATAGTTTCTAAACGGATTACGGGGGCAAAAACTTCATTATAATCTACCCCATACTTCTGTTTATATCCCTTTACGACAAGACGAGCTTTATGTTTTTCGACATCGCCATTATCTTTCAATTTGGTCTTGAACACCCATTTCACACCAATTTATTTGTGTCCACTTGGAAGTTCTACCAGATCCCATGTATCACTCCTAACTCCTAAGGATGGATTCAACCTCTTGATCCATGGCTTCCCTCCATATTTTGCCTTTCGATGAAGTCTCAAAATCCTTAGGATCAACATATGCTAATAAAGCAAAATCAACTAGTTCATCATGATTAATCTTCTGAGTTATCTCATAGATTTCGTTAATTCCTCTAAACCCGCGTGGTGCACCAAACGAGGATGAAGAAACAGAACCAGTTGGTGATGAAGGTTCCAAGGTGGTGGGCAACAAGAGACCGATTTAGCGAACGCAGCCCCCACTGTCACAAATTATTACGTAGGCAAGCACCCCTTCTATGTGCAATGGAGGTCACCAAACCTAGACCATAAGAGCGATGACAGCAACCGAGAGTCTTACCTGGTAAGTAACTCTTACCCCGTTAACATTTATCAGTCAAGTTGTTATTGTTGCAAACGACATCATTTTGATGGGGTATTATTTCAATGGTGAGAATGTCAGATGGACATGAAAAATAAGTGAGAATGTCAAAAGTAATCAGCCCCTTTACTACAAATTTTATGCTTTTCAACTACATGATTAACTATTTGAACTACAAATTGTAGGAGGCATTCAAATAAATGAACACCTCTCCAAAAATAGGCGTATGCCACTTTATACAACGAACACACGGTATTCTTTAGTAAAAGGCGAAAGAATAGTTCGCTTTGTGTTCATTGCATGGCTGCGTGGTTTAAGCTGCAGACTGAGGGCCTTATTTATTCATCTGCTACACTCCACATTTGTATCCAGGTTTCGATGTGGGAGAAAATTTGAAAAATGCTGATCTCATAAATGAATGGATCAATGGACGTGGTATTGTGGTTGGATGTTGCTATATAATATGGATACATATTTATATTAATGTTAAATCATGTATTGAAATTTAAAAAGTAAAGCTTTTTGTTGATGTATAAAAGAATAAAATTTTCAGATAGCTGTATTCCTCTAAAATTTAACCTATTGCAGTGGCAAGTCCAAGATTTTTTATCGATCAAAAAGTATTTCAAAAGTCTGCAAAGTCATCTGATATGTTGTTAGCCAAATTCCACGTATCAAAAGATTTTTCCTGTTTTTTTCTTGTATATTTTAATAAATAAAATAAGAAAACGTATTGAAATTTGTATTGGTTCTCATCTATTGATAATTTTGCATCTCTTTACACAAAAAAAGTGTCTTAATAATAATATAACAAATTGGTTCTGATTTAGTGTATTGACAATTTTGCTTCTCTTTACTTTAATAGAATAATTGTCTCTTAATATTAATAAGAATAATGTAACAAACATGGGTCCCATCCCCCCACTAAAACAAAAAAATCTTGATTTTTCAAGCTTAAAAACAAAAAAAATAACGTTCTATAACGGTTCCCCCAGTGATTTTTTATATGTCCCCCCACTAACTAAAAAAATCAAAGAAAGTACCTAAAAATCACCCAAAAACCAAAAAAAGTCTTTTGAAATCAACTAAAAAATCGAAAAAGTCCTTCGAAATTGACAAAAAACCTTAAAATCTCTCGAAATCAACTGAAAAACTTCAAAAATCTCTCGAAACCGTAGAATTAAGCTAAAAACACATTGAACGATTTTGTGGACCTTTAACCTACCTTAAAAGGGCCCCCACTATGCAAAAATCCTAGATACGCCACTGCTTGTAACTATTGATATATGAATGTTAAGTTGTCGAGTTATGTCGTAATTCTTAATTATGTGAAAAATGTCACATCAAAATCAACCGATATTATATAGACCGAAAACATGTTCATAAGATAAAATGGATACAAATCAGAAAAAGAAAATGTAAATGGAAAAAATGTGAGGATACTTAAAAGACTATTGATTTGCACAACCAAAGATATGCCATTTCATGACCAGAAAGCAATACACAGCCAAAATTTAGTTTCACCAGCAAGTACATGAAGGATAAACAGTTACCACATATCCATGGCTACCGCAATGAATACCATACTTTTTTCTCATTTTAAATACAAAGAACAAAAAACACCCCTCACCTTTCTTTATGTAGTTAGGTGTGGGATCACGTGAAAAGTGTGAGAAGTGCTTTTAAATCGTTGATAACTTTTAATCAAATATCCTTCCATGAATTGTGGCTTAAAAAAGAATTGATCTGGTGTATCTTATCTTGGTGCATCTCATCCTAATGTTCGTTCATTTCTCATCCAACCGGTTGATAACCACTTCTCACGTTTCTCGCCAAATTTGTCATTTCTCACCGGAACCCAACCCTATGTAGCTAACACCTTCCTCCACATCCTTCGGTTTCTTCTTCGTTTCTCGAGCGGTGGGCTCCCGCTCGCCTTCCTTTTCCGGCCACCAGACTTGGTGGCGACCGCTGTCTCCCGCCATCGTCGCCCACCACTCCCACCTCCCTTTCTTCCACCGCCTCAAAATCTTCAACCTCATTATCATCAATACTCGAAGGCTTCGACCAACTCTGTTTTCTCTCTTGTTTGCTTTTCTCGGATTCAGCCGCCAATTCTACACCATCTTCTAGTTAGCGCTCGACCAGATCATCCCCATCCATGAACTCTGTTCTCCGACTCACATCACCACCGCGTGCTTTTCTTCTTTTCTCGAGAGCTGCCCTAACCTTATCTTTATCTATCTTTTTTATCGCATCCTTGGTTGACGGCTGGCTTCTATAATCCACATTTTGGCCACGGTATTCTTGGTCTTCGACCTCATCCCGCTTGGGCCCACTCAACGAGTTCGTTTCTGCTTCTTTACCCTCACCATTTTCCGATTCATAATGATGATCATCGTTGTTTTTTTGGATGGGAGCATCTCAACTATGCACTTTTTATTTAAACTTAAACTACAAATTGTAGGAGGCATTCAAATAAATGAAGACCTCTCCAAAAATAGGCGTATGCCACTTTATACAACGAACACACGGTATTCTTTAGTAAAAGGCGAAAGAATAGTTCGCTTTGTGTTCATTGCATGGCTGTGTGGTTTTTGCTGCAGATTGAGGGTCTTATTTATTCAGCTGCTACACTCCACATTTGTATCCCAGGTTTCGATGTGGGAGAAAAATGAAAAAGTGCTGATTCAATATCTCTCATAATTAAATGAATGGACGTGGTATTGTTGTTGGATGTTGCTATATAATATGGATACATAAATAACATCATTACATATTTATTATTAATGTTAGATTACATATTAAAAATGTAAAAAGTAAATTTATTTGTTGAAGTGGATCAAAAGTTTGCAAAATCGTCTCATGTGTTGTTGGCCAGATTTCACGTTCTGAGAAATTATTTAAGCTTTTTGGTTGACTTTTAGCGATTTTCCGGTTTTTTGTTGATGTTTCTTGTATTTTCAAATATCTCGTAACACATTTCAAAGTTTAATGGGTGTACTTTTCATACCTAAAAAAAGTTATACTATTTTTGAGAGAAAAAACTCCAGCCAATATTATAAAAGAAAAGGAAGTACATAGTTCAAACCAAAGAAAAGTTATACTTACGAAAATAAGTTGAGCAGGTACACGAGACCCCGTTTGAGACTTAATAGGTCCATCCCTGCTTGCTGGAATTAGAGGTGGCAAAAACTGACTCGACACGCTAACCCGACACGAAATAAACGGGATTGGGTAATACATTTCAACCCGTTTAAGTAAACGGGTTGACACGACACGACACGAAAATTAAACGGGTAAGGTTAGGGTTAAAAAATTCAACTCGAAATTGACCCGTTTAACCCGTTTAAATTAGGCCATTCTTTGAACAATTAAATATGGGCTTTGACTATTATCTATTTATGTATGGACAATTAAATATGGGCTTTGACAATTAAATATGGGCTTTGAAGAGTTAAAGTCCTAATTATGAGTTTAAATGTGTCAAAACACTGAGTTTTCACATTGTACACAAGAACATGCGCACTGTTTTTGTAAAGGTTGTAGCGGTCTGATTATAGCTCCGAATTGCATGAATCCAGTTTCTGTGGAATCCTAAGATATCAATAAACAACTTTCATTTAGATGATAGTGTCCAATTTGGCTTCTAAATGGAAGAAATATATCGTAACTTATGGCATATAGGAGCTGTCAATTATGAGTTTTAAAGTTTCTGCCATGTTATTAGAAAATTCATAGAAAATCAACCGTTGGTCCAAATGAGGTGTACGATATACCGTTGGAAAGCTTGGAATGTCCTTAAGAACTGTTATGAAGAATTAAAGTCCTAATTATGAGTTTAAATGTGTCAAAACACTGAGTTTTTGAATTAGCTCACATTGTACACAAGAACCTGCGCACTGTTTTTGTAAAGGTTGTAGCGGTCTGATTATAGCTCTGAATTGCATGAATCTAGTTTATGTGGAATCCCAAGATATCAATGAACAACTTTCATTTAGATGATAGTGTCCAATTTGGCTTTTAAATGGAAGAAATATATCGTAACTTATGGCATATACGAGCTGTCAATTTCTGTATGTTTCACAAGAAAGTGGGATTTCCTCCCATCCCACATTGGTGGGAAATAAAAACCTTATGCTCTATGCCCACTATAAATATGATCTCACCCCTTGTATTTTCATTTGCTTCACCCCCTTGACCCTATCTTGGTGGTTTGAGTCCGTTGGCTTGGACCCTCTAAGTCGGTGCACCCTATTATGTTGGAGCACCCTATTAAAAGTTTTATATTTATAAATGTTAAACGGGTTAGTGGGTTAAACGGGTTAGCGGGTCGTGTCGGGTTAGACGGGTTAAATCAGGTCTTGTTTAGGTTGAGATTTTTTGACCTGTTTATTAAACATGTCGTGTTCGGGTTAGGCACTCTCAACCCGTAAACCCGACACGACACGACCCGTTTTCCAGGTCTAGCTGGAATCACTCAAAAGTATTATAAATTAATCAACAATGTAAAAGTAATTATAAAAATAAATAAAATAGAAAAATGTAATGAAATTTGTATTGGTTCTCATGTATTGATAATTTTGTTTCTCTTTACTCAAAAAAAATATTTGTTTCTTAATAACAATGTAAGAAACATTTAATTGTTGTAAGAGATAAATCTTGTAACTATTGATATATGAATGTTAAGTTGTCGAGTTATGTCGTAGTTCTTAATTATGTGAAAAGCGTCACATCAAAATCAACCAATATCATATAGGCGGAAAACATGTTAATCAGATAAAATTGATACAAATCAGAAAAAGAAAATGTAAATGGAAAAAATGTGAGGACAATTAAAGACGGTTGATTTTCATAAATAAAGATATGACATTTCATGACCTTCTAGCAATACAAAACCAAAATTTACGGGTTGTTTGGTTGGTTTTCCATTAAGTCCTGTATGAATAAAGTTGTCTTTGTGGATTAATCTGTCTGTATAGATTGGAAATGTTTTTGTTTGGAAGGGTGCTTTCATAGATGGAAAGCCCATGTTTTTTAATTGGGAGAGACTGGTTTGGACAAAACATGACTTTCTGCATAAAGCTCCCTCCTAAAAGCTTAATAAATAAGTCACTTTATATATCATTAAACCACTACCAAACAGTCATGTATAGCTGACTGAATAAGCTATGTGTCCCATTAAGCTCATTAAGCTGCTAGCCGTTAGTTACACCAACAAGTACATGAAGGATGAACAGTTACCACATCCATGACTACCACAATGAATACCATACTGTTGGTGCAAGTGTGCCACATCTCTATATATTTATTTTGATGATTCCAAACACACCGTATTATTGTTTTTCTAACAATCTTATCCAAGTGTGCAGTTAATTGGACAACATGAAGATTTTATCTGAAGAGTCCAAGCCTGGTGTTTATGTCGTCATTATTTATATATATCTCATAATGATAAACACCCTAAAATAATATACCACTTGGATATTTCAAAAACCTAACCCAACTATTTCTTAAATTAATAAAATCCCTGATTTATCTATTTAGAAAAGATTTTATCCTTAAAAATCAATCTTTCAAAATTTAGCCAAAAGGAATGTGCTGATGTTTTTGGAAGTAAGGAAAAAGAACTCAGTTGCCTTTTTAAGCTATGGTCACTCCTGACGCAGGCACCTTTTTCAGGCGGTATACCGCGTGATGCTCGGCGGTATACCGCGGCACTGTTACGAGTTGCAGGCTTTTGCAGGTTGACTTACTTTTTGGTCAGCCACTTTGTCAGGCGGTATACCGCGTGGTGTATGGCGGTATACCGCGGCTCTGCTACACCATGTTGCAGGTTGCTTTTGCAGGTTGACTTCCTTTTGTCAGGATCACCTTTTCTGGGCGGTATACCGCGCCCATATAGGCGGTATACCGCGGTGAACTTTTGACCGTTGCCACGTCCAGCTTAAATACATGCAGCTTCTCAGCATTTATGTTAAGACTTACAGACATTGAATACCTAGCTCAAAAAGGATTACTCAGCTCCTCATCTCATTTAATAACTTAATCAAGTTATAATTTTTTGAGTGATCAACCTCTCACAAATCCAAGTGTTATACTTATACAAGAGTGATTAATATTGTGAGATATATTCTCTTGTAAGTATTTGAATAGTGTGAGTGATTCACGTTCTCGAGCAAAAGCAAGAGATTTTATTATCATTGTATCAAGGTTTGTGTTCTACCATAAAGAACACTTATAGTGAATCAGTGTGTCGAGAAGTGTCTCGGCAAGTGGACTAGCCAGCCAGTTGGTGGTGAACCACTTTAAATCTCGGTGTCGGTATCAACATTCTCTACCCTTATCTCTTTATATTCCCGTTGTGCACTTAATTTTATTTATATATTTGTTGTGCATGCAATACTTATTGTTGATTTTGATAAGAGAATTTTTATTTGTGAAATTTTTTTAAATACAACCTTTACCCCCCCTAAGGTTGTCCTAACAATTGGTATCAGAGCAGGTTGCAAGTTTCTTTTAAAAATCGTTGTATTTTTAAAACTTGTTCCTATTTTAAATGGCAACCTCTGAGGGAATTATCTCTACAAAAATTCCGCAAATTGACACCGAAAATTTTGGTCTTTGGGCAAATCTTTTTGAATGCTACGTTCGTGGCAAAAGTCGAAAAATTTGGGACATTATTAAAAATGGAGATTATAAACCCACCAAAACCAAAGATGGAGTAATTAGTGAAAAACCAGTAGCGGAATGGTCCGCCGCTGAGGATGCTTGGGTTTGCTTAAATTTTGAAGCTAAAAATATTCTTTTTTCGGCACTTACTAAAGATGAGATTGAACGTGTTTATTCTTGTGAAACTGCTCACGATATTTGGGAAAATCTAAATAACACTCATAGAGGAAATTCTCAAGTCAAAAGCTCAAAAATAAATATTCTTGTACATGATTATGAAATGTTTGAGATGTTAAAAGATGAGTCAATCGACTCAATGTTTAAACGTTTTAACCTTATCATGGTGAGCTTGAAAGGTCTTGGTAGAACTTATCCAAACGAAGATTACGTGCGAAAAATTCTTCGAGCGCTTCCTCCGGAGTGGATGCCGAAAATCACATCGTTGGAAGACTCCCGTGACCTCTCAATGATGAAATTAGATGATCTCATTGGAAATCTCAAAGTGCATGAAATTGCACTAAAAAGGAACAAAGATCGGGAGCATGATAAAAAGAAATCTTTGGCGCTTAAAGCTTCAACTTCAAGTGACGAGAAGGAGAAGAAGAAAAAGAAGGAGAAAGCTAACTCCTCAAAGGATCAATCCGAACATCTTGACGATGTAGCCATGTTGGTAAGAAATTTTTCTAAATTTTTAGCTAACAAAAAGTTTTCAAGAAATGATAGGTTTCAAAGAAAAGGAGATTATCGCCGTGGTGGAGAAAACCGAAGCCGAAAGTTCCATAAACGGAACGACAAAATAAATAAAAATGGCGAATCAAGCGATGATGAAGAAGCCAAGAAAAAGAAGGGCTTTTGCTACTCATGTGGAGACAAGGATCACTATGCCAACGAGTGTCCAAAAAGAAATAAACCTAAACTCAAGAAGGAGAAAGCCTTCGTTGGAGGCGCGTGGAGCGCAAGTGAAGATGAAAATGAGTATGAAGCCACTTGTCTCATGGCGGAAGGCGACGATGAGGTAAACTCGTGTTACTCAAATTACTCTAGCGATGATGAAAGTAATGATGATGATGATCTTGATATGTTAAATGATGCCTTTCAAAAAATGGTTATGCTTACAAATAATTATAAAGATGAGAACGCAAAACTAAAGGAAGAATTATTATTAAGTAAAAAGGAAATTCATGATAGCAAACAAAAAATTGCATGCGATAATGAAAAAATCATAAATTTAGAAAATAAATTAAGTGAAAAATATGTTTGCAATTCTTGTGACATTTTAAATAAAGAAATTGCATGCCTTGAGAAAAGAATAGTTGAAAATGATTTATGTGCTAGTTGTGATGTGCTTAAAAAGGAAAATGCATGTTTAAAAGAAAAATGTGATAAACATGAAAAAGATAATTTGTTAGCACATGCCTTTCAAAGTAGCAATGAGAAAGTGCTTAAAATGTTAAAAATGTCAAATAGCACTAATTGTAGAAAAGGCGTTGGTTCCGATATGTGTAAAGATAAGTGCTTATGTATGCCTATCAAAAGATATTTTGAACCACCTAAAAATGTTGAAATGAGAAAACCGTATGTGCAAAAATCCTCATATATGTCCAACATAAATAATGTGAATTATAAGTCTAGGAAATCTTATGCATGCATGTATAATAGTAAATTTTCTAGACCAAAAAATAGTGTGAATATGCATGCTCCTTTTTACGTCTTTGATAAATATGATCGTAAAATTAAAATGGTACCAAAGTGGATTCCTAAAGGCTCCTTTAGTGTTGATAATCCCGGTGGCATGCGTTTATGGCTTTAAATGTGTTACATATTATATATATAATTTGAATATGATTTATTGTATATATTATATATAAGTAATATAATAGTATATGTACTTTTATATTGTTTATATATATGTACTGTTTATATATATATATTCCTACGCACTACATATATATATACTTTGTGTGTTTAATATATTATATATATATTAATATTGTTTGATGTATTATATATATATATTAATATTGTGTAATGTATTATATATATATATTCTGTTTGACTTTATATATATGCATGTTGGTTGACATTGAAACTAATTGTCAAGGACCCATAAGATGTGGGGACCATAAAAGTTGTACTTTAAATGTTGTAGATAAATCTTGATATGGATTGGATTCTTGATAGTGGATGCACACGTCACATGACCGGAAACCATAATCTTTTTTCATCATATGAGTCATGTGATGGTGGACTAGTAATTTTTGGAGGAAACTCCAAAGGAAAGGTAATTGGGAAAGGTACAATTTCTTGCAACAATGTTACTTTTTTAGATGTTACGCATGTTGATAATTTGAAATTTAACTTGCTAAGTGTTCGTCAACTGTGCAAAAATGGTATAATTGTTGTTTTTGAAGAAAACTCTTGCAAAATTCTGAAAAATGGTAAAGTTCTTTTGAATGGGGTTATAAAAGGAAATCTTTATGTTTGTAAAACTGATGTAAATGAAAATGTTTGTTTATCTTCCGTATATGATAATTCGACTTTGTGGCATAGACGTTTAGGTCACGCTAACCTTAGATTAATTCAAAATTTGAAAAATAAGGAGCTTGTGAGTGACCTTCCAAAATTAAAATTTGATAATCATTTTTGCGATGCATGTCGTGTCGGCAAACAAACTCATGTTTCTCATAAATCAAAAAATGTGATTTCAACTAAAAGAGTTTTAGAACTTTTACACATGGATCTTTTTGGCCCTATGGCCATTCAAAGTTTTGGAGGAAATTATTACACTTTAGTAATTGTAGATGATTTTTCCCGATATACGTGGACTTTATTTTTAAAACATAAAAATGAAGCTTTTCAAAAATTTAAGATTTTGGGAAAACGAATTCAAAACCAACAAGGTTGCACGATTGTTTCGATTCGTACGGACCATGGACGCGAATTCGATAATGAAACTCAATTTGGTGCGTTTTGCGACAAATATGGTATAACGCACAATTTTTCTGCTCCTCGCACTCCTCAATCTAATGGGGTTGTGGAGAGGAAAAATAGAACCCTACAAGAAATGAGTAGGACTATGCTTAATGAACATCAAGTTCCCCAAAAGTTTTGGTGTGATGCCGTAGCTACCGCGACCTATGTCCTCAATCGTGTGCTAATTAGAAGTATCCTAAATAAGACCCCTTATGAGATCCTACGTGGTAGAAAGCCTTCCTTAGCCCATCTTAAGGTATTTGGTTGTAAATGTTTTATTTTAGACACCAAATCTTATTTGACCAAATTTGACCCAAAAGCCTATGAGGGAGTATTCCTTGGTTATTCTTGGAATAGCAAAGCCTATAGAGTCCTTAATAAAGAGACCATGGTTGTAGAAGAATCCCTAAATGTAAGCTTTGATGAAAGTCCTCCTAAACCTAGTGCACCCTTAGTAAATGATAATGGTTGTGAAGGAGATGCACTAGCCCAACATCTTAGAACCTTGGACTTAGGTACCCAATCTCTTACAAACAATGTAGAATCTAGTGATGCCCCTCCATGTTATGTTCCACAAGGAGTAGATGATCCTAACCTTAGAACATCTAGAGGCCATCCCGTAGATCAAATCATAGGTGACCTAAACCAAAGAACGACTAGATCACAAATCCATACCCTTTGTGCCTTTCACGCCTTTATCTCAGCCATTGAACCTAAAAACATAGAAGAAGCTTTAGGTGATGAGGATTGGATAATGGCCATGCAAGAAGAGTTAAACCAGTTTACTAGGAATGATGTGTGGGACTTAGTTCCTTGCCCTAGCGGTCAAACCATTATTGGCACACGATGGGTCTTTCGTAACAAGGTAGACGAAAACGGTGAAGTCACCCGAAACAAGGCACGTTTAGTTGCAAAGGGGTACAATCAACAAGAAGGTATCGATTATGATGAAACCTTTGCACCAGTTGCAAGGTTAGAGTCTATTCGAATGCTTCTCGCTTTTGCAAATGCTAAAAATTTTAAATTATATCAAATGGATGTCAAAAGTGCTTTCCTAAATGGTTTTATAAATGAGGAGGTATATGTTTCCCAACCTCCCGGCTTTGAAAATTTTGAAAATCCGACGCATGTTTATAAATTAAAAAAGGCGCTTTATGGTTTAAAGCAAGCTCCGCGTGCGTGGTATGATAGATTAAAATCCTTTTTAATTACAAGTGGTTATATTATGGGTAAAATAGATAATACTTTGTTTGTCAAATATGCTCAAAATGATATTGTGGTTGTGCAAGTGTATGTTGATGATATTATCTTTGGTTCTACAAATGAAAATCTTTGTAATGAATTTGCTACAAAAATGACTAATGAATTTGAAATGAGCATGATGGGAGAATTAAAATTCTTCTTAGGATTGCAAATAAAACAAAGTGAAAATGGTACTTTTATAAGTCAGTCAAAATACTGTAAAGACATGTTGAAAAAGTTTAATTTTGAAAATGTCAAACCTGTTGAAACTCCGATGACCACTAATCTAAAATTATCTAGTGACGAAGAGGGAACCGATTTTAATGAAAAGATTTACCGTGGCATGATTGGTAGCTTATTGTATTTAACTGCTAGTAGACCTGATATCATGTATAGTGTGTGTTTATGTGCTCGCTTTCAATCTTCGCCTAAACAATCTCACTATGAAGCCGTCAAGCGTATTTTTAGATATCTTAGAGGGACTACGAATCTTGGACTATGGTATCCAAAACAACCCGAGCTAGAAGTAACATGCTTCACCGATTCCGATCTTGGTGGCTCGTTGGTTGATCGAAAAAGCACTAGTGGAGTATGTGCCTTTATAGGTCTCTCGCTTGTGTCTTGGTTTTCCAAGAAACAACATTCCGTAGCCTTATCCACTACCGAAGCGGAATATGTGGCCGCCGCGAGAGCGTGTGCTCAAGTTCTATGGATGAAGCACACACTTACCGACTTTGAGGTACGTCAATCCAAAATTCCAATTATGTGTGATAACTCAAGTGCTATAAACCTAAGTAAAAATCCCGTTTTACATTCTCGTACCAAACATATTGAGTTGCGACATCATTTTCTACGAGATAATGTTCAAAAAGGCCACATCGTGCTTGAAAAAGTTGATTCCGAAGACAATTTGGCCGATATTTTTACTAAAGCCCTAAACAAAAAATCGTTCTTTAAATTAAGACTTGGTTTAGGCATGCTTGAGTATAACCCATGAGATAATGCTACTCTCAATTACATGCATATTTTGAGGGGGAGCATCTCTCGAGGGGGAGCATAGCGTCTTTCTTAACCCTTTTTGCTTCGACAAAAGGGGGAGAGAAACCGAGTATGCTCTCGTGTTTAGCGGTTGTGTTTGTCATCATCAAAAAGGGGGAGATTGTTGGTGCAAGTGTGCCACATCTCTATATATTTATTTTGATGATTCCAAACACACCGTATTATTGTTTTTCTAACAATCTTATCCAAGTGTGCAGTTAATTGGACAACATGAAGATTTTATCTGAAGAGTCCAAGCCTGGTGTTTATGTCGTCATTATTTATATATATCTCATAATGATAAACACCCTAAAATAATATACCACTTGGATATTTCAAAAACCTAACCCAACTATTTCTTAAATTAATAAAATCCCTGATTTATCTATTTAGAAAAGATTTTATCCTTAAAAATCAATCTTTCAAAATTTAGCCAAAAGGAATGTGCTGATGTTTTTGGAAGTAAGGAAAAAGAACTCAGTTGCCTTTTTAAGCTATGGTCACTCCTGACGCAGGCACCTTTTTCAGGCGGTATACCGCGTGATGCTCGGCGGTATACCGCGGCACTGTTACGAGTTGCAGGCTTTTGCAGGTTGACTTACTTTTTGGTCAGCCACTTTGTCAGGCGGTATACCGCGTGGTGTATGGCGGTATACCGCGGCTCTGCTACACCATGTTGCAGGTTGCTTTTGCAGGTTGACTTCCTTTTGTCAGGATCACCTTTTCTGGGCGGTATACCGCGCCCATATAGGCGGTATACCGCGGTGAACTTTTGACCGTTGCCACGTCCAGCTTAAATACATGCAGCTTCTCAGCATTTATGTTAAGACTTACAGACATTGAATACCTAGCTCAAAAAGGATTACTCAGCTCCTCATCTCATTTAATAACTTAATCAAGTTATAATTTTTTGAGTGATCAACCTCTCACAAATCCAAGTGTTATACTTATACAAGAGTGATTAATATTGTGAGATATATTCTCTTGTAAGTATTTGAATAGTGTGAGTGATTCACGTTCTCGAGCAAAAGCAAGAGATTTTATTATCATTGTATCAAGGTTTGTGTTCTACCATAAAGAACACTTATAGTGAATCAGTGTGTCGAGAAGTGTCTCGGCAAGTGGACTAGCCAGCCAGTTGGTGGTGAACCACTTTAAATCTCGGTGTCGGTATCAACATTCTCTACCCTTATCTCTTTATATTCCCGTTGTGCACTTAATTTTATTTATATATTTGTTGTGCATGCAATACTTATTGTTGATTTTGATAAGAGAATTTTTATTTGTGAAATTTTTTTAAATACAACCTTTACCCCCCCTAAGGTTGTCCTAACACATACTTTTTCTCATTTTAAATACAAAGAACAATAAACACCCCTTACCTTTCTTTATGTAGCTAACACCTTCCTCCACATCCTTCACTTTCTTCTCCGTTTCTCGAGCGGTGGGCTCCCGCTCGCCTTCCTTTTCCGGCCACCAGACTTGGGCGGCGACCGCTGTCTCCCGCCACCTTCGCCCACCACTCCCACCTCCCCTTCTTCCACTGCCTCAAAATCTTCAACCTCATTATCATCAATATTATTCAAAGGTTTCGACCAACTCTGTTTTCTCTCTTGTTTGCTTTTCTCTGATTCAGCCGCCAATTCTACACCATCTTCTAGTTCGCGCTCGATAAGATCATCCTCATCCATGAACTCCGTTCTCCGACTCATATCACCACCGCGTGCTTTTCTTCTTTTCTCAAGAGCCGCCCTAACCTAGTAACCTTATCTTTATCTATCTTTCTTATCGCATCCTTGGGTGACGGCTGGCTTCTATAATCCACATTTTGGCCACGGTATTCTTGGTCTTCGACCTCATGCCGCTTGGGCCCACTCAACGAGTTCGTTTCTGCTTCTTTACCCACCATTTTCCGATTCATAATGCTGATCATCGTTGTTGTTTTTTGGAAGGGTGTCCTAGGTTATGCCTAGACTAGTCCATTGGCAAATTATGACCGTAAGACATCAAAATTAAACCTCAATGGCCACAATTGTTGTGTACGCCTGGATTCGAACCCTGAGCAGATGGGATATTCCACCACATCCCCCAGGACCTTAACCAGTACGCCACAACCCTTGTGGTTCTGATCATCGTTGTTCTCCGCATCAGAAATGATATCCTTGTTTCGATCCGTACTTCCATCATCGTTGCTATGATCTTGGGAGTTCTTCGATGGATTTGGTTGCTAACCTCTACAAAAAATGTCACAGTTTACCAATTAAGAAACAAATGGCTACAACCACTAGAAGTTTCGAGTCTAAAAACTAAAGATGTAAGTAAGTAGACTTGAAATGAAAAAAAGATTGTGTCTTAAAGGTAGTCTAAGGTTGCAAGTTCGAATCACTTTGGCTCAGCAGAAAAGAAGGAAATAACTTTAGAACTTCAAACTAGATATGTATGTATACGGATTCCTATCACATCAGATCTTTTTAGTAAATAGAAATTTAACAAGATAATGTAAAATCAATTACTATTTGATTTATTAACATACATGCAGAGGCTACTCCTACTAAAGTGATTCACATCTAAAAGCAACTTGATTAAAGTACACAAGAGGCATCCCAATTATATTATGAAACAGAATATCTTTAATAATACTCAAATCAGTGATTGCAAAGTTGGCTTTGATTCAAGTTACAGAGACCAAGAAGTTGTATGTATTTGATGGGCAACCATAGACCAATTTACATAACAACCGAATAAAGATAAAACATGAAATTTTTTCAAAACTCAAAATTAGAAAGGGGCCGCGCGAACGCAGGCCCCCACTGTCACAAATTATGACGTAGGCTCGACCACTTGAGCCGACCTTAGGAAGGCACCCCTCCTATGTGCAATGGAGGTCACCAACCTAGACCATGAGCCTTTTTGATCACTCATTGATCCCGTCCAGGTAAGTATGTTATAAGTTGCTCAACGATCTTCTTAAATAGATTTAGACATAGGCTACAGCTTCTGTTTTATTATCAATGTGGGATATACCCACAAAGAAGAAACCTACTTAACTTGTATGTTGCATGGCTTTGGAGGGAAGTCATTTGAATCGGTTACCCTTCTTTTACTTGGACTTGATATGATTTTTAAATCCTTTATCAATATGTACATTAGATCGTTAAACCACAAGCCGCTTCATATACGTATATTTTACAACTATTCTCCGTCTCTATATTACTTCTTCATTTGTTTTCGTATACAACTATTCTTCGTCTCTAATTGGACAATGATGCTATTAATTTGTATACGAGGTTTCATGTTGTGTTGTTTAGTATTTTAAGCAGTTGTTATATTACAAATTTAACGAACTAGGACCTAACAATAGCGGTGTAAACGAGTCTAGTTTTTAACGAGCTACTCGAGTTCAAGCTCGTTTATTTCGAGCTCGATCTTCTCTTGTAGCAAAAGCCAATCTAGGCACCATTTCGGGAACAAAGAGTTATTTACATCATACTTAAAAAATCAAGAAAAAACATTTTTTTTACTTGAAATTGGATAGGGGTCGCGAGAACGCACGCCCCCACTATCACAAATTATGACATAGGTTCAACCACTTGGGCCGACCTTAGACTAACACTCCCCCAAAGTGCAATGGATGTCACCAACTTAGACTATGAGTCTTATTGGTCACTCATTGATCTCGTCCAAGTAGTCGAGATTAGCTCAACAGTGAAATAGAGTCGCTAAATGTTGCCACTGACTTTTGATTAAAGTGACTTAAAGGAAGTACTCAGTAAGAAGGATGGCGATAACATGTTATCATGGTGAATTATCCAACGGGGTTTAAAATGAGTCGGTGTAAATAAGATGTATGGAGAGATCAAAGATTAATTTGATTTTATATATCTATACTATATATATATAATAAAAACTTAGGGTACTATATGGATGAAAATGATCCTCAACCGAAGCTCTTTATTTATATGCCAATAGTCATCGTATTAATTGAAGAAATCGGCTAAATCGCGATTTTTAAGCTGTGAGGTTGTTTTGAGGTGTACTATTGGCAAAACAAGTCTCCCATCTTTAAAAAGATGAAATCCGGCCCACTGAACATTCTGACATTTATGTTCCTACCCCTTCTGAAGTCTTATTTCACGTCTGATTAATAAGAGGTGGTGCTTTAAGAGGTTATAAGACATTAAGTTACCTCTTCTAATTTCAGACGTATTTCAACTTAACAGCCTCTGAAATCTTAAAAAAAACGGTCTAAACGTATAAACGTCTGAACGATTTAGACTTCAGAGGTATTAGGAGTTTTTTTTTAAAAACAAACAAGCCCCGAGTGATAGAATTGATAACTATCAATCTAATCTATCATTGGTTGTCAAGGATATAGGCTCATCCATGGGGAGTGTATAACGACACGTACAAAGACTTACAACATCATCGAATCTTGCAGATATCAAAGAACTACTTCGGATGATGAACTCAAAGAAGGATGCTCAAACGGAAATTTCTCATGCCATCATTCGAAAACTATCTCAACCGGTCACCACTGCAGAACCTTCCTTTTTGTTCACACAAGATGACAAAGAACCATTATATGTCACTGAAAGTCGAACCAATAAGCTTGGGAAACTTTTTAATAATGTGATTGTTTCAGCTTCAAACATTGCTTGATCCGTCTCTTAGTGCTAGTAAGTGTAGAATAACTCACTTCCTACCAATCGCATAGGAGAGGATATTGATAATGATAATGATGATGACGATGACTCTTCCTACAGTCCATTCGATGGGGATGAATCGAACGAAACCATTTTAGATGATCTAGAGGAAGATCCGAAGGAAGATCAAGAGAAAGTGGGTACTACAATTGAAAAAGGGATGATCCAATAGTTAAGCAAGTTCTTGATGACTCAATTCGAGAAAGCAAAAGTGTGTTCAAATTAGTGGTCATACAACGGATACAAAGTCTTCTTGAAGAGGTCAATAACGTCAAGAAGGAATTCGGATTTTAGACTCCCGCAAATTTTTGAATGGTCTTTTCAAACTTCATCCTATCAACATCTTCAAATGCACATGTTCCATCCAAAACAGGACTTCTCAACCGCGAACAGGGTAGATCAAGTTTGCATATTTGAATTTTTTTGCATCATTTCTCATTTGTAATACAGATCAGAAAAAGAAATGAATAGAAAAGAAATAAAAATCCTTCAAAAACATATGAAAAACAAAAAAGAAGGCAAAAGAATCCAAACAGGATCACTGAATTTATGACTTCGGATCTTATGAGTTTCGGTACCATTTTTCTTAAGTGTCATTTTATCTTAAAGACCTATTTGTATTATCAACAAATAGAGGGAGATTGTTTGTCTCAACCATTTGATCTGATAATAACACAAATACATCTGACCTGACACTTAACAAAACATTCTTAGAATTAATATCTGACTTAGAAAGTTCAGAAATTGTTATCTAGATTCTCATTCAGACTTGTCATCCAGATGTATCTGGACTTAGTATTCAGATTTAAACTCGGTATCCGGATTTATCATCCAGAGTTAGCAAGTGATCCGAATTTGTCATCTGGAATTGATAATTTGGATTTGACATCTGGATCTGTCATTCAGACTTAAGTTCAAAGTTGATATCAAAGTTTGGTATCCAAACAAGCTATTCAGATTCGGCATCTGAATTGTATATTCGGATCCAACATCCAGATCTAGTTTACAAAGAGAAAATGATCCTCATTTTGTTATTGCAGCCGGATTGATTCTTCATAAGTTACCTTGCTGGAATCCGAAATATATCTTATGTTTCAGATACAAAATAGATAGGATTTTTCTTCTAAAAAAGTCTTATTTTATCTGTATTGAACTATTGATCTAAGAACAAAAAGCCTTCAACAAAATCTAAGACTAGTCGAAGAGAAGGCAAGTTTGTCACCAAAGAGGATTGGTTTGTCATCTAGCCAAAAGAAGATTAATACAAAGTAAAGTCTCTGGTCAATCAGGTTGTAGCGCAGTGGTTGATCGCCCTGGGTGATGTGGTGGAATATCCCATCTACCCAGGGTTCGATTCCAGACGTCCTCAACATTGATAAGACATCTTTAAGTTTCAAAATTGCCAGGGATTAGTCCGGGCTATGCCTGGGATACCCTTTCCAAAAAAAAAGTAAAGTCTCTGACAAATACTAATCCTGGCAAACCGATATTGGAGTGCAAACTTGTCCAACAAATTTGGCTCACTAGCTCCACCAATTCTTGTCCTAGTATGGGAATATGCTTGGCATGTCAGACAAAGTAAGTTATAAATGACTATTTTATTAGTACAATATTTCATTGTTCCCTCTACATGTCATGTCAGACAAAGTGGATTTCTTTCGGTGGTATCCTCCAATCCACGTGTCTTGATTTGAGTTTCCACATAAATCTCGATGTTAAATTTTATCCCCATCTCTTTACTTTGTATTGGATGTATTTTTGGTTTATGAATCATCATATTTATTTTGTGAGAACTTTGTTTTATATACAGAAAACCCCATTGTATGTTCAAGATAGAGATTCGGCGGGGACACTAACCTATCCCGTGTTTTACTTTGTTTAAACTCCCTAATTTCAATATTTACTTAACTAATCTCATCTTCCATTTTGACACACACACACACACACACACACACACACACATATATATATATATATATGTATATGTTGGGCATGAGTTCATGTGAGAAGTGTCATTTTTAGTCATTTTTTGAACTTTTAAACCATTCATCGCATTTAATCAAATACCCTCCCATGAATTGCGTTTTAAAAGGGCATTGATCCGGTGCATCTCATTCTAATGTCCGTCCATTTCTCATCCAGCGGTTGATAACCACTTCTCACATTTCTCACCAAATTTGACACTTCTCACCAGAACCCAACCCTATATATGTTTATGTTTGAGTGCTTATCCATCGTTTTACAAATAAACTGATGGTATTGATAGTTGAGGAGATCAGCCCTAATTGATGAAGTCCCTATACTCACTCTCAACCAAGATACATTGGAGGAGTCTTTCGGAAAGCTCCCCGAGTTGAACCCGTTAGATTCGGCTTTCATGACAACACTTGATTGTTAGAGCACTTTTATATGACAATTTTCAATGAATGTTAATATAAAAAGAAGACCATATACATAAATATTTAATTTTTTGTTGTATGTGGTCTTATTGGTTTCCTTTTTTGTTGCTGGTACCAATTAAATGCCAATGGATTCTGCTGGAAACGACAATGGTTTAGCCACGGTCACTAGAGACAATTCCGAGAACCTAGCAGACGATTCCAAGATGGTGGTAGGCCAATTCACATAACAAGCGAATAAGATAAAACTGAAAAAACCTTCAAGATTCGAAATTAGGAAGGGGCCGCGCGAACGCAGGCCCCCACTATCACAAATTATGACGTAGGCTCGACCACTTGGGGCGACCTTAGGCAGGCACCCCTCCTATGTGCAATGGAGGTCACCAACCTAGACCATGAGCCTTTTTGATCACTCATTGATCCCGTCCAGGTAAGTATGTTTAAAGTTGTACAACGATCTTCCTAAATAGATTTAGACATAGGCTACAGCTTCAGTTTTATTATCAATGTGGGATATACCCACAAAAAAGAAACCTACCTAACTTGTATCTTGCATGGCTCTGCATCCAGAATTCCATTTTTCTGATCATAATAAAAACTTCAAGATATATATCGTCTAAAATCATTAAGGGGTTTGAACATGCAATGTGTTTTTTCGAGTTCAAGATAGTTATATATATGAGCATTGTACATTTTTTCGATATGTCCATAAATGTTACAGTCAAAAATAAAAACACTAATTTAAACTGTAAATTGTAGGAGGCATTCAAATAAATGAACACCTCTCCAAAAATAGGCGTATGCCACTATGAGCAACGAGCACACGGTATTCTTTAGTAAAAGGCGAAAGAATAGTTCGCTTTGTTCTCATTGCATGGCTGCGTGATTTTTTTAAGAAGGCTGAGGTCCTTGTTTATGCATCTGTTTTTAGCCCCATATTTGTATTCATGATCCGATGTGGGAAAGAATGCATGATGTTGTACGTAATTCATGGTATATGATACTCTCTCTATATGTGATCTTCATGTAGGCATCTATATATACTATGTTTAATTGGTTTTTCTTTTTGCGGGTGAAAAAGATTGTATATATTTTTTGTCTGTGATTTTGTTCAAAAAAGTTTCTAATTTAATTGTTTTAAAATTAAGTTTATGATTTTGTTTCTGCAAAAGTTTTGGGATTTATTTGTTCAAAAATTTAGTTTGTTGGGTTTTTTTGTTAAAAATAGAGATTTATTTGTTAAAAATACATAGGTACTTAATCATTCAAAATCATTTAGTTGTTGGGTTTTTTTAGACTTTTCTCAAATTTTTTATCACATTAACCTGTTTTAGAGGTTACAATGATTTATTTAACCGGTTTTAAAAAGTTTAAGGGTTTTTTTTATTAAAAAAAGTTTAAGAACTTAATCATTCAAAATTTGATAGTTTGTTGGGTTTTTCCATATTTTTCTCTAAAAACTCAAGATCCTTAATTGTTATCCTTAATCATTCATTATCTATACTATATTATAAAGCATTTAAGAAAAACTCTTAAAAACAACCACTAAAACTTCATGTACCGCTATTTAATGCGAATGACTTAAAATCTCTTAAGAACAACTAATGAAGCTTTATGTACCGTTTTTAATGCTAATTACTTGATTAATACTTATCTCTAACAACCTTCAAATCTTTAAATCGTGGACTCTTATTAATTAATCCTTATCTCTAACCACTTTCAATTCCTCAAATTATGAACTCCTGAAAAAACGTCATTCTTTAAACAAATTTATAAAAAAACATGACCGTTTTCTCAAAATCACACAAAACCGTTTTACAAAATCAACAACGAAAAAAAAACTAGAACATTAAAATCGAGATATATCGCGTTGCATTGCGCGAGTAGACTTCTAGTTTCTTCAATGACTCTTTTAAATAGTAAATCTCAGGTTTCACATTAATTTTCACTTTTTACTTCCACGAACTAAAAGTGGTTTAATATGTAAAATCAGTACAAATTTAAAATTTTAAAATTTTGTTATATTAATCGAGAGAAAACAATATTTGCTACACTAAATAGTAAATAAAACTAAACTCTGTTTACCATCGTTATTTTGCTTCTAGGCTTGTACAGTAAAAGTTTGTGTCAATCTTCAAAGGGGTTTGTTCGGGTAGATCATGTGCAACTCTAGTAAAAATAAAAAGTTAGAGAGGAGACAAAGATATTGTTATATTTATTTAATATTATGTTCCACAATAAAATACCATAATATTTAATTCCAAGATATTACAAAATGCCAATCCGGATTAGGATATTGTAACAACCCGAAATTCTAGTCGATTGAAAGTTTAGTGTCAAAGAATGAAAAGAATGAAAGTGTGGCTAAGGGACTTATTTGCAATTTATGAAACACATAAATAGGGACCCAAAACCCTAGGGTTGTCACTGTATCATTTATTTCCATTTTTGTTGGCGGCTGAGAGGAGAAAGAGAGGAGCAGTGAAAGAAAGTTGGGCATCAAATCCTTTGTGGAAGAGACTTTAAATTTGTAAGTAATAATCTCTTTTATGTTATCCTTCTGCATTAGATCCCTCTGATAAATCGATTTATCTTCAATTCTCATGTTTAAGTTGTGAAATGAGTTAAGGGCATAAATGAGGATAATCCCAATCTGATTGCTTAATTGACCGATTTAATGTAAATGGGAAGGTATGAGGTTGGGTTTAACGTTTGCTAATTTTGGTAAAAGATTTATAGAGAAATCCTTTGTCGTTTTGGCCAAATAATTAGGAGTTTGAGGAAACAGTTCGTAATCGCCGAAGTACCGGTATTTGGCTTGATTGTGGGACTTAGTTTGGTTGCGGGACTCATGTGTAAGTTCCGGTGTGTGTGAGTCCCGGTGAGTAGTGATTCCCGGTATGTTTATTTGCGAGTCTCGGTACTTGTTGGAAGTCCCGGTACTATAGTGAAGTATCGGTATTGTTCTTTTAAATTGAAGTCCCGGTAGGCAAAAGTTTGAAGTACCGGTGGTTTAATAAGTGGGCCGGTAATTGCGTTGGGCTTAGCGTTCCTTATGACCCAAGTTGTTAGGTGTTGGGCGGATTGTTAAACACGTGGCCCATGTTGTTGTTGTCTTAGGCTACAATCCGCACACCCACTTAAATCATGAAATCAGTTTGGCAATTAAATGGCAATCCAAATTTAATTGGACCAAGAATTGTTACATGCTGTTGCTTAGGCCACGCCACGTGACCCCAAATTCTCCAAGTTGGTATGTCTTGATTTTGGAGTTTGGAATAGGTTTTAGTAATTAAGTTAAGTTTCATGTGGGCTTTTCATTGGACCGAAATTGGTTGTTTTCTTGTGGGGCCACGTGCACTTCTTGGACTTGAGTAACATTTTGGGTTCGGTTTTGTGTTGCATAGATAATAAATCAAGAGATTAGTTAGTGGACCGAGAAATGGTTATTTGAGTTTTAATGATAAAATCTTGAACCGATAAGTATTTAATTATGGATCCAACATGCTTTTAAATCATGTTCCTGCGTTGGACTTGAACATGATTTCGGAATACTAATCCGCTTGGATAGATTTGGGTTAAGTTCGGGAATAAGCTCGAGTAATAAATGAACAAATTATGACGTACGTTTATTAATATAATAGGTGTTCCACCTAGAGATCGGAAGTGTAAGTGAGAAGCTTTGGACCGAGCAAGCCAGGTGAGTTTTTCTAACTAAAATACGTGCTCTCACGTGTTTTCTCAATGAAGGTGATTATATGTAAACGCCCTGTTATTTTACATGACTTTTACTTAAATGAAAGATTTATACTTTACTGATCAGGGTACGTGTACGAGCATGATTTAATTACAAGTGTTTACGAATGTTATTCCATGAAAATAATGCTTTACTGAAAAGATTGTTCCAGCCAGATGAAATGGATTGTAAAATGTTATACGGAGTTCACGTTTTACGTTTATGATGAACTATGTGTATGCTATGTGGAGTCGGTCTGCACTGTGGGATCAGAGATAGATCCTCAGGTTCTGATGATCCCTTGGATATGTATGACAGACTGGTAGGTTGGAATCCGTTTCCTCCTATTTCGAGTAGAAAGGGGGGTCTGCGTAGGCTCCGGGAAGGGGAGTATGCGTAGGCTCCGGTTGAGGGCGAGAGGGTAGCCCATTGGGCCCCGATCGCGGAATGTTTATGTGATCCCTTACACAGTGCAGTACCATGATTGATGTTTATGTGAAGAGTATGAACTGTTTTATAAATGATTTTTATAATGTTGTTTTACACTGTCTATGGAGGGAACTCACTAGACCTCATGGTCTAACCCTCGTTTTTCCAAAACTAAAACCTTTTCAGGTAAGCTAATAGTAGAAAGCTCAGGTAAGTGAGCAAGAGCCATATAGAGTACAGGTGCAGCTAGAGACAGTGCCGGTGCCATTTGTAGTAATAAGTTGTTCTCAGTTGTGTATAGGTTATTTCCGCCAACCTCAGTTTTAGAAGTAATGTAATGGAATTTTGGAACCCAGTTATGAGAAGGTTATATTTAATGCTATGTTTGCCTTATATGGAACTGGGGACGTTACATATATGGTACATTATCTTTAGATACATAAAATCCTTCTGGTGTTATTAACCAGTAACAACGAATGGTACCAAGTTTTACACGTTCGCAGATTTTATAGCTGTACGCACTGTGTTGATGAAACACTTCGAAATTTTGATGTTTTGAACTCCACGTAAGATCACCAGTGTATTGCGCATTTGGACAAAAGTACCAATCGTAAACTTGGCCACAAGAAAGGGTAACGTCGTTTCCTGTGTTCGTATCCGTGATGCTAACATGGAGCTCATCGGGCAAGTCACTCGTAATGAACATATGCCATTGAGGAAAAAGAAAGCAGGGAGAATTGGTTTGATTAGCAATTGAAATTGTTGGGATGAAGAAAAGAAAAAGAAAGATAGTAATATTAGACATTGTAATATTATTGTTTCTTGAAAACAATATTTGAGAGCTCATATATATATATATATATGGTGGGTGCTTATCCTTTTATTAAGGTTTTAAATAGTATGATTGTGACGTGGCGGTTAGGTCAAGCCTCAAATCTTAAGAAGTACGATGTTTACTTTACATATATTTTTTATATTTGTAAGAGTGAATTGTGGATTTGTCCCTGTGCTTTGATGGTTTTTGTGACTAAAGTCCCTATACTATGTTTATTGTGGATTTGGTCCTTGTGGTATTCAGTTTTTCTTGGCCATGGTCCCTCGACTAACATTTTCGTTAACTTCGTTAAGTTAAGGACCATTTTAGCCATTTTTTCTAAATTTTGTCTTTCTACTATAAAAAAAGTAAAACAATATTTTTATACACACACAAATATATACATATATAACTATAGACACACAAATATATATATATATATATATATACAAATATATGTATATATATACATAACGATATATAACAATTTAATTTTATCATTTTATTGTAATGGTGGAAAAAGATATGGGTTTATTGTTATAATGTAATTAAAATTTTTATTTAAACAAATCAAATCCTAATATTAGTTACTATTAATATGTTAGTTTAAATAGTAGTTATTATTAATATGTTTATTAGAATTAATTCATTTATTAGTTTATTTGAACATTATTTTTTTTTTAATATTTTTATAAAAATTTCTTACCCACGTTTTATTTTAAGAAAACAAAAGTAAAATTTTAGTTATTTAATTACATTATAACAATAAACCCATATCTTTTTCCACCATTACAATAAAATGATAAAATTAAATTGTTATATATCGTTATGTATATATATACATATATTTGTGTATAATTATATATATATATATATATATATATATATATATATATATATATATATTTGTATGTCTATAGTTATATATGTATATATTTGTGTGTGTATGTAACAACCCAAAATCCTAGTGAGTCTTGGAGTTTGGTGGTCAAAGTGTAAGAAAAGAAAGTTAAGTTAAGGGGCCATTTCTGTAATTTAAGGGAGGTATATATATGCACAAACATCTAGGGCAGCCCCCATTTGCACAAATCAGTGAAATTGTCTTGTGTGGGTGTTGGTGGCGTGAAACAAGGAAAGAAGAAGAAGAAAGCAAAGGAGAGGAGAAATCATTCAGGTAATTCCTCCTTATTCCGTTTTCTGTATGATTTAGTATTTCCTTCTTCTTCAGTTTGGATTTCCATGTTTGAGATCAGGGATTTATTGAGTTTTCAACCACATTCCTAAAGAGTGGGTTTTTTTGGGTTTTGTCTTAATGAACCGATTTAAGGGGTTATAAATGGATTAACTGAGCGATTGGGGATTGTGGATGAACCCTTATAGTTATCTAATCGACTTAATGGCAAAAATCGGAGTATAAATCAGTTTTAGACTTGTTAGGTTTGAACAACAGCGTTTTCCGGACACCGGTGTTCGGTGGTGTCTGGATAATTTGCAGGTGTCCGGGTAAGTGCCCCTTGAGGGTGTCCAGGTGTTTCTTAGTATTCGGGTAGCTGAAGTCTCCGGATAAGTCTAGCGTCCGGAAAAGTGAAGTCTCCGGATAAGTCTAGCGTCCGGAAAAGTGTTGTGTCCGGATAAGTCTAGCGTCCGGAAAAGGGTTGTGTCCGGATAAGTCTAGTATCCGGAAAATGTGCTGTGTCCGGGAAGGGGTATCCGGACAGTAAGGCTGAGCTATTTATCTGATGTGGATCTATTGCCTTAGGTGTTCGTTTGGGTTAGCTTGGAAGTATTTAAGAAGTGCAGTGTACGTCAAACAAGGTGAGTTCCCTAAACCTCTTTGACGATGTAAAGGTTAAATGATTCTTTTACTGATTATGGTTTTAACAAGCATGAAATATTTATGAACTGATATGCATGGATGGAAAGAAACGTTTGATATGTTGAAATGATGCGCATGATTTATAAAGAGTCAAATGCTTTTATGAAATGTATGTGCATGTTATGTGATGTCGGTCTGTACTGTGGGATCAATGAGCCTCGGGATCTGATGATCCCTTGGATATGTATGACGAGACGGTAGGTTGGAATTCGTTTCCTCCTAGGACGGTATCGGGGAGTCTGCTTGGGCCCCGATACGAGAGGGCGAAAGGGGAGTCTGCTTGGGCCCCGATCGCGAATGGTTAAGTGATCCATTACACAGTGCAGTACCATATGTGATGACTTATGATGCATTTTAACAGATGATTTTATATTGTTTGTACATGTTGTTTTATGGAGGGAATTCACTAGACCTTTTGGTCTAACCCTCGCTTTTCAAAACTAAACCATTTTCAGGTAAGCTTTTAGTGGAAGGCTCAGGTAAGTGAGCAAGAGCAAGATAGGGTGCAGACACAGCTAGAGACTGTACCAGTACCTCTTATAGAAGTTAGACTATTCTCAGTTGTGTATAGGTTGTTTCCGCCAACCTAGATTTTAGAGACTTGTGCAAGAAATTTTGGGACCCAGATTTGTAAATTTTATGCTTAAATGCTATGTTTGTTTTATGGTACTTTCAGGATGTTACAAATGGTATCAGAGCCATATATTAAGGGATTTAGGTGCCCGGACAGACCTAAACTTAAACTTGGGAGTAGAAAATCACAACTGAGAATCAGTGTAATAACCCGGTATATTATTGGTTTATTTATAAGTGTTATTTTAATTTAATATTATGGAGTTAGAAGTTAAGGGGTAAGATTTAAATTTCTAAAAGAAGTTTGGGGGTATATTGTGCCAATTGGGAGAAGCTTAGGGTTCATTTAGTCACTTTAGCCTAAACTTCACCACAACCGACCCTTTCTAATTCAATTAGAATAGGTGTCATCTTCTTAGAACAACAAAACTAAATATCATAAAGTGTATGTGTGTATGTGTTTCGGTTGAGAGAGAGAGAGGGAAATCGAAGAAAGCTAAAGAAGAGGAAGAAGGAAAGCTTAGATTTCTGCTGGAATTGCTAATAACAACTGAAGAATTCAAGGTAATATTTCTGTTTAAATCCATACTCTTAAGTATTTAGTTTTTGGAAGTTTTGCTATAAGTTTTAGAAGTGGGTTTTGATGATTTAGGGATGTTTTGGGAAATCTGAGCTTATGGTTAGGTGATGTTAATAGTCTTAAACATATATGCACATTTACATCATCATGCACAGCTTAAAAGATTAAAATTCTGGGTTTTAGGATGAACAGTAGACTGAGACATTCAAGCAAGTCGCAATGGTGGGTTGCGACATGCTTGAATGTGGTCATCTTCATGAATGTCGCAATGAAGGATTGCGACTTGGGGGTGAAGTCGCAATAGTGGGTTGCGACTTGGATGTGAAGTCGCAGTAGTTGATTGCGATTTGGATGTGAAGTCGCAGTAGTTGATTGCGACTAGGATGTGAAGTCGCAGTAGTTGATTGCGACTTGGGCATGAAATCGCAGTAGTTGATTGCGACTTGAAATAGTGTATTGCGACTTGAGTCGGGGATTTCAGTACTTAGAGACTTCCAGCCTTAAAAAGAAATATTTGTATTCATGTGGTACAGATTCCGTGAATCGGGACTGAAGAAATCGGAGAGCTCGATAATAGCGTGGAAGGGTTTTTGGAACTAAGATAATCAAGTGAGTTTTTCTTTAAAAATATTTTCAAATGGAATACATATATGTGATTAAAATGTAATATTGTGCATATAGTATTTATATGAATATTACATTGTATGAGTACTAGTTGGCCGGGCTTAGGACCGGTGAAAGTTGGCTGTACAGAGGGACAGTGGTGTTGGCTGTATTCAGTACAGCGGTGTAAATTAATTAATTGGCTTGCTACCAATTAATATGGCCAAGGAAAAGAGAAGAGAAAGAGATGGAAAGATACATGATGCATGAGTCATAATTGGTATTTTTATGTGAAATATGTGTATGATGTTGTGCAAATGTTTTCTTTAACCAACGGGGATTTTCTCACTAGACCTCAAGGTCTAACCCTCATTTTTGTTTTAAAATATGTATTCCAGGTCACGGAGCAAACAAAAGACAATGATAGGGTTTCTCATGTTTAGCTTTTGTGGATGTTGAATGATTATGAAGATTTCAGTCATATTTAGTAGCTATTATGTATTTTACTTTATTCGAAAAAGTTTGTACTGAAAAGACCAAATTGTAGAATCTAAGGGACCGTATTTGGAATATGATATGTTATTTTGTGGTGAATTATATGAAATTGTGTGATCGTGATTAAGGGACGTTACAATCAGGAAATGCGTTAAGAGGGCACTAATGTAGACATAGGAAATGCGTTAGGAGGACACTATTATAGAGATAGGATTAATAGGGTACTGAGGACTGTCATGTAAGGTATGTTTGAGATTTCACCTGGCCAGTGTAATTGCGAACTTACAGGTACATGTATGTGCTTAACCTACCTTATTAACCTGCCTAGTGTTATGTCGTGTTCCAGCACGCTAGAATGTCAGCAAGGTCCCCGAGGGGTAGAGTGAAGCCCTTGTTGGGAAGGTTCATGAGAAGTCATATATGAGGAGATGTATGTATACATCGTAGAGAAGAAACGTTGTAAAGAATGTTATGAGTCGTCTAGAGGTAGCTTTTCGTGGATTCGGAGAGGATAAATGTTTGAGTTTGAGTAAGACTCCAGTTTTGGGAGGGTCCTTGTTATGGAAATCATGGGATAGATCAGTTGGGATGGTGAGATAGAACAATGTCAAAACCTTGAAAGTATCAATGGAGCCCTGACTTTTTAGTCGAGCTTTTCATTGGCAGGACAAATGGAATAAGATACTTATGGTGAATTGAAAGCATGTAGAAGTAGAAAGAGAGGTAGTCGATCAAAGCGAAATTAGTGTGAAATGGTTGAGTAAGTGAGATGTGGAACGCATGTACATCAAGTTAGTGCTTGACCGAGAGGGCGACCCTTGGTCGTAAGTGGAGTATCAAGGATAAGCTGCGTGAGTAAAGCGGTCGACCTCGTTGAGTGAGTAGCCTTCTATTGCAAATAGGGTCTCATGCATGGCGTTCTTTTATGTAACATGAAATTTTCACAATTTAAAAATAAAGATGTAAATGTCAACTTTGAACAAAATGAGTCAGCTTGTACGAGTGCACGTTTAAAGAAAAAGCGATTTCAGTACGTCGCATATTGAAATTTTGAGGTTAACGATTTGCAAAGTATTCCACACTTTTAATGATAAGTTAAATTGTTACAAAAATGGTCAAGAAAATGGTTACCTGCAATTCACTTATAACCAAAATGCTTATTGACCTTTTGATATCATACAATTGAGTGTGAGAACCGACTGGTTTACTTTGTGTCGGTAATTCTTTCAGAATTGTCTCACACGAAAAGATTTTCATGCAATATATTACTCTCGTAGTAACATTGTTCGGATTGAGGTTCACGGGAAGAGGCATGCCAACGGTTCTCGAATCGTTGTGCAGGGTTTTGAAGTTATAAGAGTGATGGGGTCACGGGTACCCAAGTTGTTTCTAAATGTTGTTTACTTAAAATGATAAAATGTACGAAATGATTTATCTATTGCGTTGTCATGCATGAAGGCTATGAACTCACTAGGTCGTAGGATGTTACATGTTAAGCTAAAGAAGAACCTCAAGAGTGGAGAAGTGTCGGTTGTATGAGGGTTTGCACCTTGTTCGGTAACTGGAAGTACGGTTGTCAAGGGACGGTTGTGTCCGGAAGAAGGACTCGAAGCTTTCAAGGTGATGGTTTTTGCAACTCGTTATGAGTAGTGTAATGAGGAAGAATGAAATGTCTATAGCGTGGGAGTATGAGTTTCGAGGTGAGCTCGTAATGTTGATGTTACATGAGTAGGTTTCGAAAAGAGGGAGGCAGATCATGAAGTTGATTATGATGTGTGGAAGGATTAGGTTCCGTAAGGAACCCCTGTCATAGAATAAGTTAAGAAGGTAGTTACAGGTTGTCAGTTGATGTAGAAGTCGACGGTTGTGTAAGATGGTTGAGGCCGAAGACTTGAACCAGAAGGTTGAAAGTTGATAGAACACCTTGTAGGGGTGCTAAGAGGATGAGAAGTTATTGTTTTGATTAAACGTTCTATTTACGAAACATGGAGGGTTCGTAGAATGATGAGGTATGTAACACGAGCGAAGCAAGTGTGTAGATTCTATCGTCCAGTGAGGGACTGTGTCCAGCTTATGTAAGGCCTCAGATTGTAAAGAGCGAGCAAGAACGATTACATTTGAGCTAATTGGGAACTAAGGAGTTATAGTTCAGCTAGAGTGAGAAAGGACAAAGTAGCGAGATAGACTCGATCGGGTATGCGAGAAAATGTGAAGACAAGTTCAAATGGTGTACGAATGACCATGAGAGACTTGGTCGGTAGTGTGATGATAGGAGTGGTGGATGTACGAACTAATAGTAGCTTCAATTGCCAAGAATTCTGTGTCAGTCGGTAATGTAGTAAGGTGATGTTAGAAAGATGAAGGATTAGAAGGTAGTCCGTTTGGGATTTCGGGTGGAGTGTACGTTTTGCAACCCCAGTTGTTGAAGTACGTGGTTTGTAAGTTGGTGTTTGTTTTGACTGTTATCGGAATGGAATGTCGGGGAAGAATTGGGTGATTGCCCAGCTGTGAGACCAAGCTTTGTGGGTATGTATGTTGTTAAGTATGTTCTTGAGGGCAGAGTACGTTTAAAGAAGATGATGAATAGATTAGTCGAGCTGTAGTATAGTAGATGAGAAACTGGTAAAGAATGAAAATTGTTCCTCATGCGTGAAGGAATGATCCTAGAAGGAAATAGTTGGAAATGTTGGTTATGTTTAAGGAATGACATGATGATGATTATGGGTCGGAGTGGTAGTATGATCATTAGTTGATTTGAAATGTCATGATAGAAGTATAAGCATGTGGTTGGTTGATTAAAATTTTATAAATTTGTTAGGTAATGACGTTCATTGTTATTACAGAATGTGTTACAATTCTTGGGGAAGTGTTATTGAGATTAACGCACTGAATGTTAAAGAATTATTTAAGGTAATTCCAAGTAAGAAAGCCGGGATGACGGTATATATATCTGTCTGATTTTATGTAACATCCTGAATTTTCAATATTAGTATTTAATGAGAATTGGAACTTAATTGTATTTTGGTTAAAACCTTGAATTATATGGAAATTTATAATTCAATAGGGTTAAAATGCACGTGATTAAGTTTGGATGTACTTTTGGAATTAATTGAACTTGAGGGTGTGATTTGCTATTAAGTAAAAGTGTGTATGGATAAAGGACTGAGATTTGAGATATTATCTCATTTCTTATGTTGAGGTCGGTCAAAAGGCAGAGAAAAAGAAAGAAATAGGGAGAAAAGAGAAAGAAAGGAAGAAAGCTGGAACTGTCATCAAATTGGTAAGGAATTTGTATAGGTTTCTGATAAAATTTGTTGATAATGATAGTTTATGAACGAATCTGTGTATTGGATTAATTTACAGAATCATTATCAATAGATTGGGGGAAATCAGATTTGTGCAGGAAGTGAGTTTTAGTGGAGAGCATTGATCTAGAATCTTTGAAGATTCGTAGTGTGGCTCTGGAGTATGATATGCTGATGGATTTGTTGTCAGTCATAGTCATGGGATTGGATAAAATTGTATAATGAAATAGAATTATACGTAAAGTAAGAAAAGGAGTAATTAGGTTTGTTGTAACCTGTTTACATCGATTTTTGCATTTGAAACGAATGTTCTCACTAGGCGTTGGCCTAATCGTTTTATATGATGTGTTCTTACCAGGTACAGGCTCAGGCAAATAAAGGGTTGTGGGACGAGTGTTTTTGGAATAGCAGAAGTGGCAATTACTAAAGAGGAGATTTTTGAAGGATAACTTAGATAACTCAATTAATCTGATTGTGGGGACATGATTAGATTGATAGGTTATTCGTAGTATCCTGTATTGTAATTACACTCTTGATGGTTAATTCCTTTGCTATCTATATAAGTTGAAATTTTATTGTCATAACCTGTTGTAACTTGAAGTTTAAATTGGCCCGGATTTTGGGGCGTTACATTTTATGATCATGGTGACTAATCGAAAGAATTGTGGAACCCGAGTTTCGGGGTGTTCCTGAGTTAATAGATCCGTTTGTAATAGGGATTCCAGGGGGTGGATTATTAGAGTGAATAGGGGACGTTACTAAGAAACACACCTTGGGTTCATTGGAAGTTTAAAGAGGACGAGGGTTGTGTTAGTCAAGATGTGGTGGGATAGATGTGAAATCCTCAAAGAATGTGAATTGTTGCTTATGTGTGAAAGAAATGTCTGAGAAGGTAAAAGTTGGAGATTAAAGAATGTGTAGTGATGTCGAACTCTGGTCTTGTTTCAAGACGGATTGGTTGAACGCCTTAAGATAAGATCTTGGTGCAACTGTTAGTTATGTAAGTTTTGGGAAAGTGTTATCGGCATGTGGAGAGGCCGGGAGAGAAGGGCAAGTAATGTTAGGTGGACAGTGCTCCACGCTAAAGTGGGGAGATGAAGATAGTATGCCGGATTAAACGAGTAAATTGGAAGTAACAAACTTGACAGTAATGCCGAAAGGCGCAGTGTGGTGTAGATGGCCATTGATAAGTATGCGAACCGTTGGAACGAATATTGAGGAAGGAGATTGTGTATGTTTTGTGCTGGGAAGAAGTGGATGAGACAACTAAATGAGTTAAGCTAGTAACTTTGTGAGAAATGTTTAAACGACTTGGTCGTGCAGTGTTTAAGCTAGTGAGAATAGTATGGTGTGACCATGGTTATTCCTCCCAGTTGAGTGAGGGTAACCGGAGCTATGTTTTATGACCGAACGAACGTGGTAATCAACGAGGATTTGATGTGTTTCAGGATAAGTTTAATACGAGTAGGCGAACACCTCAACGTTAGGTTTAAAGGTTCCTACCCTGGGTTACGTACAAGGATGGAGTGATGAAGTGGTGAGGATGTAAGAAATGGTTGATGAGATGTGGTCGAGGTGGTTGGAAAAGGGAAATGTTTCCGGCATAGGCGATTGTTGGATTGGGAGAAGTGATCTAGGATTGCTTGTGTTTCGATGAAGGAACTCTGGGTTGTGAGTTGTCGGGACGTTCAGGTTTGGATTTGTGTCAAGCGGTCAAGTGTGTGTCTGTCTCTTGGTAAATGAATCTCGTGTGGTGGCAGAGGAGTTAGCCAAGTTCCTCCTTAAAGGAAGTGTTGATGCACGAGGAGCCTTAGTAAATCTTCTGTAGTCAAGATCGACCGAGTAGGAACAGTAGCCTACGAGTTAGAGTACCGTAAGAACTGAAGGAAATGCACCCAAGGTTCCATGTTTCGAAATTAATGAGGTAATGGACTGAGCCAGAAGTGGCATTACCTTGGGGAAGTGTCAGTTTTGGTATGGACAAGAAACCCGCAGCTGTTCCAATGAGGAATTCCGGGGACGGAATTCTTTTAAGGGGGGAGTGTTGTAACAACCCAAAATCCTAGTGAGTCTTGGAGTTTGGTGGTCAAAGTGTAAGAAACGAAAGTTAAGTTAAGGGGCCATTTCTGTAATTTAAGGGAGGTATATATATGCACAAACATCTAGGACAGCCCCCATTTGCACAAATCAGTGAAATTGTCTTGTGTGGGTGTTGGTGGCGTGAAACAAGGAAAGAAGAAGAAGAAGAAGAAGAAGAAAGCAAAGGAGAGGAGAAATCATTCAGGTAATTCCTCCTTATTCTGTTTTCTGTATGATTTAGTATTTCCTTCTTCTTCAGTTTGGATTTCCATGTTTGAGATCAGGGATTTATTGAGTTTTCAACCACATTCCTAAAGAGTGGGTTTTTTGGGTTTTGTCTTAATGAACCGATTTAAGGGGTTATAAATGGATTAACTGAGCGATTGGGGATTGTGGATGAACCCTTATAGTTATCTAATCGACTTAATGGCAAAAATCGGAGTATAAATCAGTTTTAGACTTGTTAGGTTCGAACAGCAGCGTTTTCCGGACACCAGTGTTCGGTGGTGTCCGAATAATTTGCAGGTGTCCGGGTAAGTGCCCCTTGAGGGTGTCCGGGTGTTTCTTAGTATCCGGGTAGCTGAAGTCTCCGGATAAGTCTAGCATCCGGAAAAGTGTAGTCTCCGGATAAGTCTAGCGTCTGGAAAAGTGTTGTGTCCGGATAAGTCTAGCGTCCGAAAAAGGGTTGTGTCCGGATAAGTCTAGTGTCCGGAAAATGTGCTGTGTCCGGGAAGGGGTATCCGGACAGTAAGGCTGAGCTATTTATCTGATGTGGATCTATTGCCTTAGGTGTTCGTTTGGGTTAGCTTGGAAGTATTTAAGAAGTGCAGTGTACGTCAAACAAGGTGAGTTCCCTAAACCTCTTTTACGATGTAAAGGTTAAATGATTCTTTTACTGATTATGGTTTTAACAAGCATGAAATATTTATGAACTGATATGCATGGATGGAAAGAAACGTTTGATATGTTGAAATGATGCGCATGATTTATAAAGAGTCAAATGCTTTTATGAAATGTATGTGCATGTTATGTGATGTCGGTCTGTACTGTGGGATCAATGAGCCTCGGGATCTGATGATCCCTTGGATATGTATGACGAGACGATAGGTTGGAATTCGTTTCCTCCTAGGCGGGTATCGGGGAGTCTGCTTGGGCCCCGATACGAGAGGGCGAAAGGGGAGTCTGCTTGGGCCCCGATCGCGAATGGTTAAGTGATCCATTACACAGTGCAGTACCATATGTGATGACTTATGATGCATTTTAACAGATGATTTTATATTGTTTGTTCATGTTGTTTTATGGAGGGAATTCACTAGACCTTTTGGTCTAACCCTCACTTTTCAAAACTAAACCATTTTCAGGTAAGCTTTTATTGGAAGGCTCAGGTAAGTGAGCAAGAGCAAGATAGGGTGCAGACACAACTAGAGACTGTACCAGTACCTCTTATAGAAGTTAGACTATTCTCAGTTGTGTATATGTTGTTTCCGCCAACCTAGATTTTGGAGACTTGTGCAACAAATTTTGGGACCCAGATTTGTAAATTTTATGCTTAAATGCTATGTTTGTTTTATGGTACTTTCGGGATGTTACAGTGTATAAAAATATTGTTTTACTTTTTTTATAGTAGAAAGACAAAATTTAGAAAAAAATGGCTAAAATGGTCCTTAACTTAACGAAGTTAACGAAAATGTTAGTCGAGGGACCATGGCCAAGAAAAACTGAATACCACAAGGACCAAATCCACAATAAACATAGTATAGGGACTTTAATCACAAAAACCATCAAAGCACATGGACCAAATCCACAATTCACTCTATTTATATATTTATGTATGTTCAGTATACATATTTAGTCTTTTATATATTTACAAATTATATTTTTTATGAATTTTATTGTATTTATGTTTTATATATTTATGTATTCGAATCCTCCATATACACAATGTGTATATTGTTCTTAGGATAAATTTTATGATGAAATTTATAATCTATATGTTAAAGTTTTAATATTTATTTATAAATAGTTTAAGATTTATATAGTTTAGTGTTTTCGATATAGATTAGGTTTTGAACAATACAATTTTGTATAATGATTTGATAAATACCAAAATGGAAAACTAACAAATATAATACAATATAATTTAATTTACATAAAATATAAAATATAAAATATAATATTAATAAATTAGATATTTTATATAAAAAATAAAGTATAACTTTATAAAATACAAATATAACATAATCTATAAATATATAAAATATATTATAATTTATATACAATACATAAAATATAATTGTATCATAATATAATTTGTATATAAAATAAAGTATAACTTTATAAAATATAAATGTGTAGATATATAAGAATATTGTCTTAAAAAAGAATATTATAATAGAGGTGAGTTCATACGAGATTACTAACTATTTAAAAAAACAAGAAAACAACGTTAATGTACAAAATCATATATGATTCACTTACAAAATCAAATATGATTCATGCGACTTTGGCTCGCGAGTGAAGTTGAGGCCAAAGTCGTCCGCGTCCAATTTTTGCAGTTAGTGTAAAATCATATGTGATTTTGCACATGTTTTGCTGTTTTATTGTTTTTTAGATGGTTAGCGTTTTCGTTGAACATTTCTCTATTATAATATGTATATAAATAATATAAAGTATATAAAATATGCATACATAAAATGTTCAAATTATTTATAATAATACAGAATATTATTATAATATAGTATATAGAATAAATTACAAATTTGGTCCCTATGGTTTGAAAATACGTAAAATTAAGAGAAAAGACTAAAAAGGCCGATTT
Organism: Saussurea involucrata; assembly: GCA_033807775.1. Taxonomy (NCBI): domain Eukaryota; kingdom Viridiplantae; phylum Streptophyta; class Magnoliopsida; order Asterales; family Asteraceae; genus Saussurea; species Saussurea involucrata. The sequence continues at coordinate 87,014,652 of CM066313.1, forward strand.
GCTCTCATGGTTAATAGACAAATTGGATGGTCGTTAGCCTCAGAGACCAAATCCAAAACAAAATGCATAGGTGAATGGTTTTTTGTAATAAATGAAGAGACATGATCAGTTACGTAACAACTAACAAACCATAGGTACGAAATCCATAATTTACTCTTTTAATTATTATATTGCGTAATGTTAGAATTGAGTTATTTTTTTAACATATTATTTTGGTGATTTGTAAACTTGTCAACCGATTTATCAAATATTTTTATCAAATGTAATTAGTATATCAATTAACTTATTAACTAACAATTAACTTATCAGCTAGTTTGTCAAATGTAACTTAAATTGAATAGTGACACTCCTAATTAATAAAGGATTTGGAAATTAAAATTAATATAAATTTTAATGAAATAAATGACTAGTTTAGTATTCTAAGGACCTCTTATTTGTTATTGGCATGTATTTTTGTTCATACAACAATTTATGTTTTAGAAAGCGACATATTTGATGTATGTGGTTTATATGTATATAAACAACCACATACCATACCAATAACAAATAAAATATAATTTGTAACCAAACAAACATGTACATAAGTATATATAAATTAGTATACACACAATGGTGGATCCATGATTTTTGTATATTGGGGGAAATTTTAAGGTATGTTAAAGGTCCGTAAAATCGTTCAATGTGTTTTTAGCATAATTCTACGGTTTCGGGAGATTTTGAAGTTTTTCAGTTGATTTTGAAGAATTTTTAAGTTTTTGTCAATTTCGAACAACTTTTTCGATTTTCAGGTTGATTTCAAAAGTTTCGTTTGTTGGTTGAATTTGAGGTACTCTCTTTGGTTTTTTGGTTGGTGGAAGGACATGCAGAAAATCACTGGGACAGAGATAGAACGTTAATTTTTGTTTTGCTTTTAAGCTAGGCTAGTATGAGAACCGCGCGTTGCGTGGTAGTGTAAAATTTTAATGTAGATATAAATAAAATTTTAGTGTTAAATATAATAATTAATATATCATATTTAAATGATTGATTTGTAAAAAGTAACAAAACATAATTAGCGGAAAATGAATATATAAAATGAGAAATACTAAGTTTTACAAAAAGAGGGTAATCCAAAATAAGACAACTCAATGAGTTGATAAAGAGACATCACACTCATTTTTATAAACTTCTATTGATTCCAATGTTTCAACTTCTCATCAATGTGGGATCACTCCAACTCAACCAAATTTCACTTTTTAAGAGATACTCAATTCTAAATGTATCCCCTCAATACCCTTTGTTCTTCCTTATATATATATTAAATTAAGAATTAAGATTTTGACTGATGCTTTGATTTATTTGTTTTTATTGATCTTTTTATATAATAAGATTTAGGTTTTACAAAAAGAGTGTCATCCAAAATAAGACAACCCAATGAGATGATAAAGAGACATCACATCCTCATTTTTTTACATTTTTCTTGATTCTAATGTTTCAACCCGTTTAGATTTGGGTCTTTTTCGAGAAGTTGAGGGGGAGAAGTGTACGTTTGGCAAAGCTTAGGGGGAGAAACTGTAAATTTTAAACCTGAGGGTCCAAATTGTAATTATTTGAAACTCATGTTTTTTTTAAGTTTTTCAAACTTTAGAGGTAAATTTTGCCTTTTTCCCAAAGTTGAGTAAAGTTGAAACCGGGAGAGTTAAGGAAACCGGTATCAGGCTCACTCCCGATATTGACCGATATATATATATATATCGGATTTTCTTTCAAACGTCTAACACTTTCAAAAATTCGCGCCAACCCTCTCATAAACCAACTTTTTGCTCTCAACTTGTGATTTTTGCATCATTCGATCTCCGGTTCGCACTCAAATCTTCAGGTATGTATTCCAATCTAAGTTTAATCGAGTTAATTGCTTACAATCGACCCATACATAATCGAAGATCGATCGATTTGATCGAGTTTGACTAATCGGCGCCGACTAGGGTTCCGACCCTGTCGAATCGCGGAATAGATGGTCCAAATCAAGTGTTTTGTTCAAATACGCATCCTAATCGTCAGTTACCATCGACTTCGATCTTCGATGTCGATTTGAGATGGTTCGATTTTAAGTTTTTGTATCGATCGCGACCCTATATCGGGTTCTTCAAAGTCGCTTCTTAGAGCCATGAGAAACTGCACCAATCTCTGTTCTTCCCTACGGGCAATGTAGGGTCCAAATGCACGCAATTCAGCGGATTCACTAAGAGCTAACTGATCTCACAAATATGTCATTGTTGAGTAAAAATCCTGAATACTCATGTCTCTTTGTTCAAGTGCTCGGATATCAGCTTCTAACTGATACTGTTTTGCAAAATTAGACTGTGTATACAGTCTCTCAAGATGGTCCCATACTTCCTTGCATGTTTCATATTTTGCCAACTGAACACCAATTGAAGGTTCAACATAATTGTTTATGCAAGTGATAATTTTCGAATTCTCAACTTCCCAAGGTTTAAGATCTTTTGCTTCTTTTGGTTTCACAATGGTGCCAGAAACATAACCCCACATTTTCTTTCCCTTCAGAAAGTTTTTCAAGACATAACTCCAATAGGAGTAATTTTTTCCATCTAAACGAATACTAATGGCTTGGAGAGAATCGTTTCCAGCCATTGCAAACGAGAAATAGTAAGCACAAATCGAAAGAAACACAGAGATTATAAAGATACCGTATACCAAAGACGATTCTCGAGCAGAAGACAGCGTATCTCGAACAAAGGAAGGCGATTCTCGAACCAGAAGAAAACCGAACCAGAAGACGAACGCCAAAAATGTTGGATGCTTATTGATGAAAGAAACGAGATTAACCAAGCTCTGATACCATGATAACTTTGAGAGATCAAAGAGAGAAATACAAGAAATGGTTCTAGGTTTTCATAGAAAGAATGCTGGATGCTTATTGATGAAAGAATACAAGAACAAAACATGAAGGAAGCTAATAACCCTAAAATATATACCAAGTTAAACTATACAAAAGGCCTAAACTAAACCAAAGGGCAAGGCCCAGCCCATAAGGCCTCTATATTATCTAACAGAAATAACTTTAGAACTTCAAACTAGATATGTGTACTTCCTATTATTTACATTCACAATTACCTTTTCTATTCAATTAGCATCCCAATTATATTATGAAACAGAGGCGTGCAACAATCTTTAATAATATTCAAATAAGTGATTGCAAAGTTGGCTTTGATTCAAGTTACAAAGACGATACCGAGAAGTTGGAATGTATTTGATGGGCATCCAGAGACCAATTTACATAACAACCGAATAAGATAAAACATGAAAAATCTTCAAAACTCAAAATTAGAAAGGGGTCGCGCGAACGCGGGCCCCCGTTGTCACAAATTATGACGTAGGCTCGACCACTTGGGCCGACCTTAGGCAGGCACCCCTCCTATGTGCAATGGAGGTCACCAACCTAGACCATGAGCCTTTTTGATCTCTCATTGATCCCGTCCAGGTAAGTATGCTCTAAGTTGTTCAACGATCTTAAATAGATTTAGACATAGGCTACAACTTCAGTTTTATTATCAATGTGAGATATACCCACTACCTAACTTGTATTTTGCATGGCTTTGGAGGGTGGTGTTTTGTAACAACCCAAATTCTAGTGAGTTTTAGAGTTAGTGGTCAAAGTGGAATAAATGAAAGTTAACTTGAGGGACTTGATATCAATTTTGTGAAATGTATTTAAGGACACCAATCCCTAGGGCAACCTCCAATTGCTGAAATCAGTAGTGTGAATGTGTGTGTGTGCTCTTGGTGGTGGCGGCTAAGGAAGAAGGAAGAAGAGAAAGAAAAGTTTGAAGAGAAATCAAGAGAAAGGAAGAATCAAGCTAGAATTTGCAAGGTAATGCATCCTAATTTGTTCTTCTGATTAGGATAATGCTTCTCCTTCGTTTTGTTATGAATCCTTAGGACTGATGTTGATGATTACTTGAGTTTTCACCATTTGTTCCTTGAAAATGAGTTTTATGGGTTTTGTCTTAATGAATCGATTTTAGGGGATTAAAGTTGGATTTATTGGGTGTTTAGGGTTTGTGGATGAACCCTTATGGTTATCTAATCAAACTAATGGCTAAAATCGGATTAGAAATCACTTTTAAGGAATTATTTTCAAACAGCAGTCGTGTCCGGACACCTTCAGTTCATGTTGATATGGTGGTTTCCGGATACGGATGCTAGTTTCCGGGTGAAGCTTTATGGTAGTTTCTGGGTGGGTGTTTTTTCGGGTAGATTGAGTTACCGGGTGTATCCGGACAAGTTGGTAACCGGACAAGTTGGTATCCGGACAAGTTAGTAACCGGACAAGTTGGTATCCGGACAAGTTGGTAACCGGACAAGTTGGTATCCGGACAGGTTGGTATCCGGACAGTGTGTGTTAGACCATAGGTTGAGCCGTTTAATCTGATCCGAATCTAATGCCCTTAGGTGTTCGATTGGTTTAGCTGGGAAGAGTTTAAGAAGTGCGTTCTACGATAACCAAAGGTGAGTTCTCTCACTCATTTTTATGACGTACCATTTTTACTGAACATGGTTCCTTTATCGAGCATGAATTGATTTATAAAAATTATGCATGCTTCCATGATGTACATGTTTACCCACAAACGAAAGATGTTTTATGTTTTCATGCATATGGTTTCAATGAATGTGTATGCTATGTGGAGTCGGTTGCACGGTGGGGACGGGGTACCTTGGGATCTCTGATCCCTTGGGCATATGGAGGTTAGCTTGTAGGTTGGAATTCGTTTTCTCCTACATGAAGGAACGGGGAGTCCATTTGGATTCGGGCGTAGACGAAAGGGTGTCTTTTAGGCCCCGATCGGAGTAGCTTATGCAATTCCCTGAACCCCGTGTTTAACCTTGGATGATGTTATGAGAAAGATGTGAAAGTATTTTTCTTTATGAACTGATCTTTTTACTGTGATAAATGTTTATGGAGGGAATTCACTAGACCTTTTGGTCTAACCCTCGCTTTTCAAAAACTAAACCATTTTCAGGTAAGCGCGCTATGGGTTCTTCTAGTAAGAACTAGGAGTGACTCAAGGAGGATTTGGAGACTAGAGCGACTCCAGAGTTTTGGATTCTAATGACTATAGATGTAGCTCTCGGCTGTGGATCTTAGATTTCCGCTGTCAAACTTTGTTTAGTATAGAAGAATTAATATTTACGGACAAGTTTAATTATGTAATCTGAATGCCTATTTCTGGTTGAATGCATGTTATGTTTATGGGACGTTCCAAATGGTATCAGAGCCTTAGTTTAAGGGATTTAGGTGACCATTAGGGCCTAAACTTAAACTGTAAGATGAGGAACACAGCCGAGACATAGGATTTCCTCTAGGAACGATCACTGTAAATGCGTTAGGAAATAAGGTGCCAAGGACAAACGTGTAAGGTAAGTTTGGGATTACACCTGGCCAGTGTAATTACGAACTTACAGGTACACGTGCGTGCTTAAACTTACCTTATATAGCAATGTCGTGTGTCATATCTATCAAAGGTTAATTGTTGTTTTCTTTCAGCATTAGTGAAATGGCTGGGAGAACCTTGAGGAGTAGGTCGGCACCTGCTGTGCCAAGGAATCAAGATGAGGTGGTACTAGAGAATGGACCCGTGGAACCAATGAGGGCAACTGTTACCCGTGGAAGGGGAAGAGGTAGGGGTCGTGGAAGGGGTCGGGGAAGAACACCCCTTCGGGCCACCACCCAAGTGGCCGGGGATGGAGGAAACCCGAACCTGAGAACGACTCGTGCAACTAGAAGAACGAGGAGTGTGGAAGCCCCTGTTCATCAAGAAGACTCTCTTCAGGAGAGTTTAGCTTCTGCAAGGAGGGTAACTCAGCCAAGGGGACGTGGTCGAGGCCGCGGATCTACGTTTGTCACTCGAGAGAACCTAGCTGCTGAATTGGGTAAGATTCAAGAGACCTTGCAGGCTCTCCTCACTAAGCAGAACGAGTCAGCTTCGGGAAGCAAAGAAGCAAGTGATAATCGAGAAAGCGTGGAACTGTCTAGTCCACTAGTGACCGGTACTGGGAGTCACTTGAATTCAAACCCTCAAGTGATGAATGAGTTAGCAGCTAAGGGATGCAATTTCAAGGCCTTTGCCTCATGCAAGCCCCCTACTTTTAAGGGCGAGTATGACCCTATCTTAGCAATGAAATGGGTGAAGGAAATGGAGCTAGTCTTCGATACTTGCAAGTGTGCTGATGGGGACAGAGTAATGTTTGCCTTGTCCATGTTGAAATCTGATGCAGTTTACTGGTGGGAGGCTGAGACTGGGGGAAAGGGTTCGGCAATGGCAAAGGGAATGTTGTGAGAAGCATTTGTAGACAGGTTCAAAGCTCAGTTCTGCCCGCTCGCGGCAGTAAAAAGATTGGAAGAAGAGTTCTTGGGGTTGGATCAGGGAGGTATGACAGTGCGAGAGTATACTACAAAATTTATTGAGAAGTCTCGCTTTGCAGATTTGTATGTGCCAACAGAGGAACGCTGAGTGGAGTGTTTCATTCATGGACTGAAGGGCAGTATCCGAGAGCTAGTTCTGACAAGGAACCCCACTACCTTTCAGGCGGCCATTAATGCGGCCGAGATGATTGAAAAGGAGAAGGTTCGTCAGATGACTGAGAAGGGTGGTGAAAAGCGCAAATGGGATGGACCGGGTAAGGACTTCAGGAAAGGGAAATTGTTTCGATCAGACAACCGTGTTAGTAAGGACACTGTTGGAAAACCATGTACGAAATGTAACAGGGTGCATCGGGGAGAGTGCATGGCAGGTTCAAACTCATGCTACCGGTGTGGCTTGCCCGGTCACATGTCAAAGGATTGTCGCAGTGGGGGAAAATCTTGTTACGAATGTGGGGCTACTGGCCACATGCGTAGTGATTGCCCACACGTGAAGAAAGGGGGATCAGTTCCATTTGGTGAACGTCCGGGTGGAAAAGGAAATGACAAGGGAGCAGAACCAGCGCGTCCGAAAGGACGTGCATTCCGCATGACTGCGGAAGAGGCAGAGGAAGTTTCAGATGTGGTGGCAGGTACGTTTCTGGTGAACTCTCTATGTGCCAAGGTGTTATTTGATTCAGGAGCAAATCACTCCTTTGTATGGCATGCTTTTATGAAATGTTTGGGGGTGAGACCTAGATGTTTGGAGAGAGCACTAGAGGTGGAAACTGCGAATGATAGTTGGGTATATGTTAAGGAGGTAGTAGAAGACTGTGTCATAGACATAGAAGGGAGGTTGGTGCCTACGAAGTTATATCCCATGGCAATGGGAGAGTTTGACGTAGTGTTGGGTATGGATTGGTTAGCCGCGAACGATGCGAATATCGTTTGTAACAAAAAGCTGACCAGGATCCGGTCACCTGATGGGGATACCATAGTGATCTATGGAAACCGCCGTGATAGAAAGACCAACCTTATCTCCATGATTAGGGCTACTAAGTGTTTGAGAAAGGGGTGTCAAGGGTTCTTGGCGTACGTGTTGGACGCCAAGAAAGAGAAGCGTGGGGTGAGCGATGTGCGGGTGGTAAATGAATACCCGGAGGTATTTCCGGATGACTTGACAAGTCTACCCCCGGATCGCCAGATCGAGTTCAGAATTGATCTGATGCCAGGATCTGCACCGATTGCCCGCGCACCGTATAGATTGGCGCCGTCCGAAATGAAGGAAATGATGACTCAATTGCAGGAGTTATTAGACAAGGGGTTCGTTAGACCGAGTACATCTCCGTGGGGAGCACCTGTGCTCTTCGTGAAGAAGAAGGACGGTACTATGCGAATGTGCATAGACTACCGAGAACTCAACAAGGTCACGATTAAGAATAAGTATCCAATTCCAAGAATCGACGACCTGTTTGATCAGTTACAGGGAGCCAATTACTTCTCCAAGATTGATTTAAGGTCAGGGTATCATCAACTCAAGGTGAGGGAGGAGGATGTGCCGAAGACTGCGTTTCGGACCAGGTATGGACACTACGAATTCCTGGTGATGCCGTTCGGGCTAACCAACGCCCCGACAGCATTTATGGACTTAATGAATAGGGTATGCCAACCTTATTTGGACCAGTTCGTGATAGTGTTCATAGATGACATCGTGATATTTTCAAGATCGGAAGGGGAGCACGAAAGCCACCTTCGTACAATTCTCGAGCTATTGAAGCAAGAGAAGTTGTATGCGAAGTTTTCCAAGTGCGAGTTTTGGCTGAAGGAAGTGCAGTTCCTCATGTACGTGGTGTCTGAGACAAGGATCATGGTTGATCCGGCTAAGATTGAAGCCATTCGAGACTGGGAGCAACCTAGGAACCTGTCAGAAGTTCGAAGTTTCCTCGGGCTGGCGGGGTACTACCGGAAGTTCATCAAAGACTTTTCGCGTATTGCCACGTCACTGACTTCTTTAACGAAGAAGCATGTCAAGTTCGTCTGGTTAGAGAAACAAGAAGAAGCATTTCAGAAATTGAAGGATATGCTGAGTAGCGCTCCGGTGTTGTCGTTACCGGACGGTTCGGGCGATTTCGTGGTTTTCAGTGACGCATCGAAGCTCGGCTTGGGTTGCGTACTCATGCAACGAGGTAAGGTGATCGCTTATGCCTCCCGGAAGTTAAAGGATTACGAGGCTCGTTATCCTACGCATGATTTAGAATTGGCGGCGGTGGTTTTTGCCCTGAAGATTTGGCGACATTACCTGTATGGGACGAAGTGCCATATCTTCACGGACCACAAGAGTTTATGTCATCTCTTTGATCAAAAAGAGTTGAATATGCGCCAAAGGAGATGGATTGAGTTGTTGACCGACTACGACTGTAAGATCGAATACCATCCGGGGAAGGCAAACGTGGTGGCGGATGCTTTGAGCCGTAAGGAACGAAGTGAAACCCCCAGGATTGTGGCTATGAGGGCTGAGGTCACATTCAATCTGTTAGCCGAAATAAAGAAATGTCAGGTTGAAGCGCTCGAAACCGAAAATCTTAAGAAGGAGAGAATGTTAGGGCAAGCGTCCATGTTAGTGGAAGATAGTCGAGGGGTGAAATGTCTGAATGGGAGAATCTGGGTTCCGAAACTCGGAGAGCTCCGAAAGCTGATTCTTGAAGAAGCTCACAAGTCGAAGTACACGATCCACCCCGGAACTAATAAGATGTACGGAGACCTGCGACGAGACTACTGGTGGCCCGGATTGAAGAAAGACGTGGCCCACCTTGTAGAGACCTGTATGACGTGTTCGCGTGTAAAGATTGAACATCAATGACCGTACGGGAAGCTCCAGTCGTTAGAGATACCGATGTGGAAGTGGGACCAGATCACGATGGACTTCGTGACCCATTTGCCTAGAACTCCAAAGGGTTATGACGCCATTTGGGTGATCGTAGATCGACTAACGAAGTCGGCACACTTTTTACCTATACGAGAGTCTTACTCTTTGGAGCAGTTAGCAAAGTTGTACATCGACGAGATCGTAACCCGCCATGGGGTACCCTCGTCAATTGTATCAGACCGCGATAACAGGTTTACCTCTACGTTCTGGAGGAGCTTTCAAAGAGAAATGGGTTCGCAGATCAAGATGAGTACCGCTTATCATCCTCAGACCGACGGTCAGAGCGAGCGAACGATCCAAACGTTAGAAGACATGCTAAGAGCGTGTGCTTTGGATTTCCAAGGCTCATGGGAAAAGCACCTACCGCTAATCGAGTTTGCTTATAATAATAGCTATCACTCGAGCATCAAGGCAGCGCCGTTTGAGGCACTTTACGGTAGAAAGTGTCGGACACCGTTGTGTTGGAACGAAGTCGGAGAGAGACAGTTAGCAGGGCCGGAAATTGTACAACTGACTTCGGATAAGATAGTCCAAGTGCGTGAAAGACTGAAGGTCGCCCGCGACCGACTGAAAAGCTATGCAGATAAGAGGCGGAAAGACATTGAATTCAAAGTCGGGGATCATGTTCTACTAAAGGTGTCCCCGTGGAAGGGTGTGGTACGATTTGGAAAGCGTGGGAAGTTAAGCCCACGTTACATCGGATCGTTTGAGATTACTGAGCGAATTGGAGAAGTGGCGTATAGGTTGGACCTACCGGAGGAATTGGGCAGTATTCATAATGCGTTTCATGTGTCTAATCTAAGGAAATGTCTAGCCGACGTGACTAAAGTTGTGCCGTTGAATGACATTAAAGTGGACGAGAGGTTGAACTTTGTAGAGGAACCCGAAGCAATCACGGATGTTAAGGTAAGGAAGTCGCGGAGCAAGGAGACTATGCTAGTTAAGGTGCAATGGCGACACCACAAAGGTCCGGAGGCGACCTGGGAGTTAGAGTCGGAGATGAAAGCTAGATACCCGCATCTTTTCCAATGAGGAATTCCAGGGACGGAATTCTTTTAAGGGGGGAGTGTTGTAACAACCCAAATTCTAGTGAGTTTTAGAGTTAGTGGTCAAAGTGGAATAAATGAAAGTTAACTTGAGGGACTTGATAGCAATTTTGTGAAATGTATTTAAGGACACCAATCCCTAGGGCAGCCTCCAATTGCTGAAATTGGTAGTGTGAATGTGTGTGTGTGCTCTTGGTGGTGGCGGCTAAGGAAGAAGGAAGAAGAGAAAGAAAAGTTTGAAGAGAAATCAAGAGAAAGGAAGAATCAAGCTAGAATTTGCAAGGTAATGCATCCTAATTCGTTCTTCTGATTAGGATAATGCTTCTCCTTCTTTTTGTTATGAATCCTTAGGACTGATGTTGATGATTACTTGAGTTTTCACCATTTGTTCCTTGAAAATGAGTTTTATGGGTTTTGTCTTAATGAATCGATTTTAGGGGATTAAAGTTGGATTTATTGGGTGTTTGGGGTTGGTGGATGAACCCTTATGGTTATCTAATCAAACTAATGGCTAAAATCGGATTAGAAATCACTTTTAAGGAATTATTTTCGAACAGCAGTCGTGTCCGGACACCTTCAGTTCATTTTGATATGGTGGTTTCCGGATACGGATGCTAGTTTCCGGGTGAAGCTTTATGGTAGTTTCTGGGTGGGTGTTTTTTCGGGTAGATTGAGTTACCGGGTGTATCCGGACAAGTTGGTAACCGGACAAGTTGGTATCCGGACAAGTTGGTAACCGGACAAGTTGGTATCCGGACAGGTTGGTATCCGGACAGTGTGTGTTGGACAGTAGGTTGAGTCGTTTAATCTGATCCGAATCTAATGCCCTTAGGTGTTCAATTGGTTTAGCTGGGAAGAGTTTAAGAAGTGCGTTCTACGATAATCAAAGGTGAGTTCTCTCACTCCTTTTTATGACGTACCATTTTTACTGAATATGGTTCCTTTATCGAGCATGAATTGATTTATAAAAATTATGCATGCTTCCATGATGTACATGTTTACCCACAAACGAAAGATGTTTTATGTTTTCATGCATATGGTTTCAATGAATGTGTATGCTATGTGGAGTCGGTTGCACGGTGGGGACGGGGTACCTTGGGATCTCTGATCCCTTGGGCATATGGAGGTTAGCTTGTAGGTTGGAATTCGTTTTCTCCTACATGAAGGAACGGGGAGTCCATTTGGATTCCGGCGTAGACGAGAGGGTGTCTGTTAGGCCCCGATCGGAGTAGCTTATGCAATTCCCTGAACCCCGTGTTTAACCTTGGATGATGTTATGAGAAAGATGTGAAAGTATTTTTCTTTATGAAATGATCTTTTTACTATGATAAATGTTTATGGAGGGAATTCACTAGACCTTTTGGTCTAACCCTCGCTTTTCAAAAACTAAACCATTTTCAGGTAAGCGCGCTATGGGTTCTTCTAGTAAGAACTAGGAGTGACTCAAAGAGGATTTGGAGACTAGAGCGACTCCAGAGTTTTGGATTCTAATGACTATAGATGTAGCTCTCGGCTGTGGATCTTAGACTTCCGCTGTCAAACTTTGTTTAGTATAGAAGAATTAATATTTACGGACAAGTTTAATTATGTAATCTGAATGCCTATTTCTGGTTGAATGCATGTTATGTTTATGGGACGTTACATGTTTGCTGGCTCTGCATCCAGATATCCATTTTCTCATCATATCATAAATACTTCCAAGATACCAACTCAAAATAATTAAAACATCATACCCCAAGCAAACAAACGAGTTGATCGATCTCCGCTTCAAACCCATAAACGATCTTATAAAATTCAAACTTTGAAGTCATGTTATGCAGCTCAAATTACTAACCAAACATTAATCATAAGTGTCCCTACTCAATTCGATAATACCTTTATTTGAGAGCATCTCAACTATGCATTTTTATTTTAAACTTAAAACTACAAATGGTAGGAGGCATTCACATAAATGAACACCTCTCCAAAAATAGGCGTATGCCACTATGAGCAACGAGCACACGGTATTCTTTAGTAAAAGGTGAAAGAATAGTTCGCTTTGTGCTCATTGCATGGCTGCGTAGTTTTTTGAAGGATGCTGAGGTCCTTGTTTATGCATCTGCTTTTAGCTTTATACTTGCATACATGACCCGATGTGGGAAAGAATGCATGATGTTGTACGTAATCTATGGTATATGATACTCTCTCTATGGACTTCTTATTAACTAGTACTACACTACTACTACTGGTTGTGATGATACGAATCATTACAGAGAACCTTAGCTTCAATTGTGCATAAAACCCGATATAACTCACTGAAGCCACCTGTTGCCTAATCGAGTTGTAAAATCTTCAAAAAGTAGGTATTGGGAAGTCATTTACATCGGATACCCTTCTTTTACTTGGACTTGATATGATTTTTAAATCCTTTATCAATATGTACATTAGATCGTTAAACCACAAGCCGCTTCATATACGTATATTTTACAACTATTCTCCGTCTCTATATTACTTCTGTATTTGTTTTCATATACAACTATTCTTCATCTCTAATTGGACAATGATGCTATTAATTTGTATACGAGGTTTGATGTTGTGTTGTTTAGTATTTTAAGCAGTTGTTATATTACAAATTTAACGAACTAGGACCTAACTATAGCATTGTAAACGAGTCTAGTTTTTAACGAGCTACTCAAGTTCAAGCTCGTTTATTTCGAGCTCGATCTTCTCTTGTAGCAAGAGCCAATCTGGGCACCATTTTGGGAACAAAGAGTTATTTACATCATACTTAAGAATCAAGAAAAACATTTTTATTATTTAAACTACAAATTGTAGGAGGCATTAAAATAAATGAACACCTCTCCAAAAATAGGCGTATGCCACTTTATACAACGAGCACACGGTATTCTTTAGTAAAAGGCGAAAGAATAGTTCGCTTTGTGCTCATTTCATGGATGCGTGATTTTTTTAAGAATGCCGAGGTCCCTGTTTATGCATCTGTTTGTAGCTCCATATTTGTATTCATGATTCGATGTGGGAAAGAATGCATGATGTTGTACGTAATTCATGGTATATGATACTCTCTCTGTATGTGATCTTCATTTAGGCATCTATATATACTATGTTTAATTGGTTTTTCTTTTTGCGGGTGAAAAAGATGTATATATTTTTTGTCCGTGATTTTGTTCAAAAAAAGTTTCTAACTTAATTGTTTTAAAATTAAGTTTATGATTTTGTTTCTGCAAGAGTTTTGGGATTTATTTGTTCAAAAATTTATTTGATAAAAAAATTTAGTTTGTTGGGTTTTTTGTTAAAATTTAGAGATTTATTTGTTAAAAATATATAGGGACTTAATCATTCAAAATCATATAGTTTGTTGGGTTTTTTTAGATTTTTTCTCAATATTTTATCACATTAACCTGTTTTAGAGGTTACAATGATTTATTTAACCGATTTTAAAAAGTTTAAGTGTTTTTTTATTAAAAAAAGTTTAAGAACTTAATCATTCAAAATTTGATAGTTTGTTGGGTTTTTCCATATTTTTCCCTAAAAACTCAAGATCCTTAATTGTTATCCTTAATCATTCATTATTTCTTCAATGGCTCTTTTAAATAGTAAATCTCAGGGTTTCACATATTCTTACATTAATTTTCACTTTTTACTTCCACTAACTAAAAGTGGTTTAATATATAAAATCAGTACAAATTTAAAAAATTGAAGTTTTATTATATTAATCGAGAGAAAAATATTTGCTGTAGTAAATAAAACTAAACTTTGTTTACCATCGTTATTTTGCTTCTAGGCTTGTAACAGTAAAAGTTTGTGTCAATCTTGAAAGGGCTTCGTTCGGGTAGATCTTGTGAAACTCTAGTAAAAATAAAAAGTTTGAGAGCAGACAATGATATTGTTATATTTATTTAATATTATGTTCCACAATAAAATACCAGAATATTTAATTCCAAGATATTACAAAATGCCAATACGGATTAGGATATGGTACATTATATTTCGATACATAAAACCCTTCTGGTGTTACTAACCAGTAACAATGAATGGTACCAAGTTTTACACGCTCGCAGATTTTATAGATGTACACACTGTGTTGATGAAACACTTTGAAATTTTGATGTTTTGAACTCCACGTAAAATCACCAGTGTATTGCGCATTTGGACAAAAGTACCAATCGTAAACTTGGCCAAAAGAAAGGGTAACGTCGTTTCCTCTGTATGTATCCGTGATGCTAACATGGAGCTCATCAGGCAAGTCACTCGTAATGAACATATGCCATTGAGGAAAAAGAAAGCAGGGAGAATCGGTTTGATTAGCAAATGAAATTGTTGGGATGAAGAAAAGAAAAAGAAAGATAGTAATATTAGACATTGTAATATTATTGTTTCTTGAAAACAATATTTGAGAGCTCATATATATATATATATAGGGGATTAATCAAATAAGAACTATTTTGTTTGTGGTAACTGTAAGAACCAATATGAGCCACTAATTTAATATAATTAATATTATTTACAAAAATAGAGTAAGGGGTAAATTAGTAAATTGAATTAAATATTTACTTTATTTTAATTTTTTAGGGTTTAAATATTGATAAACTCATACGTATCTCTCTCTCATTAACCCTAAAATAATATCTCTTCTTTTTCCTCACACACTTTCTTCTTCCTCACACACTTTCTTCTTCCTCTCAAAAAAGTAAAACAATGGGTAGTGGTGGTCTCTAGCGGCGGCTGTGGTGGTCTCTAGCAGCGGCTGTGGTGGTGGTGGTCTCTAGCGGCGACGGTGGTGCTCTATAGCGGCGACGGTGGTGGTCTCTAGCAGCGGCGGTGGTGATGGTGGTGGTGGTCTCTAGCGGGTAGTGGTGGTCTCTAGCGGCGGCTGTGGTGGTGGTCTCTAGCGGGGACGGTGGTGCTCTATAGCGGCGGCGGCGGCGGTGGTCTCTAGCAGCGGCGGTGGTGGTGGTCTCTAGCAGCGGCGGTGGTCGTGGTGGTCTCTAGCGGCGGCTGTGGTGGTGGTGGTCTCTAGCGGCGACGGCGGTGGTGGTCTCTAGCAGCGGCGCTGGTGGTGGTCTCTAGCAGCGGCGGTGGTGGTGGTCTCTAGCAGCGGGTATCACACTGTATTTTGTATCACAATGGGTATCACAGTATATTTTGTATCACACTGTATTTTGTATCATATTGGGTATCACAGTATATTTTTGTATCACACTGTATTTTGTATCATATTGGGTATCACAGTGATATCATATTTGTTCTTGTATGTTTATTGGGGTTATCACAGTGATATCACATTTGTTCTTGTATGTATTATGGGTATCACAACAGGGTATCACAGTGATATCACATTTGTTCTTGTGATATCATCATCATAATCGATTATCTGCAGGAGAGAGGA
Organism: Saussurea involucrata; assembly: GCA_033807775.1. NCBI lineage: Eukaryota > Viridiplantae > Streptophyta > Magnoliopsida > Asterales > Asteraceae > Saussurea > Saussurea involucrata. Next base: position 87,030,410 of record CM066313.1, read on the forward strand.
GAGAGGAGAGAGGAGAGAGGATATTTTTAAAATACCCAAAATGTCCTTTAATTGAAAATTTAAATTAAATTACCATAATTATTAATTTCCTAATTTATCGTTTGATTTGTGGCTGAAATTGGTTCTTACAGTTACCACAAAATAACCAGTTCTTCCTTGAATGGCCCAATATATATATATATATAGAGAGAGAGGAAGGTTCAAACGAGGAGCGCACCAAAACGTGAGAACGTGAGGAGCAATTGACAGTTATGAATCACATGTGATTGGCAGTTGTGGATCACATGTGATTCACAACTGATCTGGAGGAGCAATTGACAGTTATGAATCACATATGATTAACAGTTGTGAATCATTAATGATCCGCGACTTGCCACCTCGCGCCACGCCTCGCGCCACATCCTGCGCGAATTTTCGATTTGTTCCGATTTTTTAGCAGTTGTTGATCACATGTGATCAGAAGCATGGGAGTGCTCCTCACGTTCTCTTAAATTGATGCGCTCCTCGTTTGAACCTGCCTCTATATATATATATATATGGTGGGTGCTTATCCTTTTATTAAGGTTTTAAAAGGTATGACTGTGATGTGGCGGTTAGGTTAAGCCTCAAATCTTAGGAGGTACGATATTTACTTTACATATACTTTTTATATTTATAAATTATAGTATTATATAAATTTTATATTTATGTATGTTCAGTATACATATTTATTCTTTTATATATTTACAAATTAGATTTTATTTATATTTTTTATGATTTTATTGTATTTATGTTTTATATATTTATGTATTCGAATCCTCCATATACACAATGTGTATACTTGTAACACTCCATATTTCCTATTCTTGTGATTTTAGATTAAAATGAGAATTTAGTGGCCAAAGTGTGAAATTGGAAACTTATGTGCTCAAGAGTGAGTTATTAGAAGTATAAATCAGATGGAAAACCCTTCTTTCTTTCATTATGCCGGCTAGGGATTTGAAGAGTGGAGAAGTTGAGAAGAAGCGTCTCTTAAAGGATTGGAGTAGGAGGAGTTCATCAAAGGGATTAGAGAGTTCATCTTTAAGGTATAACTCTCTTCTCAATCTTCACTCTATTGCTTAAATTTGGAAATTTAAGTGTGTGTGATTCAATGATTCTTTCTACCCCTGAGTTTTGGAATGAAATCATTGGGAGTAGAAAGGTTATTGGATCATCGTGTGTGTTGTGAGCCTCTATTGGGAAGCTTGCACCATTTTAATGGAGTTTTGAGTTTTGGGTTTGAAATGATGAATCATTGGTTGAGTTTTAGATGGATTTCGTTAGATTAAATGATGTTTTGATGTTTAGTAATTGTGGGGAAAGGTTTAGAACATTCATTATTTCATTTTGGAGGCTTAAAATCGATTTGGGATGAGTTGGGGTTGAGAAAGGGTGAGATTTTGGACTGAAAGTGTTGTGCAGAATTGAGAGGGACAAAACAGGAAGTTGTGCGGTTTGTCCCGCGGTTTACAAACCGCGTGACAAGTGGCGCAAGCCCTTGTTTTGTGTACCTTCTTCGGTTTGCTTCGTGTTTCGGGTCTAGAATCGAGGCATCGTTTGGGGGTTTGTCTTAGGGGCTTAGTAAGGATGTTTTGGGATGTAATTAGATGGTTAACACCATTCTTATGACGTCCAATTCAGGTGTTTGGTTTGAGCTAAAGTGTGTTCCGGAGCGTGTGTCGATGTGTTAGACTAAGGTGAGTTCCCTTACCTTCTTTGTGTGAATGAAATGTTTTGCGAAAGGTTTTCATAACTAATTATGGTTACGAGCATGATGACATGATTAAACTTTTTGAAAGGTTTTATTGTACATGACATGGAAATGTTTACAGTTGCATGCAAGTTATTTATACGTTCATTTATACGTAAATGTTGATTGCATATGCTTGTGATGATGTTGTTATGTAGAGAGTCGGGTTGCACAGTGGGAAACTATTATTGATGCCCGAATGCCGTGCCTGGCTTTGTAAGGTGAATGCCGTACCTGGCTTTGTAAGGTGAATGTCCTACCTGGCTTTGTAAGGTGAATGTCGTACCTGGCTTAGTAAGGTGATGAAAGTTGTGACCACTGTGCTATCCCGGTTATGTGGAGTCGAGCATTTAAACTGGATTTCCGAATATTTTATAACGGTTAAATGTTTAAACTATTGTTTATGTGGAACTGTTTTAAAGAGGGAATTCACTAGACCTCGTGGTCTAACCCTCGCTTTTCAAAAACTAAAACCATTTTCAGGTGTTAGACGTGTATGGAGTTTCATCTGATGATGATGGAAGGTCGTGTCGTGGTAGAAGAGCTAGAGGCTAGTGAAGACTTGTAGACTACCGTCGGGCTTCCTGTAGTATCTCGGTTGTGAAGGTGTTTCCGCTGCGAGTTTAGAGTAGAACTTATGTAAATTTCTTGTGTTGGGATTGTTTTTGGTTGTAATTTGGTTTAATATTATTTTAAGGAAATTGGGTTGTTACAATACTATTCTTAGGATAAATTTTATGATGAAATTTATAATCTATATGTTAAAGTTTTAATAGTTCTTATTTATAAATAGTTTAAGATTTATATAGTTTAGTGTTTTCGATATAGATTAGGTTTTGAACAATACAATTTTGTATAGGGAAATTAAATAAAATACCCCAAGTTTGACCAAGTGTTACCGAAATACCACAAATCTCTCCCACTTTGCAAAAATACCCCTTTTTTCCGCGATGGGAGCCCGCGATCGCGGGCCAGGGACCATTTCTGACACTTTTTTAAACTTGCAGGGACCATTTTTGAAAAATTCAATCCCGCGATCGCGAAGGAATCCCGCGATGGGATTATTTTGTGACTTTTCAATTGCAAGGGACCATTTTTGAAAAATTCCAGGGACCATTTTTGAAAATATGACCCGTGTAGACACTGTAGCACCCCCGCGTAGTCCACTGTAGCACCCGCGTTCGTCCAATTTGATGAATTTGATTTGTAATGTTACACTTTCAACCCCTATACTTATTTACTAAATTTACTTTATACCTTTTAGTTTCATTATTTTAATTTTACATTTAACACATATAATCGTTTATTAACTAAAATACGTTAAAAATACGTTTTAATTTTAACAAATTACACCATTATAATCGTCTCTTCGATACGTTCGAAATGAGCCCAATCTTAAATTTTTTTGGATTTATATATTTTAATATATATCATATACAGTTATACACTACATAAAAAAAATATTTTTTATATTTAATGTAACGTCCAAAAAATTACAAGGAATTTAAATTTTTTAAAAGTAATACATTTCATTATAATCAAACCAAAAGTTAACAATTCCCATTACAATAAGAATAAACGTCGTTATTTAAAACCATCAATAAAGTTTAAGCAGCGGAAAAGTTATATAATTAAATCCCCTTTTAACAAAAGTTTAACTTAAACAATCCTCGCCTCGCGCCCGTGTGTACCGTCATGCCCGACTGCTACTCGCACCTGAAAACACAAGATTTTGGGAAGGGGTAAGCACGAAGCTTAGTGAATTCAACCACCATAATTAACACAGTTATTCCACACTACCCCTAAAACAGATAGTTGCATATAAACAAGCATACAAGTCTACGAACAAATCATAAACATGCATACCTACACCATCCCACCCAAAAGGCATACGTCGGTCCCACCGACCACACGATAACCGTGCAAGCATTACCAGGTCCCACCGAGTTCCTACGCCACCCGCGTATACAATTTCGGCCCCACCGAGTTCCTATGCCACCCGCGTATACAAATTTCGGCCCCACCGAGTTCCTACGCCACCCGCGTATACAAAGTTCGGCCCGTCTACTTATCCTCCACGCTCGCTCTAGGAAACCTAGTTACACTGTATCAAGATACGCCTTAACGCCTACCTCCCAGGCACGTCTCAAGGCCCGGCACATCGGAACTACCTCTCAGGTAAGTGCCCAAGACTATATCATCCCAGTGCCTACTGGAAAGTCAAGGTCATAACACATGAATACCGGAGTCCCACCCCGAGATACCCAACCGACCAATACCAACGACTGACTGACGTGACCAAGGATCCAATGCAAAACAGTCTACCAACAACATGCCTATGCCGGAATGACTCACTCACCCAACATGTAAATACTCAACGTGCAATAAGTGCAAAACTGTGCAACAAAACAACCCATCAACAAAACTCCACATCGAGCCATTAAAAACCGTGTAATTGACCCATGACTATCTCAAAGTCAAAACCGAGCAAAATGCTCCACGCTTGCTAGACCTATAAGTCGGTCAAAAACGCGTTTAAATAAAGTTTAAGCAAGCAATAATCTAAAATCAACATTAGTCCCAAACTCAACACGGGTTAAACAAAAGAGTTTTCCAAAAGGACTCACACCCTCAAAATTCTCAAAATGACACATAACACTTAAAAGCGCATTTCCCAAATGGTTTACAAAATCATTTACAAAATGTTTTCAACGTCAAGATTTTTCATTTCAAAAAGACCGTAAGCAATAAAACTACTATTACCAGGTCGGTAGTTACGCAAAAATGGACACGCTCGTCCCACAAATGAAAATCATGTCGAAAATCATTTCATTGCAGCTTAGTTTACTCACAAAACGTAAAGCGAAATAAACAATTTCTTTGAAAATGAACCGTCACGGTTCTAGTATGAATTGACTCATGACATGTATTTAAAGTAACCGCTCGACCTTACACCGGGTGCGACACAAGTGTGCACATAATTTCAAAATCAGTTCCACGATATTTGACCCCAAAATTCCTTTTTTTTCAACAAAAATGTCATGGCACAGGGTTCACAAACAAATCTTACGCACGTCGGCTAGTCATACAAAACGATGAAACGGTTTACAAATATACTTTAAATCAAACTTAAAAGAAAAGAAATTACATACCGGATAGTTCTCCCTCATCTCAACCTCAGGTTCCTAAGTCCACTTGGAATCCCTTCTAAAACTTCTCGAATACTTTTCTAACTAACGCACTCCTTCTAGGACACTGGGATTATGATCGAAAGAACACTCCAACAACTGGATTCATTCCTAATCAACCGACTTCGGTTGTCTCCCAACCATAGATAATCCATACATCCCGACTCAAATTTCGAACTCTAACCATTCTAAAGGTGCTCACCAATATACCCTACAGGATACTCAAATTCGATCATACTTACCAATAACTGTCGATTAACTTCCACGAGTTCAAAAAGGCTCCCAAAACTTACCTTACCCGCATCATCAAACCAGTAAACTTATAATCACCCACGAAGGTCATTCCACCATAACCATTCATCACAATTAAGCATCTCAGGGTTACTACTACCATCACCATAATTATTTTAAAAACGGCTACAAATCTCCAATTACACTAAAGGTGTTTGGCCTTAAGCCCAAAAGTCGACGCCTAAATATACTACTTACTTCAAAAGATCACTGCGCATTTATTCTCTTAATTACAAAGGGCATCAATCCCTTAACCGACACAATTCGGTCTACACTAACAACACGTGTGGAATACCCAATCTTCCACCGTCTACTTATCCTCCACGCTCGCTCTAGGAAACCTAGTTACACTGTATCAAGATACGCCTTAACGCCTACCTCCCAGGCACGTCTCAAGGCCCAGCACATCGGAACTACCTCTCAAGTAAGTGCCCAAGACTATATCATCCCAGTGCCTACTGGAAAGTCAAGGTCATAACACATGAATACCGGAGTCCCACCCCGAGATACCCAACCGACCAATACCAACGACTGACTGACGTGACCAAGGATCCAATGCAAAACAGTCTACCAACAACATGCCTATGCCGGAATGACTCACTCACCCAACATGTAAAAATACTCAACGTGCAATAAGTGCAAAACTGTGCAACAAAACAACCCATCAACAAAACTCCACATCGAGCCATTAAAAACCGTGTAATTGACCCATGACTATCTCAAAGTCAAAACCGAGCAAAATGCTCCACGCTTGCTAGACCCATAAGTCGGTCAAAAACGCGTTTAAATAAAGTTTAAGCAAGCAATAATCTAAAATCAACATTAGTCCCAAACTCAACACGGGTTAAACAAAAGAGTTTTCCAAAAGGACTCACACCCTCAAAATTCTCAAAATGACACATAACACTTAAAAGCGCATTTCCCAAATGGTTTACAAAATCATTTACAAAATGTTTTCAACGTCAAGATTTTTCATTTCAAAAAGACCGTAAGCAATAAAACTACTATTACCAGGTCGGTAGTTACGCAAAAATGGACACGCTCGTCCCACAAATGAAAATCATGTCGAAAATCATTTCATTGCAACTTAGTTTACTCACAAAACGTAAAGCGAAATAAATAATTTCTTTGAAAATGAACCGTCACGGTTCTAGTATGAATTGACTCATGACATGTATTTAAAGTAACCGCTCGACCTTACACCGGGTGCGACACAAGTTTGCACATAAATTCAAAATCAGTTCCACGATATTTGACCCCAAAATTCCTTTTTTTTCAACAAAAATGTCGTGGCACAGGGTTCACAAACAAATCTTACGCGCGTCGGCTAGTCATACAAAACGATGAAACGGTTTACAAATATACTTTAAATCAAACTTAAAAGAAAAGAAATTACATACCGGATAGTTCTCCCTCATCTCAACCTCAGGTTCCTAAGTCCACTTGGAATCCCTTCTAAAACTTCTCGAATACTTTTCTAACTAACGTACTCCTTCTAGGACACTGGGATTATGATCGAAAGAACACTCCAACAACTGGATTCATTCCTAATCAACCGACTTCGGTTGTCTCCCAACCATAGATAATCCATACATCCCGACTCAAATTTCGAACTCTAACCATTCTAAAGGTGCTCACCAATATACCCTACAGGATACTCAAATTCGATCATACTTACCAATAACTGTCGATTAACTTCCACGAGTTCAAAAAGGCTCCCAAAACTTACCTTACCCGCATCATCAAACCAGTAAACTTATAATCACCCACGAAGGTCATTCCACCATAACCATTCATCACAATTAAGCATCTTAGGGTTACTACTACCATCACCATAATTATTTTAAAAACGGCTACAAATCTCCAATTACACTAAAGGTGTTTGGCCTTAAGCCCAAAAGTCGACGCCTAAATATACTACTTACTTCAAAAGATCACTGCGCATTTATTCTCTTAATTACAAAGGGCATCAATCCCTTAACCGACACAATTCGGTCTACACTAACAACACGTGTGGAATACCCAATCTTCCACCGTCTACTTATCCTCCACGCTCGCTCTAGGAAACCTAGTTACACTGTATCAAGATACGCCTTAACGCCTACCTCCCAGGCACGTCTCAAGGCCCGGCACATCGGAACTACCTCTCAGGTAAGTGCCCAAGACTATATCATCCCAGTGCCTACTGGAAAGTCAAGGTCATAACACATGAATACCGGAGTCCCACCCCGAGATACCCAACCGACCAATACCAACGACTGACTGACGTGACCAAGGATCCAATGCAAAACAGTCTACCAACAACATGCCTATGCCGGAATGACTCACTCACCCAACATGTAAATACTCAACGTGCAATAAGTGCAAAACTGTGCAACAAAACAACCCATCAACAAAACTCCACATCGAGCCATTAAAAACCGTGTAATTGACCCATGATTATCTCAAAGTCAAAACCGAGCAAAATGCTCCACGCTTGCTAGACCCATAAGTCGGTCAAAAACGCGTTTAAATAAAGTTTAAGCAAGCAATAATCTAAAATCAACATTAGTCCCAAACTCAACACGGGTTAAACAAAAGAGTTTTCCAAAAGGACTCACACCCTCAAAATTCTCAAAATGACACATAACACTTAAAAGCGCATTTCCCAAATGGTTTACAAAATCATTTACAAAATGTTTTCAACGTCAAGATTTTTCATTTCAAAAAGACCGTAAGCAATAAAAGTACTATTACCAGGTCAGTAGTTACGCAAAAATGGACACGCTCCTCCCACAAATGAAAATCATGTCGAAAATCATTTCATTGCAGCTTAGTTTACTCACAAAACGTAAAGCGAAATAAATAATTTCTTTGAAAATGAACCGTCACGGTTCTAGTATGAATTGACTCATGACATGTATTTAAAGTAACCGCTCGACCTTACACCGGGTGCGACACAAGTGTGCACATAATTTCAAAATCAGTTCCACGATATTTGACCCCAAAATTCCTTTTTTTTCAACAAAAATGTCGTGGCACAGGGTTCACAAACAAATCTTACGCGCGTCGGCTAGTCATACAAAACGATGAAACGGTTTACAAATATACTTTAAATCAAACTTAAAAGAAAAGAAATTACATACCGGATAGTTCTCCCTCATCTCAACCTCAGGTTCCTAAGTCCACTTGGAATCCCTTCTAAAACTTCTCGAATACTTTTCTAACTAACGTACTCCTTCTAGGACACTGGGATTATGATCGAAAGAACACTCCAACAACTGGATTCATTCCTAATCAACCGACTTCGGTTGTCTCCCAACCATAGATAATCCATACATCCCGACTCAAATTTCGAACTCTAACCATTCTAAAGGTGCTCACCAATATACCCTACAGGATACTCAAATTCGATCATACTTACCAATAACTGTCGATTAACTTCCACGAGTTCAAAAAGGCTCCCAAAACTTACCTTACCCGCATCATCAAACCAGTAAACTTATAATCACCCACGAAGGTCATTCCACCATAACCATTCATCACAATTAAGCATCTCGGGGTTACTACTACCATCACCATAATTATTTTAAAAACGGCTACAAATCTCCAATTACACTAAAGGTGTTTGGCCTTAAGCCCAAAAGTCGACGCCTAAATATACTACTTACTTCAAAAGATCACTGCGCATTTATTCTCTTAATTACAAAGGGCATCAATCCCTTAACCGACACAATTCGGTCTACACTAACAACACGTGTGGAATACCCAATCTTCCACCGTCTACTTATCCTCCACGCTCGCTCTAGGAAACCTAGTTACACTGTATCAAGATACGCCTTAACGCCTACCTCCCAGGCACGTCTCAAGGCCCGGCACATCGGAACTACCTCTCAGGTAAGTGCCCAAGACTATATCATCCCAGTGCCTACTGGAAAGTCAAGGTCATAACACATGAATACCGGAGTCCCACCCCGAGATACCCAACCGACCAATACCAACGACTGACTGACGTGACCAAGGATCCAATGCAAAACAGTCTACCAACAACATGCCTATGCCGGAATGACTCACTCACCCAACATGTAAATACTCAACGTGCAATAAGTGCAAAACTGTGCAACAAAACAACCCATCAACAAAACTCCACATCGAGCCATTAAAAACCGTGTAATTGACCCATGACTATCTCAAAGTCAAAACCGAGCAAAATGCTCCACGCTTGCTAGACCCATAAGTCGGCCAAAAACGCGTTTAAATAAAGTTTAAGCAAGCAATAATCTAAAATCAACATTAGTCCCAAACTCAACACGGGTTAAACAAAAGAGTTTTCCAAAAGGACTCACACCCTCAAAATTCTCAAAATGACACATAACACTTAAAAGCGCATTTCCCAAATGGTTTACAAAATCATTTACAAAATGTTTTCAACGTCAAGATTTTTCATTTCAAAAAGACCGTAAGCAATAAAACTACTATTACCAGGTCGGTAGTTACGCAAAAATGGACACGCTCGTCCCACAAATGAAAATCATGTCGAAAATCATTTCATTGCAACTTAGTTTACTCACAAAACGTAAAGCGAAATAAATAATTTCTTTGAAAATGAACCGTCACGGTTCTAGTATGAATTGACTCATGACATGTATTTAAAGTAACCGCTTGACCTTACACCGGGTGCGACACAAGTGTGCACATAATTTCAAAATCAGTTCCACGATATTTGACCCCAAAATTCCTTTTTTTTCAACAAAAATGTCGTGGCACAGGGTTCACAAACAAATCTTACGCGCGTCGGCTAGTCATACAAAACGATGAAACGGTTTACAAATATACTTTAAATCAAACTTAAAAGAAAAGAAATTACATACCGGATAGTTCTCCCTCATCTCAACCTCAGGTTCCTAAGTCCACTTGGAACCCCTTCTAAAACTTCTCGAATACTTTTCTAACTAACGTACTCCTTCTAGGACACTGGGATTATGATCGAAAGAACACTCCAACAACTGGATTCATTCCTAATCAACCGACTTCGGTTGTCTCCCAACCATAGATAATCCATACATCCCGACTCAAATTTCGAACTCTAACCATTCTAAAGGTGCTCACCAATATACCCTACAGGATACTCAAATTCGATCATACTTACCAATAACTGTCGATTAACTTCCACGAGTTCAAAAAGGCTCCCAAAACTTACCTTACCCGCATCATCAAACCAGTAAACTTATAATCACCCACGAAGGTCATTCCACCATAACCATTCATCACAATTAAGCATCTTAGGGTTACTACTACCATCACCATAATTATTTTAAAAACGGCTACAAATCTCCAATTACACTAAAGGTGTTTGGCCTTAAGCCCAAAAGTCGACGCCTAAATATACTACTTACTTCAAAAGATCACTGCGCATTTATTCTCTTAATTACAAAGGGCATCAATCCCTTAACCGACACAATTCGGTCTACACTAACAACACGTGTGGAATACCCAATCTTCCACCGTCTACTTATCCTCCACGCTCGCTCTAGGAAACCTAGTTACACTGTATCAAGATACGCCTTAACGCCTACCTCCCAGGCACGTCTCAAGGCCCGGCACATCGGAACTACCTCTCAGGTAAGTGCCCAAGACTATATCATCCCAGTGCCTACTGGAAAGTCAAGGTCATAACACATGAATACCGGAGTCCCACCCCGAGATACCCAACCGACCAATACCAACGACTGACTGACGTGACCAAGGATCCAATGCAAAACAGTCTACCAACAACATGCCTATGCCGGAATGACTCACTCACCCAACATGTAAATACTCAACGTGCAATAAGTGCAAAACTGTGCAACAAAACAACCCATCAACAAAACTCCACATCGAGCCATTAAAAACCGTGTAATTGACCCATGACTATCTCAAAGTCAAAACCGAGCAAAATGCTCCACGCTTGCTAGACCCATAAGTCGGTCAAAAACGCGTTTAAATAAAGTTTAAGCAAGCAATAATCTAAAATCAACATTAGTCCCAAACTCAACACGGGTTAAACAAAAGAGTTTTCCAAAAGGACTCACACCCTCAAAATTCTCAAAATGACACATAACACTTAAAAGCGCATTTCCCAAATGGTTTACAAAATCATTTACAAAATGTTTTCAACGTCAAGATTTTTCATTTCAAAAAGACCGTAAGCAATAAAACTACTATTACCAGGTCGGTAGTTACGCAAAAATGGACACGCTCGTCCCACAAATGAAAATCATGTCGAAAATCATTTCATTGCAGCTTAGTTTACTCACAAAACGTAAAGCGAAATAAATAATTTCTTTGAAAATGAACCGTCACGGTTCTAGTATGAATTGACTCATGACATGTATTTAAAGTAACCGCTCGACCTTACACCGGGTGCGACACAAGTGTGCACATAATTTCAAAATCAGTTCCACGATATTTGACCCCAAAATTCCTTTTTTTTCAACAAAAATGTCGTGGCACAGGGTTCACAAACAAATCTTACGCGCGTCGGCTAGTCATACAAAACGATGAAACAGTTTACAAATATACTTTTGTTAAAACACAACTGTTTCGTGTAAGTTTCAAACTTAAAAATAAAAACCAATCTGTTTTCATCATTTGAAAATATCGACTAAAACCTCATAAAATCTCAACAGGTGGGGTTCTTTAAATTGATTTACAAGATTTCCCCAAATGGTCACATAAACAAATAAGATATGCACCTCGTGAAATTAAACTCACACGACTCAACACGCCGAAAAACAAAAGTTATTTTAACGAAATCATTCGAAAAGCTTTATACAGACATCGTGGAATGTAACTTTCCGCCTCAACTCTAACATATGTGAAGGAGTTCCAATGTTAAAGTCACAAGCCGTAGTCACTTGCCCGATATTTTAAACACCACAAAACACGGATATCATCTTACCCGAAAGAACCGTTGGAAAAATAACGAAAAGAGACAAATTCTAACAAAGTTTGCACTCCCGTGATAAAACGATTTCATACACTTTCAAAACCATATTTCAAAATCTTGTGTGTGTGATGAACATTTCCCAAAATTCCAAAACACCATCCATAAAATGATTTGAAACACAAGAATTTGCTAATGCAATCTATTTCAAAATCAAACTTTGTGCATGACTTAGTCGGCATTCTACGCCTCGACTCCTACTCCTCCAAATCTCTCCGGTCCACTAACGTCATCCGGACATTTAAACCTCTTAGGCAAGTTGGGAAATTACATCAAATAATCCCTACGATTTTTCCTCAAATCAAAGTCGGCTCTATAAGCCTATGATTCTAGCACAATCATCCATCTTGGCCCGACACAAACATCATCCTCATCGTCACTCCAAGTGATTAATACTAGAATCGTCCTTTTATTCCAACGACTACTAATTTATAACCTTCGTCACTACCCCAACGATCATCACCTCAAGCAAAATAAGTACCCATCCGTACTAGTAGGTTCACTATTGTTGTTCCTCCTTGTGATGGATATTCTGGGTAGATATTACAACGGGTTATTAGCACATAATAACTCGCACTAACAACGCTCACGCTCAACTCCTTGGATTCCTCGTGACTTTCTCCGACTCGAGCATTGATCCTGTGTTTCCGATAGTAGGAGCTCTACTACTACCTTCCACACCTATCATCACTCGTTCCGAGTTCCATCCGATGGGTCCAAGTAGTTTCTCGCCGATAACTACACACATATGCCCGCACCGGCATATGTACACACTCTTCCTAGCTCCCTAGGAATAATCATAATACCCCACTACATTTGCTAGGGCGGAACCCCACTAACCCTGACGAGTTTCCTCGTGAACGCACAGTCGTATACAGTGGAAACCAGATAGACATTCGAATATAAGATTCTATCCTACAACGGTTGGACTCAAACAAGAGCTGCGCAATAGAACTAAATCCAACATTCTAAGGCTATTCGGTTCCTACCGCATACAACCTATAGTGCATCCGCTTAACAACCTATCAAAGTTAGCATAAGTTCCTAATAGCAAGTAACAACCATACAATACAGTGTATTAAGCACCAAGCAATCTAGCATACATACTCATATGTAAACGCTATTCCCAGCTCACTAGGAATTTCATCTCATCACACTACCCTTGCTACAACGGAATCCCTGTTAGCCATAACGAGTTGCCTCGCGAATACCCAGTCGCATGCAGCGTGAATCAAATAGACATTCGAATACAAGATTCTATCCTAGAACGGTTGGACTCAAACAAGAGATGCGCAATAGAACTAAATCAAATATTCTAAGGCTATATGATTCTTACTGCATACAACCTATAGGGCCTTCACTTAACAACCTACCATAACTAGCATTGATTCCTACTAGCAAGCAATCGTCATACAGTACAGTGTAAACAACATAGGCAATCTAGCACGCATACCGTATGCCTAGAAAGCAATAAATACACTAAGTACTGTACCTTCCCACATAGCGTCGGCTGACTATACACACTGCGCCCTCGATCACCGTTTCCCAAACGGGTTTTCCTTTTTCCTTTATTCTCAAAGATTTTAGTAAAAGAGTTTAAAACTTCATAGCCGCAACTTGAGACCAAACACACCGAGATGTGTCTGATTCACTCAAGCTGTACTCTGATACCAAGTTGTAACGTGCCAAAAATTACAAGGAATTTAAATTTTTTAAAAGTAATACATTTCATTATAATCAAACCAAAAGTTAACAATTCCCATTACAATAAAGATAAACGTCGTTATTTAAAACCATCAATAAAGTTTAAGCAGCGGAAAAGTTATATAATTAAATCCCCTTTTAACAAAAGTTTAACTTAAACAATCCTCGCCTCACGCCCGTGTGTACCGTCATGCCCGACTGCTACTCGCACCTGAAAACACAAGATTTTGGGAAGGGGTAAGCACGAAGCTTAGTGAATTCAACCACCATAATTAACACAGTTATTCCACACTACCCCTAAAACAGATAGTTGCATATAAACAAGCATACAAGTCTACGAACAAATCATAAACATGCATACCTACACCATCCCACCCAAAAGGCATACGTCGGTCCCACCGACCACACGATAACCGTGCAAGCATTACCCGGTCCCACCGAGTTCCTACGCCACCCGCGTATACAATTTCGGCCCCACCGAGTTCCTACGCCACCCGCGTATACAAATTTCGGCCCCACCGAGTTCCTACGCCACCCGCGTATACAAAGTTCGGCCCCACCGAGTTACTACGCCACCCGCGTATACATAACAATAAAGGTCCCACTAGACACCCCACTATCTAGTCCCACATCACAATTAAATAAAGCTACCACACACGTGCTATCGTAATGTAAAAGTAACCGATATTAAAAATAGTGAGAGAACTCACCTCGTAAGCGCGCCTAGCTCACAAACAATAATTCAAGCTCCACCAATCCAAGATCACTTCCCGACACCTAAACGAACGTTAAAACGTATCAACACAAGGCCCGGACCCTAAAACATGACGCACGATTAAACTGTCGCTAAAACGACTTTTTGGCTTAGAAAACCAGGTCTGTTCGGGACCTGTTTCGACCTCCTTAAACCCAGAAAATCCTCAATTAAAATTAACTACCCGCTAGGTCCGGGTCTTAGCTTTCCAGGGACGTATCGCACGCGCTCTAACGATTTTTCTACAATTTATTATGGATTTTACAAAACTGGTTAACTGCACAGCGAAAAACAGCACCTTTCGATATAAAACAGCAGTTTGACACTAGCTACGGTCCGAACTGGTTTTTCCGCAAAACATAAGAAACTTACTAGACTCAGAATGGGAACTTTTGGCACTGGTGTCATCCCAATCCGACATTCCTAGCCGAAGTTATGGCTTTCCCAAAACAGTGGCAGAAACTGTGACTTTTAAAACGGAACGCGATCTGCCACATCCGGACCTGCTGTATAAACAGCCAAATTACGCCTAGCTAGAGGCCGAACCGGACTTCCACTAAAACACGAAAAGTGTGCCCGACACAGAATGTGAACCGTGGGCACCGGATTCGCCTCAATCCGAGATACGACGGAAAAGTTATGGCCGTCGCAAAACAGTGGCAGACAAACGTTTTCACATAAAATGATAACTAAAGGTTATAATCCCATTAAGTCAATGCTTAATCCAAACAGCCCCGAACAGCCTACAAGCTTACTGGAAAGGGCTATTCTACGCTGTACAACAACCGTGCACCACCCACTGCCGCCTCCGGCGGCGGTGGTGGTCGGCGGCGGCGACGAGGGTTACGGTAACACCCTCCGGCGAGACCTCCCAACGTCACCCATTCCCGACTCCCCCGCAACGACACACCCGCACGAACCCACACACCCACTGCCGCCACCACAGCGGCGTGTAGCGGCGGCCCCACCGCCGGCAGCCGTGGCTGCGGCGGTGGTGGTGGTTTGCGGTACAATTGCGACGAACAAAACCAAAGAAAACGACGAAACGACAACACGGTTACCTCGATGCAGCCCCTCCTTCTCTCCGGTCGCTTGCTCCTCCTCTCCCCGGCGTCCCCCTCTCTCCGGCGAACACTCTCTCTCTACCCTCGCCGGCGTCGAACTCTCTCTCTCCCTCGGTTCTTCTTTCCGGCCGACCACAACAAAAACAACAAGACAAAGTGGAGCCGTAGGGTTTATCGTTTCATTCTTTTGTTTTCCTTTGCTTATCCTTCACGACACCAACTCAAAAAAACAAACCACATGGACTGTCAATTTCCTGCATGGGCCGAAACCCATGGGGGGTTTTGGCCTTTGACACATATAGCCCCTCAACTTACAAACCTCTCGCAACTAACCAAAATTTTCGATACTTTAACGATTAGACCCAACTCGACTAACCCCGTTAATGGAAACCACATTAAATCAAACTTAAAAGAAAAGAATTTAATAAAAGAAATTACATACCGGAATACGGGCTTTGCATTTAAAATTCATACCCTTATAGTTAATTATTTAATTTGTGGTTTTTAATGTATTGTTTCCTTTCCATTTTAATGTTTTTAATATAGAAATTCACTTAAGTTATTTAACAAGGAAATTAATTAACAACATCATATAAAAATTATTGCAAATCATCTTCCCAACCGAAACGGATACAGTGCATGTAAACAAATAAATCTATTACTGGAAGGCGTCCTGGAGTCCTGTGATCAAGTTAACCTTTTCCTTGATCACGTCCTCCATTCCTATGTAGTCCGATTCGAGTTCTTCTAGTTCCTCTTCAGCTTCCTTAATCTCTCGTTGCAGGTGCCGAACGTGAGCCCTAGTCATGGCCAGTTCTCGTTTCTTCTCCGCTAGATACTCCATTTTCCCCTGCTGAATCCCCCTGTTATGGTTCCACATACCCTTTACCTTTTCGATACCGGCGTTCGCCTCATCAATGGCTTTTTGCACTGCGGGAGTAATTCGTTGACTTTGTCGAAGACCCGTCGGCATAAAATCATACATTGGTGGGGTTCTCATGCCATTATCGAAGTTGTAATTGTCGGATGCCATCTCCCAGTCTACTTCCTCCTCAGGCGTGAATGGAAAATCGGCTGCAGTTCGCCCACAGTTTGTCCACTCCTCGTCTGTTTCCGGTACCTTCCAGGTACTCCGGCGAGCTCCGTCGTTCAGTGGTTGGTAGGCTCTCGAACGTGAAGTTCCAGCCACATTCGCCGACCTGTTCCCCCTTGATCTTGAACCTCCATCCATTGTGTTAAGAAAAGCGAGAGTGTGTTTGTATAAAAGATAGATAGGAAGTTGTGATTCGTCTGAATAGTTCACTGCAAGATTCGTTTGAAAAGAGCCTGTAAGATTCGACTGAAAAAGTAACTGCAATATTCGTCTGCTCTTGAATAAAGGTCTTTAAGTAGTCAAACATAGCTAATTAATGAGAATTTAGATCAGATTTATATGGTACTGTCAAATGCAAGTTTCTATAATATAGATACTGTTCTACATTACATGATACCAATTTTTGCATCATATGAATCACTTCCAGACAACAAGAACCAATACACCAATAATCAAGAAATAAATGCTTGTTCATCCAATAATCTCTGTATTAGGATTATCGCAAGTTTCATAAACCTACTTACTAGGTATTTATATATAACTAAATTTTAGTAGGTTTGTGTTCTCCTATATGAGAGCTTCGAAATGATATATAATGCGTCCAAAATGGAGTATGTGTGTGTTGTAAGATTTATGCAACCTTAGAGATTCACTTAGAATAATACTTGAAACCGAAAGCTTGACTACAAACTACTGAAATCGTGACTGCAGATCTGAATATTAAGAGGTAACTAGACAGAAATTAAGAGGTAAATAAATCTAGAGAGCAAAAGCTAAAACACTTGAAGAGATTTTTGTGTTTTTAGCTAAGTAGTATATATTTACAAAAGCATAGAAGCCTTCTATATATAGGGGAGTTGTGTGGAGACAAAGCAACTAAAAGGAGATTAAGACTGATGTCCCATTCAGCTTTATGTCCCTTCCAAAAAGTCAACTCCAGCCTTGTCATCAAAAGAGGCTTCTTCCATAAGATACCCAAAAATGGCCCAGCTGTTCGATCCTGCGGCACTCCTACAGCATTCCTTTTGCGCTCAACTCCTATAGCATTGCCGTAGTAGTGTCCAGCCAAAATCTGAAATAATTCAAATAAGGCCCAAATGAGATCCAAAAGTACACAAAACACCATTAATTCATGATTGACACCTAAAACACAGAAAATGCTAAAAAGCTAATAAAAATGACTCAATTATTGACGTTGGGCAAATAAAACAAGGAAAATGACTACTAAAAGTTATTAAAATAGGGTTAATAAATTAACCCTATCACAACCTCAAACTTAAACCGTTGTTTGTCCCCAAACAACAAAAATAGACAAAATAAAGACTCAAGTTTCTAAAAATACCTAAAAACAAAAACAAAAAAAATTTAAACTTGTTTCAACCATAAACACAATGCATACAAACAAAGAATTTCAGAACAGGAGGTTTAAAACATGAGTTGTATGAAAACAAATAGCCGTTCATCAGACAAGCTTATTCCTTTAAGCACACAAATATGCCATCATAACCAACCTAAGTTTTTCTTATGTTAACAAGAGTCATTAAGGCATACTATAATTGGAATTGGGTATGCATTTGGCTTTTTTCTTTGATTTTTAATGCTTTTCCTTTTTCCACACACTCACATTATCACTCAATGGCACAATTTTCCTGCCATTCATCTCATATTGAGGTATAATGTGGACTCATTGGTCTCTTTTAAAATTTTGGTGTCTTTGACACTCTTTTAAGCACAAAAGAGCACTTTGCTCATGAAAGATCTGTGAGGTTTGCCTTAAGATGTGTGAGGCAGATCTTACCCCACCTCAAACTTGAAATGGACAATGTCCTCATTGTCAAGGGAGATAAGAGCAGACAAAGTGCTGTTTGGGATTTGATTATGGCTTTAATGGGGAAGCTGCCCATGATGACTAAACTTAACAGTTTGGAAAACTGTTGGGTAGGCTATAACGGCAATTTAGTCTTAAAGAACAAAGCATAAGATTATTGTGGCTATAAGATCAACTAAGCATGCAAAAAAAACACTTGTGATGAAACTGTGATACATGCATACATATTATGAGGGAAACAAGTTCATAAAATCAGTACCCAACAAATTGAAACAGAAAAGCAAAAGATGAGAATGAAAAGAAACAGGACTCAAACACTACTATCATGACTTAATGATTCAGACACAAACTATCAAAAGACAGTTTCTGGACTCAAATCAGCAAATTATCCAAACTAATCAGACTTTTAGGTACTGATCATGGAATAAGAACACACAAGACTCATAAGAATTGACTCAATTAACAAGGTGAAGTCAAGACATGTTGATCATTCATGCAAGATCCACAGTAAAAGCTAAAAGACAGCAAAAGCCCGTGTTAAACAGATAAACTGCCAAATGGCATAATCCCATAGAAATGACTTGGTGTGCAAAAGAATACACACCTCAAACTTGAACTCAAAATAGTAAACCAGCAAAAAGGGAATTAAATTTGAAATTGGTGTGCAACAAAGTGCACACCTCAAACTTGTTCATTGCCAAAGTGGCAGAACAGGTCCAAACAACCCCAAAAGGGCTTAACAGACTAAGACATGCACACAAATCAACAAATAAATGGAAGAAAATAATTCAGCAAATCAAAAAAAAATTGATAGAACCTGCCCTACTCATGATGAGTAGGTGAAGCATCAGTCTGCCTTCCTCTTTGGATTGGAAATGGTGGGTGGTTCTTCAAGAGTCTTGCTTTTTGATATCTCCAAGCTTGGTGTTTCTCTTTCCACTTATGCTTATATACTTTTCTCACCACTCGGTTTACTACTTGATCACGACACAAAACATCGATTGCACAAATGGGCGAACGATTCATCACCTCACCAACAATATAACATGATTTTATGAAGTTTCCCCAGTCCTTGGATTGATCATCACGTCCCCTATTTAAAACAACTTGAAGATTTTCTACAGAAATTTGTTGTAGGGATATTATGGTATCTGCAACAATATGTTCTTTCTGCACAGGTTTAAAGTATGGGTTAATGACAATCTTAGCACTTTGTTGCACATCTTCACTATTTTGAAGTGAAGAGGGGTTGATCAAATGCTCAGGTGTTTCCTTGGAACTCTCTATCTCTTGAATTTTCAAAGTATTAGCCTCACCCTCATCCTTACCAATACACTCAGATTTTTCAATATCACTTGGTATAGGGATTTGGCTTTGTCTTTTATGCTCACTAATAATTTCTCCAACACAAGTTGTTATGTTAATAACAGATCCTTGTATGTTCTGTAAGAAATCATTCATCAACGTTTCAAGAGATTCGAAATTTTCAATTTGTTCTAAAGGGGGCGTAGGGGGTAAAAGTGAGTTGTTAAAATCATCCCCTTGAAAATTTCCAGAAAAATCAGCTTGTTCCTCCCAAGATTGGTTAAAAGTGTTTGAATAAGTGTTGTTCCAATCTTGATAGGGAGGTATTGGTGATGTGAAAGTGCCATGATCTTGACCATTTAAAAACAAATTAGGATGATCCTCCCATGATTGAGTATAACCATTGAAGTGCGAGGTATCCCAATTACTATCTCCCATGAAATAACGGGATTCGGGGGTCGAAGGGCAACTGTATGAGAAATGACTTCCACCACAGTAGTCACAAAAAACAGTTTCATATGGCCCAAACGAATGTCCCATTGAATCCATATCCACAGAAAGATATACTTAAAGATTTATTACTTGTGCACACATGGAGACGTATGACAAGCAACAAAGATGGTAGAAAAATCAATTTTTACAAACTTTACTTTGGAATGAAAATCTTTCAGCGAAGTATTCCCCGGAAACGGCGCCAAAAACTTGTTGTAAGATTTATGAAACCTTAGAGATTCACTTAGAATAGGACTCAGTGCAAGTATACACCTTGAACTACTATCGTCTCGTAACAAGTAATAATGGTAAAATACCAGATATCGATCCACAGGGAAATCTTGTGAAAGCCTTTCAAAAGTCCAGTCTTTAAAAACTAATTTCAGATGGCGATTTCGAAAACAGATTGTTTGATTGGTTGGTTTGAGTTATCAGCTAAAAATCAATTCTAGAGAAGAAGCATAGGGTGCAAAGCTCTATAAAGATGAAAACAAGTGATTGAGTAAAAAGGTATTATAACATCCAGCCAGTCCTCCAGCACAAGTGCTATAGGACTGCCACAGCACCAACTATCGGTTCAAACGGCCTCCCAAGAGTACACACTGGTCAACGTGCTATCAATACAATATCATTTATGTTAGACTTTGTGAATCCTAGCACAACACAGTGTTACCATCCTACACCGTAAAAGTCTAGTACTTGTCAGGCACTAAAACTCTTTATAGTCTTCTTTTATTATTTCAGTTAATTAACCTTAACCTTAACACTGAATGTTAATGCATTTTCATACATAAAATTAGTTGTCAATTAATTAAATGCAATCTTCAATGTAAGATCAATCACCTGAAATAAATAGTTAGATACAATGTTATATTCAATACACCTCTTTACTTTCACACATATTTTACATCTAAACTTTGCTTTACACCCCAAGCTCAGGCGATTAGCCCTTCATGGCTTGATTTCTTCTTTCGAAAGGTGTAAGAAATGTAAATGACATGAATGGAAAGTACTGAAAGGAAATTGCAAGAAATGTAAATGACAGAAATGGAAAGACAGAAATTAAATTGCAAGAAATGTAAATGACAGAAATGGAAAGACAGAAATTAAATGCAGGAATTTCAACAACAAGAAAATAAAAACAATAATAAGAACTAAGAATGCAAGGAAACGGAATTACTAAACTACCAAAGTAACTTGTTCGCCAAGTTATGGAAACTTGTCGTGCAAGTTACGTCACAAAGCTACTTGTTGCTTTGAAACCGTTAGAACTTTGAAACACTAACTTAAACAACCAAAGGTTACGGTTTTTAGAGGGAAGGACTCCAAACTAAAAATCATGAACCTTGAGATTTTAAGTAAGTAACTAAGAAAATATCGAGAACTTGGAGACTTGCGAGAATCGGAAAGTAAAACACAAGAACTTAATTTCGAACCACTTAGAATAATACTTGAAACCAAAAGCTTGACTACAAACTACTGAAATCGTGACTGCAGATCTGAATATTAAGAGGTAACTAGACAGAAATTAAGAGGTAAATAAATCTAGAGAGCAAAAGCTAAAACACTTGAAGAGATTTTTGTGTTTTTAGCTAAGTAGTATATATTTACAAAAGCATAGAAGCATTCTATATATAGGGGAGTTGTGTGGAGACAAAGCAACTAAAAGGAGATTAAGACTGATGTCCCATTCAGCTTTATGTCCCTTCCAAAAAGTCAACTCCAGCCTTGTCATCAAAAGAGGCTTCTTCCATAAGATACCCAAAAATGGCCCAGCTGTTCGATCCTGCGGCACTCCTACAGCATTCCTTTTGCGC
The DNA here is from genome assembly GCA_033807775.1 of Saussurea involucrata. Taxonomy (NCBI): domain Eukaryota; kingdom Viridiplantae; phylum Streptophyta; class Magnoliopsida; order Asterales; family Asteraceae; genus Saussurea; species Saussurea involucrata. The sequence goes on from CM066313.1 coordinate 87,052,681, forward strand.
TCAACTCCTATAGCATTGCCGTAGTAGTGTCCAGCCAAAATCTGAAATAATTCAAATAAGGCCCAAATGAGATCCAAAAGTACACAAAACACCATTAATTCATGATTGACACCTAAAACACAGAAAATGCTAAAAAGCTAATAAAAATGACTCAATTATTGACGTTGGGCAAATAAAACAAGGAAAGTGACTACTAAAAGTTATTAAAATAGGGTTAATAAATTAACCCTATCAGTGTGAAAGAGATATCGATACTCAAAGTTGAGTAAATGGATGAAATTAGCAAAAACCAAATGAAGTAAACAGTAAGTCAATCACAATACTTTAACAAAATAAGTTAATACTAAAAATAACAATTATTTAATGTTACATAAACAACCTAACGTGGCCCTATTTGACAATGCTCATAAATAGACTCCGCCATATGTATGCGAAAATCTTTGGCAACATCCTCGGCCTCGTCAGGGTGTACCCATACCTCATTGTTATTTATCATCATTTGGGTATTACGGCATACCCAGACACCGCAATCCGCATTTATCCCGGCCTGCTGGGGTACATTCTTGGCGAACTTATAGCGAAAGACACCTGTCATATCGCGACGTCTATCATCCTTGACCCGACAAAAGAAGTCAAATAGCACAGCTTTAAACTTTGTCATTTGCTCTTCCAATTGCCGTCTGAAGAGATTGGCACTGTCGCTATCATATATGGTCAAGGTCATAGCGTCAAGTTCAAACACTCCAAGCAGCCAATGTTGGGGATTAATGCATATTGGGATGTACACCTGAAATATTACAATATTAGACAACTTAGTTAGCAACAAAACAAGTTAAATAAAATAAGAGTAAAACGATTTACATACCACATCGAGGAGAGCCCAAGAGGTCCCTTCCACGCCATTGCATGAATTAACCACGGAGGCGGGACCTAGATGCTCAATCAACAAGTAATGAAAGAACATACTGAACATCATGGTCCACCTCGTGTCTGTTCCACGATGTCTTTGCAACAGCGAGACCCAACAATCGATGTGCTATACATAAAAAATAGATGGTTAGACATGTAAAATAAATATATTTGATTATATGACTATAATTAAACTTCATACTAACCACATCCAGTAAGTCAGACTCCAAAGGGTCAACGGCCAGCAATACATTGAAAAACGAGGGGGTGATTTCCAAGTTCAAGTGAGGGATGAAGATCAAGGGGGGAGGCGACCAGTCCGGCACATCCTCAATATTTCTGATGCCGGTTGAGGCTCCGGTGAAGACACCTTTCCCTTTTTCTTTCCTCCCTTCTTTCCCCCCGCTTTCTTTGCTTGTTTTTTAGCGACCGGTGGTGTCGTAGATCCTTGTTGGCCAAACGGGTGACGAAACCATTGTGAAATTTTATGCGACCGCTTTTGAGGGAGCGGGGTCACCTGTGGTGGTGGATCTACAACATCCATCGAGTCATCGTCAGGCTCCGAGAAGTGCTCCGAGAAGTGATCCTGGATAATAGGAGACCCCGTCTGAAAATTACGTTACTCAATGTTTTAAGTACAATTTAGGAAATGTTCACAATTAAACCAAAACTACCAAAATAACTTACAGTATGCATTTCCGGCCTGTAATAGTCATCGGCCGAACCGCTAAAGATGTTTCTGATTGCTGTGGTGGCGAACGACGGCATGTGCTGTGCCCCCGACATCCCGGCCTGCGTGACATTGATCATTAAAATAGTTACAAAATTAGGATTATCGATATATAACTATAATGGTTACTCAGTGTCACTAACACTCTCCGGGATAGTAGAATATGATGTGGTGGCGAACGGCGGCGGCATCTGCGAGGTGTATGCCCCCGACATCCCGGCCTGCGTGACATTGATCATTAAAATAGTTACAAAATAGGAACAAACATATAACTATAATGGTTACTCAGTGTCACTTACACTCTCCGGGATTGTAGAATAGGATGTGGTGGCGAACGGCGTTTGGGACATCCCGACCCCCGACATCCCGGCCTGCGTGACATTGATCATTATAAGAGTTACAAACTTAGGAACAAACATATAACTATAATGGTTACTCAATGTCACTTACATTTTCAGGGAATGACGGATAGGATGTGGTGGCAAACGTCGCCTGTGCCCCCTGTCCGAACGGAGCGGGGATCGGTGTCGTACTCGACAGCTAAAACAAATTTAGAACGTAATATTAATATACAAACTAAATAAACGTGGCCAACAAATTAAGTTAAACACTAACATTGACAGCGCTAAACTGTCTGTAGAATCCCTCCAGAAGCTGTACACGTGACTCTAGCGGCCCGTGGACGTAGTCCCACAGGTGCTCATGAGAGCCACGCTGTGGATCGTAGGAAGGGGCCGCCTCATATGGATTGTAGGAGGAGGAATGGGGCGGCTGGTAGGAGGAGGAACGGGCCGGCTAGTAGGAGGAGGAAGGGGGCGGCTGGTAGGAGGAGGAACGGGCCGGCTGGTAGGAGGAGGAAGGGGGCGGCTGGTATCCACCGGAAGGGGGCCTGTCGTCGTCTTCCTCATCTTCGTCAGATGTGGAAGTAGGGGGACGTCGAGCCCTTTCCGCCTCTGCGTCAATAAAGGCCACACTGTCTCTGTACCAATCTGTGCCCATCTCGTCGACAGTAGGCACAAGGCGATCGAAAGGCAAGAGTGGCTGCTAAATATATGATAAAACATAAAAGAAATTAATAAGCGGGACTAACGTATGCAAATTGTAAACATAGTAAAAGAACTTACATTTCTAGACGCATTGAATAACTAAAACCAAAGCGACCTACTTAGGGTAACACGCTTGTCCCAACGGGTTCCCCTAAGTACTCGATCGTCGCGCTTGACGAAATATCGGATTGATGCGGGAAACATCTCCAAGATCCATATCTGGAATTAGACAAGAAGAACAAGTACGTAAAAAGAAAAGCCAAACAGTTTGTATGTATTATTAACAATTGTTATACTACGTATCTAACCTTGAAGGCGTATGTAAAACCACAAAGATTCATCTTTGCATGTCGATCAACGCGTCTGGCTATGGCTCGGTGCAGAATAGAGTAGCAATGTGTCCAGATATGGCTACCCCACAGGTAGCTGTTAAACAGCTCAAGGTCCTCGACGACCCTAAGGACCGTCTCGGAAGCATACTGGCTATACTCACGGCTCAGGAAGCCCATATCCACGATCACCACCAAGCATACACGGACAACATCGTCGTCGGTTAGGGCACTAAGGCCCTCTTTCATCATGTCCCGGGCTGCCTTCAGCTTCAAACGAGATGCTGAAATGCCCCAAACCCTAGGAACGAAGGAGCAGTCTTCTAAGGGAGGAAGGGGGGAGCCTCTCCAAAACGTAGTCCTGTAATTAGACAGAACTCACGACGCCCAAAATGCAATTGAGAGCCGAAGAAATCAAAATGCATCTCCTCCGGCTCAGCGTTGGCGTCCTCGACCTCCAATTGTAGAAACATGTGTACTGGCGTAGGGTCGCCACCAGAGTAAGACACATCCATCCATGGCCCAGACGGTGTCCCTCTATAGATGGTCTCAAAGGTATCCGCGCGATCACCTAATCCCCTAAAGAGCGCTCCTAATTCCTCGATGTAGGAAACTTTGCACCTTAGCGTCAAGTCGATGTTAAAGAAATCCTTCTACATAGTCATTCACAGATGTTATAGTTAGTGTTATATATAGATGCTGCGGTTTATTTTATTTTATATAGATGTTGCGGTTTATTTTATTTCAACGTATCATATTGTTATATATAGATAAAGTGCGGTGGTATTTTATTTCAACGTATAATAGTGTTATATATAGATAAAGTGTGGTGGTATTTTATTTCAACGTATAATAGTGTTATATATAGATAAAGTGCGGTTTATTTTATTTCAACGTATCATATTGTTATATATAGATAAAGTGCGGTGGTATTTTATTTCAACTTATCATATTGTTATATATAGATAAAGTGCGGTGGTATTTTATTTCAACGTATAATAGTGTTATATATAGATAAAGTGCGGTGGTATTTTATTTCAACGTATAATAGTGTTATATATAGATAAAGTGCGGTTTATTTTATTTCAACGTATCATATTGTTATATATAGATAAAGTGCGGTGATATTTTATTTCAACTTATAATAGTGTTATATATAGATAAAGCGCGGTTTATTTTATTTCAACGTATCATATTGTTATATATAGATAAAGTGCGGTGGTATTTTATTTCAACTTATAATAGTGTTATATATAGATAAAGTGCGGTTTATTTTATTTCAACGTATCATATTGTTATATATAGATAAAGTGCGGTGGTATTTTATTTCAACGTATAATAGTGTTATATATAGATAAAGTGCGGTTTATTTTATTTCAACGTATCATATTGTTATATATAGATAAAGTGCGGTGGTATTTTATTTCAACTTATAATAGTGTTATATATAGATAAAGTGCGGTTTATTTTATTTCAACGTATCATATTGTTATATATAGATAAAGTGCGGTGGTATTTTATTTCAACTTATAATAGTGTTATATATAGATAAAGTGCGGTTTATTTTATTTCAACGTATCATATTGTTATATATAGATAAAGTGCGGTGGTATTTTATTTCAACGTATAATAGTGTTATATATAGATAAAGTGCGGTTTATTTTATTTCAACGTATCATATTGTTATATATAGATAAAGTGCGGTGGTATTTTATTTCAACTTATAATAGTGTTATATATAGATAAAGTGCGGTTTATTTTATTTCAACGTATCATATTGTTATATATAGATAAAGTGCGGTGGTATTTTATTTCAACGTATAATAGTGTTATATATAGATAAAGTGCGGCTTATTTTATTTCAACGTATCATATTGTTATATATAGATAAAGTGCGGTGGTATTTTATTTCAACGTATAATAGTGTTATATATAGATAAAGTGCGGTTTATTTTATTTCAACGTATCATATTGTTATATATAGATAAAGTGCGGTTTAGGGACCCTAGTTGTCATTCTTAAAAGTTTAGGACCTAATTGGCATTCTTAAAAGTTTAGGGACCTAAGTTGTCATTCTTAAAACCGTAGGGACCTAAGTTGTCATTCTTAAAAAACACATTCTTAACAATTTTTTTATAAAAAATTGTTAAGAGTGTGTTTTTATAAAAAAATTGTTATAGTTTTATGGTTTTATGTTTGAATGTGATATTTGTATGTTATAATGTGTATGTTGTGATAATGTGTTTTTTCATATAAAAATTGTTAAGAGTGTTTTTTTATAAAAAAATTGTTAAAAGTGTGTTTTTATAAAAACACACTCTTAACAATTTTTTATAAAAAAACTGTTTTTATAAAAAATTGTCAAGGGTGTGTTTTTATAAAAAAATTGTTAAGAGTTTTTATAAAAAAAAAACACATTTTTAACAATTTTTTTATAATAACACACTCTTAACAATTTTTATATGAAAAAATACACTATAACAACATACACATTATAACATACAAATATCACATTCAAACATAAAACCATAAAACTATAACAATTTTTTATAAAAACACACTGTTAACAATATTTTATAAAAAACCGTTTTTATAAAAAATTGTCAAGGGTGTGTTTTTATAAAAAAATTGTTAAGAGTGTGTTTTTAAAAAAAACACATTTTTAACAATTTTTTTATAATAACACACTCTTAACAATTTTTTTTATAAAAAAACTCTTAACAAATTTTTTATGAAAAAACACACTATAACAACATACACATTATAACATACAAATATCACATTCAAACATAAAACCATAAAACTATAACAATTTTTTATAAAAACACACTGTTAACAATATTTTATAAAAAAACTGTTTTTATAAAAAATTGTTAAGGGTGTGTTTTTATAAAAAATTTGTTAAGAGTGTGTTTTTAAAAAAAACACATTTTTAACAATTTTTTTATAATAACACACTCTTAACAATTTTTTTATAAAAAAACTCTCTTAACAATTTTTTTATAAAAAAACACACTATAACAACATACACATTATAACATACAAATATCACATTCAAACATAAAACCATACATATCATGTTAAACATAGAACATATTCAAACATAAGTTATAAACACTATAACAACCTACAAATTATATATCTTAACTTAAAATAACATACAAAAAATAACAAAAAACATAAGGAAAACATACCACAGAGGTAATACGAGACATCTTCACAAAACCCGAACGCGTATTCCACACGACAAAATTGAGAGAGTGGGAGAAAATTGAGAGAGTTTGATTAAAAATTGAGAGAGTTATTAAAAAATGAGAGTGGCCGGTTTTTGGTCCCCCCCCCCCCCCTTATATAGTGCGGCCGAAGAACAAATTTAGGGTTTGGTTCGTCAAAGGGATTTTAGGGTTAACCCTGTGCCGACACGTGGCACGTTTGCCCGCGATCGCGGGGGGTCAAAGAAAGTCAAACGCGGGCAGGGACCAAAACTGCACACGCGGGCATTCTTGAGGGGGGAAAGCTGGACCGCAGGCATTCTTGAGGGACCAACGCGGGCAAAGTGGGCAAACTTTGGACACGTGTAGCCCGCGATCGCGGGGGTCAACGAAAGTCAAACGCGGACAGGGACCAAAACTGCACACGCGGGCATTATTGAGGGGGGAAAGCTGGACCGCAGGCATTCTTGAGGGACCAACGCGGGCAAAGTGGGCAAACTTTGGTGACACGTGGCCTGGAGCCCGCGATCGCGGGCTCTATCGCGGATGTTTGGGGTATTTTTGTAACATGGGAGAGATTTGGGGTATTTCAGTAAAACATGGTTTGACTTAGGGTATTTTAATTAATTTCCCTTTTGTATAATGATTTGATAAATACCAAAATGGAAAACTAACAAATATAATACGATAAAATTTAATTTACATAAAGTATAAAATAAAATATAAATATATTAGATATTTTATATATAAAATAAAGTGTAACTTTATAAAATACAAATATAACATAATCTATAAATATATAAAATATATTATAATTTATATATAATATATAAAATATAATTATATCATAATATAATTTGTATATAAAGTAAAGTATAACTTTATAAAATATAAACGTGTAGATATATAAGAATATTGCCTTAAAAAATATTATAATAGAGGTGAGTTCATATGAGATTACTATCTAAAAAAACAAAAAAAACAACGGTAATGTACAAAATCATATATGATTCACTTACAAAATCAAATATGATTCACGCGACTTTGGCTCGCGAGTGAAGTTGAGGCCAAAGTCGTCTGCATCCAGTTTTTGCAGTTAGTGTAAAATCATATGTGATTTTGCACATGTTTTGATGTTTTATTGTTTTCTTAGATGGTTAGCGTTTTCGTTGAACATTTCTCTATTATAATATGTATATAAATAATATAAAGTATATAAAATATGCAATACATAAAATGTTTAAATACATAAAATGTTCAAATTATTATAATAATACAGAATATTAGTATAATATAATATATAGAATAAAGAGTAAAGTTCAATTTTGGTCCCTGACGTTTGTAATCTTCACCATTTTTAGTCCCTAATCTTCAAAAACTCGGGTATGATCCCCCACCTACCTATTTTCGCTTGGTTTTGGTCCCTCCTGTTAACGGCCGTTATCTTTTTCCGTTAAACTGACCTTTTTGCAAACTTTTCTTATGTGTACTATTTCTTAAACTACATGGACCAAATCTGAACTTTACTCTTTTATAAATTATATTATATTTGTATTTTATAAATTATATATTTGTATTTTATAAATTATAAATTATGTTATATATTTATATAATATATAAATTAATACACCCCATCTTCCTCCCCCAATTATATAATCAGATTTGGTCCATGTAGTTTAAGAAATGGTACAAATAAGAAAAGTTTGCAAAAAGGTCAGTTTAACGGAAAAAGATAACAACCGTTAACAGGAGGGACCAAAACCAAGCGAAAATAGGTAGGTGGGGGATCATACCCGAGTTTTTGAAGATTAGGGACTAAAAATGGTGAAGATTACAAACGTCAGGGACCAAAATTGAACTTTACTCTTTATTCTATATATTATATTATACTAATATTCTGTATTATTATAATAATTTGAACATTTTATGTATTTAAACATTTTATGTATTGCATATTTTATATACTTTATATTATTTATATACATATTATAATAGAGAAATGTTCAACGAAAACGCTAACCATCTAAGAAAACAATAAAACATCAAAACATGTGCAAACAGGAGGGACCAAAACCAAGCGAAAATAGGTAGGTGGGGGATCATACCCGAGTTTTTGAAGATTATGGACTAAAAATGGTGAAGATTACAAACGTCAGGGACAAAAATTGAACTTTACTCTAGAATAAATTACAAATTTGGTCCCTATGGTTTGAAAATACGTAAAATTAAGGGAAAAGACTAAAAGGTCGATTTGCTCTCATGGTTAATAGACAAATTGGATGGTCGTTAGCCTCAGAGACCAAATCCAAAACAAAATGTATAGGTGAATGGTTTTTTGTAATAAATGAAGAGACATGATCAGTTACGTAACAACTAACAAACCATAGGTACGAAATCCGTAATTTACTCTTTTAATTATTATATTGCGTAATGTTAGAATTGGGTTATTTTTTTAGAGTAAATTACTGTTTTGGTCATGTGGTTTGTCAAAAAATACGAAATTGGTCCCTAAACTTCATTTATTACTGTTTTGGTCCCTGTGGTATGCATTTGTTACGAAATTGGTCCTTATGAGGGACCAAAACCGTAATAAATTCTTATGCAGAAAGTTACGAAAATGGTCCTTATGAGGGACCAATTTCGTAACAAAGTGCATACCACAAGGACCAAAACAGTAATAAATGAAGTTTAGGGACCAATTCCGTATTTTTTGACAAAGCACATGGACCAAAACAGTAATTAGCTCTTTTTTTTAACATATTATTTTGGTGATTTTAAACTTGTCAACTGATTTATCAAATACCAGGTTCGAACCGTGTATTACACGGGGTAATTTAAAAAAATTAAATCATGTCAGAAAACTTATCTTACAGATATGAATGATCATCGAAAGTACGATGCTACTTTTCCAAGCTTTTTTCCCTTCAAAGTTTTTTTTGCAGTTGGTTACAAAATGTCCTTGTTTTAGGCAGTTTTCACAAAGGATAATTAATAAAAAATATGAATAAATATTAAGAATATTCAATATTGGACTCATTTCGAACGTATTGACGAAGCGATTACAATGGTATAATTTGTAAAAAATAGAAATATTTTTTAATGCATTATAGTTCTTATACATTATTTATGTTTATATGATAAGAGTCTAAAATGAAAAATAAAAAAGTAAGAGATTAAAAGTAAACTACATACCTAATTATAAGGGTAGTAAATGTAACATATAAATTAAAAAAATTGAATTAAGGAGATATTTAAGGAGAAGTGAATGTAGATGTGCTAATTGAACTTATAATGTAAACTGCGTCCAGATACATGTTTAGGCGGGAAAATACTGAAGTCGGCTCACCAGAAGACGACACGTGGCATGCTAGTTACTTATTTATTATATGTATAGATTTTAATCAAATGTAATTAGTATATCAATTAACTTATCAACTAACAATTAGCTTATCAGTTAGTCTGTCAGTGACACTCTTATTTAATAAATGATTTGGAAATTAAAATTATTATAATTTTTAATGAAATAAATGACAAGTTCAATATTTTAAGGACCTCTTATTTGTTATTTGTTATTGGCATGTATTTTTGTTCATACAACAATTTATGTTTGAGAAAGCTACATATTTGGTGTATGTGGTTTATATGTATACTAGCAGTGTACCCGTGTAATGCGACGGGGTGTGAAATTTTAATGCAGATTACAATTTTGAAAAAGTAGTATAATTATTTCTCGTTAAACAATTAGCCAAGTTTGTAACTTCCGGTTCACCCATGGCAAACAACAAAATAAATAAAAAAAAGATTATATAAACCAATAGAGGAAAGACATTATCAACCAAGAAGTCAACAACTAAATATATCAAATAAACAAACCCAAATGGGCTTTTATGCCTTCGTGAGTCAAATATAGCAACACTTGTTTATTAAGTCAATGCCATAGTTGAAAATCATACTTAAATGCCCATAAAATACACAAATTCATATATAGCTCACATGATTTCTGAAAGAGAATGGGGGAGCAAGAGTGTAAATGGACTGCAGAAATATCTCTAGTTGAATATCCGCACAATGTGGCGGGATGTAAAACGTTCATTTACTTAATTTGGAAATATCAAAATTTTCAAGATGTCATAAAACTTATTTGTTTGGGGGGAAACGGGGATGGAACCCCGGAAAAACTTTATTAAAAAAAAACTACGAGGGGCATACCTATGGCCCAATCCTTGATAATATCCATCCAAGCTAGAGATGGCCCGGTCCCAAAAAAGCCTGGTGGGGGCCCGAAGCCCAGCCCGCCCAAAGCCCGGTCCCGGCCCGGCCCGCTTCAAGCCCGGTCCTAGCCCGTCAGGCCCTACCAGGCCTTGATTTCACGTTTTTTCTCGGCCCGGTTTAGGCCCGGCCCGGTTCATTCAAAAAATCTAGCCGTTATATGACTGTTTTATAGCCGTTTCTAGCCGTTTTTTGTGTTTTTTTTGCCTCTAAAACACTATAAATAGGTAGTGGATGTATGAGGTTTGATACCAAGTTACAAAAGCGCAAAAAACGCAATTCTCGCTTACAATTCTCGATTTCTCGCTTTCTCGTGTTCATTTCATGCAACTTCTCGTTCTTTCAATTTTTCCATCCTTCAATCAAAATGTCCGGCGGTAGTTCAAACTATTTAAATGTATTTTTCTTTATAATTTATATAAAATTAATAGAACGTATTTTTATTTATATATGAAATTCTAATAGAACGTATTTTTAAGTATGTTTGAGTGAACCAATTAATTATTTTATAGTGGATACGAATAATATTTATTAAAAATGGAATATATATATATATTTTTTACAAAGCCCGATTTAGGCCCGGTTTTGAGCCCGGTCCCGACCCGGTCTTAGAAAAGCCTTAACGGGCCTAGCCCTCAACCCCAAAGCCCGGGCTTGTGAATAGTGTTTAGACCCGGTCCCTATGAAAGCCCGGTCCAGGCTAGCCCGACCCGCTCATTTGGACACCTCTAATCCAAGCACCATACATTCTCTCATTACCATCTTCCATAATATCATTACGGCCCAAATTCTCAAGGTCTACATACCTATCATTCCAATACTCCCATTTAATTCCCCTTTCTACATTCAAAATACTCAACATTACAAATTCCTTACACCAAATCTCACGGCCATTTATAAAAATATCCCAAAAGAAGAAGAAAGGCCAATAACTTTTATAAAGGCCCTACAATATATTTCCAAGCTCCATACCAAATTCCTCATCATCCCTATTAGAAAGCTTCAATTCCCCATTACAGGAGCCATAGCTACTGTTACCCAGCAGACCAACATATTCTTCATTTCTTTCACAATCATCCCCAAGCCTAAAAAAGAATCTCATGACAACATCATCATATATCCAGGAATAATTATGACATCCTCTATGAATCCAATTTTTCCAAATTTGCACCATTTGTCTTCTCACCCACTTCTGATTGCCAATAACTTTAATCCAACATCTGCAAAAGGTAAAAATAATGGCAGAATGCCAAATTGCAGGACCAAGAAAGAGAGTAGAAACAAATTGTTGAAAATCCAATATAGATTTCAACAGGTTTAGAAATAATGGTATAGGAACAAAATAGTGGAAACAATCATCAATTCTTCTCCAAGTCAAAACCCACCACAATAAGCTACAACAGTTGTAATCCCAGTGGCTTAATCCATACAGCTCAATTTCAATAATCCTCAAACCCTCCTTATAGCTTCCAAACATATATGGATTAACAAGATTTTTAATCAGACCACTTAGAGGAGATAAGGAGCTACTGTTGGTAAATAATAAAACCAACCAATAAAAAAACCACCATAAAACTCGTGGCCTTAAACACCACAGGTGAGAGTCCCACACTAACACAAAAAGCTCCAATAAGAAATATGTGTAAATCAGATCAGTGATCAACAACCCACACACTTTCTTATCAAAATAATTAGGAGCAAGAATGTACATAAGAGCAGGATCAGTGATCAACCACCCCCATGACATCCCAAATAAAGACCAAAGGAGGGGGTAGAAACAAAACACACACATTCTAAAAAAATCCAGGAACATCTCACCCAATCCAAAAGAAAGATCAAACAATATATCTGATACCAGAGAGAACCAGAGTAACCAACAGAACATAACCTGGTTCAAGGGCCATAAAATTCCCATAATCCAAGGAAATTCAATCACCAACCAACATACCTTCATAGCAAGCTTGAAAACCCATATGTACCAAAGGATCCTGGTAGCAAGGTTTGGGGCAAAAAACCAAATTAACAATCCCCACAACCAGACACGATACTCAACATTATTCCTAAACCCAAGAAACGAAATCCGGACCGTGTTAGAACCAAAAAAATGCTCTAAAACATGAATGGATTACAAGAATATCTAATCCTAACCCCCTTCCCCTATACACGCACATCAAACCAAGTCTAGCATTAATACACTTCTTCATATATTAAAAACCCCATACAGCCATCCAAACCTCCCAATAAGCCTCTTTATTACTCCAAAACAAAATCAAAAAACTTACCTCCTCTACCCTGCTCCCCCTTATGCCTCCAGCCCAACGCCCAGACCCCAGAACCCAAGAAGAAGCATCCAAATTAAATCAAATTCATTACAGGAACTTCATATGAACAAAAGTAAAATGTCGAATTCATTGCATGAACTTTTTATGAACAAAAGTAAAATGTTGAATTCATTACAGGAACTTCTTATGAACAAAAGTAAAATGTCTAATTCATTATACATCAAATCTTGGATTTTAGACCAACTTTTTCAATAAGTTTCCCTGCAACCGATTTCAGAAACATGATTTACAAACGTTATCGCCTCAATCTTTGATAAGATGCAACCTACGCTGTTTACGATCCAGTACTGGATCACTGTGTTTTCTGGAAAATGATAACGAAATAATGGGAATAAATATTTACTTGCTTTGCGATAGTGCATGTTGGCCAAAATTATTTAATCCAAACAAATCTAAAACACCTATATGAACATACCGTGAAGGGGATATCTTCAATTAAAAGAAAACTGACAAAGACGCCTAGATTCCTTGGTTGAAATTCAGCTTCGATATCTACGATCATGTCTCGAGCTTGGTGCTTATGATTCAACAAACATTGAAATGCCAAAGAACATCCTACCATGGAATGAAATCTATATTTAGCCAGAAAAAGGTGCAACAGTTCGAAAGTCGTTTGAAATGGTAAAGCAAATCTATAAACAAAAGCAAATCATAAACAAACTGAATCATTTGAAATGGTAAAGCAAATCTACATTCCTCGTTTGAAAGAAGCAACCACATTTACCTGGAACAGACAAATCTATAAGACCCGGTTCTTCAAGTTAATGAACCGATTACGTAAGATTTAATGAAGCGATTACCTGCTCCAACACAAAGATTTAAACCTATCTTCAATATTTTCCCCTAACAAATTAAAAAAATTGATGGAAAGAGAAATAGAAGTCGAGAGAAATGAGAACACGAAAACCACAGTGTAAGAAAAATCTGAACACCAACAACAAATGTTACCTTTATGGAACACCAACAACCGTCCAGCTGTGATGGAGGAGACGAAGGGCTCGAAGTGTCTTCTTTGAACATAGCAAAATCAAAGAACACAAATCAAAATCAATTAAAGAACACATAAATCAAATTCGATTATTTAACAGAAATCAAAATCAAAGAAACCTTAAAAATAAATGAATGGTATACCTGCAAAACACCAGAAGTGGAGTCCGAATATAGTTGTAATTGGAAATCCAGTTTCAGTGCTCCGTATCCAAAAAAGGCTTAGGTAACTCAAGTAATCGCCAACCCCAACAAACGTATGATTATTCCAAAAAAGGCTTAGGTAACTATGTCAGTTAATCGATCTGTCAAAGATTTATACAATTGCATGACAATTAAAAAGGTATGATTATTACAAAAAAGAGCAAGTAAATCAAAATACCTTTGTTCTTAAGGTCATTCTTGCAAATGGGATCGAGAGACGAACTTTTGGGCTTTCAAAATGGGAGTGAGAATCGAGATCAACAGACCAAACCAACAATCAGAAATCAAAATCGAAGAAAACATAGAGCCAAAATGAACATCTACAAAATGAAATGATCAATTTTTAGTTAATCAATTGATTAAGATCATAACCGTTATCAGAATGGAAGCAAAATCTAAACATAAACCCTACTAATAGTGAAAAATGCAAAATCAACTTAACAAAGGACAAAAATGGCATTAGTTGTAACACTGAAGTTCAAATTCAGTAATTATCAAGGTAAGTAATCACATCTAAGTAAAACAAAAATGATAATCGACAAACATTAAAACATATAAGAGATCTATTGATGGTTTACAATAAACATACCTTGCTCTTGGTGACAGAGTCATTGACATTAAGAGTACATATTGCCTGCATCTAGTCCCATCCACACTCATGTGTCAACTAATTCTCGGTGGAGCATAACTCCATATATGGAACCATTGTCATCTGGTCCCATCCACACTAAAACATCCTACAAAATCCAAATGCTTCTAAAATGCTATGAGAAACAGGAGTAACTCTGTTGAAAAACAAAACAAGTCTGGTGGCCGGAAAAGGAAGGGGAGCGGGAGCCCACCGCTTGAGAAACGAAGAAGAAACTGAAGGATGTGGAGGAAGGTGTTAGCTACATAAAGAAAGGTAAGGGGTGTTTATTGTTCTTTGTATTTAAAATGAGAAAAAAGTATGGTATTCATTGTGGTAGCCATGGATATGTGGCAACTGTTCATCCTTCATGTACTTGCTGCTGGAACTAAATTTTGATTGTGTATTGCTTTCTGGTCATGAAATGGCATATCTTTATTTATGAAAATCAACAGTCTTCAAGTATCCTCACATTTTTTTCATTTACATTTTTTTCTTCTAATTTGTATCCATTTTATATGATTAACATGTTTTCGGCCTATATGATATCGGTTGATTTTGATGTGACGTTTCTTCACATAATTTACGACATAACTCGACAACTTAAGATTCATATATCAATAGTTACAAGATTTATCTGTTACAAGAATTAAATGATTGTTACATTATTATTAAGAAACAAATTTTTTTTTTGAGTAAAGAGACGCAAAAGTATCAATACATGAGAACCACTACAAATTTCATTACATTTTACTATTTTATTTATTTTTATATTTACTTTTACATTGTTGATTAATTTATAATACTTTTTAGCGATTCGTGCAAGTCGGGATGGACCTTTTGGGTGCGTTTGGTATGATGGACATGACAGAACAAGGTGGAACAGAACAAGGGTGTACCATGTTTGGCATGACAATAAGTGGAACACACATGAACTAACTAGAACAAGAGTGGAACACGCGTGTCCCACTCCTACCCCTGGAACTAACTGGAACAGCATCTGAGAGACCAAAATACCCCCAAACCTAACATGCCCTCTCGTTCAAGCCTCCATATCGACTTCACATTCATCATCTTTAGCCTTCAGAAATCGACAAACTTCTCCAATGATTTCATCAGGTTCAATTTTGGCAAGTTTCGATTTTGGCAGGTTCGATTTTGGTAGGTTTCGATTTTGGCATGTTCGATTTCTGGAAGTTCGATTTTGGCAGGTTCGATTTAATCGGTTTCGATTTTGGTAGGTTTCGATTTCATCAGATAATTCCTCCATACCATCGATATTGATCTTATCTGGACTAGGGTTAAATTGGTCATTTAACCGACCCTGTTCTGTCCTGTCCAGTCTTACCAAACGCCGAACACCTGTTCTATTCTGTGCTGTTCTGTTCTGTCCCATTCTGTCTGCGTACCAAACGCACCCTTTAAGCCTCTAGCGGGTTCTGTGTATATGTTCAACTAATTTGCGTAAGTATAATTTCTTGGGGTATGAAAAATGTACCCGTTAAACTTTGAAATGTGCTATGAGATATTAGAAAATAAAAGAAACATCAATAAAAAAACGGGAAAGAATCGCTAAAAGTCAACCAAAAAGCTTAAAAAATCTCTTGGAATGTGAAATTTGGCTAACAAAACAACAGACGATTTTGCAGACTTTTGATAAACTTTATAGGTAGATCTGCTCGGTAAAATTCTCGGGTTCGCCATCGCCGGCAATAGGACAAGTTAAATCTACACCTATCTAATTTTTCTTTTGAGAGGGATACATCTATATGTTAATTTTATTCTTTTATACATCAACAAAGAAATTTATTTTTTACATTTTAAATACATAATTTAACATTAATATAAATATGTAATTATGTATCCATATTATATAGCAACATCCAGCTACAATACCAGGTGTCCAGGTCCATTTATTTATGAGAGATATTGAATCCGCATTATTCAATTTTCTCCCACATCGAAAGCTGGATATAAATGTGAAGTGTAGCAGATGAATAAATAAGGCCCTCAGCCAGAAACAAAAACCACGCAGCCATGCAATGAACACAAAGCGAACTATTCTTTCGCCTTTTACTAAAGAATACCGTGTGTTCGTTGTATAAAGTGGCATACGCTTATTTTTAGAGAGGTGTTCATTTATTTGAATGCCTCCTACAATTTGTAGTTTAAATAATAAATCAGGTAGTTGAATAGCATAAAAATTTCTAGTGAGGGTGTTGCTGACTATTCTAATGCTAACCTGGTAATGTTTTATTGACAATATTTGATATTTTAACTTTTCCGTTAAGATGATTTAGGGGCTGTTTACTTTTCGGGTAAGATTTTAGTCCACTAAAATGACATCGTATGCTACAATTTAGTCGGTAAGCGCTAACGTGGTAAGAGTCGTCACACTCACTTACCGGGTATGACTCTTGGTCCTTGCCTCCGCTCTTACCGGGTAAGATTCTTGGTCCTAGCCATATTCATCCGGTAATCTAATATGACTTGGTAAGCATTTTGTAAACGGCCCCTTAGTCTATTTGACATTATCACTTACTTTATAGGATAAGAATTATAGTCCATCGAAATTGATGTCATATGCAACTAACAATTTGATTGATAAATGGTAACCATGTAAGAGTTGTCACTTTACTCGCTTACCAGGTAAGACTCTGTCCTTTCCACCGCTCTTACCGAATAAGATTATCAGTCTGTGTCATGTTCATCTGTTTAGGTGAGTGGTGGTGACCCAATAAGCACTCATCGGGTAAACATTAGGTAAATGTCCCCTTGTACATTATTTGAATAATTCAAACTTTACAAAAATATGAAAACGTTTGGCTTGTTAGAACACCAGTGTTAAGAAGCTCAATTTGCCAAGTTAAATGGTTGCATTTTCTGTTCGAGATTGGGTCAAGTTTGAGAATTACTAAAGCTCGAGCTTGAATGCTCCAATCGTTACCATTCCTACCACCAAGCACCTCAAGTCTCCAACTCTTGAATAATGATAACTAATATGGAAGTTTTCTTTGTCGTTATAATTATAGTATATACTTCAAAACAGAGTGAAAGTTCTAAGACGTGGTCACACTGGATGCAGAACGAGTAAACCAGGCTCAATGAAGTCATGGCATGAGAAAGGAGGTTGGTTATTGATGGCTAAATCATTAGGGTGTCATCCCACATTGATAATAAAACGGAAGGTTTAGCCATGTCTAAATCTATTTAAGAAGATCGTTGAGCAACTTAGAACATACTTACCTGGACGGGATCAATGAGTGATCAAAAAGGCTCATGGTCTAGGTTGGTGACCTCCATTGCACATAGGAGGGGTGCTTGCTTAAGGTCGGCCCAAGTGGTCGAGCCTACGTCATAATTTGTGACAGTGGGGGCTTGCGTTCGCGCAGCCCCTTCCTAATTTAGAGTCTTAAAGGTTTTTCAAGTTTTATCTTATTTGGTTGTTATGTAAATTGGTTTCTGGTTGCCTACTGAATATATACCACCTTCTTGGAAGTCTCTGGTGACTATGGCTAAACCATTGTCGTTTCTTGCTACCACCTTCTTGGAATTGTCTCCGGTGATCATGTCTAAACCGTTGTCATTTCTGGCAGAACTGAATGGCCGAATACAACCTTCTAGAATCATCTCTGGTGACAGAACAAATGAACACTACTAAAGAATGGTTACATACTAAAGTAATTAATGAGACTGTCGAAATTCAATGAATACAAACTCTTACTATTATGCAAATACACCAGAGGGCCGTAAGGATGACCGCCTCTAGACAAGCTGACTCCACTTTCTTCAACTTCAACGAGCTCAACCAGTTCGTCCAATCTGAATTGGATTTGAGAGCCGGGATATCTAAACACCACCATCGGCCAATATTTCTTCCAAATATCACGGGCCATATGACAATTGACAAAACAGATGGTCCGTAGACTCGATATCCAAACACTTACCCGGATAAGTACTTACCAATTCAAATTACCTACCGGAGTAATATGGCAAAAAAATAACGAAGATAACGAATTACCTACCGGATAAGTAGTCTTTGTTTTACTTCTATCCCCAAAAAAATAACGAAGATAACGCAAATCTGTCATCTCAAACTCGGCCTTCATCGATTTCTTGAACTCCTCTATATGATTTGAACTATTTTCTGTAAAGATAAGGTCATCTACGTACAAGCAAACAAATAAGAATTCACCTTTGAGGCTCTTGATAAATAACGTGTGTTCATAGGGGCATTTTCTGTAGTCATGCTTCTCAAAGTATGAGTCTATACGGCTATATGAAGCACAAGGTGCTTGTGTTAGCCTGTATAAGGCTTTCTTTAACCGACACACCTTGTATTCCTCATTCTTCTATACATACCCCGGGGGTTGGTCTACATAAACATCTTCACTAGGATACCCATTTAAAAACATGGATTTAACGTCCATTAGGTGTATCAGCCACCCATTTTGTGTTGCCAAAGAGTCCACACGTATAGTTTCTAAACGGATTACGGGGGCAAAAACTTCATTATAATCTACCCCATACTTCTGTTTATATCCCTTTACGACAAGACGAGCCTTATGTTTTTCGACATCGCCATTATCTTTCAATTTGGTCTTGAACACCCATTTCACACCAATTTATTTGTGTCCACTTGGAAGTTCTACCAGATCCCATGTATCATTCCTAAGAATGGATTCAACCTCTTGATCCATGGCTTCCCTCCATATTTTGCCTTTCGATGAAGTCTCAAAATCCTTAGGATCAACATATGCTAATAAAGCAAAATCAACTAGTTCATCATGATTAATCTTCTGAGTTATCTCATAGATTTCGTTAATTCCTCTAAACCCGCGTGGTGCACCAGACGAGGATGAAGAAACAGAACCAGTTGGTGATGAAGGTTCCAAGGTGGTGGGCAACAAGAGACCGATTTAGCGAACGCAGCCCCCACTGTCACAAATTATTACGTAGACTCGACCACTTGGACCGACCTTAGGCAAGCACCCCTTCTATGTGCAATGGAGGTCACCAAACCTAGACCATGAGCCTTTTTCTCATTTCTTAAAAATGGAATTCATTTAAAGATTTATTAATTGTTTTCTATAACATCATGTTCATGGATTTAGTTTGACTTTGATCACATGATTAGTATACCTTCTATAATTATTAATGAAGAATAATAAAGCATATCACATTAACTTTATAAAGATGGTAATGTTATATATATAAAAAACATAGATATGAGGCAAGACAAATATAAAATATATGATATGTATTGTTGTCATTCCATAACTTATTTATGTGTTTATAGGTGAGAAGATTGATGGATTCAAATAGGTTAGATAACGGGTTAAAAAAAAGGGTAAAATCAAGACCGGTATTTTATAGTGGGGGTCAAAATGTGTTGGATTGGACTGCGTTAATCCTTTTTTAATTTTACTCGTTTGATCATTATAAACAAAATATAACCCAAATCGACTAATTTACCTAATATGGTTTTACTTATCCATCACTATCTATGGCCATATATACGATACAAGTTTTGATGATCGACTTGAAATTCCGAACGAAAATTAGTGATGGATAAGTAAAACCAATATAGTGAGTACATGGTCATCAAATACATGTTTTATTATTTTGAAAACATGGGTTATTTATTGTAAAAAAGAATATGAAGTATGACAAACACCTTATTTAAGACATATTTTGATGCTTTAATACATGTCTTCTTGGTATTAGCGATTTTGACAAAGTACTGTTAAGGTGAATTCAAGGTGTTATAAGAATCATTCAATTAAAAGGTGTTATAAGAATTATTTAACCATCGGTAACAGTTAAAAATGAATACACATAAGACAAGCTTATCTCATATTCAAGTCACACGTTAAACACCTTATTTCATAGTCAACATGCTCAATTTAACTTTTCTTTATATGAGAAATATAAACATAAATCCAATTTTTTATGAAGTTTACATGACATTAATTTTAAATATATATCTCATTATAAAAAAACCAAACATTCTTAATATATCTCACTCGAAGGTGACATCTAAAGGTTAGGATGTACAAAGACCTAACTTTACCTAAATGGTACGATTATTTTTATGAAAACAACTGATTCAGTAAAAAGTGTGGAAAAATGATCTAAGACCAAAAAGGAAGATATCAAAATATTGCATACCCTTTGTTGTAGATTTCAACATAAGTCAATTGGCAAGAATGCCTCAAGATTGTATGCAATAAACATATGGATGATAAGATCATCCTCATCCATGAACTCCGTTCTCCGACTCATATCACCACCGCGTGCTTTTCTTCTTTTCTCAAGAGCCGCCCTAACCTAGTAACCTTATCTTTATCTATCTTTCTTATCGCATCCTTGGGTGACGGCTGGCTTCTATAATCCACATTTTGGCCACGGTGTTCTTGGTCTTCGACCTCATGCCGCTTGGGCCCACACAACGAGTTTGTTTCCGCTTCTTTTGCGTCGCCATTTTCCGATTAATAATGGTGATCATCATTGTTCTCCACATCAGAAATGATATCCTTGTTTTGATCCGTACTTCCATCATCGTTGCTATGATTTTGGGATGTTCTTGGATGGCCGCGACAGTTATTATGATCGGGAGGGGGTCTTGATGATGCAGGGTTTGAGGTTCGAGAAATGGAAGTGGCACCAACGTGAGAATCACTGTCATTTGTGCCATGGTCTTCGTTAACAGCAGGGGGTCGTGCCTTCTGAGTGACCCCACCACGCCACCTGTACTTCCGTCAAGAACCTCACTAGTTTGAGAAGGTGGCACTCTATTTTGCTCATATAGTTCCAACATTTGGTTGCTAACCTCTGCAATAAATATCACAATTTACCAATTAAGAAACAGATGGCTACAACCACAAGAAAGATTGACACAAGTGAGGTACGCGGGTGAAAGAACTTGCGAGGTTTTAGGATTTTATTTTGACATGGGTAATTTAGCAATTTACCGAACTTATCTCGTTTCCTAGTTCACCTATTTTGGTGGGACAGAAAAACATTGCATTTTTGTCCTACTCAGGTCTTGTCCCGTCCCAGTCTAATGCCGCACGCTAAACATGGAACAAGTTTTTGCTCTGTCCTGTTTCATCTTGTCCCAAAAGACACTACTTGCAACAATCTTTAAAATATTCAAATCAGTGATTGCAAAGTTGGCTTTGATTGATTCAAGTTACAGAGACGATTCTGAGAAGGTGGGTATGTATTCGGTGGTTTAGCCTGGTCACCAGAAACGATTCCGAGAAGGTGGTATTGGTATGTATTCAGTGGGCAACCAATTTATATAACTCTGCAGACCACGTCTTACAGATTGTAGGAGGCATTCACAGAAATGAACACCTCTCCAAAAATAGGCGTATGCCACTATGAGCAACGAGCACACCGTATTCTTTAGTAAAAGGCGGAAGAATAGTTCGCTTTGTGCTCTTTGAAGAATGCCGAGGTCCTTGTTATGCATCTGCTTTTAGCTCCATATTTGCATACATGCCCCAATGTGGGGAAGAATGCATGATGTTTTCTATAAAGTTTTTTGAAGTGCATTGGAATGATGAATCTATTACATTTTAATAATATTCTTAATTCTAAGTAGAAAATCTCATTGTAATTTCTTTTTTAAGATATAAACCTCTGATTCTCTATTTTAAATAAATTATAGATCGTTGTCGGAGATGCTCTAATAGGACAATGAGATTGTTAATAAATTATAGAGTACTGTTGAATGAAATATGCAGACAAATAGAGGAATCTGTGAAGAATACAAATGCATGGGTAAGTTGATGAAACAAGTTGAATATGATGATGGTTGCATGCAATAAGATCATATATGGATATGATGGGATGAAGTATCAAAGGAGCATTGTGGACCTACTCATCCCTTCTTCTGAGAATCTTTAAAGACTGAGTGATAGAATTAATAACTATTAATCAATCTATAAATTAATCATTGGTTAATTGTCAATGATATTATTAGCTCATCGATCGATCCATGAGGAGTGTACAAGGACAGGTACAAAGACTTGCAACATCATCGAATCATTGTAGATATCAAAGAACTACTTCGGATGCTCAAACGGAAATTTCTCATGCCATCATTCGAAAACTATCTCAACCGGTCACCGCTGCAGAACCTTCCTTTTTGTTCACACAAGATGACAAACAACCATTATATGTCACTGAAAGGCGAACCAAGAAGCTTGGGAAACTTTTTAATAATGTCATCGTTCAGCTTCAAACATTTCTTGATCCGTCTCTTAGTGCTAGTAAGTGTAGAATAACTCACTTCCTAGCTATCGCAAAGGAGAGGATATTGATAATGATAATGATAATGATAATGATAATGATGATGACGATGACTCTTCCTACACTCCATTCGATGGGGATGAATCGAACGAAACCATTTTAGATGATCTAGAGGAAGATCCGAAGGAAGATCAAGAGAAAGTGGGTCCTACAATTGAAAAAGGGATGATCCTAATAGTTAAGCAAGTTTTTGATGACTCAATAATAGAAGGAGAGGAAAAGCTTCCATCCAAATCCACATCATTCATTGCCATTCTCTTTCAATTTGGTCTTGAAGACCCATTTCACACCAATTTGTGTCCACTTGGAAGTTCTACCAAATCCACAGGATCAACCAGTTCATCATGATTAATCCTAAAGAAACAGAACCAGTTGGTGATGAAGGTTCCAAGGTGGTGGGCAACCTGAGACCAATTTTCGTAACAACCAAATAAGATAAAACTTGAAAACCCTTCAATACTCAAAATTAGAAAGGGGCCGCGCGAACGCAGGCCCCCACTATCACAAATTATGACGTAGGCTCGACCACCTGGGCCGACCTTAGGCAGGCACCCCTCCTATGTGCAATGGAGGTCACCAGCCTAGACCATGAGCCTTTTTGATCACTCATTGATCCCGTCCAGGTAAGTAAGTTTTAAGCTGTACAACAGTCTTCTTAAATAGATTTAGACATGGCTATAACTCCTGTTTTATTATCGATGTGGGACGACACCCTAATGATTTAGCCATCAATAACCAACCTGCTTTCTCATGCCATGATTAACCTATTGCAGTGGCAAGTCCAAGATTTTTTATCGAGCGGATATACCTTTAAAGTATTTCAAAAGTCTGCAAAGTCATCTGGTTGATAATCACTTCTCACGTTTCTAGCCAAATTTGTCATTTCTCACCCAGACCCCAACCCTATGTAGCTAACACCTTCCTCCACATCCTTCGGTTTCTTCTTCGTTTCTCGAGCGATGGGCTCCCGCTCGCCTTCCTTTACCGGCCACCAGACTTGGTGGCGACCGCTGTCTCCCGCCGCCGTCGCCCACCACTCCCACCTCCCCTTCTTCCACCGCCTCAAAATCTTCAACCTCATTATCATCGAACAACTCTGTTTTCTCTCTTGTTTGTTTTTCTCGGATTCAGTCGCCAATTCTACACCATCTTCTAGTTAGCGCTCGATCATATCATTCTCATCCATGAATTCCGTTCTCCCTTAAGTTGACAAAATGTGGTTGTAGTCTATCAATAGTGTCATTGCATGTGGTATTGCAGGTTGCAAGTTCGAATCACTTTGGCTCAGCAGAAAAGAAGGAAATAACTTTAGAACTTCAAACTAGATATGTATGTATACGGATTCCTATCACATCAGATCTTTTTAGTAAATAGAAATTTAACAAGATAATGTAAAATCAATTACTATTTGATTTATTAACATACATGCAGAGGCTACTCCTACTAAAGTGATTCACATCTAAAAGCAACTTGATTAAAGTACACAAGAGGCAAGCATCCCAATTATATTATGAAACAGAATCTTTAATAATACTCAAATCAGTGATTGCAAAGTTGGCTTTGATTCAAGTTACAGAGACCAAGAAGTTGTATGTATTTGATGGGCAACCATAGACCAATTTACATAACAACCGAATAAAGATAAAACATGAAATTTTTTCAAAACTCAAAATTAGAAAGGGGCCGCGCGAACGCAGGCCCCCACTGTCACAAATTATGACGTAGGCTCGACCACTTGAGCCGACCTTAGGAAGGCACCCCTCCTATGTGTAATGGAGGTCACCAACCTAGACCATGAGCCTTTTTGATCACTCATTGATCCCGTCCAGGTAAGTATGTTATAAGTTGCTCAACGATCTTCTTAAATAGATTTAGACATAGGCTACAGCTTCTGTTTTATTATCAATGTGGGATATACCCACAAAGAAGAAACCTACTTAACTTGTATGTTGCATGGCTTTGGAGGGAAGTCATTTGAATCGGAAACCCTTCTTTTACTTGGACTTGATATGATTTTTAAATCCTTTATCAATATGTACATTAGATCGTTAAACCACAAGCCGCTTCATATACGTATATTTTACAACTATTCTCCGTCTCTATATTACTTCTTCATTTGTTTTCGTATACAACTATTCTTCGTCTCTAATTGGACAATGATGCTATTAATTTGTATACGAGGTTTCATGTTGTGTTGTTTAGTATTTTAAGCAGTTGTTATATTACAAATTTAACGAACTAGGACCTAACAATAGCGGTGTAAATGAGTCTAGTTTTTAACGAGCTACTCGAGTTCAAGCTCGTTTATTTCGAGCTCGATCTTCTCTTGTAGCAAAAGCCAATGTAGGCACCATTTCGGGAACAAAGAGTTATTTACATCATACTTAAAAAATCAAGAAAAAACATTTTTTTTACTTGAAATTGGATAGGGGTCGCGAGAACGCACGCCCCCACTATCACAAATTATGACATAGGTTCAACCACTTGGGCCGACCTTAGACTAACACTCCCCCAAAGTGCAATGGATGTCACCAACTTAGACTATGAGTCTTATTGGTCACTCAATGATCCCGTCCAAGTAGTCGAGATTAGCTCAACAGTGAAATAGAGTCGCTAAATGTTGCCACTGACTTTTGATTAAAGTGACTTCAAGGAAGTACTCAGTAAGAAGGATGGCGATAACATGTTATCATGGTGAATTATCCAACGGGGTTTAAAATGAGTCGGGTGTAAATAAGATGTATGGAGAGATCAAAGATTAATTTGATTTTATATATCTATACTATATATATATATATATATATATATAATAAAAACTTAGGGTACTATATGGATGAAAATGATCCTCAACCGAAGCTATTTATTTATATGCCAATAGTCATCGTATTAATTGAAGAAATCGGCTAAATCGCGATTTTTTAAGTTGTGAGGTTGTTTTCTCCAAACAGAGGTGTACTATTGGCAAAACAAGTCTCCCATCTTTAAAAAGATGAAATCCAGCCCACTGAACTTTCTGACAGTTATGTTCCTACCCCTTCTGAAGTCTTATTTCACGTCTGATTAATAAGAGGTGGTGCTTTAAGAGGTTATAAGACATTAAGTTACCTAGACGTATTTCAACTTAACAGCCTCTGAAATCTTAAAAAACGGTCTAAACGTATTGTTGGAACCCAGATACACTTAATCAAGATTAACAATCTGTTAGTGGAGTTTAGAGTTTGATGCGGAAGCGTATTAAACTAACAGATATGTTTGATAGATATTAGAACGCACATATATAAAGAAAACAGTAAGGAATAAAAAGGATTTCTTGAACAGTTACTGTTATTCAATATATAATAAGAACAACGAAGAACAGATTAAGAACTGTTGGTGTGTGTGTGAATATAACACTCAGATATTTGACAATAAAGCTTGAGAGTATTAGTGATTCCTTGTGTATTCGTCGTTAGGAAGATCTCAACATGAGACTTCCTTTTATACTACTCTTAGAAGACTATGAAGTTGGTCACTGTTCCTTTTACGGCATGAATAGTAAACTGGATGGTGTGAACAGTGGACTGGATGGTGTGAGCAGTTGTTTGAGCCATGCGCATTTAATGGAGCAGATGTACTATTGGTAAATGCATTAAATGGCGCAGACGTCTATTTTGTACCATGCCCTATTGAGTCCACTCAGAGCTTGACACGTGTTTTGACAGTACTTTTCCATGCAAGTTGATGAACGTATCCAGTAATATCTTCCAAGTCTTCATAGCAGACCACAGAGGCTCTGTAAGGCATTACAGAGGTTCTGTGGTCTGACCTTCTGTGGAGCAGTCCACTTGTTTCCGAGTTGATCTTCTTCTTGCGCACTACAGAGGTTCTGTGATTACCTCTGTAGCTTCTGTGGCTTTCTGGACTTGATCTTCTGGAAGAAGTGGCAGAGCCTCTGTGAGAGGCTTTTCTATACTTAGCCTATTTTTCACTACTTCTAAGTATTTCTATGATTAGGAAGATTGAAGCTAACAATCTCCCCCTAAGTAGTGAAAAATAAAAATTTGACTTTGTGTTTAGTTAGGCTAAGTTAGATAAGACAAAGGTTAAACAATACCTCGAAATTTCTTTCATTTAGAAATATGCCAGAGGCATTTTACATTTGAGTACGATGAAAGATAAACTTTTGTTTGCAGAGATTGGAGGTCTGAGAATCAGATTTTGGCATCTTTGAAATCGTTGTAGCTTCTGTTGTCTCTGCCGACTTTTCTGATCTCTTTGTAGAATCTGATGCAGAGTTCTCTTAGGCGGATTGTTGAGTCTATTTCTCTGATGAAAGTATCTGCATCATCTCTATCCATTTTCTCTGTACCTCTGTATTTTACAAGGCTTGCTCTGAATTTGCTCAGAGTACTGGTTGCGTACTTCTGACAATCCATGAGTACAAAAAGTTTAACCTGGTGTTGTGGGTTTTGAAATACTAACCCAAATCTTGGTTCTCTGATGATTGAGTTTGGCACAGCGTCTGGTGGGCAGCGATCTTCTGGTGGTCGTAGATCTAGATGTTTGAGACCAAGATCTTTTCCCAGCTGAAAATCTATCATGCTAAATAGCAGAAGCTTTTCCCTCATCGCTTTTCTCAATACTTGATAGGCTCTGGTGTTTGCTTCTGTGTTGTAGTTGTCCTTTGTCCATTGCAGAAGGTCAGGTAGATCGTATGGATTGATGTTTCTTAAGTCAGCATCAGCGAAGGTAGACTCTGAATTGTTCTCTCTTCTGACTTTGTAAAGATTGTACCTGACCCTTGGATAGGTTCTTGTGAAGGAGAATTTGCAGAAGATTACTTTTTTGATTTTGTGAATTGAGAAGACATCTGCTTTGGCTCTTGGCTTTGTTCTTGTGAAGATGTTCTCAAATTCTTCTCTGATCCTTGGATCTGTCACATGATCTATTGGATAGTTTGTCTGAAAGGATTGTTTGTAGAGGTATTTGTATACCACTTCTTCCATTTCTTCATGTGTTGGACCAGGTCGTGGAATTTGTCTTCTGAGACTCTCCATATGTTGAACAACTTCTGCAGCTCTACCAGTTAAGGGAGTTTCTGACAGAGGCTTCAATCCATGTGCCCAGTCAACTTCTTCGGGTTTTGGGGTTTGAAAGGCGTCAAACGCACTTTTCATCAGTTTCTCTGTTGGCTTTGACAATGTTTTCTTCTTCTTAGGTTCCTCTGTCAGTATCCCTTTGCCTTTATCTTTTGTTGTCGTGGCATAACCTGTTGCTTCTGTGGGATTTGAGGTTTGTACTTCAGTAGGTTTGATGGAGGTTGCCTCTGTGGATTTTGACGATTGTGATTTAGAGGACTTTTGTGGCGATGGTTCTGTTGGCTTGACTTGCTCTGTAACCTCTGTTGGAGGTTGTTTGGTGACTTCTTCTGTGAGCTCAGTTTCTGTTGATGAAGTGTTTTCATTGAATCTTCTTGCCATTCTGAAGGCTAAGGTGAACCTGTGCCTTTCTTCTTCTCTCTTCACCATTCGATCACTTATTGTTGTGTGCATCCTTTTCAGAATGTCAGAAGCAGAGGTCGTTGCTCTTTTTGGTTTGGTGGCAATCTACTTTCTTCTGGGTATGGTTTGGGGTGTTTCCACAGAGGTGGGTGTTTTCTCTGTGGTTGGTTCATCTGTTTCTTCTAAAATGATTACCTCAGGGGCGGTTGTTGCCTCTGAGGTTTGCTTATCTGCTTCTGTAGTGTTGGGTTCTTCAGAGGTTGAATCCACAGAGATGGGTGTATTCTCTGTGGTTTGTTGAGTTTGTTGTTGTCGGGTCTGTTCTGGAGGTGCTTGACTCAGAGGTTCTGCGGCTATTGGTGGACCTGTAAGTTCTTTGCTTGCAGTTTTCTCTGTAGTTTTCTCCCCCTCAGGATGATCTGATGGACCAGGATGGTCATCATCATCAGAGTCATCCTGACCCTTGTCTGATGTACCCTCTGCTCTGCAGGAAGCATCAGGTTTCATTGGCATTTTGGCTACAGCAGCGATCAGTTTCGCGCAGACATCATCACAGAGGCCAAGAAGAGTTGCTAGCTCTGCCTCTGTTTTGAATCTCATCCTTCCTACACTTTCTCTGAAATCTTTGACGAAATTAGCATTTGCAGTGGTGAAGGAAAGGATGACTTCTGTTACTTGATTAATCACGTTCTGCCCAAGTTCTGTCAGCTGTGCTCTTGTCATGTAGTCTTTGGGTTGCATCAGCATGGTATTTCGCATGGCTTCTTCTTGAACTTTTTGTAGGGCCTTCTGTAGATCTGCAGGAGTGATGCCCGTTGACACTGAAGTCTGTTTGTTCAATTGATCAAGAAACTTGTTGATGGAGTTCTCAATCGAAGAAGGAGTAGTTGTTGCGGCAGAAGTGGTGGATGCGGTAGCAGCAGACTTGATCTGTGAGATGGCAGTTTTCACCTCTGTGGACAGGTTGTCCATTTTGGTGTTCAGGTTTAGTAGTGCCAGTGATGTTGTCTCTGCAAAAGATTTGAAAGAGCTTTGCAACTCTTTCAAGGTTTGGTTCACAAAGGTCTCAAGGGTTTGGAACTCATCCCTTGTGACTTGTGTTCCGGTGGTAACCTCTGGAGGAACACATTCGTCTCCAGAGTGAATCCCTGTTCCTGGGATACCTTCTTTCATTCCTGTTTGTATGTTGAGAATGGAAGGATTTCCTTCTGATCCTTGAGAAGAAACA
Organism: Saussurea involucrata; assembly: GCA_033807775.1. NCBI lineage: Eukaryota > Viridiplantae > Streptophyta > Magnoliopsida > Asterales > Asteraceae > Saussurea > Saussurea involucrata. The sequence goes on from CM066313.1 coordinate 87,082,367, forward strand.
TGAGTTTCAATCCCTACAGAAGTTCTGAGAAGAACATTGTCCAAATCCACTCCAGAGGTGGGTATTGGAATATCCTTCTGTTGACTAGGAGACTTGTCTAGAGTCTCTTTGTCTTTGTGCTCTCTACTTCTCTCTGAAAGAAGTGTGGGTCTTAATAAGTGCGTGTCAGAGGAAACAAATTCCTCTGTAGGGTGTTCTTGTGTGATCTGGGGCGATTGATCACGAACATTAGGTGAGTCTCTTTGAGGAGACTCCCTAGGAATGGATTCCCCGGTTTCTGTGGGCACAGAGGTTGAAAGAGTAACCTCTGGCTGGATGGGTTGGGTTGGGATCGAGCTGTGCTGCTCTTTTTCAATAACTCCTTCTGCAGCTAGACCTGCGGAGTTAGAAATGTGGGTTGCACTGGGAGGGGGTGATTGATGTGTGCCTTCTTCAACTTCGGCATCTTTTCTTGTTTCTTCTTCTGGTTCTGTGGAAGTTCCTGGTTCTGTGCACAATGAGTCATACATGTGATGAGATCCGTATAATCCCATGACATGCGGATGATAGAGACCTTTTCGTATCCAGATAGCCTCTTCTTCATCTGAATCTACCTCTGAGATTTCTATCCCTTTTTCTGTGGTTTCTTCTACAACCGTTGCCTCTGTAACTTTAGTTGTATTCCACTCAGCTTCGATTTGTTCTGTTTCTTCTGAAGCTTGGTTTGGACTTCTTCTGTGGACGTCCAATCCTTGAATGAAAGGGTTTTGTAAAATCACAGGGGTTTCGGCTGGTTGATTTCTGGGTGTTGTGTCATCTTCGTGTAGATGTGTGTCAATGCCAGAAATGAAGAAATCTTGTTCTTCTGGAGTGTGGTGGTCGAGAGGTTGTGCCGTCCACCCTGCTGTATTAAGGGTGTTTGCAATTTCGGGGTTCTGTAGGAAATCATTCAGGTCTCCTTGGTGAGCAAATCTATCTGGAGATTGATATGGTGATTGATATCCTTCTTCTGTCATTCCTACTTCTGCATCTTCTTCTTCTGCAGTCTCTCCCTCTATGATTTCCTCTTCTGCAATGGTAAACAACTTTTTAAGTGTTTTACCATGCTTCTTTTTGGTTTTCCTCCTTTTTGGTTTTGGTGCCCCTTCCTCTGTTGATTTGGATCTCTTCTTTTTCTGTTTTGTGAAAAGGGGAGTTGCAGAGGAGCCAATCTCTGTGGCATGGGGAGGTGAAGGTCTATCTTCTGCAGTGCTTGTTGATGTGCCTTCTGCAGTTTTTCTCTTCTTAGCTTTTGGAGTAGAAGCAGAGATCTTTGCTGAAGATTTCTTTCCCATTATTTCTGCGCGTTTGGCTATGAAGCTGAGCTGAATAGCCATGTGTTTTGCTAACTTTTTATCCTTTTCTGCTTGAGTGGAAAGAGGTTTTGCTATCATTGTTCCTAGGGGAACACCTAAACGCGGGGGTGTCATAGGACTCGGTTTTGGAGTTCTATGATCGCGTATATACTCTTTCTTAAGGGATATGTTCGATGCGTAGCGCAGAAGTTTCTTTGACAGAGGTCTGCAGTGTGAGTAGCCATCAGCATGATCAGTGGGGGTATTTTTGTTCATCGGGAACTGTTTGGGAGTTGGCCCTTCCATTGGCCAATTTTGGATTAGCAGCAGAGGTTCGAACAGTACTCCCAATATTCTTTGGAATTGCAGAGGTGGTAGAAAGTTGGGATCGTTCTCTTTGACCCTTTTTGAGTTGTTCTTTCTGTCGATGGTGTTTATGATCTCTTGCATCATTATGGTCGCATAATCTAGTGGAAGATCATAGTAAACCCCGTACATGATGCTCAAGATTTGATGTGAGCTCTGGTCAATACTCCCTATCTTTCCTGTCAAGCATCTGTTAAGAATAGAGAACAAAGTGTTCCACAGAGGTGGTAATCGGCCTCTGCGGAAGTCATTTCTCTTCCGTAGTTGGGTGTTGTACCCAAGCATTTCCACGAATCTACAGAGCTCTTCGTCTGTTGGTTGCTCTGCATAACTTTTCAATCCCAGAAGACCCCTTGTTGGTAGGTTGAATTCAAGTGAGAACATTGTTCTGTTGAACTTGATTTCAAGATGCTCAGTTTTATCAGGTCTTGAAATGTACCCTTTGATAAGAGAATCGTCTTTATCAAATCGGCAGCTTTGCCAAAATTGGTTCAAATAACGAACTGGTATTCTGTTAGGGGTTCTTGATAGTAGAGGGAAAAGGATATGGTTTTCCATGATGTTCAGAAGTATGGCATGGGCTTCGCCGAAAGTAGTGGGTGAGGGGACCAAATAGCAGTTGTTGGATTTAATAGGAAGAGTGGCTTCGAAATGATCCTTAGCTATGAAGTTTTGCAAGTGTGTTGTCGGAGCAAAGTCTGCGGAATCCCCGGAATCTTGTTGTTCAATATCTCTTGCAAGGCTAGGGTTTTCAGAATGTTCTGAATGAGCAGGGGAGTTTTCCGTTGAGTTCGCCGGAGAGAGTTCAGAGGATGTAGCGAGGATGTAGCTCGAGAAGATGAAGCCATTTGCAAGTGTTTTGCAGGGTATCGCCGGAGAAGAAGATGAGAGTTTGTAAAAGGTTTTATGAGAGGGTAAGGTTTGTTTTTATAGGATGGTAAAACGGTAGACTTCGAAAGGGTAAAGTATATGGCAATGGATTAAAGTTTGGAATCCGCACTCGAGTTTGAGCGGCGGGTTCAACTTACCAAAAAAAACGTTCCATGTTTGCCCAATGAAAATGGGACACGTAGGCCATGTCAGAAAATGACAGGACGTCGTGCGCGGCCCATTAATGCTAGGCGCGTGGAGTTGTTCTTAGCCATATGAGTTTCACTCGCAGAAAAAGTAACCGTTAATACTACAGAGATGCCCAAGTAATCAGATTGACAGAGCTTCTGTAGTTTACAGAGGCTCTGTGATCTTGAAAATCTTTGATGTTTATCCCTTTTTCATATATCTCATTGTTATCATGACTTCTGTGGGGTTCTTCTTTAACCAAAACATTTGTAAAAGCATTGGAGAGGATAAAATCGGATTTTTGTGAAGAAATTTGCTTCACAGAGGTTTTGTGGCTCTGTTGGAACTTGCAGAAGTTCTGTCAGGGCTAGCAGAAGCTCTATGAGAGAAAAAATCTCATAAAAAGAATTTTATTCGTATTTTTGATCATCCAATTTTTGATTTGGTTTAAGAGATGTTTTTCGGACATATTTGAAATTTTGTGTCCGAGAAAACTGTTTATAAAAAACGGTTTGTTCGAGAAGGTCATGGTCTGCTTTTTCGGTTTCCGAGATAACATTCCAAAAGATCGACAGAAGGTTAATTTGTGATCACAGAGCATATTTCCTGCAGAAGCTCTGTTGAGCTCAGCAGAAGCTCTATGACCTTAAATTTCTCCTAATTCGAATTTTGTGAAACTTTTTGAGCTTTTGATTTTTGAGATGTTATTCACAGTATATTTAGGACATATTTGACAATTCTTGTCCTAGAAAATTGTTTTCCAAAAACCTTTTGTGCGAGAGACATACCTTTTGGTTCTTCTGTTCTCGGCAGTTTTGTCTTTCTTCTGTCGATGGAGAATTATCGACATTCTTCTTCGGCTTTCCTTTGAGAGATTTACCTCTGTAGATCATCTCAGGGCCCCTTTTGCTCCCCCTTGATCTAATCTCTTCTGTAGATCAAGAATTTTCCTTTTGCTCCCCCTTGATCTAATCACCTCTGTAGATCAAGTAATTTCCTTTTGCTCCCCCTTGACCTAATCACCTCTGTAGATCAAGGAATTTCCTTTTGCTCCCCCTTGACCTATGCTTGGATCAAAGAATGATAAGTTTTGCATAGAACATAGGTCATGGTCTTTCAGAGGTTCTGTAGGGGTCGTCAGAGGTTCTTAGTTGACTTACAGAAGCTCTGTGATTTTAAGAACTATTTAAGGTTTTAAGAATTTACATACAGAAGTAGAATCGATCAAAGCAATAAATTAAGCAATGTATTTTACTTATTATTTACAGAATATAAAACTATACTTACTGAGGATTTTCACACCATGTTAATCATTCCTATCTTACCTACCAAGAAGTTGAATCTTTTCTCGTCTAGTGCTTTGGTGAATAAGTCAGCGAGTTGATATTCTGTGGGCACAAAATGCATTTCGATTGTACCGTATTCAACATGATGTTTCAAGAAGTGATACCTTATATCGATATGCTTGGTTTTTGAGTGTTGCACAGGGTTGGCAGAGATAGCAATAGCACTTTTGGAATCGCAGAAGATGGGTATTTTGAACAGAATGTGGCCGTAGTCTTTTAGCTGAGTCTTCATCCATAGAACCTGAGAACAACAGCTAGCGGCAGCAACGTATTCAGCTTCTGCAGTGGATGTGGAAACACAATTATGCTTCTTGGAGGTCCAACTGACTAGTTTACCACCTAGGAATTGACAACTCCCAGAGGTACTCTTTCTGTCGAGCATGCATCCTCCATAGTCTGAATCTGTATAAGCTTTAAGACCAAAACCAGAGTTCTGTGGATACCAGAGACCAAGATTTTTGGTCCCTTTTAGGTATCTAAAGATTCTCTTTACGGCATCATAATGTGATTTCTTTGGATTAGCTTGATAGCGTGCACAGAGACATGTGGCATGCATAATGTCAGGTCTGCTTGCTGTTAAGTATAACAGAGATCCAATCATGCCTCTGTAGAGAGTGCATTCTACAGAGATGCCATCTGAATCTAAGAATAACTTGTTTCCAGTGGCCATTGGAGTTTTCATTGCAGAGGTATCAGAGAGGCTATATTTGGAAAGAATGTCAGAGACATATTTAGCTTGATTTATAAAAATTCCCTCTGATGATTGTTTGACTTGGAGTCCGAGGAAGAAAGTTAATTCTCCCATCATACTCATTTCAAACTCACTCTGCATGAGTTTTTCAAATCTTTTACACTCTTCTGAATTAGTAGACCCAAAAATTATGTCATCTACGTATATTTGTACAAGCATTATCTCACTACTTTTGCGTTTATAGAATAAGGTAGTATCTGTTGTACCTCTGTTGTAACCATTGACTAGAAGAAAGGTAGAAAGTCGTTCATACCATGCTCGTGGAGCCTGTTTCAGTCCATATAGAGCTTTTTCAAGGTAGTATACATGCCTTGGAAACTTTGAGCTTTCTAATCCTGGTGGCTGATTAACGTAGACCTCTTCTTGGATTTCACCGTTGAGAAAAGCTGATTTTACGTCCATCTGATAGACTTTAAAACCTCTGTGGGCTGCGAAGGCTAAGAATATTCTTATTGCTTCGAGCCGTGCGACATGGGCAAAAGTTTCATCGTAGTCTATGCCTTCTGCTTGTCTATATCCCTTTGCTACTAATCTTGCTTTGTTTCTGATGACCATTCCATCTTCATCCTTCTTGTTTCTGTAGACCCATTTAGTCCCAATGGCCTATTTTCCTCTTGGCAGAGGTACTAGAGTCCATACTCTGTTACGCTCAAATTGCAAAAGTTCTTCTTGCATGGCGTCTACCCAGTTTGGGTCATCTAGGGCTTCAGAAATCTTCTTTGGTTCTATCACACTAATAAAATTTGTAAAGAAACAAAAGTTAGCAGTGGCAGACCTTGTTTTTACTGCGTCAGAAGGTTCTCCGATTATTTGGCTTGGAGGATGGCTTTTTGTCCATTGAGTTGTGCGTGGGAGATGATCATCAATGTCATTCAGACTTTCTTTAGAGACTTCTTGTGTTTCTTCTTGTGTAGCCTCTGTTGTTCTTCGTGCCTTGGTAGTTGATTCTACCGTTTGTGGAATGATTGGTATGAGTGGTGGTGGAGTTTGTTCCTCTGAGGACGTATAATCTTGGTCCTCGATTTCCTCTGTAATTGGTTCTTCTGTGGTTTGTGCAGCTTCTGTGGTCGTTTTCCTTGATGTTTCATCTTCTGCTTCGGCAATTGCATCTGTAGTATATACAGAAGAAGATGAAGCATTATTAGGACCAGTTAGAGACAAACCTGTAGGATTTTGTCCGACAGAGGATGGTTCTTCAGAAACCCTGATTGTTCCAACAGAAGGATCAATGTTTTCGTTGAGCATCTCTAAAAATAGAAGATCCAAGTCTTCTTTTGCTCGTGAGATGACAGAGGATTTCCCTTTAGTTCCGAGTTCTGAACTGATTTGTTCAGAAGTCATTTGGAATGAATCATCAAAAGAAACATTGATGCTTTCTACAATCTTGTGAGACTTTGTAAGGAATGTTCTGTAGGCTTTGGAAGTGGCAGAGTATCCAATGAATTTGCCTTCATCTGCTTTTACATCAAACTTTCCTCTTGAATCTCTGTCGTTTAAGACGAAGCATTTGCATCCGAATACATGGAAAAATTTGATGTTTGGCCGCCGTTTGTTAAGCAATTCGTAAGGCGTCTTGAGGTGTCTTTTCACAATGGTTGATCGATTTTGAGTATAACACGCAGTAGAAATTGCTTCTGCCCAAAAGTTCATTGATAATCCGCATGCTGACATCATAGTTCTTGCGGCTTCCACAAGTGTTCGATTTTTTCTTTCGACAACACCGTTCTGTTGTGGGGTGTGAGCTGCAGAGAAGTTCTGTGATATTCCTTCTGTTGAAAGATAGGCTTCAATGACAGAGTTTTTAAATTCTGTGCCATTGTCACTTCTTAACTTCTGTATTCTGCAATTATAAAGAACTTGGATTCTTTTCATTAGATTTATCAATATAATTGGAACATCTGATTTCTTTCTAACGAATTCAACCCATGTGAAACGCGAATACTCATCAATTAGGACAAGTATGTATTTCTTGCCACCTAGGCTCTGTATGGCAATGGGACCGCAGAGGTCGACATGAAGCATGTACAGAGGTCTAGTGCAAGATACATCTGTTTTGCCTTTGTGGGAAGCTCTTTTGAGTTTTCCCATCTCACAGGCAGAACATAAATGATCCTTATTGAATTTAACATTTGGCAAACCTTTAACTAAATCAAGTTTGACCAGTTTTTCCAATGTGTGAAAATTTAAGTGACAGAACCTGTTGTGCCATAACCAGGCTTCTTCACTTTTGCAGGCAACAAGGCAAACTTTGTCTTTGTTCTTTGAGTTGAAGTTCATTAGATATAGATCACCTATTCTTTCAGCTCGCAGAAGTTCCATACTTGTTTCTTCACTTTGTAGAGAGCAGAAAGTTCTTTTGAACAACACATTGAATCCTGTATCACAAAGTTGACTTACACTGAGTAGGTTGTGCTTAAGGCCATCCACATATGCAACTTTGTATACAGAAACGTCTTCTTTCCTTATGACTCCATAGCCTTTTATGTGTCCTTTCTTGTTGTCTCCAAAAGTCACAGATCCACCATCTTGTGTTTCTTTGTACGTGGATAGTGCACTTCTGTCACCAGTCATGTGCCTTGAGCATCCGGAGTCTAGATACCAGATTGGCACATACTTCTTCTGCAGGACAATCACAGAGATTTAGGTACCCATATCCATATGGGTCCAATATTGTTAGAGTTTTTCAAGTTTGCCTTGGCATTCTTGAAATACATTTTGTTCTCTGCAGAAGAGTCAGATTGTTTCTTTGTGGGATTTGACTTTTGAATTGTCGTAGAGAGTAAACAGACTTGACTTGATAAATGATTATTAAGTTTAGACATGAGATCAAAGCAATGACAGTATTGAATATGAGATGTAATTTGCTTGAACTTTTCATTGAACTTTTTGAACTCAGCCACAGAGGCATTACATTCTTTCTTTACATTAGATTTCCTATTACTAGAAGATCTATGAATACTCGAATGTTGTTTGCAAAAGCTCTGTTTAGGACCTGCCTTCTGTGGGTTGCTTCTGTGGTGAACTTCTTTCATCACTGTCACAGAAGAAAAAGATTTATTAACCTTAGGTTTTGAAAATCTAGAACTTATAGGATCAATAGAGGTCTTCTGTAACATTTTAAGCTCAGCAGAGGTTTTGATATGTAGATTCAATTTTAGAAAATCTTGGCAGATTGGAATCTCTGTGAGTTTCTCTTTTGGAGAAATAGTTCTGTGAGGAACTTCAGAGGAGAATTTGACATCCTCTGTGTCACAGTGAATTATCCCTGATTTGAAATCAGTCTCTGAGTTGTCAGAGGATGAATCGTCCTCGTATACAGAGGTTGAGTCAATTCTTTCAATAGAGGCTGGATTTTCTGAGCATGTATCGTACGAGCTTTCTTCCTCTGTAGAATAGTTTTCATAGATTGCAGAGGTTTCTAATAAGATTTCTTCAGTGAGAGTTTTATCTATAGAAGATGTACAGAAATTTTCTAAAACGCTTGATTTCCATATTTCCAAAATTTCTTTTTCAATTAAATTTTTAAAGTTTTCTTCTGAAAAAATGGGTTTAAACTCAGGAGCTTCTGCTGATAATTTCTTTTCAACGTTTATCAAACAGACAAAAGCAACCTGTGTTTGGGTCTCTGGTTTACCAAACTTGAAGATACCAATCTGATCTTGTGTTTTCAGATATTTCTTTGGTTTGATACCTCTATTGACAGTGGTTGAAGATGATGAGTCTGTGTTTTCAAACCACACGTTAATCATCTTCTTATGTTTCTTCAAGTAAGGATCCACATAGATTTTCGCCCGTTTGCTTACAGAGATTAGATTTGGAAAATCTGGTTTGTTTGTTTTTCCAATCACAAATAACGAGGACAGAGGTTTGTTTCTTTTGCCTTCAACACCTAGGGTGATATCATCATACCCTATACCTCGTCTCCCTATTTGTGAGTTTATTTTTTCATAAACTTTCTGTGCATCTTTATAGTTTTTAAGCAAAACTTCTCTTCTGAGTAAATCTTGCCATAATACCTCTCTTTCTCTTTGAAAGTATTCTTTAAGAGCTCTTATGTCAGTAGTTTCGCTCCTTGAAACTGAAAGTTCTTTTGTTTTATCTTTTAAAGTATTGGTTAATTCAGAAATTTGTTTTTTTAAAGGATCTAGAGTTTTGTTCCAATTCTTTTCTATTCTCTCTTTTTCCTCAAAAATCTTTGCTTTTTCTTGAGTGAGAAGCCGTACTTCTCTCTTATTGAAAGTGAGTCTTTTCTGAATACTTTGATTTATCTCTTTCAGTTCAATTAATTCAATGTTAATTCTAAGTGTATTATCATCTACAGAGGTAATACAAGAGTTGGAATTTGAAGTAGATACCTCAGAGTCAGTGCAGGAGTCGACTTCTGCCATGCCACAGAAGAGGGCATTAGCGGTATGTTCATCGTCAGAAGTAGAGTCTGACTGGAAGTCTTCTGTGTTCTCCTCAGAATGTCCTTTTGCCATTAAGGATTTTTGAGCATAATATTCGGCTTTCTTTTTGTAGAAAGCAGAGTCCCTCTGTGGGCGATTTGATCTGCTTCTGCATTCATTCGCAAAATGGCCTGGTTTTCCGCAGTTAAAACATCCTTGAGGAGTGTTTCCTGTTCGATCATTGGACTTCTGTAGGTCTCCGCCTTTCTCTGATCTACATTCATTTGCATAGTGACCAGGTTTGCCGCATTTGTAGCATTCTTGCTGCGTGTGGCTTACCGAGTCATCTGACCTCTGTCGGTCATTCCCTCTGTAATTTCTATCGTTTGACCTCTGTCGGCCACTTGATTCTTCTCCTCTTCTGTCATCTCTTCTGTTGTCTCTTCTGTCATCCTGGTTTTCTCTATCATATCTTTCATTTCCGGAACCTCTTCTGTTTCCTCTGAACTCTTTTGTCAATAGAGCTAAAGATTTAGCTAGTGACGCAAGAGTTATTTCCTTTTCTGCTTGCTCTTCTTCTTCACTGTCAATTATCACCATCTTCTTCTTCTCCTTTTTCTTCTCCTATGTGGCTTTATCATTTCTTGGTCTCTGTGCATCCTCTTTAGTTTTACTAACCAATGCATATGGTGCAATGGTTAGTGTTTTAGCCTGTGCTATCTGAGGTTCTTGTGCGGCTAATGTTCCGTAAAGATCAGAGAGAGTCCAGGTGTCTAGATCCTGATTTGTCTGTAGGGACATAGACAGCTGGAGCCATTCTTCATTTAGACTTTTTAAAAACATGACATTGTTTTCTTCAGAAGTTCTGTCAATGCCTGATTTTCTGCACTGGTTGATTAGTGAGTTGAATCTGTCGTATGTTGTTTGCAGAGATTCTGTTGCAGAGGCTTTGAATGCATGATATTCATTGATGTACTGTGCTCTTCGGTTTTTTTGTGTTTTAGCACCTCCTTCCAACTGTCTTTCCAGTTCTTTCCACAGATCATGCGCTGTTTCACATGAATCCAAGGATTGAAAGAGTTCGTTGGGTATTGCCATTATTAATGTCCTCTTGGTTTTCTGAGCAACTTCATCTTCTGCTTTATCTTCGGTTGACCACTCCCCTTTTGGCTTTGGTTTTTGATGTTCGGGGATTTCGGCAGATTCAGCAGTAGCAGGTATACGAGGTACTACTGTCATGGGAATAGGAGGAGGATTGTATAGATATTGTACTTGATTTTTTTCAGTGCCCTCGAAAAAATGGACCATTCTTATTTTCCACTGAGGATACTCATCTCGAAGGAGAGTAGGAGGTTTAGTGAGAGAACCAGTAGTAAAGAAATTATTTGTATTTGTCATTTGAAGATTTTAGAAAGAAAGTATGATTAAAGAGTTACTTCGATGAGCTTGAAGATTTCCTGGGTTTAAGCAGTTTCCAGACACAATTTTAAATCTCAATAATATCTATCAAGAGTCTTGATAAGTGGATCACTTGATATTGAAAATCAAGGATGGCTCTGATACCAATTGTTGGAACCCAGATACACTTAATCAAGATTAACAATCTGTTAGTGGAGTTTAGAGTTTGATGCGGAAGCGTATTAAACTAACAGATATGTTTGATAGATATTAGAACGCACATATATAAAGAAAACAGTAAGGAATAAAAAGGATTTCTTGAACAGTTACTGTTATTCAATATATAATAAGAACAACGAAGAACAGATTAAGAACTGTTGGTGTGTGTGTGAATATAACACTCAGATATTTGACAATAAAGCTTGAGAGTATTAGTGATTCCTTGTGTATTCGTCGTTAGGAAGATCTCAACATGAGACTTCCTTTTATACTACTCTTAGAAGACTATGAAGTTGGTCACTGTTCCTTTTACGGCATGAATAGTAAACTGGATGGTGTGAACAGTGGACTGGATGGTGTGAGCAGTTGTTTGAGCCATGCACATTTAATGGAGCAGATGTACTATTGGTAAATGCATTAAATGGCGCAGACGTCTATTTTGTACCATGCCCTATTGAGTCCACTCAGAGCTTGACACGTGTTTTGACAGTACTTTTCCATGCAAGTTGATGAACGTATCCAGTAATATCTTCCAAGTCTTCATAGCAGACCACAGAGGCTCTGTAAGGCATTACAGAGGTTCTGTGGTCTGACCTTCTGTGGAGCAGTCCACTTGTTTCCGAGTTGATCTTCTTCTTGCGCACTACAGAGGTTCTGTGATTACCTCTGTAGCTTCTGTGGCTTTCTGGACTTGATCTTCTGGAAGAAGTGGCAGAGCCTCTGTGAGAGGCTTTTCTATACTTAGCCTATTTTTCACTACTTCTAAGTATTTCTATGATTAGGAAGATTGAAGCTAACACGTATAAACGTCTGAACGATTTAGACTTCAGAGGTATTAGGAGTTTTTTATTAAAAACAAACAAGCCCCGAGTGATAGAATTGATAACTATCAATCTAATCTATCATTGGTTGTCAAGGATATTGGCTCATCCATGGGGAGTGTATAAGGACACGTACAAAGACTTACAACATCATCGAATCTTGCAGATATCAAAGAACTACTTCGGATGATGAACTCAAAGAAGGATGCTCAAACGGAAATTTCTCATGCCATCATTTGAAAACTATCTCAACCGGTCACCACTGCAGAACCTTCCTTTTTGTTCACACAAGATGACAAAGAACCATTATATGTCACTGAAAGTCGAACCAATAAGCTTGGGAAACCTTTTAATAATGTGATTGTTTCAGCTTCAAACATTGCTTGATCCGTCTCTTAGTGCTAGTAAGTGTAGAATAACTCACTTCCTACCAATCGCATAGGAGAGGATATTGATAATGATAATGATTATGACGATGACTCTTCCTACAGTCCATTCGATGGGGATGAATCGAACGAAACCATTTTAGATGATCTAGAGGAAGATCCGAAGGAAGATCAAGAGAAAGTGGGTACTACAATTGAAAAAGGGATGATCCAATAGTTAAGCAAGTTCTTGATGACTCAATTCGAGAAAGCAAAAGCGTGTTCAAATTATCCAGTGGCAACACAGAAAGGGCTTCGAGTGGACTTGGGAACCCGAGGTTGAGATGTGGTAAAACTATCCAGAGCTGTTTGTGGGCATAGACTTCGAGGACGAAGTCTAATCCAAGTGGGGGAGAGTTGTAAAGCCCGTATCCCGGTATGTATTTTCTTTTTTATTAATCCTTTTCTTTTAAGTTTTATTTAACGGGGTTTCCATTAATGGGGTTAGACGATTTGGACCTAATCGTTAATTACGTCAAAACGTTAGTTAGATTGCGAGAAAGAATTATTGAGGACCAAAAGTGTTAAAGGGCCAAAGTATGTGTACTTCGGCCCATGCAAAAACCCAAAACGATTCATGTTTCAATTTGAGGGGGTGGTTTTGTGGCTTGGCAAGGAAGAAAAAAAAAGAGGTAAGAAGAAAGAAGAAACCCTACGGCTCCCTTCCCCTTCCCCTTTGTTGTCGTCGGCCGGAAAAGAGAAAGAGAGCGAGAGAGGTGCGAGAGAGAAGGTGAATCGCCGGAGAGTGAGAGAACCACCGTCGGGTTCGGTCGGAAAAGTAGGGGAAGAAGGTCGCGTCAAGGTAAGTGTTCCGTTCGTTTTAACTAATGTTTTCGTTGTCGGAACACCGTAAACCGCCACCACCACCGCTGCAGCCACGGCTGCCGGCGGTGGGGCCGCCGCTGCACGCCGCCGGGGTGGCGGCAGAGGGGTGGTGCAGGTGTGTGTGTGCGGGGGTGTGGTTGCGGGTGAGTCGGGATGGGCGATGTTGGAAGGTTCCGCCGGAAGGTGTTACCGTAACCACCGTCGTCGCCGCCAACCACCACCACCGCCGGAGGCAGCAGTGGGTAGTGCACGGTTGATGTCCAGCGTAGTATAGCCCTTTCCAGTAAGCTTGTAGGCTGTTCGGGTCTGTTTGGGTTAAGCTTTGGCTTAATGGGTTTATAAACAACTTTTGTCATTTCATGTGAAAACGTTTTTCTGCCACTGTTTTGCGACGGCCATAACTTTTCCGTCGTAGCTCGGATTGAGGCGAATCCGGTGCCCACGGTTCACATTCTGTGTCGGGCACACTTTTCGTGTTTTAGCGGAAGTCCGGTTCGGCCTTTAGCTAAGCGTAATTTGGCTGTTTATACAGCAGGTCCGGATTTGTCGGTTCGCGTTCCGTTTTAAAAGTCACAGTTTCTGCCACTGTTTTGGGAAAGCCATAACTTTTTATAGGAACGTCGTATTGGGGTGAAACCAGTGCCAAAATCTCCCATTCTGAGTCTAGTAAGTTTCTTATGTTTTGCGGAAAAACCAGTTCGGACCGTAGCTAGTGTCAAACTGCTGTTTTGTAACGAAAGGTGCTGTTTTTCGCTGTGCAGTTAACCAGTTTTGTAAAATCCATAATAAATTATAGAAAAATCGTTAGGAGGTGTATAATATGTCCTTGGAACCCTAACTCAGAGCACTTTCTGGTTATGTAATTTAATTGAGGATTTTCTGGGTTTATGGAGGTCGGAACAGGTCCCGAACAGACCTGTTTGGTTAGACCGAAAAGTCGTGTTAGTGACGATTTAAGGGTGCGTCGTGTTTTAGGGTCCGGGTCTCGTGTTAATAATTGTTAACGTTCGTTTAGGTGTCGGGAAGTGATCTTGGATTTGTGGAGCTTGAATTATTGTTTGTGAGCTAGGCGCGCTTACGAGGTGAGTTCTCTCACTATAACTAATGTCGGTTACTTTTTACATTACGATTTGTACGTGTGTGGTAGTTTTAATTGTTTGTGATGCGGGACTAAATAGTGGGGCGTCTAGTCGGACCTTTATTGTTATGACTACGCGGGTGGCGTAGGAGTTCGGTGGGGTCGAGGTTTATATACGCGGGTGGCGTATTGACTCGGCGGGGCCGAGGTTTATATACGCGGGTGGCGTAGTGACTCGGCGGGGCCGAGGTTTATATACGCAGGTGGCGTAGGAACCCGAGGGAGCCGGGTAATGCTTGCACGGTTATTGTGTGGTCGGGTGGACCAGCTTATGCCTTTGGGTGGGATGGTGTAGGTATGCATGTTTATGATTTGTTCGTAGACTTGTATGCGGTTTATGTGCAATTATCTGTTTAGAGGTGGTGTGGAAGTAACTGTGTTATTTATGGTGTCTGAATTCACTAAGCTTCGTGCTTACCCTTTCCCAATAAAATTGTGGTTTCAGGTGCGAGTGGCTCCAAGGCGTGACGAGTACACACTGGCGCGTGGGAAGAGTTGATTACTTTTATGATTTTAATTTTAGACATTTATTCCGCTGTTTATTGTTCGTAAGAATATTAATTATGAGTTTGCAAACGAGATGATTGAATTATTAAATGAGTTTTTATTAATGAAATGTTACTTTAAAAATTTAAAATTCCTTGTAATTTTTGGGACGTTACAACCATTTGATCTGATAATAACACAAATACATCTGACCTGACACTTAACAAAACATTCTTAGAATTAATATCTGACTTAGAAAGTTTAGAAATTGTTATCTAGATTCTCATTCAGACTTGTCATCCAGATGTATATACATCTGGACTTAGTATTCAGATTTAAACTCGGTATCCGGATTTATCATCCAGAGTTAGCAAGTGATCCGAATTTGTCATCTGGAATTGATAATTTCGATTTGACATCTGGATCTGTCATTCAGACTTAAGTTCAAAGTTGATATTAAAGTTTGGTATCCAAATAAGCTATTCAGATTCGGCATCCGAATTGTATATTCGGATCCCACATCCAGATCTAGTTTACAAAGAGAAAATGATCCTCATTTTGTTATTGCAGCCGGATTGATTCTTCAAAAGTTACCTTGCTGGAATCCGAAATATATCTTATGTTTCAGATACAAAATAGATAGGATTTTTCTTCTAAAAAAGTCTTATTTTATCTGTATTGAACTATTGATCGAAGAACAAAAAGCCTTCAACAAAATCTAAGACTAGTCGAAGAGAAGGCAAGTTTGTCACCAAAGAGGATTGGTTTGTCATCTAGCCAAAAGAAGATTAATACAAAGTAAAGTCTCTGACAAATACTAATCTTGGCACGCCGATATTGGAGTGCAAACTTGTCCAACAAATTTGGCTCACTAGCTCCACCAATTCTTGTCCTAGTATGGGAATATGCTTGGCATGTCAGACAAAGTAAGTTATAAATGACTATTTTATTAGTACAATATTTCATTGTTCCCTCTGCATGTCATGTCAGACAAAGTGGATTTCTTTCGGTGGTATCCTCCAATCCACGTGTCTTGGTTTGAGTTTCCACATAAATCTCGATGTTAAATTTTATCCTCATCTCTTTACTTTGTATTGGATGTATTTTTGGTTTATGAATCATCATATTTATTTTGTGAGAACTTTGTTTTATATACAGAAAACCCCATTGTATGTTCAAGATAGAGATTCGGCGGGGACACTAACCTATCCCGTGTTTTACTTTGTTTAAACTCCCTAATTTCAATATTTACTTAACTAATCTCATCTTCCATTTTGACACACACACACACACACATATATATATATGTATATATGTTGGCATGAGATCATGTGAGAAGTGTCATTTTTGGTCATTTTTGGAACTTTTAAACCATTCATCGCATTTAATCAAATACCCTCCCATGAATTGCGTTTTAAAAGGGCATTGATCCAGTGCATCTCATTCTAATGTCCGTCCATTTCTCATCCAGCGGTTCATAACCACTTCTCACATTTCTCACCAAATTTGGCACTTCTCACCAGAACCCAACCCTATATATGTTTATGTTTGAGTGCTTATCCGTCGTTTTACAAATAAACTGATGGTATTGATAGTTGAGGATATCATCCCTAATTGATGAAGTCCCTAGACTCACTCTCAACCAAGATACATTGGAGGAGTCTTTCGGAAAGCTCCCCGAGTTGAACCCGTTAGATTCGGCTTTCATGACAACACTTGATTGTTAGAGCACTTTTATATGACAATTTTCAATAAATGTTAATATAAAAAGAAGACCATATACATAAATATTTAATTTTTTGTTGTATGTGGTCTTATTGGTTTCCTTTTTTGTTGCTGGTACCAATTAAATGCCAATGGATTCTGCTGGAAATGACAATGGTTTAGCCACGGTCACTAGAGACAATTCCGAGAACCTAGCAGACGATTCCAAGATGGTGGTAGGCCAATTCACATAACAAGCGAATAAGATAAAACTGAAAAAACCTTCAAGATTCGAAATTAGGAAGGGGTCGCGCGAACACAGGCCCCACTATCACAAATTATAACGTAGGCTCGACCACTTGGGGCGACCTTAGGCAGGCACCCCTCCTATGTGCAATGGAGGTCACCAACCTAGACCATGAGCCTTTTTGATCACTCATTGATCACGTCCAGGTAAGTATGTTTAAAGATGTACAACGATCTTCCTAAATAGATTTAGACATAGGCTACAGCTTCAGTTTTATTATCAATGTGGGATATACCCACAAAGAAGAAACCTACCTAACTTGTATCTTGCATGGCTCTGCATCCAGAATTCCATTTTTCTGATCATCATAAAAACTTCAAGATATATAGCGTCTAAAATCATTAAGGGGTTTGAACATGCAATGTTTTTTTTCGAGTTCAAGATAGTTATATATATGAGCATTGTACATTTTTTCGATATGTCCATAAATGTTACAGTAAAAAATAAAAACACTCTAATTTAAACTGCAAATTGTAGGACGCATTCAAATAAATGAACACCTCTCCAAAAATAGGCATATGCCACTATGAGCAACGAGCACACGGTATTCTTTAGTAAAAGGCGAAAGAATAGTTCGCTTTGTGCTCATTCCATGGCTGCGTGATTTTTTTAAGAAGGCTGAGGTCCTTGTTTATGCATCTGTTTTTAGCCCCATATTTGTATTCATGATCCGATGTGGGAAAGAATGCATGATGTTGTACGTAATTCATGGTATATGATACTCTCTCTATATGTGATCTTCATGTAGGCATCTATATATACTATGTTTAATTGGTTTTTCTTTTTGCGGGTGAAAAAGATTGTATATATTTTTTGTTCGTGATTTTGTTCAAAAAAAGTTTCTAATTTAATTGTTTTAAAATTAAGTTTATGATTTTGTTTCTGCAAAAGTTTTGGGATTTATTTGTTCAAAAATTTAGTTTGTTGGGTTTTTTTTGTTAAAAAATAGAGATTTATCTACTACTATCTTATTAAAAGAATAGTAGAAACCGTTTTCAGCAAGCAGTTTTTCTAAACAATTCGGTTTCTTTCGTTCTTCTCCCTCCCGTCTTCTTCTCCCCGATCTCTCCTCCCCACGTCCTGCTCACCTCTGAACTGCTATGTTGATAACATCGAATCATAGGAGATAGAAACAACATCCATCTTCCTCATTTATCTTCCTCCCAAATTCATGCTCCTTGATTTATCTGTACTCACCCAACAAGAAACGGGATTGATGCTCTCTCTCAAATTACGCCTGCATCTTCTCTCGTTCCCTCCGCTCTCTCCATCGTTCACTCCTCCGCAAACCAGGTTAGGTTTTATTTGTGTTGGTTTTCTGCTCCTCCTTCTCCTTCTCTGTTTATGTGTTGGGTTTATCATATGGTTGCTCAAGTTCTCACATGGGGTTTTTCTGGGTTTTTTATGTGGGTTTGTGGGTTGCATATGATTTCCTCGGTTTCGTAAGTTTCAGCTTTCAATTTGTTACTAAAATTCTCTTTTTAGGGTATATAGCTTTGTTCTAATGTTTCTGCAATGTTTATTCATTTTAGGGTTTGTTAATGTTCGGGTGGACTCCGCCGCACGGTGTGGGGCCCCTGACGCCGGTGTCAGAAAATCCTGAAGTCCCTGAGTCGTTGTTGCCGTATTTAGACACAACCACCGGTCGCCGGAATTTACTACAAAAGAATGATGATATTGAGGAGGAGGAGGAAGTGATTCCGCCGTCAGCGGTGCCGTTTGCCTGTGCTGACGGGTTTGATTGGGTTCTTATTGCGGTGGCGTCTGGCTGTTGTGGTTCATGGTGCATCTCTAGCAGGTATATTTACATTTATTTGGAAAAATTATTCATTTACTCAGCTTTCGTAGTGATGCAGATCAACTGTTCTACCATTTTTCTCAGGTACTTTTCATATGTTATTTGACTTTTGTGGTTGATTGTAGGTTTCTTTCAGGATTTCTCACGGTTCTTTTTCGTTATTAATATGCAGCATGCTCTGTATATTGTGTATATAGGTTTTGCTGCTTTTGCTGCTTTTGCTGCTTTTGCTGCTTTTGCTGCTTTTGCTGCTTTTGCTGCTTTTGCTGCTTTTGCTGCTTTTGCTGCTTTTGCTGCTTTTGCTGCTTTTGCTGCTTTTGCTGCTTTTGCTGCTTTTGCTGCTTTTGCTGCTTTTGCTGCTTTTGCTGCTTTTGCTGCTGGATGGATCGGTAAGATAGAAATTTTTATTTCTTTTTTGAAGTTACTTTCCACATTCATAAAAAAATACTGTAATTAGCTTTCCACCATATTGTATATGAATCTTTGGATTAAAAATGTGAAGAACTGCAATGAGCTTTGTAGCAGTTGTTATAATTTGTTAGAAAATTGTTACTTTTTGAAATGGGGTATATTTTTGCATTCATTTCTTTTTGTAAATGTGAACGCGTGTTCATCTTGCAGAGGTTTGGTGTTGGATTCTAACTGTGGAAAGACAAACTGCTGTAATTAGGACCAAATATGTTCAAGTAATATTAAACCAGAACATGAGTTTTTTCGATGCATATGGACACGATGGGGACATAGTGAACCAAGTCTTGACTGATGTTCAAGTTATCCATTGTGTTCTTGGTGAAAATGTATAACTAATTTATATGCCTTTTGGAAACAATTTGTATTTGTTTCAATTTCTTTCTGGTTCTAGCATATTTAATCTAGAGAACGAAATTTCTGTTTTCAGGTTGGAAATTATATTCACAACATTGCAACATTTTTGGGTGGGCTCGTCATCGCATTTGTGAACTGCTGGCAGATTGCACTTTTAGCATTAGCGACAGGTCCAATAGTCATTGCTGCAGGTGGGATTTCAAATGTGTTCCTCCATAAGTTTGCAGAAAACCTTCAAGATACTTATGTTGATGCTGCAAGGGTTGCTAAAGAGGTGTGTGCTTGTAACTCTACTTTTTGAAGTTGAATGTGTTATTTACAAAATCTTTGAGGTTTTTTCAAGTGGGTTTTACTGAATACAAATAATTGATACCATAAGATTATATAGAGTTGATAATGTTTTCTTCTACTACAATGTGTTGTGCTCTTAGATGCAATCTTTCTGTATAATGCAGGCTCTATCAAACATTAGGACACTATATGCATTCACAAATGAATTATTGGCGAAGTATTCATATACGTCTTCTCTTCATGATACGCCGAAATATGGTATCATAATAAGCCTTGTTCAAGGCCTTGGCCTTGGATTCACATATGGACTTGGAATGTGTTCTTGTGCTTTGCAACTTTGGGTCGGAGGGTTTTTAGTTACCCATGCAAAATCCAGCGGTGCTGAAATCGTCATTGCCATTTTCGCTATGATTCTAAGTGGCCTGTAAGCATCTTTTCCTTTTTGTTTACTTTTAACTACTTAGCAGAAGAGCTTATTCCCACTTGTTTATCGATATTATCTTTTAGTGGGCTGAATAAGGCGTCGGAAAACCTCTATTCATTTGAGCAAGGTCGTATAGCTGCATACATACTCTATGGGGTAACACGACACTCCGGTTCAACTGCTGCTTCAGATGGAAATACTTTAGTTTCTGTGCAAGGAAAGATCGAGTTCCGAAATGTTTATTTCAGCTACCCCTCTTGTCCTGTTGATCCTATCTTAAGTGGATTTTACCTTACTGTCCCTGCCAAAAAACTGTGGCTCTTGTGGGAAGAAGTGGATCGGGAAAAAGTAGCTTAATTCCTCTCTTGGAACGACATTATGATCCTAATTTGGGTAAGATGATTGGCTTCTATGAAGGTTTTACATTCAACTGTCGAAATCTTTATTATTTTTAAAATTTTCAATAATTTTGTCATGAGGAACAAGAGAGATTCTTTTGGATGGAGTAAATATTAGAAGCCTGAAGCTAGAATGGTTCGAATGGTTCAGATGCCAAATGGTTCGAATGGTTCAGATGCCAAAGAGGTGTGTACTTGATACTTCACGTTGAGTGGACAAATCTGAGTCTTCGCTGATCCGCATCAGTTCATTAGGAGACTTGTCGCTGGTTCTTGAGCTTGATCTTCGACTTCAACGTAGAACCTTTGTTGACGTGAATCTTGTCTTCAGGGATCATAAGTAAACAACTAACTTATCAGCGATCACCATAAGGACTGAACAGACTCAGCGATATGGTGAACAGTGTTCGCTGAATGTTTAATCTAAAAGTGCGAGAGTTCCTATCAGCAATACTGTAAGATCTTAGTACTTATCAGCGATAGTGAAACTCTGATACATATTGTTTACTTACAATTTTCACTAAGTATTTAAGATAGGGTCATTATCAAATCACTGAGGGTTTGGATCAACAATCTCCCCCTATTTGATTATGACATAGCAACAAAGAAAATTGCTATTTAATGAAAACATAAGGATAAAAAGAACTCATAAAATATTTGTCCCTTTTACTGTTTTCTGGGATCTTTTCAGTACTGATGGAGTAAAGTACATTCGCTGAAATCTTTCTTTAAATCTTTGAATCAGGTTACAATATGAATAAGAAAGATTACAAGTACAAGCGAAATAAATTACAAGTACTGAAGGATGACTGATACAATAGAGAAAGTGGTGATTGTTGTCAGCCTTCAAAGGGTTCTTCCTTAATGAGAAGTTCATCAAGGGTTGTCTTTTCAGTTGGAATCATCCAGTCAGGAACCTTTTCTCCTTTATTCTTTAGCTTCAGAGCAGCTTCAAAAATCAAGGGTTTTAGGTGTCGTGCCTGAATGTCTTTTCTGAAGTCGCACCAGTAGATGAGATCTCTGAGCTGTTCGATTGGAGTGATTGGAAGCTCATCGATCCGTTGAAAGCATTTACGTCCGTCGTAGTCAAGAAAGAATATTCCATAAGGATTACTGATGACTTTACCAGGGACGAAAAGTTCACATGGTGGCAAAGAGATGTCAAGGGCAGATAGATCAGGATCAGGACCAAGTACTTCAGCACGAGAGAAACCAATTCCAGTTTCATTTCGTATGACAGGACCTGAGTTTGAATCTTGACGTTTCTTCTTTGGTGAGCCCCTTTTTCTTTTCGGCTTTAGATCAGGAACAGGAGGAATATCCACACAAGAAGATATCAAATCGATCTGTCTGTTTATCAGCTTTTCGAAATGATCCTTGTACTTAGATTTTGATGGTTGGATAGCTAACCTCATCTCCAGCCATTCAGAGAGACCATACCTTTTTACAGTGTCAGCACGAAAGGTTTCAGATGAGCCATCTTCTCTGAACAGTTTGATGTCAACAATAGGTACTCCGATGGAGGTTCTTCCAGAGATGAATACCTTGTTGATCTTCGCTGGACGATATCTGAAGTGGATTTTCTCTTTACACCAGATCAGGGTGGTCTGAGAAACTTCAGCTTTCTTTTCCACGATCTTCTGGGCTTGTTCCCAAAGCTTTCGTTGGATTTGAATGGGAATACGCTTCAGCTTGGGGTCTTTGACAGATTCTTGAGTGAGCTTGATGGCGTATTCTCTGTCTTTATCTTCAGCTTCCTTCCTTTCAGCGATGAGGCGTTCAGCTCTGAGATGATCCTGGTATTCAGCTTTTGAAATTCTGAACTTAGGAGGAACTGAAGGTAGTTGATCGCGCCTTAGGATGATTCGCTGATCCTCGAATCGCTTTATCATTTCTTCTCTCCTCTTTTGATCTTCTTCACTCAGCTTTTGAGAAACTGAGGAAGGTCTGTTTCTGTGCGAGAGAGGTTGTTCTTCTGATTCATCAGTCTCAGAGATTAAATCTAAGACTGGGATTATGTCTTCAGCGGTAGCTGGAATTATTGGTGAAGTCGCAATAGAAGATCTTTCAGCGATATCCTCAAACAGGGGAGAGGACTAGCTGAAACGCAGCGATCTTACAAATAAGAACTGGGTAGAAGAACTTGGGTAGAAAAGATAGAAAAAAATGTGGATGTGTATGGTGTTTGTGGAATGGATAACTGATTGTTCAGAGATGATCAGGGAAGGAAAAATAAGTTTAGTGTACCTGAAAAATCGGCTTTGCAAGTAGGATCGCCAGATTATCATCTTCAGCGATGCCTTTGTCTTTGCTTTTCTCAGCGCCAGAGGCTGAGTGCTTTGTCTTTGTTTTTGTCTTCTCCCCTGTGGATTCGGTTATCACGATCCCTTTAAGAGCTTTTCGAGGAGCATGTTTGACGACAAAGAATTCGTCATCTTCATCATCATCATCATCGTTCCTTGGAGAGGAGGATGGTTCAGCTTCAGGGATGTCGATGTCTTCGTCTTCTTCTGCTTCGGATTCCTCAGCATCTTCTTCGAGTTGCTCCCCCTCAGATACAGAGGCGAGGTTCTCGGTTCCCTCAGGGTTTTCATCTCCCTGAGGTCCAGTAATCAGATCTTCATTACCCTCTCCCCTGATAGATTCATCATGGGAAAGGTCTTCAGCGCTCTTATTTTGATCTTCAGCGCTCTTCTCCTGTTCAGCGCTCTTCTCCCCCTCTTTCTCATGATGGGCGGGGGAGGAATGGGTAGATTCAGCATTGGTGTTGTCTCTGTCTTCTGGGCCAGAGACTTTCACACAACCTTCAAGCTTAGCTATTCTGTCTTCTAGGCCAGAAATAGCAGGCGTGATTTTCTTCAGCTCTTGGCGATCCTCTGCGGTGAATGAGTCCAAAATAGGTGCAGGGGCCGGAGCAGGAGCTGGATTGTTTGCCTTGTTCACCAGCGTCTCGATCATTGTCTTGACAGAACTAAGGTCGGTCTTCACTGAGCCCAAGTCGGTCTTGACCACTGACATATCACCTTCGAGTGTACCAACCGATTTCTTCAGCGTTGTAACCTCGCTGGAAACGGTGGAAACTGACGATTTGAGGTTGGTGTAGTCAGTGTAGATGTCGGAGAGCACTTTGGCAAAGTCGGCGAGAGTTTTATCAAGGTCTTTGATGTCATCAGAGGAGGCCTTCTTTTCCACCACAGTAGTCAGCTTCGTCAGATTCTCTCCAGCGTTTGTTACAGCTGTAGAGTTATTTGATAGACCGGTGGTGAGATCTGTAAGTTTCATCTCCATGGACTTCAGAGACTGGTTGATGTCTCCCAAATAAGGACCTGTAACATATAAGTACTTGTGAACAAAGGAAAGCTCAGAAGTTTCAGGTTTAGTTACAGTGTTTAAGGTGGGATCTGTACCTGCAGGAGCGTTGACGAACTCATCAAAGTTTCGAGTCCCTCCATAGTGTTCCATATCTCCCTCAAAAGTTCCGTGAGGGATGGAGATCTCTGCAGGTCCTTTCTTCGTCATTCGCTGAGAAGCTTCAACGGCTTCTTGTATGATGGCATCTCCAGCTTTAACTGGAGGAGTGTCCAAAGAAGTAGAGGGATGATCGAAGGATAAGAATTGGGGTTGGGTTGCAAGTTCAGCGTTGGATTCGCTGAGAAGTACTTCATCAGTCTTTTGAGAGACTGAAGAAGGTAGGGTAGATTCCAAAGTTCTAACCTCAGCGTGTAGGGACGCTGAAGTAGGTTTAGAAGGGATGGCTTGAATTGGTGTGGCAGAGCGTACCACGGAACATTCCTTCGGCTTTTCAGAATGAGCTGAGGAGTCTTCAGCATGGAATTGCTGGGGTAGCTCCTTGGTTTTCTTGATCCTTTTGGAATCAAGAGGGGTAAGAGATTGTTTCCTTTTCTTAGAAGGAATGGATTTTGTGGCATGGGAATCAGCGAGGGGTATTGTCGCTGAAGGAGCCACAGAAAGCGGAGAATTAAGTAGAGTGAGAAGGGTAGAGAGACGTACCTCGTTGGCGACAGGCTTGAAGTCGAGAACTTTAGGGACAATCTGAGAGAGTTTCAGATCACCCTCTTCAGGATAGCTGTCCTTCAGGCCATATTGAAAGATGGCGCTGATGAATCGTGGGTAAGGAACCCATGCTGGTCGGTCAGCGGCAGAATCAACATGTTGAATGAGGTCTTCATAGATGATGGAGGCCCAGTCAATGTTGAGACCTTTCAGCAGTGCGTAACCCATGGCCTGCTGAGGTTGAGCGGCTTGATCAGAAGATCCGGATTTCGCTGTCATGCAACTGATCAGGTGAGCGAAGATGAAGTTTATCTCGCTGGGCATCTTGGATTTCTTTATCAGCGTCAGCTTCTTCTCAGGTAGCTTGTCTCTTCCAGTCTCCCAGATGTAACCCATCGCATCAAGGAAAACAATGATTTCTTCCCTGTCAGCGTGCTTCTTGTGGTCAGGAAATGGAATGAAAGGATTTTCTGAGGTAGCGTTAGGGAATTTCAGAGCTTTGCGGATTATTGCGGGGGTTATCTTGATGGTGCCATACTCAGTATCGCTGAGTATGCAGTCGATGGTTTTAGATGGATCTTTGGCGGAGGGTAGGTCGGTGTGTCTGGCAGAGTACCAGAATTGGGATAATAGACGCTGACTGGCAGGAGGTGTGATTGTCAGTGCTGTGTAGATGGGGCTATTCTTCAAAAAATTTACAGCGTCGTCTAGATGGGATACCTGCTTCCGAGGAGGAAACTCGAGAAGCGCTGAGAGGTTGTTTGCCTTTGTCCAGTCTAGTTGATCCAGCTCAAACTTAACCTGAGGAGCTTTGGTGATTTCCAGTTCCTCAGAATCAGCGGAGATGGACTCAGCGGTAACATTCAGCTTTGAAGTTGCCATTTCACTGTATTATCAGTTCAACCAAAGATGTTAACAAATAAGAAATATCTTAATGTGGAAAGAAAATTTCCATTAAGATTTTTCGAATTTTGTCCATTTCATTTAGACAAAAAAGTCTTAATGAAGATTAGGGTTTTTCTTGTTTTAAAAAAAAAAACGAATATAACACCTATAAGCCTTGTATTCCAGTTTTTTAAAAAATGGATACGAAAGAAGAACAAGTTTAAGATTTTAGATTTAAAACTTGAAGAACAACCATGAAATGGTTGTGTTTATAAAACCATGAAAGAAAATGATTTTATTTTTGAGTTCTTTTGTTTGATCTTGTGTAAAACAATGATAAGATCGAAAACAAGTTATTCGCATTTGATAATAGATAAGAACATAATAACCTTGAGTTTGATGAAGAAGATGATGAACAGTTCTTGAAGATTGAGAGCACAAAATGCAACAGTGTTCTTTTCTTGCGGAGAAAGATTGATTCGCGTAAAAGACAAATATAAACTTTGAGAGTGTTTATATAGGAAGAGAGTAGAGAGAGAAAAACTTGAGCGGGAAAGTTTTTCATCATGACACGGACACGTGTTTGCATTTGATTGGATAGACAACGAAACGTGCAAACGTGTGTCAGAAAAAGAGCGTGCCTGGTGTTATCCGTTGCAATGACGTCACAACTGTCCTTTCACATTCTTTCGTTGTCTCTGAGGTTTTGAAAGAAAAACTCAGGGACTCTTTGGAAAATATGAAGCATTGAATAGAAATATCAGTGAGGGTTTTAAGAAATTTCAAAATATCGCTGTTAAGGAAGAGATATTCAGCGATGAAAGAATTTGAAATCTTGCATTTTCATGCGTTTTGTCAGAGAAAACATACCTTGATATCAGTTTAACCCAATTTATTCAGAGAGAAGATGATGAAATGGATTGTACAAGTTTATTTTATCCAGAGCCTATACAAGAATGTATAAACGTATCGCTGATTAAATGTGAACCGCTGAAGATTTATCCTTCAAAGTTCAGCATTCCAAGCTCGCTAATGAGAAAGTTGAATCTTGTCTCATCAAGAGGTTTGGTAAACAAATCAGCTAACTGATAATCAGTTGGGATAAAATGAAGTTCTATATCACCATTCATCACATGATCTCTGATAAAATGATATCTGATTTCTATGTGTTTTGTCTTTGAGTGTAGCACTGGATTGTTTGCTATAGCGATGGCACTTGTGCTGTCGCAATAGATTGGAACTTTGGAGAGCTGAAGATCATAGTCTAGTAGTTGATTTCTCATCCACAAGACTTGAGAACAGCAGCTTCCAGCGGCTACATACTCAGCTTCAGCTGTGGAAGTGGACACTGAGTTTTGCTTCTTACTTGTCCAACTTACCAGCTTTCCACCCAGGAGCTGACATCCTCCTGTGGTGCTTTTCCTATCCATTTTGCAACCTGCAAAATCACTGTCTGAATAGGCGGTTAGATCGAATCCTGAATCTTTGGGATACCAAAGACCTAGATTCGCTGTACCCTTAAGATATCGAAAGATTCGCTTTACAGCTTTCATATGAGATATCTTAGGTTCAGCTTGATATCGTGCGCACAGACATGTTGCAAACATAATATCGGGTCGGCTAGCTGTAAGATACAGTAGTGAGCCGATCATCCCACGGTACAGCGTGACATTGACAGGAACACCCTTTGTGTCCTTATCAAGTATCAGCGGTGGTGCCATAGGGGTTTTCATAGCTGAACTTTCAGTTAAGTCGAATTTCTTCAGCATATCTTTAACATACTTTCCCTGATTTATAAAAGTTCCCTTTTCAGTTTGCTTAATCTGAAGACCAAGGAAATATGTTAGTTCACCCATCATACTCATTTTATACTCATCTTTCATTCTATCAGCGAAACGAGTACAAAGCTCAGGGTTAGTAGAACCAAATATAATGTCATCAACATATATTTGAACTAAAATGATATGACCTTTTATTTTTCTAAAAAACAAAGTTTTGTCAATCTTACCTCTCTCAAATTTTTCAAGGTGGAGATAAGTAGAAAGAGTGTCATACCATGCACGAGGAGCTTGCTTCAAGCCATAAAGTGCCTTATCCAGCTTATAAACATAACCTGGACGCTTAGGATCTGAGAATCCTGGAGGTTGTTCCACATAAACTTCTTCATTCAGCTTTCCATTTAGAAACGCTGACTTAACATCCATTTGATGTACAGTGAAGTTTTTGTGTACAGCATATGCTAAGAAAAGACGAATAGATTCAAGTCTTGCTACTGGAGCAAAGGTTTCGTCATAATCTATACCTTCCTCTTGTCTGTATCCCTGAGCAACAAGACGAGCTTTGTTGCGAGTTACAGTACCATGTTCGTCCAACTTGTTTCGATAGACCCACTTAGTGCCTATCACTGTTTTGTCAGTTGGTCTCCGAACAAGTTTCCAAACTTTGTTTCTTTCGAATTCAGTCAGCTCTTCTTGCATAGCGCTGACCCAGTTTGGATCTCTGAGGGCATCATCTATTTTCTTTGGTTCAGTTAGAGAAATAAAGTTAACAAATAAACAAATATTACCTGCACTTCTACGAGTCTGAATACCAGCGTTGGGATCACCAAGAATTTGATCGATTGGGTGATTTACAGTCCATCGCTGAGCCGGAGCATGCGTCGCTGACTCAGTCTGAACTGGAGAAACTGAAGATGAGGCTTCAGCTACTTCTGGATTATCAGCTAAGAGAGGAATGCTTGCATTTGTCACTTCATTCACTGATTGCTGAGAAATAGATGGAATTTCTGAGACATTTGGATCAACTGCGGGTATAGTGTTTATAGGAACAGCTGAGACCCAAGATGTTTCAGCTTCACTATTCTGCATATTGGGAATGATAGTAGGACCATCATTTTCAGTTGTATGAGTATGAGTAGTGGGAACATCTTCTGAATCACAAAGGTGAGAAAACATCCATTGATTCAGTTCTTCTGTATCAGCGTTCGGTTTAGAGTTCGCTGAACGGGATTCGTCAAACGTGACGTGAATAGTTTCTTCTACAGTTTGTCTTCTTCGATTGAAGACTCTGAAGGCTTTGGAAACTGAGGAGTATCCAAGAAAGATTCCATCATCAGCCTTAGGATCAAACTTTCCAAGGGCATCTCTGTTGTTCAGTATGAAACACTGACAACCAAAGATGTGAAGAAAGCTGATTGAAGGCTTTCTCCCATGAAAAAGTTCATAGGCTGTCTTTTTGAATCTTTTGACTATCAGCGACCTGTTTTGCGTAAAACAAGCCGTGTTGACAGCTTCTGCCCAAAACTGAGTAGGCAGGTGAGAATCGCTGAGCATTGAACGTGCAGCTTCAATAATTGTTCTATTTCTTCTTTCAGCGACTCCGTTTTGTTGTGGTGTTCTCACTGACGAAAAGTTGTGAGAAATACCCTTGCTCTCAAGGAAGGAATCAAGAGAACTGTTTTTGAATTCAGTTCCATGATCACTCCTTATTGAGCGAACAGTCATATTGTTCAGAGTTTCCATCTTCCGAACAAAGGTGATGAGTTCTTCAGGGGTGTCACTCTTAGAACGGAGAAACATTACCCATGTGTAACGAGAGAATTCATCAACTATGACCAGCGTATATTTCTTTCCAGCGATGGATTGTTTGTTAACGGGGCCAAACAAATCCATATGGAGTAGTTGAAGAGGAGATGACACTGAGGAAACTTGCTTGGACTTAAAGCTTGCCTTGGTCTGCTTCCCTTTTTCACACGCTGAACATAAGGATTCTTTGGCGTATGAATGTTGAGGTAGACCAGTGACTAACTCTTTGGATGAAAGAGTATTCAGTGTCTTGAAGTTGAGATGTGAGAGCCTCTTGTGCCATAGCCAGTTGACATCAGAAGATGCCTTTGAGAAGAAACAGGAGTTCTCAGTGGTTGTTGAGTCCATGTTTATAACGTAAACATTTTCCAAACGATAACCGCTGAGAGCTATCTTCTCCTTTTTGTCAGAGACAAAGCAGGATTCCTTAGTGAAAATCACTTTGTTATCCATGTCGCAAAGCTGACTGATGCTCAGAAGATTATGCTTCAGCCCTTCAACATATGCGACTCTTCTGAAGGATGTTGTACCATTTGAAAGTACACCATACCCTCGGGTGTGTCCTTTTCCATTTCCACCGAAAGTCACAGAGGGACCCTTCTCTTCCTTGTATTCAGCGAGCAGGCTTTTCTTTCCAGTCATGTGTCTAGAGCATCCGCTATCGAGATACCAGATACCCTTCTTAACCTGCAATACAAAGGAAAATTAGTTTTGCTTGGGTACCCACTTCGCCATGTATACTTGTTTGTCAGTGGAAGAGGTTGGAATGGGTTCAGCAGTCTTCGCAGCATTTGAAGATTCAGCTTTGTCCTTCTTCACTTTAGTCAATTTCTTGACCTCAGAGGTAGGAGTCACCTTGACATGACTTGCAACTGGTTTGGTCTTCTTGGGTGCTATCTTCACCTTAGCTATCTTATCAGCTTTGGTGGCTGTGGGACACTTACTTGCAATATGATCGGTAAGTCCACAGTGATAACATTTCCTATAACTAAAATTAGTTCTAGGACCACTTGAGTGCTGAGCTTTTAATTTGGAATTAGAAGTGCCAGCACCAAGTACACTATTGGTTTTTGAAATAGGACGAACATTCAGTTCTTCAGATTTCTTACCAAGGACATCTACTCTGAGTCTAGGAGTAGGTTGCTGAACTGATCCAGAGGTCTGATTTCTAGAACCAGATGAATGAATCACTAAGGCTTTGGAAGCATTCAGCTTAGGTACTAAAGTACCCTTCTGAGGATTTTGATAAATTACAATTCCTTTACCTTTATCTTTAGAGACAGAGGTAGGTTTTGAATAAACCATTTTCTCCTTACCTTTTGAGGTAGGAGTTTCCTCAGGGATTGGTGTAATCGAAGAGGAGTACTGAGATGAAGAAGTGTCAGCTATTGAGGATACGAACGTTCCAAATTTAAGCATTGAACGTTCAGTGGTTGGTATTGGAGTATCATATTTATAACCCAGACCACGTTTATCACTCAGAGGAATCTGAGCCTTAATTATCTCAGTGATCTTTGTTGAAGAATTACACCATCCTTCAACAGTAGCTTGTTCAGCTTTTAATGCAGCGATAGCTTCCGCTCGTTCGATTTTGACTAGCTGATTTAAATGGACTTGATCTTTAAAATCTTCTTCAAATTTAGAAAGCTTTTCTATTTGAAGGTGGCAATTTTTAAGCTTTTCAGCGAGATCAAGATTTTGGTTTTCAACCACAGCTTTGCCGTTCATGGCTTCGTATAAACTTCTAGTCAGTAGTTCGATTTTACGGAGACTATCAGCTTCATCAATATTTACAATATTGGTAAAGAAGGAAGGTGATACCTGAATGGCAGATGTTGAAGTGGAGGGAATGTCTGAACTTTCTTCCTCTTCTTCAATCTTGGCCATGAGACATTGATTTGCTTCATCATCTTCAGAATCAGATGATGAGGCTTCTTCATCAGAAGCAGCCCAATCATAGTCAGCCATCAGGCCTTTTCCCTTCTTCTTAAAGCTTTTCAGCTTTGCATACTTCTCCTTCAGCTTTAAGTATTTGTCGTCTTTATTCCTTGGAACAAAGGATTTCTTTGTAAAAGCTGAAGGTCTCATGATTTTCTTTGACCTGCACTCGTTAGCGAAATGACCTGTCTTTTCGCAGTTAAAACAAGTAGCAGTAGCCTTATCAACAAAAGCTGATGACTTAGGCTTGTCAGCTATAGAAAGAGTTTTGTTCTTTCTAAACATTTTCTTCTTGGCGAATCTTCTGAACTTTTTAGTTAGGAGAGCCAAGGATTCATCATCTGAAGAATCAGAATCTGATGACCTTTCAGAGTTACTTTCTAACTCAGTGATAGTGACCACGGGTCGCTGAGTAGAAGGTTCCTCTGAGATTAAAGCAACAGGGGTACTTTTGGAATCTTTTACAAGATTCTTCTTAAGATGGCTAGATTGCTCATGATTCAGCAATGTGCCATATAAGGTAGCAAGTGTCATTGATCTTAGATCTTTCGACAGCTTGAGACACATGGAATAATTGTCCCAGCTTTCAGGTAAACATTCTAAAAACTTTGTCAAAACTTCAAAGTTAGAATATTCCTTACCAACCGTTTTTAGATCTATAATTAAGCAATTAAAACGTTGATGTACTTCAGAGAGAGTTTCATTCTTACCAGAGATGAAGCTTTCGTATTGTCTTACCAGGTTGATCTTTCTTGAATCCTGGACTTCAGACGTTCCTTCATACTGAACACATATTGTGTCCCACGTGGCTTTTGAGGATTTCAGGTTCATGACGGAATGGTAGACTTCGTCAGGAAGGGCCATGGATAGTATGGATATGGCTTTTGTATCTATAGCCACTTTCTTCTTGTCTTCATCGGTCCAATGATGGATTTCCTTTGGAATCAGCCTTTCTGGAATAACAGCCCTAGTTGCAGTGGCTGGAACTGCAGGATCAATTGTTACAGGGATGTGTGGGCCGTTTTCAAGATAGTAAGGTATAGTAGGGTCTACACCTTCTAAGAAGAGTGTCATCCTATTTTTCCATAAGTTGAAGTTATCTCTGGAAAATCTAGGGGGTTTTGCAAGAGAACCATTGTCAATATAGTGAGTGTTTGTGTTTGAGTTGGCCATTTTCAGATAATAGCAAGGAAGAGAAATATCTT
Organism: Saussurea involucrata; assembly: GCA_033807775.1. Lineage (NCBI taxonomy): Eukaryota > Viridiplantae > Streptophyta > Magnoliopsida > Asterales > Asteraceae > Saussurea > Saussurea involucrata. Next base: position 87,114,275 of record CM066313.1, read on the forward strand.
AGATTAGATCTTGTTTATGAGATTAAACAAATCCGCTCTGATACCACTTGTTGGTCCCGAAAGGCCTAAACAAGTTTGTAGAAAGGGGGGGGGGGGGGGGGGGGGGTTGAATACAAACACACTATTTTACTTTTCTAAATTGTTTATTGATAAATCATTAACAATTTACAGCTTGTTGCGGAAACAAGATTAAGGATAAACCTAAATCTAAACAAGTTGGAACACTGAGGTTTTCTTGCACTAAGAAAGATAAGGAGATTACTAATAAAATCCTATCTTGAGAGATTTGAACTTGTCCAGAGTTAGCAAGTTACTTCAAATGAAGTGCGTTCATCGCTTTATATACTGCATGCATTTAATGCAATTCAGTATACACTTTACACGTGTCATCAGCGGATTGGTTGCATGTCATTGACCTTTGTTGACAACCTTAGTAGCCGCATGAATGAACAGTGTAGTATCAGAGTGGTTGTACGATTTCAGATTTTCGGAGGTTCTTTTCTGACATTTCGTACGGTGGCGTGCAAGGGAGGTTAAGACAAAAGTACTTTGTACGGAGGACTTCATGATCAGCTTTCGTTGATTCAGCGATTATCATTTACTATTCAGCGAATGATAAAGTTCAGCGATAGCTGAAGTCTTGTACTTGATACTTCACGTTGAGTGGACAAATCTGAGTCTTCGCTGATCCGCATCAGTTCATTAGGAGACTTGTCGCTGGTTCTTGAGCTTGATCTTCGACTTCAGCGTAGAACCTTTGTTGACGTGAATCTTGTCTTCAGGGATCATAAGTAAACAACTAACTTATCAGCGATCACCATAAGGACTGAACAGACTCAGTGATATGGTGAACAGTGTTCGCTGAATGTTTAATCTAAAAGTGCGAGAGTTCCTATCAGCAATACTGTAAGATCTTAGTATTTATCAGCGATAGTGAAACTCTGATACATATTGTTTACTTACAATTTTCACTAAGTATTTAAGATAGGGTCATTATCAAATCACTGAGGGTTTGGATCAACACATAAGCTCTCTTGAAAATGGATACGAGACTCAGGTATGCACATTATGTGAACTTGACCTAAAACTACTATTTTCTTACATTTCTTACATTCAAAAAGTTAGAAACTTGATGCTTATCAGGTGGGTAAAGTTGGCTTAGAATTGACAGACGAGCAGAAGATAAAAATTTCTATTGCTAGAGCGGTTCTTTTAAACCCTTCGATTATTTTGCTTGATGAAGTTACCAGCAGGCTCGATTTGGAAGCAGAAAGATCTGTTCAAGAGGTGTTAAGTATCATTATGTTTGGGAGATCAACAATAATGATTGCTCGGAGATTAAGTCTTGTAAAAGATGTTGACTTTATTGTTGTGATGGAGGGTGGTCAATGTGTCGAGATGGGTACTCATGATGAACTTATTAGCACACATGGGTTGTATTCAGAGCTTCTTAAATGTGAAGAAGTGGTGAAACTTCCTGAAAGGTACATTCTTTGTGGTTTGTGTGTGAGTGTAATCTGGTGTTAGTGTGTGTTTGTGATGGTTAAATGAATTTCGATATTTTCCAGGTTGCCAAGTGGAACCACAATGGAATGGAGTTTAAAGCTGAAAATGACTCGGGTAATAAGGCGTCAATGGCAATGGAAAGGGTGGATGATAATCTTGAAATGAGATCAAATGCAGACTATAAAGACACCCTTAAGTTAAAAGAAAAGTACAACAGTAAACATAAGAGTTCACCATCTTTAGGGAGACTTGTGAAGCTGAATTTACCAGAATGGATGTATGCAGTTTTGGGAAGCTTGGGGGCTTCAATATTTGGATCTTTCAGGCCTATCCTTGCTTATGTGGTTGGGCTGATAGTGACTACATACTATAGAGTTGATGGAAGTCATAACATTCAATTTGAAGTCAACAAATGGTGCTTAATAATTGCATGTATGGCTATTGTTATTTTAGTAGCCACCGTGTTGCAACACTTCTACTTTGGGATTATGGGAGAGAAAATGACCGAAAGCGTTAGAAGAATGATGTTTTCAGGTATATTTAACCTTTTTTTTGCTTCTTTTTCTTTTTTTTATGCTTTGAGATATGACGCAACTACAGAAAAAATTTGGTGTGGGTCTTGGTCTTACTGAACAACATGAAATATCTACATTGTATGCTAAGTTGAATCGTTACTCATGTTTTGTTTTTCTGTTTAATTTTATTTATATATCTAAATGGAATTGTGGTTTTCTTAGACATAATTGACATGTCTTCCAATTAAAATATGGCAACAGAAAGGAAACAAATTTGTTTCAAATCCAGTTAAAAATGCGAGAGACATCGGAGCCGTTTTCTAGCTATTAGTTTGTGGTTAGCTTGCTTTTGTTAATAAACAAAAAACTGTTTTACCCAATATTTCATTCTGTAGGAGTGACATTTCTTTTTGGATTTGCAGATAATTTCATTTCTTCAGCAGAATGCTCATCCTCGTGTCGCAGAAAGGGTGTCGTCTGTACCAGAAAATGTCACGGATCAGGTTTCCCATGACCTCTATCCTAATCTATTCTGATTTCCGAAATAAATATATATCAATAAAAACATGCCCACTCCCTCTGTTCCGTAAAAACTACAAGGTTTGATTCTCTAATTGAGTTTATTACTCCATACAAAAGTAAATACAATAATCTTTCTCTTTTGTGTGTTCCAAAATAAATTTCAAAACCAAATGTGTAGTCCCTATTTCTAACAACCCAAACTAGAAGCAAAACGTCAATTTCATAGATAATAATATCTGCCAAAACCTGGCCTACACCAAAATATTTAACAATATTCGTAAAAAGGGGTTTGCGGAATTAACCCTAATTACAACTGAGAATGAGTCTAATAATCAAAAATGGAAGGCTTCTAGTCTCAAAGATGCAAGCTCCAGCTCACACCTTCCCCTTCCCTTTGACCGAGCTCCCTAACACCTGCTTACCTGAAAAGGTTTTAGTTTTGAAAAGCGAGGGTTAGACCATGTGGTCTAGTGAGTTCCCTCGACACCGCGTCACACCAAAATATTTCAGTTTATAAAATCAGTTATAAAACATTTGTATAAATCATGGTAATCACACAAAGTTGATATGCACACATTGACACATGCTACTGGCACGCGCTAAAGTCACATACACCGTGACAGCGCATTCGGGCACACACCGCCCATGTCACACACACCGTGACAGAATAATCGGGCACGCACCGCCCATGTCACACACACCGTGACAGAAATAATCGGGCACACGCCGCCCATGTCACACACACCATGACAGAATAATCGGGCACACACCGCCCATATCACACAAAAGCCAGAGCACGGTCACACACATTTTAATCACACATGTAAGCCACACATAAAGATCACACATTTAAACCTTGCCTTGAACTAAGAGAAGTTGAAAAGCACACTGTTAGACAATAACCACACCGCACACAATTACTTGTCATCTTACAATAAAAGTAATTGAAAAGCACACCGTTTAAATAATAACCATGCCACACGCTCAAATCTTTACTTGTAATAAAAGCCGTTGGAAAACTCACAATTTAAATTATAATCATCAACCACACACTTTGTATAAAATTTAGGTTCAGAAAGACTCACCTGCGATGGCAAAGCATGCACTCCTGTTCTAAACTTGAGTCACCCAAGCTTAGCACCTAAAAGATCAGATAAATCCTTAATCAGAAATAAAGATCCAGAACTTACCGGGTACACACACTTTCCGGATACTCCAACTCCCCGAATACCCGAACAGTCCGGACACTAGGACTTCCCGGATACCCGAACCCACTCCTTTCCGGACACACTCCCGTTTCCGGACACACTCCCTTTTCCGGACACACTCCCTTTTCCGGACACACTTCCTTTTCCGGACACACTCCCTTTTCCGGACACTACGCTTGTCCGGACGCTACACTTATCCGGACACACCACTTATCCGGCAACACTACCCGGACACCTTCACGGGGCATTCACCCGGACACCTTCACGGGGCATTCACCCGGACACATGCAACATATCCGGACACCACCAAACGCTGGTGTCCGGAAAACGCTGCTGTTCGAACTTAGAATTTCTAAAACCGATTTAAACTCCGATTTAAGCCATTAGTTTGATTAGACAACTATAAGGGTTCATCCACCAACCCCAAACACCCACTTAATCCATCTATAACCCCTTAAATCGGATTATAAATACCAAAACCCTCAAAACCCACTTTTAAGGAAATGTGGGTGAAAACTCATTGAATCACTACCTTTAGACTTGGGAATCCAGACCAAAAGGATAAAGGAACACTAGATTAACAATTACCAGAAATTAGAATAGGTTACCTTACTGATTCTTCTCTTCCTTGATTTCTTTCCCCCAAGAACTCTTCTCCTCTTCCCTTTCTTTCTCTAGCCGCCAAACACCCCCAACACTTAGAATAATACTGATTTTTTATTGATGCCCTAGGGATTTGGTCCATTTTATACCTCCCACAAATTGCACATGGACCCCTCAACTAAACTTCCATTCTTCTCATTTTAACCACCAAGTTTTCGAAACCTACTAAAAATTTGGGTTATTACAACACTCCCCCCTTAAGAGAATTCCGTCCCCGGAATTCCTCAACATAAAGTTACGTATAGCCTGCTTTCATCACTACACACGACAAGACTTACGCTTTCGTCTAACTCCATCGGTCACCACCCCCGACTTATCAGATAAGGCCTACGGATCATTTCCTATTGCACCTAATGCTAGGGTTATAACTTGCCAGCTGATCCATTTTTATGATAACGTCAAACTCTCTCCCAAGCTCGCGGACACAATTTCAAAGGCACGAGTGACTCTCGACCTCGATACCACATCCATCATGCACCTTCCTCACCAAACCCCGACTGTCAACATCAGATTCTATTCCTAACACACCTTCCAACCATCTAGGTTTAACACGCAAACGTCGGGCAAATCCCGGCGATACCACGAACAGTTTACACCCAAGACAGATAACAATTACATAGAATAAGGTTTTATAGGTACCTGTCTCAACCTCGGACGCCTCTTCCTCCTCTTCAGCCGTCATCCGAAAAACTCTAGCCTTCGCCTGTGCTGGCTCCACTTTCATTTCCCCCACTCTTCCCCTTTGCCTACCATCGAAACCACCCGAATCCCTTCTCTTCAGCTGAGGGCAATCCGGCCTCAAATGTTCTAAAGACCCATACTGGTAGCATGCCCTTGGGTTCCTACAGTCTCGTGCCATATGTCCCAATTTTCCACATTTGAAACATCCCTCGGTTTCTCCCACACATTCTCCACGGTGGACTCGATTAAACTTCCCACAAGGTTTCTCTTCAAATTTTGATCCCCCTCGGGACTCCGGCTTAAACACCTTAGCCCGATCCGAATCACACGCTGACCCTTCCCACTTTCTTTTCTCCTTACCCTTCTCCACATCTTGTCGGTTCTTCTCCTTTTCAACCAATTCAGCTGCGTTGATGGCTGCCTGAAAGGTGGTCGGGTTCCTAGCCATGACCAGTTCTCGCACGCTACTCTTTAACCCAAAGATGTACCTCTCAACTCGACGTTCCTCATTCGGAACGTACAACTCAGCGAATCTCTCCTTCTCCATAAACTTCGTGGTGTATTCTCTCACCGTCATTCCACCTTGTTCCAAACTCATGAACTCTTCTTCTAGTCGTTTCACTGCCGCTAGAGGGCAAAACGACACCTTAAACCTTGAGACAAAGGTCTCCCACGTCATATACTTAGCAGCCTTTGACCCTTCCCCCGCGGTCTCCGCATCCCACCAAAACACAGCTTCTGATTTCAACATGGACAGAGCGAACATTACCCTGTCACTATCAGCACACTTACAGGTGTCGAACACCAGCTCCATTTCCCTGATCCACTTTATCGCCAACACGGGATCGCATTCTCCCTTGAAAGCGGGTGGCTTAGAAGAAGCGAATGCCTTGTAACTACACCCTCCACTTAGCACTCGATCATTCACTGCCAACGGGTTTGACTGAGTAGGGCTCCCCGAAGCTGAACCATGAGGGCTAGTCTCCCCTCCCTTACTACCACTGGCCTCCTTACCCCCCGAAACCGCCTCATTCTGCATAGCCAACAGTGCTTTCAATGTATCCTGGATTTCCCCCAAGGCAGTGGCGAAATTTTCTTGGGTCACAAAGGCTTGGGCACGACCTCGCCCACGACTCTCACCTCGAATCGCTCCCCGCCTGGACGCAGAGCTCTCCTGATGAGACGCCTCTGGTTCTTGCGGGACTCCCGCGCTCCTCGTGCCACGAGTAACCCGTGCTCTCACCACAGCTCTTTCCACGTTCTCATTCATCTGAGTAGCCGCTCGCCGGGGTGCTCTTCCTCGTCCCCTTCCTCGGCCTCTTCCTCGATCTCTACCGCGTGCAGCTGCCGGCACCGGTGGTGCTTCCATTTCGATTTCCTCATCAATAGGTTCCGATACTCCCCTCATGGATCTCCTCATCATGATTACTGACTGACAAAGAGACACCAACAACATTAAGTCTACAGTTCCAAGATAATAAGGCAATTAAGCACTTACATGTACCTGTAAGCTCGTAATTACACTGGCCAGGTGTAATCGCCAACTTACCTTACATGACAGTCCTCGCCACCGTATTAATCATTCTACCCAGTCTTACTAAGGTCCTCCTAGTTCTCAGTTGTATCCTCTAACTCCACAGTTTAAGTTTAGGCCTGTCTGGTCACCTAAATCTCTTAAACTAAGGCTCTGATACCATTTGTAACAACCCAAACTAGAAGCAAAACGTCAATTTCATAGATAATAATATCTGCCAAAACCTGGCCTACACCAAAATATTTAACAATATTCGTAAAAAGGGGTTTGCGGAATTAACCCTAATTACAACTGAGAATGAGTCTAATAATCAAAAATGGAAGGCTTCTAGTCTCAAAGATGCAAGCTCCAGCTCACACCTTCCCCTTCCCTTTGACCGAGCTCCCTAACACCTGCTTACCTGAAAAGGTTTTAGTTTTGAAAAGCGAGGGTTAGACCATGTGGTATAGTGAGTTCCCTCCACACCGCGTCACACCAAAATATTTCAGTTTATAAAATCAGTTATAAAACATTTGTATAAATCATGGTAATCACACAAAGTTGATATGCACACATTGACACATGCTACTGGCACGCGCTAAAGTCACATACACCGTGACAACGCATTCGGGCACACACCGCCCATGTCACACACACCGTGACAGAATAATCGGGCACACACCGCCCATGTCACACACACCGTGACAGAAATAATCGGGCACACGCCGCCCATGTCACACACACCATGACAGAATAATCGGGCACACACCGCCCATATCAAACAAAAGTCAGAGCACGGTCACACACATTTTAATCACACATGTAAGCCACACATAAAGATCACACATTTAAACCTTGCCTTGAACTAAGAGCAGTTGAAAAGCACACTGTTAGACAATAACCACACCGCACACAATTACTTGTCATCTTACAATAAAAGTAATTGAAAAGCACACCGTTTAAATAATAACCATGCCACACGCTCAAATATTTACTTGTAATAAAAGCCGTTGGAAAACTCACAATTTAAATTATAATCATCAACCACACACTTTGTATAAAATTTAGGTTCAGAAAGACTCACCTGCGATGGCAAAGCACGCACTCCTGTTCTAAACTTGAGTCACCCAAGCTTAGCACCTAAAAGATCAGATAAATCCTTAATCAGAAATAAAGATCCAGAACTTACCGGGTACACACACTTTCCGGATACTCCAACTCCCCGAATACCCGAACAGTCCGGACACTAGGACTTCCCGGATACCCAAACCCACTCCTTTCCGGACACACTCCCGTTTCCGGACACACTCCCTTTTCCGGACACACTCCCTTTTCCGGACACACTCCCTTTTCCGGACACACTTCCTTTTCCGGACACACTCCCTTTTCCGGACACTACGCTTGTCCGGACGCTACACTTATCCGGACACACCACTTATCCGGCAACACTACCCGGACACCTTCACGGGGCATTCACCCGGACACATGCAACATATCCGGACACCACCAAACGCTGGTGTCTGGAAAACGCTGCTGTTCGAACTTAGAATTTCTAAAACCGATTTAAACTCCGATTTAAGCCATTAGTTTGATTAGACAACTATAAGGGTTCATCCACCAACCCCAAACACCCACTTAATCCATCTATAACCCCTTAAATCGGATTATAAATACCAAAACCCTCAAAACCCACTTTTAAGGAAATGTGGGTGAAAACTCATTGAATCACTACCTTTAGACTTGAGAATCCAGACCAAAAGGATAAAGGAACACTAGATTAACAATTACCAGAAATTAGAATATGTTACCTTACTGATTCTTCTCTTCCTTGATTTCTTTCCCCCAAGAACTCTTCTCCTCTTCCCTTTCTTTCTCTAGCCGCCAAACACCCCCAACACTTAGAATAATACTGATTTTTGATTGATGCCCTAGGGATTTGGTCTATTTTATACCTCCCACAAATTGCACATGGATCCCTCAACTAAACTTCCATTCTTCTCACTTTAACCACCAAGTTTTCGAAACCTACTAAAAATTTGGGTTATTACACTATTCTATCCTTAGTAAGTGGTAATATTTAATGTTGATTATAGGTTAGGCTGTGGGAATCTGATCTAAATAGGGTAGAGATGACACCTGCTCATTTCCTTGATGATTTCCCATCAAGGGTAAGTAAAGAAACACAATTAACCACCACCATCACCAAATGGTAGATGTTTTTTTTAACTCTTCATGGATTGGATTTTATGCAGGATGTGTTTGAAGCAGCTTGTGACTTTGCAAGAGAATACAACAGCTTACTGTGGGATGACTCGAAAAAGATGCGACTTATTGTGAAAACCGAAATCTCTGCACACATGAAAGAATTTCTGAGCCATCAAAAATAGGTGCTGTTGCTGCATCTGCATGGAGGAACTTTGTTTTCATAATAATTATTATCCCTTTCACTCTGTAAATCTCATCTTTCTTAAACATTGCATATTTATGTGATGAAGTCATTTTGATGTTTCAAATTTGACACCTACAGTTTCATTTTGGTGGTTGTTTGCATTGAAAACATGGATAGTATACTTTTGAGACCTATGCATCAATTGAACATGTGTAGAATCAAAGAAACATTGGTTGGTTTATAGTTATGCTGTTTTGTAATACTTGAACACATGTAGAATCAAAGACTTGTACTTTTAAACCAATGAATTTTATTAAATGGATTTGTTCTATCGTTTGGTCTTACCGATCTTCTTAAGTTTAATGTTCCTTTGCTTTGATAATTCATTTGGGATATACCGATCAACATAGTGTCGGGCCTAAGACATGGTTCCAATAAAATTTTATTATCCCGCCGCATCGCGCGGGTATGTTACTAGTTTGTTAAAAATACATAGGTACTTAATCATTCAAAATCATTTAGTTGTTGGATTTTTTTAGACTTTTCTCAATTTTTTTATCACATTAACCTGTTTTAGATGTTACAATGATTTATTTAACCGGTTTTAAAAAGTTTAAGGGTTTTTTTATTAAAAAAGTTTAAGAACTTAATCATTCAAAATTTGATAGTTTGTTGGGTTTTTCCATATTTTTCTCTAAAAACTCAAGATCCTTAATTGTTATCCTTAATCATTCATTATCTATACTATATTATAAAGCATTTAAGAAAAACTCTTAAAAACAACCACTAAAACTTCATGTACCGCTATTTAATGCGAATGACTTAAAATCTCTTAAGAACAACTAATGAAGCTTTATGTACCGCTTTTAATGCTAATTACTTGATTAATACTTATCTCTAACAATCTTTAAATCTTTAAATCGTGGACTCTTATTAATTAATCCTTATCTCTAACCACTTTCAATTCCTCAAATTATGAACTCCTGAAAAAACGTCATTCTTTAAACAAATTTATAAAAAAACATGACCGTGTTCTCAAAATCACACAAAATCGTTTTACAAAATCAACAACGAAAAAAAAACTAGAACATTAAAATCGAGATATATCGCGTTGCATTGCGCGAGTAGACTTCTAGTTTCTTCAATGACTCTTTTAAATAGTAAATCTCAGGTTTCACATATTTTTACATTAATTTTCACTTTTTACTTCCACGAACTAAAAGTGGTTTAATATGTAAAATCAGTACAAATTTAAAATTTTGAAATTTTGTTATATTAATCGAGAGAAAAAAATATTTGCTACACTAAATAGTAAATAAAACTAAACTCTGTTTACCATCGTTATTTTGCTTCTAGGCTTGTACAATAAAAGTTTGTGTCAATCTTCAAAGGGGTTCGTTCAGGTAGATCATGTGCAACTCTAGTAAAAATAAAAAGTTAGAGAGGAGACAAAGATATTGTTATATTTATTTAATATTATGTTCCACAATAAAATACCATAATATTTAATTCCAAGATATTACAAAATGCCAATCCGGATTAGGATATGGTACATTATCTTTAGATACATAAAATCCTTCTGGTGTTATTAACCAGTAACAATGAATGGTACCAAGTTTTACACGTTCGCAGATTTTATAGCTGTACGCACTGTGTTGATGAAACACTTCGAATTTTTGATGTTTTGAACTCCACGTAAAATCACCAGTGTATTGCGCATTTGGACAAAAGTACCAATCGTAAACTTGGCCAAAAGAAAGGGTAACGTCGTTTCCTGTGTTCGTATCCGTGATGCTAACATGGAGCTCATCGGGCAAGTCACTCGTAATGAACATATGCCATTGAGGAAAAAGAAAGCAGGGAGAATCGGTTTGATTGGCAATTGAAATTGTTGGGATGAAGAAAAGAAAAAGAATGATAGTAATATTAGACATTGTAATATTATTGTTTCTTGAAAACAATATTTGAGAGCTCATATATATATATATATATATATATATATATATATATAGGGTCATTATCCATTGCAAACCAGTTAGTTTATGCAAACTTTGCAAACCACTATATTAGGAAACATATATATGTATGGTAATTATTATGATTCATTAATAATGATTGTGATATATATGGAAGATGATAACGTTCATTAAAATCAGATATTGATTAGAGTTGATGAACGGCTAAGATTGGTTTGCACAGTTTGCACAAACTAACTGGTTTGCAACAGATAATTCGCCTATATATATAGATATATATATGGTGGGTGCTTATCCTTTTATTAAGGTTTTAAATAGTATGATTGTGACGTGACGGTTAGGTCAAGCCTCAAATCTTAAGATGTACGATGTTTACTTTACATATATTTTTTACATTATAACAATAAACCCATATCTTTTTCCACCATTACAATAAAATGATAAAATTAAATTGTTATATATCGTTATGTATATATATACATATATTTGTGTATAATTATATATATATATATATATATATATATATATATATATATATATATATATTTGTATGTCTATAGTTATATATGTATATATTTGTGTGTGTATAAAAATATTGTTTTACTTTTTTTATAGTAGAAAGACAAAATTTAGAAAAAAATGACTAAAATGGTCCTTAACTTAACGAAGATAACGAAAATGTTAGTCGAGGGACCATGGCCAAGAAAAACTGAATACCACAAGGACCAAATCCACAATAAACATAGTATAGGGACTTTAGTCACAAAAACCATCAAAGCACAGGGACCAAATCCACAATTCACTCTATTTATAAATTATAGAATTATATAAAATTTATATTTATGTATGTTCAGTATACATATTTATTCTTTTATATATTTACAAATTATATTTTATTTATATTTTTTATGAATTTTATTGTATTTATGTTTTATATATTTATGTATTCGAATCCTCCATATACATAATGTGTATATTGTTCTTAGGATAAATTTTATGATGAAATTTATAATCTATATGTTAAAGTTTTAATATTTATTTATAAATAGTTTAAGATTTATATAGTTTTGTGTTTTCGATATAGATTAGGTTTTGAACAATACAATTTTGTATAATGATTTGATAAATACCAAAATGGAAAACTAACAAATATAATACAATATAATTTAATTTACATAAAATATAAAATATAATATAAATATATTAGATATTTTATATAAAAAATAAAGTATAACTTTATAAAATACAAATATAACATAATCTATAAATATATAAAATATATTATAATTTATATACAATACATAAAATATAATTATATCATAATATAATTTGTATATAAAATAAAGTATAACATTATAAAATATAAATGTGTAGATATATAAGAATATTGTCTTAAAAAAAGAATATTATAATAGAGGTGAGTTCATACGAGATTACTAACTATTTAAAAAAACAAGAAAACAACGTTAATGTACAAAATCATATATGAATCACTTACAAAATCAAATATGATTCATACGACTTTGGCTCGCGAGTGAAGTTGAGGCCAAAGTCGTCCGCGTCCAATTTTTGCAGTTAGTGTAAAATCATATGTGATTTTGCACATGTTTTGTTGTTTTATTGTTTTTTAGATGGTTAGCGTTTTCGTTGAACATTTCTCTATTATAATATGTATATAAATAATATAAAGTATATAAAATATGCATACATAAAATGTTTAAATACATAAAATGTTCAAATTATTTATAATAATACAGAATATTATTATAATATAATATATAGAATAAATTACAAATTTGGTCCCTATGGTTTGAAAATACGTAAAATTAAGAGAAAAGACTAAAAAGGCCGATTTGCTCTCATGGTTAATAGACAAATTGGATGGTCGTTAGCCTCAGAGACCAAATCCAAAACAAAATGCATAGGTGAATGGTTTTTTGTAATAAATGAAGAGACATGATCAGTTACGTAACAACTAACAAACCATAGGTACGAAATCCGTAATTTACTCTTTTAATTATTATATTGCGTAATGTTAGAATTGGGTTATTTTGTTAACATATTATTTTGGTGATTTGTAAACTTGTCAACTGATTTATCAAATATTTTTATCAAATGTAATTAGTATATCAATTAACTTATTAACTAACAATTAACTTATCAGCTAGTTTGTCAAATATAACTTAAATTGAATAGTGACACTCCTAATTAATAAAGGATTTGGAAATTAAAATTATTATAATTTTTAATGAAATAAATGACTAGTTTAGTATTCTAAGGACCTCTTATTTGTTATTGGCATGTATTTTTGTTCATACAACAATTTATGTTTTAGAAAGCGACATATTTGATGTATGTGGTTTATATGTATATAAACAACCACATACCAATAACAAATAAAATATAATTTGTTACCAAACAAACATGTACATAAGTATATATAGATTAGTATACACACAATGGTGGATCCATGATTTTTGTATATTGGGGGAAATTTTAAGGTATGTTAAAGGTCCGTAAAATCGTTCAATGTGTTTTTAGCATAATTCTACGGTTTCGGGAGATTTTGAAGTTTTTCAGTTGATTTTGAAGAATTTTTAGTTTTTGTCAATTTCGAACAACTTTTTCGATTTTTTGGTTGATTTCAAAAGTTTCGTTTGCTGGTTGAATTTGAGGTACTCTCTTTGGTTTTTTGGTTGGTGGAAGGACATGCAGAAAATCACTAGGGAACAGAGATAGAACGTTAATTTTTGTTTTGCTTTTAAGCTAGACTAGTATGAGAACCGCGCGTTGCGTGGTAGTGTAAAATTTTAATGTAGATATAAATAAATTTTTAGTGTTAAATACAATAATTAATATATCATATTTAAATGATTGATTTGTAAAAAGTAACAAAACATAATTAGCGGAAAATGAATATATAAAATGAGCAATACTAAGTTTTACAAAAAGAGGGTAATCCAAAATAAGACAACTCAATGAGTTGATAAAGAGGCATCACACTCTCATTTTTATAAACTTCTATTGATTCCAATGTTTCAACTTCTCATCAATGTGGGATCACTCCAACTCAACGAAATTTCACCTTTTAAGAGATACTCAATTCTAATTGTGTCCCCTCAATACCCTTTGTTCTTCCTTTTATATATATTAAATTAAGAATTAAGATTTTGACTGATGCTTTGATTTATTTGTTTTTATTGATCTTTTTATATAATAAGATTCAGGTTTTACAAAAAGAGTGTCATCCAAAATTAGACAACCCAATGAGATGATAAAGAGACATCACATCCTCATTTTTCTACATTTTTCTTGATTCTAATGTTTCAACCCGTTTAGATTTGGGTCTTTTTCGAGAAGTTGAGGGGGAGAAGTGTACGTTTGGCAAAGCTTAGGTGGAGAAACTGTAAATTTTAAACCTGAGGGTCCAAATTGTAATTATTTGAAACTCATGTTTTTTTTAAGTTTTTCAAACTTTAGAGGTAAATTTTGCCTTTTTCCCAAAGTTGAGTAAAGTTGAAACCGGGAGAGTTAAGGAAACTGGTATCAGGCTCACTCCCGGTATTGACCGATATATATATATATATATATATATATATATATATATATATATCGGATTTTCTTTCAAACGTCTCACAACTTCAAAAATTCGCGCCAAACCTCTCCTAAACCAACTTTTTGCTCTCAACTTGTGATTTTTGCATCATTCGATCTCCGGTTCGCACTCAAATCTTCAGGTATGTATTCCAATCTAAGTTTAATCGAGTTAATTGCTTACAATCGACCCATACATAATTGAAGATCGATCGATTTGATCGAGATTGACTAATCGGCGCCGACTAGGGTTCCGACCCTGTCGAATCGCGGAATAGATGGTCCAAATCAAGTGTTTTGTTCAAATACGCATCCTAATCGTCAGTTACCATCGATTTCGATCTTCGATGTCGACTTGAGATGGTTCGATTTTAAGTTTTTGTATCGATCGCGACCCTATATCGGGTTCTTCAAAGTCGCTTCTTAAAGCCATGAGAAACTGCACCAATCTTTGTTCTTCCCTACGGGCAATGTAGGGTCCAAATGCACGCAATTCAGCGGATTCACTAAGAGCTAACTGGTCTCACAAATCTGTCATTGTTGAGTAAAAATCCTGAATACTCATGTCTCTCTGTTCAAGTGCTCGGATATCAGCTTCTAACTGATACTGTTTTGCAAAATTAGACTGTGTATACAGTCTCTCAAGATGGTCCCTTACTTCCTTGCATGTTTCATATTTTTCCAACTGAACACCAATTGAAGGTTCAACATAATTTATTATCCAAGTGATAATTTTCGAATTCTCAACTTCCCTGATCTTTTGCTTCTTTTGGTTTCACAATGGTGCCAGAAACATAACCCCACATTTTCTTTCCCTTCAGAAAGTTTTTCAAGACATAACTCCAATAGGAGTAATTTTTCCCATCTAAACGAATACTAATGGCTTGGAGAGAATCGTTTCCAGCCATTGCAAACTAGAAATAGTAAGCACAAATCGAAAGAAACACAGAGATTATAAAGATACCGTATACCAAAGACGATTCTCGAGCAGAAGACAGCGTATGTCGAACAGAGGAAGGCGATTATCGAACCAGAAGAAAACCGAACCAGAAGACGAACGCCAAAAATGCTGGATGCTTATTGATGAAAGAAACGAGATTAACCAAGCTCTGATACCATGATAACTTTGAGAGATCAAAGAGAGAAATACAAGAAATGGTTCTAGGTTTTCATAGAAAGAATGTTGGATGCTTATTGATGAAAGAATACAAGAACAAAACATGAAGGAAGCTAATAATCCTAAAATATATACCAAGCTAAACTATACAAAAGGCCTAAACTAAACTAAAGGGCAAGGCCCAGCCCATAAGGCCTCTATATTATCTAACAGAAATAACTTTAGAACTTCAAACTAGATATGTATACTTCCTATCATTATCTTAATTAAGCACTATTGCCACTTGATTTGAGCACTGGAACTAGCATACATGCAGAGGCTACTCCTACTAAAGTGATTCACATCTAAAAGCAACTTGATTAAAGTGCACAAGGCTAGTTGCTGGTAAATACAGCTTTACATTCACAGTTACCTTTTCTATTCAATTAACATCCCAATTATATTATGAAACAGAGGCGTGCAACAATCTTTAATAATATTCAAATAAGTGATTGCAAAGTTGGCTTTGATTCAAATTACAAAGACGATACCGAGAAGTTGGTATGTATTTGATGGGCATCCAGAGACCAATTTACATAAAAACCGAATAAGATAAAACATAAAAAATCTTCAAAACTCAAAATTAGAAAGGGGTCGCGCGAACGCAGGCCCCGCTGTCACAAATTATGACCTAGGCTCGACCACTTGGGCCGACCTTAGGCAGGCACCCCTCTTATGTGCAATGGAGGTCACCAACCTAGACCATGAGCCTTTTTGATCTCTCATTGATCTCGTGCAGGTAAGTATGCTCTAAGTTGTTCAACGATCTTAAATAGATTTAGACATAGGCTACATCTTCAGTTTTATTATCAATGTGATATATACCCACTACCTAACTTGTATTTTGCATGGCTTTGGAGAGTGGTGTTTGCTGGCTCTGCATCCAGATATCCATTTTTCTCATCATATCATAAATACTTCCAAGATACCAACTCAAAATAATTAAAACATCATACCCCAAGCAAACAAACGAGTTGATCGATCTCTGCTTCAAACCCATAAACGATCTTATAAAATTCAAACTTTGAAGTCATGTTATGCAGCTCAAATTACTAACCAATCATTAATCATAAGTGTCGCTACTCAATTCGATAATACCTTTACTTGAGAGCATCTCAACTATGCATTTTTCTTTTAAACTTAAAACTACAAATGGTAGGAGGCATTCACAGAAATGAACACCTCTCCAAAAATAGGCGTATGCCACTATGAGCAACGAGCACACGGTTGTAACGTCCCAAATATCCACAAGACAAATATAGAATTAAATCATACTCTTGTAATAAAACTGGGTCCCAAAGTTTCATTACATTACTTCTAAAATTGAGGTTGGCGGAAACAACCTATACACAACTGAGAAAATTCTAACTTCTAAGGCTGGCACTTGCACTGTCTCTAGCTGCACTTGTACACTGTCTTGCTCTTACTCACTTACTTGAGCTTCTTACTACTTGCTTACCTGAAAATGATTTAGTTTTTTGAAAAGCGAGGGTTAGACCAAAAGGTCTAGTGAATTCCCTTCGTAAAACAACATGTATAAACCGCATGAAATATTTAGTAAACAAGGAACATCAATCATCACATATGGTACTGCACTGTGTATGGATCACATAACCATCCGCAATCGGGGCCCAAACAGACTCCCCTTTTGCCGCGATCGGGGCCCAAGCAGACTCCCCTTTCGCCCTCTCGTATCGGGGCCTAAGCAGACTCCCCGATACCCGCCTAGGAGGGAAACAAATTCCAACCTATCGGCTCGTCATACCTATCCAAGGGATCATCAGATCCCGAGGATCATTCTCTGATCCCACAGTGCAGACCGACTCCACATAGCACCTCATTCATCTCATAAAACATGTAACTTTAAATCCTTTAAATCATCATTCTCATTTCGTCTTAACATAATAAGCTTTCTTAATTAAAACATGTAGTTCATGGGAAACATGCGTGATAGTTTAAAACAATTCATGCTCGTAAATGAAACCATAATCAGTTAAAACATTTAACACTTTACGTCGTAAAAAGGTTTAGGGAACTCACCTGATAGCAATCATCTTCTTAGCCTCTTGTCTCGTTCCGTTTGTACACCTAATAATTTTATTAATAAATTAATTAGATGCCTCTCGATTCCTGACTCTAAGCTCTTCTCTTAAACCGATCTTAGAATAAATATCTTAGGCAATTTAAAATCATACTAGGCCTTTGATACATAGCTTGGTCCTAAAATAACCCAGCCCAACTAAATCTCAGTCCATTAGGACTTAAATGGTTCACGGCCCTACACTCTCTTTGGCCCACACCAACTCCAGGTCCAAGTCCCGGTATAAAGAAATGGGTAGCCGAGTTGCGGAACTTCCTAGTCCCGGTACTACCAACTCCCGGTGTCACCCTCGACCCCCGGTAACCAACTCCCGGTGTCAAGCATTGCGGGACTCGACTCCCGGTACCAAGCATTGCGGGACTCGACTCCCGGTACCAAGCATTGCGGGACTCGACTCCCGGTGGTTTACGAACCGGTGACGAACTCCCAATATTTCTATAATCGATGTCTTCCAAATCAAACTAGTTTATGAGGTTAACAATCACAACATTCTTTCCCAAAACGGTTACATTTCACTCCTTAACAATTAAGATCCTTAATCTATTACATTCCTTTGATTAGCAGTCCAACTACTGGGATAAAACCCTTCAGAGTGTTCTTAAAACTTACACAGCTACAAAATCATGGAATGCAAATTGAAGTCTAACTTATCTATCTATTTGAGGGCATAAGATAACAACAATGGATGAATTTCTTACCAGCTTAGAAGATCTTTTGCAGAAATTAACACTGAAATTCCTTCCTTGTCGTTCTCTTCTTCTTCTCAGCCGCTCTTCTTCTCAGCCGCCAACAATGCACACAGTGTTCTAAAATGAATGCAACCCTAGGGAATTGGTCCCTATATATATATCTTCCCAAGTTGCAATTAAGTCCTCTATTAACACTTTTATTTCTTCCACTTTGACCACCGAACTTACAAACCTACTAAAGTTTTTGGGTTGTTACAACGGTATTCTTTAGTAAAAGGCGAAAGAATAGTTCGCTTTGTGCTCATTGCATGGCTGCGTGGTTTTTTGAAGGATGCTGAGGTCCTTGTTTATGCATCTGCTTTTAGCTTTATACTTGCATACATGACCCGATATGGGAAAGAATGCATGCTGTTGTACGTAATCTATGGTATATGATACTCTCTCTATGGACTTCTTATTAACTAGTACTACACTACTACTGGTTGTGATGATACGAATCATTACAGAGAACCTTAGCTTCAATTGTGCATAAAACCCGATATAACTCACTGAAGCCACCTGTTGCCTAATCGAGTTGTAAAATCTTCAAAAAGTAGGTATTGGGAAGTCATTTGCATCGGATACCCTTCTTTTACTTGGACTTGATATGATTTTTAAATCCTTTATCAACATGTACATTAGATCGTTAAACCACAAGCCACTTCATATACGTATATTTTACAACTATTCTCCGTCTCTATATTACTTCTGTATTTGTTTTCATATACAACTATTCTCCATCTCTAATTGGACAATGATGCTATTAATTTGTATACGAGGTTTCATGTTGTGTTGTTTAGTATTTTAAGCAGTTGTTATATTACAAATTTAACGAACTAGGACCTAACAATAGCAGTGTAAACGAGTAGTTTTTAACAAGCTACTCAAGTTCAAGCTCGTTTATTTCGAGCTCGATCTTCTCTTGTAGCAAGAGCCAACCCGGGCAACATTTTGGGAACAAAGAGTTATTTACATCATACTTAAGAATCAGGAAAAACATTTTTATTATTTAAACTACAAATTGTAGGAGGCATTCAAATAAATGAAGACCTCTTAAAAAATATGCGTATGCCACTTTATACAACGAGCACACGGTATTCTTTAGTAAAAGGCGAAAGAATAGTTCACTTTGTGCCCATTGCATGGCTGCGTGATTTTTTTAAGAATGTTGAGGTCCCTGTTTATGCATCTGTTTGTAGCTCCATATTTGTATTCATGATCCGATGTGGGAAAGAATGCATGATGTTGTACGTAATTCATGGTATATGATACTCTCTCTGTATGTGATCTTCATTTAGGCATATATATATACTATGTTTAATTGGTTTTTCTTTTTGCGGGTGAAAAAGATTGTATATATTTTTTGTCCATGATTTTGTTCAAAAAAAGTTTCTAACTTAATTGTTTTAAAATTAAGTTTATGATTTTGTTTCTGCAAGAGTTTTGGGATTTATTTGTTCAAAAATTTATTTGATAAAAAAATTTAGTTTGTTGGGTTTTTTGTTAAAAATTAGAGATTTATTTGTTAAAAATATATAGAGACTTAATCATTCAAAATCATATAGTTTGTTGGGTTTTTTTAGACTTTTTCTCAATATTTTATCACATTAACCTGTTTTAGAGGTTACAATGATTTATTTAACCGGTTTTAAAAAGTTTAAGTGTTTTTTTATTAAAAAAAGTTTAAGAACTTAATCATTCAAAATTTGATAGTTTGTTGGGTTTTTCCATATTTTTCCCTAAAAACTCAAGATCCTTAATTGTTATCCTTAATCATTCATTATTTCTTCAATGGCTCTTTTAAATAGTAAATCTCAGGGTTTCACATATTTTTACATTAATTTTCACTTTTTACTTCCACTAACTAAAAGTGGTTTAATATGTAAAATCAGTACAAATTTAAAAAATTGAAGTTTTATTATATTAATCGAGAGAAAAATATTTGTTGTAGTAAATAAAACTAAACTCTGTTTACCATCGTTATTTTGCTTCTAGGCTTGTAACAGTAAAAGTTTGTGTCAATCTTGAAAGGGTTTCGTTCGGGTAGACAATGATATTGTTATATTTATTTAATATTATGTTCCACAATAAAATACCATAATATTTAATTCCAAGATATTACAAAATGCCAATCCGGATTAGGATATGGTACATTATATTTCGATACATAAAACCCTTCTGGTGTTACTAACCAGTAACAATGAATGGTACCAAGTTTTACACGCTCGCAGATTTTATAGCTGTACGCACTGTGTTGATGAAACACTTTGAAATTTTGATGTTTTGAACTCCACGTAAAATCACCAGTGTATTGCGCATTTGGACAAAAGTACCAATCGTAAACTTGGCCAAAAGAAAGGGTAACGTCGTTTCCTCTGTATGTATCCGTGATGCTAACATGGAGCTCATCAGGCAAGTCACTCGTAATGAACATATGCCATTGAGGAAAAAGAAAGCAGGGAGAATCGGTTTGATTAGCAAATGAAATTGTTGGGATGAAGAAAAGAAAAAGAAAGATAGTAATATTAGACATTGTAATATTATTGTTTCTTGAAAACAATATTTGAGAGCTCATATATATATATATATATATATATATATATATATATATATATATGGTGGGTGCTTATCCTTTTATTAAGGTTTTAAAAGGTATGACTGTGATGTGGCGGTTAGGTTAAGCCTCAAATCTTAGGAGGTACGATGTTTACTTTACATATACTTTTTATATTTATAAATTATAGTATTATATAAATTTTATATTTATGTATGTTCAGTATACATATTTATTCTTTTATATATTTACAAATTAGATTTTATTTATATTTTTTATGATTTTATTGTATTTATGTTTTATATATTTATGTATTCGAATCCTCCATATACACAATGTGTACACTGTTCTTAGGATAAATTTTATGATGAAATTTATAATCTATATGTTATAGTTTTAATAGTTCTTATTTATAAATAGTTTAAGATTTATTTAGTTTAGTGTTTTCGATATAGATTAGGTTTTGAACAATACAATTTTGTATAATGATTTGATAAATACCAAAATGGAAAACTAACAAATATAATACGATAAAATTTAATTTACATAAAGTATAAAATAAAAAATAAATATATTAGATATTTTATATATAAAATAAAGTATAACTTTATAAAATACAAATATAACATAATCTATAAATATATAAAATATATTATAATTTATATATAATATATAATATATAAAATATAATTATATCATAATATAATTTGTATATAAAGTAAAGTATAACTTTATAAAATATAAATGTGTAGATATATAAGAATATTGCCTTAAAAATATTATAATAGAGGTGAGTTAATACGAGATTACGATCTAAAAAACAAAAAAACAACGGTAATGTACAAAATCATATATGATTCACTTACAAAATCAAATATGATTCACGCGACTTTGGCTCGCGAGTGAAGTTGAGGCCAAAGTCGTCTGCATCCAGTTTTTGCAGTTAGTGTAAAATCATATGTGATTTTGCACATGTTTTGATGTTTTATTGTTTTCTTAGATGGTTAGCGTTTTCGTTGAACATTTCTCTATTATAATATGTATATAAATAATATAAAGTATATAAAATATGCAATACATAAAATGTTTAAATACATAAAATGTTCAAATTATTATAATAATACAGAATATTAGTATAATATAATATATAGAATAAAGAGTAAAGTTCAATTTTCGTCCCTGACGTTTGTAATCTTCACCATTTTTAGTCCCTAATCTTCAAAAACCCGGGTATGATCCCCCACCTACCTATTTTCGCTTGGTTTTGGTCCATCCTGTTAACGGCCGTTATCTTTTTCCGTTAAACTGACCTTTTTGCAAACTTTTCTTATTTGTACTATTTCTTAAACTACATGGACCAAATCTGAACTTTACTCTTTTATAAATTATATTATATTTGTATTTTATAAATTATATATTTCTATTTTATAAATTATAAATTATGTTATATATTTATATAACTAGGCATGTCCCCGCCCGATGCGGCGGTGTGTATCTGAATTTAAAACCGATAACTTAAAACTTAAAATGTCAATCATATTTTCATTTTTTTGTCCATTCAGAAGTTAGGTTTATAAATTTTGAGTAAATTTTGGTCATTTTATATTCATCCAGTAAAATAATGTGACTTGGTAAGCGTGACGCCTTAATTCGTATATATTTATGAATTTAATGAAAAGGGTTAATGTATTTGTATCAAATCTCATACTAATCACGACACATTAATTCTTATATATTTATGATGTTTAATAATATAATTAAATCCAAAAATATTCAATATTGGACTCATTTCGAAGGTATTGACGAAGCGATTATAGTTGTATAATGTAACAACCCGTTTCTGTCAAGTGCATAGTTTGGTGGCCAAAGTGGATGAATTGAAAGTTTTAGTAGAAGGACTGTTTCTGTAAATGTTGGGAACTATATATAGGACCAGATCCCTAGGGCTGTTAGTCATTTTCTTATTGTTGGCGGCTGAATACTGGAAGAGGAGAAGCAGTGATAGGAAGGCTCAGACTGCGATTTCTTGGGGAAGAGACTCTATCAGGTGAGAAATCTTTCATTCCCTGTTAATTTCCACGTAATCTAATAGTTAGATAAGTCGAATTCCAGACTGTATTCCATGTTTTAGCTGGGTTTGTTGGATAAGAACACTGTGGAGAGTTTTAGTTCTCGATTGGGATTGTAATCTAATGAAATCAATGGACTAGGAACTTGTGTTGTCTAAGGAGTTACAATAGAACAATTTGGGTAAGAATGTTGTGTTAAAATCTCAGCTTACTGGACTCCCTAGGAAGAATTCGAGTATTGAATCGTATAAGGTTCGTCCCTGTTCGCCAGACCGGGAGTTCGGGGTACCGGGAGTTCGGGGTACCTGGAGTCGGGGTACCGGGAGTTCGGGGTACCGGGAGATCGGAGTACTGGGAGTTCGGGGTACCGGGAGTTCGGGGTACCGGGAGTTCGGGGTACCGGGAGTTCGGGGTACCGGGACTGTTGGTTTGGGCTTCGCTTGGGCTTCGTTTGTCAGGCCCGTAGTGTCTAGCCATTGGACCGACGTGTTTAGAATTTAGCTTAAGTCTCTTGAATAAAAGGGATCCAATATGTTATAGATGGGCCTAAATGAGTTATTTGCGACCAAATTAAGAGAGGGACTTAGGATCAGAATTGGAGACGTGCCTAATTGGATTATGAATTAATTCTTAGGTGTGCCAGCGTAACGAGACAAGAGGCTAAGAAGAAGTTTGCTTTTCAGGTGAGTTCCCTAACCCTCTTTCACGACGTAAATGTTAAATGATTCTTTTACTGAATATGGTTTTATCAAGCATGAAATATTTATGACCTGATACGCATGGAAAGAAAGGAATGTTTGACATGTCGAAATGATGCACATGATTTATGAAGAGTTAAATGTTTTTATAAAACGTATGTGCATGTTATGTGATGTCGGTCTGTACTGTGGGATCAATGAGCCTCGGGATCTGATGATCCCTTGGTTATGTATGACGAGACAGTAGGTTGGAATTCGTTTCCTCCTAGGCGGGTATCGGGGAGTCTGCTTGGGCCCCGATACGAGAGGGCGAAAGGGGAGTCTGCTTGGGCCCCGATCGCGAATGGTTAAGTGATCCATTACACAGTGCAGTACCATATGTGATGATTTAAGATTTATGATGCCTTTTAATAAAATGATATCGTATTGTTTTTACATGTTATTTTCGGAGGGAATTCACTAGACCTTTTGGTCTAACCCTCGCTTTCAAAACTAAACCATTTTCAGGTAAGCGTACATCAAGTTCTTCTAATAAGAACTAGGGAAGGAGGTAAAGAGAACTTGGAGCTTAGAGATCTCCAGATTCTGTTATGAGATAATGATTAGTTAGTACTCGGCTGTGAGTTTAGAGACTTCCGCTGTAATGTTTTGATTAGTACGTTTAATGATGATGTAAAGACAAGGTTTTATGTAATTCGAATGCTTATTTATGGTTGTTTGCCTCTTATGAAATTTGGGACGTTACAAATGGTATCAGAGCCTTAGTTTAAGGGATTTAGGTGACCAGTCGGGCCTAAACTTAAACTGTAAGATGAGGAACACAGCCGAGACATAGGATTGCCTCTAGGAAAGATCACTATAAATGCGCTTAGGAATAAGGTGCCAAGGACAAGCGTGTAAGGTAAGTTCGGGATTACACCTGGCCAGTGTAATTACAAACTTACAGGTACATGTGCGTGCTTACAATACCTTACTTATAGCAAATCTATGGTGTCATGTCTAGCAAGAACTAATTTTCGGTTTCTTTCAGTTTAGTACTATGACTGGGAGAACCCCGTGGGACAGGACAGTATCGGATGTTTCAAGAAATTTAGATGAGGAGGTCCTGAATGATGGGCCGATACAACCTTGCCAGACTGATCTGTGACTCTATTGCATGCTTAACCTACCGTATTGTTCCGAAGTGGTAGTCGGAAAATAGTGTTTATGTCGAGTCCCAGTACTTTAGAATGTCAGTATGATCCATGCGGGGTAGACTGAGGCCCCAGTTGGGGAGGTGTCATGAGAAGTCGCTTATGTTGTGAGGTGTGTACACTTCGTAGGAAGGAAACGTTGGATAGAGTGTTATGAGTCGTCTAGAGGAAGCTCTTCGTAGATTCAGAGAGAATGAACGTTGAGTTTAAGTAAGACTCCAGTCGGGAGAGTCTCAGTTCTTGAAACCATGGAATAGATCAGTCAGAATGGTAAGGAAGGACAGTGTCAGAACCTTGAAAGTATCAATAGAGCCCTGACTTTTGTAGTCAAGCTTTTCTATGGTAGGATAAATGAAGTAAGAGACCTATAGTGATTTGGAACTGTGTAGAAGTGGGAAATGAAGTAGATGATCAAAACGATTAGTATGGAAGGGTTGAGCAAGTGAAATGTGAAAGGCGTGTTCAGTAAGCAGTTGCTTGACCGAGAGGGCGACCGTTAGTCGTAGGAGGAGTGTTAAGGATAAGTTGCGTAAGTAAAGCGTTTGACCTTGTTAGGGTGAGTAGCCTTCAATGGCAAGTAGAGTCTCATGCATGGCGATCTTTTATGTAACATGAAATTCTCACGATGTAAGATTAATGTGCAAATATCAAATTTTGATAGAAAAGGGGTCAGAGTGTACAGACGTATGTTTAAGGAAAAAGATGATTTCCTTCACATTGAGCATTGAAATTTTGAGGTTAACGATTTGCAAAGTATTTCACACTTTTAATGATAAGTTAAATTCTTTTATTAACAAAAAGGTCAAGAGAATGTTCGCCAGCAAAACTTTTACAATCAAATGAGTAGTAGTTTGTTGATATCATACAAATGAGTGTGAGAACCGACCGGTTTACTTGGTGTCAGTAATTTCTTTCGAAATTGTGTCGTATGAAAGGGGTTTTCACCCAACGTGTTACTGTCGTAATGACATCGTTCGGAACTGAGTAAGATTAAAGTTCACGGAAAGATGCATGCAAACGATTCTTGAGTCGTTGTGCAGGGCGTTGAAATATAAGAGTAATGGGGCCATGTGTACCCAAGTGTTTCATTTTTTCAAACGTTGTTTATTTAAAATGATGAAATGTACGAAAAGATTTATTTAATGTATTTTCATGCATGAAGGCTATGAACTCACTAGGTCATATTCTAGTATATGTTAAGCTAAGGAAGGACTGCAAGAGTGGAGAAGTGTCGGACAAATCAGAAAAGAATGTTGTAAATTTAGTATTTGGGTGCAAGAGGAAAGGTGAACGGTGGAAGAGTCAGAAGTGAATTATAGGGGTGATTGTGTGAGGGTCTGTACCCTTGTTCGGTATCTGGAAGTACGATTGTCGAGGGACGGTTGGGTCCAGGGGAAAGAGTAGAAGTCATCGAAGTGTTAGTATTAGAAACTCGTTGCGAGTAGTGTAGAGGTGTAAGCGAAATGCCCACGGTGTTGGGTATGTGTTTTGAGGTAAGCGGGTAATACTGATGTTACAGGAGTAAGTCCCGAAAATAGAGAGACATATTATGAAGTGATTATGTTATGATGGTAGGATTAGGTTCCGTAAGGGAACCCATGTTAAGAATAAGTTAAGAAAGTAGTTACAGGTTGCCAATTGATGTAGAAGCCGACAAATGTGTACGGTGGCCGAGGCCGAAGACTTGAACCAGAAAGTGAGAGTGATAGAACACCTTGTAGTAGTGCTAAGGGGATGAGAAGTTATTGTTTGATTTAAGCGTTCTATTTTACGAGGCGAGGAGGGTCCGTAGAAGGACAAGATGTGTAACACAAGCGGAGTGAGTGTATACTATACAGTCAGTAAGAAAATGTGCCGTGTCTGAGAAAGGACTCGGGTCATGTAGATCTAGCTAGGATGTTTGTGTTTGAGCTAAGTGTGACTCGTGAGTCATAGTTCAACAAGTTGGGAGAGAACTAAGTAGCGAGACAGACTCGATTGTAGTATTCAGGAGAATATGAAGGAAAGTGTGAGTTGTGTATGAATGACCATGAGAGATGTGGTCTGCAGAGTGATGTTATAAGTTAAATGTACCGGCTAGTATCGTAGTGAGGTGATGTTAGAGAGAAAGAAAGTATCAGATAGAAGCTTTTGGGGTCTACAGATGAGATGTACGATCTATTAACCAGATTGTTGGGGCACATCGGGTGTAAGCTGACTTTATGGTGTGAGACTACCTAAAGGAGAAACCAATTATTTTGGTGGTAGGAGTCGCTAAGTAGGTGCATGTTGGAATCATTGGAAGTTCAAAGAGGATGAAGAGTGGACTAGCCAAATGTATTATAATAAATGCTAGATCTTTGTAGATCGTGAATTGTTTCTTATGTGAAAGGGAGTAACCCTAGAAGGTAGATATAAGGAGCAAGTGGGAAGTTCGGTTACGATTAAAGAATGACAGGATGATGAATATGAGTCGAGTGGTAGTATGATCATTAGTGATTTGAAATGTCACGATAGATGTATAAGCCTTTGATTGGTTGATTTACTCAGTGGAGTTGTTGGTTAAGAAACCAGTTTTGACTGATGGATTTTGTGAATACCAGCATAGCGAGATGTGATGCTAAGTTATGATATTAAATGATTAAATATGATAATGTATATGGTTGATAGAAGGAAACGAATTGCATCTAAATCGGAGTTTATCATTTGGAATAAGTTGCTAATTACAATTGAAATGAATTGGTCGAGTTAAAGTTGCTTATGTGTGAGAGGAGGATCCATGTAAGTAAAAGTTGGAGATCAAAGAATGAGTAGTGACGACGAACACTAGTGTCGCTCCAAGACGACTTGGTGGAATGTTTGGGTTAGGATATTGAGGTAACTGTTTGGTTATGTGAATAATAAGAAAGTGTTATCAGCGTTTGGAAAGGTCGGAGGAGAGGAGCTAGTAATGGTTGGTGGGCAGTGCCCCATGCTAGCGTGGAGAGGTGAAGTTAGTAGGTCGGAAGTAATAAACTTGACAGTAATGCCGAAAGGTGAAGGGTGGTGCAGAGGGATATTGAGAAGTGTGCGAACCGTTAGAAAGAATATTGAGGAAGGGAAGTGTGTGATTTTGGTGCAGGAAGGGAGTGGATAAGACAGTTGAATGGGTTAAGTTAGTGACCTTGTGAGAAATGTTTAAACGATTTGGTCGTGTAGTGTTTAAGCTAGTGAAATTAGTATGGCGTGACCATGGTTACTCCTCCCAGTGGAGTGAGGATAACCGGAGTTATGTTTCGTATGACGAAACGATCGTGGCAATCAGCGAGGAACTGAGGTGTTTCAGGATAAGCTCAATTAAGTAAGTGAACACTTCAACGATGGGTTTGAAGGTTCCTACTCTTAGTTACGTATAAGGATGAGGTGGTGAAGTAGTGAGAATGTGAGAGAAGTTTGACGAACTGTGGTCTAGGTAGTCTGAGAGAAGGGAAATGTTAATTACATAGATGTTTGGTGAAGGAACTCCGGGTTGCGAGTTGTCGGGACGTACAGGGTGGCCTTGTGCCAAGCTATCAAGTGTGTGAGTGGTTCTTAGTAAACAAGTTTTGTGTTGTAGTGGGGGATTCCGACAAGTTCCTCCTTAAAGGAAGTATTAATGCATGAGAAGCCTTATTTCATTCTCGGTTTTTGAGACCGATCGAGTAGGAACGGTAGTCTACGGGTTAGAGTACCGTAAGAACTGAAGGGAATGCAACCGACGTTCCATGTTTCGAAATTAATGAGATAGTTGACTGGGTCAGTAGTGGCAGTACCTTGGGGAAACGTCAGTTTCGAGTGTGGGCAAGATACCTGCATCTCTTCCAATGAGGAATTCCGGGGACGGAATTCTTTTAAGGGGGGAGTGTTGTAACAACCCGTTTCTGTCAAGTGCATAGTTTGGTGGCCAAAGTGGATGAATTGAAAGTTTTAGTAGAAGGACTGTTTCTGTAAATGTTGGGAACTATATATAGGACCAGATCCCTAGGGCTGTTAGTCATTTTCTTATTGTTGGCGGCTGAATACTGGAAGAGGAGAAGCAGTGATAGGAAGGCTCGGACTGCGATTTCTTGGGGAAGAGACTCTATCAGGTGAGAAATCTTTCATTCCCTGTTAATTTCCACGTAATCTAATAGTTAGATAAGTCGAATTCCAGACTGTATTCCATGTTTTAGCTGGGTTTGTTGGATAAGAACACTGTGGAGAGTTTTAGTTCTCGATTGGGATTGTAATCTAATGAAATCAATGGACTAGGAACTTGTGTTGTCTAAGGAGTTACAATAGAACAATTTGGGTAAGAATGTTGTGTTAAAATCTCAGCTTACTGGACTCCCTAGGAAGAATTCGAGTATTGAATCGTATAAGGTTTGTCCCTGTTCGCCAGACCGGGAGTTCGGGGTACCGGGAGTTCGGGGTACCGGGAGTTCAGAGTACCGGGAGTTCGGGGTACCGGGAGTTCGGGGTACCGGGACTGTTGGTTTGGGCTTCGCTTGGGCTTCGTTTGTCAGGCCCGTAGTGTCTAGCCATTGGACCGACGTGTTTAGAATTTAGCTTAAGTCTCTTGAATAAAAGGGATCCAATATGTTATAGATGGGCCTAAATGAGTTATTTGCGACCAAATTAAGAGATGGACTTAGGATCAGAATTGGAGACGTGCCTAATTGGATTATGAATTAATTCTTAGGTGTGCCAGCGTAACGAGACAAGAGGCTAAGAAGAAGTTTGCTTTTCAGGTGAGTTCCCTAACCCTCTTTCACGACGTAAATGTTAAATGATTCTTTTACTGAATATGGTTTTATCAAGCATGAAATATTTATGACCTGATACGCATGGAAAGAAAGGAATGTTTGACATGTCGAAATGATGCACATGATTTATGAAGAGTTAAATGTTTTTATAAAACGTATGTGCATGTTATGTGATGTCGGTATGTACTGTGGGATCAATGAGCCTCGGGATCTGATGATCCCTTGGTTATGTATGACGAGACGGTAGGTTGGAATTCGTTTCCTCCTAGGCGGGTATCGGGGAGTCTGCTTGGGCCCCGATACGAGAGGGCGAAAGGGGAGTTGCTTGGGCCCCGATCGCGAATGGTTAAGTGATCCATTACACAGTGCAGTACCATATGTGATGATTTAAGATTTATGATGCCTTTTAATAAAATGATATCGTATTGTTTTTACATGTTGTTTTCGAAGGGAATTCACTAGACCTTTTGGTCTAACCCTCGCTTTCAAAACTAAACCATTTTCAGGTAAGCGTACATCAAGTTCTTCTAATAAGAACTAGGGAAGGAGGTAAAGAGAACTTGGAGCTTAGAGATCTCCAGATTCAGTTATGAGATAATGATTAGTTAGTACTCGGCTGTGAGTTTAGAGACTTTCGCTGTAATGTTTTGATTAGTACGTTTAATGATGATGTAATTCGAATGCTTATTTATGGTTGTTTGCCTCTTATGAAATTTGGGACGTTACATATAATTTGTAAAAAATATAAATATTTTTTTAATGCATTTTAGTTCATATACATTATTTATGTTTATATGATAAGAGTATAAAATGAAAAATAAAAAAGTAAGGGATTGAAAGTAAACTACATACCTAATTATAAGGGTAGTAAATGTAACGTATAAATTAAAAAAAAATTGAATGAAGGAGAGATTTAAGGAGAAGTGAATGTGGGTGTGCTAATTGAACTTGTAATGTAAACTGCGTCCAGATACATGTTTAGGCGGGAAAATACTGAAGTCGGCTAACCAAAAAACGACATGTGGCATGCTAGTTACTCATTTATTATATGTATAGATATACAAATTAATACACCCCATCTTCCTCCCCCAACCTCCTCCCCTCCGTCCATTCACCGCCTCCTCCCTTCCCCAATTCCTTTTTTTCAACCCCTTCCACTGCCACCTCCATCTCTTTCTTCACCTCCTTCCCTAGATGAAGACGACGTAGGTTTTCTAGAATCCATGTTATGGGGTCCCCATCTCTGTGTATTTCAAATAACACCCTAATTCCACCACCTGCCACCAACGCTCTCACGTTCTTCTTCTTCTTCTCAGCCACATAACCCCACCGCCCTATGTCGCCGTCTCCCTCGGCGGCGACGATGCTACAACTTTAACTTTTGAAGAAAAACTGATATTGAAAACCCTGCTTTCTTGTTTCTTCTTGTTTGGTTTTTGGGGTGAATTGAGTGGAGGAATTCGATTGGGAATTGGGTTTTTGAGTGGAGTGTTGTTGTTGGGTTGACTGAGCTGCAAAAGACTTGGCAATTAGACATTTTTTTGGGTGTTTAAGAAAGTGGATACAGATTCAAACTTTTTTATGGGTTTTGTGATTCTTGAATGGAAAGAATTAGGATTTTGATTTATATTTGTTTGGTATTACAAAAAAATTTCTTATGTATGTTCTTGAGATTCTTACTTTAGTTTTGATTATGGTTTGATATATGACTTTGATTTTGAATTCGATTCATGTTTTGAATTTGTGGTTTTGGACCAAGCTTTTCTGGAAAATATATGATGTTCTTGAGAACCTGATGAACAATATTATCAAAAAATAATAAAGTAAAAAAGAAAATGTAAATATAAATATGGTTTAGAGTAAATTTCAGATTTGGTCCATGTAGTTTAAGAAATGGTACAAATAAGAAAGTTTGCAAAAAGGTCAGTTTAACGGAAAAAGATAACAGCCGTGCCGTTAACAGGAGGGACCAAAACCAAGCGAAAATAGGTAGGTGGGGGATCATACCCGAGTTTTTGAAGATTAGGGACTAAAAATGGTGAAGATTACAAATGTCAGGGACAAAAATTGAACTTTACTCTAGAATAAATTACAAATTTGGTCCCTATGGTTTGAAAATACGTAAAATTAAGGGAAAAGACTAAAAGGTCGATTTGCTCTCATGGTTAATAGACAAATTGGATGGTCGTTAGCCTCAGAGACCAAATCCAAAACAAAATGTATAGGTGAATGGTTTTTTATAATAAATGAAGAGACATGATCAGTTACGTAACAACTAACAAACCATAGGTACGAAATCCGTAATTTACTCTTTTAATTATTATATTGCGTAATGTTAGAATTGGGTTATTTTTTTTAGAGTAAATTACTGTTTTGGTCCTGTGGTTTGTCAAAAATACGAAATTGGTCCCTAAACTTCATTTATTACTGTTTTGGTCCCTGTGGTATGCATTTTGTTACGAAATTGGTCCTTATGAGGGACCAAAACCTTAATAAATTCTTATGCAGAAAGTTACGAAAATGGTCCTTATGAGGGACCAATTTCGTAACAAAGTGCATACCACAGGGACCAAAACAGTAATAAATGAAGTTTAGGGACAAATTCCGTATTTTTTGACAAAGCACAGGGACCAAAACAGTAATTAGCTCTTTTTTTACATATTATTTTGGTGATTTTAAACTTGTCAACTGATTTATCAAATACTAGGTTCGAACCGTGTATTACACGGGGTAATTTAAAAAAATTAAATCATGTCAGAAAACTTATCTTACAAATATGAATGATCATCGAAAGTACGATGTTACTTTTCCAAACTTTTTTTCTTTCAAAGTTTTTTTTGCAGTTGGTTACAATATGTCCTTGTTTTAGGCAGTTTTCACAAAGGATAATTAATAAAAAAATATGAATAAATATTAAGAATATTCAATATTGGACTCATTTCGAACGTATTGACGAAGCAATTACAATGGTATAATTTGTAAAAAATAGAAATATTTTTTTAATGCATTCTAGTTTTTATACATTATTTATGTTTATATGATAAGAGTCTAAAATGAAAAATAAAAAAGTAAGAGATTAAAAGTAAACTACATACCTAATTATAAGGGTAGTAAATGTAACATATAAATTAAAAAAATTGAATTAAGGAGATATTTAAGGAGAAGTGAATGTGGATGTGCTAATTGAACTTATAATGTAAACTGCGTCCAGATACATGTTTAGGCGGGAAAATACTGAAGTCGGCTCATCAGAAGACGACACGTGGCATGCTAGTTACTTATTTATTATATGTATAGATTTTAATCAAATGTAATTAGTATATCAATTAACTTATCAACTAACAATTAGCTTATCTGTTAGTTTGTCAGTGACACTCTTATTTAATAAATGATTTGGAAATTAAAATTATTATAATTTTTAATGAAATAAATGACAAGTTCAATATTTTAAGGACCTCTTATTTGTTATGTTGGACAACCTAGGGGGGGGGGTAAGGTTGTATTTAAAATCTTTTTCTTTCAAAAATTCTTTTATAAATAAATACAGAATAAATAAAGCAGAGTATAAATAAATAAGTATACAGCAATTATATAAACAGATATAATTTAAATGCACAGCGGAAATGTAAATAGATAAGGGAAAGAGAATACTTGACAACGATATTTTTAAAGTGGTTCACCAAACACAAAGTTGGCTAGTCCACCTCGAGAAAATAACCCTTCTCGGAGATCCAATACGAAACGTGTTCTTTACGGTAGAAACACAAACCTTAATACAACAAACGCGAAACACTCTTCTTTGAGAGATTAATGTGGATCACTCACTCTATTCAAACACTTACAAGAGGGTATAATTTTAATATGAATAATCACTCTTGAATAAGGTTTATCACTTGGATATTTTTAGAGAGTTTGATCACTTGAGTTGTGTTGCTGATTCAACTAATCGAGAGATTTTAATCTGCTATCAACTCAAGATTTCTTACTCAAAAATTAATTTTATCAGTTTAAGTGATTTAGTGTGAGTAAGAAGGCAGCAGAATAATAATCAAATGCTGAGGGAGAATTTATTGCTGAAGTTGGTGTAGACTTGAATGCTGGAGGTTGCATGTATTTATACTGGATGATCAACAGGGCAGAAGCTTTCGCGGTATACCGGCAGCCCATCGCGGTATACCTGCGTCAGAAAAAGTACACTGCAAGGAGAAGGTCAACCCTGCAAAAAACCAACGGTACTTGTACCCGCGGTATACCGCGTTGCACACGGCGGTATACCGCCTGAAAAAAGTTCTGACAAAAGAAGCTTCGTATGCAGAAGAGGTGATGGGTGAATAGTGACGCGGTATACCGCGTGGACCTTGGCGGTATACCGCCTGAAATTTTGTCCAATGAGAGCAAGGCAACGCAGGGTTACATTCGGCTGAGATATGAAACAATAAATGGTGAACAGTAAAAAGCATGAAGTGATTTTAAATAAAAAACATATGTATATATATATCTGCGATTTATATATATATTTAATAAAAACATATATATATTATATATATATTTGATTCAAATATATTTATATAGATACGAAATATCCAAGTGATAAAATATTTTAGGGTGTTTATCATTTTAAAATAAAATGACGAAACTCTTCAGACTTGGATTCTTCAGATAAAAAATTTATCGGGATCATTTAAATATCTGCACACTCAGATAAAATATTAGATAACAAATAATGCGGTGTGTTTTGTAATCATCAAAATAAATATGGAGATGTGATTTTATGTGTACCAAAAATATATCACAATATTTAAAGCTGGGTACACTTGCACCAACAATCTCCCCCTTTTTGATGATGACAAACACAACGCTAAACACGAGAGCATACTCGGTTTCTCTCCCCCTTTTGTCGAAGCAAAAAGGGTTTAAGAAAGTCGCTCATGCTCCCCCTCGAAAGATGCTCCCCCTCAAAATATGAAATATTTGAGAGTTAGTATTTATCAAGGGTTATACTCAAGCATGCCTAAACCAAGTCTTAATTTAAAGAAGGCTTTTTTGTTAAGGGCTTTTGTAAAAATATCGGCCAAATTATCTTCCGAATCAACCTTTTCCAGCACGATTTTGCCTTTTTGAACATTATCTCGTAAAAAATGATGTCTCAATTCAATATGTTTGGTACGAGAGTGTAAAACGGGATTTTTACTTAAGTTTATGGCACTTGAGTTATCACACATAATTGGAATTTTGGTTAGGTGTACCTCAAAATCGGTAAGTGTGTGTTTCATCCAAAGGACTTGAGCACATGCTCTTGCGGCGGCTACATATTCCGCTTCGGTGGTAGACAAAGCTACGGATTGTTGTTTCTTAGAGAACCAAGATACAAGTGAGAGACCTATAAAGGCACATACCCCACTAGTACTCTTTCGGTCAACAATAGATCCACCAAGATCGGAATCGGCGAAACACGTTACTTCTAACTCGGGTTTCTTTGCGTACCATAAGCCAAGATTAGTAGTACCTCGTAAATATCGAAAAATACGCTTGGCAGCTTCATAGTGAGTTTGTTTAGGTGAAGATTGAAAGCGAGCACATAAACATACACTAAACATAATATCAGGTCTACTAGCAGTTAAATATAACAAGCTACCAATCATACCACGATAAATCTTTTCATTAAAATCGTTTCCCTCCTCGTCACGAGATAATTGCAAATTTGTGGTCATTGGAGTTTCAACGGGTTTGACATTTTCAAAGTTAAACTTTTTCAACATATCTTTACAATATTTAGATTGACTAATAAAAATACCAGTTTCACATTGTTTTATTTGCAATCCTAAGAAGTATTTTAACTCTCCCATCATGCTCATTTCAAATTCGCTAGTCATTTTCGCAGAAAATTCATTACACAATTTTTCATTAGTGGAACCAAAAATAATATCATCAACATATACTTGCACAACCACAATATCATTTTGAACATATTTCACAAATAAAGTATTATCAATTTTACCCATAATATAACCACTAGAAATTAAAAAGGTTTTTAATCTATCATACCAAGCACGCGGAGCCTGCTTTAAACCATAAAGCGCCTTTTTTAATTTATAAACATGTGTCGGGTTTTCAAAACTTTCAAAACCGGGAGGTTGAGAAACGTATACCTCCTCATTTATAATACCATTTAAGAAAGCACTTTTAACATCCATTTGAAATAACTTAAAATCTTTAGCATTTGCAAAAGCGAGAAGCATTCGAATAGACTCCAACCTTGCAACCGGTGCAAAGGTTTCGTCATAATCTATACCTTCTTGTTGACTGTACCCCTTGGCAACTAAACGTGCCTTGTTTCGTGTGACTCCACCGTTCTCGTCTACCTTGTTACGGAAGACCCATCTTGTGCCAATAATGGTTTGACTACTAGGGCTAGGCACTAAGTCCCACACATCATTCCTAGAAAATTGGTTTAACTCTTCTTGCATGGCCATAATCCAATCCTCATCACCTAAAGCTTCATCTATGGTTTTAGGTTCTATGGTTGAGATAAAAGCATGGAAAGCACAATGGGTATGGATTTGTGATCTAGTTGTCCTTTGGTTTAGGTCACCTATAATTTGATCTACGGGATGGCCTCGAGCGGTTCTAAGGTTAGGATCATCTATACCTTGTGGAATAAAGCACGGAGGGGCATCACTAGATTCAATATTATTTGTGGAAGGTTGGGTACTTAAATCCAAGTTGCTAAGTTGTTGTGCTAAGACGTCTCCTTCACGGATATTGTCATTTGCTAAGGGTGCACTAGGTTTGGGAGGACTCTCGTCAAAGCTAACATTTAAGGATTCTTCTACTACCATGGTCTCCTTATTTAGGATTCTATAGGCTTTGCTATTCCAAGAGTAACCTAGGAACACTCCTTCATAGGCTTTAGGGTCAAATTTGGTTAAGTAGGATTTGGTGTTTAAAATGAAACATTTACAACCAAAAACTTTCAGGTGAGCTAGGGAAGGTTTTCTACCTCGGTAAAGTTCATAGGGTGTCTTATTTAGGATACCTCTAATTAGGACACGGTTAAGCACATAGGTCGCGGTAGCAACGGCATCACACCAAAACTTTTGGGGAACTTGATGTTCGTTTAGCATAGTTCTACTCATTTCTTGCAACGTTCGATTTTTCCTTTCAACAACCCCGTTTGACTGAGGAGTTCGAGGAGCCGAAAAGTTATGAGTTATACCATGTTTATCACAAAAGGCACCAAATTGTACATCATTATCGAATTCTCGTCCATGGTCCGTACGTATGGAAACAATCGTACAACCTTGTTGGTTTTGAATTCGTTTTCCCAAAATTTTAAACTTTTCAAAAGCCTCATTTTTATGTCTCAAAAATAAAGTCCAAGTATAACGGGAATAATCATCCACAATAACCAAAGTATAAAAATTTCCTCCAAAACTTTGAATAGCCATCGGGCCAAAAAGATCCATATGTAAAAGTTCTAAAACTCTTTGAGTAGAAATAACATTTTTTGATTTATGAGAAACGTGATGTTGTTTGCCGACACGACAAGCATCACAAAAATGATTATCAAACTTTAATTTTGGCAGGTCACTCACAAGCTCCTTATTTTTTAAGTTTTGCATTAATCTTAGATTAGCGTGAGCTAAACGCCTATGCCATAAAGTAGAAACATCATTAATAGAAGATAAGCATACACTTTCAGATACAACAGTTTTACAAATATATAAATTTCCTTTTACAAAACCATTTAAAAGAACTTTGCCATTTTTTATGATTTTACAAGAATCTTCTTCGAAGACAACAGTTGTACCATTTTTACACAATTGGCGAACACTTAACAAATTAAAATGTAAATTATCAACATGATTAACATTTAGAAATTGAACATTGTTGCAAGAAACTGTACCTCTACCAATTATATTTCCTTTGGAGTTTCCTCCAAAAATTACCTGTCCACCATCACATGACTTATATGATGAAAAGAGATTATTGTTTCCGGTCATGTGACGTGTGCAACCACTATCGAGTATCCAGTCCATATCAAGGTCAATCTACAATAATGAAGATGTAACTTTTATGGTCCCCATTTCTCGTGGGTCCTTGACAATTAGTTTCAATGTCAACGAACATGCATATATATAAAGTCAAACAGAATATATATATATATATATAATACATTACACAACTTTAATATATAATATATCAAACACAAATATATATATATAACACATGTCAAGTCAAACAAAATATATATATATAAGAATTAAAAAAAAATTAAATAAAATATATATATATATATTTGCAGTACGTATGTATATATATATATGAATAGTATAAAAAGTACAAATAACAATATTTTACTTATATATAATATATAACACATATACATAACACATTTAAAACCATAAACGCATACCACCGGGATTATCATTACTAAACATTCCTTTTGGAATCCATTTATTTACCATTTTAATTTTGCGATTATATTTATCATACACATAAAAACAAGCATTTACATTCGCATTATTATTAGGTTTAGAATATTTATCATGGTACATGCGAGCATACGGTTTTCTCGTATTATAATTTACATTATTTATTTTACGCACATACGGAGGTTTTTGCACATATTGATTTCTTGTATTTACTTTAGGTGATTCATAAAATCTTTTGATGGGTATACATGAACATTTATCAACACAAGTATTGGAACCAATGCCTTTTCTACAATTTATACGGTTAGGCATATTTAGCATGTTAAAAACTTTCTCATTACTACTTTCAAAGGCTTTAGCTAGCATGTTATCTTTTTCATATGAAGCACATTTAGCCTTTAAACAAGTAATCTCATTATCAAGAATATCACATTTTGTACAAATAATATTTTCATGTGATTTTTTATTTAAGCATGCAATTTCTTTATTTAAAACATCACAAGATTTACAAAAATCTTTTTCTCCTAATTTAGTTTCTAATTTAGCAATTATATCCATATCATTTTCAGATTTTTGTTTAACATTTTTTATTTCCTTTTTACATGTATTTACAGTTTCTTTTAACATAGCATTCTCATCTTGGTAACGATTTGCAAGAGCGGCCATTTTATGAAAAGATTCATATAATTCTTCAAGATTATTTTCATTATCACTTTCATAATCACTATCGTAATCCGAGTAAGAAGATATTACCTCGTCGTCGCTTTCGGCCATAAGACAAATGGCTTGATAGTCATCTTCTTCTTCACTCTCGCTCCACGCGCCTCCAATGAAGGCTTTCTCCTTCTTCTTTTGGAACTTGTTCTTTTTCGGACATTCATTTGCGTAGTGGTCTTTGTCACCACATGAGTAGCAAAAGCCTCTCTTTGGCTTAGCTTTATCGTCTTCACTCGAGTCGCCATTTTTCTTAACTTTTTCGTCTCGTTTATGGAACTTGCGACTTCGATTTTCACCACCACGACGGTAGTTACCGTTTCTTTGAAATCTGCCATTGTTAGAAAATTTATTATTATTATTAAGAAATTTGGAAAAGTTTCTTACCAACATGGCGACTTCATCGAGAGTTTCGGATGGATCTTTCGAGGAGCTAGCTTTCTCCTTTTTCTTCTCAACTTTTGGTGTTGAGACATTGAGAGCGATTGATTTCTTTTTAACTTGCTCCCGATCTTTGTTTCTTTTAAGTGCAATTTCATGCACTTTAAGATTACCGATCAAGTCATCTATCTTCATTATGGAAAGGTCACGGGAGTCTTCTAAAGATGTTATCTTTTGCATCCACTCCGAAGGAAGGGCTCGTAGGATTTTCCTTATATAGTCCTCGTTAGGATAAGTGCGATCCAAACCTTTCAAAGTAGTCACAATAAGGTTAAATCTTTTAAACATTGAGTCAATTGACTCATCTTGTTTCATTTCGAATAGTTCATAATCGTGAACTAAAATATTCACTTTACTAGATTTAACCTCCGTGTTTCCACGATGAGTATTATTTAAACTTTCCCATATTTGATTTGCAGTTTTATATGTATATACTCTTTCAATTTCATCAGTTGTTAAAGCAGCATATAATATATTCTTAGCTTCAAAGTTTAAACAAAAATGAGCTTCATCAGAAGTAGTCCAGTCATCTATAGGTTTATCAATATAGACATCATCTTTCACAATGGTGGGTTTAAAATTCCCTTTTTCTATAATATTCCAAATCTTTTGATTTTTGCCACGCACGTGACATTCAAATAGCTCGGCCCAAATGCCAAACTTTTCAGTATCTATCAAAGGAGGTTTTGAAAACACGATATTAGTTTGTTGAGCCATTTATAAGAATAAGAGAAATTTATGCAGAATATTTTTGAAAGACCTGCTCTGATACCAAATGTTGGACAACCTAGGGGGGGGTAAGGTTGTATTTAAAATCTTTTTCTTTCAAAAATTCTTTTATAAATAAATACAGAATAAATAAAGCAGAGTATAAATAAATAAGTATACAGCAATTATATAAACAGATATAATTTAAATGCACAGCGGAAATGTAAATAGATAAGGGAAAGAGAATACTTGACAACGATATTTTTAAAGTGGTTCACCAAACACAAAGTTGGCTAGTCCACCTCGAGAAAATAACCCTTCTCGGAGATCCAATACGAAACGTGTTCTTTACGGTAGAAACACAAACCTTAATACAACAAACGCGAAACACTCTTCTTTGAGAGATTAATGTGGATCACTCACTCTATTCAAACACTTACAAGAGGGTATAATTTTAATATGAATAATCACTCTTGAATAAGGTTTATCACTTGGATATTTTTAGAGAGTTTGATCACTTGAGTTGTGTTGCTGATTCAACTAATCGAGAGATTTTAATCTGCTATCAACTCAAGATTTCTTACTCAAAAATTAATTTTATCAGTTTAAGTGATTTAGTGTGAGTAAGAAGGCAGCAGAATAATAATCAAATGCTGAGGGAGAATTTATTGCTGAAGTTGGTGTAGACTTGAATGCTGGAGGTTGCATGTATTTATACTGGATGATCAACAGGGCAGAAGCTTTCGCGGTATACCGGCAGCCCATCGCGGTATACCTGCGTCAGAAAAAGTACACTGCAAGGAGAAGGTCAACCCTGCAAAAAACCAACGGTACTTGTACCCGCGGTATACCGCGTTGCACACGGCGGTATACCGCCTGAAAAAAGTTCTGACAAAAGAAGCTTCGTATGCAGAAGAGGTGATGGGTGAATAGTGACGCGGTATACCGCGTGGACCTTGGCGGTATACCGCCTGAAATTTTGTCCAATGAGAGCAAGGCAACGCAGGGTTACATTCGGCTGAGATATGAAACAATAAATGGTGAACAGTAAAAAGCATGAAGTGATTTTAAATAAAAAACAT
Organism: Saussurea involucrata; assembly: GCA_033807775.1. Classification (NCBI taxonomy): domain Eukaryota; kingdom Viridiplantae; phylum Streptophyta; class Magnoliopsida; order Asterales; family Asteraceae; genus Saussurea; species Saussurea involucrata. The sequence continues at coordinate 87,155,463 of CM066313.1, forward strand.
ATGTATATATATATCTGCGATTTATATATATATTTAATAAAAACATATATATATTATATATATATTTGATTCAAATATATTTATATAGATACGAAATATCCAAGTGATAAAATATTTTAGGGTGTTTATCATTTTAAAATAAAATGACGAAACTCTTCAGACTTGGATTCTTCAGATAAAAAATTTATCGGGATCATTTAAATATCTGCACACTCAGATAAAATATTAGATAACAAATAATGCGGTGTGTTTTGTAATCATCAAAATAAATATGGAGATGTGATTTTATGTGTACCAAAAATATATCACAATATTTAAAGCTGGGTACACTTGCACCAACATGTTATTTGTTATTGGCATGTATTTTTGTTCATACAACAATTTATGTTTGAGAAAGCTACATATTTGGTGTATGTGGTTTATATGTATACTAGCAGTGTACCCGTGCAATGCGGCGGGGTGTGAAATTTTAATGCAGATTACAATTTTGAAAAAGTTGTATAATTATTTCTCGTTAAACAATTAGCCAAGTTTGTAACTTCCGGTTCACCCATGGCAAACAACAATCTAAATAAAAAAAAGATTATATAAACCAATAGAGGAAAGACATTATCAACCAAGAAGTCAACAACTAAATATATCAAATAAACAAACCCAAATGGGCTTTTATGCCTTCGTGAGTCAAATATAGCAACACTTGTTTATTAAGTCAATGCCATAGTTGAAAATCATACTTAAATGCCCATAAAATACACAAATTCATATATAGCTCACATGATTTCTGAAAGAGAATGGGGGAGCAAGAGTGTAAATGGACTGCAGAAATATCTCTAGTTGAATATCCGCACAATGCGGCGGGATGTAAAACGTTCATTTACTTAATTTGGAAATATCAAAATTTTCAAGATGTCATAAAACTTATTTGTTTGGGGGAAACGGGGACGGAACCCCGTAAAAACTTTGTTAAAAAAAAACTACGAGGGGCATACCTATGGCCCAATCCTTGATAATATCCATCCAAGCTAGAGATGGCCAAATGGGCCCGGTCCCAAAAAAGCCCGGTGGGGGCCCGAAGCCCAGCCCGCCCAAAGCCCGGCCCCGACCCGGCCCGCTTCAAGCCCGGTCCTAGCCCGCCAGGCCCTACCAGGCCTTGATTTCACGTTTTTTCTCGGCCCGGTTTAGGCCCGGCCCGGTTCATTCAAAAAATCTAGCCGTTATATGACCGTTTTATAGCCGTTTTGTGTGTTTTTTTTGCCTCTAAAACACTATAAATAGGTAGTGGATGTATGAGGTTTGATACCAAGTTACAAAAGCGCAAAAAACGCAATTCTCGATTTCTCGCTTTCTCGTGTTCATTTCATGCAACTTCTCGTTTTTTCAATTTTTCCATCCTTCAATCAAAATGTCCGACGGTAGTTCAAACTATTTAAATGTATTTTTCTTTATAATTTATATAAAATTAATAGAACGTATTTTTCTTTATATATGAAATTCTAATAGAACGTATTTTTAAGTACGTTTGAGTGACCCAATTAATTATTTTATAGTGGATACGAATAATATTTATTAAAATGGAATATATATATATTTTTTACAAAGCCCGATTTAGGCCCGGTTTTGAGCCCGGTCCCGACCCGGTCTTAGAAAAGCCTTAACGGGCCTAGCCCTCAACTCTAAAGCCCGGGCTTGTGAATAGTGTTTAGACCCGGTCCCTATGAAAGCCCGGTCCAGGCTAGCCCGGCCCGCTCATTTGGACACCTCTAATCCAAGCACCATACATTCTCTCATTACCATCTTCCATAATATCATTACAGCCCAAATTCTCAAGGTCTACATACCTATCATTCCAATACTCCCATTTAATTCCCCTTTCTACATTCAAGATACTCAACATTACAAATTCCTTACACCAAATCTCACGGCCATTTATAAAAATATCCCAAAAGAAGAAGAAAGCCCAATAACTTTTATAAAGGCCCTACAATATATTTCCAAGCTCCATACCAAATTCCTCATCATCCCTATTAGAAAGCTTCAATTCCCCATTACAGGAGCCATAGCTACTGTTACCCAGCAGACCAACATATTCTTCATTTCTTTCATAATCATCCCCAAGCCTAAAAAAGAATCTCATGACAACATCATCATATATCCAGGAATAATTATGACATCCTCTATGAATCCAATTTTTCCAAATTTGCACCATTTGTCTTCTCACCCACTTCTGATTGCCAATAACTTTAATCCAACATCTGCAAAAGGTAAAAATAATGGCAGAATGCCAAATTGCAGGACCAAGAAAGAGAGTAGAAACAAATTGTTGAAAATCCAATATAGATTTCAACAGGTTTAGAAATAAAGGTATAGGAACAAAATAGAGGAAACAATCATCAATTCTTCTCCAAGTCAAAACCCACCACAATAAGCTACAACAATTGTAATCCCAGTGGCTTAATCCATACAACTCAATTTCAATAATCCTCAAACCCTCCTTATAGCTTCCAAACATATATGGATTAACAAGATTTTTAATCAGACCACTTAGAGGAGATAAGGAGCTACTGTTGGTAAAAAAACCAACCAGTAAAAAAACCACCATAAAACTCGTGGCCTTAAACACCACAGGTGAGAGTCCCACACTAACACAAAAAACTCCAATAAGAAATATGTGTAAATCAGATCAGTGATCAACAACCCACACACTTTCTTATCAAAATAATTAGGAGCAAGAATGTACATAAGAGCAGGATCAGTGATCAACCACCCCCATGACATCCCAAATAAAGACCAAAGGAGGGGGTAGAAACAAAACACACACATTCTAAAAAAATCCAGGAACATCTCACCCAATCCAAAAGAAAGATCAAACAATATATCTGATACCAGAGAGAACCAGAGTAACCAACAGAACATAACCTGGTTCAAGGGCCATAAAATTCCCATAATCCAAGGAAATTCAATCACCAACCAATATACCTTCATAGCAAGCTTGAAAACCCATATATACCAAAGGATCCTGGTAGCAAGGTTTGGGGCAAAAAACCAAATTAACAATCCCCACAACCAGACACGATACTCAACATTATTCCTAAACCCAAGAAACGAAATCCGGACCGTGTTAGAACCAAAAAAATGCTCTAAAACATGAATGGATTACAAGAATATCTAATCCTAACCTCCTTCCCCTATACACGCACATCAAACCAAGTCTAGCATTAATACACTTCTTCATATATTAAAAACCCCATACAGCCATCCAAACCTCCCAATAAGCCTCCTTATTACTCCAAAACAAAATCAAAAAAATTACCTCCTCTACCCTGCTCCCCCTCATGCCTCCAGCCCAACGCCCAGACCCCATAACCCAAGAAGAAGCATCCAAATTAAATCAAATTCATTACAGGAACTTCATATGAACAAAAGTAAAATGTCAAATTCATTGCATGAACTTCTTATGAACAAAAGTAAAATGTTGAATTCATTACAGGAACTTCTTATGAACAAAAGTAAAATGTCTAATTCATTATACATCAAATCTTGGATTTTAGACCAACTTTTTCAATAAGTTTCCCTGCAGCCGATTTCAGAAACATGATTTACAAACGTTACCGCCTCAATCTTTGATAAGATGCAACCTACACTGTTTACGATCCAGTACTGGATCACTGTGTTTTCTGGAAAATGATAACGAAATAATGGGAATAAATCTTTACTTGCTTTGCGATAGTGCATGTTGGCCAAAATTATTTAATCCAAACAAATCTAAAACACCTATATGAACATACCGTGAAGGGGATATCTTCAATTAAAAGAAAACTGACAAAGACGCCTAGATTCCTTGGTTGAAATTCAGCTTCGATATCTACGATCATGTCTCGAGCTTGGTGCTTATGATTCAACAAACATTGAAATGCCAAAGAACATCCTACCATGGAATGAAATCTATATTTAGCCAGAAAAAGGTGCAACAGTTCGAAAGCCGTTTGAAATGGTAAAGCAAATCTATAAACATAAGCAAATCATAAACAAACTGAATCATTTGAAATGGTAAAGCAAATCTACATTCCTCGTTTGAAAGAAGCAACCACATTTACCTGGAGCAGACAAATCTATAAGACCCGGTTCTTCAAGTTAATGAACCGATTACCTAAGATTTAATGAAGCGATTACCTGCTTCAACACAAAGATTTAAACCTATCTTCAATATTTTCCCCTAACAAATTAAAAAAATTGATGGAAAGAGAAATAGAAGTCGAGAGAAATGCGAACACGAAAACCACAGTGTAAGAAAAATCTGAACACCAACAACAAATGTTACCTTTATGGAACACCAACAACCGTCCAGCTGTGATGGAGGAGACGAAGGGCTCGAAGTGTCTTCTTTGAACATAGCAAAATCAAAGAACAGAAATCAAAATCGATTAAAGAACACATAAATCAAATTCGATTATTTAACAGAAATCAAAATCAAAGAAACCTTAAAAATAAATGAATGGTATACCTGCAAAACACCAGAAGTGGAGTCCGAATATAGTTGTAATTTGAAATCCAGTTTCAGTGCTCCGTATCCAAAAAAGGCTTAGGTAACTCAAGTAATCGCCAAACCCAACAAACGTATGATTATTCCAAAAAAGGCTTAGGTAACTATGTCAGTTAATCGATCTGTCAAAGATTTATACAATTGCATGACAATTAAAAAGGTATGATTATTACAAAAAAGAGCAAGTAAATCAAAATACCTTTGCGTACCATTTATTTATGAGAGATATTGAATCCGCATTATTCAATTTTCTCCCACATCGGAAGCTGGATATAAATGTGAAGTGTAGCAGATGAATAAATAAGGCCCTCAGTCTGCAGCAAAAACCAAGCAGCCATGCAATGAACACAAAGCGAACTATTCTTTCGCCTTTTACTAAAGAATACCGTGTGTTCGTTGTATAAAGTGGCATACGCCTATTTTTGGAGAGGTGTTCATTTATTTGAATGCCTCCTACAATTTGTAGTTTAAATAATAAATCAGGTAGTTGAATAGCATAAAAATTTCTAGTGAGGGTGTTGCTGACTATTCTAATGCTAACCTGGTAATGTTTTATTGACAATATTTGATATTCTAACTTTTCTGTTAAGATGATTTAGGGACTGTTTACTTTCCGGGTAAGATTTTAGTCCACTAAAATGACATCGTATGCTACAATTTAGTCGGTAAGCGCTAACGTGGTAAGAGTCGTCGCACTCACTTACCGGGTAAGACTCTTGGTCTTTGCCTCCGCTCTTACCGGGTAAGATTCTTGGTCCTTGTCATATTCATCCGGTAATCTAATATGACTTGGTAAACATTTTGTAAACGGCCCCTTAGTCTATTTGACATTATCACTTACTTTATAGGATAAGAATTATAGTCCATCGAAATTGATGTCATATGCAACAATAACAATTTGATTGATAAATGGTAACCATGTAAGAGTAGTCACTTTACTCGCTTACCAGGTAAGACTCTGTCCTTTCCACCGCTCTTACCGGATAAGATTATCAGTCTGTGTCACGTTCATCTGTTAAGGTGAGTGGTGGTGACCCAATAAGCACTCACCGGGTAAACATTAGGTAAATGTCTCCTTATACATTATTTGAATAATTCAAACTTTACAAAAATATGAAAATGTTTGGCTTGTTAGAACACCAGTGTTAAGAAGCTCAATTTGCAAGGTTAAATGGTTGCATTTTCTGTTTGAGACCGGGTCAAGTTTGAGAATTACTAAAGCTTGAGCTTGAATGCTCCAATCGTTACCATTCCTACCACCAAGCACCTCAAATCTCCAACTCTTGAATAATGATAACTAATATGGAAGTTTTCTTTGTCTCCAACTCTAAGACGTGGTCACACTGGATGGATGCAGAACGAGTAAACCAGGCTCAATGAAGTCCTGGCATGAGAAAGCAGGTTGGTTATTGATGGCTAAATCTATTTAAGAAGATCGTTGAGCAACTTAGAACATACTTACCTGGACGGGATCAATGAGTGATCAAAAAGGCTCATGGTCTAGGCTGGTGACCTCCATTGCACATAGGAGGGGTGCCTTCCTAAGGTCGGCCCAAGTGGTCGAGCCTACGTCATAATTTGTGACAGTGGGGGCTTGCGTTCGCGCAGCCCCTTCCTAATTTAGAGTCTTAAAGGTTTTTCAAGTTTTATCTTATTTGGTTGTTTTTTGTAAATTGGTCTCTGGTTGCCTACTGAATATATACCACCTTCTTGAAAGTCTCTGGTGACCATGGCTAAACCATTGTCGTTTCTGGCTACCTTGGAATTGTCTCCGGTGACCATGTACATAGAAGGGGGTTTTGTAACCACCCCACCCAATTAATCTTAACCTTACTACTTCTACTACTAACCCAATAGTACGAATGAGTCACGATATTATCCCACAACACTGCCTTCCTGGGCTTAGGGGTTCTAAACAGCGTTCCATTTCTGTGAGACCAAATACACCAGAGGGCCGTAAGGATGACCGCCTCTAGACAAGCTGACTCCACTTTCTTCAACCTCAACGAGCTCAACCAGTTCGTCCAATCTGAATTGGATTTGAGAGCCGGGATATCTAAACACCACCATCGGCCAATATTTCTTCCAAATATCACGGGCCATATGACAATCGAAAAACAGATGGTCCGTAGACTCGATATCCAAACACTTACCCGGATAAGTACTTACCAATTCAAATTACCTACCGGAGTAATATGGCAAAAAAATAACGAAGATAACGAATTACCTACCGGATAAGTAGTCTTTGTTTTACTTCTATCCCCCAAAAAATAACGAAGATAACGCAAATCTGTCATCTCAAACTCGGCCTTCATCGATTTCTTGAACTCCTCTATATGATTTGAACTATTTTCTGTAAAGATAAGGTCATCTACGTACAAGCAAACAAATAAGAATTCACCTTTGAGGCTCTTGATAAAAAAACGTGTGTTCATAGGGGCATTTTCTGTAGTCATGCTTCTCAAAGTTTGAGTCTATACGGCTATACGAAGCACAAGGTGCTTGTGTTAGCCTGTATAAGGCTTTCTTTAACCGACACACCTTGTATTCCTCATTCTTCTATACATACCCCGGGGGTTGGTCTACATAAACATCTTCACTAGGATACCCATTTAAAAACATGGATTTAACGTCTATCAGCCACCCATTTTGTGTTGCCAAAGAGTCCACACGTATAGTTTCTAAACGGATTACGGGGGCAAAAACTTCATTATAATCTACCCCATACTTCTGTTTATATCCCTTTACGACAAGACGAGCCTTATGTTTTTCGACATCGCCATTATCTTTCAATTTGGTCTTGAACACCCATTTCACACCAATTTATTTGTGTCCACTTGGAAGTTCTACCAGATCCCATGTATCATTCCTAAGGATGGATTCAACCTCTTGATCCATGGCTTCCCTCCATATTTTGCCTTTCGATGAAGTCTCAAAATCCTTAGGATCAACATATGCTAATAAAGCAAAATCAACTAGTTCATCATGATTAATCTTCTGAGTTATCTCATAGATTTCGTTAATTCCTCTAAACCCGCGTGGTGCACCAGACGAGAATGAAGAAACAGAACCAGTTGGTGATGAAGGTTCCAAGGTGGTGGGCAACAAGAGACCGATTTAGCGAACGCAGCCCCCACTGTCACAAATTATTACGTAGACTCGACCACTTGGACCGACCTTAGGCAAGCACCCCTTCTATGTGCAATAAGAGCGATGACAACAACCGAGAGTCTTACCTGGTAAGTAACTCTTACCCGGTTAACATTTATCAGTCAAATTGTTATTGTTGCAAACGACATCATTTTGATGGTATTATTTCAATGGTGAGAATGTCAGATCGACATGAAAAATAAGTGAGAATGTCAAAAGTTTTCAACAGGCACTTACCAAGTTAGGATTAAAGTAATCAGGCCCCCTTACAACAAATTTTATGCTTTTCAACAACATGATCAACTATTTGAACTACAAATTGTAGGAGGCATTCAAATAAATGAACACCTCTCCAAAAATAGGCGTATGCCACTTTATACAACGAACACACGGTATTCTTTAGTAAAAGGCGAAAGAATAGTTCGCTTTGGGTTCATTGCATGGCTGCGTGGGTTTTGCTGCAGATTGAGGGTCTTATTTATTCAGCTGCTACACTCCACATTTGTATCCCAGGTTTCGATGTGGGAGAAAATATGAAAAAATGCTGATTCAATATCTCTCATAATTAAATGAATGGACGTGGTATTGTTGTTGGATGTTGCTATACAATATGGATACATAAATAACATCATTACATATTTATATTAATGTTAGATTACATATTAAAAATGTAAAAAGTAAATTTATTTGTTGAAGTGGATCAAAAGTTTGCAAAATCGCCTCATGTGTTGTTAGCCAAATTTCACGTTCTGAGAGATTATTTAAGCTTTTTGGTTGACTTTTAGCGATTTTCCGGTTTTTTGTTGATGTTTCTTGTATTTTCAAATATCTCGTAACACATTTCAAAGTTTAATGGGTGTACTTTTCATACCTAAAAAAAGTTATACTATTTTTGAGAGAAAATCAACTAGTTCATCATGATTAAAAAAAGTTATAATAAAGCAAAATCAACTAGTTCATCATGATTAAAAAAAGTTATACTATTTTTAAACCATTACCAAACAGTCATATATAGCTGACTGAATAAGCTATGTGTCCCATTAAGCTCATGAAACTGCTAGCCGTTAGTTACACCAGCAAGTACATGAAGGATGAACAGTTACCACATCCATGACTACCACAATGAATACCATACTTTTTCTCATTTTAAATACAAAGAACAATAAACACCCCTTACCTTTCTTTATGTAGCTAACACCTTCCTCCACATCCTTCACTTTCTTCTCCGTTTCTCGAGCGGTGGGCTCCCGCTCGCCTTCCTTTTCCGGCCACCAGACTTGGGCGGCGACCGCTGTCTCCCGCCACCTTCGCCCACCACTCCCACCTCCCCTTCTTCCACCGCCTCAAAATCTTCAACCTCATTATCATCAATATTATTCAAAGGTTTCGACCAACTCTGTTTTCTCTCTTGTTTGCTTTTCTCTGATTCAGCCGCCAATTCTACACCATCTTCTAGTTCGCACTCGATAAGATCATCCTCATCCATGAACTCCGTTCTCCGACTCATATCACCACCGCGTGCTTTTCTTCTTTTCTCAAGAGCCGCCCTAACCTAGTAACCTTATCTTTATCTATCTTTCTTATCGCATCCTTGGGTGACGGCTGGCTTCTATAATCCACATTTTGGCCACGGTATTCTTGGTCTTCGACCTCATGCGGCTTGGGCCCACACAACGAGTTTGTTTCCGCTTCTTTTGCGTCGCCATTTTCCGATTCATAATGGTGATCATCATTGTTCTCCACATCAGAAATGATATCCTTGTTTTGATCCGTACTTCCATCATCGTTGCTATGATTTTGGGATGTTCTTGGATGGCCGCGACAGTTATTATGATCGGGAGGGGGTCTTGATGATGCAGGGTTTGAGGTTAGAGAAATCACTACAACAAATTTGAGTTTATAGGACGCCTAAAATAAATAAGCGTCCTAATAGAGTGTTTATAGGACATTAGTTTATAGAACCAAACAAAAAAGCGTCATATCTAAAAGTGTTACCATAAGTTTATAGGACGTTTTTGAGCGTCGTAACAAGGTTTTTAGAACATTTTCAAAATAAAGTGTAGTATTAACTAATTTTATAGGACGCTTTTGAAAGGTGTCCTATAAACCCATCTTTTTAGATGACACTTGTGTTTACAGGTCACTTTTTTCAAATAGTGTCCTATAAATAGTTATTAAGACGCTTTATTTGAAAAATGTTCTAAAAACTTATTACGACGTCCAAACGCGTTCTATAAACTTTTTGTAACACTTTTAGATATGACGCTTTTTTGTTTGGTCCTATAAACTTTAGTCTTAAAAAACACCCTATTAGGACACTTATTTATTTCAGGGGTTTATAAACTCAATTTTATCGTAGTGAATGGAAGTGGCACCAACGTGAGAATCACTGTCACTTGTGCCATGGTCTTCGTTAACAGCAGGGGGTCGTGCCTTCTGAGTGACCCCGCCACGCCACCTGTACTTCCGTCAAGAACCTCACTAGTTTGAGAAGGTGGCACTCTATTCATCTTGTCCCAAAAGACACTACTTGCAACAATCTTTAAAATAAATATTCAAATCAGTGATTGCAAAGTTGGCTTTGATTCAAGTTACAGAGACGATTCTGAGAAGGTGGGTATGTATTCGGTGGTTTAGCCTGGTGACCAGAAACAATTCCGAGAAGGTGGTATTGGTATGTATTCAGTGGGCAACCAATTTATATAACAACCAAATAAGATAAAACTGGAAAAACCTTCAAGACTCGAAATTAAGAAGAGGCCGCGCGAACGCATGCCCCCACTGTCACAAATTATGATGTAGGCTCGACCACTTGGGCCGACCTTAGGCAGGCACCCCTCCTATGTGCAATGGAGGCCACCAACCTAGACCATGAGCCTTTTTGATCACTCATTGATCCCATCCAGGTAAGTATGTAGAACGTTGTACAACAATCTTCTTAAATAGATTTAGACATGGCTCCAGCTTCCGTTTTATTATCAATGTGGGATTTAGCCACAATTAAGAAACCTACATAACTTGTATCAACATAACTCTGCAGACCACGTCTTACAGATTGTAGGAGGCATTCACAGAAATGAACACCTCTCCAAAAATAGGCGTATGCCACTATGAGCAACGAGCACACCGTATTCTTTAGTAAAAGGCGGAAGAATAGTTCGCTTTGTGCTCTTTGAAGAATGTTGAGGTCCTTGTTATGCATCTGCTTTTAGCTCCATATTTGCATACATGCCCCAATGTGGGGAAGAATGCATGATGTTTTCTATAAAGTTTTTTGAAGTGCATTGGAATGATGAATCTATTACATTTTAATAATATAATTAATTCTAAGTAGAAAATCTCATTGTAATTTATTTTTTAAGATATAAACCTCTGATTCTCTATTTTAAATAAATTATAGATCGTTGTCGGAGATGCTCTAATAGGACAATGAGATTGTTAATTTGTATATGAGGTTTCATGTTGTGTTGTTTAGTATTTCAAGCAAATGATATATTACAAATTTAACGAACTAGGACCTAACAATAGGGCTGTAAACGAGTCTAGTTTTTAACGAGCTACCCAAGTTCAAGCTCGTTTATCTTGAGCTTAATAACTCTTGAGCTCGAGTTGATCTTGAACACAAGCTTCTTTAACGTAATGAGTCAATCTCCATAACACCGATGTTCAACTCCACTCATTTTAAAACTCGATTAAAACTTTAATTACGAGTTGAGTCGAGTCAAGCCAAGCATTCGAGCATACACTGTTTCGAGCCAAAAATATTTGTATTTTTACAAATTATATATTCAAAATATATAAACTATCGAGTTTGTGTAAATAAACGAGTTGATCGATCTCTATTTCGAGCTCGTAAACGATCATCGGGCTCGGGCTCCAACATTGAAAAATATTCGAGCTCGATCCCGAGCCTAATACTAGTTTTTCGAGCCCAGCTCAAATAACCTGCTACTCAACTCAACTCGTTTACACCCATGCTACTTAACAACACTATAATTTAATTAAGTATTGATTTATTTATCAACACTTTACAGTAATTTATTATGCCCTCACGAAGCTTCACCATGGTCAGAGGGCAATGGTAAAGATCATGCTTAGAGTTTCTTAAAAAAGATCAAGCCCAAAACCGTCCATACCAAACCCTTCATATATGGATGATGGGATGAAGTATCAAAGGAGCATTGTGGACCTTCTCATCCCTTCTTCTGAGAATCTTTAAAGACTGAGTGATAGAATTAATAACTATCAATCATTGGTTAATTGTCAATTATATTATTAGCTCATCGATCGATCCATGAGGAGTGCACAAGAACGGGTACAAAGACTTGCAACATCATCGAATCCTTGTAGATATCAAAGAACTACTTCGGATGCTCAAACGGAAATTTCTCATGCCATCATTCGAAAACTATCTCAACCGGTCACCGCTGCAGAACCTTCCTTTTTGTTCACACAAGATGACAAACAACCATTATATGTCACTGAAAGGCGAACCAAGAAGCTTGGGAAACTTTTTAATAATGTGATCGTTCAGCTTCAAACATTGCTTGATCCGTCTCTTAGTGATAGTAAGGGTAGAATAACTCACTTCCTACCAATCGCGTAGTAGAGGATATTGATAATGATAATGATAATGATGATGACTCTTCCTACACTCCATTCGATGGGGATGCATTGACCGAAACCATTTTAGATGATCTAGAGGAAGATCCGAAGGAAGATCAAGAGAAAGTGGGTCCTACAATTGAAAAAGGGATGATCCAATAGTTAAGCAAGTTCTTGATGACTCAATAATAGGAGAGGAAAAGCTTCCATCCAAATCCACATCATTCATTGCCATTCTCTTTCAATTTGGTCTTGAAGACCCATTTCACACCAATTTGTTTGTGTCCACTTGGAAGTTCTACCAAATCCACAGGATCAACCAGTTCATCATGATTAATCCTAAAGAAACAGAACCAGTTGATGATGAAGGTTCCAAGGTGGTGGGCAACCTGAGACCAATTTTCGTAACAACCAAATAAGATAAAACTTGAAAACCCTTCCATACTCAAAATTAGAAAGGGGCCGCGCGAACGCAGGCCCCCACTATCACAAATTATGACGTAGGCTCGACCACTTGGGCCGACCTTAGGCAGGCACCCCTCCTATGTGCAATGGAGGTCACCAGCCTAGACCATGAGCCTTTTTGATCACTCATTGATCCCGTCCAGGTAAGTAAGTTTTAAGCTGTACAACAGTCTTCTTAAATAGATTTAGACTTGGCTATAACTCCTGTTTTATTATCGATGTGGGATGACACCCTAATGATTTAGCCATCAAATCAATAACCACTTGATTAAGCACTATTGCCACTTGATTTGAGCACTGGAAGTAACATACATGCAGAGGCTACTCCTACTAAGGTGATGCACTGGAACTAACATACATGCATTCGGTAGGCAACCAGAGACCAACTTTCATAACAACAGAATAAGATAAAACATGAAAAATCTTCAAAACTCAAAATTAGAAAGGAGCCGCGCGAACGCAGGCCCCTACTGTCACAAATTATGACGTAGGCTCGACCACTTGGGCCGACCTTAGGCAGGCACCCCTCCTATGTGCAATGGAGGTCACCAACCTAGACCATAAGCCTTCTTGATCACTCATTGATCCCATCCAGGTAAGTATGTTTTAAGTTGTTCAACGATCTTCTTAAATAGATTTAGACATAGGCTACAGCTTATGTTTTATCATCAATGTGGGATAAACCCACAAAGAAGAAACCTACATAACCAATATGTTGTATGGCTTTTAGTGGTATTTGCTGGCTCTGCAGACCACGTCTTATAAATTCCATTTTTCTCATCATCATAAAAACTTCAAGATACCAACTCAAATTACTAACCAAACATTAATCGTAAGTGTTCTCAAACAGAATATAAACAACCTGCTACTTAATTCGATAACAACTTTATTTGAGAGCATCTCAACTATGCACTTTTTATTTAAACTTAAACTACAAATTGTAGGAGGCATTCAAATAAATGAAGACCTCTCCAAAAATAGGCGTATGCCACTTTATACAACGAACACACGGTATTCTTTAGTAAAAGGCGAAAGAATAGTTCGCTTTGTGTTCATTGCATGGCTGCGTGGTTTTTTGAAGAGTGCTGAGGTCCTTGTTTATGCATCTCTTTTTAGCTCCATATCTGCACATATGACCCGATGTGGGATAGAATGCATGATGTTGTACGTAATTTATGGTATATGATACTCTGTATATGTGATCCAGATATACATCTGGACTTAGTATTCAGATTTAAACTCGGTATCCGGATTTGTCATCCAGAGTTAGCAAGTGATCCGAATTTGTCATCTGGAATTGATAATTTGGATTTGACATCTGGATGTGGCATTCAGACTTAAGTTCAAAGTTGATATCAAAGTTTGGTATCCAAACAAGTTATTCAGGTTCGGCATCGAATTGTATATTCGGATCCAACATCCGGATCTAGTTTACAAAGAGAAAATGATCCTCATTTAGTTATTGCAGCCGGATTGATTCTTCATAAGTTACCTTCCTGGAATCCGAAATATATCTTATGTTTCAGATATAAAATAGATAGGATTTTTCTTCTAAAAAAGTCTTATTTTATCTGTATTGAACTATTGATCGAAGAACAAAAGGCCTTCAACAAAATCTAAGACTAGTCCAAGAGAAGGCAAGTTTGTCAACAAAGTCGGCGGTAGATGGACTTTGGTCAAATTGATCCTAGGAAGCTTGTCACTATACTATCTATCGTTGTTTCGGGCTCCAATAGGGGTTCTAAAATTACTTGAAAGTTAGAGGTGTCGCTTTTTTTTGGGGGGTAACGGAGACGTTGGTAAAAAAGGAATCGTATGGGTAAATTGGGCCAAAACGTTGGGGGATTTCGGGAAAGGGGGTTTAAATATCGGGAGTTTGGCAAGTTCAAATTTGGGTCTCCTAGGTAAGTGGTGGTGGCTAGGGCTGTAAACGAACCGAACAAACACGAACCGAACGGCAATTCTATCAATGATCTTTTCAATGCAGGGAACCAACTAGGTGAAGGATCAAAGAAAGCTAAACTATGGTCGGATGTGGTATGTTCCTTTCTTTATCTTATATGGTCGAGCCGAAACAATCTCGTCTTTAAAGAGGAAAAAAGGAACATCATCGCACAATTCCCAGAATTTCAGCGGAAGGCTTTCGAATGGATAGCAAAGAGAGATCGAAATGTGCAGGAAAATTGGGCGGTCTGGCTATCAGCACCTTCCAACAGCTGTATTGACTAAATTGATTAACGAGCAGGTAGCTTTTGGGTGGTCGACAGATGGTTCGCATGCTGACAGAAAGGACAGTGGCAAATACACTGCTGCAGTTTGCTATCGAGACGGGCTGGAGGCTGTGGTTGTCCCCATTAAGCCATGACTGTCCAGCCATTGATGCCCAGATGCAGTAGTGCGGGGTCGTTTCTTCGTCACCTCCTGCAGGTTTAACTCTCGCAAACTAGTAGGGGTTGATTTGGTTTCCTTTTATGATAGCTCTGTTTTAAGGGACCTTGTGTACCCACTGTCTTGTATCTTGTATGGTTAAGTTTTTGTGGAATGAAGTTTGCTTGCCTTTCAAAAAAAAGGTTTGTCACCAAAGAGGATTGGTTTGTCATCTAGCCCAAAGAAGATTAATACAAAGTAAAGTCTCTCATAAATACTAATCCTGGCAAGCCGACATTGAAGTGCAAACTTGTCTAACAAATTTGGCTCGCCAGCTCCACCAATTCTTGTCCTGGTATGGGAATATGCTTGGCATGTCAGACAAAGTAAGTTCTAAATGACTATTTTATTAGTACAATACTTCATTTATTGTTCCCTCAGCATGTCAAGACAAAGTGGATTTCTCTCGGTGGTATCCTCCACTCCACGTGTCTTGATTTGGGTTTCCACATAAATCTCGATGTTAAATTTTATCCCTATCTCTTTACTTTGTATTAGATGTATTTTGGTGTATGAATCATCATATTTATTTTGTGAGAACTTTGTTTTATATACAGAGAACGCCATTGTTTGTTCAAGATAGAGATTCGGCGAGGACACTAACCTATCCCGTGTTTTACTTTGTTTAAACTCTCTAATTTCAGTATTTACTTAACTAATCTCATCTTCCATTTTATATAACACACACACACACATATATATATATATATATATATATATATGTGTGTGTGTGTGTGTGTGTGTTGGCATGAGATCATGTGAGAAGTGTCATTTTTGGAACGTTTAAACCATTCACCGCATTTAATCAAATACCCTCCCATGAATTGCGTTTTAAAAGGGCATTGATCCGGTGCATCTCATTCTAATGTCCGTCAATTTCTCATCCCGCGGTTGATAACTACTTCTCACGTTTCTCACCAAATTTGGCACTTCTCACCAGATCCCAACCCTATACATGTTTATGTTCGAGTGCTTATCCATCGTTTTACAAATAAAGTGATGGTATTGATAGTTGAGGAGATCAGCCCTAATTGATGAAGTCCCTAGACTCACTCTCAACCAAGATACATTGGAGGAGTCTTTCGGAAAGCTCCCCGAGTTGAACCCGTTAGATTCGGCTTTCATGACAACACTTGATTGTTAGAGCACTTTTATATGACAACTTTCAATGAATGTTAATATAAAAAGAAGATCATATACATGAATATTTAGTTTTTTTGGTGTATGTGGTCTTATTGGTTTCCTTTCTTGTTGCTGGTACCAAATAAATGCCAATGGGTTCTGCCGGAAATGACAATGGTTTAGCCACGGTCACCAGAGACAATTCCGAGAACCTGGTAGACGATTCCGAGATGGTGGTAGGCCAATTTACATAACAAGTGAATACGATAAAACTGAAAAAACCTTCAAGATTCAAAATTAGGAAGGGACCGCGCGAATGCAGGCCTGCTATCACAAATTATGACGTAGGCTCGACCACTTGGGGCGACCTTAGGCAGGCACCCGTCCTATGTGCAATGTAGGTCACCAACCTAGACCATGAGCCTCTTTGATCACTCATTGATCCCGTTGAGGTAAGTATCTTCAAAGTTGTAAGTAATAATTGTAAACCAAAAATCAACGGGGTATAATAATTGTAAACCAAAAATAAATTTAATAAAATTATCATAAATAAAAATTAAATGAACATATGCCCAAATTTACCATTAAAAACACCAATAAAAACAATATGTTTTAGAAACAACACCAATAAAAACAAGATGTTTTAGAAAAAACACCAAATAGAGGCCTTATATTAAAATTTTCAAAACCCAACTCCCTAAACAACACAAACAAAGAGCCCTATCATAATAATATTCGTATTTAAAAGTCCAACACCAACAATCAGCTCATGAAAGATAATCCCATGGTTCAAGGCTCCAAGCTAAACAAATGAAACCTCCAAACCTTGATCACTCTCCAACCATCAGCAAATTTCAAGGCTACATAATCAAGACAGCAGCAACCACATTTTGATTTTAGATCCAACCATTGTAACTGCTTGAACACTTTCGAAACAGAGTCAGAAATAACAACTTTCAAATATAATCGAACCAAAAATTGTGAGCCAACAATGCAAACGAGTCTAGCCATCAAAGCCAGATTCTTTGCAACCATTGAACTGTACTATATATGAACCCACTATTATTGATGAGCCACCAATAATTAACCATAACACCATGTCATTGTGCATATAAACAATAATTAAACCCCGTTTAAATCAAAGACGGTTGGGTACATCCAACGGAAGTGTTATGACTACATACATATCAATCATGAAAGCTGATTGGCCAATTTAAGAGTATCACAGAATGGAAAAACTTGCATTTCAAGTAGAAATATTTTGTAAACCAAAGAAAACAAGGATTAAATTCCACATGCACCAAGTGCGGTGCATTACACTGGTGCATTGATTAAATTCCAAATCAAGATCCGGAGGCTAGAAGAGATTCTCACTTGAAGCTCTGTTCTCTACATGATAAAATTTGTATTGTGCAATTTTTAATCAAATGTAAATTATATGAATGAGCATATAAATGAGAAGGGAACACCTCAAAGGAAGACAAATTTCAGTCTGCATGAATCTTTAGAAGCACTGACTCAAGTTCGGCTTCCGGTTGATCCATTTCCAACACCTCTCAATGTGGGTTTTCTGTCAGAAGGTTGCTTACATATCCTTTTGTGGTGAAAAAATGTCACCAATTTTCAGAGTTTGTAGAAGAAACATGTATTAATCTTTGTGTTTATAGTTTCTAATGTACCTGGAACTTGACAAACAAAACAATGAACCCAGCTTAATCCAACAACAATAAAAAAAAAATTGTATTAATTTACACATTAGGTGAGAGAGCCTTCTCTATAGGGTCGTTAGCACCAAAAAAAATTAAAGGAAACAAAAACACATTAAGAAATCATAAGAATCTTACCGATCACAAAATCAAAGGAGGGACAAATCAAAAGAGGATTGAACCTGAAGATTAAAATCAATAGAACCTTGCTCAAAACCCTTACCCATCTAAAATTTGAGCTCGACCTCTACTTTTCAAGAAAGGAAAAAAGTTTAAATCCATATATTTCATATTTGACCACACTTAAACCTTTCAACATAATTTTGTAACTTTTTACCTTAAATGAGGCTATCAAAAGAAGCAACAAAAAATAAATATTGCATTTCTCCCTCAAAGGTAGGGATAAAAACTTCTAAACACAAGGCCGAGTAACTCTTCAGTAACTTTATCCTCTTATAGTCCTACATAGAAATCTTTAGAAACTAATGTTCAGTGAAAGAAATATGCATAACCGGAGAAATATAGTGCCATTTAGAATTATCATAGTTTGTGTCTATATATATATAGAGCTTAAGGTGAAGAGATGTATGAATGACAACTTACACTCGAACCACTTTAATGTTTTATTTCCTTGTCCCGTTGATCTAAATTTATCAAATTTGCACTTGTTGTCGAACCGCCGATGATGATAACTAACCGGTGCAAACATCTATTAAAATGAATACAAGAACAATAACTCGATTCCGTAAACATGTATTCATAAAAAATATACACAAAAATGAAACTAAACTCAATTTTTGATTTCATAAACTGCTTCACATCGATTTCATAAAAATCGATAACTGCTTATTAAGCAGCTATCTTACCCAATAAGCTTATTAAGCATCTTAATGTTATACGCAGAAACATTAGGGGGTGTTTGAGATTGCTCATATAAGCATCTTAATCAAAACTAAAATTGTCTACTTTGGCCCAAATCATTAGGGGGTGTTTGAGATTGCTTATTAAGCAGCTAACTTACTTTGACCAGCTTATTAAGCAACTATCTTACCCATTAATCAAGTACACAGAAACATCTTAATGTTATAAATGAATCATAAAATCAATTAATATAAATTACAAGATACTCATATAAGGATAATACCTTTGTTATATATGAATCCTTAACTGTATTGATTATATAATACCACATAGACTCAAAAAAAACTTAAAATTGATCAGATGAATATATAATCCCTGGGTATTGTTATGTACAAAAAATATGAACATCAACAAAATATATATGATAATACATTAATTTCCTTATAAATCAATATGAAGATTCTTTATTTGATACCATTTGTTGAAAAAAACAAAAAACTTTAGGATTTCAAAAAATAGTGGAAGTATACATGTATCCATATGATTTCAAAAGTCAAACACCAAAACCATGCTCTGAACAACCCAAACAAACACAGGTTTAAGAAGGTTGCATCTAGTATAGAAGTCTGATTCAATAGTGTGGCAAGCAGGTGAAAATGAAATTTCCAGGCATGTTTACCGGTGGTAGAAAGACTCTGTTACAAAAAAAAACTTTTCACTAAACTCTATTACGAATGGTGGGTATCCTGTCATTTCTTCAATTGAAGTCCGACCGATCCCTCAAATTCAGAGGCTAAAATCACTGATGTTGGCTGAGCATTGAATTCGAAGAGGACCAATTTTCAAATTTTATATCTTATTTTCTGCAAAGATACAGACTTCTAATTGATCATACTTGTGGGTGGGAAATGGAGTCATCAATTAACAGTTTCTTCCGCTCATATTACAAGTCAAAAAGTTAAATGAAAATAAATTCAAGAAGAAGAACATAAATCGGTTAGCTGGTTGGAAAATAAATTACCTGCGTGTGTTCATCTGAAATCGATGAGATACAACCCATTTTTCTGTGTGTTCGTCTGAAAGCAAACATTTACAGAGCTCAGAGAACCTAGAATTGTTACTCTAGAAGAAAAATAAACAAATCATTTGTCGTGGATGTATGAGCAACAAAAAACAAAAATGTTAAAATCCAAAGCCACATAACAAAATCAAAGAAAATGTAATAAAATACCTTGAATCAATGGAGAAATGGGGGAGAGAGGAAATCAAATCTGGAAGCAATGGAGAATCCAAACGCTAGAGAAATCAACAATCAAGATGGAAAACAAAAACAAACCCTAGAGAAATCGGTAAGCAAATCAAAACAGAAGAAATCATACCTGCACGGATGGATGGAGAGAAAGATAATCTAAACCCTATAAATCATATCGGAGTTCTGAGAGGTTACATGCGTATCTTGGAGGAGAAGATTACCGAGGAGGCGTGAGTGTCTTGGGAAGACAATGTTTTTGAACTGTATTGGGTTACAAAGGCGGCACGCCGGCACCGCATCAGGGTATTGGGGAAGAGAAACCAGGGTTTTAAAGAGAGAGATTTTAAGTAATTATGTTTAAATTGGTTGTACACAAAGCTTAAAGGGTTGTTTTTATTAAATTTATTTTTGGTTTACAATTAATATACCCCGTTGATTTTTATTTATGATAATCTTATTCTTCCATATTTGAAATAAGAAAAAATCAACCCAATAGAGTTGGTAAGTTGAAATTACATACATGTCCAAATGATGATATTGTACAGGAAGAAAACGGAAATCTCTAAAAATAGCATTACCATGTATGGCGTCCATGTTGTTTTCTTTGAAAACACCAAGTGGTGAACCATGAACCGATAGAAGCATCTCACCCTGTTTCGGAAGCCTTAAAGTTTTAGGTGTCATTCCAACAGACAACCTCTGGCTTGTCACTGCAATTGTAGTAACTCCAAACATCAACCAGCTGAAAACCAAGGACACGTGACCCAGTGCTTCACTATGCAAATTTCCTTTTTGTAGTAACAATAAGGCCACCAAGATATAGCTTGTAGATCAAAGAAATATAACAAAAACACCATGTAGTTCTATTGGCAATTAACAGTCTGCTTTTGGGTCTTGTTCACATTGTTCAATTAAAAAATGAGATATGCAACTTTCAGTATCTGTCTACTATTGATCAATAAGGGGCTGTTTGGTTGGTTTTTCATTAAGGATAAAGCCGTCTGCATAGATTAATTTGTCTGTATAGATTGAGAAGGTTTTACTTTTGGATGAAAAGAGCACATTTTTTTTAATTTAAAGGGACAAGTATGGAAAAAAAAACTTGGCTTTCTGCATAAATCTCCCCTCTAGAACCTTACTGAATAAGCCACTTTCTATATCATTAAGCCACTAACAAACAATCATGTATAGCTGACCGAATAAGTTATGAGTCACATTAAGCTGCTAACAAACAGGCCCTAAGACTCATGTAACAGGGTCACACAAAAATGGTCTGGATCAGCTTACCCCAGGAGACAAATACGAGAACACCCACTAATTCAGTGTGTTAGCATGGGATAAAATTAATGAAGAAACCCATATCAAAATGCATAAGAACATACAAAATCCTTGATGTGAAGATTTTCAGCACCAATGAAACTTGTTTTTCCTGCCACCAACCGAGAACTTAAATATAAATGAAAACAGTGATTCAATCAAATGAATACTTAAACCCTTATTGCATAACATACCAGCTCTACTTGAAAACTCAAAGCCACGAATAGATGGCATTGCAGTAGAGCAGTCAGGATAAGCCATAGACATATTTAACCCCCAAACGCACAAACGCCCTTCTCATTTCTCTTTGCACATATAAACAATAACCAGGGGCAAAAATCTAACAAGAAAAATCAGTTCGAACACAAAATCAGAAAACGGAGGGGAACAATCGAACCGATACTTTAGAAAAAAAGGCTATAGATGGATCTGGGAGTTGGAATCGCATCAATCACCTTCCGTATGCGGATCCACCAAAGTAATATTGGTCTTGGGGGATGTGGTGGAATATCCCATCTGCCAAGGATTCTAATCCAGACGTACACAACAATTGTGGCCACTGAGGTTTAATCAGGGTTGATGTCTTACAGTCATAATTTGCCAATGGATTAGTCTAGGCATAGCCTAAGACACCCTTCCAAAAAAAAAACAGATGCACGGCTTAATAGGTCCACTCCTGCTTGTTGGAATAGCAAACAATTATTATAAAGTAATCAACAATTAAAAGTAAATAAATAAAATAAGAAAACGTAATGATATTTGTATTGGTTCTCATCTATTGATAATTTTGCTTCTCTTTACACAAAAAAAGTATTGGCGGGAGGATTGGGCCTATGCCTAGCCCGAAAAAACCCGATTAAAACCTAACCCCAAAATTTGATCAGTCAAGTCGTCTTTATTACTCATTGAAAACAAGTTTGGAAGGCATGTACCCAAGCACGAAAAAGCCTGTGTCTTGTACTTCTCTAGTCACAGTAGCCAATCTAGGCACCATTTCGGGAACAAAGAGTTATTTACATCATACTCAAAGAATTAAGAAAAACATTTTTTTTACTTGAAATTGGATAGGGGTCGCGAGAACGCACACCCCCACTATCACAAATTATGACATGGGGCGACCTTAGGATAGCACCCCTCCAAAGTGCAATGGATGTCACCAACTTAGACTATGAGTCTTATTGATCACCCACGTAAAGAGGCATAAATGACCAATAATTTTACCTGGCAAGCGAAGCGCTTGCCGGGTAAAAGACTCTTTATAAAAGTAGTAAAGACAGCTATAGAATTTTCTTTGGGTTTTACACCAATCACCCCAACTTTTTATAAAAGAGAAGACATTTTATAAAAGTAGTAAAGACAGCAGAGACTGTGATGATAAAATAAATTGAACAATTATCCTCCCAGCCATCAACCCATGAGTAGTACAAAAGCAACAACATATAGTTTGTGATGTCAATTACATTCACCGAACATATAGGCACTCATCAATAATGACATGAAATAAGCATAAGAAGACATATATAGGTTGAAACGTATGTGACAAACTCCTGGAATTCAAGAGTTTAGTGACCTAAGCTTGCATTCTTAATTGCTGGGTTAATTCATTGCAAGTGTATTAAGGATATCTCTCAAGAATAAATATTATTGGGTTTCCTTGTATATAGGATATTGTTGTAACTATTTCTTTATTTTTCTACCTCTCTTGTATTATTTATAGAGCATTGTATCTCCTTTCAATTGGAAGTGAAATAAATAATATTCCACATGGTATCAACCTAATCTCTGATCCTCTCCTTACCCTACCTTCGCTTCCCCATGGCCGGTGAGAAACAAGAATCCCCCCTCCCTCTTTCTACCCTTCTTCACTTAATCATCATAAAACTCTCTTCTTCCAACTATTTGCTATGGCGAAATCAGCTTCTTCCTCTGCTTACTTATCAACAGTTGATTGGTCATGTTGACGGATCTCTTATCCCACCACCCCCTACTCTCATCGTCGATGACAAAACATCTCCTAATCCAGCGTTTCTGTCTTGGCAAGAAGATGATCAACGTGCTCTTAGTGCTAGTAAGTGTAGAATAATTCACTTCCTAGCTATCGCAAAGGAGAGGATATTGATCATGATGATGACGATGACGATGACTCTTACTACACTCCATTCGATGGGGATGAATCGAAGGAAACCATTTTAGATGATCTAGAGGAAGATCCGAAGGAAGATCAAGAGAAAGTGGGTCCTACAATTGAAAAAGGGATGATCCAAATAGTTAAGCAAGTTTTTGATGACTCAATAATAGGAGAGGAAAAGCTTCCATCCAAATCCACATCATTCATAGCCATTCTCTTTCAATTTGGTCTTGAAGACCCATTTCACACCAATTTGTTTGTGTCCACTTGGAAGTTCTACCAAATCCACTTGGAAGATCAACCAGTTCATCATGATTAATCCTAAAGAAACAGAACCAGTTGGTGATGAAGGTTCCAAGGTGGTGGCCAACCTGAGACCAATTTTTGTAACAACCAAATAAGATAAAACTTGAAAACACTTCAATACTCAAAATTAGAAAGGGGCCGCGCAAACGCAGGCCCCCGCTATCACAAATTATGACGTAGGCTCGACCACATGGGCCGACCTTAGGCAGGCACCCCTCCTATGTGCAATGGAGGTCACCAGCCTAGACCATGAGCCTTTTTGATAACTCATTGATCCCGTCCAGGTAAGTAAGTTTTAAGCTGTACAACAGTCTTCTTAAATAGATTTAGACATGGCTATAACTCCTGTTTTATTATCGATGTGGGATGACACCCTAATGATTTAGCCATCAATAACCAACCTGCTTTCTCATTATTTATCATTATTCAAGAGTTGGAGATTTGAGGTGCTTGACGGTAACGATTGGAGCATTTAACGAGCGACTCAAGCTCGAGCTTTAGTAATTCTCAAACTTGACCCAATCTCGAACACAAAATATAATGCCTTTAACTTAGCAAGAACACCGGTGTTCAATTTACACTTGAAAGTTCAATTAACTTTTTCAAACAAGCCAAGCATTGTCATATTTTGTAAATTCTGAATTAGTCATATCATGTATAAGTGGCCTTTTTACTTGATGATTACCCTGTAAGTGTTTACTGGATCAGTTACCTTACCAAATAAACATGACATAGACTGAGAATCTTAACGGGTAAAAACGATGGCAAAGACCGAGTCTAACCAGGTAAGTGAGAGTGACCTCTTACTTGGTTAACATTTATTAGCATCCTCGATGCCAAAATGACTTTAATCAGGCCACTAACATGAAACTTTTTAGCTCTTAGTCCACAAGATTTATTATTCAAACTACAAATTGTAGGAGGCATTCAAATAAATGAACATCTCTCCAAAAATAGGCGTATGTCACTTTATACAATGAACACACTGTATTCTTTAGTAAAAGGCGAAAGAATAGTTCGCTTTGTGTTCATTGCATGGCTGCGTGGTTTTTGCTGGAGACTGAGGGTCTTATTTATTCAGCTGCTACACTCCACATTTGTATCCAGGTTTCGATAAAAACTGCTGATCTCATAAATGAATGGATCAATGGACGTGGTATTGTGGTTGGATGTTGCTATATAATATGGATACATATTTATATTAATGTTAAATCATGTATTGAAATTTAAAAAGTAAAGCTTTTTGTTGATGTATAAAAGAATAAAATTTTCAGATAGCTGTATTCCTCTAAAATTTAACCTATTGCAGTGGCAAGTCCAAGATTTTTTATCGATCAAAAAGTATTTCAAAAGTCTGCAAAGTCATCTGATGTGTTGTTAGCCAAATTCCACGTATCAAAAGATTTTTCCTGTTTTTTTCTTGTATATTTTAATAAATAAAATAAGAAAACGTATTGAAATTTGTATTGGTTCTCATCTATTGATAATTTTGCATCTCTTTACACAAAAAAAGTGTCTTAATAATAATATAACAAATTGGTTCTGATTTAGTGTATTGACAATTTTGCTTCTCTTTACTTTAATAGAATAATTGTCTCTTAATATTAATAATAATAATGTAACAAACATTTAATCCATAAATCTTGTAACTATTGATATATGAATGTTAACTTGTCGAGTTATGTCGTAATTCTTAATTATGTGAAAAATGTCACATAAAAAACAACCGATATTATATAGACCGAAAACATGTTCACAAGATAAAATGGATACAAATCAGAAAAAGAAAATGTAAATGGAAAAAATGTGAGGATACTTAAAAGACTATTGATTTGCATAACCAAAGATATGTCATTTCGGTAGCATTTGGTACGCAGACCGGATGGGACGGGACAGGACTGGACTGGACTAATTGTATGTCCTACGTTTGGTACGACTAGAACAGGACAGGACTAATTGTCTGTTTTGCGTTTGGTAAGCTGGACAGGACAGAACAGTTAAAATGACCAGATTGCCCTTAAGCGTTGTCTAATGTTATTTTATATCAACAGCAGCAGAAACAAACAGTAGTTATACATAATCAAATAAAGTTTGCCACCGGTTATGTTTTTTACACAATGTTTAACCATACATATATTGATAGTTATACATACATATATATATCAACAGTAGAAATACATACATACATACATCAACAGCAGAAAAACATACATACATACATACATACATCTATTGATAGTTATACATACATATATATATCAACAGCAGCAGAAACAAACAGTAGCCACTGCTGGAAAAAAATCGCATACATACATACATCAACAACAGAAAAATCAACAAGAATCAACAGTTGGTGTAATCGCATATATCAACAGTAGGTGGAATCGCATATATCAGCAAGAAAAATCGCATATATCAGCAAGAAAAAATTGCATATATTATCAAGAAAAAATCGCATATATCGACGAGATGGAGAAGACAATAGCAAGAGAAATTGACCATGAAATCGACGAGATGGAGAAGAAGAGAAGGGTAAATCGTACCTGCAAAATGGAGATGAAATCGATGGGATGAAACCGAGGGGATGAAGTCGTTCAGGCAAAATGGAGATGGAGGCTCACGAATTGGTAGTGTTTGTATATAATCAGATGTCTAATGAGGGTAAAAGGGTAATCTACAAGTTTAGTCCCATCTTGTTCCACCTATTTTGGTGGAACAAGAATTTTCATGTTTTGTCCCACAAAATTAAAAAATTGTCCCATGTTGTCCCATGTCGTTTTTGTCCCATGGCGTACCAAACATGAGACTATTTTTTTTGTCCCGTCCCGTTCCATGTAGTCTGCATACCAAACGCAGCCTTCATGACCAGAAAGCAATACACAGCCAAAATTTAGTTTCACCAACAAGTACATGAAGGATAGACAGTTACCACATATGCTACCACAATGAATACCATACTTTTTTCTCATTTTAAATACACAGAACAAAAAACACCCCTCACCTTTCTTTATGTAGCTAGGTGTGGGATCAAGTGAAAAGTGTGAGAAGTGCTTTTAAATAGTTGATCACTTTTAATCAAATGCCCTTCCATGAATTGTGGCTTAAAAAGGAATTGATCTGTGCATTTCTGTGTATCTTATCTCGGTGCATCTCATCCTAATGTTCGTTCATTTCTCATCCAACCGGTTGATAACCACTTCTCACGTTTCTCGCCAAATTTGTCATTTCTCACCGGAACCCAACCCTATGTAGCTAACACCTTCCTCCACATCCTTCGGTTTCTTCTTCGTTTCTCGAGCGGTGGGCTCCCGCTCGCCTTCCTTTTCCGGCCACCAGACTTGGTGGCGACCGCTGTCTCCCGCCATCGTCGCCCACCACTCCCACCTCCCTTTCTTCCACCGCCTCAAAATCTTCAACCTCATTATCATCAATACTCGAAGGCTTCGACCAACTCTGTTTTCTCTCTTGTTTGCTTTTCTCGGATTCACCCGCCAATTCTACACCATCTTCTAGTTAGCGCTCGACCAGATCATCCTCATCCATGAACTTTGTTCTCCGACTCATATCGCCACCTCGTGCTTTTCTTCTTTTCTCGAGAACTGCCCTAACCTTATCTTTATCTATCTTTCTTATCGCATCCTTGGGTGACGGCTGGCTTCTATAATCCACATTTTGGCCACGGTATTCTTGGTCTTCGACCTCATGTCGCTTGGGCCCACTCAATGAGTTCGTTTTTGCTTCTTTACCCACCATTTTCCGATTCATAATGTTGATCATCGTTGTTGTTGTTTTTGGAAGGGTGTCCTAGGTTATGCCTAGACTAGTCCCTTGGCAAATTATGACCGTAAGACATCAAAATTAAACCTCATGGCCACAATTGTTGTGTACGCCTGGATTCGAACCCCGGCAAATGGGATATTCCACCACATCCCCCAGGACCTTAACTAGTACGCCACAACCCTTGTGGTTCTGATCATCGTTGTTCTCCACATCAAAAATGATATCCTTGTTTCGATCTGTACTTCCATCATCGTTGCTATGATCTTGGGATGTTCTTGGATGGAGTTGATCGGGAGGGGGTCTTGGGTTTGAGGTTCGAGAAATGGAAGTGGCACCACGTGAGAATCGCTGCCTTTTGTGCCATGGTCTTTGTTAACAGCAGGGGGTCGTGCCTTCTGTGTGACCCTGCCACCTGTACTTCCGTCAAGAACTTCACTAGTTTGAGAAGGCTGCACTCTAATTTGTTCATATATTTCCAACATTTGGTTGCTAACCTCTACAACAGATAGGATTTATATCTTATGTTTCAGATATAAAATAGATAGGATTTTTCTTCTAAAAAGTCTTATTTTATTTGTATTGAACTATTGACCGAAGAACAAAAGGCCTTCAACAAAATCTAAGACTAGTCGAAGAGAAGGCAAGTTTGTCAACAAAGTCGGCGGAAGATGGACTTTGGTCAAATTGATCCTAGGAAGCTTGTCACTATACTATCTATCGTTGTTTCGGGCTCCAATAGGGGTTCTAAAATTACTTGAAAGTTAGAGGTGTCGCTTTTTTTGGGGGGGGGGGGGGGGGTAACGGAGACGTTGGTAAAAAAGGAATCGTATGGGTAAATTGGGCCAAAACGTTGGGGGATTTCGGGAAAGGGGGTTTAAATATCGGGAGTTTGGCAAGTTCAAATTTGGGTCTCCTAGGTAAGTGGTGGTGGCTAGGGCTGTAAACGAACCGAACGAACACGAACCGAACGGCAATTCTATCAATGATCTTTTCAATGCAGGGAACCAACTAGGTGAAGGATCAAAGAAAGCTAAACTATGGTCGGATGTGGTATGTTCCTTTCTTTATCTTATAATGTCGAGCCGAAACAATCTCGTCTTTAAAGAGGAAAAAAGGAACATCATCGCACAATTCCCAGAATTTCAGCGGAAGGCTTTCGAATGGATAGCAAAGAGAGATCGAAATGTGCAGGAAAATTGGGCGGTCTGGCTATCAGCACCTTCCAACAGCTGTATTGACTAAATTGATTAACGAGCAGGTAGCTTTTGGGTGGTCGACAGATGGTTCGCATGCCGACAGAAAGGACAGTGGCAAATACACTGCTGCAGTTTGCTATCGAGACGGGCTGGAGGCTGTGGCTGTCCCCATTAAGCCACGACTGTCCAGCCATTGATGCCCAGATGCAGCCTGTTCCAAATAAGCCGAGGGTGTGCAGCATCAGCCATCAGGCCTGTTTTGTTTTGAATCTGCAGTAGTGCGGGGTCGTTTCTTCGTCACCTCCTGCAGGTTTAACTCTCGCAAACTAGTAGGGGTTGATTTGGTTTCCTTTTATGATAGCTCTGTTTTAAGGGACCTTGTGTACCCACTGTCTTGTATCTTGTATGGTTAAGTTTTTGTGGAATGAAGTTTGCTTGCCTTTCAAAAAAAAAGTTTGTCACCAAAGAGGATTGGTTTGTCATCTAGCCCAAAGAAGATTAATACAAAGTAAAGTCTCTCATAAATACTAATCCTGGCAAGCCGACATTGAAGTGCAAACTTGTCTAACAAATTTGGCTCGCCAGCTCCACCAATTCTTGTCCTGGTATGGGAATATGCTTGGCATGTCAGACAAAGTAAGTTCTAAATGACTATTTTATTAGTACAATACTTCATTTATTGTTCCCTCAGCATGTCAAGACAAAGTGGATTTCTCTCGGTGGTATCCTCCACTCCACGTGTCTTGATTTGGGTTTCCACATAAATCTCGATGTTAAATTTTATCCCTATCTCTTTACTTTGTATTAGATGTATTTTGGTGTATGAATCATCATATTTATTTTGTGAGAACTTTGTTTTATACACAGAGAACGCCATTGTTTGTTCAAGATAGAGATTCGGCGAGGACACTAACCTATCCCGTGTTTTACTTTGTTTAAACTCTCTAATTTCAGTATTTACTTAACTAATCTCATCTTCCATTTTATATATAACACACACACACACATATATATATATATATATATATATGTGTGTGTTGGCATGAGATCATGTGAGAAGTGTCATTTTTGGAACGTTTAAACCATTCACCGCATTTAATCAAATACCCTCCCATGAATTGCGTTTTAAAAGGGCATTGATCTGGTGCATCTCATCCTAATGTTCGTCCATTTCTCATCCAGCGGTTGATAACTACTTCTCACGTTTCTCACCAAATTTGGCACTTCTCACCAGAACCCAACCCTATATATTGTTTATGTTCGAGTGCTTATCCATCGTTTTACAAATAAACTGATGGTATTGATAGTTGAGGAGATCAGCCCTAATTGATGAAGTCCCTAGACTCACTCTCAACCAAGATACATTGGAGGAGTCTTTCGGAAAGCTCCCCGAGTTGAACCCGTTAGATTCGGCTTTCATGACAACACTTGATTGTTAGAGCACTTTTATATGACAAGTTTCAATGAATGTTAATATAAAAAGAAGATCATATACATGAATATTTAGTTTTTTGGTGTATGTGGTCTTATTGGTTTCCTTTTTTGTTGCTGGTACCAGTTAAATGCCAATGGGTTCTGCCGGAAATGACAATGGTTTAGCCACGGTCACCAGAGACAATTCCGAGATGGTGGTAGGCCAATTTACATAACAAGTGAATACGATAAAACTGAAAAAACCTTCAAGATTCAAAATTAGGAAGGGACCGTGCGAACGCAGGCCCCTACTGACCTTATGCAGGCACCCCTCCTATGTGCAATGGAGGTCACCAACCTAGACCATGAGCCTCTTTGATCACTCATTGATCCCGTCCAGGTAAGTATCTTCAAAGTTGTACAACCATCTTCCTAACTTGTATTTTGCATGGCTTTTGAGGGTGGTGTTTGCTGGCTCTGCATCCAGAATTCCATTCCTCATCACATCATACCCCACCCAAGCAAACAAACGAGTTGATCGACCTCCGCTTCATACCCATAAACAATCTTATAAATTTCAAATCTTGTAAGTGTTCTCATTGACAACATAAACAACCTCCTGCTACTCAATTCGATAATACCTTAATTTAAACTTAAGACTGCAAATTGTAAGAGGCATTCACGGAAATGAAGACCGCTCCAAAAATAGGCGTATGCCACTTTATACGAGCACACGGTATTCTTTAGTAAAAGGCGAAAGAATAGTTTGATTTGTGTTCATTGCATGGCTGCATGGTTTTTTGAGGTCCCTGTTTATGCATCTGTTTGTAGCTCCATATTTGCATTCATGATCCGATGTGGGAAAGAATGCATGATGTTGTACGTACTTTATGGTATATGATACTCTCTCTATATGTTATCTTCATTTAGACATCTATATACTATGGACTTCTTATTAATTAGTGGGCATACATCTTAATTATTATTTCCACTACTACTACGATATGAATCTTTAGAGCATCCCTAACACTTTCTCTAAAATAGAGAAAATTGATATTTTGTTCTCTAAATTGTTCCACAATTTCTCTAAAATAAAAAAAAAACTAGGAAAACTTTAAGTCTAGAGAATTCTCTAAAATTTGGTAAGCAGAAAGAAAAATTATATTTTTATTCATTCCTACCAATATGGTTGAGTTATTATCATTTTTTAAAAAATTCTTTTTAAAAGATGTATTGGGATGATAAATATAAGTAATATTTTAATAATATAATAGATGTTGAAATCTCTAAAATAGAGAATCTGTTGGAACTAAATGTAATTCTTTTTAGAGATTTTCATTTTTGAGTCTCTGTTTTAGAAAAATTATAGAGAATATGTTTGAGATGCTTTTAGATAATTAAACGCATTATAATTTTCTATAAAGTTTTTTGAATTGCATTGAAATGATAATCTATTAACATTCTAATAATATAATAAAATGTCTAAGAGAAAGGTTCAAATGAGAACAATGATTATTTAATAAAACACGAGAACTATAAATTATGTGCAAAATCATGTGTCATTTTACATTAACGGTAAAAAAATGAACACGGATGACTTAAGTTGCGAGACAAAGTTGCGTGAATCATATATGATTTTGTACATTAACAGTTGTTCTCTTATTATTTCTTAAATAGTTAGCGTTCTCCTTTGAACCCATCCATATATATAACCTTTTTCCACTTGACCAGGACATTTCCTTTTCCTCTGTATCACCACCAATAAAGAATCTATTTCGGAGAGATTCCAAGCCTTGATCAACCAATCTTGGGATTTTTGTAAATAGACATGAAGTAAGTAGGAAGGTTCCATAACGGACTTTAAAAGGGTAACCCGACCACCAACCGAAAGAGTTTTAACTTTCCAATTGGAAAGTTTGACCAAGAATTTATCGAACACCACCTTCCAGCCCTCCATTTTGGACATGTTA
Organism: Saussurea involucrata; assembly: GCA_033807775.1. Classification (NCBI taxonomy): domain Eukaryota; kingdom Viridiplantae; phylum Streptophyta; class Magnoliopsida; order Asterales; family Asteraceae; genus Saussurea; species Saussurea involucrata. The sequence goes on from CM066313.1 coordinate 87,187,701, forward strand.
CCCCCAACGGTTAAGTCTAAATACGAAAATGGAAGCTTCGATCCACCACACCCAATACAAGAGGCCAAACACTCAATTTATTGCGAATCCACTCCTACACTAAAAAGTTTGCTTTTATGAAGATTAATTTTGAGACCCGAGATAAGAAAAAAACATCTAAGAATACGAATAATATTTCTAGCATTTGATAAAGACCATTCACCCATGAAGATCGCGTCATCCGCATAGGAAATGTGTGAAAGAGGGTATCGTTCTTTACCAATAGCAGCACCCCAAAAGAGATTTTTTTTCAACCGCATATTGAATAATGACATGTAATCCTTCCATGGATAAGATGAAAAGGAAAGGTGAGAGAGGGTCTCCTATACAAATGCAAAATTCCTTAGTCAGAGATCCATTACAAGAACTGACCCCATCGAATCCTCAAGGCATCCACGAATCCACCCCTGCCAAACAAAGCCTAATCCCATTTTCGCTAGAATTAAATGCAAGTAATCCCACCTTAAACAATCGTACGCTTTCTCAAAATCAACTTTAAGTATCAGAGGCTTAGACCGGTTTTTTATACCAATCCATGGCTTCATTCAAATTAAAGGGCCATCAAGAACCTGACGCCCTTTTATGAAGGTGGATTGCTCGCTACTAACGATGTCCCCAATAACCATACTAAGCCGATTAGCAAGAAGTTTACCAATTATTTTATATTAGCAACCTATAAGACTAATAGGCATGTAGTCTTTAACAAATTTAGCATCATGGACTTTCGGAATTAGAGCAATGAAAGAAGAGTTGCAACCTTTCGAGAATCGACTAGACTCAAAGAAATCACCCACCAATTTCACCACGTCATTTTCAACGAGGGCCAAAGTTTCTTGAAAAACTTGAAAGTAAAACCATCCGGTTCTGGGGATTTATCCGCTCCACAATCCCAAACGGCTTTTTTAGATTCATCCCGCGAGAAAGGCTCTTCAAGAAAGGAAACTTGATCTGAAGACAAAATGTTCGAAAACTCCACATCTAAATCTAGACGAACCCCTCCACAAGTGTTGAACTGATCTTGAAAATGGGAGTAAAACTCGTCTTTGACCTTGGTTGGCTTTATAACCCAATCGCCATCAATCATAACTCCACGAATGGCTAGTCGACGTCTTTTATTTTTAAGAATTCCATGGAAAAACTTGGAATTCTCATCACCTTCAACTCTCCAATGGATTTTAGCTTTTTGCACCACATCCAAGTTTTCTACCATTTCCAAGTCAGCCAAAGTCTTCATAAATTGGATACGAGATTCCATATCCAATCTGGAAGCATTACCTGAATCAATCTGAGCGTCAATGTCCCTAATACTTGATTTTATGCCATTTTTCACCACCAAATCATTCTTTCTTTTATCATCAATCCAACAACATAGACCATAAATTAATTTTAAGGACCATCTCTTGAGGCGCGTACACGGAGATAACCAACAAAGATACGCCATTAGACACCCAAATTCTTTCTATCACCACAAAATACTCTGAAGAAGAAACGCGGTACTCTTTAAATAAAGTGGTGTCCCAAATGCATAAAATGTCACCGGATCTACCCCTAGACGAGCTAGAAGCAAAATAAAAAAAATGAATTACCCCAAAGGAATTTCACCATAAGTAAATCAAGCCTTGTCAATTTCGTCTTTTTGAGAGACAAGAAATTTACCCCATGGCAAACACATAAATCTTTTACCCATTTTTTCTTCTCCACACCCCTAACCCTTGAACACTCAAAGAAAGTACATTCATATGGACACATTCTTATCTCTTGCATTGCTGATAATACCTTTGAGATCACTTTCACACCCTTTCATGGGGAATCCCAACGCCCGTCCAAGACCAATAGTAGCAGATAACTCCTCTAGCATAGAAAAGTCTTCTCGAATAGATTTGAAGAAGTAAACGAACACCCAGAATGATGAGAACTATGGGATACAGAAGGTAGCTTCAAATTTTCACGACATAAGGAAGCGTTTTGCCCCCCTTCGCCCCAACCGATCCTAAAGGCGCTGAGAGAAGATTTTCCGGCTCAACCGGAGCACAAATACCACCACAAACAGTTGTCGCAATTATTTACACAAAATATACCAAAAAAACTTACAATCATCTTTTCACAAAATATACCAAAAAACGCCAATTATTTACAAAATATACAAGAAAACATTTATCCTTTCACAAAATATACCGATTTTTTTTATCACGTGCAATTTTTTTGATATATTTTTATGAAAGGATTGGCGTTTTTTGCTATGTTTTGTGAATGATTATAATTTTTGTACGTATCCATTTATGTTTAGACATAACTTTTGAATGCTTCGGAATTAGTAAGAAAATTAATATATTTTTTATTTGTTTAACTTTATATTTTTTTGAAAGCTTGTAACAGTAACAGTAAAAGTTTGTGTCAATCTTGAAAGGGTTTCGTTCGGGTAGATCATGTGCAACTCTAGTAAAAATAAAAAAGTTTGAGAGCAGACAATGATATTGTTATATATTTATTTAATATTACGTTCCACAATAAAATACCATAATATTTAATTCCAAGATATTACAAAATGCCAATCCGGATTAGGATATGGTACATTATATTTCGACACATAAAACCCTTCTGGTGTTACTAACCAGTAACAATGAATGGTACCAAGTTTTACACGCTCGCAGATTTTATAGCTGTACGCACTGTGCTGATGAAATACTTCGAAATTCTGATGTTTTGAACTCCACGTAAAATCACCAGTGTACTGCGCATTTGGACAAAAGTACCAATCGTAAACTTGGCCAAAAGAAAGGGTAACGTCGTTTCCTGTGTTCGTATCCGTGATGTTAACATGGAGCTCATCGGGCAAGTCACTCGTAATGAACATATGCCATTGAGGAAAAAGAAAGCAGGGAGAATTGGTTTGATTAGCAAATGAAATTGTTGGGATGAAGAAAAGAAAAAGAAAGATAGTAATATTAGACATTGTAATATTATTGTTTCTTGAAAATAATATTTGAGAGCTCATATAGTCATATATATGGTGGGTGCTTATCTTTTTATTAAGGTTTTAAATGGTATGACTGTGATATGGCAGTTAGGCCGAGCCTTAAATCTTAAGAGGTACGATGTTTACTTTACATATATTTTTTATATTTATAAATTATAGTATTATATAAATTTTATATTTATGTATGTTCAGTATACATATTTATTCTTTTATATATTTACAAATTATATTTTATTATGTTTTATATATTTATGTATTCGAATCCTCCATATACACAATGTGTATATTGTTCTTAGGATAAATTTTATGATGAAATTTATAATCTATATGTTAAAGTTTTAATATTTATTTATAAATAGTTTAAGATTTATATAGTTTAGTGTTTTCGATATAGATTAGGTTTTGAACAATACAATTTTGTATAATGATTTGATAAATACCAAAATGGAAAACTAACAAATATAATACAATATAATTTGATTTACATAATATATAAAATATAATATAAATATATTAGATATTTTATATATAAAATAAAGTATAACTTTATAAAATACAAATATAACATAATCTATAAATATATAAAATATATTATAATTTATATATAATATATAAAATATAATTATATCATAATATAATTTGTATATAAAATAAAGTATAACCTTATAAAATATAAATGTGTAGATATATAAGAATACTGTCTTAAAAAAAGAATATTATAATAGAGGTGAGTTCATACGAGATTACTAACTATTTAAAAAAAATAAGAAAACAACGTTAATGTACAAAATCATATATGATTCACTTACAAAATTAAATATGATTCACGCGACTTTGGCTCGCGAGTGAAGTCGAGGCCAAAGTCGCCCACGTCAGTTTTTGCAGTTAGTGTAAAATCATATGTAATTTTGCACATGTTTTATTATTTTATTGTTTTCTTAGATGGTTAGCGTTTTCGTTGAACATTTCTCTATTATAATATGTATATAGATAATATAAAGTATATAAAATATGCATACATAAAATGTTTAAATACATAAAATGTTCAAATTATTATAATAATAATACATAATATTATTATAATATAATATATAGAATAAATTACAAATTTGGTCCCTATGGTTTGAAAATACGTAAAATTAAGGGAAAAGACTAAAAAGGCCGATTTGCTCTCATGTTTAATAGACAAATTGGATGTCGTTAGCCTCAGAGACCAAACCCAAAACAAAATGCATAGGTGAATGGTTTTTTGTAATAAATGAAGAGACATGATCAGTTACGTAACAACTAACAAACCATACGTACGAAATCCGTAATTTACTCTTTTAATTATTATATTGCGTAATGTTAGAATTGGGTTATTTTTTTAACATATTATTTTGGTGATTTTAAACTTGTCAACTGATTTATCAAATATTTTAATCAAATGTAATTAGTATATCAATTAACTTATCAACTAACAATTAGCTTATCAGCTAGTTTGTCAGCGACACTCCTACTTTATTGTTATTTGTTATTGGCGTGTATTTTTGTTCATACAGCAATTTATGTTTAAGAAAGCTACATATTTGGTGTATGTGGTTTATATGTATATAAACAACCACATACCAATAACAAATAAAATATAATTTGTAACCAAACAAACATGTACATAAGTATATATAGATTATAATAGACACAATGGTGGATCCATGATTTTTGCATATTGGGGAAATTTTAAGGTATGTTAAAGGTCCGTAAAATCGTTCAATGTGTTTTTAGCTTAATTCTACGGGTTCGGGAGATTTTTGAAGTTTTTCAGTTGATTTTAAAAAAAATTAAAGTTTTTTGTCGATTTCGAACGACTTTTTCGATTTTTTGGTTGAATACGACTTTAAGGGGTGGAAAACAACGTTGCTTTCTAAACACCTAAAAGTAAAAAATTATAATCTATTAGATTAAGTTATGTTCATCGTTTAATTCGACATGTTGCTCAGTTGGCAAAGAGGCAGTACGATTTTGCCCAAATACAAAATAAATATGGGTTCGATTTCTCCTACCCCTTAGCCTCAACCGTTGAGTGAGCCAAAAAATCCCCGAATGTCCTTGGATACAGGTTCTATATGCAGGGGCGGAGCCACGTGGTGACCAGAAGTGGCCACTGATCCCCCTCATTTTTCTAATTTTTTTAATGAACATAGAGTCCAATTAAGAAAAGGAAAAAAAGCCATAAAATAACGCAGTGGGCCCTCTCTAAATCTCTAATCCAAATTCAGTAAATTTATCTCCCAATCTCATAAAAAGCTGCTGATAAAATGATATAATTAATTATTTATACCATGGGTCTTTGCTGGAATCATAATGATGTAGCCATGTAGGTTCTGATATGAATTCTACGGCCAAAGTATACTACATGATGTAGCCATGGGGCACGTGTCATCGTATTATTTCACTGTCGTAAGTTAAAAAAAATTAGGTTCGTGAAAGGTGCAATCGTATTGTTTTAGAAGATGCAACAGTATTATTTAAGTAGATGCAACCGTACCTCGTAATCAACCAAAAAACCCAAAAAAAACTCTTGAAATCAACCCAAAAAACTTTTGAAATATAACAAAACACCGAAAAAATCTTTCGAAATCGATAAAAAAACTTAAAAATCTAAACAGATGGTCCGTAGACTCGATATCCAAACACTTACCATCGGCCAATATTTCTTCCAAATATCACGGGCCATATGACAATCGAAAAACAGATGGTCCGTAGACTCGATATCCAAACACTTACCCGGATAAGTACTTACCAATTCAAATTACCTACCGGAGTAATATGGCAAAAAAAATAACGAAGATAACGAATTACCTACCGGATAAGTAGTCTTTGTTTTACTTATATCCCCAAAAAAATAATGAAGATAACGCAAATCTGTCATCTCAAACTCGGCCTTCATCGATTTCTTGAACTCCTCTATATGATTTGAACTATTTTCTGTAAAGATAAGGTCATCTACGTACAAGCAAACAAATAAGAATTCACCTTTGAGGCTCTTGATAAAAAAACGTGTGTTCATAGGGGCATTTTCTGTAGTCATGCTTCTCAAAGTTCGAGTCTATACGGCTATACGAAGCACAAGGTGCTTGTGTTAGCCTGTATAAGGCTTTCTTTAACCGACACACCTTGTATTCCTCATTCTTCTATACATACCCCGGGGGTTGGTCTACATAAACATCTTCACTAGGATACCCATTTAAAAACATGGATTTAACGTCTATCAGCCACCCATTTTGTGTTGCCAAAGAGTCCACACGTATAGTTTCTAAACGGATTACGGGGGCAAAAACTTCATTATAATCTACCCCATACTTCTGTTTATATCCCTTTACGACAAGACGAGCCTTATGTTTTTCGACATCGCCATTATCTTTCAATTTGGTCTTGAACACCCATTTCACACCAATTTATTTGTGTCCACTTGGAAGTTCTACCAGATCCCATGTATCATTCCTAAGGATGGATTCAACCTCTTGATCCATGGCTTCCCTCCATATTTTGCCTTTCGATGAAGTCTCAAAATCCTTAGGATCAACATATGCTAATAAAGCAAAATCAACTAGTTCATCATGATTAATCTTCTGAGTTATCTCATAGATTTCGTTAATTCCTCTAAACCCGCGTGGTGCACCAGACGAGAATGAAGAAACAGAACCAGTTGGTGATGAAGGTTCCAAGGTGGTGGGCAACAAGAGACCGATTTAGCGAACGCAGCCCCCACTGTCACAAATTATTACGTAGACTCGACCACTTGGACCGACCTTAGGCAAGCACCCCTTCTATGTGCAATAAGAGCGATGACAACAACCGAGAGTCTTACCTGGTAAGTAACTCTTACCCGGTTAACATTTATCAGTCAAATTGTTATTGTTGCAAACGACATCATTTTGATGGTATTATTTCAATGGTGAGAATGTCAGATCGACATGAAAAATAAGTGAGAATGTCAAAAGTTTTCAACAGGCACTTACCAAGTTAGGATTAAAGTAATCAGGCCCCCTTACAACAAATTTTATGCTTTTCAACAACATGATCAACTATTTGAACTACAAATTGTAGGAGGCATTCAAATAAATGAACACCTCTCCAAAAATAGGCGTATGCCACTTTATACAACGAACACACGGTATTCTTTAGTAAAAGGCGAAAGAATAGTTCGCTTTGGGTTCATTGCATGGCTGCGTGGGTTTTGCTGCAGATTGAGGGTCTTATTTATTCAGCTGCTACACTCCACATTTGTATCCCAGGTTTCGATGTGGGAGAAAATATGAAAAAATGCTGATTCAATATCTCTCATAATTAAATGAATGGACGTGGTATTGTTGTTGGATGTTGCTATACAATATGGATACATAAATAACATCATTACATATTTATATTAATGTTAGATTACATATTAAAAATGTAAAAAGTAAATTTATTTGTTGAAGTGGATCAAAAGTTTGCAAAATCGCCTCATGTGTTGTTAGCCAAATTTCACGTTCTGAGAGATTATTTAAGCTTTTTGGTTGACTTTTAGCGATTTTCCGGTTTTTTGTTGATGTTTCTTGTATTTTCAAATATCTCGTAACACATTTCAAAGTTTAATGGGTGTACTTTTCATACCTAAAAAAAGTTATACTATTTTTGAGAGAAAATCAACTAGTTCATCATGATTAAAAAAAGTTATAATAAAGCAAAATCAACTAGTTCATCATGATTAAAAAAAGTTATACTATTTTTAAACCATTACCAAACAGTCATATATAGCTGACTGAATAAGCTATGTGTCCCATTAAGCTCATGAAACTTCTAGCCGTTAGTTACACCAGCAAGTACATGAAGGATGAACAGTTACCACATCCATGACTACCACAATGAATACCATACTTTTTCTCATTTTAAATACAAAGAACAATAAACACCCCTTACCTTTCTTTATGTAGCTAACACCTTCCTCCACATCCTTCACTTTCTTCTCCGTTTCTCGAGCGGTGGGCTCCCGCTCGCCTTCCTTTTCCGGCCACCAGACTTGGGCGGCGACCGCTGTCTCCCGCCACCTTCGCCCACCACTCCCACCTCCCCTTCTTCCACCGCCTCAAAATCTTCAACCTCATTATCATCAATATTATTCAAAGGTTTCGACCAACTCTGTTTTCTCTCTTGTTTGCTTTTCTCTGATTCAGCCGCCAATTCTACACCATCTTCTAGTTCGCACTCGATAAGATCATCCTCATCCATGAACTCCGTTCTCCGACTCATATCACCACCGCGTGCTTTTCTTCTTTTCTCAAGAGCCGCCCTAACCTAGTAACCTTATCTTTATCTATCTTTCTTATCGCATCCTTGGGTGACGGCTGGCTTCTATAATCCACATTTTGGCCACGGTATTCTTGGTCTTCGACCTCATGCCGCTTGGGCCCACACAACGAGTTTGTTTCCGCTTCTTTTGCGTCGCCATTTTCCGATTCATAATGGTGATCATCATTGTTCTCCACATCAGAAATGATAACCTTGTTTTGATCCGTACTTCCATCATCGTTGCTATGATTTTGGGATGTTCTTGGATGGCCGCGACAATTATTATGATCGGGAGGGGGTCTTGATGATGCAGGGTTTGAGGTTAGAGAAATCACTACAACAAATTTGAGTTTATAGGACGCCTAAAATAAATAAGCGTCCTAATAGAGTGTTTATAGGACATTAGTTTATAGAACCAAACAAAAAAGCGTCCTATCTAAAAGTGTTACCATAAGTTTATAGGACGTTTTTGAGCGTCGTAACAAGGTTTTTAGAACATTTTCAAAATAAAGTGTAGTATTAACTAATTTTATAGGACGCTTTTGAAAGGTGTCCTATAAACCCATCTTTTTAGATGACACTTGTGTTTACATGTCACTTTTTTTCAAATAGAGTCCTATAAATAGTTATTAAGACGCTTTATTTGAAAAATGTTCTAAAAACTTATTACGACGTCCAAACGCGTTCTATAAACTTTTTGTAACACTTTTAGATATGACGTTTTTTTTTGTCCTATAAACTTTAGTCTTAAAAAACACCCTATTAGGACACTTATTTATTTCAGGGGTTTATAAACTCAATTTTATCGTAGTGAATGGAAGTGGCACCAACGTGAGAATCACTGTCACTTGTGCCATGGTCTTCGTTAACAGCAGGGGGTCGTGCCTTCTGAGTGACCCCGCCACGCCACCTGTACTTCCGTCAAGAACCTCACTAGTTTGAGAAGGTGGCACTCTATTCATCTTGTCCCAAAAGACACTACTTGCAACAATCTTTAAAATAAATATTCAAATCAGTGATTGCAAAGTTGGCTTTGATTCAAGTTACATAGACGATTCTGAGAAGGTGGGTATGTATTCGGTGGTTTAGCCTGGTCACCAGAAACAATTCCGAGAAGGTGGTATTGGTATGTATTCAGTGGGCAACCAATTTATATAACAACCAAATAAGATAAAACTGTAAAAACCTTCAAGACTCGAAATTAAGAAGAGGCCGCGCGAACGCAGGCCCCCACTGTCACAAATTATGATGTAGGCTCGACCACTTGGGCTGACCTTAGGCAGGCACCCCTCCTATGTGCAATGGAGGCCACCAACCTAGACCATGAGCCTTTTTGATCACTCATTGATCCCATCCAGGTAAGTATGTAGAATGTTGTACAACAATCTTCTTAAATAGATTTAGACATGGCTCCAGCTTCCGTTTTATTATCAATGTGGGTTTTAGCCACAATTAAGAAACCTACATAACTTGTATCAACATAACTCTGCAGACCACGTCTTACAGATTGTAGGAGGCATTCACAGAAATGAACACCTCTCCAAAAATAGGCGTATGCCACTATGAGCAACGAGCACACCGTATTCTTTAGTAAAAGGCGGAAGAATAGTTCGCTTTGTGCTCTTTGAAGAATGCTGAGGTCCTTGTTATGCATCTGCTTTTAGCTCCATATTTGCATACATGCCCCAATGTGGGGAAGAATGCATGATGTTTTCTATAAAGTTTTTTGAAGTGCATTGGAATGATGAATCTATTACATTTTAATAATATAATTAATTCTAAGTAGAAAATCTCATTGTAATTTATTTTTTAAGATATAAACCTCTGATTCTCTATTTTAAATAAATTATAGATCGTTGTCGGAGATGCTCTAATAGGACAATGAGATTGTTAATAAATTATAGAGTACTGTTGAATGAAATATGCAGACAAATAGAGGAATCTGTGAAGAATACAAATGCATGGGTAAGTTGATGAAACAAGTTGAATATGATGATGGTTGCACGCAATAAGATCATATATGGATATGATGGGATGAAGTATCAAAGGAGCATTGTGGACCTACTCATCCCTTCTTCTGAGAATCTTTAAAGACTGAGTGATAGAATTAATAACTATTAATCAATCTAATAAATCATTGGTTAATTGTCAATGATATTATTAGCTCATCGATCGATCCATGAGGAGTGTACAAGGACAGGTACAAAGACTTGCAACATCATCGAATCATTGTAGATATCAAAGAACTACTTCGGATGCTCAAACGGAAATTTCTCATGCCATCATTCGAAAACTATCTCAACCGGTCACCGCTGCAGAACCTTCCTTTTTGTTCACACAAGATGACAAACAACCATTATATGTCACTGAAAGGCGAACCAAGAAGCTTGGGAAACTTTTTAATAATGTCATCGTTCAGCTTCAAACATTGCTTGATCCGTCTCTTAGTGATAGTAAGGGTAGAATAACTCACTTCCTACCAATCGCGTAGGAGAGGATATTGATAATGATAATGATGATGACGATGACTCTTCCTACACTCCATTCGATGGGGCTGCATTGACCGAAACCATTTTAGATGATCTAGAGGAAGATCCGAAGGAAGATCAAGAGAAAGTGGGTCCTACAATTGAAAAAGGGATGATCCAAATAGTTAAGCAAGTTTTTGATGACTCAATAATAGAAGGAGAGGAAAAGCTTCCATCCAAATCCACATCATTCATTGCCATTCTCTTTCAATTTGGTCTTGAAGACCCATTTCACACCAATTTGTTTGTGTCCACTAGGAAGTTCTACCAAATCCACAGGATCAACTAGTTCATCATGATTAATCTTCTGAGTAGTCTCAGATTTCGTTAATTCCTATAATAAACCCGCGTGGTGATGAAACAGAACCAGTTGGTGATGAAGGTTCCAAGGTAGGGGGCAACAAGAAACCAATTTACGTAACAACCAAATAAGAAAAAACTTGAAAACTCTTCAATACTCAAAATTAGAAAGGGGCCGCGCGAACGCAGGCCCCACTATCACAAATTATGACGTAGACTCGACCACTTGAGCCGACCTTAGGCAGGCACCCCTCCTATGTGCAATGGAGGTCACCAGCCTAGACCATGAGCCTTTTAGATCACTCATTGATCCCGTCCAGGTAAGTAAGTTCAAAGTTGTACAACAGTCTTCTTAAATAGATTTAGACATGGCTATAACTCCTGTTTTATTATCGATGTGGGATGACACCCTAATGATTTAGCCATCAATAACCAACCTGCTTTCTCATGCCATGACTTCATTCTGCATCCAATGAGATCACGTCTTAGAACTTTCACTTTGTTTTGAAGTATATACTATAATCATATACGACAAAAAAAATAGCGTTCTATAACGGTTCCCCAGTGATTTTTTGTATGCCCCCCCACTAACTACAAAATCAAAGAAAGTACCTAAAAATCACCCAAAAACCAAAAAAAGTCTTTTGAAATCAACTGAAAAACTTCAAAAATCTCTCGAAACCGTAGAATTAAGCTAAAAACACATTGAACGATTTTGCGGACCTTTAACCTACCTTAAAAGGGCCCCCACTATGCAAAAATCCTAGATCCGCCACTGCTTGTAACTATTGATATATGAATGTTAAGTTGTCGAGTTATGTCGTAATTCTTAATTATGTGAAAAATGTCACATCAAAATCAACCGATATTATATAGACCGAAAACATGTTCATAAGATAAAATGGATACAAATCAGAAAAAGAAAATGTAAATGGAAAAAATGTGAGGATACTTAAAAGACTATTGATTTGCATAACCAAAGATATGCCATTTCATGACCAGAAAGCAATACACAGCCAAAATTTAGTTTCACCAGCAAGTACATGAAGGATAAACAGTTACCACATATCCATGGCTACCGCAATGAATACCATACTTTTTTCTCATTTTAAATACAAAGAACAAAAAACACCCCTCACCTTTCTTTATGTAGTTAGGTGTGGGATCACGTGAAAAGTGTGAGAAGTGCTTTTAAATCGTTGATAACTTTTAATCAAATATCCTTCCATGACTTGTGGCTTAAAAAAGAATTGATCTGGTGTATCTTATCTTGGTGCATCTCATCCTAATGTTCGTTCATTTCTCATCCAACCGGTTGATAACCACTTCTCACGTTTCTCGCCAAATTTGTCATTTCTCACCGGAACCCAACCCTATGTAGCTAACACCTTCCTCCACATCCTTCGGTTTCTTCTTCGTTTCTCGAGCGGTGGGCTCCCGCTCGCCTTCCTTTTCCGGCCACCAGACTTGGTGGCGACCACTGTCTCCCGCCATCGTCGCCCACCACTCCCACCTCCCTTTCTTCCACCGCCTCAAAATCTTCAACCTCATTATCATCAATACTCGAAGGCTTCGACCAACTCTGTTTTCTCTCTTGTTTGCTTTTCTCGGATTCAGCCGCCAATTCTACACCATCTTCTAGTTAGCGCTCGACCAGATCATCCCCATCCATGAACTCTGTTCTCCGACTCACATCACCACCGCGTGCTTTTCTTCTTTTCTCGAGAGCTGCCCTAACCTTATCTTTATCTATCTTTCTTATCGCATCCTTGGGTGACGGTTGGCTTCTATAATCCACATTTTGGCCACGGTATTCTTGGTCTTCGACCTCATCCCGCTTGGGCCCACTCAACGAGTTCGTTTCTGTTTCTTTACCCTCACCATTTTCCGATTCATAATGCTGATCATCGTTGTTTTTTGGATGGGTGTCCTAGGTTATGCCTAGACTAATCCCTTGACAAATTATGACCGTAAGACATTAAAATTAAACCCCAGTGGCCACAATTGTTGTGTACGTTCGAACCCCGGGCAAATGGGATATTCCACCACATCCCCCAGGACCTTAACTAGTACGCCACAACCCTTGTGGTTCTGATCATCGTTGTTCTCCACATCAAAAATGATATCCTTGTTTCGATCTGTACTTCCATCATCGTTGCTATGATCTTGGGATGTTCTTGGATGGAGTTGATCGGGAGGGGGTCTTGGGTTTGAGGTTCGAGAAATGGAAGTGGCACCACGTGAGAATCACTGCCTTTTGTGCCATGGTCTTTGTTAACAGCAGGGGGTCGTGCCTTCTGTGTGACCCTGCCACCTGTACTTCCGTCAAGAACTTCACTAGTTTGAGAAGGCTGCACTCTAATTTGTTCATATAGTTCCAACATTTGGTTGCTAACCTCTACAACAGATAGGATTTATATCTTATGTTTCAGATATAAAATAGATAGGATTTTTCTTCTAAAAAAGTCTTATTTTATTTGTATTGAACTATTGATCGAAGAACAAAAGGCCTTCAACAAAATCTAAGACTAGTCGAAGAGAAGGCAAGTTTGTCAACAAAGTCGGCGGAAGATGGACTTTTGTCAAATTGATCCTAGGAAGCTTGTCACTATACTATCTATCGTTGTTTCGGGCTCCAATAGGGGTTCTAAAATTACTTGAAAGTTAGAGGTGTCGCTTTTTTCTTGGGGGGGGGGGGGGGGTAACAGAGACGTTGGTAAAAAAGGAATCGTATGGGTAAATTGGGCCAAAACGTTGGGGGATTTCGGGAAAGGGGGTTTAAATATCGGGAGTTTGGCAAGTTCAAATTTGGGTCTCCTAGGTAAGTGGTGGTGGCTAGGGCTGTAAACGAACCGAACGAACACGAACCGAACGACAATTCTATCAATGATCTTTTCAATGCAGGGAACCAACTAGGTGAAGGATCAAAGAAAGCTAAACTATGGTCGGATGTGGTATGTTCCTTTCTTTATCTTATAAGGTCGAGACGAAACAATCTCGTCTTTAAAGAGGAAAAAAGGAACATCATCGCACAATTCCCAGAATTTCAGCGGAAGGCTTTCGAATGGATAGCAAAGAGAGATCGAAATGTGCAGGAAAATTGGGCGGTCTGGCTATCAGCACCTTCCAACAGCTGTATTGACTAAATTGATTAACGAGCAGGTAGCTTTTGGGTGGTCGACAGATGGTTCGCATGCCGACAGAAAGGACAGTGGCAAATACACTGCTGCAGTTTGCTATCGAGACGGGCTGGAGGCTGTGGCTGTCCCCATTAAGCCACGACTGTCCAGCCATTGATGCCCAGATGCAGCCTGTTCCAAATAAGCCGAGGGTGTGCAGCATCAGCCATCAGGCCTGTTTTGTTTTGAATCTGCAGTAGTGCGGGGTCGTTTCTTCGTCACCTCCTGCAGGTTTAACTCTCGCAAACTAGTAGGGGTTGATTTGGTTTCCTTTTATGATAGCTCTGTTTTAAGGGACCTTGTGTACCCACTGTCTTGTATCTTGTATGGTTAAGTTTTTGTGGAATGAAGTTTGCTTGCCTTTCAAAAAAAAAGTTTGTCACCAAAGAGGATTGGTTTGTCATCTACCCCAAAGAAGATTAATACAAAGTAAAGTCTCTCATAAATACTAATCCTGGCAAGCCGACATTGAAGTGCAAACTTGTCTAACAAATTTGGCTCGCCAGCTCCACCAATTCTTGTCCTGGTATGGGAATATGCTTGGCATGTCAGACAAAGTAAGTTCTAAATGACTATTTTATTAGTACAATACTTCATTTATTGTTCCCTCGGCATGTCAAGACAAAGTGGATTTCTGTAACGTCCCAAAAATTACAAGCAAATTTAAATTTTTAAATAAACAATTCATTTATAACAACTCATTAAATGAGCCCAATGTTTCGGTTGCAAACTCATAATTAATATCTTTATAATAAAAACCAGCGGAATAAACGTTAATTATTAAAACCATAAAGCAACCAGCTCTCATCGCGCGCCAGTGTGTACCCGTCACGCCTTAGAGCCACTCGCACCTGAAACCACAAATTATTGGGAAAGGGTAAGCACGAAGCTTAGTGAATTCAAACACCATAAATAATACAGTTATTCCACACTACCCCTAAAACAGATAGTGACACATAAACGATCATACAGGTCTACGAACAAATCATAAACATGTATATCCACAACCACCCGTCTAAAAGGCACAAGTCGGTCCCACCGACCACATGATAACATCTTCGGCCCCGCCGAATCCCCGGTCCCACCGAGTCTCTACGCCCCGCGTATAAAACCTCCGGCCCCGCCGGACCCTCGGTCCCACCGAGTCAACATGGCAACATAGTATCAACTAGACACCCCACTATTTAGTTCCACAACACAAGCACATAAAGCTACCACACACGTACTACAGCAATGATAAAACAACTATTATTAGATATAGTGAGAGAACTCACCTCGAATGCGCGCCTAGCTTAACAATACAATTCGAGCTTCACAATTACGGTCACTTCCCAGCACCTAAACGCATGTTAAAACGTGTCAATACGAGACCCGGACCCTACGACACGACACACGCTTAAACCGTCACTAAAACTATTTTCCGCTCTCGCCAAACAGGTCTGTTCGGGACCTGTTTCGACCCCTTTAAACCCAGAAAATTCCCAATATTATTTCATGACCAGAAAGTACTCTGAGATAGGGTTTCAAGGATATATTATACGCCTCCTAACGATTTTTCTACAATTTATTATGAATTAAATACGAACGAACGTCAAAGCTGTCGGATTACCGACCTGCTGTAAAAACAGCAGTTTTTCGCCTAGCTAGAGGCCGAACCAGTCTTTCGCTAAAACACGAAAAACGTGCCCGACACAGAATGTGAACCGTGGGCACCAGTTTCGCCTCAAACCGAGTTACGACGGAAAAGATATGACCGAAACAAAATTGGACAGCAACCAGCTTTCACATAAAATAACGATTTTATAAACGGTAACGTGATTAAGGTTTCGGGTTAGGGTTTAGCTATCACGGGTTAACGAAAACTGAACAACACCCGGCACCACCCACTGCCATCTCCGGCAGCGGTGGTCGCCGGCGGCGGCGATGGCGGCCGGCGGCGGCCTTTCCGGCGAGACTATTAAACAACCCAAATCTCTCTCGACTTCTTTCCCGCTTACCCTCACGACTCCAGTCATGCACCGAGCCACCACTGCGTCTGGTGGTGCGTAAGGGTGGCCACACCGCCGGCAACCAAGGCTGACGGCGACGGAGTGGTTTCTCCGGCGACACAGCAACGACAAAGAATGAAAAGAATGGAAGAACGGAAACCTTACCTTGGCGATGACAACGAGACCACGACGACAACTCGACCCCTTCCGATCGTCTCTCTCTCTCTGCTGATCTCTCCCTCTCGCTGATCTCTCTCTCTCGGCTTCACTCTCTCTCGTTGCACACCGACAGCGGGTGGTGGCAGCAGCGGCGTGCTGGTGGTGGTGGTCTTGGGTTTGGCCGGCGGCAGCAGCAAACGGGATGGGGGAGGAGAGGGTTTCCGGCCGTGAGCAACAAAGAAGAAGAAAAATAGGGTTTTGGGAGGTTGTGGTTTCTTGAGGTTTACTTGTGCCGTGAACAAGAACGAGAGGGGGAAAGATGGGTCGAAGCCCCATGCTAGCCTTAAACCCAATTTACTCATTTAGTCCCCAGGTTTTCCATAACGTTGCAAAAGAATTAAGGTTTGCCATAATTTAACATTCAAGGTCTTCCTCGAAGAAACCCGTTAAATAAATAGCGTTAAGAGAAAAATTTATAAAGGCAATTAATTAATAGGGAAAAGTCCGTACCGGGACACGGGCTTTACAACTCTCCTCCGCTTGAATTAGACTTCGTCCTCGAAGTCTACGTCCGCATCTAGTTCCGGATAGTTCTCCCGCATCTCAGCCTCGGGTTTCCAAGTCCACTCGGAACCCTTTCGGTGCTTACACTGGACCTTCACTAACTGGAATCTAAATTAATCACACCGTCTAAAAATTTCTCGAATACTTTTCTTATCAACAGACCTCCTTCAAGAACACTGAAATTATGATCGGAAGAACACTCCAACAACTGGAATCATTCCTAGCTAAACGACTACGGTTGTCCCCCAACCTTAGATGATCCATACCTCCCGATTCAAATTTTCAAACTCTAACCATTCTTAAGTTGCTCACAGTATACCCTACAGGATACTCGACTATGATCATTCCTACCCTTAACTGTCGATTAATTTCCACGAATTCTAGCAGACTCCAAAGATTCTTAATAAATTATATTAACAAAACATCGACCCCCTGCCGACCATCGGTCCAACCGATTACAATAACAAGCATCGGCCACCTGCCGAACATCGGTCCAACCGATTACAATAACAAACATCGGCCACCCGCCGAACATCGGTCCCACCGATTACAATAACAAACATCGGCCACCCGCCGAACATCGGTCCCACCGATTACAATAACAAACATCGGCCACCCGCCGAACATCGGTCCAACCGATTACAATAACAAACATCGGCCACCCGCCGAACATCGGTCCCACCGATTACAATAACAAACATCGGCCACCCGCCGAACATCGGTCCCACAGATTACAATAACAAACATAAGCGTGGTATTATCCTAGACACTACACAAATAGATATCCCCCACAACCAAATCAACTAACACACACGTAGATCATTCCACCATAACCATTCATCACAAGTGATCATTTCAGGGTTACTACTACCATCACCATGATTATCTTAAAATCGGCTACAATTCTCCGATTATACTAAAGGTGTTTGGCCTCAAGCCCAAAAGTCGACACCTAAATATACCACCTACCTCAAAATGGTTGATGCGCATTTATTCCCTTAATAACAAAGGGCATCAATCCCTTAACCGATACTATTCGGCCTACAGTACTAACGCGTGTGGAATACCTACCTTCCACCGTCGACGTATCATCCAAACTTGCTCTACGAAGCCAAGTCACACCGTATCGAGGATACACCTTGACGTCTACCTCCCAGGTAACGCTTCAAGACCCAGCACACCGGAACTACCTCCCAGGTAAGTTCCCACAACTATATCCTCCTAGTACCTACTGGAAAGTCTAGGTTAAAACATATGAATACCGGGGTCCCACCCCGAGATACCCAACCGACCATTACCAACGACTGACTAACGTGACTAGGGATCCAAAGCAAACAGCCTACCAACAACATGCCTATTCCGGATTGACTCACTCACCCAAACATATAAACACTCAATGTGCAAAGAATGCCAAACGGTGCGACAAGAACAACTCATCAACTAGACTCCACATCGAGCCATTAAAACCGGGCAATTGGCCCATGACTAACTCCAAGTCAAAACCGAGCAAAACGCTCCACGCTTGCTAGACCCGCAGGTCGGAAAATGCGTTTAAACAAAGTTTAAGCAAGCAATACTCTGAAATCAACCTTAGTCCCAAACTCAACACGGGTTAAACAAAAGAGTTTTCCAAAAGGGCTCACACCCTAAAAATTCTCGAAATGACACATGACACTTAAAAGCACATTTCCCCAAATGGTTTACAAAATCATTTACAAAATATTTTCAACATCAGGATTTTCATCTCAAAAAGATCGTATGTAATAAAACTACTATTACCTGATCGATAGTTACGCAAAACTGGACACGCTCGTCCCACATAGGAAAATCATGTTGAAAATCGTTCCATTGCAGTTCGGTTTACTCACACAAAAGCAAAGCGTAATAAATAATTCTTTAAAATGAACCGCCTCGATTCCAGTATGGATTGACTCATGACGTGCACTTAAAGTAACCGCTTGACCTTAAACAGGGTCCGACAAAGGTGTGCACATAATTCAAAATAAGTTTCACGACAATTGATTCAAAAAAAAATTCTTCTTTTTGATCATAAAATGACGTGGCACAGGGTTCGCCACAAATTTTTCGCGCGTCAGCTAGTCACACAAAACGATGACACGGTTTACAAATATATTTTTGTTACAACACAACTGCCTCGTGTAAGTTTCAAACTTGAAGACAGAAACCAGTCCGCTTCTATTAATTGGAAATATCGACTAAAACCTCATAAAATCTCAAACTGGGGGCAGGCATGCAAGCTTGTAACACTTCCTCAAGTTTCGTACTTGGGACATATAACGTCAAAACATTATAGTTTAAAAAATGTATTTATCGAAAATGCTCAAAATACTCGTTTCCTCCAAAGCAAAAGTTTTTAATTTCCCAAGAAAAATGATCGGTAATTCTAAATTAACCGAATGTCAAAAATCTACGCATTTATCTTTCCAAAATATAACACATTTTAATCGTATGTATGATGCTCACAACATTAAAACACTCCTTGGATCAAATGGTCTTTCATTTCGACAAAAAAGGAACTAAAACATTTTCATGCACGACTCGTTCATCAAAATGTCGAGAACAAAGGTTACCCCAGTATGCATACCCCTAAGTCGATAAATCGCATTTTTATGGAAATGTCAATAAAACCTTTAGCTGACTAAAAAGCGCACTAAACGACTCCTTATGAAATGTTACCAAAATTCCTCCATGCATCACTTATGTCACGCATGAATCAATCCACACACTGAACTATTTGCAATAAAACACTTAGTGATACAAACTCTCGAACGAAAAGTTAAGCGACACTGGAATTCCAAACTCGTTTTAAACAAATCACCAACAAAGTTTGTAACTCTCGTTATAAAAAGGTTTCATGCACTTTCAAAACCATAATTCGACATCTTGTGTGTGTGCTAAACATTTCCCAAAATTCCAAAGCACAATCCATATAAGGATTGGAAACACAAAAATTAGTTAATGCAATCCTATTTTCAAAATAGACTTTGTGCATGACTCAGTCGGCATTCGATGTCTCGACTCATATCCCTCCAAAACTCCCCGATCCACAATCGTCATCCGGGCATTTAAATCTCTTAAGGCAAGTTGGGAATTCACATCAAATCATCTTACAGGTTTTCCTCAGATCAAAGTCGGCTCTATGAGCCTATGACTCTAGCACAATCTTCCATCTTGGCCCGAAATGATCTGCTTACCACAAATATCATCCTTATCGTCACTCCGAGTGACTAGTATTAGAATCGTCTTTCTATTCCAACGACTACTAGTTTAGGACCTTCATCACTACCCCCAACGATCATCACCTCAAAACACTTCGAGTACACACCTGTACTAGTAGGTTTACTATAGTTGTTCCTCCTTGTGATGGCTATTCTGGGTAGACAATAAAACGCGTTATTAGCACATAATAACTCATACTAACAACACTCACGCTCAACTCCTTGGATTCCTCGTGACTTCCCCGACTCGAGCATTGATCCTGTGCTTCCGGTCGTAGGAGCTCTACTACTACCATCCACACCTATCATCACCCGTTCCGAGTTCCATCCCAAGGGGTCCAAGTAGTTTCTCACCGAAACCATACACATATGCCCGCACCGGCATATGTACACACTCTTCCTAGCTCCCTAGGAATTCCATCCAAACCACTACCCTTGCTACTGCCAAATCCCTAATAGCAAGCAGCAGACATGCAATACAGTGTAACAAGCACCAAGCAATTTAGCATACATACTTCTATGTTCTAGAAAGCAATCTAGCACACGTACTCATACATAAACACCCTTCCCAGCTCTCTAGGAACTTCCTCTTATCCCACTACCCTTGCTACTACCGAATCCCTACTAATTATAACGGGTGACCTCGCGAATACCCGATTATATGCAGTGCGAAATAAATAGGCAGTCGAATACAAGACTCTATCCTAGAACGGTTGGACTCAAACAAGAGCTGCGCAATAGAACTAAATCGAATATTCTAAGGCTATAAATCCCTTACTGCATACAACCTAGAGGGCATCCACTTAGTAACCTATCATAATTAGCATAAATTCCTAATAGCAAGTAGTTCAACATACAGCATAGTGTCCACAACAGGCAATCTAGCATGCATACTCTATGATCTAGAAAGCAATAAAACACTAAGTACTGTACCTTTCCCCTTTGGCTCCGGCTGACTGTACACACTGCGCCTCCGATCACTATTTCTCAAACGGATCTTTCCTTCGTTTTATTTCCCAAAAACTTTAAAGAAAATTTTTATAGCCGCAAACTTGAGATCAAACACACCGAAATGCGTTTGATTCACTCAAGCCGTGCTCTGATACCAAGTTGTAACGTCCCAAAAATTACAAGCAAATTTAAATTTTTAAATAAACAATTCATTTATAACAACTCATTAAATGAGCCCAATGTTTCGGTTGCAAACTCATAATTAATATCTTTATAATAAAAACCAGCGGAATAAACGTTAATTATTAAAACCATAAAGCAACCAGCTCTCATCGCGCGCCAGTGTGTACCCGTCACGCCTTAGAGTCACTCGCACCTGAAACCACAAATTATTGGGAAAGGGTAAGCACGAAGCTTAGTGAATTCAAACACCATAAATAATACAGTTATTCCACACTACCCCTAAAACAGATAGTGACACATAAACGATCATACAGGTCTACGAACAAATCATAAACATGTATATCCACAACCACCCGTCTAAAAGGCACAAGTCGGTCCCACCGACCACATGATAACATCTTCGGCCCCGCCGAATCCCCGGTCCCACCGAGTCTCTACGCCCCGCGTATAAAACCTCCGGCCCCGCCGGACCCTCGGTCCCACCGAGTCAACATGGCAACATAGTATCAACTAGACACCCCACTATTTAGTTCCACAACACAAGCACATAAAGCTACCACACACGTACTACAGCAATGATAAAACAACTATTATTAGATATAGTGAGAGAACTCACCTCGAATGCGCACCTAGCTTAACAATACAATTCGAGCTTCACAATTACGGTCACTTCCCAGCACCTAAACGCATGTTAAAACGTGTCAATACGAGACCCGGACCCTACGACACGACACACGCTTAAACCGTCACTAAAACTATTTTCCGCTCTCGCCAAACAGGTCTGTTCGGGACCTGTTTCGACCCCTTTAAACCCAGAAAATTCCCAATATTATTTAATGACCAGAAAGTACTCTGAGATAGGGTTTCAAGGATATATTATACGCCTCCTAACGATTTTTCTACAATTTATTATGAATTAAATACGAACGAACGTCAAAGCTGTCGGATTACCGACCTGCTGTAAAAACAGCAGTTTTTCGCCTAGCTAGAGGCCGAACCAGTCTTTCGCTAAAACACGAAAAACGTGCCCGACACAGAATGTGAACCGTGGGCACCAGTTTCGCCTCAAACCGAGTTACGACGGAAAAGATATGACCGAAACAAAACTGGACAGCAACCAGCTTTCACATAAAATAACGATTTTATAAACGGTAACGTGATTAAGGTTTCGGGTTAGGGTTTAGCTATCACGGGTTAACGAAAACTGAACAACACCCGGCACCACCCACTGCCATCTCCGGCAGCGGTGGTCGCCGGCGGCGGCGATGGCGGCCGACGGCGGCCTTTCCGGCGAGCCTATTAAACAACCCAAATCTCTCTCGACTTCTTTCCCGCTTACCCTCACAACTCCAGTCATGCACCGAGCCACCACTGCGTCTGGTGGTGCGTAAGGGTGGCCACACCGCCGGCAACCAAGGCTGACGGCGACGGAGTGGTTTCTCCGGCGACACAGCAACGACAAAGAATGAAAAGAATGGAAGAACGGAAACCTTACCTTGGCGATGACAACGAGACCACGACGACAACTCGACCCCTTCCGATCGTCTCTCTCTCTCTGCTGATCTCTCCCTCTCGCTGATCTCTCTCTCTCGGCTTCACTCTCTCTCGTTGCACACCGACAGCGGGTGGTGGCAGCAGCGGCGTGCTGGTGGTGGTGGTCTTGGGTTTGGCCGGCGGCAGCAGCAAACGGGATGGGGGAGGAGAGGGTTTCCGGCCGTGAGCAACAAAGAAGAAGAAAAATAGGGTTTTGGGAGGTTGTGGTTTCTTGAGGTTTACTTGTGCCGTGAACAAGAACGAGAGGGGGAAAGATGGGTCGAAGCCCCATGCTAGCCTTAAACCCAATTTACTCATTTAGTCCCTAGGTTCTCCATAACGTTGCAAAAGAATTAAGGTTTGCCATAATTTAACATTCAAGGTCTTCCTCGAAGAAACCCGTTAAATAAATAGCGTTAAGAGAAAAATTTATAAAGGCAATTAATTAATAGGGAAAAGTCCGTACCGGGACACGGGCTTTACAATTTCTCTCGGTGGTATCCTCCACTCCACGTGTCTTGATTTGGGTTTCCACATAAATCTCGATGTTAAATTTTATCCCTATCTCTTTACTTTGTATTAGATGTATTTTGGTGTATGAATCATCATATTTATTTTGTGAGAACTTTGTTTTATACACAGAGAACGCCATTGTTTGTTCAAGATAGAGATTCGGCGAGGACACTAACCTATCCCGTGTTTTACTTTGTTTAAACTCTCTAATTTCAGTATTTACTTAACTAATCTCATCTTCCATTTTATATATAACACACACACATATATATATATATATATATATATATATATATGTGTGTGTGTTGGCATGAGATCATGTGAGAAGTGTCATTTTTGGAACGTTTAAACCATTCACCGCATTTAATCAAATACCCTCCCATGAATTGCGTTTTAAAAGGGCATTGATCTGGTGCATCTCATCCTAATGTTCGTCCATTTCTCATCCAGCGGTTGATAACTACTTCTCACGTTTCTCACCAAATTTGGCACTTCTCACCAGAACCCAACCCTATATATTGTTTATGTTCGAGTGCTTATCCATCGTTTTACAAATAAACGGATGGTATTGATAGTTGAGGAGATCAGCCCTAATTGATGAAGTCCCTAGACTCACTCTCAACCAAGATACATTGGAGGAGTCTTTCGGAAAGCTCCCCGAGTTGAACCCGTTAGATTCGGCTTTCATGACAACACTTGATTGTTAGAGCACTTTTATATGACAAGTTTCAATGAATGTTAATATAAAAAGAAGATCATATACATGAATATTTAGTTTTTTGGTGTATGTGGTCTTATTGGTTTCCTTTTTTGTTGTTGGTACCAGTTAAATGCCAATGGGTTCTGCCGGAAATGACAATGGTTTAGCCACGGTCACCAGAGACAATTCCGAGATGGTGGTAGGCCAATTTACATAACAAGTGAATACGATAAAACTGAAAAAACCTTCAAGATTCAAAATTAGGAAGGGACCGTGCGAACGCAGGCCCCTACTGACCTTATGCAGGCACCCCTCCTATGTGCAATGGAGGTCACCAACCTAGACCATGAGCCTCTTTGATCACTCATTGATCCCGTCCAGGTAAGTATCTTCAAAGTTGTACAACCATCTTCCTAACTTGTATTTTGCATGGCTTTTGAGGGTGGTGTTTGCTGGCTCTGCATCCAGAATTCCATTCCTCATCACATCATACCCCACCCAAGAAAACAAACGAGTTGATCGACCTCCGCTTCATACCCATAAACAATCTTATAAATTTCAAATCTTGTAAGTGTTCTCATTGACAACATAAACAACCTCCTGCTACTCAATTCGATAATACCATAATTTAAACTTAAGACTGCAAATTGTAAGAGGCATTCACGGAAATGAAGACCGCTCCAAAAATAGGCGTATGCCACTTTATACGAGCACACGGTATTCTTTAGTAAAAGGCGAAAGAATAGTTTGATTTGTGTTCATTGCATGGCTGCATGGTTTTTTGAGGTCCCTGTTTATGCATCTGTTTGTAGCTCCATATTTGCATTCATGATCCGATGTGGGAAAGAATGCATGATGTTGTACGTACTTTATGGTATATGATACTCTCTCTATATGTTATCTTCATTTAGACATCTATATACTATGGACTTCTTATTAATTAGTGGGCATACATCTTAATTATTATTTCCACTACTACTACCGGTTGTGACGATATGAATCTTTAGAGCATTCCTAACACCTTCTCTAAAATAGAGAAAATTGATATTTTGTTCTCTAAATTGTTCCACAGTTTCTCTAAAATAAAAAAAAACTAGGAAAACTTTAAGTCTAGAGAATTCTATAAAACTTGGTAAGCGGAGAGAAAAATTATATTTTTATTCATTCCTACCAATATGGTTGAGTTATTATCATTTTTTTAAAAATTCTTTTTAAAAGATGTATTGAGATGATAAATATAAGTAATATTTTAATAATATAATAGATGTTGAAATCTCTAAAATAGAGAATCTGTTGGAACTAAGGGTGCGTTTGGTACAGAGAATGGAATTGCAGAGAAATGATTCCAGAGAAATGATTGCAGAGAAAGAGAATTGGTCAGGAGAATAGGAATTGACTATCCTGTTTGGTAGCACAGAGAATTCAGCAGAGAAATGCAACAGAGAATCATTTCTCTTGTTTGGTTGCACAGAGATTTCAATAGAGAATTGTACCAACCTTGTCATTTACACCCATATTTTATATTTACAAATCAATTATTTAAACCTGTCAGGATCGAATCTTAACAAGATAATTAATACTTAGAATTCAGAATTAAAGAATCTGCGGAATAGAACTTTAATTCTCACAATCAATGAACAGAATATCAGAAAACACACAATTTTTGTATTCACTGTTTCGACTCACAATATTAACAACCAAACCTCAATCTTGTTGAACAGGCTCAACAAGACGACTTCTACTTCTCTAGAAATAGGGTTCTTAAACCTTGAGGTTAATTCTCTCTAAAACACAATCGAATTCTTTTTCACACGTATATTCTAATAGCCATCTATTGAAGTCTATTTATACAAAAATAATTACAAGATAACTATCAAAAGTAACTTGATCTTCTAAATCTTCGTTAAACATATCTTGATCAATTCCTTCTTTGTCTCCAAAAGTATCGCATACCAAACTTAACGAACTCAGCAGTATTAACCTTCATTCTTCATGAGCAGTACTAACAATCTCCAGCAGCATTAAGTCACGAGCAGTACTAACAGATATTCGATATGCACCAGCAGTACTAACCTTGACTTGCAGTAGTAATTCTGACAAGCAGTACTAACCTCACATAAGCAGTATTAATAATATTCCAGCAGTAGTAATATACCAGCAGTATTAACTTTGTTCAGCAGTATTAACTTTGTTCAGCAGTATTAACCATGTACCAGCAGTAGTAACTTGTCTAGCAGTACTAATCATGTTCTTGCAGCATTAATGACTCAGCAGTACTAACCTTGAACTAGCAGTAGTATCTTTGTTCTGGCAGCACTAACATTGAACTAGCAGTACTAACCTTGACTTGCAGTAGTAATTCTGACAAGCAGTACTAACCTCACATAAGCAGTATTAATAATATTCCAGCAGTAGTAATATACCAGCAGTATTAACTTTGTTCAGCAGTATTAACCATGTACCAGCAGTAGTAACTTGTCTAGCAGTACTAATCATGTTCTTGCAGCATTAATGACTCAGCAGTACTAACCTTGAACTAGCAGTAGTATCTTTGTTCTGGCAGCACTAACATTGAACTAGCAGTACTAACTTGATCTGGCAGTAGTAATGTTGTTCTGGCAGTACTAACCATACTTAGCATATCTTCAGTTCCCAACAAAACCCAAACAAACAAAAAAAGATGCATAAATTAGTAATTAAAATGCATTAATCATACCAAAAAGACTACCAAATATAGTTTTTAATAAAACCAAAAAGAGTACAAACATTGTTTTTAATCAAACCAACTAGAAACATAGTTTTTAAACAAACCAAAAGGACTACAAACATAGTTTTAATCAAACCAAAAACAACAGTTCAACCGTAGTCATACAAAAAAAATAACCATAAACTTTTAATCCAAATCTAACCATTGGTAGACGATTCTACCATGTCAATCTTCTCTTCTTCTGTCAACCCAAGAAATAATCGTCCTAGAAGCACATCCTTACCAATCAACTGAGTTGCTTTAAAACGTTGGATACCAGTAATACCCGGCAAAACTTTCAACTCGTCACTAACCTTCTCAAAGATTTCACGAGCCTCCAAACTTTTTTCACGAGCCTCCAAACTTTCTTTATTCAAGCTTTCCCCCACGATCTCTCCAAATCTAACCAATACCTCCTTCATCTCTTTGCATGACTCCCGATAAATGTCATCTCCATCTATACTTTTGCGTTTGGTACGTTTGCTTGTTACACTACTTGTTGGTCCTTCAGATCGACTAGCACCTTGAACATCATCTTCTTATCCAAGATCAATCGGGGAACTTTTTTGAGTCTCTGGAACGACATCATCTTCTTCTCCAAGATCAATCGCTTTACTACCCGTTGCTCTATCCTTACCATAGATGATACACAGCTTGTCATAGAAAGGAAATGGCTTGCCTCGAAAATTTGCGGCACCTTTGTGAGACTACAAGGCAATTAGAAACAAATTTAGTACAAACTTTTGTAAAAAAAAATACCAATTTAGAATAAATTTAGCATGTACCTTGACGTATTCATCCCAAACACTGTCCTCAGCTACCACACATTTTTTTTCTTCATCCCAACCGAACCCACTTGTATGCACCATATCATAAACAATGCTAAAGTGTGTCTTCCATGTCTTCATCCGAGACTTTATATGTGGTTCTGCTTTGAGGCCGGAGTTAGGAAGACTTACATCTAGCAATTGTTGAACGCCATTTAAATAGCCCGGTTTGAAACCATTGTCAGCACCGGCATACTTTCCAGATGCATGTAACTCCATTAATGCATCAATTAGCTTTGCGTCTTGATCTTCTTTCCAAGTATGTTTGGTCCGTACAGTACCTTTCACTTCATTTGACTCTGCCATGTCTGCAAATAATACATACAAATAGTAGATACAAAATAAAGAGTACAAATAAAGAGTACAAATAAAGAGTACAAATATAAATGAAAAATTAAAATTAACTCGATCATAATTCATGGTTCTACAAATAAAGAGTACAAATACAGAGTACAAATAACATTAACGATCATAATTAATTAATTGTAGATACGCCTAGCATTCCAATTGTTAAACATTTCGTTAGCAAGAGCGTCTCTACGATCGGTCCATTCTTGTGAGGGCTCAACCGTAGAAATAACATTATCATGATCGTAGCCTGGTTGTGTGTGATTTGTTGGGACTTCGTTATCAATAGGGTCTTCACTCATTGTTTGTCGTATGAAATTGTGTAACAAACAACAAGCAATGATGATACGTGGCATGGACTCTATGGGATGATATGAGTTATCACGCAAAATAGCCCATCTAGCTTTAATTAATCCGAAGCATCTTTCTATAACATTCCTTGCCGACGAATGTCTCATATTAAATAACTCCTTGGCATTGGTAGGCGGCCGAGACCAATCATTAAGATGGTAACGTTGACCTCGATAAGGAGTTAGAAATCCTTCACCATTCATATAACCGGCATCACAAAGGTAGTATGTTCCTACATTAACCATAAACTCTACGTTAATTAACATATGTAATTATATGTTTACTATTTGAAGACTATATATCACATACCCTGAGTTACTTTAAGACCGTTAGGTCTACTAATTGCATCTCGTAGAACTCTACTATCAGCTGCAGAACCCTCCCATCCCGCTAATACATATGTAAATAAAAGGTCTCTCGTACATACTCCGAGTACATTCGTACAAATCTCCCCCTTTCGTGTCCGATAAGGTTTTCGAT
The DNA here is from genome assembly GCA_033807775.1 of Saussurea involucrata. NCBI lineage: Eukaryota > Viridiplantae > Streptophyta > Magnoliopsida > Asterales > Asteraceae > Saussurea > Saussurea involucrata. The sequence goes on from CM066313.1 coordinate 87,216,613, forward strand.
CAACAGCGGGGACTTTAACTTTAACATATGTTCCATCTAATGCTCCTAGGCAACCCTTCATAAAAAGAAAACATCATTAAAGTGTTCTATTAACAAAGAATATATTTAATAAAAACTTATGTGTTTGACTAACCTTAAACCATTTCCATCTCTCGTCGGTTTCATTATCTGGCATTGGTACGGGTGACTTGTAGAATTCTTTGTGTAATCGACATACAACATTTAAGACTAACTTGAAATACCGACTTATAGTTTCCCCAGATCGATGAAATCTATTGACTAGTATCCTATTCTTAGCATTATGAGCAAGGGTATGTAAAAACATAGCAACTTGCTCATCTACTAGCATGTTTTTACTAGCCTTTAACCCCCCTCTACTTTCTAGCATATCACAAAGTGTTGAAAACGCATGTATATTCATTCTTATGTTGACAACACTAGTAACATCACTTTCATAAACCATCCTCATCATGTTTTCACGCCTATTATGGTAACTCATTAAATATCTTGTACGTAATGTTCTAGATTCAATCGAACGACGTCTACGATAACTACACATCATCCACCAACGAATCATAACATACATGGCATAAAATGCACCTATGGCAACTATTCTTTGTCTCAACGGTGATCTTGCCATCTACACATACAATTATATAGTTAATACTAGATATATATATATATATATATAAAGGAAACATAACTATTTCATATAATACACCACCCTAAATGCTAAATGGTTGCCAAACACATAAATCATTAAAAAGTTGTTAAAGAGAAGAGATATATATAGTCATTTAACCATATATATATATATCATATGAAGCATGTATGATGAATTAAAGAGACCATATTGAACCCAATAATATCCAATTTCTACATTCATTCCAGTAAGATGTTTAGAATTTTGATGAAAATTCCAGGCCAGGCTTTTGAAACAATTTTCTGTTCCTTGTTATTATAATCATCTAATGTTATGAAAATTGTGTGTGTTGTTCACTAGTATCAACGCAAACAAAGTGTTTAATCATGCAAACCTCCATAACCTAATCCTAATTTATCCAAACAGAAAACGGAATCCAAATTTTACCTGATAGTTACTTGTGAAAAATGGAATCCAAACAGCAGATCGTCGACTGGATTGAAAAGATGTTCCAAATCGAAGTTTATAAGTCACATAATTAGACAGAAAAAGAAGGCTGTAATTAGAAGATGATTAACCTGATGGGCGAAACACAAAGACAGAACCCTAGACAGGGCGAACGAGAGAGAGAGAGAGAAGACGAGACAGAGAGAGAGGAGACATGGAAAGACGAGACAGAGTGAGAGAGGAGACGGGGATACCTAGACAGGGCGAACGGCGGTGGTGGGCGGAACCCTAGACAGGGCGAACGAGAGAGAGAAGCGAACGCGAGAACAATTCTCCGTGTTTTCCTATTCTCTCCATTTCTCTTCCTAAATCAGAGAAATCAAATACAAAGGGAGTCAATTCTCGGGAAATACCAACTCTCCGTGTTTTTATTTCCCTTACCTACCAAACAAGAGAATTCAAATCCATTTCCATTTCTCTCCTCTCATTTCTCTCTACCAAACAGCCCCTAAATGTAATTCTTTTTAGAGATTTTCATTTTTGAGTCTCTGTTTTAGAGAAATTATAGAGAATATGTTTGAGATGCCTTTAGATAATTAAACACATTATAATTTTCTATAAAGTTTTTTGAATTGCATTGAAATGATAATCTATTAACATTCTAATAATTTAATAAAATGTCTAAGAGAAAGGTTCAAATGAGAACAATGATTATTTAATAAAACACGAAAACTATAAATTATGTGCAAAATCATGTGTCATTTTACATTAACGGTAAAAAAATGAACACGGATGACTTAAGTTGCGAGACAAAGTTGCGTGAATCATATATGATTTTGTACGTGAATCGTGTATGATTTTGTACATTAACAGTTGTTCTCTTATTATTTCTTAAATAGTTAGCGTTCTCCTTTGAACCCATCCATATATATATATATATATATATATATATATATATAATTTGTGAAAAAAATTGAAAAATGTATTTAGAATTAATTACATAGATCTAAAAATGACCTAAACAATTTTCATTACTAATTCCAAAACATTCAAAGGCTATACCTAAAACAAAAATAAATATGTACATAAATTATTATTTTTTTGAACGGCTATATTTTATAAAACTAGCAAGAAGCTAGAGAAAAATAACATTTACATAGAGATAATGGCAAGGGAAAGATTTGTAAGCCACCCAAATCAATTAATAGACAAACTAGTGTTTGGTATCGCGCGTTGCGCGATTGCCAAAATTCATGTTAAAAAAATGCATAAGTTAGCTTAATTGATTATTTTTATAAATTTAGGCTATGTTGCAAGTCTATATACAATATCTTTGACGATGAAATTGAGTGTAGATGAACATTATTATTTTCAACTTAGTATATAAAGATTGTTCTGAGCCTTTTAATTAATAGGGTTATAAAGTATATCAGATGTGTAATGAAAGTTATTGATAACAACCATAGTGTAAATATTTATTATATAACATACAATTAATTAAAAAAATTAATACAAAAATGACATAAGTTTGACGCCATACTTTTCTTTTTTCTTTTTTCAATAATTTCATAAATTATGAAACCATAATTAAGTTTTTCATTGATACATATGTCACTTGGACATCGTTACAAAGAATTATCGGACATATTATATATTTTCACTTTTCTTGAGTAAAGAAAATTTAACATCTTCATTCATCAGATCATTTACAACCCTATTCTCTATACATTGATGAAAATAGTATCCATCTCATTAGAGTGTTGCATACATTCATCGTTGCATTGTGAAATTGTATAAAGCAAGGAACTAAATTCCTTAAAATCAGTTAATCTAATTTTAATCATCATTAAAAATAGTTGAAGGTCGTAAAGACAAAATCTGAAGAGTATCAATCGATTAACCACTATTTATATTTTCTTAAAACCTTAAATTCTCAAATGCACCATTTTTTTTACTAAACAACAACTTAAAAATCGAAACTAAAATTGTAGTTTGCTAGTAACGTCATATCAAAATAAACAATATCCAAATGTTGTATTAGCATTGTGATGACTCTTGCGAGAAAAAAAATTAGAAATGAGAATTAGGATAATAATAAATGATGATTACAAAACAAACAAAAATCAATTGAGATTGAGATTGAAATTGAAATTGTAGTAGACTAAATGACTTACATTTAATAATATAAGTGTATATTGTCCATGAAACTTTCATGTTCTTGATATGTTCAACAATCTTCATGACTCATTTAAACAATATCTCGTTTGTTTTTTCTTTCGTTTGTGACACTTTCTACCAAAAAAAAACAACAAAAAACATATAAAGTACACATAACACCATATAATTTAGCAATAAACATAAGTCCATACCTTAGATAATGAGAGAAAGTTTGAGAGAAAAGTTGTTTGACAACAAACCAAACCATTAAGTAGTCAACTAAAAAATGAAGAACCACAAGGTAGAATAAATAAGAGAAAATGACTAATGAATTAACATAAAGAAGGAAAAATGAATAGTTAAGTAACATAAAGAAGAGAAAATGAATAGTTAACTAACATAAATTTCAATGTGCATGTAAAAATACAAAAATACCCCATACCTTTAATGAAAATATCATTTACATATGAGGACATAAAAGTCTTTGTCTTATTAGTATTTTAAAAAATTGAAAAATGAGAAAAAAGATAAAGGAGTTTATAGCCTTTAGAGTGTGCCACATCACTTCTTCTTAATTTTCCTTTAATATATATATAGATTGTTACTTCTATGATTAACCCAAAAATAAGCACGAGTTATAATGTTCTCAAAAATTGATGCCTTCCTTGGCTTCGGGTTGTCAAAGAGGATACCATTCTGAAACACCCATATAGACCACAAAGTGATAAGCGTAATTGCCTCGAAGCACAAAGAAACCTCTCTCTTCAACTGAACTGAGTCAATCCAAGAGACTCAATCTGAATAAGTAAGGAGATTCAGAATATCCATTTGCCACCAACGATCGATAAGAGCCCATAAGACTTTAGCAATAAGACATGAGAACAAAAGATTGTTGCAGTCCTCCACCCCTATATCACAATTAGAACATAAGAGGGACCAAACATCGATACCTCTTTTATCCAAATTTATCCGAGTAAGGAGTCGATTGAGATGAAGCCGCCACACGAGCACATTAACTTTGATGGGAACAAGTCTATTTCATCTAGTAGGATGAGAATCCACCTCCAAATGACTAGAATCAATTAAACACCTAGTTGAAGCCACTGAGTAATCATTCGACCCGTCTGACAACCACACCCATCTATCCTTTTGACTCGAGGGCACAAGGGTGGACAAAATTTGTTGAAGTTCACAAAATTGGATAGCCTCAACCCCACCGCTCGCGCTCTACGAAGGCATACATCCTAACACCCTACCTCTAAATGAGACTTGACGTTAGCCGATTTATCCAACTCTAAAGCGTAAACTCTAGGAAATTGAATTTTAAAAGGAGAGTCCCCAGGCCAAACATCATCCCAAGACGCAGTCCCCCATCACCCACTTTTTCTTACAGAAAGAATGAATATCAATGTCTTTGTCCTTTAGAGAGTTAACTGTTTTTATAATAGAGACCCATGTGGAGTTGGAAATCTGCCTAGGCAAATTCGAACCAATTAAACCTTTCTCGCCATATATGGATTTAATAATTTTAACACAAAGTGCCTCGTCCTCCAACCAAAACTGCCATATCCACTTGAAAAGCAGAGCACGATTAAATGCCATAATGCTACCAATACCAAGTCCTCCGAGTTTGAGACTAGCCATAACCTTTTTCCACTTGACCCAGGACATTTTCTTTTCCTCTGTATCACCACCAATAAAGAATCTATTTCGGAGAGATTCCAAGCCTTGATCAACCAATCTTGGGATTTTTGTAAATGGAAATGAAGTAAGTAGGAAGGTTCCATAACGTACTTTAAAAGGGTAACCCGACCACCAACCGAAAGACTTTTAACTTTCCAATTGGAAAGTTTGACCAAGAGTTTATCGAACACCACCTTCCAGCCCTCCATTTTGGACATGTTACCCCCAACGGTTAAGTCTAAATACGAAAATGGAAGCTTCGATCCACCACACCCAATACAAGAGGCCAAACACTCAATTTATTGCGAATCCACTCCCACACTAAAAAGTTTGCTTTTATGAAGATTGACTTTGAGACCCGAGATAAGAAAAAAAACATCTAAGAATACGAATAATATTTCTAGCATTTGATAAAGACCATTCACCCATGAAAATCGCGTCATCCGCATAGGAAATGTGTGAAAGAGGGTATCGTTCTTTACCAATAGCAGCACCCCGAAAGAGATTTTTTTCAACCGTATATTGAATAATGACATGTAATCCTTCCATGGCTAAGGTGAAAAGGAAAGGTGAGAGAGGGTCTCCTATACGAATGCAAAATTCCTTAGTCAGAGATCCATTACAAGAACTGACCCCATCGAATCCTCAAGGCATCCACGAATCCACCCCTGCCAAACAAAGCCTAATCCCATTTTCGCTAGAATTAAATGCAAGTAATCCCACCTTAAACAATCGCAAGCTTTCTCAAAATCAACTTTAAGTATCAGAAGCTTAGACCGATTTTTTTATACCAATCCATGGCTTCATTCAAATTAAAGGGCCATCAAGAATCTGACGCCCTTTTATGAAGGTGGATTGCTCGCTACTAACGATGTCCTCAATAACCATACTAAGCCGATTAGCAAGAAGTTTACCAATTATTTTATATTAGCAACCTATAAGACTAATAGGCATGTAGTCTTTAACAAATTTAGCATCATGGACTTTCGGAAATAGAGCAATGAAAGAAGAGTTACAATTTCGGGAATCGACTGGACTTAAAGAAATCACCCACCAATTTCACCACGTCATTTTCAACGAGGGGCCAAAGTTTCTTGAAAAACTTGAAAGTAAAACCATCCGGTTCTGGGGATTTATCCGCTCCACAATCCCAAACGGCTTTTTTAGATTCATCCCGCGAGAAAGGCTCTTCAAGAAAGGAAACTTGATCTAAAGACAAAATGTTCGAAAACTCCACATCTAAATCTAGACAAACCCCTCCACAAGTGTTGAACTGATCTTGAAAATGGGAGTAAAACTCGTCTTTGACCTTGGTTGGCTTTATAACCCAATCGCCATCAATCATAACTCCACGAATGGCTAGTCGACGTCTTTTATTTTTAAGAATTCCATGGAAAAACTTGGAATTCTCATCACCTTCAACTCTCCAACGGATTTTAGCTTTTTGCACCACATCCAAGTTTTCTATCCCTTTCCAAGTCAGCCAAAGTCTTCATAAATTGGATACAAGATTCCATATCCAATCTGGAAGCATTGCCTGAATCAATCTGAGCGTCAATGTCCCTAATACTTGATTTTATGCCATTTTCACCACCAAATCATTCTTTCTTTTATCATCAATCAAACAACATAGACCATAAATTAATTTTAAGGATCGTCTCTTGAGGCGCGTACACGGAGATAACCAACAAAGATACGCCATTAGACACTCAAATTCTTTCTATCACCACAAAATACTTTGAAGAAGAAACACGATACTCTTTAAATAAAGAGGTGCCCCAAATGCATAAAATGTCACCGGATCTACCCCTAGCCGAGCTAGAAGCAAAATAAAAAAATGAATTACCCCAAAGGAATTTCACCACAAGTAAATCAAGCCTTGTCAATTTCGTCTCTTTGAGAGACAAGAAATTTACCCCATGGCAAACACAAATCTTTTACCCATTTTTTCTTCTCCACACCCCTAACCCTTGAACACTCAAAGAAAGTACATTCATATGGACACATTCTTATCTCTTGCATTGTTGATAATACCTTTGAGATCACTTTCACACCCTTTCATGGGGAATCCCAACACCCGTCCAAAACCAATAGTAGCAGATAACTCCTCTAGCATAGAAAAGTCTTCTCGAATAGATTTGAAGAAGTAAACGAACACCTAGAATGATGAGAACTATGGGATACAGAAGGTAGCTTCAAATTTTCACGTCACAAGGAAGCGTTTTGCCCCCCTTTCGCCTCAACCAATCATGAAGGCGCTGAGACAAGATTTTCCGGCTCAACCGGAGCACAAATACCACCACAGACAGTTGTCGCAATTATTTACACAAAATATACCAAAAAAACTTACAATCATCTTTTCACAAAATATACCAAAAAAAACGCCAATTATTTACAAAATAAACAAAAAAACATTTATCCTTTCACAAAATATACCGATTTTTTTATCACGTGCAATTTTTTTGATATATTTTTATGAAAGGATTGGCGTTTTTGCTATGTTTTGTGAATGATTATAATTTTTGTACGTATCCATTTATGTTTAGACATAACTTTTGAATGCTTCGGAATTAGTAAGAAAATTAATATATTTTTTATTTGTTTAACTTTATATTTTTTTGAATGCTTGTAACAGTAACAGTAAAAGTTTGTGTCAATCTTGAAAGGGTTTCGTTCGGGTAGATCATGTGCAACTCTAGTAAAAATAAAAAAGTTTGAGGGCAGACAATGATATTGTTATATATTTATTTAATTTAATATTACGTTCCACAATAAAATACCATAATATTTAATTCCAAGATATTACAAAATGCCAATCCGGATTAGGATATGGTACATTTTATTTCGATACATAAAACCCTGCTGGTGTTACTAACCAGTAACAATGAATGGTACCAAGTTTTACACGCTCGCAGATTTTATAGCTGTACGCACTGTGCTGCTGAAACAATTTGAAATTTTGATGTTTTGAACTCCACGTAAAATCACCAGTGTACTGCGCATTTGGACAAAAGTACCAATCGTAAACTTGGCCAAAAGAAAGGGTAACGTCGTTTCCCCTGTATGTATCCGTGATGCTAACATGGAGCTCATCGGGCAAGTCACTCGTAATGAACATATGCCATTGGGGAAAAAGAAAGCAGGGAGAATCGGTTTGATTAGCAAATGAAATTGTTGGGATGAAGAAAAGAAAAAGAAAGATAGTAATATTAGACATTGTAATATTATTGTTTCTTGAAAACAATATTTGAGAGCTCATATATATATATATATATATATATATATATATATATATATATATATATATATATGGTGGGTGCTTATCCTTTTATTAAGGTTTTAAATGGTATGACTGTGACGTGGCTGGCGGTTAGGCCAAACCTTAAATCTTAGGAGGTACGATGTTTTACTTTACATATATTTTTTATATTTATAAATTATAGAATTATATAAATTTTATATTTATGTATGTTCAGTATACATATTTATTCTTTTATATATTTACAAATTATATTTTATTTATATTTTTTATGAATTTTATTGTATTTATGTTTTATATATTTATGTATTCGAATCCTCCATATACACAATGTGTATAATGTTCTTAGGATAAATTTTATGATGAAATTTATAATCTATATGTTAAAGTATTAATAGTTATTTATAAGAGGAGGGATTTTTTGCAAACCACATTTATTTTACAAACTTTACAAACTAAAATCAATCAATCAGATTTTTTTCATTTAATTTTAATATAATTTCAGTTTAAAGGATATAATTGATAATCCACATTACACGGTATATTTATGGAAATATTATTTTTAATTTTGAATTTATCCATAGACAGTTAATCATGTGTGTCCTCAATTTGTATATATCTTCAAAGTTCCCCCTTTTTATTATTAAACTATATATATACTAAATCAAAATAATAGGAATTAAATTTTATTTGTTTTTAATTAATTTTTTCTGTTACGATTTTTTTTTCTAATTACCATTTTATTTTTTTTAACTATTTCTAAACAGTTTGTTTTGTTTATAATTATGGTTTTCTCTTAATATATTTTCACTTTAGTTTCATTATGTTTCAATAAGGTTTCATTATGGTTGTAATAAGGTTTCATCATATATTTTAGAGCTTTGTATGGAGGTGGAACTGTTTCACTATATTTTATTATAATTTTAATAAGGTTTCACTATGATTTCACTAAAGTTTCACTACGGCTTCACATAGTTTCTTTACTGTTTCACCATGTTAAGGATGAAATAAGATTTTACTATATTTCACTATAATTTTAATAAGATTTCATTTTGTTTCACTATTGTTTCAATAATATAATAATAATTTATAATATATTAAAGAATTTAGTTAAAAAACATATATTAGAAATATTATCTCATTGCCATCCGAAAAATTTCCAACTTTGATCACGTTCCTAAATTGGCATGATTTGATACACTTTCCAATATTAGGTCTTCATGACCGATTTTACAATTTTGTCCTTTCGATACCATTTTATGAATTTAATAAAATATTATTTAATTTTTATTACCTAAAATAACATAATTTAGATCTTGATCATTGAACATTGATTGATAAAATCTATGGTAGGTAAATGGGTTGTAAAGTTTGTAAAATAAACATGATTTGCAAATGAAACCACCTCTTATTTATAAATAGTTTAAGATTTATATAGTTTAGTGTTTTCGATATAGATTAGGTTTTGAACAATACAATTTTGTATAATGATTTGATAAATACCAAAATGGAAAACTAACAAATATAATTTAATTTACATAAAATATAAAATATAAAATAAAATAAAATATATTAGATATTATATATAAAATAAAGTATAACTTTATAAAATACAAATATAACATAATCTATATAATCTATTATAATTTATATATAATATATAATATATAAAATATAATTATATCATAATATAATTTGTATATAAAGTAAAGTATAACTTTATAAAATATAAATGTGTAGATATATAAGAATATTGTCTTAAAAAAAAGAATATTATAATAGAGGTGAGTTCATACGAGATTGCTAACTATCTAAAAAAACAAAAAAAAAAAAACGGTAATGTACAAAATCATATATGATTCACTTACAAAATCAAATATGATTCACGCGACTTTAGCTCGCGAGTGAAGTCGAGGCCAAAGTCGCTTGCGTCCAGTTTTTGTAGTTAGTGTAAAATTATATGTGATTTTGCACATGTTTTGATGTTTTATTGTTTTCTTAGATGATTAGCATTTTCGTTGAACATTTCTCTATTATAATATGTATATAAATAATATAAAGTATATGAAATATGCATACATAAAATGTTTAGATACATAAAATGTTCAAATTAATAAATTACAAATTTGGTCCCTATGGTTTGAAAATACGTAAAATTAAGGGAAAAGACTAAAAAGGCCGATTTGCTCTCATGGTTAATAGACAAATTGGATGGTCGTTAGCCTCAGAGACCAAATCCAAAACAAAATGTATAGGTGAATGGTTTTTTGTAATAAATGAAGAGACATGATCCGTTACGTAACAACTAATAAACCATAAGTACGAAATCCGTAATTTACTCTTTTAATTATTATATTGCGTAATGTTAGAATTGGGTTGGTGATTTTAAACTTGTCAACTGATTTATCAAAGATTTTAATCAAATGTAATTAGTATATCAATTAACTTATCAACTAACAATTAGCTTATCAGTTAGTTTGTCAGTGACAATTATATTTAATAAATGATTTGGAAATTAAAATTATTATAATTTTTAAAGAAATAAATGACAAGTTCAATATTTTAAGGACCTCTTATCTGTTATTGGCATGTATTTTTGTTCATACAACAATTTATGTTTGAGAAAGCTACATATTTGGTGTATGTGGTTTATATGTATATAAACAACCACATACCAATAATTTGTAACCAAACAAACATGTACATAAGTATATATAGATTATAAAAGTCTCCTCCTGCGGCGCTCTCTTCTCTTCTCCTAAACCCTAAACCTAGCCGCCGCATCTATCTCGCTGGTGATCTGCCGCCGCCACCACCATCTTGCCGACGCCACCACCATCTCGCCAGCCTGAGCTGCTGCCCTGCTGCTACTCAGGCGAAAAAAACTGGTTCTAGTGTGAGGGAGTGAGTGAGAGAGAGAGTGCCGCTGCTGCTACGCCGCTAGTATTGGAGAGGGAGAGAACACGCTCCCTAGGGTTTGTGTGTTTGCACAGCCGCCGCCGCCTCCCAGCCTGTCGGTCGCCGCCACCTGCTGCTGCCTCCGGCCACCTACTGCTACCTTCCTCTGCCGCAGCCTACCGGCTGCTGTGCTGTGCTGTTGGTCAGCCGCTGCTGCTCCTGCAGACGCAACTGCCTGCCGGCGTAGACTCTCTCTCTCTCATACCAGAGTTCATCTCCTTTACCGGAGTTAATCTCCTTCTCTCCGCTAAATCCCTAAGTGGCTCGCTCTTTGTAACAAAGGAGTTCATCTCCAACACCGGAGTCCACCTCCGTTTAAATCCCTGTCCGCCGGCCAGATCTACGTCAGCGTCGAGCTCGGCCACCCTTACTTCGGTTAGGCGGCCCTTCTCCGGTGACGCATGGTAGATCTTGAGACCTTCGCCACCAACCTCCACATCTTTCTCGGCGTTGCTGCGATAAATGTTGTCAAAGCCGGTGGAGTCTCTTTCTCCGATGACAGTGGAAATCCCATTCGTTGGGTGTACTTGTTAGCTTTAAAGATTGCTAAAATGTGGAAATATCAGAAACGTTGGAAATTCCGATTCCCTTCCGCTCTTGGTACTACCATTTTTAATTTTATTTTGGTCTCAAAGCATATTCATATCAAAGGAAACCCCAAAACAGGAAAGTGGAAACATACACACTTTCATAACGGAGAACTGCTTCAAAGCAAGGTGGCACCTTCCCACTGTTCCTCCTTACCTTCATGATGTGTTTATGCGTTCAAGAAAAGAAATCATTTCTATGAGTCAATTGGAATCACCGGGGCCTCTCGATCCAGGCGATGGACATACAAGATAACGAAGCATCTCACTTGACGGCGGGTCGCTTTCGTTCTTTAGCTTGTTCTAAAGTTCATGATGTTTCTATGTTTTCATTATCGCAATGTTTTAATGCTTCCTATATTGTTCTTGTTTTTAATGAAAGGTTTGTTCTCCCGTTCGGGTGATGGCTTTGCCGTTACACGATCGTGATGCAACCATTTTTCTTCAAAAAAGAGTATATATAGATTATAATAGACACAATAGTGGATTCATGATTTTTGCATATTGGGGAAATTTTAAGGTAGGTTAAAGGTCCGTAAAATCATTCAATGTGTTTTTAGCTTAATTCTACGGGTTCGGGATTTTTTTGAAGTTTTCCAATTGATTTAAAAAAATTAAAGTTTTTTGTCGATTTCGAACGACTTTTTCGATTTTTTGGTTAATTTCAAAAGTTTTTTTTTGCACTTTGGTTGATTTTGAAGTACTCTCTTTGATTTTTTGATTGGTGGGAGGACATGCAGAAAATCACTGGGAACAGATATTGAACGTTAATTTTTGTTTTGTTTTTAAGCTAGATTTTTTTTGTTTTAGTGGGGGATGGCCACCCACCTTTATACATCTCCATCCGCCCTTGTATACAATATACACATACATATGTAACATTCATGGGCGGACCTAGGTAAGAGCATATGGTGGCAAGTGTCACCGTATTGTTTCTTCGCCGTAAGGTAAAAAAAATTAGGTTCGTGAAAGGTACAACCGCATCAATTTGATTTGTGTCGCCATATATATTTTGAAACTACAATATGGACACAAGTTTTCCTTGGTAGAGTTTGTTTGGAATACTTTATTCTACTCAAGACCCAAGTTCAAGTCTTGTTAGAAACATTTTTGTAGTTTTTAGTTTTTAATTTCATATTTACTATGTTTTTAAAAGAATTGGCATAATGGGACTTGAACTTGAGACCTCAAGTTTGAAAAGCAAGGAACTAACCACCAGACTAACATTGATTTTGTAAAAAATGTATCTATATTTGTTTCTTATAGTTAAATGGTGTCACTGTTAAATTATTTTTTTTGGGTCCGCCCCTGATAACATTTAGGGTGCGTTTGGTACGCAGACAGGACGGGACGGGACAGGACAGGACAGGACAGGACAGCTGTTCAGTGTTTGGTAACACATAAATAGGACTGGACAGGACAGAACAGGACCAGTTAAATGACCCATTTACCCCTAGTGATTTGTTTAGTGGTGGTGGCGGCGATGGCGGTGGCGGCGGCGGTGGCGGTGGTGGTGGTGGTGGTGGTGGTGGCGGCGGTGGCGGTGGTGGTGGTGGCGGCGGCGGCGGTGGTGGTGGCGGTGGTGGTGGCGGCGACAGTGTTGGTGATGGCGGCGGTGGTGGTGGTGGTGGCGGTGGCGGTGGTGGTGGCGGCGGTGGCGATGGCGGTGGTGGTGGCGGCGGCGGCGACGGTGGTGGTGGCGGCGACGATGGTGGTGGCGGCGACGGCGGTGGTGGCGGCGACGGTAGTAGTGGTGGTGGTGGTGGTGGTGGTGGTGATGGCGGCGGCGGTGGTGGTGGTGGTGGCGGTGGTGGTGGCGGTGGCGGCGGTGGCGATGGCGGTGGCGGCGGCAGCGACGGTGGTGGCGGCGACGGCGGTGGTGGTGCCGGCGATAGTAGTGGTGGTGGTGGCGGTGGTGGTGGTGGCGGTGGCGGTGGTGGTGGCGGCGACGACGGTGGTGGCGGCGGCGATAGTAGTGGTGGTGGTGGTGGTGGTGGTGGTGGCGGTGGTGATGGCGGCGGTGGTGGTGATGGCGGCGGTGGTGGTGATGGCGGCGGTGGTGGTGATGGCGGCGGCGGTGGTGGTGGTGGTGGCGGTGGCGGCGGTGGCGATGGCGGTGGCGACGGCAGCGACGGTGGTGGCGGCGACGGTGGTGGTGGCGGCGACGGCGGTGGTGGTGCCGACGATAGTAGTGGTGGTGGTGGCGGTGGGAAAGAAAGAAGAAGAAGAAGAAGGGGTATATTTGTCAAAAAATCCTTGTTCCACTTAGTTCTAGGGGGTATGCATAGAACACCCTTGTCCCATGATGGTTCCACTTAGTTCTACATTTGGTCGCACCAAACATGGGACAGGTGTGTCCTGTCCTGTCATGTCCCATGCTGTCCACCCTACCAAACGCACCCTTATATGATATGTATTAAACCGAAAAGGTACAACGTTGCATTTTTACAAAGTTATTGGTAATATTCCATCCATAATACCAACACATTCCAGACAAAGTTTTATAGATATTAAAATTTCAAAAACATATGATCAAAGATGAAAACATTTTAACAAACACACATGGTCACGTAAATGAGCGAGCACATATTTATTTGGTAACAAACTTTTTTTCACCAATTATAACGACGCGACATTTATAATGATCGAAAATGTTACCTGACAACGTAAGTAATATTGATGATCAATCTTTATCATAAACGACCTTTAAGTATTCAAATGTACTACCATATAAATTACCAACAAAAATTTGAGATATTGAATATTTCTAAATAAACTTTACAAAAACTCATGACTTATTAAATAAGTTACAAATTAACAAACAATAATATTAGAAACCATATAATAATGTCCATTTGATATTATAAAAGTCAACTGTTGTTTGTACAAATTAATGAATGATGAAGGCATTAGGTATCATTTTATTGTTCTTGTTCATCAAGGGTTGACTTCCATGGATGCCACCAAGAGGTTGGATCTTATTTTTAGATATGGTTTTGAACTTATGTGTTTTTGTTCTCAGGTTTCGTTATTTGATTGTATGTGTTTCCATGGTTTATTAGTGCCAACGATGTGATCACTGTAGATGTACATGCAGCTAAAGATCTCCTAAATTCCGGTCATCGTTATCTTGATGTCAGGTTAGTAAAAGAAGATAAGAATTTATAACCATTTCTAAATGAATTAAACGAATTAAAATTAGGCACTACATGTTCAAAAAACTCGTTATGCATAAATCTGGGTGCGTATTAGCATACGTTTTCTAGCTTTCTTTGTATGTGTTGGTGACTATACGTACACAATGGCGAAAAGTGTTAAGGTTTGCTTCATCTTTTTAACTATATTTTTAAATTTATATCAATTGTGAGTTTTTATATTCGGTTTCCCTTTAAATTTACCCCTTTCATGGCGTAACTTCAAGGTTTAACTTTTGGTGACACAGGCCACACTAGAGATGCATAATTGGGCTCGAGGATCGAACTTGACCATAACTAGGTCCATATAACGCCTAAAAGCCCGATCAGTCCTACATTTTTATCGACTAAGGAGCGATTATTGCAAAGCCTGGTTAATTAATGGACCCACACAAGCCCGTTTACCTAGGGGTGTAAACGAGTCGAGTTTTTAATGAGCTACTCGAGCTCGAGACTAATAGTTGTCGAGCTCGAGTCAATCGCGAACACTCAATAGAGCACGCTTAACTTCACGAGTCGAGCTCCATAACACCAATGTTCGACTCAACTCGTTCGAAAACTCGATTAAGCTTTACGAGCCGAGTCGAGCCATTCAAGCATACACTTTTTCGAGCCAAACATATTTATATGTTTACAAATTATATAATCAAAATATAAAAAAATATCGATCTTGAATACATAAACGATTTAATTGATCTTGAATTCGAGTTCATAAACGAGCATCGAGCTTGAACATTGAAAAAATATTCGAGCTCGAGCTTGAACCCCATTTTAAAATTTTAATTGAGCTCGAGTCGAACCTGGTATTATTTTTTCGAGCTCGGCTCAAATAACGTACTACTCGACTCGACTCGTATCGTTTACACCCTTACAATTCCCTCTTTGTAGTGTCATTTTAAGGTTATAGATTTGAAGACATGTGTAACGTCCCAAAACTTAAAATGCAATATCATAAAATAAGCATTTGAATTACATAATAAACTTGTCTTTACATCAACATCAAAGTATGCTAAACAAATGACGACGGAAGTCTCTAAAGCCACATCCGAGTTCTATGTATAGTCCTCCGTCAAAATCTTGGAGTCACTAAGAGCTCCAAATCCTTCTTGCCTCCTCCTAGTTCTTACTAGAAGAACCCACGATACGCTTACCTGAAAATGATTTAGTTTTTGAAAAGCGAGGGTTAGACCAAAAGGTCTAGTGAATTCCCTCCATAAAAGATTTATCATATAATAAATTCATTTCCTTATAACAGTTCGTAAACTTCACATTCTCATCATACAAGGTTAACACAGGGTTCAGGGATCGCATAAGCTACTACGAGCGGGGCCTAACGGACACTCTCTCGTCTACACAGGAGTCCAAATGGACCCCTGTTCCTTCATGTAGGAGAAAACGAATTCCAACCTACAAGCTAACCTCCATATGCCCAAAGAATTATCAAATTCCCTGGCACCCTGACCCCATTGTGTAAACCGACTCCACATAGCATACACATAACATTGTAACATCACACTGACTGAAAACTTTAACTTAACGTTTAGATCAATAAATAACGTACAGTTCATGAAAAACATGCATACTTTTATAAGGCAAAACATTCTCGTGAGGAAACCATTTCAGTAAAATAAGTACGTCATAAAAAAAGTTGAGAGAAATCACCTGGTAGCAAATCTCTTCCTAACCTTCTGTCTCGTTCCGTCCGTAAACCTAATAAATTATTTATAAAATAATTAGATTTAACTAGATCTCGGATCTTAACTTTCTTCTCTTAACTCGGTCCTAAAATAGTTAGAACTCTTAACTTCATACTAGGCCCCTAATACATAATTTAGACCTAAAATATAGTCAAGCCCAACAAAATTCTAAGTCCATAAGGATTAAGACACTCTCGGCCCATCAAAGCCATTCGACCCAACCACCCCTCTCGGCCCAAACCACCTACGGTCCAAGTGTCAATATGGCTTGCGTTGAACCAGGTTTGCGCCAGGCTTGGGTTTGCGCCACCTAAGTTTTGTGCCACCTGGGTATTGCGCCAACTTGCAGGTTTCGAATCAGAAATGAGCCCATAATATTTCTAACTTCCATTTCTTCCTAATCGTTCCATTAATGAGGTTTTTACCATACATTCCTAATCAAACTCGATTCATAACACTCACTAACAAGCACGATTTCTTATAATCAATTTAATCCCAATAGATTAGCACTCCAATTAAAGGGGTAAAATCCACCAGAGGTTTGAAACAACAACACAGCTAAATCCCCAAGAACAATTGGAAATCTAACATATCTTGCTATTTAGAGTGCAAGAGACAATATGGAATTAAGGTTTACTTACCCAAATGGAGTCTCTTCACGATAGTTGCTAAGCTTTCTCTATCAACCCTTTCACGCTAAAACTTCTCAGCCGCCACAGTGATGAATAAAAAAATGATGAACAGTGACCAAACCTAGGGATTTGGCCCATTTAAATATGTTCCACTATTTACACATAAGTCCCCAAGACAAACTTTCATTCTTTTAAAATCAGGACACTAAACTATCCAACCTACTGAATTTTGGGTTATTACAACACTCCCCCCTTAAAAGAATTCCGTCCCCAGAATTCCTCATTGGAAGAGATGTGGGTACCTCGCCCTCATTTCTGATTCCAACTCCCACGTAGCCTCCGGGACCTTGTGATGCCGCCATTGAACCTTTACTAGCTTAGTCTCCTTGTTCCGTGACTTCCTTACTTTAAAATCCGTGATAGCTTCAGGTTCCTCTACGAAATTCAATTTCTCATCCACCTTAATGTCATTTAACGGCACCGCTTTGGTCACGTCGGCTAGACATTTTCTTAAATTCGACACATGAAACGCATTGTGGATGCCCCGCAGCTCTTCGGGTAGATCCAACCTATACGCCACTTCTCCGATTCGCTCGGTAATCTCAAACGGTCCGATATAATATGGACTTAACTTCCCATGTTTCCCAAATCGTACCACTCCTTTCCACGGGGACACCTTCATCAACACGAAATCCCCGACTTGGAATTCTATGTCTTTTCGCCTCTTATCCGCATAACTCTTTTGTCGGTCGCGAGCGACCTTCAGTCTTTCACGTACCTAAACTATCTTTTCGGAAGTCAGCTATACTAACTCTGGTCCGGCCAACTGTCTCTCTCCCACTTCGTTCCAACACAAGGGTGTCCGACATTTTCTACCGTAGAGTGCTTCAAATGGCGCTGCCTTGATGCTCGAGTGGTAGCTATTATTGTAAGTGAACTCGATCAATGGTAGGTGTTTTTCCCAAGAGCCTTGGAAGTCTAAAGCACATGCTCTCAACATGTCCTCCAACATCTGGATCGTTCGCTCACTCTGACCGTCGGTCTGAGGATGATAAGCGGTACTCATCTTGATCTGCGACCCCATTTCTCTTTGGAAGCTCCTCCAAAACGTGGAGGTGAACCTGCTATCTCAGTCATATATTATCGACAAAGGCACACCGTTACGGGTTACGATCTCGTCGATGTATAATTTTGCTAACTGATCCAACGAGTACGACTCTCGTATAGGCAGGAAGTGTGCTGATTTCGTAAGTCGATCCACGATCACCCAAATGGCATCATAACCCCTTGGAGTTCTAGGCAAGTGGGTCACGAAATCCATTATGATCTGGTCTCACTTCCACATTGGTATCTCCAATGACTGGAGCTTCCCGTACGGTCGTTGATGCTCAATCTTTACTCGCAAGCACGTCATACAGGTCTCTACCAACTGAGCTACTCCCTTTTTCATTCCAGGCCACCAATAGTCTCGGTGTAGATCTCCATACATCTTGTTAGTCCCGAGGTGAATTGTGTATTTTGACTTGTGAGCTTCGTCCATAATCAGCTTTCGGAGTTCTCCGAGTTTCGGAACCCAGATCCTCCCCTTAAGACACTTCACCCCTCGACTATCTTCCATTAACAAGGACACTTGTCCTACCATTCTTTCCTTCTTGAGATTTTCGGCTTCGAGCGCTTCAACTTGATATTTCTTTATCTTTGTTAATAAATTGAACGTCACCTCGGCCCCCATGGCCACAATACTAGGGGTTTCGCTTCGTTCCTTACGGCTCAAAGCATCCGCCACTACGTTCGCCTTACCCGGGTGATATTCAATCTTACAGTCGTAGTCAGTCAACAATTCAATCCATCTTCTTTGGCGCATGTTCAACTCCTTTTGGTCAAAGGGATGACACAAGCTTTTATGGTCCGTGAAGATCTGACACTTCGTCCCATAAAGGTAATGTCGCCAAATCTTCAAAGCGAAAACCACCGCCGCCAATTCTAAATCATGAGTAGGGTATCGAACTTCGTGATCCTTCAATTGCCGTGAGGCATAAGCGATCACCTTACCTCGCTGCTGAGTACACAACCCAAACCGAGCTTCGATGCATCGCTGAAAACCACAAAATCATCCGAACCGTCCGGTAATGACAACACCGGGGCGCTGCTCAACATCGCCTTCAGCCCTTTAAATGCTTCCTCTTGCTTCTCCGACCAAGCGAACTTGACATTCTTCTTGGTTACAGATGTCAATGGCGTGGCAATACGCGAAAAGTTCTTTATGAACTTTCGGTAGTACCCCGCTAGTCCGAGGAAACTTCGCACTTCAGACGGGTTCTTAGGTTGCTCCAAGTCTCGGATGACTTCAATCTTAGACGGGTCTACCATGATTCCTTTCTCTGACACCACGTGTCCGAGAAACTGTACCTCCCTTAGCCAAAACTCGCACTTAGAAAACTTCGCATACATCTTCTCTTGCTTTAGCAGCTCGAGAATTTTTCGAAGGTGGCTTTCGTGCTCCTCTTTCGATCTTGAAAATATCAGAATATCATCTATGAACACTATCACGAACTTGTCTAAATAAGGTTGGCACACCCTATTCATTAGGTCCATGAATGCTGTCGGGGCGTTGGTTAGTCCGAACGGCATCACCAAAAATTCGTAGTGTCCATACCTGGTTCTGAAAGCGGTCTTCGGCACATCCTCCTCCCTTACCTTGAGTTGGTGATAACCCGACCTCAAGTCTATCTTGGAGAAGTAATTGGCTCCTTGCAACTGATCGAACAGGTCGTCAATCCTCGATATCGGATACTTGTTCTTGATCGTGACCTTGTTGAGTTCTCGGTAATCTATGCACATTCGCATAGTACCGTCCTTCTTCTTCACGAAGAGCACAGGTGCTCCCCACGGAGACGTACTTGGTCTAACAAATCCCTTGTCTAGCAACTCCTGCAACTGAGTCATCATTTCCTTCATTTCGTACGGCGCCAATCTATAAGGTGCACGTGCAATTGGTGCGGCTCTAGGCATCAAATCAATTCTGAACTCGATCTGACGACCCGGAGGTAGACTTGTCAAGTCATCCCGAATTACTTCCGGATACTCACTTACCACTCGCACATCACCCACCCCATGTTTCTCTTTCTTGGCGTCCAACATGTACGCCAAGAATCCTTGACACCCCTTCCTCAAACACTTAGTAGCCCTAATCATGGAGATAAGGCTAGTGGTTCTATCACGACGATTCCCATAGATCACTACAGTATCTCCATCAGGTAACCGAACCCTGATCAACTTTTTGTTGCAAACGATATTCGCATCATTTGCGGCTAACCAGTCCATACCCAACACTACATCAAACTCTCCCATTGCCATGGGATATAACTTCATAGACACTAACCTCCCTTCAATATCTATGACGCAATCCTCTACTACCTCCTTAACATACACCCAATTGTCATTGACAGTTTCCACCTCTAGTGATCTCTCCAAACATCTAGGCCTCACCTCCAAACATTTCATAAAAGCATGAGATATAAAAGAGCGATTTGCTCCTGAATCAAACAACACATTGGCACATAGAGAGTTCACTAGAAATGTACCTGCCACCACATCTGGTACTTTCTTCGCCTCCTCCGCAGTCATACGGAACGCACGTCCCTTTGGACGTGCCGGTTCTGCTCCCTTGTCATTTCCTTTCCCACCCTGTTGTTCACCATACGAGACTGATCCCCCTTTCTTCAGTTTTGGGCAATCATTACGCATGTGGCCAGTAGCCCCACATTCGTAACAAGATTTTCCCCCACTCCGACAATCCTTTGACATGTGGTCGGGCAAGCCACACCGGTAGCATGAGTTTGAACTTGCCATGCACTCTCCCCGGTGCACTCTGTTACATTTCGTACATGGTTTTCCAACGGTATCCTTACTAACACGATTGTCTGGTCGAAACACTTTCCCTTTTCTGAAGTCATTACCCGATCCATCCCATTTGCGTTTATCACCACTCTTCTCAGTCGTTTGGAGAACCTTTTCTTTCTCGATCATCTCGGCCGCGTTAATGGCCGCCTGAAAGGTAGTGGATGAATTGTTCCACCCGTCGTTCCTCAGTTGGCACATACAAGTCCGTGAAACGAGACTTCTCGATAAACTTTGTAGTATAATCACGCAATGTCATACTTTCCTGATCCAAACCCAAAAATTCTTCTTCCAACCTTTTCACTGTCGCGAGTGGACATAATTGAGCTTTGAACCCGTCTACAAACATTTCCCACATCATTCCTTTAGCCATTTCCGAACCTTTTCCCCCAGTCTCTGCATCTCACCAGTACACTGCCTCAGACTTCAGCATGGATAGGGCAAACATCACCCGATCCCCATCAGCACACTTACACGTATCAAACACTAGCTCCATTTCCTTCACCTATTTCATTGCCAGAACCGGATCACACTCACCCTTGAAAGTAGGGGGCTTGCATGAGGCAAAGGCCTTGTAACTGCACCCCTTGGCTGCTGACTCATTCACCACTAGAGAAATTGCTTTAGAGTGACTCCCAGTACCAGTCTCTACCGGGCTTCACAGTTCCACAATTTCCCTGTTCTCACTCGCTTCTTTGCTTCCCGAGGCTGACTCATTCTGTTTAGTGAGGAGAGCCTGCAAAGTCTCTTGAATCTTACCCAATTCAGCAGCTAGGTTCTCTCGAGTGACAAAAGTAGATCCGCGACCTCGACCCCGTCCCCTTGGCTGAGTTACCCTCCTTGCAGAAGCTGAACTCTCCAGAAGAGAGTCTTCTTGATGCACGGGAACTTCCACACTCCTCGTTCTTCTAGTTGCACGAGTCGTTCTCAGGTTTGGGTTTCCCCCATCCCCGACCACTTGGGTGGAGGTCCGGCGGGGTGTTCTTCCTCGACCCCTACCTCTTCCCCTTCCACGGGTAATAGTTGCCCTCGCCGGTTCCACCGGTCCATTCTCTAGCACAGCAGGTGCCGACCTACTCCTCGAAGTTCTCACAGTCATTTCGCTAAAGCTGAAAGAAAACAACAATTAACCTTTGTTAGACATGACACAACAATTTTGCTATATAAGGTAAGTTTAAGCACGCACATGTACCTGTAAGTTTTCCATTACACTGGTCAGGTGTAATCCCAAACTTACCTTACACGCTTGTCCTTGACACCTTATTCTTAAGCGCATATATAGTGATCGTTCTTAGAGGCAATCTTATGTCTCGACTGTGTTCTTCATCCTACAGTTTAAGTTTAGGCCCGCATGGTCACCTAAATCCCTTAAACTAAGGCTCTGATACCATTTGTAACATCCCAAAAACTTAAACATGCAATATCATAAAATAAGCATTCGAATTACATAATAAACTTGTCTTTACATCAACATCAAAGTATGCTAAACAAACGACAACAGAAGTCTCTAAAGCCACAACTCTCGTCTACACCGGAGTCCAAATTGACCCCCTGTTCCTTCATGTAGGAGAAAACGAATTCCAACCTACAAGCTAACCTCCATATTCCCAAAGAATTATCAAATTCCCTAGCACCCTGTAAAGCCCGTGTCCCGTTATGCGTTTTAATTATTTATTTATTTATTTAAGCGAAATTATTTAACGGGATTAGGAGATAAGAACCAAATGGTAAATCTTAACTGTTGGGGTTTATTATCAAAGTTTTGAAACTGCAGGGACCAATTTGTATTTTTTTCGAATTGGTGCATGGGGTGGTCGGCCCATGACCACAGCCGGCCCCAGCCCTTTTTTTTCTTCTTGTTCCCCTTCTTCTCGTCGTGACCACAACCAGCCAAAACCAACCCTAAAATCCTTTTTATTTTTTGGTGTGGGGCGCCGGTTTTGGGAGGGAGGTCGAGAGAGAGATTCGCGAGAGAAAGTAGAGAGAGCGAGAGAGATCGAGAGTGGAGGGAGAAGCCGCCGGAATCGTCTGTCGCCGTCGCGAGACCGTCGCTCGCCGGAGCTGTGCTGTTGTCGGGGAAACGAGGGATCAGCGAGAGAGAGGAGGAGAAGTGGAGCTCGTTAAGTTGTGGCTGTTTGGTCGTCGCAAGGTAAGAATTCCTCGTTCTTCTTCCGTTCTTTCGTTTTCCGGCGAAGGGGTCAGCGGCGACGCCGCCGCCGCGCGCCGCCACAGTGGTGGCTGGGTGTCGGGTGGTGGTGGCTGTGTGCGCCGTGTGTGTGGGTGTGCAAGCGGTCGATCGATCGAGAGAGTGAGGAGTTCTTGGTGGGTTGCGGTTCGTTGTATTTGTTTCGTCGAAAACCGCCACCGGCGACCACCATCGCCGGAGGGCAGTGGGTGGTGCGTGGCCATGTCTTATTAATAATCATTGTTGAACCCATTAAGCCGTGACTTAATCGCTTAAGCCAAATCGATCGAACCGTTGTTTTTAGAGTCGTCATTTCTTGTGAGTAATTGTTCAGCCACTGTTTTTGCGACGGACATAACTTTTCTGTCGTAACTCCGATTGAGCCGAAACTGGCGCCCATGGTTCAAGCTCGGGGTCGGGCACGTTTTCCGTGTTTTAGCGGAAAACTGGTTCGGCCTCTAGCTAGGTGGAAAAGTGGTCGTAAGTTCAGTGATTCGTCATTTCATGTGAAAAATTCTGGAATCTGCCATTGTCTTGGGAAAACCATAACCTTTTGCTAGTAACTCGTATCTGGATGAGACCAGCGCCAAAAGTTCCCTTTTTGAGTCTATAAACTTTTCTGTGTTTTGTGCGAATCCCAGTTCGGGACGTAGCATTGGTCAAAATGTCGTTTTATACCGATAGCTGCTGTTTTTCACCGTTCTGCGAACTGTTTTTATAAAATCCGTAATAAAATGTAGAAAAATCGTTAGGAGGTGTATAATATGTCCTTGGAACCCTAACTCAGAGTACTTTCTAATCATGAATTAATATTGGGAATTTTCTGGGTTTAAAGGGGTCGAAACAGGTCCCGAACAGACCTGTTTGGCGAGAACGGAAAATAGTTTTAGTGACGGTTTAAGCGTGTGTCGTGTCATAGGGTCCGGGTCTCGTATTGACACGTTTTAACATGCGTTTAGGTGCTGGGAAGTGACCGTAATTGTGAAGCTTGAATTGTGTTGTTAAGCTAGGCGCGCATTCGAGGTGAGTTCTCTCACTATATCTAATAACGGTTGTTTTATCATTGCTGTAGTACGTGTGTGGTAGCTTTATGTGATTGTGTTGTGGAACTAGATAGTGGGGTGTCTAGTTGATACTATGTTGTCATGTTAACTCGGTGGGACCGAGGATCCGACGGGGCCGGAGATTTTATACGCGGGTGGCGTAGAGACTCGGTGGGACCGGGGATTCGACGGGGCCGAAGATGTTATCATGTGGTCGGTGGGACCGACTTGTGCATTTTAGGTGGGTGGGTGTGGATATACATGTTTATGATTTGTTCGTAGACCTGTATGATCGTTTTTGTGTCACTATCTGTTTTAGGGGTAGTGTGGAATAACTGTGTTATTTATGGTGTTTGAATTCACTAAGCTTCGTGCTTACCCTTTCCCAATAAACTGTGGTTTCAGGTACAAGTGGCTCTAAGGCGTGACGGGTACACACTGGCGCGCGGGATGAGCTGGCTATTATTAGTTTTATTTATTAACATTATTTCCGCTGGTTTCTGGTTACATGAATAATATTTATGATTTTGCAACTAATATGTTGGGATTATTTAATGGGTTTTATATACGAAATGTTTAATTAAAAATTTTTAAATTTCTCGAAATTTTTGGGACGTTACAACTTGGTATCAGAGCACGGCTTGAGTGAATCAAACGCATTTCGGTGTGTTTGATCTCAAGTTTGCGGCTATAAAAATTTTCTTTAAAGTTTTTGGGAAATAAAAAGAAGGAAAAATCCGGTTGAGGAACAGTGATCGAGGGCGAGTGTGTACAGTCAGCCGGAGCCAAGGAGGAAAGGTACATTGCTTAGTGTTGTATTGCTTTCTAGGCATTGGGTATGCATGCTAGATTGCCTGTTGTGGACACTATGCTGTATGATGACTGCTTGCTGGTAGGAATCAATGCTAGTTATAGTGGGTTGTTAAGTGAAGGCTCTATAGGTTGTATGCAGTAAGAATCATATAGCCTTAGAATATTTGATTTAGTTCTATTGCGCAGCTCTTGTTTGAGTCCAGCCGTTCTAGGATAGAGTCTTATATTCGAATGTCTATTTGTTTCGCGCTGCATGCGACTGGGTATTCGCGAGACAACTCGTTATGGCTAGTAGGGATTCCGTAGTAGCAAGGGTAGTGGGATGAGATGAAATTCCTAGGGAGCTGGGAAGAGTGTTTACATATGAGTAGGTATGCTAGATTGCTTGGTGCTTATTACACTGTATTGTATGGTTGTTACTTGCTATTAGGAACTTATGCTAACTTTGATAGGTTGTTGAGCGGATGCACTATAGGTTGTATGCGGTAGGAACCGAATAGCCTTAGAATGTTGGATTTAGTTCTATTGCGCATCTCTTGTTTGAGTCCAACCGTTGTAGGATAGAATCTTATATTCGAATGTCTATCTGGTTTCCACTGTATACGACTGTGCGTTTACGAGGCGACTCGTCAGGGTTAGTGGAGGTTCCTCCCTAGCAAGGGTAGTGGGGTATTATGTTTATTCCTAGGGAGCTAGGAAGAGTGTGTATATGCGTCAGTATGGTCATGCGTGTATGATTTTTATTGTTTGGGCGAGCAACTACTTGGATACTCGGGATGGGACTCGGAGCGGACAGTGATAGGTGTGGATGGTAGTAGTAGAGCTCCTACTACCGGAAGCACAGGATCAATGTTCGAGTCGGGGAAAGTCGCGAGGAATTCAAGGAGTCGAGCGTGAGCGTAGTAGAGTTCATCAGCTAACGGTGGAGGAAGAACAGACTACGCCTAAAGGGGCGGCAGGTATAATTCGTCACTTGTTCCTTTTATTGGTCGTTGTATGTTGTTGCATTTTTGGATTAAATTGTATGTTAGGTACGTTTCTAGTTAACTCGGTGCCTGCGGTTGTAATGTTTGGTAGCGGGGCTACTCATTCATTTGTGTCTCGCACTTTTAGCGAGAGTTTGGGCCGAGTGGTGGGACGGTTAGGATGTCCTTTGGTAGTCGAGGTTGCCGATGATAGGACCTTGACGGTTACGGATGTGTATCGGGGATGCACGTTGGAAATCTCGGGCGTGAGGTTTCCCATCGACTTGATTCCGATAGCTATGCGAGAGCTTTGTGTGATTGTGGGCATGGATTGGATGGACGCGTTTGATGCGGAAATTGTTTGTCGCCACAAACAAGTGCGGGTTCAAACCCCAAGCGGGGGAGAGTTGTTGATTCAGGGAGACTCGCCCAGACGGACTACGGCAATATGTTCCGCGGCGAGGGCTCGGAGACACCTTCAGCATAGTGGTCAGGGGTACTTAGCGTATGTGATAGATACGCGTGTTGACGAGGCGAAGAAGACTGCCGAAGATGTGCCAGTATTGAGGGAGTTTGCCGATGTGTTTCCTGACGAGTTACCGGGGATACCTCCTGAACGACAGGTAGAGTTTCGAATCGATCTGATTCCGGGTGCTGCTCCGGTGGCCAAGGCACCCTATCGCCTGGCTCCACCGGAAATGAAGGAGCTGTATGATCAGTTGCAAGAACTTCTCGAGAAAGAGTTCATTAAGCCGAGTTGTTCACCGTGGGGAGCTCCGATTTTGTTCGTAAAGAAGAAGGATGGGTCTCAGCGGATGTGTATTGATTACCGGGAGCTGAATAAGCTTACGGTAAAGAATCGTTATCCTCTGCCAAGGATTGACGACTTGTTTGATCAGTTGCAGGGAGCCTCGTGGTTCTCTAAGATTGACTTAAGATCTGGGTATCATCAGATGCGGGTACCAAGTGAGGATACGGAGAAAACGGCCTTCCGTACGCGATATGGCCATTACGAGTTCGTGGTGATGCCTTTCGGGCTCACCAACGCACCCGCAGCGTTCATGGACCTCGTGAACTGGGTATGTAGCCCGATGTTGGATCGCTCGGTGATCGTGTTCATCGACGATATCCTCGTATATTCGAAGACGAACGAAGAGCACAAGATGCATTTGCGGGAAGTGTTGGATGTTTTGAGACGGGAGAAGCTTTATGCTAAGTTCTCCAAGTGTGAATTCTGGTTACGAGAGGTCCAATTCCTAGGACATGTCGTGAATCAGAACGGTATCATGGTCGATCAGTCCAAGATTTCAGCGGTCATGCGGTGGGAGGTGCCGAAAACTCCTACCGAGGTGCGGAGTTTTCTCGGGTTAGCAGGATACTATCGAAGATTTATTCAAGATTTCTCCAAGATTGCCTTGCCTATGACTCGACTGACGAAGAAAACTGCAGCTTTCAGTTGGGGTGAAGAGCAGCAGAAGGCATTTGAGGAGCTACGCAGGCGTTTATGTGAGGCTCCTGTGTTAGCTTTACCCGAGGGTATGGAGGATTTGGTGGTTTATTGTGATGCTTCATATCAAGGGTTGGGTGCCGTGCTTATGCAACATGGCAAAGTCATAGCTTACGCTTCGAGGCAGCTGAAGCCTCACGAAGCGAACTACCCGACTCATGACTTGGAGTTGGGAGCAGTAGTGTTTGCTCTAAAAATTTGGAGACACTATCTTTATGGTGTCAAGTGTACGATCTACACTGATCATAAGAGCCTTAAATATCTGATGGATCAGCAAAATCTTAATATGCGTCAGCGAAGATGGCTTGATGTGGTCAAGGATTACGACTGCGAGATACTTTACCACCCGGGTAAAGCGAATGTAGTCGCGGACGCACTTAGCCGACATCTGGTTGGGGAACCGCTGAAGGGTCTATGTCAGCGATTGACAGTAGTTGCACCTCTTCTGGAGTCAATAGGTGTCGCTCAGGAGGTGGCCGTGTTGGCGGAAAATGCAAAACGTGAGAGGGTTTCGGGAGAAATTCCGAAATTTGTACGGGATGGTCGAGGATTATTGACCCGATATGGTAGAGTTTGGGTCCCATTCACCGGTGGGAACCGACAGATACTATTGGACGAGGCGCATAAGTCCAAGTTTTCGATTCATCCGGGAGCTACCAAAATGTACAGAGACTTACGGGAAGGCTATTGGTGGCCCGGCATGAAGCGGGATGTAGCCAAATGCGTGGAGGTATGTTTGACCTGTCGGAAGGTCAAGGCGGAGCACCAACGACCACACGGGAAATTGCAGCCTTTGGAGATTCCGGTGTGGAAGTGGGAGCAGATTACGATGGATTTCATCACTAAGCTTCCCAACACTCAGCGAGGGAATGATACCATCTGGGTAATTGTGGATCGTCTGACTAAGAGCGCTCACTTCTTGACGATTAAAGAGAGCTTCTCGGCGGATAAGCTCGCGGAGGTTTTCATCCGAGAGATTGTAACTAGGCACGGGGTGCCAGTCTCGATTGTCTCGGATCGAGATACTCGTTTCACCTCCCGGTTTTGGGAGAAGTTTCAAAATGAAATGGGTACGCGGTTGCATTTCAGTACAGCATTTCATCCTCAGACCGATGGGCTGAGTGAGCGTACTATTCAGACACTCGAGGACATGCTGCGAGCTTGTGTTATTGACTTTGGTGGTAGTTGGGATCAATATTTTCCACTAGCTGAGTTCTCCTATAATAACAGCTATCACGCTAGCATCGGTAGAGCGCCGTACGAAGTGTTGTATGGCAGGAAGTGTCAGACGCCCATTTGCTGGGGCGAGGTTGGTCACAGAGTGTTGGGGAGCACCGACGTTGTGCTAAAGACGACGGAGATGATTCAGATGGTGCGGGATCGGTTAGTCACTGCTCAGAGTCGACAAAAGAGTTACGCCGATAAGAGACGATCGGACTTAGAGTTCCAAGTCGGGGATTACGTTCTTTTGAAAGTGTCACCCTGGAAAGGGGTAATCCGTTTTCGCAAGCGGGGAAAGTTGGGTCCCCGATATATCGGACCGTACAAGGTCATCGCGCGGGTGGGGAAAGTAGCTTACCGATTGGAGCTACCAGAGGAACTGAGCCTGATCCACAACACTTTCCACGTTTCTCAATTGCGGAAGTGTGTGATGGATGAGTCTGCAGTAATCCCTCTCGAAGACATTCAGATTGATGAGCGACTCAATTATGTGGAGAAGCCGGTTGCCATTCTCGACAGGAGGACGAGAACCTCGCGCAACAAGGTAGTTGGGTTGGTTAAGGTCCAGTGGAAGCACCGAAAGGGTTCAGAATGGACGTGGGAACCAGAAGCCGAGATGCGGGAGAATTACCCGGAGCTGTTCGCGGACGTGGACTTCGAGGACGAAGTCTAACCCAAGCGGGGGAGAGTTGTAAAGCCCGTGTCCCGTTATGCGTTTTAATTATTTATTTATTTATTTTTTAAGCGAAATTATTTAACGGGATTAGGAGATAAGAACCAAATGGTAAATCTTAACTGTTGGGGTTTATTATCAAAGTGTTGAAACTGCAGGGACCAATTTGTATTTTTTTTCGAATTGGTGCATGGGGTGGTCGGCCCATGACCACAGCCGGCCCCATCCCTTTTTTTTTCTTCTTGTTCCCCTTCTTCTCGTCGTGACCACAACCAACCAAAACCAACCCTAAAATCCTTTTTATTTTTTGGTGTGGGGCGCCGGTTTTGGGAGGGAGGTCGAGAGAGTGATTCGCGAGAGAAAGTAGAGAGAGCGAGAGAGATCGAGAGTGGAGGGAGAAGCCGCCGGAATCATCTGTCGCCGTCGCGAGACCGCCGCTCGCCGGAGCTGTGCTGTTGCCGGGGAAACGAGGGATCAGCGAGAGAGAGGAGGAGAAGTGGAACTCGTTAAGTTGTGGTTGTTTGGTCGTCGCAAGGTAAGAATTCCTCGTTCTTCTTCCGTTCTTTCGTTTTCCGGCGAAGGGGTCAGCGGCGACGCCGCCGCCGCGCGCCGCCACAGTGGTGGCTGAGTGTCGGGTGGTGGTGGCTGTGTGCGCCGTGTGTGTGGGTGTGCAAGCGGTCGATCGATCGAGAGAGTGGGGAGTTCTTGGTGGGTTGCGGTTCGTTGTATTTGTTTCGTCGAAAACCGCCGCCGGCCGCCACCGGCGACCACCACCGTCGGAGGGTAGTGGGTGGTGCGTGGCCATGTCTTATTAATAATCATTGTTGAACCCATTAAGCCGTGACTTAATCGCTTAAGCCAAATCGATCGAACCGTTGTTTTTAGAGTCGTCATTTCTTGTGAGTAATTGTTCAGCCACTGTTTTTGCGACGACCATAACTTTTCTGTCGTAACTCCGATTGAGCCGAAACTGGCGCCCATGGTTCAAGCTCGGGGTCGGGCACGTTTTCCGTGTTTTAGCAGAAAACTGGTTCGGCCTCTAGCTAGGTGGAAAAGTGGTCGTAAGTTCAGTGATTCGTCATTTCATGTGAAAAATTCTGGAATCTGCCATTGTCTTGGGAAAACCATAACTTTTTGCTAGTAACTCGTATCTGGGTGAGACCAGCGCCAAAAGTTCCCTTTTTGAGTCTATAAACTTTTCTGTGTTTTGTGCGAAGCCCAGTTCGGGACGTAGCATGTTGGAAATCAGTCCCTCCCCCACCCTTGAACTCACACCCCGAACACCACTGATCGGTCACTAATCAAAACAACCGAACGACTCTCATGTGTATTTGGGGTTTTCACTGTGTGTATAATATATTAAACTGGAAGAAACTGAATACATTTTTTACAAAGGAGAACTACCTAACCTATTTATAGACAAGAAAAGCAAACTACTGGAAAGAAAAACGTGGGTTGCTCACCTAGAAAACCTACCCATGACTTCCTAAATAAAAGCAACCACCATTTGACCAATTATTCCTATGACTTGGTCATTATTTTGCCAAGCCTAATTACCCATCAATTACTAATTAAAATAACTTAAAATACCGACCCATGACCAGCTGAACCGAACCATGACTTGACCCATCAAGATTACCCAACATTCACCCCCGTAATCTTGATGATCTTGACCCGTTGGAAAACGTTCATCAACATTCCGACTTTTCCAGGACACACGACCTCTTCCCCGTCCACGTCCAAAGTCATCCCGATTCTAGACCTTTCCCGGACACCCGACCTTCACCTCGGTCACGTCCAAAGTCCTCCACCACCCGACTGTTGTTTGTCACCGCACAGAACCCGTTTACTCATAACACTTCTGTAACACGAGAGCATTATTCCACCGATCAAGAAAACAAAGCCACCCGCTTCAACCGTTTTCTTTCACCCGCCAAACGAACCCAATTCAACGCCACCTGCGTTGAAATCTTTCCGCCTGTTTTTCCCGCGAACCGGTTAATCTCTCCATTTTACGGTGACCTACAACCTACCGCCGGATTTGCCTTTGAATCCCATACTTCCCTTTTATCACAACTAACAGCCACGAAATACCGATGTTCATCAACGGTCACCACCACCATCCCAAATGGTACTTCCCCGCAACAATGGCTGACCAAAACACCTTACCGTCTCCGTCTTCTGCTGTAAAATAGGACCAAAAACAGCCTCTGCTGTCCTCGCTTCCGCTGCTATGGCAGCCCCGCATCTCTTTTCCGATCGAACTTGTTCCGAGACACTTTTCTACCGATCAAGAAGACAAGGTCAAATCCGCCTTTACCGTCTTCCGTCATCCGCAAAACGAACTGAATCAAAGCTAACTGCTTTTCCCCGACTCTTCCCGTCCGTTTGTCACGCATCCCCGGTTAGTCTCTCGCCATTTCTGGAACAAACCCGATCTATAGAAACCTGCAGCCCCAACCGATCCTTGGGCTCTGATACCAATTGTTGGAAATCAGTCCCTCTCCCACCCTTGAACTCACACCCCGAACACCACTGATCGGTCACTAATCAAAACAACCGAACGACTCTCATGTGTATTTGGGGTTTTCACTGTGTGTATAATATATTAAACTGGAAGAAACTGAATACATTTTTTACAAAGGAGAACTACCTAACCTATTTATAGACAAGAAAAGCAAACTACTGGAAAGAAAAACGTGGGTTGCTCACCTAGAAAACCTACCCATGACTTCCTAAATAAAAGCAACCACCATTTGACCAATTATTCCTATGACTTGGTCAGTATTTTGCCAAGCCTAATTACCCTATCAATTACTAATTAAAATAACTTAAAATACCGACCCATGACCAGCTGAACCGAACTATGACTTGACCCATCAAGATTACCCAACATAGCATTGGTCAAAATGTCGTTTTATACCGATAGCTGCTGTTTTTCACTGTTCTGCGAACTGTTTTTATAAAATCCGTAATAAAATGTAGAAAAATCGTTAGGAGGTGTATAATATGTCCTTGGAACCCTAACTCAGAGTACTTTCTAATAATGAAATAATATTGGGAATTTTCTGGGTTTAAAGGGGTCGAAACAGGTCCCGAACAGACCTGTTTGGCGAGAACGGAAAATAGTTTTAGTGACGGTTTAAGCGTGTGTCGTGTCATAGGGTCCGGGTCTCGTATTGACACGTTTTAACATGCGTTTAGGTGCTGGGAAGTGACCGTAATTGTGAAGCTTGAATTGTGTTGTTAAGCTAGGCGCGCATTCGAGGTGAGTTCTCTCACTATATCTAATAACGGTTGTTTTATCATTGCTGTAGTACGTGTGTGGTAGCTTTATGTGATTGTGTTGTGGAACTAGATAGTGGGGTGTCTAGTTGATACTATGTTGTCATGTTAACTCGGTGGGACCGAGGATCCGGCGGGGCCGGAGATTTTATACGCGGGTGGCGTAGAGACTCGGTGGGACCGGGGATTCGGCGGGGCCGGAGATGTTATCATGTGGTCGGTGGGACCGACTTGTGCATTTTAGGTGGGTGGGTGTGGATATACATGTTTATGATTTGTTCGTAGACCTGTATGATCGTTTTTGTGTCACTATCTGTTTTAGGGGTAGTGTGGAATAACTGTGTTATTTATGGTGTTTGAATTCACTAAGCTTCGTGCTTACCCTTTCCCAATAAACTGTGGTTTCAGGTACAAGTGGCTCTAAGGCGTGACGGGTACACACTGGTGCGCGGGATGAGCTGGCTATTATTAGTTTTATTTATTAACATTATTTCCGCTGGTTTCTGGTTACATGAACAATATTTATGATTTTGCAACTAATATGTTGGGATTATTTAATGGGTTTTATATACGAAATGTTTAATTAAAAAATTTTAAATTTCTCGAAATTTTTGGGACGTTACACACCCTGACCCCACTGTGTAAACCGACTCCACATAGCATACACATAACATTGTAACATCACACTGACTGAAAACTTTAACTTAACGTTTAGATCAATAAATAACGTACAGTTCATGAAAAACATGCATACTTTTATAAGGCAAAAACATTCTCGTGAGGAAACCATTTCGGTAAAATAAGTACGTCATAAAAAAAGTTGAGAGAACTCACCTGGTAGCAAATCTCTTCCTAACCTTTTGTCTCGTTCCGTCCGTAAACCTAATAAATTATTTATAAAATAATTAGATTTAACTAGATCTCGGATCTTAACTTTCTTCTCTTAACTCGGTCCTAAAATAGTTAGAACTCTTAACTTTATACTAGGCCCCTAATACATAATTTGGACCTAAAATATAGTCAAGCCCAACAAAATTCTAAGTCCATAAGGATTAAGAAACTCTCGGCCCATCAAAGCCATTCGGCCCAACCACCCCTCTCGGCCCAAACCACCTACGGTCTAAGTGTCAATATGGCTTGCGCTGAACCAGGTTTGCGCTAGGCTTGGGTTTGCGCCACCTGAGTTTTGCGCCACCTGGGTATTGCTTGCAGGTTTCGAATCAGAAATGAGCCCAAAATATTTCTAACTTCCATTTCTTCCTAATCGTTCCATTAATGAGGTTTTTACCATACATTCCTAATCAAACTCGATTCATAACACTCACTAACAAGCACGATTTCTTATAATCAATTCAATCCTAATAGATTAGCACTCTAATTAAAGAGGTAAAATCCACTAGAGGTTTGAAACAACAACACAGCTAAATCCCCAAGAACAATTGGAAATCTAACATATCTAGTTATTTAGAGTGCAAGAGACAATATGGAATTAAGTTTTACTTACCCAAATGGAGTCTCTTCACGATAGTTGCCAAGCTTTCTCTATCAACTCTTTCTCGCAAAAACTTCTTAGCCACCACAGTGATGCAAAAAAAATGATGAACAGTGACCAAACCTAGGGATTTGGCCCATTTAAATATGTTCCACTATTTACACATAAGTCCCTAAGCCAAACTTTCATTCTTTTAAAATCAGGACACTAAACTATTCAACCTACTGAATTTTGGGTTATTACAACATGGTCAACACCACAAAGATTCAATACGACTATAAGGGGTGGAAAACAACCTTGCTTTCTATACACATAAAAGTAAACAAGTTATGAAATTATAATCTATTAGATTAAATTATGTTCATCGTTTAATTCATTCGGCGTGTTGTTTAGTTGGCAAAGGAATAATGTGATTTTGTCCAAATACAAAATAAATCTGGGTTCGATCCCCCTACCCTTTAGTCTCAACTGTTGAACGAGTCAAAAATCCCCCTTCACATTAATGTCCTTGGATGCACGTTCCATATGAACTGATTGAAATTACCTGCAAATCAACTTTTTCCTTAAATATATGCAATTTCAGTTTCCCTTAATTATCAAGGATATCAAATTGAAATAGACAATTTTTTCCCTAAATTTAGTGCAAATTTGTTTTTCTTGCTTTTTGATAGAAAATATTTTAATTAGATTTATATATATTCAAATTTATTTTTCCGGAGATAATATGCTTAGGTCATTTAATATTTCTGGTGACATTGATGTCCTTGGAGGCATGTTCCGTGTATGAAGTTAGAGTTGTCGGTAATCAACTTTTTGCTCAAATATTAAGTTTTTCATAAAGAAAATATCCATTCACCCGTACACATGTGGGTTTTTAGGTCTTTATAGCAAAAATAAATGAAACACATAAATAAATGATAAACACAAACATAAAGTCCCAAAAACCCTTGGGTTGTGGTGTACTGGTAAAGCCCTTGGGAGATGTAGTGGAAACTCATCTACACAGGGTTCAAATCCAGGCACTGCCAAAGCCCTTGTGGCCATGGAGGTTCACCTGCCATGACTACAGGCCATTCGTGGTCGTCCGAGGATTAGTCGGTGCGCGTAAACTGGTCCGGAAACCCACGGTTATAAAAAAAAGTCCCAAAAAGAGAATTTAGATTTTCAAATTAGCGGCAAAACTTGCAAGCGGTCTTCAACTCCTCAGCCGGTGCAGAGTTCACAGCAAACCTGTTGTCAACCTATGACGAGTATCCTCCAACCATGTTCTTTACATTCTTGTAGCCCTAACATTTACATAACCCATAGTCCCATACGTTACATGACTAAAAAGAAATATTTCATAGACGTATATAAAACGTAATAGAAACCCGATCCCAATATCTTTTCAAAAAATGGACAAAAGATACATAACATACCGCATTAAGAAGGTCGGTACAAGCTTTAAGCGCTCTCCCTCCACTGTTACAAGCCTGAAAATACAAAACAAAAATTAAAAAAGTATTTATCAAATATAAAAAAATTCTTGTCTCAATGTTTTTATGATGATTTGCAATGAGATTAAAACGTTGTATTTAACTTGAAACAAAATGAATATCAGTTATAATTGAAAGAAAAGTACCACAATAAGCGAATCTTCCTTGCCACAAATAGTCGAAACCTGAGCCATAAATTCGGGATTTTTAACCCGTCCTGTAGTGTAGTTTGCAAAAATCAATGTCTTAAAACGGAATGTAAGATAAAACCGCTCGTCAAATGTAACATCCCAAAAACATAATCATGCAATACCATAAAACAAGCATTCGAATTACATAATAATTCTGTTTTTACACCATCCATAAATCATACTAAACAAAATTTGACAGCGGAAGTCTCTATTCCACAGCCGAGAGCTCTATCTAAAGGTAATAAGCAAAATCAGGGGTCGCTCTAATCTCCAAACCATCTCGCGTCATCTCCTAGTTATTGCTAGAAGAACTTTTAACATGCTTACCTGAAAATGGTTTAGTTTTGAAAAGCGAGGGTTAGACCAAAAGGTCTAGTGAATTCCCTCCGAAGCAACATGTACACAGTATAAAATCATTTATAAAAATATCATCGTAAACTTTAACATAACATCAGGCATGGTACTACACTGTATATAGGATCACATAAACATTCCACGATCGGGGCCCAGTGGGCTACCCTCTCGCCCTCAACCGGAGCCTACAAAAACTCCCCTTCCCGGAGCTTATGCGGACCCCCTTTCTACTCGAAATGGGAGGAAACGGATTCCAACCTACCAGTCTGTCGTAAACATCCAAGGGGTCATCGGACCCCGAGGATCTATCTCTGATCCTACAGTGTAGACCGACTCCACATAGCACCTCATTCATTCCATAAAACATGCACCTTTAAAACCTTAATAAATCGTCATTCACAGTTCATCAAGTACAATACATTTTCTCAAGTAAAATAGGTATTTCATGGAAATATGCGTAACGGTTATAACATTTCATACTCGTAATTGAAACCATAATCAGTACAAATCATTTAACACTTTATGTTGTAAAAAGGGTTTAGGGAACTTACCTGATTGCACTTCCTTCCTAACCTCGAACCTCGTTCCTGCTTGCACCAAATAATTTAGTTTGTAAAATAATTAGATGCATTTCCAATCCTAACTTTCTTTCCAATTCAGTCCTAAGAGGTTCCTAATTAAAAGAGACGGGCTTAAGCTTTCCTCAGTATACTCGACCCAACCGAACTCGGCCCAGACAACAGGAGAGAGTCCCGGTATAGTTCGACTCCCGGTACCCCGACTCCCGGTACTTTGACCCCCGGTGGTTTACAAACAGGCGACGAACACCCAAATTTTCAAGAAACGGGAACTTCCTAACATTCCACTGTATGGGGTTTTTAAAACACAATCTTACCAAATAGCTCCATTTACTTCTTACCCAGAACCATTTCTAATTAACAAATATGATTTCACTCGGTTAACAGACCCATTTATGGATTAAGAATCTGCCATGAGTTCTCCTAGAATCAATATAACAATCCAGAGGAATTGAACCCAACAGGTAAATTACTAGATGACTTTAAAGCAGAAATAACAGCTTAAGAGGTTAAAACTTACCAGTTCTGTGCTTCTCCACCCACTGAATTGATGCAACAACTCTACCTGCTCTTTCTCTCGATTTCTTACTCAGCCGCCAGAACAATCAATACAGTCACAAACCCTAGGGATCTGTTCCTATTTATATTTTCCCACTTTACAATTTAGTCCTTGGATACAACTTTCTTTCTTTCCACTATGACACTAATACTTCCAAGTCTTTACAATTTTGGGTTATTACAACACTCCCCCCTTAAAAGAATTCCGTCCCCGGAATTCCTCATTGGAAAAGATGCGGGTACCTCGCCTTCATAACCGATTCTAATTCCCACGTAGCCTCCGGACCCTTGTGATGACGCCACTGCACCTTGACCAGCCTGGTTTCCTTGTTTCGGGACTTTCTTACCTTAACATCCGTAATGGCCTCCGGCTCCTCAACGAAATTCAATTTCTCATCCACTTTAATGTCGTTCAGCGGCACAGCTTTAGTCGTGTCGGCTAGACATTTCCTTAGGTTAGACACATGAAACGCATTATGAATACCTCGCAATTCCTCCAGTAGATCCAACCTATAGGCCACCTCTCCAACTCGTTATGTAATCTCGAACGGTCCGATGTAACGTGGGCTTAGCTTCCCACGTTTCCCAAATCGCACCACTCCTTTCCAAGGAGATACCTTTAACAAAACATGATCTCCGACCTGAAATTCAATGTCTTTCCGCCTCCTATCCGCATAGCTTTTCTGTCGGTCGCGGGCGACCTTCAGTCTTTCACGCACTTGGACTATCTTGTCTGAAGTCAGTTGCACTAACTCTGGCCCGGCTAACTGCCTTTCCCCGACTTCATTCTACCACAACGGTGTTCGACACTTTCTACCGTAAAGTGCCTCAAACGGCGCTGCCTTGATACTCGAGTGATAGCTATTATTATAGGCAAACTCGATCAGCGGTAAGTGCTTTTCCCATGAGCCTTGGAAATCCAAAGTACACGCTCTTAACATATCTTCCAACATCTGGATCGTTCGCTCACTCTGACCGTCGGTCTGAGGATGATATGCGGTACTCATATTGATCTGCGAACCCATTTCTCTTTGAAAGCTCTTCCAAAACGTAGAGGTAAATCTGCTATCACGATCTGATACAATTGACGAGGGTACCCCATGGCGGGTCACGATCTCGTCGATGTACAACTTTGCTAACCGCTCCAAAGAGTAAGACTCGCGTATAGGTAGAAAGTGTGCCGACTTCGTTAGTCGATCCACGATCACCCAAATAGCGTCATAGCCCTTTGGAGTTCTGGGCAAATGGGTCATGAAGTCCATCGTGATCTGGTCCCACTTCCACATCGGTATCTCTAACGACTGGAGCTTCCCGTACGGTCTTTGATGTTCAATCTTTACACGCGAACACGTCATATAGGTCTCTACAAGATGAGCTATATCCTTTTTCATTCCAGGCCACCAATAGTCCCGACGTAGGTCTCCGTACATCTTGTTAGTCCCGGGGTGAACCGTGTACTTCGATTTGTGAGCCTCCTCTAGTATTAGCTTTCGGAGCTCTCCGAGTTTCGGAACCCAGATCCTCCCACTAAGACACCTTACCCCTCGACTATCTTCCATTAGCAAGGACACTTGTTCTACCATTCTCTCCTTCTTGATATTTTCAGCTTCGAGTGCTTCAGCCTGACTTTTCTTTATTTCAGCTAACAAATTGAAAGTGATCTCGGCCCTCATGTGTAACACCTTAGGCATATCCCACATCGGCCGTGGACAGGAGAGATGCTGGGTATATTAGTAAACCTTGGCCTTACCAGACACAACGCGTTTTGGGGCCACAAGCATGCGGGTTCCTTGGGAACTCTGTGGTTAAGCGTGCTTGGGTGGGAGTAGTACCAGGATGGGTGACCTCCTGGGAAGTCCTTGCGAAGTCCTTTCCAGGTCACCAAGAACAAAGCCGTGAGCCAGTGGGGCAAAGCGGACAATATTGTGTCGTGGTAAGCGGGGTGTTACAAATGGTATCAGAGCCACTCCTGTGCCGTTCGGGATGGTGGGGCAAACCTCATCGAGGACGATGAGTCCCTAAGGGGGGGGGGGGGTGTAACACCTTAGGCATATCCCACATCGGCCGTGGACAGGAGAGATGCTGGGTATATTAGTAAACCTTGGCCTTACCAGACACAATGCGTTTTGGGACCACAAGCATGCGGGTTCCTTGGGAACTCTGTGGTTAAGCGTGCTTGGGTGGGAGTAGTACCAGGATGGGTGACCTCCTGGGAAGTCCTTGCGAAGTCCTTGCCAGGTCGCCAAGAACAAAGCCGTGAGCCAGTGGGGCAAAGCGGACAATATTGTGTCGTGGTAAGCGGGGTGTTACATCATGGCCACAATCCGGGGGATTTCACTGCGTTCCTTACGGCTCAAAGCGTCCGCCACCACGTTTGCCTTCCCTGGATGATATTCAATCTTACAGTCGTAGTCAGTCAGCAATCCAATCCACCTTCTTTGACGCATATTCAATTCTTTTTGGTCAAAGAGATGACATAAGCTTTTGTGGTCCGTGAAGATCTGGCACTTCATCCCATACAGGTAATGACGCCAAATCTTCAGAGCGAAGACCACCGCCGCCAGTTCTGAATCATGAGTGAGGTATCGAACCTCGTGATCCTTTAGTTGTCGCGAGGCATACGCGATCACTTTCCCCCGTTGCATGAGTACGCAGCCCAAGCCGAGCTTCGATGCGTCACTGAAAACCACGAAATCATCGGAGCCGTCCGGTAACGACAAAACCGGAGCACTACTTAGCATATCCTTTAACTTCTGAAATGCTTCTTCTTGATTCTTTAACCAGACGAACTTGACATTCTTCTTCGTCAAAGAGGTCAGTGGCGTGGCAATACGCGAAAAGTCTTTGATGAACTTCCGATAGTACCCCGCCAGTCCGAGAAAACTTCGAACTTCTGACGGATTCTTAGGATGCTCCCAGTCTCGGATGGCTTCAATCTTAGCCGGATCGACCATGATCCCCTTCTCAGAAACCACATGCCCGAGGAACTGCACTTCCCTCAACCAAAACTCGCACTTGGAAAACTTCACATACAACTTCTCTCGCTTTAATAGCTCGAGGATTGTACGAAGGTGGCTTTCGTGCTCCCCTTCCTATCTTGAAAATATCAGGATGTCATCTATGAAAACTATCACGAACTGATCCAGATAAGGTTGAAATACCCTATTCATTAAGTCCATGAATGCTGTCGGGGCGTTGGTTAACCCAAACGGCATCACTAGAAATTCGTAGTGTCCATACCTGGTCCGAAATGAAGTCTTCGGCACATCCTCCTCCCTTACCTTGAGTTGATGATAACCCGACCTCAAGTCTATCTTGGAGAAGTAACTGGCTCCTTGTAACTGATCAAACAGGTCGTCGATCCTCGGAATCTGGTACTTGTTCTTGATCGTGACCTTGTTGAGTTCTCGGTAGTCTATGCACATCCGCATAGTACCGTCCTTCTTCTTCACGAAGAGCACAGGTGCTCCCCACTGAGATGTACTTGGTCTGACGAACCCCTTGTCTAGTAACTCTTGCAGTTGAGTCATCATTTCCTTCATTTCGGATGGCGCCAATCTATACGGTACGCGGGCAATCGGTGTAGATCTCGACATTAGATCGATTCTGAACTCGATCTGGCAATCTGGCGGTAAACTTGTTAGATCATCCGGAAATACTTCCGGGAACTCATTTACTACACGCACATCACCCAACCTACGCTTCTCTTTCTTGGCGTCCAACACGTACGCCAAGAACCCTTGACACCCCTTCCTCAAACACTTAGTAGCCCTGATCATCGAGATAAGGCTAGTCCTCCTATCACGGCGATTCCCATAGATCACTACGGAATCCCCATCAGGTAACCGAATCCTGACCAATTTCTTGTTACAAACGATAGTCGCTTCGTTCGCTGCTAACCAGTCCATTCCCAATACTATGTCGAATTCTCCCATTGCCATGGGATATAATTTCATTGACACCAACCTCTCTTCTATATCTATGACACAATCCTCCACCACCTCCTTAACGTATACCCATCTATCATTGGCGGTTTCCACCTCTAGTGCTTTCTCCAAACGCCTAGGCCTTACCCTCAAACATTTCATAAAAGTATGCGATACAAAGGAGCGATTTGCTCCGGAATCAAATAACACCTTGGCACAAAGAGAGTTCACTAGAAACGTACCTGCCACCACATCTTGAACTTCCTCAGCCTCTTCCACAGTCATGCGGAATGCACGTCCTTTCGGACGCACCGGTTCTGCTCCCTTGTCATTTCCTCTTCCACCCTGGCGTTCACCAAACGAAAATGATCCCCCTTTCTTCAGCTGGGGACAATCAGTACGCATGTGGCCAGCAGCCCCACATTGGTAACAAGTTTTTCCAACCACCGGGCAATCCCTTGACAAATGACCGGGCAAGCCGCACCGGTAGCATGAGTTTGAACCTGCCATGCATTCCCCCTGGTGCACCTTGTTACACTTCGAACACTTTTGCCCAGATACCTCCTTGCTACCACGGTTGCCTGGTCAGAACATTTTTCCCTTTCTTGGGTCATTACCCGGACCATCCCATTTGCGTTTCTCCCCACCCTTCTCAGTCGTTTGCCGGTTCTTTTCTTTTTGAATCAGCTCAGCCGTATTGTTGGCCGCCTGAAAAGTAGTGGGGTTTCTAGTCAGAACCAATTCCCGAATACTGCTCTTCAACCCATGGATGAATCGTTCTACTCGACGCTCTTCCGTCGGCACATACAAATCAGCAAAACGAGACTTCTCAATAAACTTTGTAGTATACTCTCGCACTGTCATACCTCCCTGATCCAACCCCAAGAATTCTTCTTCCAATCTTTTTACTACCGCGAGCGGGCAGAACTGAGCCTTGAACCTGTCTACAAACGCTTCCCACAACATTCCCTTAGCCATTGTCGAACCCTTTCCCCCTGTTTCAGCCTCCCACCAGTAAACTGCATCAGATTTCAGCATGGACAAAGCAAACATTACTCTGTCCCCATCAGCACACTTGCAAGTATCGAAGACCAGCTCCATTTCCTTCACCCATTTCATTGCCAAGATAGGGTCATACTCGCCCTTAAAAGTAGGGGGCTTGCATGAGGCAAAGGCCTTGAAATTACATCCTTTAGCTGCTAACTCATTCACCACTTGAGGGTCTGAATTCAAGTGACTCCCAGAACCAGTCACTAGCGGACTGGACAGCTCCACGCTTTCTCGGTTTTCACTTGCTTCTTTGCTCCCCGAAGCTGACTCGTTTTGCTTAGAGAGGAGAGCATGCAAGGTCTCCTGAATTTTCCCAAGCTCAGCGGCCAGGTTCTCCTGAGTGATGTAAGTAGATCCACGGCCTCGACCACGTCCCCTTGTCGAACCCCCTCTTCTAATGGTGGCCGAACTTTCCTGAACGGAGTTTTCTTGATCGACGGGAATTTCCATACTCCTTGTCCTTCCCCGACCCCGTCCGCGACCTCCCCCACGGCCCCTTCCATGACCCCTTCCGCAGGTAGCCGGTTCGCTTCTTAGGGTTTCCTCCTCCTGATTCCTTGGTACCGCCGGTACCGACTTACTCCTCAAGGTCCTTCCAGCCATTTCGCTAATGCTGAAAGAAAACGACAATTAACCCGTGCTAGCTACGATACAACAATTTTGCTATATAAGGTAAGTTT
Organism: Saussurea involucrata; assembly: GCA_033807775.1. Lineage (NCBI taxonomy): Eukaryota > Viridiplantae > Streptophyta > Magnoliopsida > Asterales > Asteraceae > Saussurea > Saussurea involucrata. Next base: position 87,259,766 of record CM066313.1, read on the forward strand.
AAGCACGCACGTGTACCTGTAAGTTCGTAATTACACTGGCCAGGTGTAGTTCCAAACTTACCTTACACGTTTGTCCTTGGCACCTTATTTCCTAGTGCATTTATAGTGATTGTTCCTAGAGGCAATCCTATGTCTCGGCTGTGTTTTTCATCTTACAGTTTAAGTTTAGGCCCTATTGGTCACCTAAATCCCTTAAACTAGGGCTCTGATACCATTTGTAACATCCCAAACACATAATCATGCAATACCATAAAACAAGCATTCGAATTACATAATAATTCTGTTTTTACACCATCCATAAATCATACTAAACAAAATTTGACAGCGGAAGTCTCTATTCCACAGCCGAGAGCTCTATCTAAAGGTAATAAGCAAAATCAGGGGTCGCTCTAATCTCCAAACCATCTCGCGTCATCTCCTAGTTCTTGCTAGAAGAACCTTTAACATGCTTACCTGAAAATGGTTTAGTTTTGAAAAGCGAGGGTTAGACCAAAAGGTCTAGTGAATTCCCTCTGAAGCAACATGTACACAGTATAAAATCATTTATAAAAATATCATCGTAAACTTTAACATAACATCAGGCATGGTACTACACTGTATATAGGATCACATAAACATTCCACGATCGGGGCCCAGTGGGCTACCCTCTCGCCCTCAACCGGAGCCTACGCAAACTCCCCTTCCCGGAGCTTACGCGGACCCCCTTTCTACTCGAAATAGGAGGAAACGGATTCCAACCTACCAGTCTGTCGTAAACATCCAAGGGGTCATCGGACCCCGAGGATCTATCTCTGATCCTATAGTGTAGACCGACTCCACATAGCACCTCATTCATTCCATAAAACATGCACCTTTAAAACCTTAATAAATTGTCATTCACAGTTCATCAAGTACAATACATTTTCTCAAGTAAAATAGGTATTTCATGGAAATATGCGTAACGGTTATAACATTTCATACTCGTAATTGAAACCATAATCAGTCCAAATCATTTAACACTTTAAGTTGTAAAAAGGGTTTAGGGAACTCACCTGATTGCACTTCCTTCCTAACCTCGAACCTCGTTCCTGCTTGCACCAAATAATTTAGTTTGTAAAATAATTAGATGCATTTCCAATCCTAACTTTCTTTCCAATTCAGTCCTAAGAGGTTCCTAATTAAAAGAGATGGGCTTAAGCTTTCCTCAGTATACTCGACCCAACCGAAATCGGCCCAGACAACAGGAGAGAGTCCCGGTATAGTTCGACTCCCGGTACCCCGACTCCCGGTACCCCGACTCCCGGTACTTCGACTCCCGGTGGTTTACAAATAGGCGACGAACACCCAAATTTTCAAGAAACGGGAACTTCCTAACATTCCACTGTATGGGGTTTTTAAAACACAATCTTACCAAATAGCTCCATTTACTTCTTACCCAGAACCATTTCTAATTAACATATATGATTTCACTCGGTTAACAGACCCATTTATGGATTAAGAATCTGCCATGAGTTCTCCTAGAATCAATATAACAATCCAGAGGAATTGAACCCAACAGGTAAATTACTAGATGACTTTAAAGCAGAAATAACAGCTTAAGAGGTTAAAACTTACCAGTTCTGAGCTTCTCCACCCACTGAATTGATGCAAGAACTCTACCTGCTCTTTCTCTCGATTTCTTACTCAGCCGCAGAACAATCAATACAGTCACAAACCCTAGGGATCTGTTCCTATTTATATTTTCCCACTTTACAATTTAGTCCTTGGATACAACTTTCTTTCTTTTCACTATGACACTAATACTTCCAAGTCTTTACAATTTTGGGTTATTACAACATTGTGAGATCCCACATCGGCTAGGAGGGGGAACGAAGTCCTCCTTATAAGGGTGGATGGATACCTTCCTTGCATGAGGCCTTTTGTCTGTCACAGGGTGCGGTCTGGGTGCGTCCCGCGTATGTCTGTGAGGGCAGGAACAAAACCGTGAGCGGTGCCGGTATGCTGTTATGTAGAGGGTATCTGCAAAACGGACAATATCGTGTACGGTGGACTAGGGATGTTACAGAATGGTATCAGAGCCGGTCATCGGGTCGATGTGTCAGCGAGGACGCTGATCCCACTTAGGAGGGTGGATTGTGAGATCCCACATCGGCTAGGAGGGGGAACGAAGTCCTCCTTATAAGGGTGGATGGATACCTTCCTTGCATGAGGCCTTTTGTCTGTCACAGGGTGCGGTCTGGGTGCGTCCCACGTATGCCTGTGAGGGCAGGAATAAAACCGTGAGCGGTGCCGGTATGCTGTTATGCAGAGGGTATCCGCAAAGCGGACAATATCGTGTACGGTGGACTAGGGATGTTACATCAAACTTAAATTTAAATTTTATTTGATTCATATAATATGTACGTTTTATATTGTTACTATAAGGGTACTCGCGCAATGCATCGCGATATATCTTGATTTTAACTTTTGTTTTACTTTTTATCATTTGTTGATTTTATATAAAACGGTTTTGTGTAGTTTTGAGAAAATTATAATATTTTTTTTTATAAATTTGTACAAAGAATGACGTTTTTTGAGGGGTTCATGATTTGAGGATTTGAAAGGGGTTAATATAAGATAAGAATTAATTAGATAACTAATGAGGATTAAAGAATGATGCTTTTTAGGGGTTTACCATTTGAGAATTTGTAGGGAATTAGAGATAAGGACTAAAAGAAAGGAGTGAGAGATAAAGACTAATTAAGTAATTAGCATTAACAGTGGTACATAAGCTTTGTTAGTTGTTTTTAAGAGATTTTAAATAATCAATATTAAATAGCAATACATAAGGCTCTATGAATTGTTTTTAAGAGTTTTTCATAAACATGGTTTGTAATATAGTATAGATTAACATAGTTGGTTCGTAATTAATTAACTGGTTTAAAAAAGGAATAAGATAAAAGATATGTAATCCTTACCTTCTTGTGTCATGAACATGTAGGGAATATTCAAGGCATTGTCCACGTGACTCTTGTTGAATTCTTCGTTATTTTTTAACTAGTGTTGTGCACCGTGCGTTACGCGGTTACGTTAAACATTTTTCGATTTTCTTTGTAGCACGTTAAATGGTTTACGTATTAGATATTTTTCTTGAAAAACATTTATGTATTAGATATTAAACTAATAAGAACCAATATTTCACTTTACATATAAGAAACCACCGCGTCATTTCTTGTTCTTTTAGTCAATGCACAATTATACATTTCAAAGGCGTAGATGACCAAAACAAAATCATGGTTCAAAATTTTAAAATACTAAAAATCAAAAATCATTTTCTTAAGAAATATTAGACAAAGTTAAGATGAAATATATTTTCTTGGTGGTTAATCCGCACATGTTGATAATTTTGTTATGAAAAGTTTAAGATGCACCCGTAATCATTATGTTTTTAGGTTATTTAGAAATCAAATAACATTTTCCACAACGGTGCCTCATACATCCACTTAAATTTCTTTTTTCTTCTTAATTTTTATATGGATAATCTTTTTGCAAAAAAAGGTCAGTTAAAAAATATTTTTAGCCAATGAACCATTTTACTTATTAAAGATATAGTATAATTATATACATAAAAAGTAATAAAATAAACTAAAAAGATTGATTCATGTAACAAAACTATTGATTTATAATCATTGTTACCTTACAATTAGCAATTTAAATTATCTATTAACACTGATTAAGTTATTGATTATAGAAACATAAATAAAAATAAAAGGTACTCATTACCTTACTAAAAAAAATAAAGTTCATAAACAATAAAAATTAATATTAATAAAAAATGATTTATAAGCATTGTTAGTTCACAAAAAAAATAGTTAGATTTATATATTGGTTGTTTAATGTTTAATTTCATTAAACTTAGTTGAAATCATTTTAACATAAGCCAAAAAGAATAATATACATTTAACTTAATCATTAAACTTGGATTTAACTATATTTTGCCAAACATCATTTTACAATTTTCATCTACATCAATAAATCCTTTATATACACATCTTCGTCACCTAGTTTTTCATCAACTTGGGTTTAACTATATTTTAAGAAAATTCCTAGTCTCAATTCCTACTACACCGTACACCATTGGATGTGCTTGTTTCTTAATATATAATAGATAGATAATAAACATATATAAACAAATATGTATTATTATGATAAATTTATAAATATATTGATTATTCATAGTTGAGGAAAAAATGAAAAGTTTTTTAATTAATAAGCTTTTAAATACTCATAGTTAGTACAAATATGAAGTATGTTCTATTAATTAATATTTAATTTCAATTAAAATAAAATATAATATATTTGTTAGAAGTTGATTTATAGGGATTGATATCTTACTATATATAATATTGAATGACACATAATTTATTTTTTTAGAGAAATTTTTTGATTTATAACCATTGTTACCTTACTAAAAAAATTGTAATTATTTATAAACATTGTTACCTTACTAAAAAAAATAGACTCAATTAATAAATTTTTTGATTTATAAGCATTGTTAGCTTATTAAAAAAATACAATAATTGAAATAAAATATTTTATTTACTATTATTGTTAGTTTATTCAATAAAAAGGTTATATTTAAAAACATTGTTAGCTTTGCCTATTAAGTTATGGATCATGTAAATTAAAAAAAAACTAATTTTAATTTAAGTCTAGTTTATAAAAATTAAATAAAAGTTATAAAATTTGATAAAAGTTGTAATTTATAATAATTGTTAGTTTAGAAATACAAATACAAATGATTTCTAATTTAAATTAAAAAAGAAAATGAAATTTTTTAGCATTTAATATGATGAAATAATTTAAAAAGAATTCAAAATTATGAGAAAAAAGATAAATATGAAAGAACATCTCTCCTTAACTCTCTCTCTTACATTGTGGCGCGACCCAGATAGTAGAAGTTATCCGGAAAGGGTAGTCATCCGGACAGAAGCGGCTGTCCGGAAAGTTTTGTGTTCGGTAAATGTGGGCGTCCGGAAAGGTAGAGTTGTCCGGATAGTTGGCTGATCAGCCTTTATCGTGTCCCTTTTTCTCAGGAAAGTTGTCTGGAGGCCTGGAATTGTTTAAGAACGTGAAGTAAGAGCACCAGGTGAGTTATCTAACTAAAACGCATGGCTTTTAATGTGTTATCTAGAGTAAGACATGATGAGTAATGCCATGTTATTTTATTAATGCGTTATCTATTTGAAAGTTGATTAATGCTTTATATGTGGAGTGTATGCATACATTGATTTTGATGTAAATTGACTAAGTCGAGGGGGGGGGGGGGTGTTCCCATTTATGCCAAGGGAGGTGTGACCCTGCAAGACATCATGAGACTGACTCATTGTCACCTTAGGGTGACTTCAGGGTGTCAATTTATGAGGGGCGGATCTATATCCGAAACGATTTTATCTGAACAGTTTTATGAACGATTTATACTGAAAATGGTAATCTGTTTAAATGCTTTGATAACTGTTAAGAGGGACTCACTAGACCTCATGGTCTAACCCTCGCTTTCTTTTAAATTAAAACCTTTTTAGGAAAGCAGATAGTGTCAGGCTCTGGCAAGTGAGCAGTGCGTAGCAAGAAGGCTTGATAGCATAGTAACACTATAGTTCATTTAGTTATTTCTTAGATGTGTAGGTTGTTTCCACCAACCAGATTTTGTTTGGATGTAAGAAATTTTGGGACTCGTTTCTGAGATATTCTATTTAATATGCTTTGAATGTTTAAATTTGTTTGGGTTGTTATAGTTGGTATCAGAGTCAGGTTTAAGGGATTTAGGTGACTAGATGGGCCTAGACTTAAACTTTGGGAAGTAGAAATCACAACTGGGAAATCAGGAATGCGTTAGGAGGGCACTAATATAGAAATAGGACTAATGAGGTACCGAGGACGGCCATGTAAGGTAAGTTTGGAGTTACACCTGGCCAGTGTAATTGTGAACTTACATGTACATGTATGTGCTTAGATTGCCTTATTACCCCGTTGCTATAGTACTAAAATAGTCTGTGGTGTTAAATTAGTCGTTCATTCTTGTTGTGTACTAGAATGTCTGCGAGAACTTTGAGGAGTAGGTCGATCCCTGTTGCGGAAGATGCTCAGACAAAGAGTACTACACTGCGGGAGGAGGTTGTGAGAGTCGAAGAAATTGCTGAGGATGAGCCAGTGAATCAGCCAAGAGTGGCGGCCACTCGTGGGCGAGGTAGAGGTCGTGGGAGACCCAGAGGAGCGGTACCGAGAAAGGCTGTTACTGAGGTGGGGGCGGCAACCACCAAGGGCAAGGGTAAGAAAAAGAAAGCGTTGGTTAAGCGCAAGGCAAGAAGTGTTGAGGAACCTGAGATCCAATTGATGTCCGAACAAGAAAGTTCAGCACCGGTGAAGAAAATAAATGTTAAGAAAGGGGGTACACCTGAAGCTACACCGGCTTTCGTGACAGAGGATAAGTTTGCAGCAGAGATGGATAAGTTGCAAAAGACTCTTCAAGCAGTTCTAGACAACCAGAACAAGACTACGTCTGGGGAAATAACCAAGAGCAGTACCGGGAAGAAGACCGGGGAAGATAGTAAACCACGGACTGAGATAGGGAACAACTCGGTGATAACTCTGATTGCTACTTCCGAGCCAAAGGCAGAAAAAGGATGCTCGTTTAAGACCTTCGTTTCGTGTAAGCCTCCAACATTCAACGGGGAGCGCAACCCTGTTCTAGCATTGAAATGGGTTCGCGAAATGGAATTAGCTTTCGATACTAACAAGTGCCCCGAGGAGGATAAGGTACTGTTTGCAATGTCAATCATGAAATCGGAGGCCATCTATTGGTGGGACGTCGAGTCGGGAGGAAAAGGTTCAGAGATAGCAAAGAGAATCTCGTGGGAAGCTTTTGTTAAGAGGTTCCGAGCACAGTTTTGTCCTATGGCGGCAGTTAAGAAGCTAGAAGAGGAGTTTCTGGGTTTGGAGCAAGGGGAAATGTCGGTTCAGGAGTATACGTCGAAGTTCATCGAGAAAGCGTGGTTTTGTGATTTGTACGTGCCTACTGAAGAAAGGCGGATCGAGAGGTACATTTATGGGCTGAAGAGCAGTATAAGAGAATTGGTGCAAGCGAAAGACCCAGTTACTTTTCAGGCAGCCGTAGATAAAGCAGAACTTACTGAAAAGGATAAGAACAAACAGATGAACGAGAGAGTGGGAGATAAGCGTAAGTGGGACGGGCTGAATCGAGACAGTAAGAGGCCGAGTTCAGCTAGACCCGATCTGCAGGTGGGATCTAAGCCAATGGATAAACCGTGTGAAAAGTGTAATAAAATGCACAGGGGAGAATGTTGGATTGAAAGGGAGGGGTGTCTTAGGTGCGGAAAAATGGGGCATCTAGCTCGAGAATGTCGTAATCCAAAGGTCTATTATCAGTGCGGATTGTCGGGACATGTCAAGTGGGATTGTCCGCAGTTAAAGAAAGGTTATGCTAGGGGTGAAGGTGGGAGTAGCGGAGGAAAGAGTAATGAGAAGAATGTGGAGTCGGCCCGCGCCAGAGCTAGGGCTTTCCACATGTCAGCTGAGGAGGCGCAGAACACGCCTGATGTGGTGATAGGTACCTTTCCTATAGACTCGATGTTTGCTAAAGTTTTGTTTGATTCGGGGGTCAATCGTTCGTTTGTGTCGCCCAATTTTGTTCAAAAATTACAAGTGAAACCCACGAGGTTGAACTTTGGGTTTGAGGTAGAGATAGCTGACGATTGTCGAGTCTGGGTAAAGGAGGTCTATGAGGGTTGCAACATAGACGTGGATGGTCACTTTTTCCCATTAAGATTGTATCCTATGGGGATGGGGGAGTTTGATGTAGTCCTAGGGATGGACTGGTTAGCGGATAACGACACTAGCATAGTTTGTAATAAGAAACTGATCCGTATCCCTTTGGCTAATAAGAAAGAAGTGGTAATTTACGGAGATCAACGGAATATGAAGTCGTGTTTGATTTCGTTGATGAAAGCTAGGCGATGTTTGGGAAAGGGTTGTTCGGGGTATCTAGCTTATGTGTTAGATGCTAAGAAGGAAAAGAAGAGTGTGGGAGATGTGTCAGTAGTGAGTGAGTACCCGGAAGTGTTTCCGGATGATTTGACGATTCTACCCCCAAATCGTCAAGTGGAGTTCAAAATTGAACTGGTACCTGGAGCGACACCGATTGCCCATGTGCCCTATCGGTTAGCACCAGCAGAGATGAAAGAGATGATGACTCAATTACAGGAACTGCTCGACAAGGGTTTCATTCGTCCGAGCTCATCGTCTTGGGGAGCACCTGTACTTTTCGTTAAAAAGAAGGACGGATCTATGCGAATGTGCATAGATTATCGTGAACTCAATAAAGTAACGGTGAAGAATAAGTACCCGCTTCCGAGGATCGATGACCTCTTCGATCAACTTCAAGGTGCGAGTTATTTCTCAAAGATAGACTTGTGATCGGGTTATCATCAATTGAAAGTTAGGGAAGAAGATGTGCCGAAGACAGCTTTCCGTACGAGGTATGGGCATTACGAGTTCTTAGTCATGTCTTTTGGGTTGACTAATGCGCCAGCGGTATTCATGGATTTGATGAATAGAGTGTGCAGCTCGTTGTTGGATAAATGTGTGATCGTCTTCATTGACGATATCTTAATTTATTCTCGAACACGAGAAGACCACGAGAGACATCTTCAGGCAGCACTGGAATTGCTAAAGCGTGAGAAGTTATACGCGAAGTTTTTGAAGTGCGAGTTTTGGATAAGGGAAGTCCAATTTTTGGGTCATGTGGTCTCGGCGGACGGTATCAAGGTAGATCCTGCTAAAATTGAAGCCATTAAAGATTGGGAGGCGCCAAGGACCCCATCGGAGGTGAGAAGCTTTCTCGGTTTAGCAGGATATTACCGGAAGTTCATTCAAGACTTCTCTCGAATAGCTTCGCCACTGACCTCTTTGACAAGGAAGAACGTCAAATTTGCGTGGGCTGAAGCGCAAGAAACTGCGTTTGAGAAGTTGAAAGAAAGTTTAAGCAGTGCTCCGATTCTGTCTTTACCTGATGGATCAAAGGGTTTTGTGATATACAGTGACGCTTCTAAGCTTGGGTTGGGGTGTGTGCTAATGCAGCACGGGAAGGTAATTGCCTACGTTTCCCGACAGTTGAAGGATCATGAAAAGAACTACCCCACTCATGACATGGAGCTAGCGGCGGTGGTGTTCGCTCTGAAAATCTGGCGACACTACCTATATGGAGTAAAGTGTCAGATTTACACCGATCACAAAAGTATGAAACATCTGTTTGACCAGAAGGAGTTAAATATGAGACAAAGGAGATGGATGGAGCTGTTGAACGACTATGACTGCGAGATTTTGTATCACCCAGGTAAAGCTAATGTGGTGGCCGACACGTTGAGTTGGAAGGAACGGGGAGAACAGACCAAAGTCATAGCTTTCAGAGTCGAGGCAACCTCGAACCTTCTGGAGGAGGTTAACAAATTTCAAGAGGAAGCGTTGTTGGAGGAAAACGTCAGGAGCGAAAGAGTAGTCGGAATTGCACCGTTGTTCGAAATTAATAATGGTGGGCTGAAGTGTATGAAAGCCCGAGTATGGGTTCCTAAACTGGGCAATCTGAGGGTAAGCATCTTAGAAGAAGCAAACAAGTCGCGGTACTCCATACACCCGGGGACGAATAAAATGTATCGAGACTTGAGACAGTTTTATTGGTGGCCAGGGATGAAGAAGGATATTGCACACTTTGTGGAGCGGTGTGTGACGTGTTTAAAAGTTAAGGCAGAACACCAACGACCTTATGGGGAAATCCATTTTACAGTGATACCAGTGTGGAAGTAGGATAACATTACAATGGATTTCCTCACAAAGTTGTCGAGGACTCCGAAGGGCAATGACGCAATTTGGGTGATCGTTGATATTCTCACCAAGTCAGCACATTTCTTACCTATTAAAGAGTCGGATTCGTTGGAGAAGTTATCTCGATTGTATTAACGAGATAGTGTCTAGGCACAGAGTGCCGCGATCCATTGTGTCTAACCGCGATAGTCGATTCACATCGAAATTTTGGGGAAGTTTGCAACGGGAAATGGGTTCGCAACTAAAGTTAAGCACGACATATCATCCTCAAACAGATGGTCAGAGCGAGCGAACCATTCAAACGTTAAAGGATATGTTTCGGGCGTGCGTTATCGACTTCAAGGGATCGTGGGAAGTGCATTTACCGTCAATAGAATTCTTCTATAATAATAGTTATCACGCTAGCATCCAGGCGGCACCATTTGAAGCCTTGTATGGGCGAAAGTGTCGTACGCCGTTGTGTTGGAATGAGGAAGGAGAAAGGCAGTTGGCCGGACCGGAAATTGTACAACTAACGGCGGACAAGATTGAAGTAATCCGTGAATGGATGAGAATCGCGCAAGATCGTCAGAGAAAGTATGCGAATAGAAGAAGAAAGCCTATTGAATTTCAAGTGGGGGAGAGAGTTATTCTAAAGGTCTCGCCTTGGAAAGGAGTGGTGCGTTTTGGGAAGAAAGGGAAGCTGAGGCTGAGATATGTGGGCCCTTTTGCTATCATTGAACGAGTGGGCGCAGTAGCTTATAAACTAGATTTGCCGGAAGAATTGAAAACGGTCCATCCGACCTTTCATGTGTCAAACCTGAAGAAGTGTTTGGCCGAGACTGATGTGGCCATTCCGTTAGAAGATGTCAGCATTGATGAGAAGTTGACATTCGAGGAAGATCCAATCGAGGTCGTAGACAGTAAAGTACGAAAGATGAGGAACAAGGAAGTTCGTTTAGTGAAGGTTCAATGGAAGTATCACAAGGGACGAGAAGCAACGTGGGAGGTAGAAGCGGATATGAAGTCTAAATACCCTCACCTGTTTGAAAATGGAATTTCGGGGACAAAATTCTTTTGAGGGGGGGAGTGTTGTAACGACCGTGACCAAAATAGGATAGTTTTATTGTGTTGAGGGAAAGTGGAATAAGAATGGAAGTTAAGGGGCTATTGGATAAGTTTGGAACAAGGTTTAAAAGGGGCACAAAACCCTAGGAGGAACATTCTAATACTGATTTAATTGTTGGCGGTTGAGTTTGTGGAGATAAAGGAGAATAGGGTTCTTGGGTGTTTTGTGTTCAATTGGAAGAGAGGAATCATCGAGTTCAATTTCAGAAGGAAGGGAAGGATTGAAATTCGTGTTCTGCAAGTAATCTCTAAGGTAACCTCTAATCCATAACTCCTTTCAAGATTAATCTGCTGATTTTTGAGTTTTGTGGGTTTTAGCTTATTCTAAGTCATTTGAGGCCAATAGAGAGATTTAATCATCTTTAAATGTGTTTTGATAATAAAAACTGATGGGAAATCGATTACAGATCATTTAGTGATAATTTATTGGCTTATCTTGAGGATTAAGAGGCATGTAATAGGACTTTAAACCTTAAACCCGTCCAGCGTATCGTCCGGACACCTTCAGATTAAGAAGGTATCCGGGTAGAACGTCCGGAAAGCTTGTTATCCCGATAAGATGAAGGTATCCGGGTGTGGGGTCGTCCTGGAAATAATCTCATCCGGACAGTAGGGTTACCCAGATTGTGGCGCGACCCGGATAGTAGAAGTTATCCGGAAAGGGTAGTCATCCGGACAGAAGCGGCTGTCCGAAAAGTTTTGTGTTCGGTAAATGTGGACGTCCGGAAAGGTAGAGCTGTCCGGATAGTTGGCTGATCAACCTTTATCGTGTCCCTTTTTCTCAGGAAAGTTGTCTGGAGGCCTGGAATTGTTTAAGAACGTGAAGTAAGAGCACCAGGTGAGTTTTTTTTAACTAAAACGCATGGCTTTTAATGTGTTATCTAGAGTAAGACATGATGAGTAATGCCATGTTATTTTATTAATGCGTTATCTATTTGAAAGTTGATTAATGCTTTATATGTGGAGTGTATGCATACATTGATTTTGATGTAAATTGACTAAGTCGGGGAGGGGGGGGGGGGGTGGCCCGCCAGCTCGTGTCGGGGGGGGGGGGGGGGAGGGGGTGTTCCCGTTTATGCCAAGGGAGGTGTGACCCTGCAAGGCAGCATGAGACTGACTCGTTGTCACCTTAGGATAACTTCAGGGTGTCAATTTATGAGGGGCAGATCTATATCCGAAACGATTTTATCTGAACAGTTTTATGAACGATTTGTACTGAAAATGGTAATCTGTTTAAATGCTTTGATAACTGTTAAGAGGGACTCACTAGACCTCATGGTCTAACCCTCGCTTTCTTTTAAATTAAAACCTTTTCAGGAAAGCAGATAGTGTCAGGCTCTGGCAAGTGAGCAGTGCGTAGCAAGAAGGCTTGATAGCATAGTAACACTATAGTTCATTTAGTTATTTCTCAGATGTGTAGGTTGTTTCCACCAACTTGGATGTAAGAAATTTTGGGACCCGTTTCTGGGATATTCTATTTAATATGCTTTGAATGTTTAAATTTGTTTGGGTTGTTATAATACATGCTTATAATGATTTGGTTCAATCCGTCCAACTAATTCCCTTCATGTTTTTCCTTAATAATCGATCGTATCGGTCCTATATTTTCTATAGCTAGCGTCGAGCGGCCTATTAGAGCTTATAGGATGGTGGTAAATGTATTTTATCCGGTTAATGATTACAACGTAAGAAACTTATTACTCACTAGGTAAGATTTTTAATTCTTACTATACTTCTTACCGGGTGAAATTCTTGGTCCTTTGTCATGCTCACCGGTAAGATAAGTGATACCCAAAATAACTGCTTACCCGACAAAAGTTTGGCAAAAATATTATCTGAAGAAGACTATTTTAACAATGAAAAGCCATCAAATCCTGAAATGTGCACAAGACCATATCCAGCTCATCAATTTTTCCTTTTGTGCATAATTTGTCCATTCCAAGAAACAAAAATGGTTGAAGGAATCACTACATATTCTACATACTGGAAAAAAAATCCTCTCATGGGCAGATTAGTAACAACAGTAGGGTACACTCATAACATCAACAACTTCCAAGACAAATTGAGGAATCTGTTTGTAACAATTAAACAAATCAAATTAAAAGCTAAACAAGCTTTTTAGTAAACAAAATATTATTATCAGTTGCAAACCAATACTTTAAACAAACAAAAACTGTGTACCATTCAGAGTAAAACAAACTCTAGGTCCATCATCAAAATGAGAGTCACTCATTTACAACAGGTACCTTAAATCATAGAGTGCGCTACATATGTAATAATTGTCCAGGAGATTACTTCCTTAAATACGTATCGCGTCTTACAAGGATCACTTCTTTTGACCAGGGGGTAAAGACTGTTGATCGTCACCTGGGTGAAGGGAGGGGCGACCGAAAGGCGGAAATGTCATCTTGGGAGGGGAAGGGGCGAACTGTAAAAATCGAGAGATAGGGTGTGAAAATCAAAGTCCTGGGAATACAAAATCTTCTATAATAAAGGTGAAGCAAGAAATTCAGATTCGTGAAATGGCTAAAACAATATCTAACCACTTCAATTATGTATGAATAGAGATTGGAAAAACATCTACAAAATGAAATGATCAATTTTTAGTTAATCAATTGATTAAGATCACAACCATTATCAGAATGGAAGCAAAATCTGAGCAGTAAAACAGATCTAAACATGAACCCCACTAATAGTGAAAGATACAAAATCAGCTTAAGGAAGTACATAAATAGCTCTAGTTGTAACACTGGAGTTCAAATCCAGTAATTATCAAGGTAAGTAATCAGATCTAAGTAAAAGATATGATAATCGACAAACATTAGAACGTATAAGAGATATATTGATGATTTAAAATAAACATACCTTGCTCTTGGTGACAGAGTCATTGAATTAATGATAGGAAACCAGGAGGTATCATTATCCGGTTGAGAAGACAGAAATCCAAACCACAAGAAATAAATAGGGGCGATATGAAGAAGACTGAGAGTATGAATCGTTACCGGAAGGTAGTTCTCTCTGTGCAGGCAAACTTGGTTGATGCAGTGACAACCTCTTTAGTACACAGTGAATTGATGGAGAGTGAATCAATGTACACTAACCCTATACATAGTGAATCGTATATATCAGGAAATGTGAATTGATGGAAACACAGGTAGCGTGAATATGGAAATACAGTCCAAAAATAAATTACCTTAAATGGCCGAGCGTGAAATCGTTAAATCGATGGTAGAAATAGATAGACTGAATACATAACCACTTGACTGAGTTTCTGTGTTCCTAAATGCAACATATGGAAAATGTTGTATCAAAAGGAATACATTTTTTTTGAGATACTACTTTAGATCTTGTATTAATAATGCACATGTAATTGACTTTTAGTACTCTAAGTATATAAAATTAACATCTACATATGGGAATGTCAACATTTACTAAAATCTTGTAAAATTAACACAACAATGTTACTGTGCTTGGTTGGGGGAAATAGGGTTGGGGAATGAAAACTAAAATCATTAATGGAGTCTATTTTCAGTATGGATGAAACATTGGTGTGGGTTGCTATAAAATCGAACTAAACAAATTCAGTTGGAACCTGAAGTGTGGAACCTGTTGTTCTAGATGGTAAGCATATATCGGTGGAAACTTAGAATTGGCAGGTAGAATTTGTTGGTGGAAACACAAACACACTCACCAGGTACCAAGTGAAAGAAAACAGGTAGTTGTATGTTTGCGAATGGGCAGGTAACATAAGTATAAAATCAATTTTTCTTTTATCATGAACACAAACAGATGTTTGTACCTTGAGTTGATCCCGTCTCCTTTTTGAGTTTAGACTCTATACCATGCTTATTGTTCAATCATGAACTCATATCCTGCAGGTTATTAAATAACCAGACAACAAATGCAAGTGAACAAGTAAATACCGGTGTTTGATGTCAAAACCAACACAGAAACAGAGAGAGAATTGGACCTGAAATCACCTTGCAATTCCCATCCAAAACAGAGGTACACATACTTGCCAAGTTTAATACAAAACCATCGACTAATCAATGTAAAATTATGTCATGGAACAAGCTATAAAGCTGTCCAAAAAGATAATCTACATCAGTTATGTTAAAAGGTACTAAACTTGAGATGAAAGTCGAAATATGTGACCGCATACATACATTAGGGTTGAAACAGTCAGACAAATAATGCATAAATTACCTATACTATGGACCCAGTTGAGTCCAACCACCTTTGGATCAATCTAGGCCGTTCAAACTCATTCCAACTTTTAATCCTGACCCTTTAAATTCATTAAGTCACTGATTCAGCCCATCCAGCCATTCTGCCCAGCTTCTCCTTCACAAACTCAACTCCCCCTCTCGCCCTCACTCTCTGATTTCTCTCACACTAACCCTCCCCCTCGCCTGATTACTCTCGCACTAACCCCTGATTTCTCTCCACGACCCAGTCCCACAGCTGAACTGCATAAATTCCCCCTATTTTGCCATTTCGGAGCCAAATTCATCCTTTGATTTTCAGTTTTCTTCTTCCCGCTTGCCCCCTCTACACTCACTCGATCAAACCCTCCCTCTTCCTCTACGACACCTTCATATTCTACATTGTTCTGGAAAGCATCCATAAATCTTTTGGTAAACCCACAAATCTTTTCCCAAATTAACAAGATATGCAATCTCCCGCCGCCTGTTCAGCACGCCGAGGAGGACTTGAAATCCTACGATAGCAACGATCCTAAAAAGCCTCTTCTTATGGCCATCAAAGGTCATATCTACGATGTCTCACAAAGCAGGTATATTGTTTAACTCTTTTTTACAATCGAATTTTGCGTTTTTGATTGGATTTTAGGCTTTTTTACCTTTTTGAGAAAAGGCACGATCTTTATCAGAATAATGGTTTTTTTTCTTTCTATTTTCACTTATTTTTAATGTTATTTATCTAATTGATGCGTTTTTTGGTTGAAGGACACGAATTCTGCTGACTTGAGAATTGGGTATATTCAAAATTAGGGTTTTAATTGGATTTTGGGTTGTTGATCAAGCTTATGATTCGAGTGTTTAGGAAGAAGGCACTTGTGTAAGTGGATTAGTGGTTTCCTTGTGATTCTTTTTGATTTTATTCTCTATGTTTGATTCTTTTCTTTTTGCTATTCTGTTGTGATTCCCTATTTATTCCCCTCTTACTCATCTATTTTAATTGTTTGGTAGTAAAAGGATAAAGGTACTATTGATTGCTTACAAGTTCTGTGGTTTCCCCTCCTCCCGTCTGTATACTATTTTCCTAAATTGATGCAAATATCTATTTGTTGATGTGTTCATATGCAGCAAATAGTCACAATCTTGATCTCAACCTAGGGGTTCTCCCACTACAACCGACCCAGAGTAGAATCAAAATGTTCAGAACGTGTTCCAAACGTTTTTAAAAGGGCAACAACCCAACTTGATTGTCTGAAGAACCAGTAAGATGTTGACTTATTGTCGTCAAGACGGCTGCTCTGCTTCCGGAAAATTCAACGGCAGAAGGAAAATACAAGCGGTGGCTCTCGGAGTGGAAAGACAAGGTAAAGGTATGAGATGATGATCTTTTTTTTCATTTGATTTCTTTCTTCTTTTAGCATCTTTGTCTGAACTTCTGTCCACTCGAATATTTATCCATCATGTTTTTATATGTATCTTGAGCTTTAAATATTAAAATTGTGATTTTGAAGCCTAATCACGAATTTGGGGCAGTGTATATATACAATTCATTAAGACAATGTGTCCATAAAAACCATCAATAGGTAGATTCCTTATCTATCCAAATTACCTTTTTACCCTCAATTTTTAACAAACACTTTTTAAAAACTGTTTTTTTCACCACATAAGCAAATAAGCATAAGTTAAAAATATAAGCACTCTACAGGGGTGCAGGTTATGCAGAAAATTAGTGGTATCTTTTGGGAGAGACTAGCACTCTCGAATTGCTAGAGTTCTTATCGTTTTCTCTTGTGTTTTTCATTCAGTTACCGTATTTGAATACAATTTGGTCAGCTTTCCATTTCTGTTACTGTTTTGGTTCCACTTTGTTAAGTCAGTTCATAACAAATGGTATCAGAGCACTACGAGTCTGTGGAGAGAGAATTGCAAATGACCTATAGTGCATTTGATTACATGGCTGATGATCGGATTCAACAGAAGGATGAATCCAGGAAGAAGGAAGCGGTCAATCCCCAGTCCACAACTCAAAATTATCGATCCCTCTACAACACCCACCTTCATGTTCTTCCAATTTTAAAGATTCAGCTTCTGAGATTGACGAAAGATTGTTGTTTTCACTGGGTCTCAAAACAGCAGTCGTGAACATATACACAAGGGAGCAAGAGAAAAGACCCATTAAGAGGAGGATCAGTGAGACCCAACGCTTTCCTTTTACCTCTTTGACAATACATTAGCAGCTATCGATACCTTACAAGTTATGGGATTTCATCACCCAATTGAAAATCAAAACTACGAATGCCTCTATAATCAGAAAACAAAAATTTGTTTTGATGAAGTTTTGAAGATCACAAGTACATACCGCTAATTAGAGAAAGGCCCTCACTCGAAAGCATAGATGGAGAAGGAGAGAGAATGAGAGATTTCAGAGAATGAGAAGGAGAGGGGAGGGGGAGGTCGTGTGATTGGAAAACTGCATCTAGGTCGTGGAAACCAGAAAATGGGGGAGAAGTGGTGTCGAAGAAAACTGATCTTAGAAAAACTGTTTTTTAAAAAGTGAAAAGTGTTGAAAAAAACCGTCACTATTCTTTTAATAAGATAGAATAGATAAAAGAAAAAAAATCAGATAGGTGTATTCCTCTAAAATTTAACCTATTGTAGTGGCAAGTCCAAGATTTTTTATCGAGCGGATATACCTTTAAAGTATTTCAAAAATCTGCAAAGTCATTTGATGTGTTGTTAGCCAAATTCCACGTATAAAAAGATTTTTCCTGTTTTTATCTTGTATATTTTTAATATCTCGTAGCATCTTTTAAAGTTTAATGGGTGCATTTTTTTATACAAAAAAGGTTATACTTATGAAAATATGTTGAGCAGATGCATGGAACCCAGATGCACAACCACAATGGTTGTGGCGTACTCGTTAAAGCCTTGGGGGATGTGGTGGAATATCACATCTGCCAAGGATTCTAATTCAGGCGTACACAACAATTGTGGCCACTGAGGTTTTATCAGGGTTGATGTCTTACCGTCATAATTTGCCTAATGATTAGTTTAGGCATAGCCTAAGACACCCTTAAAAAGGTCCACTCCTGCTTGTTGGAATTGCAAACAATTATTATAAAGTAATCAACAATTAAAAGTAAATAAATAAAATAAGAAAACGTAATGAAATTTGTATTGGTTCTCATCTATTGATAATTTTGCTTCTCTTTACACAAAAAAAGTGTTTCTTAATAATAATATAACAAATTGGTTCTCATTTAGTGTATTGATAATTTTGCTTCTCTTTACTTTAATAGAATAATTGTCTCTTAATATTAATAATAATAATGTAACAAACATTTAATCCATAAATCTTGTAACTATTGATATATGAATGTTAAGTTGTCGAGTTGTGTCGTAATTCTTAATTATGTGAAAAATGTCACATCAAAATCAACTGATATTATATAGACCGAAAACATGTTCATAAGATAAAATGGATACAAATCAGAAAAAGAAAATGTAAATGGAAAAAATATGAGGATACTTAAAAGACTATTAATTTGCATAGCCAAAGATATGCCATTTCATGACCAGAAAGCAATACACACCCAAAATTTAGTTTCACCAGCAAGTACATGAAGGATAAAACATGAAAAATCTTCAAAACTCAAAATTAGAAAGGGGTCGCGCGAACGCAGCCTACTGTCACAAATTATGACGTAGGCTCGACCACTTGGACCGACCTTAGGAAGGCACCCCTCCTATGTGCAATGGAGGTCACCAACCTAGACCATGAGCCTTCTTGATCACTCATTGATCCCGTCCAGGTAAGTATGGTCCAAGTTGTTCAACGGTCTTCTTAAAAACTCACTTGTTTGCTTTATCAAAATTCTTTTCTGTCTTCCACGAGGAACTCAGCTTTCACCTTCGATTCATAGTATCTGAAACAAATAGATACAAATATCTCTTTACCATCTAAAACACATAAGTCTTACTAAATCTAAGAACTCTAAAGAACTCTAATCCTCAAATGTTACCCCCAAACCCGAACTTAAGTCGAGTCCACAGTACATTTAGTCCTCATTCATTCCCTATCCAATAACTAACAATACACAGGTTACTGGATACTCAAAAACATTTAAACTCTCAAAATTGACCAAACAGCTAAAGTTCCCGGACAACTCAAAGTATCCGGTTACACAGATTATCCGGACAACACAACTGTCCGGACAACATCAACAATCCGGATAACACCCGGACACCAATTCATTCCGGATACCATCCGGTATCGCATTCCATCCGGAAACCTTAAGGAAAACAGGAACTTACCGGGTACTTGAATCTTCCGGACACCTTTAGAACATCATCCGGACACTAACAACAAAACTACCCGGACACCTTTAATCTATCCGGAAACTACTGTCAGTTCATCAAATTTCCACCCAAAATCCGACTGAATCATTACCAGATGTATAATTGACTAATCTAATCTGATAGAAACCTCCAATACCAATTACAACCATAAAATACAAAGGAAACATACCTTAATTCCTCTTCCAAGTACACCAAATTGAATCCCTAGCCTTTTATCTTCTTTCTTCTTCTTTTGGTCTCAAAACACACACACTACACACACTGGATTTTGCTGGATATTTTCTACTGTTGTGATAATATCTGAATTCCTAAGGGATAATATCTATTCCTATTTACCATTTAGACCTTAAGCTATCCATTAATGACCAAATCACCCCTAACGTTATAAATTAACCCAAACTTACCCTAAACTTAAATTATATAATTAAATAAATTTATTGGAACTAGGATTTAACTAACGAACTTACCCGGGGTATTACATAAATAACCAATATATCAATTGTTATCTTTGCTCAAATAATAAATCAGCATTCCATAAATTAAATATAGTCCTGACCAAACTAAATGTTTATTATCAATACCTACAAGACTCTTCTCTATAAGCTTATTATACATACAGGTCACTCTCCAAAAAGCCAAGAATTGCCAAGAACTCTCTTTACTTGAAAAGTAGAAATAGTATGAAGCATGGTTATTATATCACATATTCTATAGCATGAGCAACATGCTTAAATGTGCATGACAGTAATAGGATATTTTACAGCATAAGCAATCGGTTTCATCGAGAGACTACATGAGGAATGAAGCTTTCTATGCTTACAATCGGTTTCAAGAAAAATTATAACTCATAACACACAAATATTCTGAAACCTAAACAAATTAATTAACCCCATTTCTCAAGTAGACCTCTTTCTGCAAGGAAAATGGAAAATCCCATGAGACTTGCAAGATTGAGATGAAACTCCTACCAATTAGTTTCCAACATTATAGCAAAATCCTCATTGCCACATCCATAATTAAAGCCCCTATAGAATTTTCTTTGGGTTTTACAAGTATCCATAGCACAAATGGCAATGTTTGGTCAACAATTGATGGATCAAAGTAGAGTAGTACTGTTGAATGAAATATGCAGACAAATAGAGGAATCTGTGAAGAATACAAATGCATGGGTAAGTTGATGAAACAAGTTGAATATGATGATGGTTGCACGCAATAAGATCATATATGGATATGATGGGATGAAGTATCAAAGGAGCATTGTGGACCTTCTCATCCCTTCTTCTGAGAATCTTTAAAGACTGAGTGATAGAATTAATAACTATTAATCAATCTAATAAATTAATCATTGGTTAATTGTCAATGATATTATTAGCTCATCGATCGATCCATGAGGAGTGTACAAGGACAGGTACAAAGACTTGCAACATCATCGAATCATTGTAGATATCAAAGAACTACTTCGGATGCTCAAACGGAAATTTCTCATGCCATCATTCCAAAACTATCTCAACCGGTCACCGCTGCAGAACCTTCCTTTTTGTTCACACAAGATGACAAAGAACCATTATATGTCACTGAAAGGCGAACCAAGAAGCTTGGGAAACTTTTTAATAATGTGATCGTTCAGCTTCAAACATTTCTTGATCCGTCTCTTAGTGCTAGTAAGTGTAGAATAACTCACTTCCTACCAATCTCATAGGAGAGGATATTGATAATGATGACGATGACCATTCCTACAATTGAAAAAGGGATGATCCAAATAGTTAAGCAAGTTTTTGATGACTCAATAATAGAAGGAGAGGAAAAGCTTCCATCCAAATCCACATCATTCATTGCCATTCTCTTTCAATTTGGTCTTGAAGACCCATTTCACACCAATTTGTTTGTGTCCACTTGGAAGTTCTACCAAATCCACAGGATCAACCAGTTCATCATGATTAATCCTAAAGAAACAGAACCAGTTGGTGATGAAGGTTCCAAGGTGGTGGGCAACCTGAGACCAATTTTCGTAACAACCAAATAAGATAAAACTTGAAACCCTTCAATACTCAAAATTAGAAGGGGGCTGCGCGAACGCAGGCCCCCACTATCACAAATTATGACGTAGGCTCGACCACTTGGGCCGACCTTAGGCAGGCACCCCTCCTATGTGCAATGGAGGTCACCAGCCTAGACCATGAGCCTTTTTGATCACTCATTGATCCCGTCCAGGTAAGTAAGTTCTAAGCTGTACAACAGTCTTCTTAAATAGATTTAGACATGGCTATAACTCCTGTTTTATTATCAATGTGGGATGACACCCTAATGATTTAGCCATCAATAACCAACCTGCTTTCTCATGCCATGACTTCATTCTGCATCCAATGAGACCACGTCTTAGAACCTTCACTTTGTTTTGAAGTATATACTATAATCATATACTACAAAAAAAAACTTCCATATTAGTTATCATTATTCAAGAGTTGGAGATTTGAGGTGGTTGACGGTAACGATTGGAGCATTTAACGAGCGACTCAAGCTCGAGCTTTAGTAATTCTCAAACTTGACCCAATCTCGAACACAAAATATAATGCCTTTAACTTAGCAAGAACACCGGTGTTCAATTTACACTTGAAAGTTCAATTAATTTTTTCAAACAAGCCAAACGTTGTCATATTTTGTAAATTCTGAATTAGTCATATCATGTATAAGTGGCCTTTTTACTTGATGATTACCCGGTAAGTGTTTACTGGATCAGTTACCTTACCGAATAAACATGACATAGACCGAGAATCTTAACTTGTAAAAACGATGGCAAAGACCGAGTCTAACCAGGTAAGTGAGAGTGACCTCTTACTTGGTTAACATTTATCAGCAACCTCAATGCCAAATTGACTTTAATCTACATGAAACTTTTTAGCTCTTACTACACAAGATCTATTATTTAAACTACAAATTGTAGGAGACATTCAAATAAATGAAGACCTCTCCAAAAATAGGCGTATGCCACTTTATAAAACGAACACACGGTATTCTTTAGTAAAAGGCGAAAGAATAGTTCGCTTTGTGTTCATTGCATGGCTTCGTGGTTTTTGCTGGAGATTGAGGGTGTTATTTATTCAGCTGCTACACTCCACATTTGTATCCAGGTTTCGATGTGGGAGAAAATTTGAAAAATGCTGATCTCATAAATGAATGGATCAATGGACGTGGTATTGTGGTTGGATGTTACTTTTTAAATCATGTATTGAAATTTAAAAAGTAAAGCTTTTTATTGATGTATAAAAGAATAAAATTTTCAGATAGCTGTATTCCTCTAAAATTTAACCTATTTGAAAAATGCTGATCATCGTTGTTTTTTTGGATGGGTGTCCTAGGTTATGCCTAGACTAATCTTTATCTATCTTTCTTACATCAAAAATGATATCCTTGTTTCGATCTGTACTTCCATCATCGTTGCTATGATCTTGGGATGTTCTTGGATGTTCTTGGATGTTCTTGGATGGAGTTGATCGGGAGGGGGTCTTGGGTTTGAGGTTCGAGAAATGGAAGTGGCACCACGTGAGAATCACTGCCTTTTGTGCCATGGTCTTCGTTAACAGCAGGGGGTCGTGCCTTCTGTGTGACCCTGCCACCTGTACTTCCGTCAAGAACTTCACTAGTTTGAGAAGGCTGCACTCTAATTTGTTCATATAGTTCCAACATTTGGTTGCTAACCTCTAGTTTGAGAAGGCTGCACTCCATTTCACTAGTTTAGACTTGACTTCTACCCCAAATAATCGACAAAATGTGGTTGTAGTCTACCAATAGTGTCATTGCATGTGGTGTTACCGTATTGCAGGTTGCAAGTTCGAATCACTTTGGCTCAACAGAAAAGAAGGAAATAACTTTAGAACTTCAAACCAGACTTGTATACTTCCTATCATTATCTTAATTAAGCACTATTGCCACTTGATTTGAGCACTGGAACTAACATACATGCAAAGGCTACTCCTACTAAGGTGATGCACTGGAACTAACATATATGCATTGGGTGGGCAACCAGAGACCAATTTTCATAACAACAGAATAAGATAAAACATGAAAAATCTTCAAAACTCAAAATTAAAAAGGGGTCGCGCGAACGCAGGCCCCTACTGTCACAAATTATGACGTAGGCTCAACCACTTGGGCCGACCTTAGGCAGGCACCCCTCCTATGTGCAATGGAGGTCACCAACCTAGACCATGAGCCTCTTTGATCACTCATTGATCCCGTCCAGGTAAGTATGTTCTAAGTTGTTCAACGATCTTCTTAAATAGATTTAGACATAGGCTACAGCTTATGTTTTATCATCAATGTGGGATAAACCCACAAAGAAGAAACCTACATAACTTGTATGTTGTATGGCTTTAGTGGTGTTTGCTGGCTCTGCAGACCACGTCTTACAAATTCCATTTTTCTCATCATATCATAAATACTTCCAAGATACCAACTCAAAATAATTAAAACATCATACCCCAAGCAAACAAACGAGTTGATCGATCTCCGCTTCAAACCCATAAACGATCTTATAAATTTCGAAATCATGTTATGCAACTCAAATTACTAACCAACCATTAACCTGCTACTTAATTCGATAACAGAATATAAACAACCTGCTACTTAATTCGATAACAACTTTATTTGGGAGCATCTCAACTATGCACTTTTTATTTAAACTTAAACTACAAATTGTAGGAGGCATTCAAATAAATGAAGACCTCTCCAAAAATAGGCGTATGCCACTTTATACAACGAACACACGGTATTCTTTAGTAAAAGGCGAAAGAATAGTTCGCTTTGTGTTCATTGCATGGCTGCGTGGTTTTTTGAAGAGTGCTGAGGTCCTTGTTTATGCATCTCTTTTTAGCTCCATATCTGCACATATGACCCGATGTGGGATAGAATGCATGATGTTGTACGTAATTTATGGTATATGATACTCTGTATATGTGATCCAGATATACATCTGGACTTAGTATTCAGATTTAAACTCGGTATCCGGATTTGTCATCCAGAGTTAGCAAGTGATCCGAATTTGTCATCTGGAATTGATAATTTGGATTTGACATCTGGATGTGTCATTCGGACTTAAGTTCAAAGTTGATATCAAAGTTTGGTATCCAAACAAGTTATTCAGGTTCGGCATCGAATTGTATATTCGGATCCAACATCCGGATCTAGTTTACAAAGAAAAAATGATCCTCATTTTGTTATTGCAGCCGGATTGATTCTTCATAAGTTACCTTCCTGGAATCCGAAATATATCTTATGTTTCAGATATAAAATAGACAGGATTTTTCTTCTAAAAAAGTCTTATTTTATCTGTATTGAAATATTGATCGAAGAACAAAAGGCCTTCAACAAAATCTAAGACTAGTCGAAGAGAAGGCAAGTTTGTCAACAAAGTCGGCGGTAGATGGACTTTGGTCAAATTGATCCTAGGAAGCTTGTCACTATACTATCTATCATTGTTTCGGGCTCCAATAGGGGTTCTAAAATTACTTGAAAGTTAGAGGTGTCGTTTTTTTAGGGGGGGGGGGGGGGTAACGGAGACGTTGGTAAAAAAGGAATCGTATGGGTAAATTGGGCCAAAACGTTGGGGGATTTCGGGAAAGGGGGTTTAAATATCGGGAGTTTGGCAAGTTCAAATTTGCGTCTCCTAGGTAAGTGGTGGTGGCTAGGGCTGTAAACGAACCTAACGAACACGAACCGAACGGCAATTCTATCAATGATCTTTTCAATGCAGGGAACCAACTAGGTGAAGGATCAAAGAAAGCTAAACTATGGTCGGATGTGGTATGTTCCTTTCTTTATCTTATATGGTCGAGCCGAAACAATCTCGTCTTTAAAGAGGAAAAAAGGAACATCATCGCACAATTCCCAGAATTTCAGCGGAAGGCTTTCGAATGGATAGCAAAGAGAGATCGAAATGTGCATGAAAATTGGGCGGTCTGGCTATCAGCACCTTCCAACAGCTGTATTGACTAAATTGATTAACGAGCAGGTAGCTTTTGGGTGGTCGACAGATGGTTCGCATGCTGACAGAAAGGACTGTGGCAAATACACTGCTGCAGTTTGCTATTGAGACGGGCTGGAGGCTGTGGCTGTCCCCATTAAGCCACGACTGTCCAGCCATTGATGCCCAGATGCAGCCTGTTCCAAATAAGCCGAGGGTGTGCAGCATCAGGCCTGTTTTGTTTTGAATCCGCAGTAGTGCGGGGTCGTTTCTTCGTATTAGATGTATTTTGGTGTATGAATCATCATATTTATTTTGTGAGAACTTTGTTTTATATACAGAGAACGCCATTGTTTGTTCAAGATAGAGATTCCCGTGTTTTACTTTGTTTAAACTCCCTAATTTCAATATTTACTTAACTAATCTCATCTTCCATTTTGACACACACACACACACACACACACACACACACATATATATATATATATATATATATATATATATATATATATATATATATGTGTGTGTGTGTTGGCATGAGATCATGTGAGAAGTGTCATTTTTGGAACGTTTAAACCATTCACCGCATTTAATCAAATACCCTCCCATGAATTGCGTTTTAAAAGGGCATTGATCCGGTGCATCTCATTCTAATGTCCGTCCATTTCTCATCCCGTGGTTGATAACTATTTCTCACGTTTTTCACCAAATTTGGCACTTCTCACCAGAACCCAACCCTATATATGTTTATGTTCGAGTGCTTATCCATCGTTTTACAAATAAACTGATGGTATTGATAGTTGAGGAGATCAGCCCTAATTGATGAAGTCCCTAGACTCACTCTCAACCAAGATACATTGGAGGAGTCTTTCGGAAAGCTCCCCGAGTTGAACCCGTTAGATTCGGCTTTCATGACAACACTTGATTGTTAGAGCACTTTTATATGACAACTTTCAATGAATGTTAATATAAAAAGATCATATACATGAATATTTAGTTTTTTTGGTGTATGTGGTCTTATTGGTTTCCTTTCTTGTTGCTGGTACCAAATAAATGCCAATGGGTTCTGCCGGAAATGACAATGGTTTAGCCACGGTCACCAGAGACAATTCCGAGAACCTGGTAGACGATTCCGAGATGGTGGTAGGCCAATTTACATAACAAGTGAATACGATAAAACTGAAAAAACCTTCAAGATTCAAAATTAGAAAGGGACCGTGCGAATGCAGGCCTGCTATCACAAATTATGACGTAGGCTCGACCACTTGGGGCGACCTTAGGCAGGCACCCGTCCTATGTGCAATGGAGGTCACCAACCTAGACCATGAGCCTCTTTGATCACTCATTGATCCCGTTCAGGTAAGTATCTTCAAAGTTGTAAGTAATAATTGTAAACCAAAAATCAACGGGGTATAATAATTGTAAACCAAAAATAAATTTAATAAAATTATCATAAATAAAAATTAAATGAACATATGCCCAAATTTACCATTAAAAACACCAATAAAAACAAGATGTTTTAGAAACAACACCAATAAAAACAAGATGTTTTAGAAAAAACACCAAATAGAGGCCTTATATTAAAATTTTCAAAACCCAACTCCCTAAACAACACAAACAAAGAGCCCTATCATAATAATATTCGTATTTAAAAGTCCAACACCAACAATCAGCTCATGAAAGATAATCCCATGGTTCAAGGCTCCAAGCTAAACAAATGAAACCTCCAAACCTTGATCACTCTCCAACCATCAGCAAATTTCAAGGCTACATAATCAAGACAGCAGCAACCACATTTTGATTTTAGATCCAACCATTGTAACTGCTTGAACACTTTCGAAACAGAGTCAGAAATAACAACTTTCAAATATAATCGAACCAAAAATTGTGAGCCAACAATGCAAACGAGTCTAGCCATCAAAGCCAGATTCTTTGCAACCATTGAACTGTACTATATATGAACCCACTATTATTGATGAGCCACCAATAATTAACCATAACACCATGTCATTGTGCATATAAACAATAATTAAACCCCGTTTAAATCAAAGACGGTTGGGTACATCCAACGGAAGTGTTATGACTACATACATATCAATCATGAAAGCTGATTGGCCAATTTAAGAGTATCACAGAATGGAAAAACTTGCATTTCAAGTAGAAATATTTTGTAAACCAAAGAAAACAAGGATTAAATTCCACATGCACCAAGTGCGGTGCATTACACTGGTGCATTGATTAAATTCCAAATCAAGATCCGGAGGCTAGAAGAGATTCTCACTTGAAGCTCTGTTCTCTACATGATAAAATTTGTATTGTGCAATTTTTAATCAAATGTAAATTATATGAATGAGCATATAAATGAGAAGGGAACACCTCAAAGGAAGACAAATTTCAGTCTGCATGAATCTTTAGAAGCACTGACTCAAGTTCGGCTTCCGGTTGATCCATTTCCAACACCTCTCAATGTGGGTTTTCTGTCAGAAGGTTGCTTACATATCCTTTTGTGGTGAAAAAATGTCACCAATTTTCAGAGTTTGTAGAAGAAACATGTATTAATCTTTGTGTTTATAGTTTCTAATGTACCTGGAACTTGACAAACAAAACAATGAACCCAGCTTAATCCAACAACAATAAAAAAAAAATTGTATTAATTTACACATTAGGTGAGAGAGCCTTCTCTATAGGGTCGTTAGCACCAAAAAAAATTAAAGGAAACAAAAACACATTAAGAAATCATAAGAATCTTACCGATCACAAAATCAAAGGAGGGACAAATCAAAAGAGGATTGAACCTGAAGATTAAAATCAATAGAACCTTGCTCAAAACCCTTACCCATCTAAAATTTGAGCTCGACCTCTACTTTTCAAGAAAGGAAAAAAGTTTAAATCCATATATTTCATATTTGACCACACTTAAACCTTTCAACATAATTTTGTAACTTTTTACCTTAAATGAGGCTATCAAAAGAAGCAACAAAAAATAAATATTGCATTTCTCCCTCAAAGGTAGGGATAAAAACTTCTAAACACAAGGCCGAGTAACTCTTCAGTAACTTTATCCTCTTATAGTCCTACATAGAAATCTTTAGAAACTAATGTTCAGTGAAAGAAATATGCATAACCGGAGAAATATAGTGCCATTTAGAATTGTCATAGTTTGTGTCTATATATATATAGAGCTTAAGGTGAAGAGATGTATGAATGACAACTTACACTCGAACCACTTTAATGTTTTATTTCCTTGTCCCGTTGATCTAAATTTATCAAATTTGCACTTGTTGTCGAACCGCCGATGATGATAACTAACCGGTGCAAACATCTATTAAAATGAATACAAGAACAATAACTCGATTCCGTAAACATGTATTCATAAAAAATATACACAAAAATGAAACTAAACTCAATTTTTGATTTCATAAACTGCTTCACATCGATTTCATAAAAATCGATAACTGCTTATTAAGCAGCTATCTTACCCAATAAGCTTATTAAGCATCTTAATGTTATACGCAGAAACATTAGGGGGTGTTTGAGATTGCTCATATAAGCATCTTAATCAAAACTAAAATTGTCTACTTTGGCCCAAATCATTAGGGGGTGTTTGAGATTGCTTATTAAGCAGCTAACTTACTTTGACCAGCTTATTAAGCAACTATCTTACCCATTAATCAAGTACACAGAAACATCTTAATGTTATAAATGAATCATAAAATCAATTAATATAAATTACAAGATACTCATATAAGGATAATACCTTTGTTATATATGAATCCTTAACTGTATTGATTATATAATACCACATAGACTCAAAAAAAACTTAAAATTGATCAGATGAATATATAATCCCTGGGTATTGTTATGTACAAAAAATATGAACATCAACAAAATATATATGATAATACATTAATTTCCTTATAAATCAATATGAAGATTCTTTATTTGATACCATTTGTTGAAAAAAAACAAAAAAACTTTAGGATTTCAAAAAATAGTGGAAGTATACATGTATCCATATGATTTCAAAAGTCAAACACCAAAACCATGCTCTGAACAACCCAAACAAACACAGGTTTAAGAAGGTTGCATCTAGTATAGAAGTCTGATTCAATAGTGTGGCAAGCAGGTGAAAATGAAATTTCCAGGCATGTTTACCGGTGGTAGAAAGACTGTTACAAAAAAAACTTTTCACTAAACTCTATTACGAATGGTGGGTATCCTGTCATTTCTTCAATTGAAGTCCGACCGATCCCTCAAATTCAGAGGCTAAAATCACTGATGTTGGTTGAGCATTGAATTCGAAGAGGACCAATTTTCAAATTTTATATCTTATTTTCTGCAAAGATACAGACTTCTAATTGATCATACTTGTGGGTGGGAAATGGAGTCATCAATTAACAGTTTCTTCCGCTCATATTACAAGTCAAAAAGTTAAATGAAAATAAATTGAAGAAGAAGAACATAAATCGGTTAGCTGGTTGGAAAATAAATTACCTGCGTGTGTTCATCTGAAATCGATGAGATACAACCCATTTTTCTGTGTGTTCGTCTGAAAGCAAACATTTATAGAGCTCAGAGAACCTAGAATTGTTACTCTAGAAGAAAAATAAACAAATCATTTGTCGTGGATGTATGAGCAACAAAAAACAAAAATGTTAAAATCCAAAGCCACATAACAAAATCAAAGAAAATGTAATAAAATACCTTGAATCAATGGAGAAATGGGGGAGAGAGGAAATCAAATCTGGAAGCAATGGAGAATCCAAACGCTAGAGAAATCAACAATCAAGATGGAAAACAAAAACAAACCCTAGAGAAATCGGTAAGCAAATCAAAACAGAAGAAATCATACCTGCACGGATGGATGGAGAGAAAGATAATCTAAACCCTATAAATCATATCGGAGTTCTGAGAGGTTACATGCGTATCTTGGAGGAGAAGATTACCGAGGAGGCGTGAGTGTCTTGGGAAGACAATGTTTTTGAACTGTATTGGGTTACAAAGGCGGCACGCCGGCACCGCATCAGGGTATTGGGGAAGAGAAACCAGGGTTTTAAAGAGAGAGATTTTAAGTAATTATGTTTAAATTGGTTGTACACAAAGCTTAAAGCGTTGTTTTTATTAAATTTATTTTTGGTTTACAATTATTATACCCCGTTGATTTTTATTTATGATGATCTTATTCTTCCATATTTGAAATAAGAAAAAATCAACCCAATAGAGTTGGTAAGTTGAAATTACATACATGTCCAAATGATGATATTGTACAGGAAGAAAACGGAAATCTCTAAAAATAGCATTACCATGTATGGCGTCCATGTTGTTTTCTTTGAAAACACCAAGTGGTGAACCATGAACCGATAGAAGCATCTCACCCTGTTTCGGAAGCCTTAAAGTTTTAGGTGTCATTCCAACAGACAACCTCTGGCTTGTCACCTGCAATTGTAGTAACTCCAAACATCAACCAGCTGAAAACCAAGGACACGTGACCCAGTGCTTCACTATGCAAATTTCCTTTTTGTAGTAACAATAAGGCCACCAAGATATAGCTTGTAGATCAAAGAAATATAACAAAAACATCATGTAGTTCTATTGGCAATTAACAGTCTGTTTTTGGGTCTTGTTCACATTGTTCAATTAAAAAATGAGATATGCAACTTTCAGTATCTGTCTACTATTGATCAATAAGGGGCTGTTTGGTTGGTTTTTCATTAAGGATAAAGCCGTCTGCATAGATTAATTTGGCTGTATAGATTGAGAAGGTTTTACTTTTGGATGAAAAGAGCACATTTTTTTTAATTTAAAGGGACAAGTATGGAAAAAAACTTGGCTTTCTGCATAAATCTCCCCTCTAGAACCTTACTGAATAAGCCACTTTCTATATCATTAAGCCACTAACAAACAATCATGTATAGCTGACCGAATAAGTTATGAGTCACATTAAGCTGCTAACAAACAGGCCCTAAGACTCATGTAACAGGGTCACACAAAAATGGTCTGGATCAGCTTACCCCAGGAGACAAAAATACGAGAACACCCACTAATTCAGTGTGTTAGCAGGGGATAAAATTAATGAAGAAACCCATATCAAAATGCATAAGAACATACAAAATCCTTGATGTGAAGATTTTCAGCACCAATGAAACTTGTTTTTCCTGCCACCAACCGAGAACTTAAATATAAATGAAAACAGTTATTCAATCAAATGAATACTTAAACCCTTATTGCATAACATACCAGCTCTACTTGAAAACTCAAAGCCACGAATAGATGGCATTGCAGTAGAGCAGTAATTCGAGCTACTTTTGATAATTGAGCTCAGTTATTTCCGAATGAAGACAAAGTTCCCCAACCCGTAGAAGCCACCGGTAGCCGGTTACCTCTACTTTTGTTTCCCAAGAAGTTCATAGAGACTACACATCTAAATATCTTGAAAAAGATATAGATGCTGAAGTAATTATTTCCATTGCGGAAAACTATCTTGGTACTACTGCACTTGCTGCATGGGAAGACTGGAAAAAACACTTCCCATCCAGTAGGTTTTATTTCCCTGATGTCAATTTGGCTTGAAGGAGGTGGGTTGTATTTGACCAAGAAAGGTTTGATTTCATTAGGATTGCTTGGATCAAAATACTTAGTCTTCTTCTAAGGTATCCCATTCATCATCAAAAGTAACATTCATGAAGCTAGTGGAAAATCTAGGATAAGCCATAGACATATTTAACCCCCAAACGCACAAACGCCCTTCTCATTTCTCTTTGCACATATAAACTATAACCAGGGGCAAAAATCTAACCAGAAAAATTAGTTCGAACACAAAATCAGAAAACGGAGGGGAACAATCGAACCGATACTTTAGAAAAAAAGGCTATAGATGGATCTGGGAGTTGGAATCGCATCAATCACCTTCCGTATGCGGATCCACCAAAGTAATATTGGCCTTGGGGGATGTGGTGGAATATCTCTTCTGCCAAGGATTCTAATCCAGACGTACACAACAATTGTGGCCACTGAGGTTTAATCAGGGTTGATGTCTTACAGTCATATTTTGCCAAGGGATTAGTCTAGGCATAGCCTAAGACACCCTTCCAAAAAAAACATATGCACGGCTTAATAGGTCCACTCCTGCTTGTTGGAATAGCAAACAATTATTATAAAGTAATCAACAATTAAAAGTAAATAAATAAAATAAGAAAACGTAATGAAATTTGTATTGGTTCTCATCTATTGATAATTTTGCTTCTCTTTACACAAAAAAAGTATTGGCGGGAGGATTGGGCCTATGCCTAGCCCGAAAAAACCCGATTAAAACCTAACCCCAAAATTTGATCAGTCAAGTCGTCTTTATTACTCATTGAAAACAAGTTTGGAAGGCATGTACCCAAGCACGAAAAAGCCCGTGTCTTGTACTTCTCTAGTCACAGTAGCCAATCTAGGCACCATTTCGGGAACAAAGAGTTATTTACATCATACTCAAAGAATTAAGAAAAACATTTTTTTACTTGAAATTGGATAGGGGTTGCGAGAACGCACACCCCCACTATCACAAATTATGACATGGGCCGACCTTAGGCTAGCACCCCTCCAAAGTGCAATGGATGTCACCAACTTAGACTATGAGTCTTATTGATCACCCACGGAAAGAGGCATAAATGACCAATAATTTTACCTGGCAAGCGAAGCGCTTGCCGGGGAAAAGACTTTTTATAAAAGTAGTAAAGACAGCTATAGAATTTTCTTTGGGTTTTACATGTATCCATAGCACAAATGGCAATGTTTGGTCAACAATTGATGGCTCAAAATAGAGTACTGTTGAATGAAATATGCAGACAAATAGAGGAATCTGTGAAGAATACAAATGCATGCATGGGTAAGTTGATGAAACAAGTTGAATATGATGATGGTTGCATGCAATAAGATCATATATGGATGATGTATCAAATGAGCATTGTGGACCTTCTCATCCCTTCTTCTGAGAATCTTTAAAGACTGAGTGATAGAATTAATAACTATTAATCAATCTATAAATTAATCATTGGTTAATTGTCAATGATATTATTAGCTCATCGATCGATCCATGAGGAGTGTACAAGAACGGGTACAAAGACTAACAAAATCGACGTATCTTGACAATATCACACCAATTTGATTGTGTCCACTTGGAAGTTCTACCAAATCCACAGTATCAACATATGCTAATAAAGCAACGTCAACTAGTTCATCATGATTAATCTTCTGAGTAGTCTCAGATTTCGTTAATTCCTCTAAACCCACGTGGTGATGAAACAGAACCAGTTGGTGATGAAGGTTCCAAGGTGGTGGGCAACCTGAGACCAATTTTCGTAACAACCAAATAAGATAAAACTCGAAAACACTTCAATACTCAAAATTATAAAGGGACCGCGCGAACGCAGGCCCCCACTGTCACAAATTATGACGTAGGCTCGACCACTTGGGCCGACCTTAGGCAGGCACCCCTCCTATGTGCAATGGAGGTCACCAGCCTAGACCATGAGCCTTTTTGATCACTCATTGATCCCGTCCAGGTAAGTAAGTTCTAAGCTGTACAACAGTCTTCTTAAATAGATTTAGACATGGCTATAACTCCTGTTTTATTATCAATGTGGGATGACACCCTAATGATTTAGCCATCAATAACCAACCTGCTTTCTCATTCCATGACTTCATTGAGCTATGATCTTGGGATGTTCTTGGATGTTCTTGGATGGAGTTGATCGGGAGGGGGTCTTGGGTTTGAGGTTCGAGAAATGGAAGTGGCACCACGTGAGAATCAGTGCCTTTTGTGCCATGGTCTTCGTTAACAGCAGGGGGTCGTGCCTTCTGTGTGACCCTGCCACCTGTACTTCCGTCAAGAACTTCACTAGTTTGAGAAGGCTGCACTCTAATTTGTTCATATAGTTCCAACATTTGGTTGCTAACCTCTAGTTTGAGAAGGCTGCACTCCATTTCACTAGTTTAGACTTGACTTCTACCCCAAATAATCGACAAAATGTGGTTGTAGTCTACCAATAGTGTCATTGCATGTGGTGTTACCGTATTGCAGGTTGCAAGTTCGAATCACTTTGGCTCAACAGAAAAGAAGGAAATAACTTTAGAACTTCAAACCAGACTTGTATACTTCCTATCATTATTTTAATTAAGCACTATTGCCACTTGATTTGAGCACTGGAACTAACATACATGCAAAGGCTACTCCTACTAAGGTGATGCACTGGAACTAACATATATGCATTGGGTGGGCAACCAGAGACCAATTTTCATAACAACAGAATAAGATAAAACATGAAAAATCTTCAAAACTCAAAATTAAAAAGGGGCCGCGCGAACGCAGGCCCCTACTGTCACAAATTATGACGTAGGCTCGACCACTTGGGCCGACCTTAGGGCAGGCACCTACTGTCACAAATACTTTTTAATTTCAACAAGTTACACCATTATAATCGTCTCGTCGATAACTTCGAAATGAGCCCAATATAGAATATTTTTTGATTTAAATGATTAAATCGTCAAATTATTTGGATTATACGTCTCGCTGCATTGCATAATTGACTTGTTACAACGATTTTTTAAAACGTGACTTGTTACGTCAAAACGAATTTTTAAAACGTATATATATATATCGAACTCCTTAACATATTTTTAACGTAATTATGTATGTTAATATATGTTAAAACGTATTATAATAAAATAAATAAATCCAAAAATATTCAATATTTTGCTCATTTCGAAGGTATCGAAGAGACGAGTACAATGGTGTAACTTGCTAAAATTAAAACGTATTTTTTTAACGTATTTTAGTTAATATACGATTATGTGTGTTAATATAATAAAAGTGTAAAATTAAAAATAGAAAAGTAAAGGGTATAAAGTAAACTAAGTAAATAATTACAGGGGTATGAAATGTAACTTTGAAATCAAAATAGAACAAATAGTGAATTGCATTTTTGGTACCTGTGGTTCTATGGACGAAAATACCCCTGCTAGTAACGGATGAAATAAACGGTGTTAGTGTTGGGGTCCTGATTTTGGAACAAAATTGGAAACTGAGGGACCACTTCTTGAGATACTGAAGTTTAGGTCCGTCTTTCAAAGAAATACTATAACCACAGAGACCAAAAATGCAATTCACTCTATATTTTATTTAAACTGCAAATTGTAGGAGGCATTCAAATAAATGAACACCTCTCCAAAAATAGGCGTATGCCACTATGAGCAACGAGCACACGGTATTCTTTAGTAAAAGGCGAAAGAATAGTTCGCTTTGTGGTCATTGCATGGCCGCGTGATTTTTTAAAGAAGGCTGAGGTCCTAGTTTATGCATTTGTTTTTAGCCCCATATTTGTATTCATGATCCGATGTGGGAAAGAATGCATGATGTTGTACGTAATTCATGGTATATGATACTCTCTCTATATGTGATCTTCATGTAGGCATCTATATATACTATGTTTAATTGGTTTTTCTTTTTGCGGGTGAAAAAGATTGTATATATTTTTTGTCCGTGATTTTGTTCTTAAAATTAAGTTTATGATTTTGTTTCTGCAAGAGTTTTGGGATTTATTTGTTTAAAAATTTATTTGATAAAAAAATTTAGTTTGTTGGGTTTTTTTGTTAAAAATTAGAGATCTATTTGTTAAAAATATATAGGGACTTAATCATTCAAAATCATATAGTTTGTTGGGTTTTTTTAGACTTTTTCTCAATATTTTATCACGTTAACCTGTTTTAGAGGTTACAATGATTTATTTAACCGGTTTTAAAAAGTTTAAGTGTTTTTTTATTAAAAAAAGTTTAAGAACTTAATCATTCAAAATTTGATAGTTTGTTGGGTTTTTCCATGTTTTTCCCTAAAAACTCAAGATCCTTAATTGTTATCCTTAATCATTCATTATTTCTTCAATGGCTCTTTTAAATAGTAAATCTCAGGGTTTCACATATTTTTACATTAATTTTCACTTTTTACTTCCACTAACTAAAAGTGGTTTAATATGTAAAATCAGCAAGGTTCTAAATGACGTGAGGCGCGGCGTGGCGGCGAGGTCAAGCCTCAAGCCTTACTAGTTACGACGAGGCCATGGCGTTTTCCAAGGCGTGACTTAAGGCGACAAATTTATATATAATATTATGTATATAAACGTGTATGTGTGTGTTTATGTCAGTGTCTTGAACAATAATGATTAATTTATTAACAATTTAACTTCATATAAAGTGATAAACAAATTAAAGAATTTCTAAATTCTAATATATGGTAATGGACACATTCTAAACGAATTTCGAAATGCATATATTCGAAGAATCGAAAGTACAGATTTGTAACGTCATAACGCGCCATTGCGGGCCATGGCGTGCCACGGCGTGCCATAACGAGTTCGACACCTTGTATCCATGCCAAGGGGGTTAACGTGGCGGCAAGGCCAAGCCTTGGTGCCATGGCGCGCCATGGCGCGCCTAAGGCGAGTTTTTTAGAACATTGAAAATCAGTACAAATTTAAAATATTGAAGTTTTATTATATTAATCGAGAGAAAAATATTTGCTGTAGTAAATAAAACTAAACTCTGTTTACCATCGTTATTTTGCTTCTAGGCTTGTAACAGTAAAATTTTGTGTCAATCTTGAAAGGGTTTCGTTCGGGTAGATCATGTACAACTCTAGTAAAAATAAAAAAGTTTGAGACCAGACAATGATATTGTTATATATTAAAATACCATAATATTTAATTCCAAGATATTACAAAATGCCAATCCGGATTAGGATATGGTACATTATATTTCGATACATAAAACCCTTCTGGTGTTACTAACCAGTAACAATGAATGGTACCAAGTTTTACACGCTCGCAGATTTTATAGCTGTACGCACCGTGCTGCTGAAACAATTCGAATTTTTGATGTTTTGAACTCCACATAAAATCACCAGTGTACTGCGCATTTGGACAAAAGTACCAATCGTAAACTTGGCCAAAAGAAAGGCTAACGTCGTTTCCTCTGTATGTATCCGTGATGCTAACATGGAGCTCATCGGGCAAGTCACTCGTAATGAACATATGCCATTGGGGAAAAAGAAAGCAGGGAGAATCGGTTTGATTAGCAAATGAAATTGTTGGGATGAAGAAAAGAAAAAGAAAGATAGTAATATTAGACATTGTAATATTATTGTTTCTTGAAAACAATATTTGAGAGCTCATATATGTATGGTGGGTGCTTATCCTTTTATTAAGGTTTTAAATGGTATGGCTGTGATATGGCAGTTAGGTCGAGCCTTAAATCTTAGGAGGTACGATGTTTACTTTACATATATTTTTTATATTTATAAATTATAGTATTATATAAATTTTATATTTATGTATGTTCAGTATACATATTTATTCTTTTATATATTTACAAATTATATTTTATTATGTTTTATATATTTATGTATTCGAATCCTCCATATACACAATGTGTAT
The DNA here is from genome assembly GCA_033807775.1 of Saussurea involucrata. Lineage (NCBI taxonomy): Eukaryota > Viridiplantae > Streptophyta > Magnoliopsida > Asterales > Asteraceae > Saussurea > Saussurea involucrata. Next base: position 87,297,712 of record CM066313.1, read on the forward strand.
ACTGTTCTTAGGATAAATTTTATGATGAAATTTATAATCTATATGTTAAAGTTTTAATATTTATTTATAAATAGTTTAAGATTTATATAGTTTAGTGTTTTCGATGTAGATTAGGTTTTGAACAATACAATTTTGTATAATGATTTGATAAATACCAAAATGGAAAACTAACAAATATAATACAATATAATTTGATTTACATAAAATATAAAATATAATATAAATATATTAGATATTTTATATATAAAATAAAGTATAACTTTATAAAATACAAATATAACATAATCTATAAATATATAAAATATATTATAATTTATATATAATATATAAAATATAATTATATCATAATATAATTTGTATGTAAAATAAAGTATAACCTTATAAAATATAAATGTGTAGATATATAAGAATACTGTCTTAAAAAAATATTATAATAGAGGTGAGTTCATACGAGATTACTAACTATTTAAAAAAATAAGAAAACAACGTTAATATACAAAATCATATATGATTCACTTACAAAATCAAATATGATTCACGCGACTTTGGCTCGCGAGTGAAGTCGAGGCCAAAGTCGTCCGCGTCAGTTTTTGCAGTTAGTGTAAAATCATATGTAATTTTGCACATGTTTCGTTGAACATTTCTCTATTATAATATGTATATAGATAATATAAAGTATATAAAATATGCATACATAAAATGTTTAAATACATAAAATGTTCAAATTATTATAATAATACATAATATTATTATTATAATATAATATATAGAATAAATTACAAATTTGGTCCCTATGGTTTGAAAATACGTAAAATTAAGGGAAAAGACTAAAAAGGCCGATTTGCTCTCATGGTTAATAGACAAATTGGATGTCGTTAGCCTCAGAGACCAAACCCAAAACAAAATGCATAGGTGAATGGTTTTTTGTAATAAATGAAAAGACATGATCAGTTACGTAACAACTAACAAACCATACGTACGAAATCCGTAATTTACTCTTTTAACTATTATATTGCTTAATGTTAGATTTGGGTTATTTTTTTAACATATTATTTTGATGATTTTAAACTTGTCAACTGATTTATCAAATATTTTAATCAAATGTAATTAGTATATTAATTAACTTATCAACTAACAATTAACTTATCAGCTAGTTTGTCAGCGACACTCCTACTTTATTGTAATTTGTTATTGACGTGTATTTTTGTTCATACAACAATTTATGTTTGAGAAAGCTACATATTTGGTGTATGTGGTTTATATATATATATATATATAAACAACCACATACCAATAACAAATAAAATATAATTTGTAACCAAACAAACATGTACATAAGTATATATAGATTATAATAGACACAATGGTGGATCCATGATTTTTGTATATTGGGGGAATTTTAAGGTATGTTAAAGGTCTGTAAATCGTTCAATGTGTTTTTAGCTTAATTTTACGGGTTCGGGAGATTTTTGAAGTTTTTCAGTTGATTTTTAAAAAATTTAAAGTTTTTTGTCGATTTCGAATGACTTTTTCGATTTTTTTGGTTAATTTCAAGTTTTTTTTTGTTTTTTGGTTGATTTTTAGGTACTCTCTTTGATTTTTTGATTGGTGGGGAACAGAGATAGAACGTTAATTTCTTGTTTTAGTGGGGGATGGCCACCCACCTTTATACAGCTTCATCCGCCCCTGTATACACATACATATGTAACATTCATGGGCGGACCTAGGTAAGAGCATACGGTAACATTCATGGGCGGACCTAGGTAAGAGCATACGGTGGCAAGTGCCACCGTATTGTTTTTCCGCCGTAAGGTAAAAAAATTAGGTTCGTGAAATGTGCAACAGTATCAATTTGATTTGTGTCACCATATATATTTTGAAACTACAATATGTACACAAGTTTTTCTTGGTAGAGTTTGTTTGGAAGAATTTTATTCTACTCAGGACCCAAGTTCAAGTCTTGTTAGAGACATTTTTATAGCTTTTAGTTTTTAATTTCATATTTAAAATTTCAAAAACATATCATCAAAGATGAAAACATTTTAACAAACACACATGGTCACGTAAATGAGCGAGCACATATTTATTTGGTAACAAACTTTTTCCATCAATTATAACGATGCGATATTTATAATGATTGAAAATGTTACCTGACAACGTAAGTAATATTGATGATCAATCTTTATCATAAACGGCCTTTAAGTATTCAAATGTACTACCATATAAATTACCAACAAAAATTTGAGATATTGAATATTTCTAAATAAGCTTTACAAAAACTCATGACTTATTAAATAAGTTACAAATTAACAAACAATAATATCAGAAACCATATAATAATGTCCATTTGATATTATAAAAGTCAACTGTTGTTTGTACAAATTGATGAATGATGAAGGCATTAGGTATCATTTTATTGTTCTTGTTCATCAAGGGTTGACTTCCATGGATGCCACCAAGAGGTTGGATCTTATTTTTAGATATGGTTTTGAACTTATGTGTTTTTGTTCTCAGGTTTCGATATTTGATTGTATGTGTTTCCATGGTTTATTAGTGCCAACGATGTGATCACTGTAGATGTACATGCAGCTAAAGATCTCCTAAATTCCGGTCATCGTTATCTTGATGTCAGGTTAGTAAAAGAAGATAAGAATTTATAACCATTTCTAAATGAATTAAACGAATTAAAATTAGGCACTACATGTTCAAAAAACTCGTTATGCATAAATCTGGGTGCGTATTAGCATACTTTTTCTAGCTTTCTTTGTATGTGTTGGTGACTATACGTGCACAATGGCGAAAAGTGTTAAGGTTTGCTTCATCTTTTTAAATATATTTTTAAATTTATATCAATTGTGAGTTTTTATATTCGGGTTCCCTTCAAATTTACCCCTTTCATAGCGTAACTTCAAGGTTTAACTTTTGGAGGCACGGTCCACACTAGAGATGCATAATTGGGCTCGAGGATCAAACTTGACCATAACTAGGCCCATTTCACGCCCAAAAGCCCGATCAACCCTTAATTTTCATCGACTAAGGACCGATTATTGCAAAGCCTGGTTAATTAATGGACCCACACAAGCCCGTTTACCTAGGGGTGTAAACGAGTCGAGTTTTTAATGAGCTACTCGAGCTCGAGACTAATAGTTGTCGAGCTCGAGTCAATCGCGAACACTCAATAGAGCACGCTTAACTTCACGAGTCGAGCTCCATAACACCAATGTTCGACTCAACTCGTTCGAAAACTCGATTAAGCTTTACGAGCCGAGTCGAGCCATTCAAGCATACACTTTTTCGAGCCAAACATATTTATATGTTTACAAATTATATAATCAAAATATAAAAAAATATCGATCTTGAATACATAAACGATTTAATTGATCTTGAATTCGAGTTCATAAACGAGCATCGAGCTTGAACATTGAAAAAATATTCGAGCTCGAGCTTGAACCCCATTTTAAAATTTTAATTGAGCTCGAGTCGAACCTGGTATTATTTTTTCGAGCTCGGCTCAAATAACGTACTACTCGACTCGACTCGTATCGTTTACACCCTTACAATTCCCTCTTTGTAGTGTCATTTTAAGGTTATAGATTTGAAGACATGTGTAACGTCCCAAAACTTAAAATGCAATATCATAAAATAAGCATTTGAATTACATAATAAACTTGTCTTTACATCAACATCAAAGTATGCTAAACAAATGACGACGGAAGTCTCTAAAGCCACATCCGAGTTCTATGTATAGTCCTCCGTCAAAATCTTGGAGTCACTAAGAGCTCCAAATCCTTCTTGCCTCCTCCTAGTTCTTACTAGAAGAACCCACGATACGCTTACCTGAAAATGATTTAGTTTTTGAAAAGCGAGGGTTAGACCAAAAGGTCTAGTGAATTCCCTCCATAAAAGATTTATCATATAATAAATTCATTTCCTTATAACAGTTCGTAAACTTCACATTCTCATCATACAAGGTTAACACAGGGTTCAGGGATCGCATAAGCTACTACGAGCGGGGCCTAACGGACACTCTCTCGTCTACACAGGAGTCCAAATGGACCCCTGTTCCTTCATGTAGGAGAAAACGAATTCCAACCTACAAGCTAACCTCCATATGCCCAAAGAATTATCAAATTCCCTGGCACCCTGACCCCATTGTGTAAACCGACTCCACATAGCATACACATAACATTGTAACATCACACTGACTGAAAACTTTAACTTAACGTTTAGATCAATAAATAACGTACAGTTCATGAAAAACATGCATACTTTTATAAGGCAAAACATTCTCGTGAGGAAACCATTTCAGTAAAATAAGTACGTCATAAAAAAAGTTGAGAGAAATCACCTGGTAGCAAATCTCTTCCTAACCTTCTGTCTCGTTCCGTCCGTAAACCTAATAAATTATTTATAAAATAATTAGATTTAACTAGATCTCGGATCTTAACTTTCTTCTCTTAACTCGGTCCTAAAATAGTTAGAACTCTTAACTTCATACTAGGCCCCTAATACATAATTTAGACCTAAAATATAGTCAAGCCCAACAAAATTCTAAGTCCATAAGGATTAAGACACTCTCGGCCCATCAAAGCCATTCGACCCAACCACCCCTCTCGGCCCAAACCACCTACGGTCCAAGTGTCAATATGGCTTGCGTTGAACCAGGTTTGCGCCAGGCTTGGGTTTGCGCCACCTAAGTTTTGTGCCACCTGGGTATTGCGCCAACTTGCAGGTTTCGAATCAGAAATGAGCCCATAATATTTCTAACTTCCATTTCTTCCTAATCGTTCCATTAATGAGGTTTTTACCATACATTCCTAATCAAACTCGATTCATAACACTCACTAACAAGCACGATTTCTTATAATCAATTTAATCCCAATAGATTAGCACTCCAATTAAAGGGGTAAAATCCACCAGAGGTTTGAAACAACAACACAGCTAAATCCCCAAGAACAATTGGAAATCTAACATATCTTGCTATTTAGAGTGCAAGAGACAATATGGAATTAAGGTTTACTTACCCAAATGGAGTCTCTTCACGATAGTTGCTAAGCTTTCTCTATCAACCCTTTCACGCTAAAACTTCTCAGCCGCCACAGTGATGAATAAAAAAATGATGAACAGTGACCAAACCTAGGGATTTGGCCCATTTAAATATGTTCCACTATTTACACATAAGTCCCCAAGACAAACTTTCATTCTTTTAAAATCAGGACACTAAACTATCCAACCTACTGAATTTTGGGTTATTACAACACTCCCCCCTTAAAAGAATTCCGTCCCCAGAATTCCTCATTGGAAGAGATGTGGGTACCTCGCCCTCATTTCTGATTCCAACTCCCACGTAGCCTCCGGGACCTTGTGATGCCGCCATTGAACCTTTACTAGCTTAGTCTCCTTGTTCCGTGACTTCCTTACTTTAAAATCCGTGATAGCTTCAGGTTCCTCTACGAAATTCAATTTCTCATCCACCTTAATGTCATTTAACGGCACCGCTTTGGTCACGTCGGCTAGACATTTTCTTAAATTCGACACATGAAACGCATTGTGGATGCCCCGCAGCTCTTCGGGTAGATCCAACCTATACGCCACTTCTCCGATTCGCTCGGTAATCTCAAACGGTCCGATATAATATGGACTTAACTTCCCATGTTTCCCAAATCGTACCACTCCTTTCCACGGGGACACCTTCATCAACACGAAATCCCCGACTTGGAATTCTATGTCTTTTCGCCTCTTATCCGCATAACTCTTTTGTCGGTCGCGAGCGACCTTCAGTCTTTCACGTACCTAAACTATCTTTTCGGAAGTCAGCTATACTAACTCTGGTCCGGCCAACTGTCTCTCTCCCACTTCGTTCCAACACAAGGGTGTCCGACATTTTCTACCGTAGAGTGCTTCAAATGGCGCTGCCTTGATGCTCGAGTGGTAGCTATTATTGTAAGTGAACTCGATCAATGGTAGGTGTTTTTCCCAAGAGCCTTGGAAGTCTAAAGCACATGCTCTCAACATGTCCTCCAACATCTGGATCGTTCGCTCACTCTGACCGTCGGTCTGAGGATGATAAGCGGTACTCATCTTGATCTGCGACCCCATTTCTCTTTGGAAGCTCCTCCAAAACGTGGAGGTGAACCTGCTATCTCAGTCATATATTATCGACAAAGGCACACCGTTACGGGTTACGATCTCGTCGATGTATAATTTTGCTAACTGATCCAACGAGTACGACTCTCGTATAGGCAGGAAGTGTGCTGATTTCGTAAGTCGATCCACGATCACCCAAATGGCATCATAACCCCTTGGAGTTCTAGGCAAGTGGGTCACGAAATCCATTATGATCTGGTCTCACTTCCACATTGGTATCTCCAATGACTGGAGCTTCCCGTACGGTCGTTGATGCTCAATCTTTACTCGCAAGCACGTCATACAGGTCTCTACCAACTGAGCTACTCCCTTTTTCATTCCAGGCCACCAATAGTCTCGGTGTAGATCTCCATACATCTTGTTAGTCCCGAGGTGAATTGTGTATTTTGACTTGTGAGCTTCGTCCATAATCAGCTTTCGGAGTTCTCCGAGTTTCGGAACCCAGATCCTCCCCTTAAGACACTTCACCCCTCGACTATCTTCCATTAACAAGGACACTTGTCCTACCATTCTTTCCTTCTTGAGATTTTCGGCTTCGAGCGCTTCAACTTGATATTTCTTTATCTTTGTTAATAAATTGAACGTCACCTCGGCCCCCATGGCCACAATACTAGGGGTTTCGCTTCGTTCCTTACGGCTCAAAGCATCCGCCACTACGTTCGCCTTACCCGGGTGATATTCAATCTTACAGTCGTAGTCAGTCAACAATTCAATCCATCTTCTTTGGCGCATGTTCAACTCCTTTTGGTCAAAGGGATGACACAAGCTTTTATGGTCCGTGAAGATCTGACACTTCGTCCCATAAAGGTAATGTCGCCAAATCTTCAAAGCGAAAACCACCGCCGCCAATTCTAAATCATGAGTAGGGTATCGAACTTCGTGATCCTTCAATTGCCGTGAGGCATAAGCGATCACCTTACCTCGCTGCTGAGTACACAACCCAAACCGAGCTTCGATGCATCGCTGAAAACCACAAAATCATCCGAACCGTCCGGTAATGACAACACCGGGGCGCTGCTCAACATCGCCTTCAGCCCTTTAAATGCTTCCTCTTGCTTCTCCGACCAAGCGAACTTGACATTCTTCTTGGTTACAGATGTCAATGGCGTGGCAATACGCGAAAAGTTCTTTATGAACTTTCGGTAGTACCCCGCTAGTCCGAGGAAACTTCGCACTTCAGACGGGTTCTTAGGTTGCTCCAAGTCTCGGATGACTTCAATCTTAGACGGGTCTACCATGATTCCTTTCTCTGACACCACGTGTCCGAGAAACTGTACCTCCCTTAGCCAAAACTCGCACTTAGAAAACTTCGCATACATCTTCTCTTGCTTTAGCAGCTCGAGAATTTTTCGAAGGTGGCTTTCGTGCTCCTCTTTCGATCTTGAAAATATCAGAATATCATCTATGAACACTATCACGAACTTGTCTAAATAAGGTTGGCACACCCTATTCATTAGGTCCATGAATGCTGTCGGGGCGTTGGTTAGTCCGAACGGCATCACCAAAAATTCGTAGTGTCCATACCTGGTTCTGAAAGCGGTCTTCGGCACATCCTCCTCCCTTACCTTGAGTTGGTGATAACCCGACCTCAAGTCTATCTTGGAGAAGTAATTGGCTCCTTGCAACTGATCGAACAGGTCGTCAATCCTCGATATCGGATACTTGTTCTTGATCGTGACCTTGTTGAGTTCTCGGTAATCTATGCACATTCGCATAGTACCGTCCTTCTTCTTCACGAAGAGCACAGGTGCTCCCCACGGAGACGTACTTGGTCTAACAAATCCCTTGTCTAGCAACTCCTGCAACTGAGTCATCATTTCCTTCATTTCGTACGGCGCCAATCTATAAGGTGCACGTGCAATTGGTGCGGCTCTAGGCATCAAATCAATTCTGAACTCGATCTGACGACCCGGAGGTAGACTTGTCAAGTCATCCCGAATTACTTCCGGATACTCACTTACCACTCGCACATCACCCACCCCATGTTTCTCTTTCTTGGCGTCCAACATGTACGCCAAGAATCCTTGACACCCCTTCCTCAAACACTTAGTAGCCCTAATCATGGAGATAAGGCTAGTGGTTCTATCACGACGATTCCCATAGATCACTACAGTATCTCCATCAGGTAACCGAACCCTGATCAACTTTTTGTTGCAAACGATATTCGCATCATTTGCGGCTAACCAGTCCATACCCAACACTACATCAAACTCTCCCATTGCCATGGGATATAACTTCATAGACACTAACCTCCCTTCAATATCTATGACGCAATCCTCTACTACCTCCTTAACATACACCCAATTGTCATTGACAGTTTCCACCTCTAGTGATCTCTCCAAACATCTAGGCCTCACCTCCAAACATTTCATAAAAGCATGAGATATAAAAGAGCGATTTGCTCCTGAATCAAACAACACATTGGCACATAGAGAGTTCACTAGAAATGTACCTGCCACCACATCTGGTACTTTCTTCGCCTCCTCCGCAGTCATACGGAACGCACGTCCCTTTGGACGTGCCGGTTCTGCTCCCTTGTCATTTCCTTTCCCACCCTGTTGTTCACCATACGAGACTGATCCCCCTTTCTTCAGTTTTGGGCAATCATTACGCATGTGGCCAGTAGCCCCACATTCGTAACAAGATTTTCCCCCACTCCGACAATCCTTTGACATGTGGTCGGGCAAGCCACACCGGTAGCATGAGTTTGAACTTGCCATGCACTCTCCCCGGTGCACTCTGTTACATTTCGTACATGGTTTTCCAACGGTATCCTTACTAACACGATTGTCTGGTCGAAACACTTTCCCTTTTCTGAAGTCATTACCCGATCCATCCCATTTGCGTTTATCACCACTCTTCTCAGTCGTTTGGAGAACCTTTTCTTTCTCGATCATCTCGGCCGCGTTAATGGCCGCCTGAAAGGTAGTGGATGAATTGTTCCACCCGTCGTTCCTCAGTTGGCACATACAAGTCCGTGAAACGAGACTTCTCGATAAACTTTGTAGTATAATCACGCAATGTCATACTTTCCTGATCCAAACCCAAAAATTCTTCTTCCAACCTTTTCACTGTCGCGAGTGGACATAATTGAGCTTTGAACCCGTCTACAAACATTTCCCACATCATTCCTTTAGCCATTTCCGAACCTTTTCCCCCAGTCTCTGCATCTCACCAGTACACTGCCTCAGACTTCAGCATGGATAGGGCAAACATCACCCGATCCCCATCAGCACACTTACACGTATCAAACACTAGCTCCATTTCCTTCACCTATTTCATTGCCAGAACCGGATCACACTCACCCTTGAAAGTAGGGGGCTTGCATGAGGCAAAGGCCTTGTAACTGCACCCCTTGGCTGCTGACTCATTCACCACTAGAGAAATTGCTTTAGAGTGACTCCCAGTACCAGTCTCTACCGGGCTTCACAGTTCCACAATTTCCCTGTTCTCACTCGCTTCTTTGCTTCCCGAGGCTGACTCATTCTGTTTAGTGAGGAGAGCCTGCAAAGTCTCTTGAATCTTACCCAATTCAGCAGCTAGGTTCTCTCGAGTGACAAAAGTAGATCCGCGACCTCGACCCCGTCCCCTTGGCTGAGTTACCCTCCTTGCAGAAGCTGAACTCTCCAGAAGAGAGTCTTCTTGATGCACGGGAACTTCCACACTCCTCGTTCTTCTAGTTGCACGAGTCGTTCTCAGGTTTGGGTTTCCCCCATCCCCGACCACTTGGGTGGAGGTCCGGCGGGGTGTTCTTCCTCGACCCCTACCTCTTCCCCTTCCACGGGTAATAGTTGCCCTCGCCGGTTCCACCGGTCCATTCTCTAGCACAGCAGGTGCCGACCTACTCCTCGAAGTTCTCACAGTCATTTCGCTAAAGCTGAAAGAAAACAACAATTAACCTTTGTTAGACATGACACAACAATTTTGCTATATAAGGTAAGTTTAAGCACGCACATGTACCTGTAAGTTTTCCATTACACTGGTCAGGTGTAATCCCAAACTTACCTTACACGCTTGTCCTTGACACCTTATTCTTAAGCGCATATATAGTGATCGTTCTTAGAGGCAATCTTATGTCTCGACTGTGTTCTTCATCCTACAGTTTAAGTTTAGGCCCGCATGGTCACCTAAATCCCTTAAACTAAGGCTCTGATACCATTTGTAACATCCCAAAAACTTAAACATGCAATATCATAAAATAAGCATTCGAATTACATAATAAACTTGTCTTTACATCAACATCAAAGTATGCTAAACAAACGACAACAGAAGTCTCTAAAGCCACAACTCTCGTCTACACCGGAGTCCAAATTGACCCCCTGTTCCTTCATGTAGGAGAAAACGAATTCCAACCTACAAGCTAACCTCCATATTCCCAAAGAATTATCAAATTCCCTAGCACCCTGTAAAGCCCGTGTCCCGTTATGCGTTTTAATTATTTATTTATTTATTTAAGCGAAATTATTTAACGGGATTAGGAGATAAGAACCAAATGGTAAATCTTAACTGTTGGGGTTTATTATCAAAGTTTTGAAACTGCAGGGACCAATTTGTATTTTTTTCGAATTGGTGCATGGGGTGGTCGGCCCATGACCACAGCCGGCCCCAGCCCTTTTTTTTCTTCTTGTTCCCCTTCTTCTCGTCGTGACCACAACCAGCCAAAACCAACCCTAAAATCCTTTTTATTTTTTGGTGTGGGGCGCCGGTTTTGGGAGGGAGGTCGAGAGAGAGATTCGCGAGAGAAAGTAGAGAGAGCGAGAGAGATCGAGAGTGGAGGGAGAAGCCGCCGGAATCGTCTGTCGCCGTCGCGAGACCGTCGCTCGCCGGAGCTGTGCTGTTGTCGGGGAAACGAGGGATCAGCGAGAGAGAGGAGGAGAAGTGGAGCTCGTTAAGTTGTGGCTGTTTGGTCGTCGCAAGGTAAGAATTCCTCGTTCTTCTTCCGTTCTTTCGTTTTCCGGCGAAGGGGTCAGCGGCGACGCCGCCGCCGCGCGCCGCCACAGTGGTGGCTGGGTGTCGGGTGGTGGTGGCTGTGTGCGCCGTGTGTGTGGGTGTGCAAGCGGTCGATCGATCGAGAGAGTGAGGAGTTCTTGGTGGGTTGCGGTTCGTTGTATTTGTTTCGTCGAAAACCGCCACCGGCGACCACCATCGCCGGAGGGCAGTGGGTGGTGCGTGGCCATGTCTTATTAATAATCATTGTTGAACCCATTAAGCCGTGACTTAATCGCTTAAGCCAAATCGATCGAACCGTTGTTTTTAGAGTCGTCATTTCTTGTGAGTAATTGTTCAGCCACTGTTTTTGCGACGGACATAACTTTTCTGTCGTAACTCCGATTGAGCCGAAACTGGCGCCCATGGTTCAAGCTCGGGGTCGGGCACGTTTTCCGTGTTTTAGCGGAAAACTGGTTCGGCCTCTAGCTAGGTGGAAAAGTGGTCGTAAGTTCAGTGATTCGTCATTTCATGTGAAAAATTCTGGAATCTGCCATTGTCTTGGGAAAACCATAACCTTTTGCTAGTAACTCGTATCTGGATGAGACCAGCGCCAAAAGTTCCCTTTTTGAGTCTATAAACTTTTCTGTGTTTTGTGAGAATCCCAGTTCGGGACGTAGCATTGGTCAAAATGTCGTTTTATACCGATAGCTGCTGTTTTTCACCGTTCTGCGAACTGTTTTTATAAAATCCGTAATAAAATGTAGAAAAATCGTTAGGAGGTGTATAATATGTCCTTGGAACCCTAACTCAGAGTACTTTCTAATCATGAATTAATATTGGGAATTTTCTGGGTTTAAAGGGGTCGAAACAGGTCCCGAACAGACCTGTTTGGCGAGAACGGAAAATAGTTTTAGTGACGGTTTAAGCGTGTGTCGTGTCATAGGGTCCGGGTCTCGTATTGACACGTTTTAACATGCGTTTAGGTGCTGGGAAGTGACCGTAATTGTGAAGCTTGAATTGTGTTGTTAAGCTAGGCGCGCATTCGAGGTGAGTTCTCTCACTATATCTAATAACGGTTGTTTTATCATTGCTGTAGTACGTGTGTGGTAGCTTTATGTGATTGTGTTGTGGAACTAGATAGTGGGGTGTCTAGTTGATACTATGTTGTCATGTTAACTCGGTGGGACCGAGGATCCGACGGGGCCGGAGATTTTATACGCGGGTGGCGTAGAGACTCGGTGGGACCGGGGATTCGACGGGGCCGAAGATGTTATCATGTGGTCGGTGGGACCGACTTGTGCATTTTAGGTGGGTGGGTGTGGATATACATGTTTATGATTTGTTCGTAGACCTGTATGATCGTTTTTGTGTCACTATCTGTTTTAGGGGTAGTGTGGAATAACTGTGTTATTTATGGTGTTTGAATTCACTAAGCTTCGTGCTTACCCTTTCCCAATAAACTGTGGTTTCAGGTACAAGTGGCTCTAAGGCGTGACGGGTACACACTGGCGCGCGGGATGAGCTGGCTATTATTAGTTTTATTTATTAACATTATTTCCGCTGGTTTCTGGTTACATGAATAATATTTATGATTTTGCAACTAATATGTTGGGATTATTTAATGGGTTTTATATACGAAATGTTTAATTAAAAATTTTTAAATTTCTCGAAATTTTTGGGACGTTACAACTTGGTATCAGAGCACGGCTTGAGTGAATCAAACGCATTTCGGTGTGTTTGATCTCAAGTTTGCGGCTATAAAAATTTTCTTTAAAGTTTTTGGGAAATAAAAAGAAGGAAAAATCCGGTTGAGGAACAGTGATCGAGGGCGAGTGTGTACAGTCAGCCGGAGCCAAGGAGGAAAGGTACATTGCTTAGTGTTGTATTGCTTTCTAGGCATTGGGTATGCATGCTAGATTGCCTGTTGTGGACACTATGCTGTATGATGACTGCTTGCTGGTAGGAATCAATGCTAGTTATAGTGGGTTGTTAAGTGAAGGCTCTATAGGTTGTATGCAGTAAGAATCATATAGCCTTAGAATATTTGATTTAGTTCTATTGCGCAGCTCTTGTTTGAGTCCAGCCGTTCTAGGATAGAGTCTTATATTCGAATGTCTATTTGTTTCGCGCTGCATGCGACTGGGTATTCGCGAGACAACTCGTTATGGCTAGTAGGGATTCCGTAGTAGCAAGGGTAGTGGGATGAGATGAAATTCCTAGGGAGCTGGGAAGAGTGTTTACATATGAGTAGGTATGCTAGATTGCTTGGTGCTTATTACACTGTATTGTATGGTTGTTACTTGCTATTAGGAACTTATGCTAACTTTGATAGGTTGTTGAGCGGATGCACTATAGGTTGTATGCGGTAGGAACCGAATAGCCTTAGAATGTTGGATTTAGTTCTATTGCGCATCTCTTGTTTGAGTCCAACCGTTGTAGGATAGAATCTTATATTCGAATGTCTATCTGGTTTCCACTGTATACGACTGTGCGTTTACGAGGCGACTCGTCAGGGTTAGTGGAGGTTCCTCCCTAGCAAGGGTAGTGGGGTATTATGTTTATTCCTAGGGAGCTAGGAAGAGTGTGTATATGCGTCAGTATGGTCATGCGTGTATGATTTTTATTGTTTGGGCGAGCAACTACTTGGATACTCGGGATGGGACTCGGAGCGGACAGTGATAGGTGTGGATGGTAGTAGTAGAGCTCCTACTACCGGAAGCACAGGATCAATGTTCGAGTCGGGGAAAGTCGCGAGGAATTCAAGGAGTCGAGCGTGAGCGTAGTAGAGTTCATCAGCTAACGGTGGAGGAAGAACAGACTACGCCTAAAGGGGCGGCAGGTATAATTCGTCACTTGTTCCTTTTATTGGTCGTTGTATGTTGTTGCATTTTTGGATTAAATTGTATGTTAGGTACGTTTCTAGTTAACTCGGTGCCTGCGGTTGTAATGTTTGGTAGCGGGGCTACTCATTCATTTGTGTCTCGCACTTTTAGCGAGAGTTTGGGCCGAGTGGTGGGACGGTTAGGATGTCCTTTGGTAGTCGAGGTTGCCGATGATAGGACCTTGACGGTTACGGATGTGTATCGGGGATGCACGTTGGAAATCTCGGGCGTGAGGTTTCCCATCGACTTGATTCCGATAGCTATGCGAGAGCTTTGTGTGATTGTGGGCATGGATTGGATGGACGCGTTTGATGCGGAAATTGTTTGTCGCCACAAACAAGTGCGGGTTCAAACCCCAAGCGGGGGAGAGTTGTTGATTCAGGGAGACTCGCCCAGACGGACTACGGCAATATGTTCCGCGGCGAGGGCTCGGAGACACCTTCAGCATAGTGGTCAGGGGTACTTAGCGTATGTGATAGATACGCGTGTTGACGAGGCGAAGAAGACTGCCGAAGATGTGCCAGTATTGAGGGAGTTTGCCGATGTGTTTCCTGACGAGTTACCGGGGATACCTCCTGAACGACAGGTAGAGTTTCGAATCGATCTGATTCCGGGTGCTGCTCCGGTGGCCAAGGCACCCTATCGCCTGGCTCCACCGGAAATGAAGGAGCTGTATGATCAGTTGCAAGAACTTCTCGAGAAAGAGTTCATTAAGCCGAGTTGTTCACCGTGGGGAGCTCCGATTTTGTTCGTAAAGAAGAAGGATGGGTCTCAGCGGATGTGTATTGATTACCGGGAGCTGAATAAGCTTACGGTAAAGAATCGTTATCCTCTGCCAAGGATTGACGACTTGTTTGATCAGTTGCAGGGAGCCTCGTGGTTCTCTAAGATTGACTTAAGATCTGGGTATCATCAGATGCGGGTACCAAGTGAGGATACGGAGAAAACGGCCTTCCGTACGCGATATGGCCATTACGAGTTCGTGGTGATGCCTTTCGGGCTCACCAACGCACCCGCAGCGTTCATGGACCTCGTGAACTGGGTATGTAGCCCGATGTTGGATCGCTCGGTGATCGTGTTCATCGACGATATCCTCGTATATTCGAAGACGAACGAAGAGCACAAGATGCATTTGCGGGAAGTGTTGGATGTTTTGAGACGGGAGAAGCTTTATGCTAAGTTCTCCAAGTGTGAATTCTGGTTACGAGAGGTCCAATTCCTAGGACATGTCGTGAATCAGAACGGTATCATGGTCGATCAGTCCAAGATTTCAGCGGTCATGCGGTGGGAGGTGCCGAAAACTCCTACCGAGGTGCGGAGTTTTCTCGGGTTAGCAGGATACTATCGAAGATTTATTCAAGATTTCTCCAAGATTGCCTTGCCTATGACTCGACTGACGAAGAAAACTGCAGCTTTCAGTTGGGGTGAAGAGCAGCAGAAGGCATTTGAGGAGCTACGCAGGCGTTTATGTGAGGCTCCTGTGTTAGCTTTACCCGAGGGTATGGAGGATTTGGTGGTTTATTGTGATGCTTCATATCAAGGGTTGGGTGCCGTGCTTATGCAACATGGCAAAGTCATAGCTTACGCTTCGAGGCAGCTGAAGCCTCACGAAGCGAACTACCCGACTCATGACTTGGAGTTGGGAGCAGTAGTGTTTGCTCTAAAAATTTGGAGACACTATCTTTATGGTGTCAAGTGTACGATCTACACTGATCATAAGAGCCTTAAATATCTGATGGATCAGCAAAATCTTAATATGCGTCAGCGAAGATGGCTTGATGTGGTCAAGGATTACGACTGCGAGATACTTTACCACCCGGGTAAAGCGAATGTAGTCGCGGACGCACTTAGCCGACATCTGGTTGGGGAACCGCTGAAGGGTCTATGTCAGCGATTGACAGTAGTTGCACCTCTTCTGGAGTCAATAGGTGTCGCTCAGGAGGTGGCCGTGTTGGCGGAAAATGCAAAACGTGAGAGGGTTTCGGGAGAAATTCCGAAATTTGTACGGGATGGTCGAGGATTATTGACCCGATATGGTAGAGTTTGGGTCCCATTCACCGGTGGGAACCGACAGATACTATTGGACGAGGCGCATAAGTCCAAGTTTTCGATTCATCCGGGAGCTACCAAAATGTACAGAGACTTACGGGAAGGCTATTGGTGGCCCGGCATGAAGCGGGATGTAGCCAAATGCGTGGAGGTATGTTTGACCTGTCGGAAGGTCAAGGCGGAGCACCAACGACCACACGGGAAATTGCAGCCTTTGGAGATTCCGGTGTGGAAGTGGGAGCAGATTACGATGGATTTCATCACTAAGCTTCCCAACACTCAGCGAGGGAATGATACCATCTGGGTAATTGTGGATCGTCTGACTAAGAGCGCTCACTTCTTGACGATTAAAGAGAGCTTCTCGGCGGATAAGCTCGCGGAGGTTTTCATCCGAGAGATTGTAACTAGGCACGGGGTGCCAGTCTCGATTGTCTCGGATCGAGATACTCGTTTCACCTCCCGGTTTTGGGAGAAGTTTCAAAATGAAATGGGTACGCGGTTGCATTTCAGTACAGCATTTCATCCTCAGACCGATGGGCTGAGTGAGCGTACTATTCAGACACTCGAGGACATGCTGCGAGCTTGTGTTATTGACTTTGGTGGTAGTTGGGATCAATATTTTCCACTAGCTGAGTTCTCCTATAATAACAGCTATCACGCTAGCATCGGTAGAGCGCCGTACGAAGTGTTGTATGGCAGGAAGTGTCAGACGCCCATTTGCTGGGGCGAGGTTGGTCACAGAGTGTTGGGGAGCACCGACGTTGTGCTAAAGACGACGGAGATGATTCAGATGGTGCGGGATCGGTTAGTCACTGCTCAGAGTCGACAAAAGAGTTACGCCGATAAGAGACGATCGGACTTAGAGTTCCAAGTCGGGGATTACGTTCTTTTGAAAGTGTCACCCTGGAAAGGGGTAATCCGTTTTCGCAAGCGGGGAAAGTTGGGTCCCCGATATATCGGACCGTACAAGGTCATCGCGCGGGTGGGGAAAGTAGCTTACCGATTGGAGCTACCAGAGGAACTGAGCCTGATCCACAACACTTTCCACGTTTCTCAATTGCGGAAGTGTGTGATGGATGAGTCTGCAGTAATCCCTCTCGAAGACATTCAGATTGATGAGCGACTCAATTATGTGGAGAAGCCGGTTGCCATTCTCGACAGGAGGACGAGAACCTCGCGCAACAAGGTAGTTGGGTTGGTTAAGGTCCAGTGGAAGCACCGAAAGGGTTCAGAATGGACGTGGGAACCAGAAGCCGAGATGCGGGAGAATTACCCGGAGCTGTTCGCGGACGTGGACTTCGAGGACGAAGTCTAACCCAAGCGGGGGAGAGTTGTAAAGCCCGTGTCCCGTTATGCGTTTTAATTATTTATTTATTTATTTTTTAAGCGAAATTATTTAACGGGATTAGGAGATAAGAACCAAATGGTAAATCTTAACTGTTGGGGTTTATTATCAAAGTGTTGAAACTGCAGGGACCAATTTGTATTTTTTTTCGAATTGGTGCATGGGGTGGTCGGCCCATGACCACAGCCGGCCCCATCCCCTTTTTTTTCTTCTTGTTCCCCTTCTTCTCGTCGTGACCACAACCAACCAAAACCAACCCTAAAATCCTTTTTATTTTTTGGTGTGGGGCGCCGGTTTTGGGAGGGAGGTCGAGAGAGTGATTCGCGAGAGAAAGTAGAGAGAGCGAGAGAGATCGAGAGTGGAGGGAGAAGCCGCCGGAATCATCTGTCGCCGTCGCGAGACCGCCGCTCGCCGGAGCTGTGCTGTTGCCGGGGAAACGAGGGATCAGCGAGAGAGAGGAGGAGAAGTGGAACTCGTTAAGTTGTGGTTGTTTGGTCGTCGCAAGGTAAGAATTCCTCGTTCTTCTTCCGTTCTTTCGTTTTCCGGCGAAGGGGTCAGCGGCGACGCCGCCGCCGCGCGCCGCCACAGTGGTGGCTGAGTGTCGGGTGGTGGTGGCTGTGTGCGCCGTGTGTGTGGGTGTGCAAGCGGTCGATCGATCGAGAGAGTGGGGAGTTCTTGGTGGGTTGCGGTTCGTTGTATTTGTTTCGTCGAAAACCGCCGCCGGCCGCCACCGGCGACCACCACCGTCGGAGGGTAGTGGGTGGTGCGTGGCCATGTCTTATTAATAATCATTGTTGAACCCATTAAGCCGTGACTTAATCGCTTAAGCCAAATCGATCGAACCGTTGTTTTTAGAGTCGTCATTTCTTGTGAGTAATTGTTCAGCCACTGTTTTTGCGACGACCATAACTTTTCTGTCGTAACTCCGATTGAGCCGAAACTGGCGCCCATGGTTCAAGCTCGGGGTCGGGCACGTTTTCCGTGTTTTAGCAGAAAACTGGTTCGGCCTCTAGCTAGGTGGAAAAGTGGTCGTAAGTTCAGTGATTCGTCATTTCATGTGAAAAATTCTGGAATCTGCCATTGTCTTGGGAAAACCATAACTTTTTGCTAGTAACTCGTATCTGGGTGAGACCAGCGCCAAAAGTTCCCTTTTTGAGTCTATAAACTTTTCTGTGTTTTGTGCGAAGCCCAGTTCGGGACGTAGCATGTTGGAAATCAGTCCCTCCCCCACCCTTGAACTCACACCCCGAACACCACTGATCGGTCACTAATCAAAACAACCGAACGACTCTCATGTGTATTTGGGGTTTTCACTGTGTGTATAATATATTAAACTGGAAGAAACTGAATACATTTTTTACAAAGGAGAACTACCTAACCTATTTATAGACAAGAAAAGCAAACTACTGGAAAGAAAAACGTGGGTTGCTCACCTAGAAAACCTACCCATGACTTCCTAAATAAAAGCAACCACCATTTGACCAATTATTCCTATGACTTGGTCATTATTTTGCCAAGCCTAATTACCCTATCAATTACTAATTAAAATAACTTAAAATACCGACCCATGACCAGCTGAACCGAACCATGACTTGACCCATCAAGATTACCCAACATTCACCCCCGTAATCTTGATGATCTTGACCCGTTGGAAAACGTTCATCAACATTCCGACTTTTCCAGGACACACGACCTCTTCCCCGTCCACGTCCAAAGTCATCCCGATTCTAGACCTTTCCCGGACACCCGACCTTCACCTCGGTCACGTCCAAAGTCCTCCACCACCCGACTGTTGTTTGTCACCGCACAGAACCCGTTTACTCATAACACTTCTGTAACACGAGAGCATTATTCCACCGATCAAGAAAACAAAGCCACCCGCTTCAACCGTTTTCTTTCACCCGCCAAACGAACCCAATTCAACGCCACCTGCGTTGAAATCTTTCCGCCTGTTTTTCCCGCGAACCGGTTAATCT
Organism: Saussurea involucrata; assembly: GCA_033807775.1. Classification (NCBI taxonomy): domain Eukaryota; kingdom Viridiplantae; phylum Streptophyta; class Magnoliopsida; order Asterales; family Asteraceae; genus Saussurea; species Saussurea involucrata. The sequence goes on from CM066313.1 coordinate 87,317,040, forward strand.
CTCCATTTTACGGTGACCTACAACCTACCGCCGGATTTGCCTTTGAATCCCATACTTCCCTTTTATCACAACTAACAGCCACGAAATACCGATGTTCATCAACGGTCACCACCACCATCCCAAATGGTACTTCCCCGCAACAATGGCTGACCAAAACACCTTACCGTCTCCGTCTTCTGCTGTAAAATAGGACCAAAAACAGCCTCTGCTGTCCTCGCTTCCGCTGCTATGGCAGCCCCGCATCTCTTTTCCGATCGAACTTGTTCCGAGACACTTTTCTACCGATCAAGAAGACAAGGTCAAATCCGCCTTTACCGTCTTCCGTCATCCGCAAAACGAACTGAATCAAAGCTAACTGCTTTTCCCCGACTCTTCCCGTCCGTTTGTCACGCATCCCCGGTTAGTCTCTCGCCATTTCTGGAACAAACCCGATCTATAGAAACCTGCAGCCCCAACCGATCCTTGGGCTCTGATACCAATTGTTGGAAATCAGTCCCTCTCCCACCCTTGAACTCACACCCCGAACACCACTGATCGGTCACTAATCAAAACAACCGAACGACTCTCATGTGTATTTGGGGTTTTCACTGTGTGTATAATATATTAAACTGGAAGAAACTGAATACATTTTTTACAAAGGAGAACTACCTAACCTATTTATAGACAAGAAAAGCAAACTACTGGAAAGAAAAACGTGGGTTGCTCACCTAGAAAACCTACCCATGACTTCCTAAATAAAAGCAACCACCATTTGACCAATTATTCCTATGACTTGGTCAGTATTTTGCCAAGCCTAATTACCCTATCAATTACTAATTAAAATAACTTAAAATACCGACCCATGACCAGCTGAACCGAACTATGACTTGACCCATCAAGATTACCCAACATAGCATTGGTCAAAATGTCGTTTTATACCGATAGCTGCTGTTTTTCACTGTTCTGCGAACTGTTTTTATAAAATCCGTAATAAAATGTAGAAAAATCGTTAGGAGGTGTATAATATGTCCTTGGAACCCTAACTCAGAGTACTTTCTAATAATGAAATAATATTGGGAATTTTCTGGGTTTAAAGGGGTCGAAACAGGTCCCGAACAGACCTGTTTGGCGAGAACGGAAAATAGTTTTAGTGACGGTTTAAGCGTGTGTCGTGTCATAGGGTCCGGGTCTCGTATTGACACGTTTTAACATGCGTTTAGGTGCTGGGAAGTGACCGTAATTGTGAAGCTTGAATTGTGTTGTTAAGCTAGGCGCGCATTCGAGGTGAGTTCTCTCACTATATCTAATAACGGTTGTTTTATCATTGCTGTAGTACGTGTGTGGTAGCTTTATGTGATTGTGTTGTGGAACTAGATAGTGGGGTGTCTAGTTGATACTATGTTGTCATGTTAACTCGGTGGGACCGAGGATCCGGCGGGGCCGGAGATTTTATACGCGGGTGGCGTAGAGACTCGGTGGGACCGGGGATTCGGCGGGGCCGGAGATGTTATCATGTGGTCGGTGGGACCGACTTGTGCATTTTAGGTGGGTGGGTGTGGATATACATGTTTATGATTTGTTCGTAGACCTGTATGATCGTTTTTGTGTCACTATCTGTTTTAGGGGTAGTGTGGAATAACTGTGTTATTTATGGTGTTTGAATTCACTAAGCTTCGTGCTTACCCTTTCCCAATAAACTGTGGTTTCAGGTACAAGTGGCTCTAAGGCGTGACGGGTACACACTGGTGCGCGGGATGAGCTGGCTATTATTAGTTTTATTTATTAACATTATTTCCGCTGGTTTCTGGTTACATGAACAATATTTATGATTTTGCAACTAATATGTTGGGATTATTTAATGGGTTTTATATACGAAATGTTTAATTAAAAAATTTTAAATTTCTCGAAATTTTTGGGACGTTACACACCCTGACCCCACTGTGTAAACCGACTCCACATAGCATACACATAACATTGTAACATCACACTGACTGAAAACTTTAACTTAACGTTTAGATCAATAAATAACGTACAGTTCATGAAAAACATGCATACTTTTATAAGGCAAAAACATTCTCGTGAGGAAACCATTTCGGTAAAATAAGTACGTCATAAAAAAAGTTGAGAGAACTCACCTGGTAGCAAATCTCTTCCTAACCTTTTGTCTCGTTCCGTCCGTAAACCTAATAAATTATTTATAAAATAATTAGATTTAACTAGATCTCGGATCTTAACTTTCTTCTCTTAACTCGGTCCTAAAATAGTTAGAACTCTTAACTTTATACTAGGCCCCTAATACATAATTTGGACCTAAAATATAGTCAAGCCCAACAAAATTCTAAGTCCATAAGGATTAAGAAACTCTCGGCCCATCAAAGCCATTCGGCCCAACCACCCCTCTCGGCCCAAACCACCTACGGTCTAAGTGTCAATATGGCTTGCGCTGAACCAGGTTTGCGCTAGGCTTGGGTTTGCGCCACCTGAGTTTTGCGCCACCTGGGTATTGCTTGCAGGTTTCGAATCAGAAATGAGCCCAAAATATTTCTAACTTCCATTTCTTCCTAATCGTTCCATTAATGAGGTTTTTACCATACATTCCTAATCAAACTCGATTCATAACACTCACTAACAAGCACGATTTCTTATAATCAATTCAATCCTAATAGATTAGCACTCTAATTAAAGAGGTAAAATCCACTAGAGGTTTGAAACAACAACACAGCTAAATCCCCAAGAACAATTGGAAATCTAACATATCTAGTTATTTAGAGTGCAAGAGACAATATGGAATTAAGTTTTACTTACCCAAATGGAGTCTCTTCACGATAGTTGCCAAGCTTTCTCTATCAACTCTTTCTCGCAAAAACTTCTTAGCCACCACAGTGATGCAAAAAAAATGATGAACAGTGACCAAACCTAGGGATTTGGCCCATTTAAATATGTTCCACTATTTACACATAAGTCCCTAAGCCAAACTTTCATTCTTTTAAAATCAGGACACTAAACTATTCAACCTACTGAATTTTGGGTTATTACAACATGGTCAACACCACAAAGATTCAATACGACTATAAGGGGTGGAAAACAACCTTGCTTTCTATACACATAAAAGTAAACAAGTTATGAAATTATAATCTATTAGATTAAATTATGTTCATCGTTTAATTCATTCGGCGTGTTGTTTAGTTGGCAAAGGAATAATGTGATTTTGTCCAAATACAAAATAAATCTGGGTTCGATCCCCCTACCCTTTAGTCTCAACTGTTGAACGAGTCAAAAATCCCCCTTCACATTAATGTCCTTGGATGCACGTTCCATATGAACTGATTGAAATTACCTGCAAATCAACTTTTTCCTTAAATATATGCAATTTCAGTTTCCCTTAATTATCAAGGATATCAAATTGAAATAGACAATTTTTTCCCTAAATTTAGTGCAAATTTGTTTTTCTTGCTTTTTGATAGAAAATATTTTAATTAGATTTATATATATTCAAATTTATTTTTCCGGAGATAATATGCTTAGGTCATTTAATATTTCTGGTGACATTGATGTCCTTGGAGGCATGTTCCGTGTATGAAGTTAGAGTTGTCGGTAATCAACTTTTTGCTCAAATATTAAGTTTTTCATAAAGAAAATATCCATTCACCCGTACACATGTGGGTTTTTAGGTCTTTATAGAAAAAATAAATGAAACACATAAATAAATGATAAACACAAACATAAAGTCCCAAAAACCCTTGGGTTGTGGTGTACTGGTAAAGCCCTTGGGAGATGTAGTGGAAACTCATCTACACAGGGTTCAAATCCAGGCACTGCCAAAGCCCTTGTGGCCATGGAGGTTCACCTGCCATGACTACAGGCCATTCGTGGTCGTCCGAGGATTAGTCGGTGCGCGTAAACTGGTCCGGAAACCCACGGTTATAAAAAAAAGTCCCAAAAAGAGAATTTAGATTTTCAAATTAGCGGCAAAACTTGCAAGCGGTCTTCAACTCCTCAGCCGGTGCAGAGTTCACAGCAAACCTGTTGTCAACCTATGACGAGTATCCTCCAACCATGTTCTTTACATTCTTGTAGCCCTAACATTTACATAACCCATAGTCCCATACGTTACATGACTAAAAAGAAATATTTCATAGACGTATATAAAACGTAATAGAAACCCGATCCCAATATCTTTTCAAAAAATGGACAAAAGATACATAACATACCGCATTAAGAAGGTCGGTACAAGCTTTAAGCGCTCTCCCTCCACTGTTACAAGCCTGAAAATACAAAACAAAAATTAAAAAAGTATTTATCAAATATAAAAAAATTCTTGTCTCAATGTTTTTATGATGATTTGCAATGAGATTAAAACGTTGTATTTAACTTGAAACAAAATGAATATCAGTTATAATTGAAAGAAAAGTACCACAATAAGCGAATCTTCCTTGCCACAAATAGTCGAAACCTGAGCCATAAATTCGGGATTTTTAACCCGTCCTGTAGTGTAGTTTGCAAAAATCAATGTCTTAAAACGGAATGTAAGATAAAACCGCTCGTCAAATGTAACATCCCAAAAACATAATCATGCAATACCATAAAACAAGCATTCGAATTACATAATAATTCTGTTTTTACACCATCCATAAATCATACTAAACAAAATTTGACAGCGGAAGTCTCTATTCCACAGCCGAGAGCTCTATCTAAAGGTAATAAGCAAAATCAGGGGTCGCTCTAATCTCCAAACCATCTCGCGTCATCTCCTAGTTATTGCTAGAAGAACTTTTAACATGCTTACCTGAAAATGGTTTAGTTTTGAAAAGCGAGGGTTAGACCAAAAGGTCTAGTGAATTCCCTCCGAAGCAACATGTACACAGTATAAAATCATTTATAAAAATATCATCGTAAACTTTAACATAACATCAGGCATGGTACTACACTGTATATAGGATCACATAAACATTCCACGATCGGGGCCCAGTGGGCTACCCTCTCGCCCTCAACCGGAGCCTACAAAAACTCCCCTTCCCGGAGCTTATGCGGACCCCCTTTCTACTCGAAATGGGAGGAAACGGATTCCAACCTACCAGTCTGTCGTAAACATCCAAGGGGTCATCGGACCCCGAGGATCTATCTCTGATCCTACAGTGTAGACCGACTCCACATAGCACCTCATTCATTCCATAAAACATGCACCTTTAAAACCTTAATAAATCGTCATTCACAGTTCATCAAGTACAATACATTTTCTCAAGTAAAATAGGTATTTCATGGAAATATGCGTAACGGTTATAACATTTCATACTCGTAATTGAAACCATAATCAGTACAAATCATTTAACACTTTATGTTGTAAAAAGGGTTTAGGGAACTTACCTGATTGCACTTCCTTCCTAACCTCGAACCTCGTTCCTGCTTGCACCAAATAATTTAGTTTGTAAAATAATTAGATGCATTTCCAATCCTAACTTTCTTTCCAATTCAGTCCTAAGAGGTTCCTAATTAAAAGAGACGGGCTTAAGCTTTCCTCAGTATACTCGACCCAACCGAACTCGGCCCAGACAACAGGAGAGAGTCCCGGTATAGTTCGACTCCCGGTACCCCGACTCCCGGTACTTTGACCCCCGGTGGTTTACAAACAGGCGACGAACACCCAAATTTTCAAGAAACGGGAACTTCCTAACATTCCACTGTATGGGGTTTTTAAAACACAATCTTACCAAATAGCTCCATTTACTTCTTACCCAGAACCATTTCTAATTAACAAATATGATTTCACTCGGTTAACAGACCCATTTATGGATTAAGAATCTGCCATGAGTTCTCCTAGAATCAATATAACAATCCAGAGGAATTGAACCCAACAGGTAAATTACTAGATGACTTTAAAGCAGAAATAACAGCTTAAGAGGTTAAAACTTACCAGTTCTGTGCTTCTCCACCCACTGAATTGATGCAACAACTCTACCTGCTCTTTCTCTCGATTTCTTACTCAGCCGCCAGAACAATCAATACAGTCACAAACCCTAGGGATCTGTTCCTATTTATATTTTCCCACTTTACAATTTAGTCCTTGGATACAACTTTCTTTCTTTCCACTATGACACTAATACTTCCAAGTCTTTACAATTTTGGGTTATTACAACACTCCCCCCTTAAAAGAATTCCGTCCCCGGAATTCCTCATTGGAAAAGATGCGGGTACCTCGCCTTCATAACCGATTCTAATTCCCACGTAGCCTCCGGACCCTTGTGATGACGCCACTGCACCTTGACCAGCCTGGTTTCCTTGTTTCGGGACTTTCTTACCTTAACATCCGTAATGGCCTCCGGCTCCTCAACGAAATTCAATTTCTCATCCACTTTAATGTCGTTCAGCGGCACAGCTTTAGTCGTGTCGGCTAGACATTTCCTTAGGTTAGACACATGAAACGCATTATGAATACCTCGCAATTCCTCCAGTAGATCCAACCTATAGGCCACCTCTCCAACTCGTTATGTAATCTCGAACGGTCCGATGTAACGTGGGCTTAGCTTCCCACGTTTCCCAAATCGCACCACTCCTTTCCAAGGAGATACCTTTAACAAAACATGATCTCCGACCTGAAATTCAATGTCTTTCCGCCTCCTATCCGCATAGCTTTTCTGTCGGTCGCGGGCGACCTTCAGTCTTTCACGCACTTGGACTATCTTGTCTGAAGTCAGTTGCACTAACTCTGGCCCGGCTAACTGCATTTCCCCGACTTCATTCTACCACAACGGTGTTCGACACTTTCTACCGTAAAGTGCCTCAAACGGCGCTGCCTTGATACTCGAGTGATAGCTATTATTATAGGCAAACTCGATCAGCGGTAAGTGCTTTTCCCATGAGCCTTGGAAATCCAAAGTACACGCTCTTAACATATCTTCCAACATCTGGATCGTTCGCTCACTCTGACCGTCGGTCTGAGGATGATATGCGGTACTCATATTGATCTGCGAACCCATTTCTCTTTGAAAGCTCTTCCAAAACGTAGAGGTAAATCTGCTATCACGATCTGATACAATTGACGAGGGTACCCCATGGCGGGTCACGATCTCGTCGATGTACAACTTTGCTAACCGCTCCAAAGAGTAAGACTCGCGTATAGGTAGAAAGTGTGCCGACTTCGTTAGTCGATCCACGATCACCCAAATAGCGTCATAGCCCTTTGGAGTTCTGGGCAAATGGGTCATGAAGTCCATCGTGATCTGGTCCCACTTCCACATCGGTATCTCTAACGACTGGAGCTTCCCGTACGGTCTTTGATGTTCAATCTTTACACGCGAACACGTCATATAGGTCTCTACAAGATGAGCTATATCCTTTTTCATTCCAGGCCACCAATAGTCCCGACGTAGGTCTCCGTACATCTTGTTAGTCCCGGGGTGAACCGTGTACTTCGATTTGTGAGCCTCCTCTAGTATTAGCTTTCGGAGCTCTCCGAGTTTCGGAACCCAGATCCTCCCACTAAGACACCTTACCCCTCGACTATCTTCCATTAGCAAGGACACTTGTTCTACCATTCTCTCCTTCTTGATATTTTCAGCTTCGAGTGCTTCAGCCTGACTTTTCTTTATTTCAGCTAACAAATTGAAAGTGATCTCGGCCCTCATGTGTAACACCTTAGGCATATCCCACATCGGCCGTGGACAGGAGAGATGCTGGGTATATTAGTAAACCTTGGCCTTACCAGACACAACGCGTTTTGGGGCCACAAGCATGCGGGTTCCTTGGGAACTCTGTGGTTAAGCGTGCTTGGGTGGGAGTAGTACCAGGATGGGTGACCTCCTGGGAAGTCCTTGCGAAGTCCTTTCCAGGTCACCAAGAACAAAGCCGTGAGCCAGTGGGGCAAAGCGGACAATATTGTGTCGTGGTAAGCGGGGTGTTACAAATGGTATCAGAGCCACTCCTGTGCCGTTCGGGATGGTGGGGCAAACCTCATCGAGGACGATGAGTCCCTAAGGGGGGGGGGGGGGGGGTGTAACACCTTAGGCATATCCCACATCGGCCGTGGACAGGAGAGATGCTGGGTATATTAGTAAACCTTGGCCTTACCAGACACAATGCGTTTTGGGACCACAAGCATGCGGGTTCCTTGGGAACTCTGTGGTTAAGCGTGCTTGGGTGGGAGTAGTACCAGGATGGGTGACCTCCTGGGAAGTCCTTGCGAAGTCCTTGCCAGGTCGCCAAGAACAAAGCCGTGAGCCAGTGGGGCAAAGCGGACAATATTGTGTCGTGGTAAGCGGGGTGTTACATCATGGCCACAATCCGGGGGATTTCACTGCGTTCCTTACGGCTCAAAGCGTCCGCCACCACGTTTGCCTTCCCTGGATGATATTCAATCTTACAGTCGTAGTCAGTCAGCAATCCAATCCACCTTCTTTGACGCATATTCAATTCTTTTTGGTCAAAGAGATGACATAAGCTTTTGTGGTCCGTGAAGATCTGGCACTTCATCCCATACAGGTAATGACGCCAAATCTTCAGAGCGAAGACCACCGCCGCCAGTTCTGAATCATGAGTGAGGTATCGAACCTCGTGATCCTTTAGTTGTCGCGAGGCATACGCGATCACTTTCCCCCGTTGCATGAGTACGCAGCCCAAGCCGAGCTTCGATGCGTCACTGAAAACCACGAAATCATCGGAGCCGTCCGGTAACGACAAAACCGGAGCACTACTTAGCATATCCTTTAACTTCTGAAATGCTTCTTCTTGATTCTTTAACCAGACGAACTTGACATTCTTCTTCGTCAAAGAGGTCAGTGGCGTGGCAATACGCGAAAAGTCTTTGATGAACTTCCGATAGTACCCCGCCAGTCCGAGAAAACTTCGAACTTCTGACGGATTCTTAGGATGCTCCCAGTCTCGGATGGCTTCAATCTTAGCCGGATCGACCATGATCCCCTTCTCAGAAACCACATGCCCGAGGAACTGCACTTCCCTCAACCAAAACTCGCACTTGGAAAACTTCACATACAACTTCTCTCGCTTTAATAGCTCGAGGATTGTACGAAGGTGGCTTTCGTGCTCCCCTTCCTATCTTGAAAATATCAGGATGTCATCTATGAAAACTATCACGAACTGATCCAGATAAGGTTGAAATACCCTATTCATTAAGTCCATGAATGCTGTCGGGGCGTTGGTTAACCCAAACGGCATCACTAGAAATTCGTAGTGTCCATACCTGGTCCGAAATGAAGTCTTCGGCACATCCTCCTCCCTTACCTTGAGTTGATGATAACCCGACCTCAAGTCTATCTTGGAGAAGTAACTGGCTCCTTGTAACTGATCAAACAGGTCGTCGATCCTCGGAATCTGGTACTTGTTCTTGATCGTGACCTTGTTGAGTTCTCGGTAGTCTATGCACATCCGCATAGTACCGTCCTTCTTCTTCACGAAGAGCACAGGTGCTCCCCACTGAGATGTACTTGGTCTGACGAACCCCTTGTCTAGTAACTCTTGCAGTTGAGTCATCATTTCCTTCATTTCGGATGGCGCCAATCTATACGGTACGCGGGCAATCGGTGTAGATCTCGACATTAGATCGATTCTGAACTCGATCTGGCAATCTGGCGGTAAACTTGTTAGATCATCCGGAAATACTTCCGGGAACTCATTTACTACACGCACATCACCCAACCTACGCTTCTCTTTCTTGGCGTCCAACACGTACGCCAAGAACCCTTGACACCCCTTCCTCAAACACTTAGTAGCCCTGATCATCGAGATAAGGCTAGTCCTCCTATCACGGCGATTCCCATAGATCACTACGGAATCCCCATCATGTAACCGAATCCTGACCAATTTCTTGTTACAAACGATAGTCGCTTCGTTCGCTGCTAACCAGTCCATTCCCAATACTATGTCGAATTCTCCCATTGCCATGGGATATAATTTCATTGACACCAACCTCTCTTCTATATCTATGACACAATCCTCCACCACCTCCTTAACGTATACCCATCTATCATTGGCGGTTTCCACCTCTAGTGCTTTCTCCAAACGCCTAGGCCTTACCCTCAAACATTTCATAAAAGTATGCGATACAAAGGAGCGATTTGCTCCGGAATCAAATAACACCTTGGCACAAAGAGAGTTCACTAGAAACGTACCTGCCACCACATCTTGAACTTCCTCAGCCTCTTCCACAGTCATGCGGAATGCACGTCCTTTCGGACGCACCGGTTCTGCTCCCTTGTCATTTCCTCTTCCACCCTGGCGTTCACCAAACGAAAATGATCCCCCTTTCTTCAGCTGGGGACAATCAGTACGCATGTGGCCAGCAGCCCCACATTGGTAACAAGTTTTTCCAACCACCGGGCAATCCCTTGACAAATGACCGGGCAAGCCGCACCGGTAGCATGAGTTTGAACCTGCCATGCATTCCCCCTGGTGCACCTTGTTACACTTCGAACACTTTTGCCCAGATACCTCCTTGCTACCACGGTTGCCTGGTCAGAACATTTTTCCCTTTCTTGGGTCATTACCCGGACCATCCCATTTGCGTTTCTCCCCACCCTTCTCAGTCGTTTGCCGGTTCTTTTCTTTTTGAATCAGCTCAGCCGTATTGTTGGCCGCCTGAAAAGTAGTGGGGTTTCTAGTCAGAACCAATTCCCGAATACTGCTCTTCAACCCATGGATGAATCGTTCTACTCGACGCTCTTCCGTCGGCACATACAAATCAGCAAAACGAGACTTCTCAATAAACTTTGTAGTATACTCTCGCACTGTCATACCTCCCTGATCCAACCCCAAGAATTCTTCTTCCAATCTTTTTACTACCGCGAGCGGGCAGAACTGAGCCTTGAACCTGTCTACAAACGCTTCCCACAACATTCCCTTAGCCATTGTCGAACCCTTTCCCCCTGTTTCAGCCTCCCACCAGTAAACTGCATCAGATTTCAGCATGGACAAAGCAAACATTACTCTGTCCCCATCAGCACACTTGCAAGTATCGAAGACCAGCTCCATTTCCTTCACCCATTTCATTGCCAAGATAGGGTCATACTCGCCCTAAAAAGTAGGGGGCTTGCATGAGGCAAAGGCCTTGAAATTACATCCTTTAGCTGCTAACTCATTCACCACTTGAGGGTCTGAATTCAAGTGACTCCCAGAACCAGTCACTAGCGGACTGGACAGCTCCACGCTTTCTCGGTTTTCACTTGCTTCTTTGCTCCCCGAAGCTGACTCGTTTTGCTTAGAGAGGAGAGCATGCAAGGTCTCCTGAATTTTCCCAAGCTCAGCGGCCAGGTTCTCCTGAGTGATGTAAGTAGATCCACGGCCTCGACCACGTCCCCTTGTCGAACCCCCTCTTCTAATGGTGGCCGAACTTTCCTGAACGGAGTTTTCTTGATCGACGGGAATTTCCATACTCCTTGTCCTTCCCCGACCCCGTCCGCGACCTCCCCCACGGCCCCTTCCATGACCCCTTCCGCAGGTAGCCGGTTCGCTTCTTAGGGTTTCCTCCTCCTGATTCCTTGGTACCGCCGGTACCGACTTACTCCTCAAGGTCCTTCCAGCCATTTCGCTAATGCTGAAAGAAAACGACAATTAACCCGTGCTAGCTACGATACAACAATTTTGCTATATAAGGTAAGTTTAAGCACGCACGTGTACCTGTAAGTTCGTAATTACACTGGCCAGGTGTAGTTCCAAACTTACCTTACACGTTTGTCCTTGGCACCTTATTTCCTAGTGCATTTATAGTGATTGTTCCTAGAGGCAATCCTATGTCTCGGCTGTGTTTTTCATCTTACAGTTTAAGTTTAGGCCCTATTGGTCACCTAAATCCCTTAAACTAGGGCTCTGATACCATTTGTAACATCCCAAACACATAATCATGCAATACCATAAAACAAGCATTCGAATTACATAATAATTCTGTTTTTACACCATCCATAAATCATACTAAACAAAATTTGACAGCGGAAGTCTCTATTCCACAGCCGAGAGCTCTATCTAAAGGTAATAAGCAAAATCAGGGGTCGCTCTAATCTCCAAACCATCTCGCGTCATCTCCTAGTTCTTGCTAGAAGAACCTTTAACATGCTTACCTGAAAATGGTTTAGTTTTGAAAAGCGAGGGTTAGACCAAAAGGTCTAGTGAATTCCCTCTGAAGCAACATGTACACAGTATAAAATCATTTATAAAAATATCATCGTAAACTTTAACATAACATCAGGCATGGTACTACACTGTATATAGGATCACGTAAACATTCCACGATCGGGGCCCAGTGGGCTACCCTCTCGCCCTCAACCGGAGCCTACGCAAACTCCCCTTCCCGGAGCTTACGCGGACCCCCTTTCTACTCGAAATAGGAGGAAACGGATTCCAACCTACCAGTCTGTCGTAAACATCCAAGGGGTCATCGGACCCCGAGGATCTATCTCTGATCCTATAGTGTAGACCGACTCCACATAGCACCTCATTCATTCCATAAAACATGCACCTTTAAAACCTTAATAAATTGTCATTCACAGTTCATCAAGTACAATACATTTTCTCAAGTAAAATAGGTATTTCATGGAAATATGCGTAACGGTTATAACATTTCATACTCGTAATTGAAACCATAATCAGTCCAAATCATTTAACACTTTAAGTTGTAAAAAGGGTTTAGGGAACTCACCTGATTGCACTTCCTTCCTAACCTCGAACCTCGTTCCTGCTTGCACCAAATAATTTAGTTTGTAAAATAATTAGATGCATTTCCAATCCTAACTTTCTTTCCAATTCAGTCCTAAGAGGTTCCTAATTAAAAGAGATGGGCTTAAGCTTTCCTCAGTATACTCGACCCAACCGAAATCGGCCCAGACAACAGGAGAGAGTCCCGGTATAGTTCGACTCCCGGTACCCCGACTCCCGGTACCCCGACTCCCGGTACTTCGACTCCCGGTGGTTTACAAATAGGCGACGAACACCCAAATTTTCAAGAAACGGGAACTTCCTAACATTCCACTGTATGGGGTTTTTAAAACACAATCTTACCAAATAGCTCCATTTACTTCTTACCCAGAACCATTTCTAATTAACATATATGATTTCACTCGGTTAACAGACCCATTTATGGATTAAGAATCTGCCATGAGTTCTCCTAGAATCAATATAACAATCCAGAGGAATTGAACCCAACAGGTAAATTACTAGATGACTTTAAAGCAGAAATAACAGCTTAAGAGGTTAAAACTTACCAGTTCTGAGCTTCTCCACCCACTGAATTGATGCAAGAACTCTACCTGCTCTTTCTCTCGATTTCTTACTCAGCCGCAGAACAATCAATACAGTCACAAACCCTAGGGATCTGTTCCTATTTATATTTTCCCACTTTACAATTTAGTCCTTGGATACAACTTTCTTTCTTTTCACTATGACACTAATACTTCCAAGTCTTTACAATTTTGGGTTATTACAACATTGTGAGATCCCACATCGGCTAGGAGGGGGAACGAAGTCCTCCTTATAAGGGTGGATGGATACCTTCCTTGCATGAGGCCTTTTGTCTGTCACAGGGTGCGGTCTGGGTGCGTCCCGCGTATGTCTGTGAGGGCAGGAACAAAACCGTGAGCGGTGCCGGTATGCTGTTATGTAGAGGGTATCTGCAAAACGGACAATATCGTGTACGGTGGACTAGGGATGTTACAGAATGGTATCAGAGCCGGTCATCGGGTCGATGTGTCAGCGAGGACGCTGATCCCACTTAGGAGGGTGGATTGTGAGATCCCACATCGGCTAGGAGGGGGAACGAAGTCCTCCTTATAAGGGTGGATGGATACCTTCCTTGCATGAGGCCTTTTGTCTGTCACAGGGTGCGGTCTGGGTGCGTCCCACGTATGCCTGTGAGGGCAGGAATAAAACCGTGAGCGGTGCCGGTATGCTGTTATGCAGAGGGTATCCGCAAAGCGGACAATATCGTGTACGGTGGACTAGGGATGTTACATCAAACTTAAATTTAAATTTTATTTGATTCATATAATATGTACGTTTTATATTGTTACTATAAGGGTACTCGCGCAATGCATCGCGATATATCTTGATTTTAACTTTTGTTTTACTTTTTATCATTTGTTGATTTTATATAAAACGGTTTTGTGTAGTTTTGAGAAAATTATAATATTTTTTTTTATAAATTTGTACAAAGAATGACGTTTTTTGAGGGGTTCATGATTTGAGGATTTGAAAGGGGTTAATATAAGATAAGAATTAATTAGATAACTAATGAGGATTAAAGAATGATGCTTTTTAGGGGTTTACCATTTGAGAATTTGTAGGGAATTAGAGATAAGGACTAAAAGAAAGGAGTGAGAGATAAAGACTAATTAAGTAATTAGCATTAACAGTGGTACATAAGCTTTGTTAGTTGTTTTTAAGAGATTTTAAATAATCAATATTAAATAGCAATACATAAGGCTCTATGAATTGTTTTTAAGAGTTTTTCATAAACATGGTTTGTAATATAGTATAGATTAACATAGTTGGTTCGTAATTAATTAACTGGTTTAAAAAAGGAATAAGATAAAAGATATGTAATCCTTACCTTCTTGTGTCATGAACATGTAGGGAATATTCAAGGCATTGTCCACGTGACTCTTGTTGAATTCTTCGTTATTTTTTAACTAGTGTTGTGCACCGTGCGTTACGCGGTTACGTTAAACATTTTTCGATTTTCTTTGTAGCACGTTAAATGGTTTACGTATTAGATATTTTTCTTGAAAAACATTTATGTATTAGATATTAAACTAATAAGAACCAATATTTCACTTTACATATAAGAAACCACCGCGTCATTTCTTGTTCTTTTAGTCAATGCACAATTATACATTTCAAAGGCGTAGATGACCAAAACAAAATCATGGTTCAAAATTTTAAAATACTAAAAATCAAAAATCATTTTCTTAAGAAATATTAGACAAAGTTAAGATGAAATATATTTTCTTGGTGGTTAATCCGCACATGTTGATAATTTTGTTATGAAAAGTTTAAGATGCACCCGTAATCATTATGTTTTTAGGTTATTTAGAAATCAAATAACATTTTCCACAACGGTGCCTCATACATCCACTTAAATTTCTTTTTTCTTCTTAATTTTTATATGGATAATCTTTTTGCAAAAAAAGGTCAGTTAAAAAATATTTTTAGCCAATGAACCATTTTACTTATTAAAGATATAGTATAATTATATACATAAAAAGTAATAAAATAAACTAAAAAGATTGATTCATGTAACAAAACTATTGATTTATAATCATTGTTACCTTACAATTAGCAATTTAAATTATCTATTAACACTGATTAAGTTATTGATTATAGAAACATAAATAAAAATAAAAGGTACTCATTACCTTACTAAAAAAAATAAAGTTCATAAACAATAAAAATTAATATTAATAAAAAATGATTTATAAGCATTGTTAGTTCACAAAAAAAATAGTTAGATTTATATATTGGTTGTTTAATGTTTAATTTCATTAAACTTAGTTGAAATCATTTTAACATAAGCCAAAAAGAATAATATACATTTAACTTAATCATTAAACTTGGATTTAACTATATTTTGCCAAACATCATTTTACAATTTTCATCTACATCAATAAATCCTTTATATACACATCTTCGTCACCTAGTTTTTCATCAACTTGGGTTTAACTATATTTTAAGAAAATTCCTAGTCTCAATTCCTACTACACCGTACACCATTGGATGTGCTTGTTTCTTAATATATAATAGATAGATAATAAACATATATAAACAAATATGTATTATTATGATAAATTTATAAATATATTGATTATTCATAGTTGAGGAAAAAATGAAAAGTTTTTTAATTAATAAGCTTTTAAATACTCATAGTTAGTACAAATATGAAGTATGTTCTATTAATTAATATTTAATTTCAATTAAAATAAAATATAATATATTTGTTAGAAGTTGATTTATAGGGATTGATATCTTACTATATATAATATTGAATGACACATAATTTATTTTTTTAGAGAAATTTTTTGATTTATAACCATTGTTACCTTACTAAAAAAATTGTAATTATTTATAAACATTGTTACCTTACTAAAAAAAATAGACTCAATTAATAAATTTTTTGATTTATAAGCATTGTTAGCTTATTAAAAAAATACAATAATTGAAATAAAATATTTTATTTACTATTATTGTTAGTTTATTCAATAAAAAGGTTATATTTAAAAACATTGTTAGCTTTGCCTATTAAGTTATGGATCATGTAAATTAAAAAAAAACTAATTTTAATTTAAGTCTAGTTTATAAAAATTAAATAAAAGTTATAAAATTTGATAAAAGTTGTAATTTATAATAATTGTTAGTTTAGAAATACAAATACAAATGATTTCTAATTTAAATTAAAAAAGAAAATGAAATTTTTTAGCATTTAATATGATGAAATAATTTAAAAAGAATTCAAAATTATGAGAAAAAAGATAAATATGAAAGAACATCTCTCCTTAACTCTCTCTCTTACATTGTGGCGCGACCCAGATAGTAGAAGTTATCCGGAAAGGGTAGTCATCCGGACAGAAGCGGCTGTCCGGAAAGTTTTGTGTTCGGTAAATGTGGGCGTCCGGAAAGGTAGAGTTGTCCGGATAGTTGGCTGATCAGCCTTTATCGTGTCCCTTTTTCTCAGGAAAGTTGTCTGGAGGCCTGGAATTGTTTAAGAACGTGAAGTAAGAGCACCAGGTGAGTTATCTAACTAAAACGCATGGCTTTTAATGTGTTATCTAGAGTAAGACATGATGAGTAATGCCATGTTATTTTATTAATGCGTTATCTATTTGAAAGTTGATTAATGCTTTATATGTGGAGTGTATGCATACATTGATTTTGATGTAAATTGACTAAGTCGAGGGGGGGGGGGGGGGTGTTCCCATTTATGCCAAGGGAGGTGTGACCCTGCAAGACATCATGAGACTGACTCATTGTCACCTTAGGGTGACTTCAGGGTGTCAATTTATGAGGGGCGGATCTATATCCGAAACGATTTTATCTGAACAGTTTTATGAACGATTTATACTGAAAATGGTAATCTGTTTAAATGCTTTGATAACTGTTAAGAGGGACTCACTAGACCTCATGGTCTAACCCTCGCTTTCTTTTAAATTAAAACCTTTTTAGGAAAGCAGATAGTGTCAGGCTCTGGCAAGTGAGCAGTGCGTAGCAAGAAGGCTTGATAGCATAGTAACACTATAGTTCATTTAGTTATTTCTTAGATGTGTAGGTTGTTTCCACCAACCAGATTTTGTTTGGATGTAAGAAATTTTGGGACTCGTTTCTGAGATATTCTATTTAATATGCTTTGAATGTTTAAATTTGTTTGGGTTGTTATAGTTGGTATCAGAGTCAGGTTTAAGGGATTTAGGTGACTAGATGGGCCTAGACTTAAACTTTGGGAAGTAGAAATCACAACTGGGAAATCAGGAATGCGTTAGGAGGGCACTAATATAGAAATAGGACTAATGAGGTACCGAGGACGGCCATGTAAGGTAAGTTTGGAGTTACACCTGGCCAGTGTAATTGTGAACTTACATGTACATGTATGTGCTTAGATTGCCTTATTACCCCGTTGCTATAGTACTAAAATAGTCTGTGGTGTTAAATTAGTCGTTCATTCTTGTTGTGTACTAGAATGTCTGCGAGAACTTTGAGGAGTAGGTCGATCCCTGTTGCGGAAGATGCTCAGACAAAGAGTACTACACTGCGGGAGGAGGTTGTGAGAGTCGAAGAAATTGCTGAGGATGAGCCAGTGAATCAGCCAAGAGTGGCGGCCACTCGTGGGCGAGGTAGAGGTCGTGGGAGACCCAGAGGAGCGGTACCGAGAAAGGCTGTTACTGAGGTGGGGGCGGCAACCACCAAGGGCAAGGGTAAGAAAAAGAAAGCGTTGGTTAAGCGCAAGGCAAGAAGTGTTGAGGAACCTGAGATCCAATTGATGTCCGAACAAGAAAGTTCAGCACCGGTGAAGAAAATAAATGTTAAGAAAGGGGGTACACCTGAAGCTACACCGGCTTTCGTGACAGAGGATAAGTTTGCAGCAGAGATGGATAAGTTGCAAAAGACTCTTCAAGCAGTTCTAGACAACCAGAACAAGACTACGTCTGGGGAAATAACCAAGAGCAGTACCGGGAAGAAGACCGGGGAAGATAGTAAACCACGGACTGAGATAGGGAACAACTCGGTGATAACTCTGATTGCTACTTCCGAGCCAAAGGCAGAAAAAGGATGCTCGTTTAAGACCTTCGTTTCGTGTAAGCCTCCAACATTCAACGGGGAGCGCAACCCTGTTCTAGCATTGAAATGGGTTCGCGAAATGGAATTAGCTTTCGATACTAACAAGTGCCCCGAGGAGGATAAGGTACTGTTTGCAATGTCAATCATGAAATCGGAGGCCATCTATTGGTGGGACGTCGAGTCGGGAGGAAAAGGTTCAGAGATAGCAAAGAGAATCTCGTGGGAAGCTTTTGTTAAGAGGTTCCGAGCACAGTTTTGTCCTATGGCGGCAGTTAAGAAGCTAGAAGAGGAGTTTCTGGGTTTGGAGCAAGGGGAAATGTCGGTTCAGGAGTATACGTCGAAGTTCATCGAGAAAGCGTGGTTTTGTGATTTGTACGTGCCTACTGAAGAAAGGCGGATCGAGAGGTACATTTATGGGCTGAAGAGCAGTATAAGAGAATTGGTGCAAGCGAAAGACCCAGTTACTTTTCAGGCAGCCGTAGATAAAGCAGAACTTACTGAAAAGGATAAGAACAAACAGATGAACGAGAGAGTGGGAGATAAGCGTAAGTGGGACGGGCTGAATCGAGACAGTAAGAGGCCGAGTTCAGCTAGACCCGATCTGCAGGTGGGATCTAAGCCAATGGATAAACCGTGTGAAAAGTGTAATAAAATGCACAGGGGAGAATGTTGGATTGAAAGGGAGGGGTGTCTTAGGTGCGGAAAAATGGGGCATCTAGCTCGAGAATGTCGTAATCCAAAGGTCTATTATCAGTGCGGATTGTCGGGACATGTCAAGTGGGATTGTCCGCAGTTAAAGAAAGGTTATGCTAGGGGTGAAGGTGGGAGTAGCGGAGGAAAGAGTAATGAGAAGAATGTGGAGTCGGCCCGCGCCAGAGCTAGGGCTTTCCACATGTCAGCTGAGGAGGCGCAGAACACGCCTGATGTGGTGATAGGTACCTTTCCTATAGACTCGATGTTTGCTAAAGTTTTGTTTGATTCGGGGGTCAATCGTTCGTTTGTGTCGCCCAATTTTGTTCAAAAATTACAAGTGAAACCCACGAGGTTGAACTTTGGGTTTGAGGTAGAGATAGCTGACGATTGTCGAGTCTGGGTAAAGGAGGTCTATGAGGGTTGCAACATAGACGTGGATGGTCACTTTTTCCCATTAAGATTGTATCCTATGGGGATGGGGGAGTTTGATGTAGTCCTAGGGATGGACTGGTTAGCGGATAACGACACTAGCATAGTTTGTAATAAGAAACTGATCCGTATCCCTTTGGCTAATAAGAAAGAAGTGGTAATTTACGGAGATCAACGGAATATGAAGTCGTGTTTGATTTCGTTGATGAAAGCTAGGCGATGTTTGGGAAAGGGTTGTTCGGGGTATCTAGCTTATGTGTTAGATGCTAAGAAGGAAAAGAAGAGTGTGGGAGATGTGTCAGTAGTGAGTGAGTACCCGGAAGTGTTTCCGGATGATTTGACGATTCTACCCCCAAATCGTCAAGTGGAGTTCAAAATTGAACTGGTACCTGGAGCGACACCGATTGCCCATGTGCCCTATCGGTTAGCACCAGCAGAGATGAAAGAGATGATGACTCAATTACAGGAACTGCTCGACAAGGGTTTCATTCGTCCGAGCTCATCGTCTTGGGGAGCACCTGTACTTTTCGTTAAAAAGAAGGACGGATCTATGCGAATGTGCATAGATTATCGTGAACTCAATAAAGTAACGGTGAAGAATAAGTACCCGCTTCCGAGGATCGATGACCTCTTCGATCAACTTCAAGGTGCGAGTTATTTCTCAAAGATAGACTTGTGATCGGGTTATCATCAATTGAAAGTTAGGGAAGAAGATGTGCCGAAGACAGCTTTCCGTACGAGGTATGGGCATTACGAGTTCTTAGTCATGTCTTTTGGGTTGACTAATGCGCCAGCGGTATTCATGGATTTGATGAATAGAGTGTGCAGCTCGTTGTTGGATAAATGTGTGATCGTCTTCATTGACGATATCTTAATTTATTCTCGAACACGAGAAGACCACGAGAGACATCTTCAGGCAGCACTGGAATTGCTAAAGCGTGAGAAGTTATACGCGAAGTTTTTGAAGTGCGAGTTTTGGATAAGGGAAGTCCAATTTTTGGGTCATGTGGTCTCGGCGGACGGTATCAAGGTAGATCCTGCTAAAATTGAAGCCATTAAAGATTGGGAGGCGCCAAGGACCCCATCGGAGGTGAGAAGCTTTCTCGGTTTAGCAGGATATTACCGGAAGTTCATTCAAGACTTCTCTCGAATAGCTTCGCCACTGACCTCTTTGACAAGGAAGAACGTCAAATTTGCGTGGGCTGAAGCGCAAGAAACTGCGTTTGAGAAGTTGAAAGAAAGTTTAAGCAGTGCTCCGATTCTGTCTTTACCTGATGGATCAAAGGGTTTTGTGATATACAGTGACGCTTCTAAGCTTGGGTTGGGGTGTGTGCTAATGCAGCACGGGAAGGTAATTGCCTACGTTTCCCGACAGTTGAAGGATCATGAAAAGAACTACCCCACTCATGACATGGAGCTAGCGGCGGTGGTGTTCGCTCTGAAAATCTGGCGACACTACCTATATGGAGTAAAGTGTCAGATTTACACCGATCACAAAAGTATGAAACATCTGTTTGACCAGAAGGAGTTAAATATGAGACAAAGGAGATGGATGGAGCTGTTGAACGACTATGACTGCGAGATTTTGTATCACCCAGGTAAAGCTAATGTGGTGGCCGACACGTTGAGTTGGAAGGAACGGGGAGAACAGACCAAAGTCATAGCTTTCAGAGTCGAGGCAACCTCGAACCTTCTGGAGGAGGTTAACAAATTTCAAGAGGAAGCGTTGTTGGAGGAAAACGTCAGGAGCGAAAGAGTAGTCGGAATTGCACCGTTGTTCGAAATTAATAATGGTGGGCTGAAGTGTATGAAAGCCCGAGTATGGGTTCCTAAACTGGGCAATCTGAGGGTAAGCATCTTAGAAGAAGCAAACAAGTCGCGGTACTCCATACACCCGGGGACGAATAAAATGTATCGAGACTTGAGACAGTTTTATTGGTGGCCAGGGATGAAGAAGGATATTGCACACTTTGTGGAGCGGTGTGTGACGTGTTTAAAAGTTAAGGCAGAACACCAACGACCTTATGGGGAAATCCATTTTACAGTGATACCAGTGTGGAAGTAGGATAACATTACAATGGATTTCCTCACAAAGTTGTCGAGGACTCCGAAGGGCAATGACGCAATTTGGGTGATCGTTGATATTCTCACCAAGTCAGCACATTTCTTACCTATTAAAGAGTCGGATTCGTTGGAGAAGTTATCTCGATTGTATTAACGAGATAGTGTCTAGGCACAGAGTGCCGCGATCCATTGTGTCTAACCGCGATAGTCGATTCACATCGAAATTTTGGGGAAGTTTGCAACGGGAAATGGGTTCGCAACTAAAGTTAAGCACGACATATCATCCTCAAACAGATGGTCAGAGCGAGCGAACCATTCAAACGTTAAAGGATATGTTTCGGGCGTGCGTTATCGACTTCAAGGGATCGTGGGAAGTGCATTTACCGTCAATAGAATTCTTCTATAATAATAGTTATCACGCTAGCATCCAGGCGGCACCATTTGAAGCCTTGTATGGGCGAAAGTGTCGTACGCCGTTGTGTTGGAATGAGGAAGGAGAAAGGCAGTTGGCCGGACCGGAAATTGTACAACTAACGGCGGACAAGATTGAAGTAATCCGTGAATGGATGAGAATCGCGCAAGATCGTCAGAGAAAGTATGCGAATAGAAGAAGAAAGCCTATTGAATTTCAAGTGGGGGAGAGAGTTATTCTAAAGGTCTCGCCTTGGAAAGGAGTGGTGCGTTTTGGGAAGAAAGGGAAGCTGAGGCTGAGATATGTGGGCCCTTTTGCTATCATTGAACGAGTGGGCGCAGTAGCTTATAAACTAGATTTGCCGGAAGAATTGAAAACGGTCCATCCGACCTTTCATGTGTCAAACCTGAAGAAGTGTTTGGCCGAGACTGATGTGGCCATTCCGTTAGAAGATGTCAGCATTGATGAGAAGTTGACATTCGAGGAAGATCCAATCGAGGTCGTAGACAGTAAAGTACGAAAGATGAGGAACAAGGAAGTTCGTTTAGTGAAGGTTCAATGGAAGTATCACAAGGGACGAGAAGCAACGTGGGAGGTAGAAGCGGATATGAAGTCTAAATACCCTCACCTGTTTGAAAATGGAATTTCGGGGACAAAATTCTTTTGAGGGGGGGAGTGTTGTAACGACCGTGACCAAAATGGGATAGTTTTATTGTGTTGAGGGAAAGTGGAATAAGAATGGAAGTTAAGGGGCTATTGGATAAGTTTGGAACAAGGTTTAAAAGGGGCACAAAACCCTAGGAGGAACATTCTAATACTGATTTAATTGTTGGCGGTTGAGTTTGTGGAGATAAAGGAGAATAGGGTTCTTGGGTGTTTTGTGTTCAATTGGAAGAGAGGAATCATCGAGTTCAATTTCAGAAGGAAGGGAAGGATTGAAATTCGTGTTCTGCAAGTAATCTCTAAGGTAACCTCTAATCCATAACTCCTTTCAAGATTAATCTGCTGATTTTTGAGTTTTGTGGGTTTTAGCTTATTCTAAGTCATTTGAGGCCAATAGAGAGATTTAATCATCTTTAAATGTGTTTTGATAATAAAAACTGATGGGAAATCGATTACAGATCATTTAGTGATAATTTATTGGCTTATCTTGAGGATTAAGAGGCATGTAATAGGACTTTAAACCTTAAACCCGTCCAGCGTATCGTCCGGACACCTTCAGATTAAGAAGGTATCCGGGTAGAACGTCCGGAAAGCTTGTTATCCCGATAAGATGAAGGTATCCGGGTGTGGGGTCGTCTTGGAAATAATCTCATCCGGACAGTAGGGTTACCCAGATTGTGGCGCGACCCGGATAGTAGAAGTTATCCGGAAAGGGTAGTCATCCGGACAGAAGCGGCTGTCCGAAAAGTTTTGTGTTCGGTAAATGTGGACGTCCGGAAAGGTAGAGCTGTCCGGATAGTTGGCTGATCAACCTTTATCGTGTCCCTTTTTCTCAGGAAAGTTGTCTGGAGGCCTGGAATTGTTTAAGAACGTGAAGTAAGAGCACCAGGTGAGTTTTTTTTAACTAAAACGCATGGCTTTTAATGTGTTATCTAGAGTAAGACATGATGAGTAATGCCATGTTATTTTATTAATGCGTTATCTATTTGAAAGTTGATTAATGCTTTATATGTGGAGTGTATGCATACATTGATTTTGATGTAAATTGACTAAGTCGGGGAGGGGGGGGTTGGCCCGCCAGCTCGTGTCGGGGGGGGGGGGGAGGGGGTGTTCCCGTTTATGCCAAGGGAGGTGTGACCCTGCAAGGCAGCATGAGACTGACTCGTTGTCACCTTAGGATAACTTCAGGGTGTCAATTTATGAGGGGCAGATCTATATCCGAAACGATTTTATCTGAACAGTTTTATGAACGATTTGTACTGAAAATGGTAATCTGTTTAAATGCTTTGATAACTGTTAAGAGGGACTCACTAGACCTCATGGTCTAACCCTCGCTTTCTTTTAAATTAAAACCTTTTCAGGAAAGCAGATAGTGTCAGGCTCTGGCAAGTGAGCAGTGCGTAGCAAGAAGGCTTGATAGCATAGTAACACTATAGTTCATTTAGTTATTTCTCAGATGTGTAGGTTGTTTCCACCAACTTGGATGTAAGAAATTTTGGGACCCGTTTCTGGGATATTCTATTTAATATGCTTTGAATGTTTAAATTTGTTTGGGTTGTTATAATACATGCTTATAATGATTTGGTTCAATCCGTCCAACTAATTCCCTTCATGTTTTTCCTTAATAATCGATCGTATCGGTCCTATATTTTCTATAGCTAGCGTCGAGCGGCCTATTAGAGCTTATAGGATGGTGGTAAATGTATTTTATCCGGTTAATGATTACAACGTAAGAAACTTATTACTCACTAGGTAAGATTTTTAATTCTTACTATACTTCTTACCGGGTGAAATTCTTGGTCCTTTGTCATGCTCACCGGTAAGATAAGTGATACCCAAAATAACTGCTTACCCGACAAAAGTTTGGCAAAAATATTATCTGAAGAAGACTATTTTAACAATGAAAAGCCATCAAATCCTGAAATGTGCACAAGACCATATCCAGCTCATCAATTTTTCCTTTTGTGCATAATTTGTCCATTCCAAGAAACAAAAATGGTTGAAGGAATCACTACATATTCTACATACTGGAAAAAAAATCCTCTCATGGGCAGATTAGTAACAACAGTAGGGTACACTCATAACATCAACAACTTCCAAGACAAATTGAGGAATCTGTTTGTAACAATTAAACAAATCAAATTAAAAGCTAAACAAGCTTTTTAGTAAACAAAATATTATTATCAGTTGCAAACCAATACTTTAAACAAACAAAAACTGTGTACCATTCAGAGTAAAACAAACTCTAGGTCCATCATCAAAATGAGAGTCACTCATTTACAACAGGTACCTTAAATCATAGAGTGCGCTACATATGTAATAATTGTCCAGGAGATTACTTCCTTAAATACGTATCGCGTCTTACAAGGATCACTTCTTTTGACCAGGGGGTAAAGACTGTTGATCGTCACCTGGGTGAAGGGAGGGGCGACCGAAAGGCGGAAATGTCATCTTGGGAGGGGAAGGGGCGAACTGTAAAAATCGAGAGATAGGGTGTGAAAATCAAAGTCCTGGGAATACAAAATCTTCTATAATAAAGGTGAAGCAAGAAATTCAGATTCGTGAAATGGCTAAAACAATATCTAACCACTTCAATTATGTATGAATAGAGATTGGAAAAACATCTACAAAATGAAATGATCAATTTTTAGTTAATCAATTGATTAAGATCACAACCATTATCAGAATGGAAGCAAAATCTGAGCAGTAAAACAGATCTAAACATGAACCCCACTAATAGTGAAAGATACAAAATCAGCTTAAGGAAGTACATAAATAGCTCTAGTTGTAACACTGGAGTTCAAATCCAGTAATTATCAAGGTAAGTAATCAGATCTAAGTAAAAGATATGATAATCGACAAACATTAGAACGTATAAGAGATATATTGATGATTTAAAATAAACATACCTTGCTCTTGGTGACAGAGTCATTGAATTAATGATAGGAAACCAGGAGGTATCATTATCCGGTTGAGAAGACAGAAATCCAAACCACAAGAAATAAATAGGGGCGATATGAAGAAGACTGAGAGTATGAATCGTTACCGGAAGGTAGTTCTCTCTGTGCAGGCAAACTTGGTTGATGCAGTGACAACCTCTTTAGTACACAGTGAATTGATGGAGAGTGAATCAATGTACACTAACCCTATACATAGTGAATCGTATATATCAGGAAATGTGAATTGATGGAAACACAGGTAGCGTGAATATGGAAATACAGTCCAAAAATAAATTACCTTAAATGGCCGAGCGTGAAATCGTTAAATCGATGGTAGAAATAGATAGACTGAATACATAACCACTTGACTGAGTTTCTGTGTTCCTAAATGCAACATATGGAAAATGTTGTATCAAAAGGAATACATTTTTTTTGAGATACTACTTTAGATCTTGTATTAATAATGCACATGTAATTGACTTTTAGTACTCTAAGTATATAAAATTAACATCTACATATGGGAATGTCAACATTTACTAAAATCTTGTAAAATTAACACAACAATGTTACTGTGCTTGGTTGGGGGAAATAGGGTTGGGGAATGAAAACTAAAATCATTAATGGAGTCTATTTTCAGTATGGATGAAACATTGGTGTGGGTTGCTATAAAATCGAACTAAACAAATTCAGTTGGAACCTGAAGTGTGGAACCTGTTGTTCTAGATGGTAAGCATATATCGGTGGAAACTTAGAATTGGCAGGTAGAATTTGTTGGTGGAAACACAAACACACTCACCAGGTACCAAGTGAAAGAAAACAGGTAGTTGTATGTTTGCGAATGGGCAGGTAACATAAGTATAAAATCAATTTTTCTTTTATCATGAACACAAACAGATGTTTGTACCTTGAGTTGATCCCGTCTCCTTTTTGAGTTTAGACTCTATACCATGCTTATTGTTCAATCATGAACTCATATCCTGCAGGTTATTAAATAACCAGACAACAAATGCAAGTGAACAAGTAAATACCGGTGTTTGATGTCAAAACCAACACAGAAACAGAGAGAGAATTGGACCTGAAATCACCTTGCAATTCCCATCCAAAACAGAGGTACACATACTTG
Organism: Saussurea involucrata; assembly: GCA_033807775.1. Classification (NCBI taxonomy): domain Eukaryota; kingdom Viridiplantae; phylum Streptophyta; class Magnoliopsida; order Asterales; family Asteraceae; genus Saussurea; species Saussurea involucrata. The sequence goes on from CM066313.1 coordinate 87,343,603, forward strand.
CCAAGTTTAATACAAAACCATCGACTAATCAATGTAAAATTATGTCATGGAACAAGCTATAAAGCTGTCCAAAAAGATAATCTACATCAGTTATGTTAAAAGGTACTAAACTTGAGATGAAAGTCGAAATATGTGACCGCATACATACATTAGGGTTGAAACAGTCAGACAAATAATGCATAAATTACCTATACTATGGACCCAGTTGAGTCCAACCACCTTTGGATCAATCTAGGCCGTTCAAACTCATTCCAACTTTTAATCCTGACCCTTTAAATTCATTAAGTCACTGATTCAGCCCATCCAGCCATTCTGCCCAGCTTCTCCTTCACAAACTCAACTCCCCCTCTCGCCCTCACTCTCTGATTTCTCTCACACTAACCCTCCCCCTCGCCTGATTACTCTCGCACTAACCCCTGATTTCTCTCCACGACCCAGTCCCACAGCTGAACTGCATAAATTCCCCCTATTTTGCCATTTCGGAGCCAAATTCATCCTTTGATTTTCAGTTTTCTTCTTCCCGCTTGCCCCCTCTACACTCACTCGATCAAACCCTCCCTCTTCCTCTACGACACCTTCATATTCTACATTGTTCTGGAAAGCATCCATAAATCTTTTGGTAAACCCACAAATCTTTTCCCAAATTAACAAGATATGCAATCTCCCGCCGCCTGTTCAGCACGCCGAGGAGGACTTGAAATCCTACGATAGCAACGATCCTAAAAAGCCTCTTCTTATGGCCATCAAAGGTCATATCTACGATGTCTCACAAAGCAGGTATATTGTTTAACTCTTTTTTACAATCGAATTTTGCGTTTTTGATTGGATTTTAGGCTTTTTTACCTTTTTGAGAAAAGGCACGATCTTTATCAGAATAATGGTTTTTTTTCTTTCTATTTTCACTTATTTTTAATGTTATTTATCTAATTGATGCGTTTTTTGGTTGAAGGACACGAATTCTGCTGACTTGAGAATTGGGTATATTCAAAATTAGGGTTTTAATTGGATTTTGGGTTGTTGATCAAGCTTATGATTCGAGTGTTTAGGAAGAAGGCACTTGTGTAAGTGGATTAGTGGTTTCCTTGTGATTCTTTTTGATTTTATTCTCTATGTTTGATTCTTTTCTTTTTGCTATTCTGTTGTGATTCCCTATTTATTCCCCTCTTACTCATCTATTTTAATTGTTTGGTAGTAAAAGGATAAAGGTACTATTGATTGCTTACAAGTTCTGTGGTTTCCCCTCCTCCCGTCTGTATACTATTTTCCTAAATTGATGCAAATATCTATTTGTTGATGTGTTCATATGCAGCAAATAGTCACAATCTTGATCTCAACCTAGGGGTTCTCCCACTACAACCGACCCAGAGTAGAATCAAAATGTTCAGAACGTGTTCCAAACGTTTTTAAAAGGGCAACAACCCAACTTGATTGTCTGAAGAACCAGTAAGATGTTGACTTATTGTCGTCAAGACGGCTGCTCTGCTTCCGGAAAATTCAACGGCAGAAGGAAAATACAAGCGGTGGCTCTCGGAGTGGAAAGACAAGGTAAAGGTATGAGATGATGATCTTTTTTTTCATTTGATTTCTTTCTTCTTTTAGCATCTTTGTCTGAACTTCTGTCCACTCGAATATTTATCCATCATGTTTTTATATGTATCTTGAGCTTTAAATATTAAAATTGTGATTTTGAAGCCTAATCACGAATTTGGGGCAGTGTATATATACAATTCATTAAGACAATGTGTCCATAAAAACCATCAATAGGTAGATTCCTTATCTATCCAAATTACCTTTTTACCCTCAATTTTTAACAAACACTTTTTAAAAACTGTTTTTTTCACCACATAAGCAAATAAGCATAAGTTAAAAATATAAGCACTCTACAGGGGTGCAGGTTATGCAGAAAATTAGTGGTATCTTTTGGGAGAGACTAGCACTCTCGAATTGCTAGAGTTCTTATCGTTTTCTCTTGTGTTTTTCATTCAGTTACCGTATTTGAATACAATTTGGTCAGCTTTCCATTTCTGTTACTGTTTTGGTTCCACTTTGTTAAGTCAGTTCATAACAAATGGTATCAGAGCACTACGAGTCTGTGGAGAGAGAATTGCAAATGACCTATAGTGCATTTGATTACATGGCTGATGATCGGATTCAACAGAAGGATGAATCCAGGAAGAAGGAAGCGGTCAATCCCCAGTCCACAACTCAAAATTATCGATCCCTCTACAACACCCACCTTCATGTTCTTCCAATTTTAAAGATTCAGCTTCTGAGATTGACGAAAGATTGTTGTTTTCACTGGGTCTCAAAACAGCAGTCGTGAACATATACACAAGGGAGCAAGAGAAAAGACCCATTAAGAGGAGGATCAGTGAGACCCAACGCTTTCCTTTTACCTCTTTGACAATACATTAGCAGCTATCGATACCTTACAAGTTATGGGATTTCATCACCCAATTGAAAATCAAAACTACGAATGCCTCTATAATCAGAAAACAAAAATTTGTTTTGATGAAGTTTTGAAGATCACAAGTACATACCGCTAATTAGAGAAAGGCCCTCACTCGAAAGCATAGATGGAGAAGGAGAGAGAATGAGAGATTTCAGAGAATGAGAAGGAGAGGGGAGGGGGAGGTCGTGTGATTGGAAAACTGCATCTAGGTCGTGGAAACCAGAAAATGGGGGAGAAGTGGTGTCGAAGAAAACTGATCTTAGAAAAACTGTTTTTTAAAAAGTGAAAAGTGTTGAAAAAAACCGTCACTATTCTTTTAATAAGATAGAATAGATAAAAGAAAAAAAATCAGATAGGTGTATTCCTCTAAAATTTAACCTATTGTAGTGGCAAGTCCAAGATTTTTTATCGAGCGGATATACCTTTAAAGTATTTCAAAAATCTGCAAAGTCATTTGATGTGTTGTTAGCCAAATTCCACGTATAAAAAGATTTTTCCTGTTTTTATCTTGTATATTTTTAATATCTCGTAGCATCTTTTAAAGTTTAATGGGTGCATTTTTTTATACAAAAAAGGTTATACTTATGAAAATATGTTGAGCAGATGCATGGAACCCAGATGCACAACCACAATGGTTGTGGCGTACTCGTTAAAGCCTTGGGGGATGTGGTGGAATATCACATCTGCCAAGGATTCTAATTCAGGCGTACACAACAATTGTGGCCACTGAGGTTTTATCAGGGTTGATGTCTTACCGTCATAATTTGCCAAATGATTAGTTTAGGCATAGCCTAAGACACCCTTAAAAAGGTCCACTCCTGCTTGTTGGAATTGCAAACAATTATTATAAAGTAATCAACAATTAAAAGTAAATAAATAAAATAAGAAAACGTAATGAAATTTGTATTGGTTCTCATCTATTGATAATTTTGCTTCTCTTTACACAAAAAAAGTGTTTCTTAATAATAATATAACAAATTGGTTCTCATTTAGTGTATTGATAATTTTGCTTCTCTTTACTTTAATAGAATAATTGTCTCTTAATATTAATAATAATAATGTAACAAACATTTAATCCATAAATCTTGTAACTATTGATATATGAATGTTAAGTTGTCGAGTTGTGTCGTAATTCTTAATTATGTGAAAAATGTCACATCAAAATCAACTGATATTATATAGACCGAAAACATGTTCATAAGATAAAATGGATACAAATCAGAAAAAGAAAATGTAAATGGAAAAAATATGAGGATACTTAAAAGACTATTAATTTGCATAGCCAAAGATATGCCATTTCATGACCAGAAAGCAATACACACCCAAAATTTAGTTTCACCAGCAAGTACATGAAGGATAAAACATGAAAAATCTTCAAAACTCAAAATTAGAAAGGGGTCGCGCGAACGCAGCCTACTGTCACAAATTATGACGTAGGCTCGACCACTTGGACCGACCTTAGGAAGGCACCCCTCCTATGTGCAATGGAGGTCACCAACCTAGACCATGAGCCTTCTTGATCACTCATTGATCCCGTCCAGGTAAGTATGGTCCAAGTTGTTCAACGGTCTTCTTAAAAACTCACTTGTTTGCTTTATCAAAATTCTTTTCTGTCTTCCACGAGGAACTCAGCTTTCACCTTCGATTCATAGTATCTGAAACAAATAGATACAAATATCTCTTTACCATCTAAAACACATAAGTCTTACTAAATCTAAGAACTCTAAAGAACTCTAATCCTCAAATGTTACCCCCAAACCCGAACTTAAGTCGAGTCCACAGTACATTTAGTCCTCATTCATTCCCTATCCAATAACTAACAATACACAGGTTACTGGATACTCAAAAACATTTAAACTCTCAAAATTGACCAAACAGCTAAAGTTCCCGGACAACTCAAAGTATCCGGTTACACAGATTATCCGGACAACACAACTGTCCGGACAACATCAACAATCCGGATAACACCCGGACACCAATTCATTCCGGATACCATCCGGTATCGCATTCCATCCGGAAACCTTAAGGAAAACAGGAACTTACCGGGTACTTGAATCTTCCGGACACCTTTAGAACATCATCCGGACACTAACAACAAAACTACCCGGACACCTTTAATCTATCCGGAAACTACTGTCAGTTCATCAAATTTCCACCCAAAATCCGACTGAATCATTACCAGATGTATAATTGACTAATCTAATCTGATAGAAACCTCCAATACCAATTACAACCATAAAATACAAAGGAAACATACCTTAATTCCTCTTCCAAGTACACCAAATTGAATCCCTAGCCTTTTATCTTCTTTCTTCTTCTTTTGGTCTCAAAACACACACACTACACACACTGGATTTTGCTGGATATTTTCTACTGTTGTGATAATATCTGAATTCCTAAGGGATAATATCTATTCCTATTTACCATTTAGACCTTAAGCTATCCATTAATGACCAAATCACCCCTAACGTTATAAATTAACCCAAACTTACCCTAAACTTAAATTATATAATTAAATAAATTTATTGGAACTAGGATTTAACTAACGAACTTACCCGGGGTATTACATAAATAACCAATATATCAATTGTTATCTTTGCTCAAATAATAAATCAGCATTCCATAAATTAAATATAGTCCTGACCAAACTAAATGTTTATTATCAATACCTACAAGACTCTTCTCTATAAGCTTATTATACATACAGGTCACTCTCCAAAAAGCCAAGAATTGCCAAGAACTCTCTTTACTTGAAAAGTAGAAATAGTATGAAGCATGGTTATTATATCACATATTCTATAGCATGAGCAACATGCTTAAATGTGCATGACAGTAATAGGATATTTTACAGCATAAGCAATCGGTTTCATCGAGAGACTACATGAGGAATGAAGCTTTCTATGCTTACAATCGGTTTCAAGAAAAATTATAACTCATAACACACAAATATTCTGAAACCTAAACAAATTAATTAACCCCATTTCTCAAGTAGACCTCTTTCTGCAAGGAAAATGGAAAATCCCATGAGACTTGCAAGATTGAGATGAAACTCCTACCAATTAGTTTCCAACATTATAGCAAAATCCTCATTGCCACATCCATAATTAAAGCCCCTATAGAATTTTCTTTGGGTTTTACAAGTATCCATAGCACAAATGGCAATGTTTGGTCAACAATTGATGGATCAAAGTAGAGTAGTACTGTTGAATGAAATATGCAGACAAATAGAGGAATCTGTGAAGAATACAAATGCATGGGTAAGTTGATGAAACAAGTTGAATATGATGATGGTTGCACGCAATAAGATCATATATGGATATGATGGGATGAAGTATCAAAGGAGCATTGTGGACCTTCTCATCCCTTCTTCTGAGAATCTTTAAAGACTGAGTGATAGAATTAATAACTATTAATCAATCTAATAAATTAATCATTGGTTAATTGTCAATGATATTATTAGCTCATCGATCGATCCATGAGGAGTGTACAAGGACAGGTACAAAGACTTGCAACATCATCGAATCATTGTAGATATCAAAGAACTACTTCGGATGCTCAAACGGAAATTTCTCATGCCATCATTCCAAAACTATCTCAACCGGTCACCGCTGCAGAACCTTCCTTTTTGTTCACACAAGATGACAAAGAACCATTATATGTCACTGAAAGGCGAACCAAGAAGCTTGGGAAACTTTTTAATAATGTGATCGTTCAGCTTCAAACATTTCTTGATCCGTCTCTTAGTGCTAGTAAGTGTAGAATAACTCACTTCCTACCAATCTCATAGGAGAGGATATTGATAATGATGACGATGACCATTCCTACAATTGAAAAAGGGATGATCCAAATAGTTAAGCAAGTTTTTGATGACTCAATAATAGAAGGAGAGGAAAAGCTTCCATCCAAATCCACATCATTCATTGCCATTCTCTTTCAATTTGGTCTTGAAGACCCATTTCACACCAATTTGTTTGTGTCCACTTGGAAGTTCTACCAAATCCACAGGATCAACCAGTTCATCATGATTAATCCTAAAGAAACAGAACCAGTTGGTGATGAAGGTTCCAAGGTGGTGGGCAACCTGAGACCAATTTTCGTAACAACCAAATAAGATAAAACTTGAAACCCTTCAATACTCAAAATTAGAAGGGGGCTGCGCGAACGCAGGCCCCCACTATCACAAATTATGACGTAGGCTCGACCACTTGGGCCGACCTTAGGCAGGCACCCCTCCTATGTGCAATGGAGGTCACCAGCCTAGACCATGAGCCTTTTTGATCACTCATTGATCCCGTCCAGGTAAGTAAGTTCTAAGCTGTACAACAGTCTTCTTAAATAGATTTAGACATGGCTATAACTCCTGTTTTATTATCAATGTGGGATGACACCCTAATGATTTAGCCATCAATAACCAACCTGCTTTCTCATGCCATGACTTCATTCTGCATCCAATGAGACCACGTCTTAGAACCTTCACTTTGTTTTGAAGTATATACTATAATCATATACTACAAAAAAAAACTTCCATATTAGTTATCATTATTCAAGAGTTGGAGATTTGAGGTGGTTGACGGTAACGATTGGAGCATTTAACGAGCGACTCAAGCTCGAGCTTTAGTAATTCTCAAACTTGACCCAATCTCGAACACAAAATATAATGCCTTTAACTTAGCAAGAACACCGGTGTTCAATTTACACTTGAAAGTTCAATTAATTTTTTCAAACAAGCCAAACGTTGTCATATTTTGTAAATTCTGAATTAGTCATATCATGTATAAGTGGCCTTTTTACTTGATGATTACCCGGTAAGTGTTTACTGGATCAGTTACCTTACCGAATAAACATGACATAGACCGAGAATCTTAACTTGTAAAAACGATGGCAAAGACCGAGTCTAACCAGGTAAGTGAGAGTGACCTCTTACTTGGTTAACATTTATCAGCAACCTCAATGCCAAATTGACTTTAATCTACATGAAACTTTTTAGCTCTTACTACACAAGATCTATTATTTAAACTACAAATTGTAGGAGACATTCAAATAAATGAAGACCTCTCCAAAAATAGGCGTATGCCACTTTATAAAACGAACACACGGTATTCTTTAGTAAAAGGCGAAAGAATAGTTCGCTTTGTGTTCATTGCATGGCTTCGTGGTTTTTGCTGGAGATTGAGGGTGTTATTTATTCAGCTGCTACACTCCACATTTGTATCCAGGTTTCGATGTGGGAGAAAATTTGAAAAATGCTGATCTCATAAATGAATGGATCAATGGACGTGGTATTGTGGTTGGATGTTACTTTTTAAATCATGTATTGAAATTTAAAAAGTAAAGCTTTTTATTGATGTATAAAAGAATAAAATTTTCAGATAGCTGTATTCCTCTAAAATTTAACCTATTTGAAAAATGCTGATCATCGTTGTTTTTTTGGATGGGTGTCCTAGGTTATGCCTAGACTAATCTTTATCTATCTTTCTTACATCAAAAATGATATCCTTGTTTCGATCTGTACTTCCATCATCGTTGCTATGATCTTGGGATGTTCTTGGATGTTCTTGGATGTTCTTGGATGGAGTTGATCGGGAGGGGGTCTTGGGTTTGAGGTTCGAGAAATGGAAGTGGCACCACGTGAGAATCACTGCCTTTTGTGCCATGGTCTTCGTTAACAGCAGGGGGTCGTGCCTTCTGTGTGACCCTGCCACCTGTACTTCCGTCAAGAACTTCACTAGTTTGAGAAGGCTGCACTCTAATTTGTTCATATAGTTCCAACATTTGGTTGCTAACCTCTAGTTTGAGAAGGCTGCACTCCATTTCACTAGTTTAGACTTGACTTCTACCCCAAATAATCGACAAAATGTGGTTGTAGTCTACCAATAGTGTCATTGCATGTGGTGTTACCGTATTGCAGGTTGCAAGTTCGAATCACTTTGGCTCAACAGAAAAGAAGGAAATAACTTTAGAACTTCAAACCAGACTTGTATACTTCCTATCATTATCTTAATTAAGCACTATTGCCACTTGATTTGAGCACTGGAACTAACATACATGCAAAGGCTACTCCTACTAAGGTGATGCACTGGAACTAACATATATGCATTGGGTGGGCAACCAGAGACCAATTTTCATAACAACAGAATAAGATAAAACATGAAAAATCTTCAAAACTCAAAATTAAAAAGGGGTCGCGCGAACGCAGGCCCCTACTGTCACAAATTATGACGTAGGCTCAACCACTTGGGCCGACCTTAGGCAGGCACCCCTCCTATGTGCAATGGAGGTCACCAACCTAGACCATGAGCCTCTTTGATCACTCATTGATCCCGTCCAGGTAAGTATGTTCTAAGTTGTTCAACGATCTTCTTAAATAGATTTAGACATAGGCTACAGCTTATGTTTTATCATCAATGTGGGATAAACCCACAAAGAAGAAACCTACATAACTTGTATGTTGTATGGCTTTAGTGGTGTTTGCTGGCTCTGCAGACCACGTCTTACAAATTCCATTTTTCTCATCATATCATAAATACTTCCAAGATACCAACTCAAAATAATTAAAACATCATACCCCAAGCAAACAAACGAGTTGATCGATCTCCGCTTCAAACCCATAAACGATCTTATAAATTTCGAAATCATGTTATGCAACTCAAATTACTAACCAACCATTAACCTGCTACTTAATTCGATAACAGAATATAAACAACCTGCTACTTAATTCGATAACAACTTTATTTGGGAGCATCTCAACTATGCACTTTTTATTTAAACTTAAACTACAAATTGTAGGAGGCATTCAAATAAATGAAGACCTCTCCAAAAATAGGCGTATGCCACTTTATACAACGAACACACGGTATTCTTTAGTAAAAGGCGAAAGAATAGTTCGCTTTGTGTTCATTGCATGGCTGCGTGGTTTTTTGAAGAGTGCTGAGGTCCTTGTTTATGCATCTCTTTTTAGCTCCATATCTGCACATATGACCCGATGTGGGATAGAATGCATGATGTTGTACGTAATTTATGGTATATGATACTCTGTATATGTGATCCAGATATACATCTGGACTTAGTATTCAGATTTAAACTCGGTATCCGGATTTGTCATCCAGAGTTAGCAAGTGATCCGAATTTGTCATCTGGAATTGATAATTTGGATTTGACATCTGGATGTGTCATTCGGACTTAAGTTCAAAGTTGATATCAAAGTTTGGTATCCAAACAAGTTATTCAGGTTCGGCATCGAATTGTATATTCGGATCCAACATCCGGATCTAGTTTACAAAGAAAAAATGATCCTCATTTTGTTATTGCAGCCGGATTGATTCTTCATAAGTTACCTTCCTGGAATCCGAAATATATCTTATGTTTCAGATATAAAATAGACAGGATTTTTCTTCTAAAAAAGTCTTATTTTATCTGTATTGAAATATTGATCGAAGAACAAAAGGCCTTCAACAAAATCTAAGACTAGTCGAAGAGAAGGCAAGTTTGTCAACAAAGTCGGCGGTAGATGGACTTTGGTCAAATTGATCCTAGGAAGCTTGTCACTATACTATCTATCATTGTTTCGGGCTCCAATAGGGGTTCTAAAATTACTTGAAAGTTAGAGGTGTCGTTTTTTTAGGGGGGGGGGGGGGTAACGGAGACGTTGGTAAAAAAGGAATCGTATGGGTAAATTGGGCCAAAACGTTGGGGGATTTCGGGAAAGGGGGTTTAAATATCGGGAGTTTGGCAAGTTCAAATTTGCGTCTCCTAGGTAAGTGGTGGTGGCTAGGGCTGTAAACGAACCTAACGAACACGAACCGAACGGCAATTCTATCAATGATCTTTTCAATGCAGGGAACCAACTAGGTGAAGGATCAAAGAAAGCTAAACTATGGTCGGATGTGGTATGTTCCTTTCTTTATCTTATATGGTCGAGCCGAAACAATCTCGTCTTTAAAGAGGAAAAAAGGAACATCATCGCACAATTCCCAGAATTTCAGCGGAAGGCTTTCGAATGGATAGCAAAGAGAGATCGAAATGTGCATGAAAATTGGGCGGTCTGGCTATCAGCACCTTCCAACAGCTGTATTGACTAAATTGATTAACGAGCAGGTAGCTTTTGGGTGGTCGACAGATGGTTCGCATGCTGACAGAAAGGACTGTGGCAAATACACTGCTGCAGTTTGCTATTGAGACGGGCTGGAGGCTGTGGCTGTCCCCATTAAGCCACGACTGTCCAGCCATTGATGCCCAGATGCAGCCTGTTCCAAATAAGCCGAGGGTGTGCAGCATCAGGCCTGTTTTGTTTTGAATCCGCAGTAGTGCGGGGTCGTTTCTTCGTATTAGATGTATTTTGGTGTATGAATCATCATATTTATTTTGTGAGAACTTTGTTTTATATACAGAGAACGCCATTGTTTGTTCAAGATAGAGATTCCCGTGTTTTACTTTGTTTAAACTCCCTAATTTCAATATTTACTTAACTAATCTCATCTTCCATTTTGACACACACACACACACACACACACACACACACATATATATATATATATATATATATATATATATATATATATATATGTGTGTGTGTGTTGGCATGAGATCATGTGAGAAGTGTCATTTTTGGAACGTTTAAACCATTCACCGCATTTAATCAAATACCCTCCCATGAATTGCGTTTTAAAAGGGCATTGATCCGGTGCATCTCATTCTAATGTCCGTCCATTTCTCATCCCGTGGTTGATAACTATTTCTCACGTTTTTCACCAAATTTGGCACTTCTCACCAGAACCCAACCCTATATATGTTTATGTTCGAGTGCTTATCCATCGTTTTACAAATAAACTGATGGTATTGATAGTTGAGGAGATCAGCCCTAATTGATGAAGTCCCTAGACTCACTCTCAACCAAGATACATTGGAGGAGTCTTTCGGAAAGCTCCCCGAGTTGAACCCGTTAGATTCGGCTTTCATGACAACACTTGATTGTTAGAGCACTTTTATATGACAACTTTCAATGAATGTTAATATAAAAAGATCATATACATGAATATTTAGTTTTTTTGGTGTATGTGGTCTTATTGGTTTCCTTTCTTGTTGCTGGTACCAAATAAATGCCAATGGGTTCTGCCGGAAATGACAATGGTTTAGCCACGGTCACCAGAGACAATTCCGAGAACCTGGTAGACGATTCCGAGATGGTGGTAGGCCAATTTACATAACAAGTGAATACGATAAAACTGAAAAAACCTTCAAGATTCAAAATTAGGAAGGGACCGCGCGAATGCAGGCCTGCTATCACAAATTATGACGTAGGCTCGACCACTTGGGGCGACCTTAGGCAGGCACCCGTCCTATGTGCAATGGAGGTCACCAACCTAGACCATGAGCCTCTTTGATCACTCATTGATCCCGTTGAGGTAAGTATCTTCAAAGTTGTAAGTAATAATTGTAAACCAAAAATCAACGGGGTATAATAATTGTAAACCAAAAATAAATTTAATAAAATTATCATAAATAAAAATTAAATGAACATATGCCCAAATTTACCATTAAAAACACCAATAAAAACAATATGTTTTAGAAACAACACCAATAAAAACAAGATGTTTTAGAAAAAACACCAAATAGAGGCCTTATATTAAAATTTTCAAAACCCAACTCCCTAAACAACACAAACAAAGAGCCCTATCATAATAATATTCGTATTTAAAAGTCCAACACCAACAATCAGCTCATGAAAGATAATCCCATGGTTCAAGGCTCCAAGCTAAACAAATGAAACCTCCAAACCTTGATCACTCTCCAACCATCAGCAAATTTCAAGGCTACATAATCAAGACAGCAGCAACCACATTTTGATTTTAGATCCAACCATTGTAACTGCTTGAACACTTTCGAAACAGAGTCAGAAATAACAACTTTCAAATATAATCGAACCAAAAATTGTGAGCCAACAATGCAAACGAGTCTAGCCATCAAAGCCAGATTCTTTGCAACCATTGAACTGTACTATATATGAACCCACTATTATTGATGAGCCACCAATAATTAACCATAACACCATGTCATTGTGCATATAAACAATAATTAAACCCCGTTTAAATCAAAGACGGTTGGGTACATCCAACGGAAGTGTTATGACTACATACATATCAATCATGAAAGCTGATTGGCCAATTTAAGAGTATCACAGAATGGAAAAACTTGCATTTCAAGTAGAAATATTTTGTAAACCAAAGAAAACAAGGATTAAATTCCACATGCACCAAGTGCGGTGCATTACACTGGTGCATTGATTAAATTCCAAATCAAGATCCGGAGGCTAGAAGAGATTCTCACTTGAAGCTCTGTTCTCTACATGATAAAATTTGTATTGTGCAATTTTTAATCAAATGTAAATTATATGAATGAGCATATAAATGAGAAGGGAACACCTCAAAGGAAGACAAATTTCAGTCTGCATGAATCTTTAGAAGCACTGACTCAAGTTCGGCTTCCGGTTGATCCATTTCCAACACCTCTCAATGTGGGTTTTCTGTCAGAAGGTTGCTTACATATCCTTTTGTGGTGAAAAAATGTCACCAATTTTCAGAGTTTGTAGAAGAAACATGTATTAATCTTTGTGTTTATAGTTTCTAATGTACCTGGAACTTGACAAACAAAACAATGAACCCAGCTTAATCCAACAACAATAAAAAAAAAATTGTATTAATTTACACATTAGGTGAGAGAGCCTTCTCTATAGGGTCGTTAGCACCAAAAAAAATTAAAGGAAACAAAAACACATTAAGAAATCATAAGAATCTTACCGATCACAAAATCAAAGGAGGGACAAATCAAAAGAGGATTGAACCTGAAGATTAAAATCAATAGAACCTTGCTCAAAACCCTTACCCATCTAAAATTTGAGCTCGACCTCTACTTTTCAAGAAAGGAAAAAAGTTTAAATCCATATATTTCATATTTGACCACACTTAAACCTTTCAACATAATTTTGTAACTTTTTACCTTAAATGAGGCTATCAAAAGAAGCAACAAAAAATAAATATTGCATTTCTCCCTCAAAGGTAGGGATAAAAACTTCTAAACACAAGGCCGAGTAACTCTTCAGTAACTTTATCCTCTTATAGTCCTACATAGAAATCTTTAGAAACTAATGTTCAGTGAAAGAAATATGCATAACCGGAGAAATATAGTGCCATTTAGAATTGTCATAGTTTGTGTCTATATATATATAGAGCTTAAGGTGAAGAGATGTATGAATGACAACTTACACTCGAACCACTTTAATGTTTTATTTCCTTGTCCCGTTGATCTAAATTTATCAAATTTGCACTTGTTGTCGAACCGCCGATGATGATAACTAACCGGTGCAAACATCTATTAAAATGAATACAAGAACAATAACTCGATTCCGTAAACATGTATTCATAAAAAATATACACAAAAATGAAACTAAACTCAATTTTTGATTTCATAAACTGCTTCACATCGATTTCATAAAAATCGATAACTGCTTATTAAGCAGCTATCTTACCCAATAAGCTTATTAAGCATCTTAATGTTATACGCAGAAACATTAGGGGGTGTTTGAGATTGCTCATATAAGCATCTTAATCAAAACTAAAATTGTCTACTTTGGCCCAAATCATTAGGGGGTGTTTGAGATTGCTTATTAAGCAGCTAACTTACTTTGACCAGCTTATTAAGCAACTATCTTACCCATTAATCAAGTACACAGAAACATCTTAATGTTATAAATGAATCATAAAATCAATTAATATAAATTACAAGATACTCATATAAGGATAATACCTTTGTTATATATGAATCCTTAACTGTATTGATTATATAATACCACATAGACTCAAAAAAAACTTAAAATTGATCAGATGAATATATAATCCCTGGGTATTGTTATGTACAAAAAATATGAACATCAACAAAATATATATGATAATACATTAATTTCCTTATAAATCAATATGAAGATTCTTTATTTGATACCATTTGTTGAAAAAAAACAAAAAAACTTTAGGATTTCAAAAAATAGTGGAAGTATACATGTATCCATATGATTTCAAAAGTCAAACACCAAAACCATGCTCTGAACAACCCAAACAAACACAGGTTTAAGAAGGTTGCATCTAGTATAGAAGTCTGATTCAATAGTGTGGCAAGCAGGTGAAAATGAAATTTCCAGGCATGTTTACCGGTGGTAGAAAGACTGTTACAAAAAAAACTTTTCACTAAACTCTATTACGAATGGTGGGTATCCTGTCATTTCTTCAATTGAAGTCCGACCGATCCCTCAAATTCAGAGGCTAAAATCACTGATGTTGGTTGAGCATTGAATTCGAAGAGGACCAATTTTCAAATTTTATATCTTATTTTCTGCAAAGATACAGACTTCTAATTGATCATACTTGTGGGTGGGAAATGGAGTCATCAATTAACAGTTTCTTCCGCTCATATTACAAGTCAAAAAGTTAAATGAAAATAAATTGAAGAAGAAGAACATAAATCGGTTAGCTGGTTGGAAAATAAATTACCTGCGTGTGTTCATCTGAAATCGATGAGATACAACCCATTTTTCTGTGTGTTCGTCTGAAAGCAAACATTTATAGAGCTCAGAGAACCTAGAATTGTTACTCTAGAAGAAAAATAAACAAATCATTTGTCGTGGATGTATGAGCAACAAAAAACAAAAATGTTAAAATCCAAAGCCACATAACAAAATCAAAGAAAATGTAATAAAATACCTTGAATCAATGGAGAAATGGGGGAGAGAGGAAATCAAATCTGGAAGCAATGGAGAATCCAAACGCTAGAGAAATCAACAATCAAGATGGAAAACAAAAACAAACCCTAGAGAAATCGGTAAGCAAATCAAAACAGAAGAAATCATACCTGCACGGATGGATGGAGAGAAAGATAATCTAAACCCTATAAATCATATCGGAGTTCTGAGAGGTTACATGCGTATCTTGGAGGAGAAGATTACCGAGGAGGCGTGAGTGTCTTGGGAAGACAATGTTTTTGAACTGTATTGGGTTACAAAGGCGGCACGCCGGCACCGCATCAGGGTATTGGGGAAGAGAAACCAGGGTTTTAAAGAGAGAGATTTTAAGTAATTATGTTTAAATTGGTTGTACACAAAGCTTAAAGCGTTGTTTTTATTAAATTTATTTTTGGTTTACAATTATTATACCCCGTTGATTTTTATTTATGATAATCTTATTCTTCCATATTTGAAATAAGAAAAAATCAACCCAATAGAGTTGGTAAGTTGAAATTACATACATGTCCAAATGATGATATTGTACAGGAAGAAAACGGAAATCTCTAAAAATAGCATTACCATGTATGGCGTCCATGTTGTTTTCTTTGAAAACACCAAGTGGTGAACCATGAACCGATAGAAGCATCTCACCCTGTTTCGGAAGCCTTAAAGTTTTAGGTGTCATTCCAACAGACAACCTCTGGCTTGTCACCTGCAATTGTAGTAACTCCAAACATCAACCAGCTGAAAACCAAGGACACGTGACCCAGTGCTTCACTATGCAAATTTCCTTTTTGTAGTAACAATAAGGCCACCAAGATATAGCTTGTAGATCAAAGAAATATAACAAAAACATCATGTAGTTCTATTGGCAATTAACAGTCTGTTTTTGGGTCTTGTTCACATTGTTCAATTAAAAAATGAGATATGCAACTTTCAGTATCTGTCTACTATTGATCAATAAGGGGCTGTTTGGTTGGTTTTTCATTAAGGATAAAGCCGTCTGCATAGATTAATTTGGCTGTATAGATTGAGAAGGTTTTACTTTTGGATGAAAAGAGCACATTTTTTTTAATTTAAAGGGACAAGTATGGAAAAAAAACTTGGCTTTCTGCATAAATCTCCCCTCTAGAACCTTACTGAATAAGCCACTTTCTATATCATTAAGCCACTAACAAACAATCATGTATAGCTGACCGAATAAGTTATGAGTCACATTAAGCTGCTAACAAACAGGCCCTAAGACTCATGTAACAGGGTCACACAAAAATGGTCTGGATCAGCTTACCCCAGGAGACAAAAATACGAGAACACCCACTAATTCAGTGTGTTAGCAGGGGATAAAATTAATGAAGAAACCCATATCAAAATGCATAAGAACATACAAAATCCTTGATGTGAAGATTTTCAGCACCAATGAAACTTGTTTTTCCTGCCACCAACCGAGAACTTAAATATAAATGAAAACAGTTATTCAATCAAATGAATACTTAAACCCTTATTGCATAACATACCAGCTCTACTTGAAAACTCAAAGCCACGAATAGATGGCATTGCAGTAGAGCAGTAATTCGAGCTACTTTTGATAATTGAGCTCAGTTATTTCCGAATGAAGACAAAGTTCCCCAACCCGTAGAAGCCACCGGTAGCCGGTTACCTCTACTTTTGTTTCCCAAGAAGTTCATAGAGACTACACATCTAAATATCTTGAAAAAGATATAGATGCTGAAGTAATTATTTCCATTGCGGAAAACTATCTTGGTACTACTGCACTTGCTGCATGGGAAGACTGGAAAAAACACTTCCCATCCAGTAGGTTTTATTTCCCTGATGTCAATTTGGCTTGAAGGAGGTGGGTTGTATTTGACCAAGAAAGGTTTGATTTCATTAGGATTGCTTGGATCAAAATACTTAGTCTTCTTCTAAGGTATCCCATTCATCATCAAAAGTAACATTCATGAAGCTAGTGGAAAATCTAGGATAAGCCATAGACATATTTAACCCCCAAACGCACAAACGCCCTTCTCATTTCTCTTTGCACATATAAACTATAACCAGGGGCAAAAATCTAACCAGAAAAATTAGTTCGAACACAAAATCAGAAAACGGAGGGGAACAATCGAACCGATACTTTAGAAAAAAAGGCTATAGATGGATCTGGGAGTTGGAATCGCATCAATCACCTTCCGTATGCGGATCCACCAAAGTAATATTGGCCTTGGGGGATGTGGTGGAATATCTCTTCTGCCAAGGATTCTAATCCAGACGTACACAACAATTGTGGCCACTGAGGTTTAATCAGGGTTGATGTCTTACAGTCATATTTTGCCAAGGGATTAGTCTAGGCATAGCCTAAGACACCCTTCCAAAAAAAACATATGCACGGCTTAATAGGTCCACTCCTGCTTGTTGGAATAGCAAACAATTATTATAAAGTAATCAACAATTAAAAGTAAATAAATAAAATAAGAAAACGTAATGAAATTTGTATTGGTTCTCATCTATTGATAATTTTGCTTCTCTTTACACAAAAAAAGTATTGGCGGGAGGATTGGGCCTATGCCTAGCCCGAAAAAACCCGATTAAAACCTAACCCCAAAATTTGATCAGTCAAGTCGTCTTTATTACTCATTGAAAACAAGTTTGGAAGGCATGTACCCAAGCACGAAAAAGCCCGTGTCTTGTACTTCTCTAGTCACAGTAGCCAATCTAGGCACCATTTCGGGAACAAAGAGTTATTTACATCATACTCAAAGAATTAAGAAAAACATTTTTTTACTTGAAATTGGATAGGGGTTGCGAGAACGCACACCCCCACTATCACAAATTATGACATGGGCCGACCTTAGGCTAGCACCCCTCCAAAGTGCAATGGATGTCACCAACTTAGACTATGAGTCTTATTGATCACCCACGGAAAGAGGCATAAATGACCAATAATTTTACCTGGCAAGCGAAGCGCTTGCCGGGGAAAAGACTTTTTATAAAAGTAGTAAAGACAGCTATAGAATTTTCTTTGGGTTTTACATGTATCCATAGCACAAATGGCAATGTTTGGTCAACAATTGATGGCTCAAAATAGAGTACTGTTGAATGAAATATGCAGACAAATAGAGGAATCTGTGAAGAATACAAATGCATGCATGGGTAAGTTGATGAAACAAGTTGAATATGATGATGGTTGCATGCAATAAGATCATATATGGATGATGTATCAAATGAGCATTGTGGACCTTCTCATCCCTTCTTCTGAGAATCTTTAAAGACTGAGTGATAGAATTAATAACTATTAATCAATCTATAAATTAATCATTGGTTAATTGTCAATGATATTATTAGCTCATCGATCGATCCATGAGGAGTGTACAAGAACGGGTACAAAGACTAACAAAATCGACGTATCTTGACAATATCACACCAATTTGATTGTGTCCACTTGGAAGTTCTACCAAATCCACAGTATCAACATATGCTAATAAAGCAACGTCAACTAGTTCATCATGATTAATCTTCTGAGTAGTCTCAGATTTCGTTAATTCCTCTAAACCCACGTGGTGATGAAACAGAACCAGTTGGTGATGAAGGTTCCAAGGTGGTGGGCAACCTGAGACCAATTTTCGTAACAACCAAATAAGATAAAACTCGAAAACACTTCAATACTCAAAATTATAAAGGGACCGCGCGAACGCAGGCCCCCACTGTCACAAATTATGACGTAGGCTCGACCACTTGGGCCGACCTTAGGCAGGCACCCCTCCTATGTGCAATGGAGGTCACCAGCCTAGACCATGAGCCTTTTTGATCACTCATTGATCCCGTCCAGGTAAGTAAGTTCTAAGCTGTACAACAGTCTTCTTAAATAGATTTAGACATGGCTATAACTCCTGTTTTATTATCAATGTGGGATGACACCCTAATGATTTAGCCATCAATAACCAACCTGCTTTCTCATTCCATGACTTCATTGAGCTATGATCTTGGGATGTTCTTGGATGTTCTTGGATGGAGTTGATCGGGAGGGGGTCTTGGGTTTGAGGTTCGAGAAATGGAAGTGGCACCACGTGAGAATCAGTGCCTTTTGTGCCATGGTCTTCGTTAACAGCAGGGGGTCGTGCCTTCTGTGTGACCCTGCCACCTGTACTTCCGTCAAGAACTTCACTAGTTTGAGAAGGCTGCACTCTAATTTGTTCATATAGTTCCAACATTTGGTTGCTAACCTCTAGTTTGAGAAGGCTGCACTCCATTTCACTAGTTTAGACTTGACTTCTACCCCAAATAATCGACAAAATGTGGTTGTAGTCTACCAATAGTGTCATTGCATGTGGTGTTACCGTATTGCAGGTTGCAAGTTCGAATCACTTTGGCTCAACAGAAAAGAAGGAAATAACTTTAGAACTTCAAACCAGACTTGTATACTTCCTATCATTATTTTAATTAAGCACTATTGCCACTTGATTTGAGCACTGGAACTAACATACATGCAAAGGCTACTCCTACTAAGGTGATGCACTGGAACTAACATATATGCATTGGGTGGGCAACCAGAGACCAATTTTCATAACAACAGAATAAGATAAAACATGAAAAATCTTCAAAACTCAAAATTAAAAAGGGGCCGCGCGAACGCAGGCCCCTACTGTCACAAATTATGACGTAGGCTCGACCACTTGGGCCGACCTTAGGGCAGGCACCTACTGTCACAAATACTTTTTAATTTCAACAAGTTACACCATTATAATCGTCTCGTCGATAACTTCGAAATGAGCCCAATATAGAATATTTTTTGATTTAAATGATTAAATCGTCAAATTATTTGGATTATACGTCTCGCTGCATTGCATAATTGACTTGTTACAACGATTTTTTAAAACGTGACTTGTTACGTCAAAACGAATTTTTAAAACGTATATATATATATCGAACTCCTTAACATATTTTTAACGTAATTATGTATGTTAATATATGTTAAAACGTATTATAATAAAATAAATAAATCCAAAAATATTCAATATTTTGCTCATTTCGAAGGTATCGAAGAGACGAGTACAATGGTGTAACTTGCTAAAATTAAAACGTATTTTTTTAACGTATTTTAGTTAATATACGATTATGTGTGTTAATATAATAAAAGTGTAAAATTAAAAATAGAAAAGTAAAGGGTATAAAGTAAACTAAGTAAATAATTACAGGGGTATGAAATGTAACTTTGAAATCAAAATAGAACAAATAGTGAATTGCATTTTTGGTACCTGTGGTTCTATGGACGAAAATACCCCTGCTAGTAACGGATGAAATAAACGGTGTTAGTGTTGGGGTCCTGATTTTGGAACAAAATTGGAAACTGAGGGACCACTTCTTGAGATACTGAAGTTTAGGTCCGTCTTTCAAAGAAATACTATAACCACAGAGACCAAAAATGCAATTCACTCTATATTTTATTTAAACTGCAAATTGTAGGAGGCATTCAAATAAATGAACACCTCTCCAAAAATAGGCGTATGCCACTATGAGCAACGAGCACACGGTATTCTTTAGTAAAAGGCGAAAGAATAGTTCGCTTTGTGGTCATTGCATGGCCGCGTGATTTTTTAAAGAAGGCTGAGGTCCTAGTTTATGCATTTGTTTTTAGCCCCATATTTGTATTCATGATCCGATGTGGGAAAGAATGCATGATGTTGTACGTAATTCATGGTATATGATACTCTCTCTATATGTGATCTTCATGTAGGCATCTATATATACTATGTTTAATTGGTTTTTCTTTTTGCGGGTGAAAAAGATTGTATATATTTTTTGTCCGTGATTTTGTTCTTAAAATTAAGTTTATGATTTTGTTTCTGCAAGAGTTTTGGGATTTATTTGTTTAAAAATTTATTTGATAAAAAAATTTAGTTTGTTGGGTTTTTTTGTTAAAAATTAGAGATCTATTTGTTAAAAATATATAGGGACTTAATCATTCAAAATCATATAGTTTGTTGGGTTTTTTTAGACTTTTTCTCAATATTTTATCACGTTAACCTGTTTTAGAGGTTACAATGATTTATTTAACCGGTTTTAAAAAGTTTAAGTGTTTTTTTATTAAAAAAAGTTTAAGAACTTAATCATTCAAAATTTGATAGTTTGTTGGGTTTTTCCATGTTTTTCCCTAAAAACTCAAGATCCTTAATTGTTATCCTTAATCATTCATTATTTCTTCAATGGCTCTTTTAAATAGTAAATCTCAGGGTTTCACATATTTTTACATTAATTTTCACTTTTTACTTCCACTAACTAAAAGTGGTTTAATATGTAAAATCAGCAAGGTTCTAAATGACGTGAGGCGCGGCGTGGCGGCGAGGTCAAGCCTCAAGCCTTACTAGTTACGACGAGGCCATGGCGTTTTCCAAGGCGTGACTTAAGGCGACAAATTTATATATAATATTATGTATATAAACGTGTATGTGTGTGTTTATGTCAGTGTCTTGAACAATAATGATTAATTTATTAACAATTTAACTTCATATAAAGTGATAAACAAATTAAAGAATTTCTAAATTCTAATATATGGTAATGGACACATTCTAAACGAATTTCGAAATGCATATATTCGAAGAATCGAAAGTACAGATTTGTAACGTCATAACGCGCCATTGCGGGCCATGGCGTGCCACGGCGTGCCATAACGAGTTCGACACCTTGTATCCATGCCAAGGGGGTTAACGTGGCGGCAAGGCCAAGCCTTGGTGCCATGGCGCGCCATGGCGCGCCTAAGGCGAGTTTTTTAGAACATTGAAAATCAGTACAAATTTAAAATATTGAAGTTTTATTATATTAATCGAGAGAAAAATATTTGCTGTAGTAAATAAAACTAAACTCTGTTTACCATCGTTATTTTGCTTCTAGGCTTGTAACAGTAAAATTTTGTGTCAATCTTGAAAGGGTTTCGTTCGGGTAGATCATGTACAACTCTAGTAAAAATAAAAAAGTTTGAGACCAGACAATGATATTGTTATATATTAAAATACCATAATATTTAATTCCAAGATATTACAAAATGCCAATCCGGATTAGGATATGGTACATTATATTTCGATACATAAAACCCTTCTGGTGTTACTAACCAGTAACAATGAATGGTACCAAGTTTTACACGCTCGCAGATTTTATAGCTGTACGCACCGTGCTGCTGAAACAATTCGAATTTTTGATGTTTTGAACTCCACGTAAAATCACCAGTGTACTGCGCATTTGGACAAAAGTACCAATCGTAAACTTGGCCAAAAGAAAGGCTAACGTCGTTTCCTCTGTATGTATCCGTGATGCTAACATGGAGCTCATCGGGCAAGTCACTCGTAATGAACATATGCCATTGGGGAAAAAGAAAGCAGGGAGAATCGGTTTGATTAGCAAATGAAATTGTTGGGATGAAGAAAAGAAAAAGAAAGATAGTAATATTAGACATTGTAATATTATTGTTTCTTGAAAACAATATTTGAGAGCTCATATATGTATGGTGGGTGCTTATCCTTTTATTAAGGTTTTAAATGGTATGGCTGTGATATGGCAGTTAGGTCGAGCCTTAAATCTTAGGAGGTACGATGTTTACTTTACATATATTTTTTATATTTATAAATTATAGTATTATATAAATTTTATATTTATGTATGTTCAGTATACATATTTATTCTTTTATATATTTACAAATTATATTTTATTATGTTTTATATATTTATGTATTCGAATCCTCCATATACACAATGTGTATACTGTTCTTAGGATAAATTTTATGATGAAATTTATAATCTATATGTTAAAGTTTTAATATTTATTTATAAATAGTTTAAGATTTATATAGTTTAGTGTTTTCGATGTAGATTAGGTTTTGAACAATACAATTTTGTATAATGATTTGATAAATACCAAAATGGAAAACTAACAAATATAATACAATATAATTTGATTTACATAAAATATAAAATATAATATAAATATATTAGATATTTTATATATAAAATAAAGTATAACTTTATAAAATACAAATATAACATAATCTATAAATATATAAAATATATTATAATTTATATATAATATATAAAATATAATTATATCATAATATAATTTGTATGTAAAATAAAGTATAACCTTATAAAATATAAATGTGTAGATATATAAGAATACTGTCTTAAAAAAATATTATAATAGAGGTGAGTTCATACGAGATTACTAACTATTTAAAAAAAATAAGAAAACAACGTTAATATACAAAATCATATATGATTCACTTACAAAATCAAATATGATTCACGCGACTTTGGCTCGCGAGTGAAGTCGAGGCCAAAGTCGTCCGCGTCAGTTTTTGCAGTTAGTGTAAAATCATATGTAATTTTGCACATGTTTCGTTGAACATTTCTCTATTATAATATGTATATAGATAATATAAAGTATATAAAATATGCATACATAAAATGTTTAAATACATAAAATGTTCAAATTATTATAATAATACATAATATTATTATTATAATATAATATATAGAATAAATTACAAATTTGGTCCCTATGGTTTGAAAATACGTAAAATTAAGGGAAAAGACTAAAAAGGCCGATTTGCTCTCATGGTTAATAGACAAATTGGATGTCGTTAGCCTCAGAGACCAAACCCAAAACAAAATGCATAGGTGAATGGTTTTTTGTAATAAATGAAAAGACATGATCAGTTACGTAACAACTAACAAACCATACGTACGAAATCCGTAATTTACTCTTTTAACTATTATATTGCTTAATGTTAGATTTGGGTTATTTTTTTAACATATTATTTTGATGATTTTAAACTTGTCAACTGATTTATCAAATATTTTAATCAAATGTAATTAGTATATTAATTAACTTATCAACTAACAATTAACTTATCAGCTAGTTTGTCAGCGACACTCCTACTTTATTGTAATTTGTTATTGACGTGTATTTTTGTTCATACAACAATTTATGTTTGAGAAAGCTACATATTTGGTGTATGTGGTTTATATATATATATATATATAAACAACCACATACCAATAACAAATAAAATATAATTTGTAACCAAACAAACATGTACATAAGTATATATAGATTATAATAGACACAATGGTGGATCCATGATTTTTGTATATTGGGGGAATTTTAAGGTATGTTAAAGGTCTGTAAATCGTTCAATGTGTTTTTAGCTTAATTTTACGGGTTCGGGAGATTTTTGAAGTTTTTCAGTTGATTTTTAAAAAATTTAAAGTTTTTTGTCGATTTCGAATGACTTTTTCGATTTTTTTGGTTAATTTCAAGTTTTTTTTTGTTTTTTGGTTGATTTTTAGGTACTCTCTTTGATTTTTTGATTGGTGGGGAACAGAGATAGAACGTTAATTTCTTGTTTTAGTGGGGGATGGCCACCCACCTTTATACAGCTTCATCCGCCCCTGTATACACATACATATGTAACATTCATGGGCGGACCTAGGTAAGAGCATACGGTAACATTCATGGGCGGACCTAGGTAAGAGCATACGGTGGCAAGTGCCACCGTATTGTTTTTCCGCCGTAAGGTAAAAAAATTAGGTTCGTGAAATGTGCAACAGTATCAATTTGATTTGTGTCACCATATATATTTTGAAACTACAATATGTACACAAGTTTTTCTTGGTAGAGTTTGTTTGGAAGAATTTTATTCTACTCAGGACCCAAGTTCAAGTCTTGTTAGAGACATTTTTATAGCTTTTAGTTTTTAATTTCATATTTAAAATTTCAAAAACATATCATCAAAGATGAAAACATTTTAACAAACACACATGGTCACGTAAATGAGCGAGCACATATTTATTTGGTAACAAACTTTTTCCATCAATTATAACGATGCGATATTTATAATGATTGAAAATGTTACCTGACAACGTAAGTAATATTGATGATCAATCTTTATCATAAACGGCCTTTAAGTATTCAAATGTACTACCATATAAATTACCAACAAAAATTTGAGATATTGAATATTTCTAAATAAGCTTTACAAAAACTCATGACTTATTAAATAAGTTACAAATTAACAAACAATAATATCAGAAACCATATAATAATGTCCATTTGATATTATAAAAGTCAACTGTTGTTTGTACAAATTGATGAATGATGAAGGCATTAGGTATCATTTTATTGTTCTTGTTCATCAAGGGTTGACTTCCATGGATGCCACCAAGAGGTTGGATCTTATTTTTAGATATGGTTTTGAACTTATGTGTTTTTGTTCTCAGGTTTCGATATTTGATTGTATGTGTTTCCATGGTTTATTAGTGCCAACGATGTGATCACTGTAGATGTACATGCAGCTAAAGATCTCCTAAATTCCGGTCATCGTTATCTTGATGTCAGGTTAGTAAAAGAAGATAAGAATTTATAACCATTTCTAAATGAATTAAACGAATTAAAATTAGGCACTACATGTTCAAAAAACTCGTTATGCATAAATCTGGGTGCGTATTAGCATACTTTTTCTAGCTTTCTTTGTATGTGTTGGTGACTATACGTGCACAATGGCGAAAAGTGTTAAGGTTTGCTTCATCTTTTTAAATATATTTTTAAATTTATATCAATTGTGAGTTTTTATATTCGGGTTCCCTTCAAATTTACCCCTTTCATAGCGTAACTTCAAGGTTTAACTTTTGGAGGCACGGTCCACACTAGAGATGCATAATTGGGCTCGAGGATCAAACTTGACCATAACTAGGCCCATTTCACGCCCAAAAGCCCGATCAACCCTTAATTTTCATCGACTAAGGACCGATTATTGGGCTTATTGCAAGGCCTGGTTAATTACAAGCCGTTTAAAAACCGATCACAATTACCTCTTCGTTGTGCCATTTTAAGGTTATAGATTTGGAGACATGGTCAACACCACAAAGGTTCAATACGACTATAAGGGGTGGAAAACAACCTTGCTTTCTAAACACCTAAAAGTAAACAAGTTATGAAATTATAATCTATTAGATTAAATTATGTTCATCGTTTAATTCGACCTGTTGCTCAATTGGCAAAGAGGCAGTACGATTTTGCCCAAATACAAAATAAATATGGGTTCGATTTCTCCTACCCCTTGGCCTCAACCGTTGAGTGAGCCAAAAAATCCCCGGATGTCCTTAGATACAGTTTCTATATTGAAATTACCAGCAATCGACTTTTTTCCTTAAATATATACAATTTTAGTTTCCCTTGATTATCAAGGATATCAACATACAGAAAATTAATTTATCTTGTTGGATATATATAGTTTTAATTTGTTTTCTATTAAAATTAAAAAATAACAGGACAAATGAAGAATTCAACAAGAGCCACGTTGACAATGCCTTGAATATTCCTTACATGTTCATAACACAAGAAGGTAAGGATTACATCTGTTTTATATCATTCCTTTTTTAACCAATTAAGGGGCTGTTTGGTTGTTGCTGAATGGTTTGATACAGAATGATTAAGAGGTCGGAATAGTTAAGAGGTTTTTATAATATGGTGCAAAATAAAATATGGTTGTGTGGTATTTGTTTAGAATGAAATCAGAGTGTTGAATGGTTAAGGATGACCCAAGATGCTAAATCATTAGAGGGTTTTGGAACCATTAAGAGACAAATTTTTTTTTGCCAAACAAGATTCACCTTTGAACGATTTAGAGGTTGCCTCTTAATGGAACTATTAAGAGGTAAACAGATAGCCCCTAATTGATTAGGAACCGTTTTTTGTGCACCTATATTCTTGATCAACCATGTTAATAACAATATAAAACGTACATATTCGATGAATCAAATAAAATTTAAAATTTAAGTTTGACGAGCGGTTTTATTTTACATTCCGTTTCAAGACGTCGATTTTGCAAACTACACTACAGGACGGGTTAAAAATCCTGATTTTTTGGCTCAGGTTTCGACTCTTTGTGGCAAGGAAGATTTGCTTATTGTGGTACTTCTCTTTCTATTATAACTTGTATTCAGTTTGTTTCAAGTTAAATAAAACGTTTTAATCTCATTACAAATCATCATAAAAACATTGAAACAATAATTTTTGACATTCGATAAATACTTTTTTTAATTTGTATTTTGTATTTTCAGGCTTGCAACAGTGGAGGGAGAGCGCTTAAAGCTTGTACTGACCTTCTTAATGCGGTATGTTATGTATCTTTTGTCAGTTTTTTGAAAAGATATTGGAATCAGGTTTCTGTTACGTTTTATATACGTATATGGAATATTTCTTTTTAGTCATGTAACGTATGGGTTATGTAAACGTAGGGCTACAAGAATGTAAAGAACATGGCTGGAGGATACTCGTCATGGGTTGACAACGGGTTTGCTGGGAACTCTGTACCAGCCGAGGAGTTGAAAACCGCTTGCAAGTTTCGCCGCTAATTTGAAAATCTAAATTCTGATTTATGGGACTCTATGATTGTGTTCATCATTTATGTATGTGTTTCGTTTATTTTTGCTATAAAGACCTAAAAACCCATATGTGTATGGGTGAACGGATATTTTCTTTATGAAAAACTGAATATTTGAACAAAAAGTTGATTACCGACAACTTTAACTTTAACTTCATACACGGAACTTGCCTTTAAGGACATCAATGTGAAGGGACATTTTTTGGCCCATTCAGAGTGGGAGGGCCTAGGATCAAAACCCATGACCTATTATGCATTTATGTATTTGGAAAAAGTTACCCCATCCCTTTACCAAGTTATACGCGCCAAAATATGTTATACACTTAGGGGCTGTTTGTTTTTTAAAAATTAGCTCTGAATGTGTCTGAAGTCTGATTCAGTCAGACATTTGCCATTTCAGACTGTTTGATTTTTTTTTACAAAATAAGAGCTGAAAAACTCTGAAAATCCTCTTAAACAACAAGTGACAATCCAAACTCTGAAAAACCTAATTCAAAGGAACGATTAAACTGGTGGTGTATCAAATGAAACCCAAATCAACAAGCAAATCTATAACCCTAGAAAAACATCTAGGGTTATAGATTTTGGAGAAAGATGAGGTGTTTCGGTTGTTGATTAAGAAAGATGTGGCGATGAGTTTGAATTCTTTTTTGATGGTTTTGAGATTGGGTTCTGGTTTATTATGGAGTTGGATGGCGTCGAAGAAGATGATCAAGTGAAAGGATCTGTCGCCGGAAGTGAAGATCCGGCGAAGGAGAGTCTCGTTGAAGTGGATGACGCCGGACGGGAAGTGGAATTGGAGGGAGTGGAGGTCGGAGATTATGCCGGAGGCGGTGGTGGAGATGAAATTGGGGGTGAGGGTTAGAATTATGAGAAGCAGAATGGGAGATGATTTTGGAGGAATCGGCATTTTTGGATCTGATGAGGTTTTGTAGGGTTTTGTTGTGAAGATGAAGAAGACGATGTTTGATGAGTTTGGGTTTCTAGGGTTTTCACGGGCTCTCAGCCTTCACTTTTAGGTACCGGATCTCTTGATCATCAAAATGTAGCTTTTGAGGACGTGAATAATGTTTTCAACGAAGAAGAGAGCCCAGTGCTACCAGAGACACCACTTATGGCGTTTTGGGCCCTTTCTATTTGGGCTTTTTTTCTTTTAATTTTATTAATAATAAAAATATATGATAATATAATTAATTTCAGATTCAGACTTCAGATGTTACAAAAACAAACAATCTTATTATTCAGATTTCAGACTTCAACACCACCTCTTATAAATCAGAAGTGAAACAAGACTTCAGACTTCAAACCTCTTAAAAAACAAACGACACCTTATTATCATCTTTAAGCACAAAATATTTCTAACAAATTTTTTAATATAAAATATAAATCATGTAATTAAATTAAAGAATATAATTTAAAATCAACAATGTCACCAGAAATATTAAATGACCTAAGCATGTTAGCTCTGGAGAAATATATTTAAATAAATTTGAATATATTTAAATCTAATTAAAATAGTTTCTCTCAAAAAAGCAACAAAAAAAAAACAAACAAATTTGCACTAAATTTAGGAAAAACATTTGTCTATTTTAAACTTTTCGCATTATCTTCTTAGAGGGATAATAAATTGTAAACCATCATTTTCGTGTAAACCGTGTAAATTCTCGATTTTATAGGTTTTTTTGATGAATTTTTTTTATGGAATTGTTTATTTTGATGAAATTATTTCATATCATTCATTTCTTGATGAATTTTTTTTATGAAATTTGTAGTTTCATAGGTAAAAACGAAAATATATGAAACAGTTTCATAAGAATGAAAAAACCCTATGAAACTATAAATTTCATAAAAAAAATCATCAAGAAATGAATGATATGAAACAATTTCATCAAAATAAACAATTCCATAAAAAAAATTCATCAAAAAAACATATAAAATCGAGAATTTACACGGTTTACACGAAAATGGTGGTTTACAATTTATTAGGACTCTAGCTCCTTATTAACCTTGAGACTGCCTCTTATGTTATCAATAATTATAAGATCTATTTATTATCGTTCAAACTAAATATAAACTATAAAGAATTAAACTATAAATATTTATTATTACCACCCCAAGGGCTCGGGAACACTACGAATCTTGAACTCTTGTATCATGACGACAAGAAATAGAAATTGTAAGACATGATTTCATAGGATGGAGAACAAGAGAACCCGTAAACGACACCATAACCAAGTCCCATAACAAGATATATGTAGTATGTGGGGATGAGAATGAGGTTGGTTATTGATGGCTAAATCATTAGGATGTCATCCCACATCTATCTATTCTATACATATAATAAATAAGTAACTAGCATGCCACGTGTCTTCTTCTGGTGAGCCGACTTCAGTATTTTTTTCGCCTAAACATGTATCTGGACGCAGTTTACATTATAAGTTCAATTAGCACACCCGCATTCACTCCTCCTTAAATCTCTCAATTCAATTTTTTTAATTTAAACGTTACATTTCCATATAACTCGGTATGTAGTTTACTTTTAATCCCTTACTTTTTTATTTTTCATTTTAAACTCTTATCATATAAACATAAATAATGTACCGTTTATGGTTTGCATGCTTTTTGCGATTATTTCCCTTTCTTTGTTTTGTTTGGTTGTTTTGTGGTTTTTGTTTAGGGTCGTGTGTGGCTTCTTTGGTTGTTTTGGGCTTGGCCCTTGAACTCTTGTACCTTTTTTCTTTTTTATATGAGTGTCTGGATTTTTCCTCCAAAAAAAACATAAATAATGTATATGAACTAAAATTCATTAAAAGAACATTTCTATTTTTTTATAAATTATATCATTGTAATCGCTTCGTCAATACCTTCGAAATGAGTCCAATATTGAATATTTTTTGATTTAATTATATTATTAAATATCTGTTGTAGAACAATTGATATAGAGAGCAAAAGTCGTTTATTCTCATTAACAATGAACCCTTTAAATAGGGATGAGCTTACAACGAAAAGGAAGCATACAATATGGTAACTTTCAATACATGGTAATTATCTCTTCAATCACTTCCTTATTGATGAAGGCACAATATTCTTTAACACTCCCCCTTGTGCCGAGTCAAAGGGATGATGGTGTATAACTCTTGCCTCATTAAAACCTTACGCCGGAAAAACAAAAACCCATTAGGAAAAAATGAAAACCTTAGACGAAGGAAAGAGTACAAGGCACCACTAAACAATTTCTTTAGTTTAGTATCATACTTGATTTATACATCAATCAAATAGGTTTTGAAAAACGAGATGGTTTAAGACTGTTGCCTCACTAAAACCTTGCACCAAGGAACAAAACCCAGTGGGAAAAATAAAACCTTGGGCAAAGGAAAGAGCACAACCCATCAATCGTACATGTGTAATAGACGCCTTCTTTGGTCCATTACTCCCCCTGATTCATACATTAATCAAGGGAGTTTGGAAAGTCTCCGCATTCCAATGTTTTCCACATGCTTCTCAAATGTGGCCTTAGGCAGTGATTTGGTGAACAAATCAGCCACATTCTCCTCAGACCTTACTTGATTCACTTGAATCTTAAGGAGAGTCTGTTGTTGCTGATTATAGAAAACTTCGGTGAAATATGTTTTGTATTATCACCCTTGATATATCCTAATTTCATTTGTTCGATGCAAGCTGCATTATCTTCGTATATGCATGTAGGATTTTTAGTGGTTGAACTTAAACCACTTGCCTCTCTAATATGTGTAATGACAGATCTTAGCCATATACACTCTCGAACCGCCTCATGTAAAGCAATAATTTCTGAATGGTTCGAGGAGGTAGCTACAAGGGTTTGCTTGGTAGATTTCCAAGAAATCGCCGTGTTCCCAATTGTAAACACATATCCCGTTTGGGAACGGCCTTTGTGTGGGTCAGAGAGATACCCGGCATCAGCAAAGCCTACTAATATATCATTTGGGGTTTTACTGTAGGGGGTATCGCTTTCTTTGTTAATACTTGTAACCCCACTTTTCTCTTTGCAGGGGAAGAATAAGCCCATGCCGATGGTTCCTTTTAGGTATCGAAAGATATTCTTGATACCATTCCAATGACGTTGTGTTGGCGTCGAGCTAAATCTAGCTAACAAGTTCACCGAGAATGCAATATCGGGTCGAGTACATTGTGCTAAGTACAATAATGCGCCTATTGCACTTAGATAGGGAATTTCAGCTCCCAACACTTCTTCGTCATCATCCTTTGGACGAAATGGATCTTTCTTTATATCCAAACTTCGACCGATCATGGGAGTGCTAGCCGGATGCGCTTTATCCATATTAAATCGCCTGAGCATTTTCTGGATATAAGCGGATTGGTGGATAAGAATTCCACAAGCTCGGTATTCTAGTTCTATACCTAGACAAAACCGAGTTTTCCCAAGATCTTTCATCTCGAATTCAGATTTCAAATAGCTTGCAGTATCTCTTATTTCATCAAGAGTACCTATTATGTTCATATCGTCAACATATACAGCTATGATTGAAAATCCCGAACTTGTCTTCTTTATAAAAACACAAGGGCACAGTTCATCGTTCTTGTATCCCTTTCCAATCAAGTATTCACTCAGGCGGGTATACCACATCCGTCCGGATTGTTTTAATCCATAGAGTGAACGCTTTAGTTTGATTGCAAATGCACTTCGTGGTTTACTTGAATCGGGAAGTGGAAGGCCATTGGGCACTTTCATGTATATCTCTGAATCTAGATCCCCATAGAGATATGCAGTGACCACATCCATAAGCTGCATTTCCAGTCCTTCGGAAACTACTAGGCTAATTAGATAGCGGAACGTTATTACGTCCATTACTGGGGAGTATGTCTCCTCATAGTCAATCCCAGGGCGTTGTGAGAAGCCTTGCGCCACGAGGCGAGCCTTATATCTTATGACTTCATTATTCTCATTACGCTTTCTGACAAAGACCCATTTATGTCCCACAGGCTTTACACTTGGTGGGGTTAGCACTACCGGACCAAATACCTGTCTCTTTGCCAAAGAATCTAGTTCTGCCTGGATTGCTTCTTTCCATTTGGGCCAGTCTGCTCTTTGTTGACATTCTTCAACTGAGCGTGGTTCGATGTCATCATGCTCTATGATCTCATGAGCAACCGTATATGCAAATATATCATCAATGAGAATGGATGATCTTTCCAGTAACTCGTGTGCATTCTCATAATTCATTGAGATTTCTTTGTTCTCTGGAATCAATATCGACTTCGGAGCGTCCTCCAGTAATGATTCATGGACATAACTGTAATCAGAGACAATCTCATGAGAAGGGTTTTCAGTATTGATGATAAGTGGATCAGATTGTGCCTTACTCTCCCTTTTCTTTCTTGGATGAGTATCTATCGAACCAGATGGCCTCCCCCTTTTCCTTTTGGGAGCCATGGCCTCAACCACAGTTCCACTATGTGTGGTTACAACACTCTTTCCGATGGTGTTGTGCCCCTGTTTGGGGACTTCTAACCTTGCGGGCACGTTTGCAGCCGGTATGTGTGATCTTGTCACTTTTGCAATATCAGTGAACGCATCAGGTATCGAATCTGCTACGTTTTGAAGATCTAGTATTCGTTTCACTTCACTTTCACATTGTGAAGTGCGGGGATCAAAATGAGACAGGGTGGGAACATTCCATGACAATTCCTGTCGTTCCTTTGGAAAATCCTTTTTCTTTTCTCCCCCTAACGACGGGAAGGCTGTCTCATCAAAGTGACAATCCGCAAATCTTGCGGTAAATAGATCACTCGTCAAGGGTTCTAAATAGCGGATAATTGTTGGAGATTCATATCCAACATATATACTTAATCGTCTTTGGGGACCCATTTTGGTGCGTTGTGGGGGCGCAATTGGCACGTATACTGCGCAACCGAATATGCGTAAATGTGAAATATCAGGCTCATATCCAGTTACCAACTGGTACGCAAAAAATGGTTGGCTAGCAGTGGGTCTAAAGCGAATAAGTAAAGTTGCGTGTAATATTGCATAACCCCAGGCAGAAGTGGGTAAATTGGTGCGCATAACCAATGCCCTAGCTATCATCTGTATCCTTTTGATGGTAGCTTCAGCAAGACCATTTTGTGTATGCACATGGGGTACGGGATGCTCTACGTCGATCCCAATAGACATGCAATAATCATCAAATGTGTTGGTGCAAGTGTACCCAGCTTTAATATTGTGATATATTTTTGGTACACATAAAATCACATCTCCATATTTATTTTGATGATTACAAAACACACCGCATTCTTTGTTATCTAATATTTTATCTGAGTGTGCAGCATTTAAATAATCTCGATAATTTCATCTGAAGAATCCAAGACTGAAGACTTTCGTCGTTTTAATTTTAAAATGATAAATCACCCTATAATAATATACCACTTGGATATTTCTAAAAACCCAATTTTAATTAATTAAGGTTTATTGAGAAGATCCAGCAGTTTGGTTGCGTCCTCGAGAAGTTGCCCTTTCTGACGCCGGCATACCGCGTGGTACCGGCGGTATACCGCGGCAGGGCTGCTGTTCACCTCTGATTGGTTAGAAACTCTTTTGTCTGCACGGTATACCGCGGTGTATAGCCGGTATACCGCGGGTACAGTTTCCGTTTGTTTTTTGCAGGGTTGACCTTCTCATCTGACACGGACTTTTCCTCTGCACGGTATACCGCGAGAGTTTGCCGGTATACCGCGAAGCCTCAACACCAGTTGCTCATCCAGTATAAATACATGCAAGCACCAGCCTTCAATGCTACAAATTCACAATAACTCTCCCTGCATTTGATAAAGACTCTGCAGCATCCTCTCTTGATATTTAAACTGTTAAAATTATAAAACACGTTTTTGAGTAAGAAATCTTGAGTTGATAGCAGATTAAAATCTCTCGATTAGTTGAATCAGCAACACAACTCAAGTGATCAAACTCTCTAAAAATATCCAAGTGATAAACCTTATTCAAGAGTGATTATTCATATTAAAATTATACCCTCTTGTAAGTGTTTGAATAGAGTGAGTGATCCACATAATTCTCTCAAAGAAGAGTGATTCGCGTTTGTTGTACTAAGGTTTGTGTTCTACCGTAAAGAACACGTTTTCGTATTGGATCTCCGAGAAATGTTATTTTCTCGAGGTGGACTAGCCAACTTTGTGTTTGGTGAACCACTTTAAAAATATCGTTGTCAAGTATTTCCTTTCCCTTATCTATTTACTTTTCCGCTGTGCTTTTAAATTATATCTGTTTATATAAATTGCTTTGCATTTATATTTATTTATATAATATCTGTGTATCTGTTTGTATTTACACTCTTCTGTATTATTCCGTACTTACTCCGTATTTTTTTATAAAAAGATTTTTTGAAAGTAAAAGTTTTAAATACAACCTTACCCCCCCCCCTAGGTTGTCTAACAATTGGTATCAGAGCAGGTCTTTCAAAAATATTCTGCATAAATTTCTTTTATTCTTTTAAATGGCTCAACAAACTAATTTTGTGTTTTCAAAACCCCCTTTGATAGATACTGAAAAGTTTGGCATTTGGGCCGAGCTATTTGAATGTCACGTGCGTGGCAAAAATCAAAAGATTTGGGATATTATAGAAAAAGGGAATATTAAACCCACCATTGTGAAAGATGATGTTTTTATTGATAAACCTATAGATGAATGGACTACTTCTGATGAAACTCATTTTTGTTTAAACTTTGAAGCTAAGAATATATTATATGCTGCTTTAACAACTGATGAAATTGAAAGAGTATATACATATAAAACTGCAAATCAAATATGGGAAAGTTTAAATAATACTCATCGTGGAAACACGGAAGTTAAATCTAGTAAAGTGAATATTTTAGTTCACGATTATGAACTGTTCGAAATGAAACAAGATGAGTCGATTGACTCAATGTTTAAAAGATTTAACCTTATTGTGACTACGTTGAAAGGTTTGGATCGCACTTATCCTAACGAGGACTATATAAGGAAAATCCTACGAGCCCTTCCTTCGGAGTGGATGCAAAAGATAACATCTTTAGAAGACTCCCGTGACCTTTCCATAATGAAGATAGATGACTTGATCGGTAATCTTAAAGTGCATGAAATTGCACTTAAAAGAAACAAAGATCGGGAGCAAGTTAAAAAGAAGTCAATCGCTCTCAATGTCTCAACACCAAAAGTCGAGAAGAAAAAGGAGAAAGCTGGCTCCTCAAAAGATCCATCCGAAACTCTCAATGAAGTCGCCATGTTGGTAAGAAACTTTTCCAAGTTTTTTAATAATAATAAATTTTCTAACAATGGCAGATTTCAAAGAAACGGTAACTACCGTCGTGGTGGTGAAAACCGAAGTCGTAAGTTCCATAAACGAGACGAAAAAGTAAAGAAAAATGACGACTCAAGTGACGACGAAAAAGCCAAACCAAAGAGAGGTTATTGTTACTCATGTGGTGATAAAGACCACTATGCCAACGAATGTCCTAAAAAGAACAAATTTCAAAATAAAAAGGATAAAGCCTTCGTTGGAGGCTCGTGGAGTGGAAGCGAAGAAGAAGACGAATATCAAGCTATTTGTCTTATGGCCGAAAGCGACGATGAGGTAAAATCTTCTTACTCAGATTATGATAGTGATAATGAAAATAATCTTGAAGAATTATATGAATCTTTTCACAAAATGGCTGCTCTTGCAAATCGTTACCAAGACGAAAATTCTAGATTAAAAGAAACGATATCTGCATGTAATAAGGAAATTAATGATGGCAAACAAAAATCTGAAAATGATATGAATATAATTGCTAAATTAGAAACTAAATTAGGAGAAAAAGATTTTTGTAAATCTTGTGATGCTCTAAATAAAGAAATTGCATGCTTAAATAAAAAGTCACATGAAAATATTATTTGTACAAAATGTGATATTCTTGAAAATGAAATTGCATGTTTAAAGGCTAAATGTGCTTCATATGAAAAAGATAACATGTTAGCTAAAGCCTTTGAAAGTAGTAATGAAAAAGTTCTTAACATGCTTAATATGTCGAACCGTATAAATTGTAGAAAAGGTATAGGTTCAAATACATGTGTTGAAAAATGTAATTGCATGCCTATTAAAAGATGTTATGAACCACCTAAGTTTAATACACGAAAGCCGTATATGCAAAAACCTCCGTATGTACCTAAAATGCATAATGTAAATTATAATACGAGAAAACCGTATGCTCGCATGTATAACGATAAGTATTCTAAACCTAAAAATAATGCGAATATAAATGCTTGCTTTTATGTGTATGATAAATACAATCGCAAAATTAAAATGATAACTAAATGGATTCCAAAAGGAATGTTTAATAATGATAATCCCGGTGGTATGCGTTTATGGTTTTAAATGTGTTATATATTATATATATATATATATAGTTTAAATATGATATATTTTCTTGTATATATTATATATAAGTAATATATTGTTATATGTACTTTTGTTTATATATATATACATACGTACTACATATATATATATATTCTTTTTGATCTATTATATATATATATTTTGCTTAACTTTATATATATGTTGGTTGTTATCTTGAAACTAATTTACAAGGAC
This sequence comes from Saussurea involucrata, assembly GCA_033807775.1. Taxonomy (NCBI): domain Eukaryota; kingdom Viridiplantae; phylum Streptophyta; class Magnoliopsida; order Asterales; family Asteraceae; genus Saussurea; species Saussurea involucrata. Next base: position 87,380,862 of record CM066313.1, read on the forward strand.
CCACGAGAAATGGGGACCATAAAAGTTACATCTTCATCATTGTAGATAAACCTTGATATAGACTGGATACTCGATAGTGGTTGCACACGTCACATGACCGGAAACATCAATCTTTTTTCATCATATAAGTCATGTGATGGTGGACAGGTAATCTTTGGAGGAAACTCCAAAGGAAATATAATTGGGAGAGGTACAGTTTCTTGCAATAATGTTAAATTTCTTGATGTGAATCATGTTGATAATTTGCATTTTAATCTGTTAAGTGTTCGCCAATTGTGTAAAAATGGTATAACCGTCGTCTTCGAAGAAGACTCGTGCAAAATCTTGAAAAATGGCAAAGTTCTTTTAACTGGTTCTGTGAAAGGAAATTTATATATTTGCAAAACTGTGGTATCTGAAAATGTATGCTTATCTTCTCTTCATGATGTTTCTACTTTATGGCATAGGCGTTTAGGTCACGCTAATCTAAGATTAATGCAAAACTTAAAAAATAAGGAGCTTGTGAGTGACCTGCCAAAATTAAAGTTTGATAATCATTTTTGTGATGCTTGTCGTGTCGGCAAACAACATCACGTTTCTCATAAATCAAAAAATGTTATTTCTACTCAAAGAGTTTTGGAACTTTTACATATGGATCTTTTTGGCCCAATGGCTATTCAAAGTTTTGGAGGAAATTTTTATACTTTGGTTATTGTAGATGATTATTCCCGTTATACTTGGACTCTATTTTTGAGACATAAAAATGAGGCTTTCGAAAAGTTTAAAATTTTAGGAAAAAGAATTCAAAACCAACAAGGTTGTACGATTGTTTCCATACGTACGGACCATGGACGAGAATTCGATAATGAAGTACAATTTGGTGCCTTTTGTGATAAACATGGTATAACTCATAACTTTTCGGCTCCTCGAACTCCTCAGTCAAATGGAGTTGTTGAAAGGAAAAATCGAACGTTGCAAGAAATGAGTAGAACTATGCTAAACGAACATCAAGTTCCCCAAAAGTTTTGGTGTGATGCCGTTGCTACCGCGACCTATGTGCTTAACCGTGTCCTAATTAGAAGTATCCTAAATAAGACACCCTATGAACTTTACCGTGGTAGAAAACCTTCCTTAGCTCACCTGAAAGTTTTTGGTTGTAAATGCTTCATTTTAAACACCAAATCCTACTTAACCAAATTTGATGCCAAAGCCTATGAGGGAGTGTTCCTAGGTTATTCTTGGAATAGCAAAGCCTATAGAATCCTAAATAAGGAGACCATGGTTGTAGAAGAATCCCTAAATGTTAGCTTTGACGAAAGTCCTCCCAAACCGAGTGCACCCTTAGCAAATGACAATATCCGTGAGGGAGACGTCTTAGCACAACAACTTAGCAACTTGGATTTAGGTACCCAACCTTCCACAAATAATATTGAATCTAGTGATGCCCCTCCTTGCTTTATTCCACAAGGTATAGATGATCCTAACCTTAGAATCGCTCGAGGCCATCCCGTAGATCAAATTATAGGTGACCTAAACCAAAGGACAACTAGATCACAAATCCATACCCATTGTGCTTTCCATGCCTTTATCTCAACCATAGAACCTAAAACAATAGATGAAGCTTTAGGTGATGAGGATTGGATAATGGCCATGCAAGAAGAGTTAAACCAATTTACTAGGAATGATGTGTGGGACTTAGTTCCTTGCCCTAGTAGTCAAACCATTATTGGCACAAGATGGGTCTTCCGTAACAAGGTAGACGAGAACGGTGGAGTCACACGAAACAAGGCACGTTTAGTTGCCAAGGGGTACAATCAACAAGAAGGTATAGATTATGATGAAACATTTGCACCGGTTGCAAGGTTGGAGTCTATTCGAATGCTTCTCGCTTTTGCAAATGCTAAAGATTTTAAATTATTTCAAATGGATGTTAAAAGTGCTTTCTTAAATGGTATTATAAATGAGGAGGTATACGTTTCTCAACCTCCCGGTTTTGAAAATTTTGAAAATCCGACACATGTTTATAAATTGAAAAAAGCGCTTTATGGTTTAAAGCAAGCTCCGCGTGCGTGGTATGATAGATTAAAAACCTTTCTAATTGTTAGTGGTTATATTATGGGTAAAATAGATAATACTTTTTTTGTGAAATATGATCAAAATGATATTGTAGTTGTGCAAGTATATGTTGATGATATTATTTTTGGTTCCACTAATGAAAAACTGTGTAATGAATTTTCTGCGAAAATGACAAGCGAGTTTGAAATGAGCATGATGGGAGAGTTAAAATACTTCTTAGGATTGCAAATCAAACAATGTGAAACTGGTATTTTTATTAGTCAATCTAAATATTGTAAAGATATGTTAAAAAAGTTTAACTTTGAAAATGTCAAACCCGTTGAAACTCCAATGACCACAAACTTACAATTATCTCGTGACGAGGAGGGAAACGATTTTAATGAAAAGATTTATCGTGGAATGATTGGTAGTTTATTATATTTAACTGCTAGTAGACCTGATATTATGTTTAGTGTATGTTTATGTGCTCGTTTTCAATCTTCACCTAAACAAACTCACTATGAAGCTGTCAAGCGTATTTTTCGATATTTACGAGGTACTACTAATCTTGGCTTATGGTATGCAAAAACACCCGAGTTAGAAGTAACGTGTTTCACCGATTCCGATCTTGGTGGATCTATTGTTGACCGAAAAAGTACTAGTGGGGTATGTGCCTTTATAGGTCTCTCACTTGTGTCTTGGTTCTCCAAGAAACAACAATCCGTAGCGTTGTCTACTACCGAAGCGGAATATGTAGCCGCCGCAAGAGCGTGTGCTCAAGTCCTTTGGATGAAACACACACTTACCGATTTTGAGGTACACCTAACCAAAATTCCAATTATGTGTGATAACTCAAGTGCTATAAACTTAAGTAAAAACCCTGTTTTACATTCTCGTACCAAACATATTGAATTGAGACATCACTTTTTACGAGATAATGTTCAAAAAGGCCAAATCGTGCTTGAAAAGGTTGATTCGGAAGATAATTTGGCCGATATTTTTACTAAAGCTCTTAACAAAAAAGCTTTCTTTAAATTAAGACTTGGTTTAGGCATGCTTGAGTATAACCCTTAAAAATACTAACTCTCAAATATTTCATATTTTGAGGGGGAGCATCTTTCGAGGGGGAGCATAAGCGACCTTCTTAAACCCTTTTTGCTTCGACAAAAGGGGGAGAGAAACCGAGTATGCTCTCGTGTTTAGCGTTGTGTTTGTCATCATCAAAAAGGGGGAGATTGTTGGTGCAAGTGTACCCAGCTTTAATATTGTGATATATTTTTGGTACACATAAAATCACATCTCCATATTTATTTTGATGATTACAAAACACACCGCATTCTTTGTTATCTAATATTTTATCTGAGTGTGCAGCATTTAAATAATCTCGATAATTTCATCTGAAGAATCCAAGACTGAAGACTTTCGTCGTTTTAATTTTAAAATGATAAATCACCCTATAATAATATACCACTTGGATATTTCTAAAAACCCAATTTTAATTAATTAAGGTTTATTGAGAAGATCCAGCAGTTTGGTTGCGTCCTGGAGAAGTTGCCCTTTCTGACGCCGGCATACCGCGTGGTACCGGCGGTATACCGCGGCAGGGCTGCTGTTCACCTCTGATTGGTTAGAAACTCTTTTGTCTGCACGGTATACCGCGGTGTATAGCCGGTATACCGCGGGTACAGTTTCCGTTTGTTTTTTGCAGGGTTGACCTTCTCATCTGACACGGACTTTTCCTCTGCACGGTATACCGCGAGAGTTTGCCGGTATACCGCGAAGCCTCAGCACCAGTTGCTCATCCAGTATAAATACATGCAAGCACCAGCCTTCAATGCTACAAATTCACAATAACTCTCCCTGCATTTGATAAAGACTCTGCAGCATCCTCTCTTGATATTTAAACTGTTAAAATTATAAAACACGTTTTTGAGTAAGAAATCTTGAGTTGATAGCAGATTAAAATCTCTCGATTAGTTGAATCAGCAACACAACTCAAGTGATCAAACTCTCTAAAAATATCCAAGTGATAAACCTTATTCAAGAGTGATTATTCATATTAAAATTATACCCTCTTGTAAGTGTTTGAATAGAGTGAGTGATCCACATAATTCTCTCAAAGAAGAGTGATTCGCGTTTGTTGTACTAAGGTTTGTGTTCTACCGTAAAGAACACGTTTTCGTATTGGATCTCCGAGAAGTGTTATTTTCTCGAGGTGGACTAGCCAACTTTGTGTTTGGTGAACCACTTTAAAAATATCGTTGTCAAGTATTTCCTTTCCCTTATCTATTTACTTTTCCGCTGTGCTTTTAAATTATATCTGTTTATATAAATTGCTTTGCATTTATATTTATTTATATAATATCTGTGTATCTGTTTGTATTTACACTCTTCTGTATTATTCCGTACTTACTCCGTATTTTTTTATAAAAAGATTTTTTGAAAGTAAAAGTTTTAAATACAACCTTACCCCCCCCCCCCAGGTTGTCTAACAAAATGCTTGTGATGTAAATTCTCCAGCATTATCAAGTCGTATAGACTTGATAGGATAATCAGGGTGGTTAGCCCTTAAACGTATAATTTGTGCTAGAAGTTTTGCAAATGCAGCATTTCGTGTGGACAATAGTGTGACATGCGTCCATCGTGTCGAAGCATCAACCAGAACCATAAAATACTTGAATGGCCCGCATTCTGGATGTATAGGTCCACAAATATCACCTTGTATACGTTGTAAGAATGGAATGTTTTGCTTTGTGTCCTTAGCATATGATGGTCTTGATCCTGTTTTAGCTAATGAACAGGCTTTGCAAAAGTTCGGGGTATTCAAGTTGACATATTGTGATGATGGTGTTGCTTCTTTTGCTTCAGAAGTCAACAATTGCACTTTCGCAGATTCAGATAATTGTTTCATCTTACCTTTCATTCGAAAGAAAGGGTGCCCATGTGTGTTTTTCAGCACACGTATCATCATATCACGGCCAGGATGCCCCAGGCGGTCATGCCAAAGCTTGTATATCTCAATGTTCCAAATTCCATTATTGAGAACATAATAGGATTCAATAACCCGAATTGTGGTAAGATACAACCCACTATTTTGACACATTAATTTCTCTAATATACGTTTCCTTCCATATTCATTAGAGGTGATGTACATATATTCATTTCTATTCTCACGGTGTGTTTCAATATGATATCCGTTAGAGCGTATATCTTTGAAACTTAACAAGGTTCGGTTAGCTTTAGGAGCGTAAAGTGCTTCTGTGACTGTTATCTTAGTGCCATTAGGCAACAAGAAAGTGGCAGTTCCTTTACCAAGTATTAAGTTTGATGATCCAATCATCGTGGTCATTGATGATTTATAATCAGTTATTTCAGTAAATAATAGTCTGTTTCTTAGAATTGTGTGGGTGGTTCCACAGTCGACTAAGCACTCAATTTCTCCTCAATACATTCCTACAAGGAACGGATAATGTTTAATAATTTAGTTATTTTGACGTATTGCTTTACATCAATGGTTTAGATATGATATAGCACACAATAGTTTATTTAATTAATAATTCAACAATCCAAACAATAAATTAAGTTCACCAAAGAAAAAAACTAATAAATATTGTCTCAATAACTATTGTCTTTAAAAATAAAAAAAAATGCAAGGTAGATTAGACAAAATCTGAGATCTCCAGGGATTGATAATTGCTTTTGATATTGGTGAAATCTGCAACTGTTAAGTTGACTTCTGGGCCATTACTTGTTTCTTCGAGGTAGTGAGATTCTTTTTCTTTGGTTTCCTCGTATCTCTTATATGTGGCTGCTATAGCATTGCTTGCGCGACAATTCTTATGCCAGTGTCCAACGATACCACACCTGTAGCAAGGTTCCGTTCAGTCTCTTGCTCTTTTGGAAGGATCGATCATCGGTGCTTTTCCTTTTCCTTGATTACTTGGTCCAGCAATTGCATCTCTGTGCCAAGAATTGGAAAATCCACCACGACTGTTGCCACGACCTTGTCCTCGGCCCCGTCCACGACCTCGTCCACGTGATGAATAGTTTCCACGTGTTTGTGATTCAGTATGTTTAGTTCCCTGTCCTTTGGGATTCTTTCCACCTCTAACGCTTGCATGATTAGATTCAGGAATTTTCTTTGTCCCGACAGGTCTAGTGTTGTTACTCAAAAGAACCTCATTGTGTCTTTCAGCCACTTGCAGTAGGTTGATAAGTTTGTTAAAGGTTGTGATTCTTTTACTATCATACTCCAATCGATATTGATTCATGAGTATGATTGCAGATGTAGGAAAAGTGGAAAGTGTCTTTTGAATCATGTCATCTTCGGTGAGTTCCTTGCCACAGAAGTTTAGACGTGCTTTGAGACGCAACATTTCTTTGTTGAAATCATTTACCTTTTTGTAATCGAGTAAGCGGATTTCATTCCACTGTACGATTAGTTCGGGAAACAAAGAGTCATGAATGTTCCCGAATCTTCCTTTCAGGGCGTCCCACAGTTCTTTGGGGGTTTTTAGTTGAAGGTACTCCCACCGAAGGCTGGGATCGATGTGTCGTCTCAAGAACATTAAGGCATTTGCTTGTACCTTTTCAGATGGTTTGTTTTTAGGGTCAGTGGAGGGGTTGATTGTGTAGGTGTAGTCCTTTCCAATGAAAGTAGTCTCTACATCAGATACCCATCTGTGGTATTCAAGTCCTTCTGAATCCAGGATATCAAATTCGGGACGAGTTGGTTCAGCCATCTACAAAAATAAGAGATAGGGTATTTTATTTTATGAAGATAAAACTTATGAAATTCATTATCATGGTAATATAGGATTTAAAAATTGGTATATGCAAACATTTCTTATGATGATAATGTTATATTAGTATTTCAATATCCGAAAATGAATCGCTAAACACTTTTGGATTTCCAGGTAAGGAGGGGAACCACGTGGGTTACTTGAGTCCCTACAAACCTTTGAGGCTATTTACACCCGTTTTGACAAAATCTTTTGGTGTCATGCGATCACTTTGTTTATGAAATACACTAATAACATTAACAATTTTGTTGATTTTGGCATGAGGCCAAAAAGTGAGATTCAATTAAAAACCATTACGGTATTTTTGGGGCTTTTGGCAAGAGGCCAAAATATGTGTGTTTTAACTTTTAGAATGTAATTCTGATTTATGATAAACAATTAGAATTTCGATATGGCTTTTCTTTAAAAAAACTTTTAACAATTAAGTTTATAAGATTTTAATGAGATGAGGCCAAAATAAATTAGATATAATGAGTAGGAACTCATAATTAAGATAAATATTTGAATTACTGCATTTAAGAACGGTTTAATATTATATGTTCTAAGATTTTAATATTTTTTTTTAGAGAATTATAAGTAGGAACGTATAATTAAGATAAGTATTTGAATATTAAGTGGATAATGCAATTTCTAAACCTAAATCTATAAAGCGATTGCTACACATTCTAATACCAAATTAAAACAATTAACTTAAATAAATAAATGAAAATTAAGTTTCCTAATTTACATTATCAATAACAATAGACTGAAATAAGATTATATGAAAACATATTAATCAATTAAAACAATTAAAATAATAATGCTCCGATAGATATTGACAAACTTTTTATTCAAATTCAAATTAAATCAATACCAAAACAAATTGTTAATCGGTCCAACAAAAACACGCATATCTTGATTAGGATCCAATCCAAATATATATAAAATATTAAACAAATGAATTGGGTCAATCTTTTCCTTCTTCTTTTTTTTTAAAAAAAAATCGTAGTGAAACCCTATTTTTTTCGACTATTCTATGATGAATAAAAAGAGAATAAGTAAATCTATCACAATGATTTACCAACTGATTGAGAACATTCTTCGATGTGCATGAAGAAGCAGAAAGTAAACAAATAGGTTTTAAGTCTTCAAATTCAATCTCTTTAGGGTTTTTGAGGTAGGTTTAAATAGGCAATTCAAAAACAAGTTTTGACAAGTGTCTTTTAACTTTTTGGGTTTATTTTATGTGTTTCTTCATAAGCAAGTTTCAATTTATATGATGATTTTTTTTTTTAAAAAAAATCTTTCATAGCGACATATACAATGCATTAGTGGTTGGGTTTTTTAACCAACGATTAATCTTGAAAATAGTGTGTAAATTATTGAAGAACAAACAATTAACAACGTAACACACCAAAAGAATTGTGATTTTAACAAACAATTAACAACATAACATACCCAAAAAAAAATTATGCTTGATTTCTATCGTTCGAATGAGATTAGACATTCAACATATATAGCAGGAAACATACACTATATTAAAAAAAGACAATATCACAAAAATAAACACAATTTCCAGCTTCTCTTTTTGTTTAATGTATACAATTGAAGCATGAAAAATTCATGACATTTGATTTTACAGATATTGATTTTAAAACAGAAAGAGCAGGAGGAAACAAGACTTTTCAACATATAGACATTCATATTCATATAGTTACAAAATTATGTTAAAGAATGCTTACTTGATACGTAGCAGCAGGAAACAAGACTTTTCAGCAGCAGTAAATTGTTTTCAAAGCAACGTGCTAATAACGTGTTGTAGAACAATTGACATAGAGAGCAAAAGTCGTTTATTCTCATTAACAATGAACCCTTTAAATAGGGATGAGCTTACAACGAAAAGGAAACATACAATATGGTAACTCTCAATACATGGTAATTATCTCTTCAATCACTTCCTTATTGATGAAGGCACAATATTCTTCAACAATATCATAAATATATACGAATTAATGTGTCGTAATTAGTATGAGATTTGTTGAAATTAGTATGAGATTTGATACAAATAATCACTAAATTGTCGTGATTTTCTTTTTACAATTTCATATCAATTTTTACTTCAAAGTTGAATTCCTTCGACGAATTACAATTCTATCAAATATCATTCTGTCAACGAAACACCTTTAGAATTATCATAAGAGATTTAGTTACTTGAAAATAAAAAAATATCACTTATCAACTGACTTTTGGATTATGAGTTCGAACCTTTTTCAAAAAAAAAAAAATATATATATATATATATATATATATATATATATGTATGTATATAGGGGTGTGTTCAAATAAAAACTCAAATTCAATTGTAAACGTGAGGACAAACCACAGCTGTTGATTAATAATCCAATGAAGAGATCAGTGACAAAAAATGCGGTGACAATTTTGTAAATAAGTTGAAAACTTTGTCCATGGCTTAATGAATATTTAGCGCGCAGGGGTAAAATTGGAATCAGCCCTCCTTTGTTGACTTTTTATTTTCTTTTTTAATTAAAAAATTTTTACCCCCTTAAATTTTAAAATAAATTATCTCAAAAACTACTAACATTTTAATCAAACAAATTACATCAAAAAAACGAGAATTTCGTGCTCTTCGATATGACATCCATCATGATATAGTTTTTTTTCGTTTTAACCGTTTTTACGTGAAATCGTGTATATGTGTTATATTCAGACTGAATATATGGAATTATTCAGTCTGAATAATTTACCTTTATTCAGTCTGAATAATTATATTCGTTTGAATATCTACCTTTATTCAGTCTGAATAATTCTATATATTCAGACTGAATAAAGATACATATTCAAAACGAATAAATGTTTAAGTTTTGTTCTTTTTTCATATCGAATAGATATTCAAAACGAATGTAGATACTTTTCCACGCATTTGCTTAGACATTTCCCCGTTTCCGAAGAAGCAATATTCGGATCATCTAGAAGCTTCTTAGCCTCATCCATCGCTAACTGTGAATCCGTTTGGCTTTGTTTGATGCGAGACTCAATGGCTAAAGCAACGTCATGGTCAAAGAACCCTGAAGGCGATGGAGTCACCGCGATTGAATTTGGGTACGAAATTGGTGGGTCTATGGGTTCATCCAATGACGAACCAAGGGCGAAAGATGGATCTATGGGTTCATCCAATGGCGAACCAGGGGCGAAAGATGGTGCAGTTGGTGGGACAATGGGTTCATGTAATGGCGAACCAGGGAGCAATGATGGTTGGGATGCCTCTTTAGCTAAGTCTAAAACGCGCAAACCTTGATCTTTTGGATGTAGATATTATTCATCCCGAACCAGTAGTGGTGCAGGTCTTGGACTTGCCATATGCAAAAGGTAGGTATGAAAAAATAACAAAACTTAAACATTTATTCGTTTTGAATATCTATCTTTATTCAGTCTGAATATATAGAATTATTCAGACTGAATAAAGGTAAATTATTCAGACTGAATAATTCCATATATTCAGTCTGAATAATTATATTCATTTGAATATCTACCTTTATTCAGTCTGAATAATTCTATATATTCAGACTGAATAAATATAGATATTCAAAACGAATAAATGTTTAAGTTTTGTTCTTTTTTCATATCGAATAAATATTCAAAACGAATGTAGATACTTCTCCACACATTTGCTTAGACATTTCCCCGTTTCCGAAGAAGCAATATTCGGATCATCTAGAATCTTCTTAGCCTCATCCATCGCTAACTGTGAATCCGTTTGGCTTTGTTTGATGCGAGACTCAATGGCTAAAACAACGTCATGGTCAAAGAACCCTGAAGGCGATGGAGTCACCCCGATTGAATTTGGGTACGCAATTGGTGGGTCTATGGGTTCATCCAATGGCGAACCGGGGGCGAAAGATGGGTCTATGGGTTCATCCAATGGCGAACCGGGGGCGAAAGATGGGTCTATGGGTTCATCCAATGGCGAACCAGGGGCAAAAGATGGGTCTATGGGTTCATCCAATGGCAAACCAGGGGCGAAAGATGGTGCAGTTGGTGGGACAATGGGTTCATGTAATGGCGAACCAGGGAGCAATGATGGTTGGGATGCCTCTTTAGCTAAGTCTAAAACGCGCAAACCTTGATCTTTTGAATGTAGATATTATTCATCCCGAACCAGTAGTGGTGCAGGTCTTGGACTTGCCATATGCAAAAGGTAGGTATGAAAAAATAACAAAACTTAAACATTTATTCGTTTTGAATATCTATCTTTATTCAGTCTGAATATATAGAATTATTCAGACTGATTAAAGGTAAATTATTCAGACTGAATAATTCCATATATTCAGTCTGAATAATTATATTCATTTGAATATCTACCTTTATTCAGTCTGAATAATTCTATATATTCAGACTGAATAAAGATAGATATTCAAAACGAATAAATGTTTAAGTTTTGTTCTTTTTCATATCGAATAAATATTCAAAACGAATGTAGATACTTCTCCACGCATTTGCTTAGACATTTCCCCGTTTCCGAAGAAGCAATATTCGGATCATCTAGAATCTTCTTAGCCTCATCCATCGCTAACTGTGAATCCGTTTGGCTTTGTTTGATGCGAGACTCAATGGCTAAAACAACATCATGGTCAAAGAACCTTGAAGGCGATGGAGTTACCGCGATTGAATTTGGGTACGAAATTGGTGGGTCTATGGGTTCATCCAATGGTGAACTAGGGGCGAAATATGGGTCTATGGGTTCATCCAATGGCGAACCAGGGGCGAAAGATGGGTCTATGGGTTCATCCAATGGCAAACCAGGGGCGAAAGATGGTGCAGTTGGTGGGACAATGGGTTCATGTAATGGCGAACCAAGGAGCAATGATGGTTGGGATGCCTTTTTAGCTAAGTCTAAAACGCGCAAACCTTGATCTTTTTTATGTAGATATTATTCATCCCGAACCAGTAGTGGTGCAGGTCTTGGATTTTCCATATGCAAAAGGTAGATATGAAAAAAGAACAAAACTTAAACATTTATTCGTTTTGAATATCTATCTTTATTCAGTCTGAATATATAGAATTATTCAGACTGAATAAAGATAGATATTCAAACTGAATAAAGGTAAATTATTTAGACTGAATATCTATATATTCTGTCTGAATATACACGATTTCACGTAAAAACGGTTAACACGAAAAAAAAAACTATATCATGATGGATGTCATATCGAAAAGCACGAAATTCTCGTTTTTTTGATGTAATTTGTTTGATTAAAATGTTAGTAATTTTTGAGATAATTTATTTTAAAATTTAAGGGGGTAAAAGTTTTTTAATTACAAAAGAAAATAAAAAGTCAACAAAGGAGGCGCTGGTTCTAATGTGACGAAAATACCCCTAAAGCTGAATTTTAGAAATGGCTTAAATTTGGCTGCGATCAATGGACGAGATTTGTCCTCACGTTTACAATTGAATTTGAGTTTTTAGATGAACTTTCCTCTCTCTCTCTCTCTCTCTCTCTCTCTCTATATATATATATATATATATATATATATATATATATATATATATGCAATTATTGTGTATTCGTTTGATAAATTCATTTAGTAACGACATTTATAATAGGTATCAAACTTAATAGACATATTTTTATCTTCAAGATAATATTCCCTATTTGTGGAATTTTTGTTTTCTTTTTATCAATTACTGTATGTGTCACAAAATTATTCAACAATTATTAAACATCAAATAATTAACTTAAAACACAAATTTGATCGTCGCACAATGAGCGAACCAAAGACTAGTTGATAATAAAAGCCATGTCTAAATCTATTTAAGAAGATTGTTGTATAAGTTTGAACATATTTACATGGACTGGATCAATGAGTGAAAAAAAAACGCTCATGGTTTAGGTTGATGACCTTCATTTTGTTTCAAGTTACATACAACATTTTAATCTCATTACAAATAATCATAAAATATTGATTATAACATTCTTTAAGGTAAAAAGAATGTATGATGTTAATAATGTTAACGTTAAATTCATGAAAAGTTGTAGTAATCAACATTATTGATTTGGGTTGTGACACACCGGTTAAGACTCATTAGATGTTGAATTTTGACAACCAATCTACTCTAAATAACTTTAAACAAGTGACACAATCCAATTCAATGGATTATTAGATTCATATCGATTCTATCAATTAAATATTAGGGTTGAAGTTTTATCGGATTGGATCAACTATAAGGACGGTTGAAATTTTATCGTTTTACCATAAGTTAGCTTATAAGCTCCAACTGATTTCTACCTTTTCCCCAATTATATCATAATTTGAGTTTCTTTCAACAAGTCAGTTCTGCTAAATCCCTTACAGCCCCCTCGGTATTTTACCTAAATGAGCAAACAACATGTTCTTTTACACATCAAAGTTCTTTCAATAATTTATTCTTATTAAATGTGTAAAAAGTTGATTACCAGAAACCCCTAACCGGCCCCACACGAAACCCGTCTTTAAACAACAACTTAATTATTATATTGTTATTATTAGATTATTACAGTGTTATTATTATATTAACATAAAATAATTATAGTATTTAATTTGTTACTCTAGTAACAAATAATATTGACTAAAATTTAAATAATACTTTATAATTTGAAAAGTCACTAAAATATAAATAAATATATTATATATTCTAAAAACTAATTTTTTATAATTTGTTCACATTTTCACTATATATATAATTACCATAAAGTATTTTAGAAATCCGGATTTACAATCATATAATTAATAATAAACTTGAAGTTCTATTAGCATATATGCTATATGTTTATGACATTAGTTGTTTTCCCTTCGAATATTAAATTACACAATATTTAATTATCATCCAATAGTTCATAGTTCATGAGGCCATAGCAGCACATGTACATCATGTGACAATTACAACATTCACATTTCATAACTATATTCATTTCAAAGGAATAGCACGACAAATATGAATAAGTTAAGTATATAGGAAAGAATTGGATGGCGATGCAAGTTTAAATCCTTGCAACATGCAAAGGTCATACCCACTATTCTAAAAAATTCGCCGCACAACCGCCATGACGCGTCATGGACTCATGGTACCAAGGTTTGTGTCTCACATCACGTTAAGTCCGCGGCACGTCATGGCCTAATATGCAGCTTTTGTAATGTGATCGATGTTTGATTTTTTCTTACGTTTTGAATGTCTTATTTGCAATTTTTTTATATATAACTTAATTTAGCTTGCTTATTAGTATTGACTCATTGAGTAACACTACAAAACATATGTTTTTATATAATATTATATATGAATTAGAAATTTGACGTCATAAGTCGCATCTTGAAAACGTCATGACTTCACCGTGACTTCTAAGACTTGAGGCTTGGCCTCGCCGCCACGCCATGCCTCACGCCATTTAGAACCTTGGTCATAGGTGCAAGAAATCTATAATAATATTGAAAATACAATATTATGTAATACAAGAAATATCCATAAATCTAAATAATTGGAAAACCAATCATTTTTGTGACTACTTATTTTAATACGATGAAATGTACAAATGGTTTATTTAAACTACATTATATAGTGTATACCCTAAACCCTAAAAATTTGAATAAATTCAATTTTTTAACATGTAGTTTTTGGTCATTTTATCTTCACAACCGGTTTTTATGAAACATGAATAATTTTCCGGCTACAACTAGGTTTACGGCTAACTAGCTGCCTAAAATAAAACAAAACAAAACAAAAGATCGAAAATAGTTCAGAAAAATAGTCCAAAAATGCCATAAATTCATAAACCCGGGTAGGAAAGGGGTGACAAACTACACTGTAATTTGTTGTAACCAATGACTGCCATCAAATTACATTTATTTTTAAGTATATGATATTCATATACTGCAAATGCAAGTATGCAACAATTAAACTCACACACCCTTCTCACCTTTGGTGAGGCTTGAACCCCTGACCTCCTACGAGGATAAAGGTTCTCATACCGCTAGGGCAAAGGCCCTTTGGTATCAAATTAAAATTTAATTAACAGCATGATGATGCAAAATTCCCTCCAATAAAATTAATTAGTAATATATCAGACATCAAATTATACAATACATGAACTTTATGAAGAGAGGTCACAGAGGTCTTGTTGTCTACAACAGGATGCTATTTCGGTTTATTAGGTTACAACAACCGAAATGAACTTGTCACAATGCGCAGATGGTTCTACAGCTGAGCTGAAAATTGACCGAGTGAGGGCACTTGGAACGCAAAATCGGGTGGCAGAGTCATTAGTGCCTCATCTCCGCTCAGTTTCTGGAAGGCCATTCCAAGGGCATACCCCAAGCTTTTCGAAACAAAAACAGCCACGGCATTTCCTACCTGACAGTACCTGCATAATTTCAAAACAAATTCATTTTCTCGTTTAAGACGGGAGTCAAAATAAAACCATGTATTGCGCCAGATATTGTCATGATGAAGGAAATTTTGACGGTTTTATAAACATTTATTTGACCAAAGTAGAACCCCAACTTCCGGAAGTCGAGAATGCATGGTTTCATCCCTCCAAGAATTTATTTAGTATGAAGGCATACGATATATTAATTTGAGTAGATGTCTAGATTCTTCTAGAAGGGCAAATTGCATTAAATTGCAACGTACTTTGATCTGATTCCTATTTTGTGTAACCTACTTTCAAAGCCTTCATTTTGGTACCTCAGATGTGACACCTCAAACATTTAGGTACCTAGTTTACATAAGATGCTATGAGCTTGGGGGTGTTTAAGAAAGTCTAAGCAAAATCTATCAAATTATAATAAAAGTTGAAACTGTATTATAATTGTTATTACTCAAATGTAGCTTCCATACCTTTCTTTAACAGTGCCACAAAATCTATAATGATCAGGAAAGCCTTGCAATCTTGCATACTCTCGTATCGTAAGGACTCTGTCCTGCTCCGGATGTATTGCGGTCTGTTTCATTTATAAGTTTAATAACTAAATCAAAATATGTGATTCAGATATTTCTGTATGTTACACATATAAAATCACAGAACTACCTGGCTGTGAAGATTTGGGAACGTTACAACAGTTGGCACGTTTTCATCCCACCATATTCTTGAAAATGGTCTATCAACGTATCCAAACTTCAGGATGTTGTAAAATATAGAAAATATTAAACCATAAAGTAGCCTATGAGAGTATCAAACCTTTTAGATTTTCCTTTTTCAAAAGTGAACACATACTCTGGCACCTACATCCAAACAAGAATAGAAAAGGTTAGTAAGTCGAATCAACTGAATTCTTGACAGTAATATTTCTCACCTTGATCAGGAGTTCTTGCAGAAATTTGGTCAGCAATAGCTTGAATTGGGCTTTAAGACATTCACTTCGGACATGGTACCAAGGACCACCCAAAACACCATCTAAAAGCACAATTTTCAGCACTTCTAACGAAATGTTATTCAGGGACTTTCTAATTAGTTAATATGTTCTAATGTGTTGTCATATCTCAGAAGAGTTTAATCGATAATTTGTTGTAAACATGATTATGTTAAAAGAAGAAAAGCAATATGACTGAAATGTCCTTACATGACTAGCACATGAGGAGCACTAAATGGATGAACTTTAACGTGTGGGTGAGGGACAATGGGGATATGATTTTCAAAACTCGAAGGACAATTTTCAAAGTTTCACTTGATAAATTTTGTAATTTACTCCTAAAAGATAAATCACCAAAAGATGAGAGAAATGGGGGCTCGGGGGAGCGACAATAGTGAAATGATCTTTTTGTTTTCTCTGCATCACTCTTGTCTCTTATCAACATTTTCTATCAGCAAGTGAAATGCTAGTCACTTTCTTGATCACTTAACAAAAGAAAATGTATGTAGAGAAGACGAAGAGATCATTTCACGATCGCCACTGCTCCAAGCCTCTATTTCTCTCACCTCATTGGCAATAATTTTTTAAGAGTAAATTGCATAATTATCTTGAGACACTTTGAAATTGTCCCTCAAAATTTGAAATTACATCATAGCCCCATTGTCCCTGACCCATGTGTTAAGTTGATCCATTAAGTGCTCTCCTAACATGCTAGTCATGCAAGGGCATTTCGGTCTTATTTTTTTTCTCTTGCAAAAATCTATTTTATCGTACACAATGGTTTTCTTTTTATAGGGCGATACTCCAAGTTTTTTTTTGGGAAGGGTATCCCAGGCACAGCCTGGATTAATCCCTGACAATTTTGAAACTTAAAGGTGTCTTATCAATGTTGAGGACGCCTGGAATCGAACCCTGGGTAGATGGGATATTCCACCACATCACCTAGGGCGATACTCCAAGTTTGATTATGATAAATATACATTTGGTGAAGTAATAGGCATTGTTTGGCAAAAATAAAGCTTAGAAGCTAGCTTATTTTTTGGGTACATGTTTGGATGGACATAAGCTAGCTTATAGCATCCACTTCCATCTTGCACAAGGCCTTCCAAGATGACATGGCAATGCCATGTAGATAGCAAGGTCTTGCTAATTAGAAAGGTCTTGCTAATTTAGAAAGGTCTTTCAAGATGTCATACGGATAAAGTAAATCAATTTTTGTTTAATTTAATTTCTTTATCAGTTTGTTTAAACATTAATTAGTAATACTTTTATTAAATTCATTCATTATTAATTTATTTGAACATTATTTTTTATTATTTCTATTAAAATTTCTATCCACAATTTATTTTAAATAAATGATATTTTTTATGGAATGTTTTTATTTAAACTACTAAAATAAAAATACATTAATACAAAAAATTACGAAAATACAAATACAAATACTAATAGATAAACTTACACAAACATCAAAAAAAATTACGCAAGTAAATAAAACATAAATATTACATCATCATTCGTTTAAAAGCATGTGAATTTGTTTTTCGTACAAACTTCATTGTGCCTAAGTCATTGTTGAGGTATCCATTTCAAACCGATTTAGTTGAAGAGAGTTGGAGTCGATTTGGAGAAGAAAAAAATAATTAGTAATGTAATGTTTATTGTGTAGTTTTGTGTAATATTTGTATTTTAATAAACGTTGTGTGCTTTCAATATATGCATGCGTTTTATTCATTTTATTCGTTGTCAATTGAGTTATATTTACACAAAATATAGTAAAAGAAAACAAAAAGTAAAACATCAAAAAAATTACGTAACTAAATAAAACATAAATATTACATCATCATTCATTTAAAAGCATGTGAATTTGTTTTTCGTACAAACTTCATTGTGCCTGAGTCATTGTTGAGGTATCCATTTCAAACCGATTTAGTTGAAGAGAGTTGGAGTCGATTTGGAGAAGAAAAAAATAATTAGTAATGTAATGTTTATTGTGTAGTTTTGTGTAATATTTGTATTTTAATAAACGTTGTGTGCTTTCAATATATGCATGCGTTTTATTCATTTTATTCGTTGTCAATTGAGTTATATTTACACAAAATATAGTAAAAGAAAACAAAAAGTAAAACATCAAAAAAAATTACGTAAGTAAATAAAACATAAATATTACATCATCATTCATTTAAAAGCATGTGAATTTGTTTTTCGTACAAACTTCATTGTGCCTGAGTCATTGTTGAGGTATCCATTTCAAACCGATTTAGTTGAAGAGAGTTGGAGTCGATTTGGAGAAGAAAAAAATAATTAGTAATGTAATGTTTATTATGTAGTTTTGTGTAATATTTGTATTTTAATAAACGTTGTGTGCTTTCAATATATGCATGTGTTTTATTCATTTTATTCGTTGTCAATTGAGTTATATTTACACAAAATATAGTAAAAGAAAACAAAAAGTAAAATTTTAGTTATGTTCTATATTTTATAATTAATATATTATTTATATTATAATTATCTATATTATTTATATTATAATTAATCAATTATTTATATTATAAACAAATAATATTTAGTATCTTTGTGATATTAAATTATTAAAATAAGTAAATAAAACATAAAGTAGTTGATGATGTGGCAATAGGGACCACTTTAGAAAGTAGTTTGTTCTTTCATTGATGTGGGAGGTGTTATTGCAAAACTTATGTGGCCCTTTAGAAAGAAGCTTGGTCTTGCATGGATGCGGATGGTCTAAGCTAGCTTTTTGATAAGCTACTTGGAGTAGCTTATAAGGAGTTTTTTGTGATATCTCCAATTATGCCCTCATTAATATTAATAATTATTAACTATTAGTTATAAATAAATTTTAATTATTATTGATTAATAAGGTCCCGAGTTTCCAGACACATCGCACTTCCGCTCGGGTCGAGGCAAGCCCCTAGGTCAACACACAGGAGAGGCTAGCAATCGTGTATTAAATTATTGTTAATCATATCAATTACTTATATACATATATATTTTAATATTAATCAATATATTTTAGTTATCAATTACTATTATTTTTTATTATTTTATCGTATTATATGTAACGGTAATTTAAAATCATAAGTTAATGTAGATATTTTCTAAAATTAGTTTTAACAAATTCAAAATTTATAGTATATATATAATAGAAATTTTCAAATTCTTTTAATTAACATACTATATTATTTAATTTTTTTACTACCTTGTTTGTATTTATTAATATATTATATTGCTATAAATTTGTTTTAATTATATTATTAAATATTGTAATTGATGATTTCTTCAAGATGTCCGTTTTGGTCAATTTACATGTTTAGAAGCTAGTTTTTTGCCAAACGTGACTTATTATCCATGAACGGTATGTTGTTAGTGATAAGCGAGTACATATTCCATTTCGACGTATCAATATAAACTAGAAAGAGACCATCTATACATTGAAAAGAAGTAAATGGAAAATGTGAATAGGAGAAAAATAAACTGCATACCAATGGCCTTCCGGATGGAAGCAACACTGGTTCCTTTGTTGGATCTCGGCGAACCATATTATCAGCACCCACAACTAATCCAGGGAAGTCTCTGAAATTTGCTCCCTATAAAGCTTTGAAAAAGTAAAGAACGAGAAGAAGGCAAAACAATCAACAAGGACATGCAACAAGTGGTATCTTACCTTTCTGCGTGGTACATAACACACTCGATGAAAATCATCTTCCGACAATTTGTAAGGTCGATGATCTGTAAGAACAGAGCTTCTCCAGTCTGTTACCCCTTTTAGGGCAGAACCATTCATTTCTACAGAGGACAAATATTATATTAGTCAAAGATCAGTCTATTAAGTTAGTCTCTACTTACACACCTAACTCATGACTTTTATAATTATTCAAAAGAAATATATGTTTCATAAAAGAAGAAAGTAAATACATGCCAGGATAAAAGTTTGGCATCAGAAATTAAGGGGAGAAGGGGGAAACGAGGAATTTTTATACACACATAAGATAAATGGAATCGGATGAAAAATATGAACTTAGATTGTCAAACTGTAACGGTTTGACCTAAACAGATTTGTGAAGGTAATCAATGGTTTGAATAGATGATTAGCATTACCATCTTTTGTTAACCTTATATACTTTTGAAACTCTGTTTCTGGAGGCATGTCATATGTCATCTCTTCACGTATTTCATGGCTTGTAACCTGTGTATTAATTAAATTAAATAACATTTTGCAAGGTTAAGTAAAAGCAAAAGATAAACAAAGTATAATCTAGGAGAATACAGCTGGAAGATCAGAGATGGCATCACGAAGAACAGTCGCTTCTTTAAGTTCTCTAGGTTGCCCTTCATCATAAGCAACTGTATTTTGCTGCATTACAATAATTCTATAATTAGAAGACACCACAAGCATATGGCTAACATTGACATATTTGAATAAATAAAACAACAAATACCTCAAACTCAGCTGAAGGGAAGTATCTGACAATAACTTCATGTGTGGGAAGTGGAAATTGAGGTAGTTTCTGCAAACAATGATCTTTCATCATACAACTTGTGCAACGTGGAAAAAAATACAATCAGCCCCCACCCACCCAGAAAAAATATGGTGAATGAAAGAACCTTGAATTTCATTTACAAACTGCAGATGTATAGAAATGCAATACCGTCTAAAAAGTTAAAAGTACAAGGACAAGTTAATCAAGTCATAATTTACCACACCAACTCATTTGTGCTTGATGGAGTAATTGAAACGACAAAGACAAGTTAATTATTAAATATATATATAAAGGCAAAGGATCGTGTGAGAAGTTGAGGTTAACGTGAGAAGCATGAGAAGTGGATCTGAACCGTTGATCACTTAATCAAATGCCCTCACATGAATTGCGGCTTAGAAAGAAATTGATCCGGTGCATCTCAATGCATCTTATCTCGGTGCATCTCATCCTAATGCGCATCCATTTCTCATCCAACGGTTGATAACCACTTCTCACGTTAACCTCAACTTCTCACCAGAACCCAACCCTATAATATGTGTGTGTGTATATATATATATATATATATATATAATATATATATATATATAGGGTCGGGTTTAGGGAAAAACCGCAAAAAATGAAAAACTGAGGAACACCAGGTAGCCATTCATCTGGACGATATCAACCTGTGCATACAAGTAATTTGTAACATGCACATGTGCATAATGCATACATGCATAAAAAACAGATAAATTTACTTGTATGCATACCATCCAGATAAACAGTTCAGTTTTTCATTTTTTTGGGGGTTTCCCCTAAACCTCCCTATATATATATATATAGAGAGAGAGAGAGAGAGAGGAAGGTTCAAACGAGAACGCTAACTATTTAAGAAAACATGAAAATGGCCGCTCATGTGCAAAATCACATGTGATTTTACACCAACTGGAAAAAATTGGACGTGAAAGTCGTGGGGCATGTCGCGCGAATCATATATGATTTTGTACGTGAATCATGTATGATTTTGTACATTCGCGTTTGAACCCACCTCTCTCTCTCTCTCTCTCTATATATATATATATATATATATATATATATCCTCGTTGAAAATCAAGTTACCAATAATGAGTTGTAGGATAAAATGAAAAAAATGGTCATAAAACTATAGTAACCATGTCTAAATATTAGGAAAAAAGAAAAGAGTATACAGGTTACCTCGCTTGAAATAGCACCCCATAGAAAAACACGTAACCTAAATTGTGGAAGACCATATGAGCCAGCAGCCATAATCCCGAGTCTTGCTTGGTAATTCATATGAACCAAACGACTTATAGCATATCTTCCAAGAGAAGCTTTGTCAAATCTTAAGAGGTCAGCTACATTTTCCATCAATACATACTTAGGCTTTAAGAAGTTCACTATGTCAAAGAAGACAACTATTTGCTGATTCCTTTCATCAGTCAATGGGTCATCAGTGTTTCTAAACCGATTATACCCACTGATACCTTGGCATGGAGGACCACCACAGATAACATCTACTTCACCCTGAAATATATATATTTTTTTACCATTTACTTTTTTTGAGGATAAAATATTACTGCCAAATTTAGTAATGTGACTCACTGGGCGTGGCAATATCTTAGACTTGTATCCACTTCTAACAAAATCTTGTATATGGCCTTGGCAATCACTGTGGCAGGTAAATATGAGCAAGTGAACATGCAAATAGTTGCAATATGAGCTCTATTATTATTATTATTATAGCTATGCAACAACGAACCTCAAGTCTTGAATTAGCTCCCACGTATCTTCACTTGGACTGTAGCCCTTCCATCGCACCTAATTGAAGAATTATAAACTTCATATACAGTTAAAGGCAACCGGCTGACACGTGAATTAGGTAATATAATGTTTTAACTCTTGTGAATTGCTTCATAAGTCAAAGGAAAAGAAAAGAAATTGTTTTCAAAAACAATTCTGTCAAATAAAATCTGCAAAAAAAATGCAAAAACAAAATGGTGAAAACGTTATATTGCATGTTTCAATGTACCTTAAACTTTAACCCATGTTGTCCTGTACCGCTGGGATCTCCATAACATATATCAACAAGACTTGAAACTTCGTACTCCCCAGGAGCAACTTCAGCATCCAATAGAGAAGATTCATTAATTTCAGATTTCTTTGTACCACCAGAACTAGTTTTAATCCCTCTATCAGGATCATTCAACACATGTATTTTGCAAAGTTTTTCCCATTCCTTCAATAATTCCAGGAAATCTTCGGCAGTTATATGTCGAACCTATTAAAAAACAAACAATAACAGTGAAGAAATATATAGTGGATAACACTTCCATGATATATTGATACACCACTCAAAGCACTCACTTGTGTTTCTGGATGATTTTGTTTAAAGCTGTCACATGCAGACTTGTGATAATCAATTGCCCATCTCTTAAGAAAGAAAAAGAAAAAGAAAAATCAGTACATTGGAATATTGGATAAATACAACAACAGCTTCAAACAAGAGTTGAGGAACATAATAATAGTTACCGTTGCAAGTTTAACACCAGAAATTTTGGCACCAAGACACAGTCCAGTTGACATTCCACCACAACCAGCATAGAGATCTAATAATGCCAGCTCAGCTTTGTACGGTTCACAACTACTTATGTCTAATGGAGTTGTAGTTACGGTGAGATTGCTAGCATCAAGGCTGCTTGGCATGGTCAAATCACATCTTGCTACCAAACTGTTTGTAGCTGCAGAGTTTCAATAAGATAGCAAATATAACAGTTACATGTAATACATTAAAGACCATAACTTTGCTTTTTATCTTGATTTTTTTGTTCCAGGTCTAATATGGATACTAAAAAGTGTATATTTATATATATATACACACACATACATATATGGGAAATTGCTGTTCATATTAAAATATCATCTTCTAGAACAACCATAAATGAAATTAATATCATTACAAAAGAAAATGAACTTCGATATTTGTCATATAAATCCGATACTTCACAAACTTTTGGAGTAAAATCCAGTAAAAGAGCAAAGAACAGTCTACAGTGAGGAGGAGAGTGTATCTTTCCCAAAAAACAATAGTGGATGCCAATATAACCATCCAAGTCCAATTACGTCGAAGTGGCGTATATTTTGTTATCGAGTGCCTTTATGTATTCAATATAAATTATCTTTCTTGTCATCTTATTCAAATTTTATTTAGTACATATCCAGAAACCTTAAGTTAGTGCTTGACATCAAATTTAGCAATAGGTCGCCTGTCATCGGCAGTTCTTCTTACTTATTTGTTGCCTTCAATAACATGTTTGGTTTGAATGTTCTTTCTGTTGCTACAAAAATTTAACATGGCAAACAAACAAATCGGATGGCAAGCACATTCCTCTTACCAGTCGCCAAGGAGCGGAATGTTGAATATTTCACAGAATATTCCAAATCACAATAATACTCAGATGGCGGAATAGCTGATTTCGAACCTAGCTGCAATGGTTGCAAGCATTTAAAAATAACATAAAAATCAACTAAGTGAAATGCAATATTTGACCATCCATGAAAGCAAAAAAAATAAGAACTTAAAATGCTGGGGAACTTCAAATTATTAACATACGAATGAGAAAAAGAAAACAAAGATTGCAACATACCGCATGAGCCTTTTCTGTGATTTTCACTTTAGAAACTATACAGTCTAATAAGTTGTCATTCATTAGTGTGGAGGAGAATAAGCGCTTCTTGTCGTGAAAAGCAGCAGCTTGCTTCATAACCTGAGTAATAAAAAGTTAGGATAGAAAAAGAACAACAAAAAAGGCCGAAGATCAGGTAAAATGGCAGAACAGAAGCTCAACTTCTAACAAATGTACAAAAACAAAAAGGATGTGAAAGATGACATTAAAATACATTGGGGTGCAGCAACCAACCGTATCTTCAGCTCTGAAAAACCACTGCACTCTAAAGTAATTTTCATCATCGGATGTTTTGAAAAATTCGACGATCCTGCCAACATGTTCACGCTTTCCTTCACCCTGAAACAAATTGCTCACATAAAATATGATCCTTGTTACCCATATTAGCTCAGCTGCATTGAAGCATAAAAGTAACAAGGCTAACACAGAATGATCACCAGCTAACCAAAATGCCTTTTTGCTATTTCAAAAGCCTACATGGGGTTCTATCCTTTTCTTCTCTTTCCTTTTTATTGGATCGGCAGAGTCACGAAAATGTTAACTAAGAAACAAATTGTTCATTGATATAATTTAAGAATCACATAAAAACTCATTAAGTGTAAAAACTACTGAAATACATTTATTGGAAAATACTAAGCAATAAAAAATATGGTTAAAAATAAACAAAAATGTTAAGTTAGTTTAACATGATCAACCACAAACTTGGTATAACCGTATAACTATCAACAATTATATTAAATGTGAATAATGATCAACTCTACATAAGGAGGTATGCACGAGCTGAAAAATGGGAGTTCAATAGAAAATGGAATAAAGCTATCTAAACAAAACAAAAAACAAATAGCAGCTCCTGCTCCATATAAAGGATATTGCACTTGCATCAATATCATCAAAACCTTTTGACTTGTTACAGAAACGTGTTCATAAATACCTCTATTCTTTGAGGCAGATTTTGATGTGTATGGTCAGTAATCAACCTTGTCCTTGTAGCTAAAGATGATATTTTATACGAAATATCAAGGTTTTACTAGTATGTAACAAATCATTTATTTACTTGTCACTTTTCACCATGTAAGGGGCCGTTCACTAAACGCTTACCCGGTAGGTTCTTACCAGGTCACTTTACCTTATCGGATGAACATGACAAGGATTGAGAATCTTACCCAGTAAATTTTTGCATACGATGCCATTTTAATGGACTATAATCTTACCAGGTAAGTTAAGTTTAAGGGTTGACTCTTACCGGTGAGGACTTACCGGGTAAGCGTCAGGAAAACGGACCCTAACTGTCAAAAGGAAAAGCTTAAAAAGTGGACTAATATGCAAAGGAAACACCTTTAAGCCCATCACCTGACAAGACCATATCAAGTGTCTATGATATGGTCATCTATTCATAGGCAATGGAAGGGTTGCTCAGAAATAACTGTTCTGAATAACTAATGAAAAGAAAAGTATGGTTTATGTGGCAAGCAAACCACCGCTTCTGAATAATAATCTTCGAGAATGACCATAAATAGGAACTGAATTAAATAATTATAAGCAAATGTCAGCTTACTCATGTTAAAAAATCCAGTACTAGCCGGAGAGATGCTTTAAGAAAGAAATAAGTTGACAAAATCTGAAGTCTAAATTTTTGATATCACATAAAGTTGATATTTACCTACTAAAAGAAGTTAGTAATGAAGTAGATTACCTTTATGTGTGCACAATCTCCAAGATCAAAAATGCATCCATCAACATTAGCTTGAAGGTAATGACATACCACATTCAAATGCAGTTCATCCTCTTCACCAGCACTGCATCATTTATCATGCCCAATGTGGAAAAACGAAAATGGAATCACATAAAGTACAACTAGAACGAAGGCATGAAGAAAGTAACTAAGAAAGATACAAGACAAAGAATCCCACTCACTTTAGTATCCAGCTCTGTCCGTTGCGTCTTTGACCCTGCGGGATTAAGAATTCTCATGGACATAAAATTGCAAGAGAATAAAGATGCAAAAATTAAATAATTAAGCAATTTGGGCTCTAAAGACCAGAGGCAGATGATAGAGCGGGTTTACACCCCCCAAATCTAACTGCAAGTGTACGGTGTTGAATCAAGTATACGTACGAAAGTACAAGAATCGAACCAAAGGAACTAGAGACTTTGTATCACGGTGACTACTATTAACTGGACTACTGATTAAGAGGAATTGGTTGATTAATGAATTATATGATTAAATTACTGGCAATCTTAAAGCAATTTCAGTAAATAAAAAATTGGAAACTTTATCAGAAGAAAAACAGTTAGAAGTTGGAATCCTAATGGTTTCCTTTGCATCATATACATTTCAGTTGGTAATAGTATTTGGCACAACATCCAGGATCAACATATAAATTCATGATGGAAATCAAAAAGCTTACTACATAATCCCTGCCATCAAGTTTTCAGTAAATTATAATAATACTCAGGATGAAATTCAACTAAACTATCTTGAAAGCTACCATGCCTTCTATAAGCAGAGATGCTATCGAGTAAGAGCATCTCCAACAGCTTCTCCAAAATGGAGATTTTGAGCAATTTTTTGCTCCAACGGTTTCTCCAAAATGGAGAAAATAGGAGAGAGACATTGTGTGTAATTTCCACCAAATTTGAAAATATCCCCAAAAATGATTACCAAGAGAGAAATGTTTTTTTACTATATCCCACCAATGAGAAACCCTGAAATGAAATGTTTAGGTGAGAGAAATAATATTTTATTAAAATACATATAGAATATTTTAATAATCATTGATTTATTTCCAAAATGGAGAATCTGTTGAAAATGGATGTAATTTTTTTTGAAGATTTTGACTTTTGGTTCTCCATTTTAAAGAAATTTTGGAGAATCTGTTGGAGATGCTCTAATATCCATACAAGTTTGATCATCTCCTAGAATATGATATAGTGCACAATGTGATTGTTCAATAATGACTACAAGGTTACGAATTCAGTATGTGACACATGTAATTTGACTCCCTACTGTTACATTGAAAGACATAAGTCACTAGGCTGAAGAATGAATGACTGAAACAGCAAACTCCAATGTGCTCTTGGAAACTAGAATGCAGCAAGTAAGAGCATCACACCTTGACTGCAATTTAAAGCAGATATACATAAAGGAAACAATCTTTTTCACAATTGGGCCATAAAATTCTATTATAGAGTATCAGCAATCGTCAAGTCATAAGATTCTTGAGAAGTTTCACATCAAATGCCTCCTAGCACACAATCGGGCATGATGCTAGCATAGTTGGGTATGGAGGAGTGGCAGTAGTCCATAGATTGGGTGACTCACTATTGACCACTTAATTGATCAAATTATTGGAAGGAGAACATCAAAATAACTTAATAGCTACTCCACAACATACTTGCTATGTTTCTTTAGGAAAAAAAACAAGGATTGTCTTAGGTGCATCATAATTAGGTGCATCATAGCCACAAATGCACACATTATTTAAATAAGGCCAATTTAGGTGCATCATAGCCACAAATGGACAAATATAACTCACAGAAAGCCCATAAAACATGCATGAAAGATATGCATAAATCAAGAAAATAAATAAATACACCACCATAATTAGGTTCCATAAACCATACCTTCAATTCATAGCGCCAACGCCACCTTTCTTGAGCTTCATCCTCAGGAACGGGTTCCCCAACAAAGAAGGATGCTCTTTTTAGCTTTCTCTGTTTCTTATTAGAGGACGCACGAGTCTTACACCTTACTAGTGGTGCCTTGTATCCTGAAACATGCAAATCGGTTAATATAGACTTCTTTTCAGTTGCTTCATTCCCAATATCAGCAAACTGTATTTTGGTAGATCCTAAGAACTTCTCGCTCAACTTACCAAAATCATCGTTGCCCACTGATGCCGCGTTTTTATCATGTGTCCCAATTGAGGTAAATTTGACTTCAATGTCTTCCTTCTTGCATACACGAAACTCAAATTCAGGCGGTGAGTCTCCATTTAGAATCAAGTCGTCCTTTACGTTCTCCGCTGAAGATAGAGCAGGAACTGCTAATATTTCACAATTGCCATTACCATGTTGAACACCAGCAGAAGACTTCCGCATGCACTTCTCAGCCACCACATTAGCATCTAACTCCTCCACACACGACTTAATCCTCTTCACGTTGGGTCCATCCATGGTCCTTCCTCCCTTCACCATGGTACGAAGACCTTCCCATTCAATCTGAGGACATGAGGGTATTGGGGACAATTTCGGTGATCTTCTTAAGAAGCTGTGAGGAAGCCTTTTCAATTTGTTACTACCTGCATTCTCCGCCTGTGATGTCACTGGCAATAATCTCGGCGACCTGCGTAGCGCTTTATTTTCTGGACTCTGCTGATGATCCAATGTACCAACAATTAAAGCACTTGAAGAAGATAATCGTGTTGATCTCCGAGAAGAACTTCGCTCAACTCTTTCTCCACGGACACTTCTATTGTGAGACGCGCTTTTTGTGGTAATAATAGATTCCCCCATCGATAACCTAGGAGACCTAGGCACCGATTCTCCATGTGCCAGATTGGGGTCGTAAACCTTCAACGGCACCGGTGACTCATCGTTGTTGTAATAAAAATCACTGCTAAGTGCATGCAATGTCAGAGCCAACGCATCCGATCCGGCGCCGTTGACCTCCACCCTAGTCAAACATTCGTCCAATTTTACGCCATTTGTATCCGAATTCATCCTCGTAGATCCTCTCACGACAATCTTCGAAGCCGAACTCGAATGCACACTTAAGCCTTTAACCGAATTCGTCCTCGGAGACCTCAAATTTCTTTCCAGTGAACATTTAGTGGAGCATTTCTCAGATTTAGTACCGCCGTTGATTTCCACCGAAGTGCAGACGATGTCGGGGTTTTCCGGTGACGATTCCCCGACGCCGAACGTGGAGTCAATCAGCAAAGCACATTCTGATAAACGATTTAGCAATGCGATGAGGTTGAAGTTCGATCGGCGATTGTCTGAAGATTCTTCCGACTAGGGTTTAATTGTGACTTCGGGGGTACATTTGGGCACGGAGTGGTTGGCCACATGTAATTTTCTTCCTTTTTATCTTTTAACTATTGAAATGATTAAAAATAGCCGTTAACCAATTGAATTGTAAATCAGAGGGACCAAACAGGTAATTTACTCAATTAGGTGCTGTTTGTTTTTCTATTTTCAGCATTTATTTGTCACTTATTTAGTTTATAAATGAGAACTAAGGTAATAATACATAATGAAATTATAAAATAGACAAAATCAATAAATGAAAACTAAGGTAATAATACATGATGAAATTATAAAATAGACAAAATCAAGCATAAATTGAGATGGAGTAGTTGAATGAAATCATTACATGTAGTAATGTATATGTGTACCATGGTGATGAAGCTTTAATACTCCTCTGCATATTTGGTGATCTTTAGAGCTTGTTCTTTTTGCTTGTATCACCTACTACAAAAAAACAACATAAAGATCATATGACGTCAACACAATATCAAACAACTTAACTATAAACAAAAGTTCATACCCTAGATCGATCTTCTAGTGAGAGAAAATGTATTATGGAGGTAGGTTGTATGACAAAGAAGTAAAAAACCAATAACATGTGCAAAAAAATATACTTGTGCTTAAATAAGGAAAAATGAATTATTAATAAAATAAATGAGGAAATATGAATGGTTAATAATATTTATGAACATAAATTGCAATAAAACAAATGATTAATATAGGAAGATGAATGGTTTAGGTATTGAAAGTTAATTAAAGTGATGTCAAAATTACCAAAATACTCATCTTTAAGTGAAAATATATTTTTTTCATAAAAGGGCATTAAGGTCTTTAACATATCAAATATTTTAAAAAATCAAAAAGCTAAGAAAAAAGAAAAATGGTCTTATCATGCTTAGAAGATGCCACCTCATAATCTTTGGTTTTCTCTTTTAATATATATATTGATTTGTCACTTATCACTTATTCGGTCAGACGTTTTCAAAATAAGTGTGTTTGTTTTTTCTTTCAATTCAGACCCACTTATCACTTAAAATGGTCTGTAACAAAAAGTGAAAACCTTGTCATTTATTTCCCACTTTTTCTAAGACGTGACCCTCAATTTCAATATCGCCTCCATCCTCTCAACCAGGAATTTTTTGTTTGAATGCGTTTGGTGCTTTGTGTAAAAGTCCTTTTTGTGTAGAATTTCTTTTTGACACTCTCACTCAAAACCCTAGTTCCCCAAATCAAAACCCTTATTTTTGTCTGAAATCTGGAAACTTCAATCCTTAAAAAACAATGGCTTCCGTTGCCAGATTTCGATTAATGAACTCATGTAATCGTTGCATTTTGTTTTCAATTTATCAAATTCAAGCTCGTCATTTTTCATCAATCCTAAATCCCGACTCCACCACTCCTCTCTCCAGCAAAGAGAAATCACGGGCCGCTCTTTCTCTCCTCAAATTCGAGAAAAATCCAGAACGAATTATTGAGATCTGCCGAGCAGCGTCACTCACGCCGGAATCCCATCTCGATCGCCTTGCCTTTTCACTCGGATTATTGAGATCTGCCGAGTTGGATTACTACGAGGGTATCCGTAATTTCATTGACGAGTTGTTTAAAACCCGACCAGATTTAAACAACGAGAAGTTCATCTCTGACGCTATTGTTTATTATGGTCAAGCTGGGTTATTGAACAATGCACTCCAACTGTTTGATAAAATGGCCCAACTGGGTGCTGCTCAAAATGCGAAATCTTTAAATGCTTTGTTGTTTTTAATGGTTTCTTTATAGGTGGGTTTGGATTGTGATGTTGATGTTGTATAAAAAGAGCTTCATCTTTTACAAACTTTTTATCCTTTTTGACATAATAATCATTCATAACCTTTATAAAATTGAATGAATTATTGAAGATGTTTGTATTAATTAATCTCTTTTTGGTATTTCAGATTTCAATATCTCAAAAGATAGTCGTTGACCTGTTTGACATTGGTTTAGATTTTTCTCTAATATCAACTTATCAGATTTTTTCCGGTAATTCATATGTGACAAGATTTGGTATAAAAAATATGATTTATGTGACCAGTTTACGTAAAGCATGTATCCTTTTCTTTTTTTAGTTTGGGAAAATGATTTAAGGATAGCTATTAGCTAATAGCTTGTTTATGATTATGATTAATATATTAGCGGTAAGTTAATTATAAAAACCTCAAGTTGACCGTTTACCCATTGAAATGTCCAAACTCTCTACAATTTAATCAAAATACCTAAAAAAACGAACACTAAAACACAAAACCCTAACTCAAAAAACGCCTAACAAAACCAATAATTCGAATTACAGTATCAAAAAACGAACCTACAGAAACTTCATCGTTCATCATCTCTACGACGTTACTGCACGATGTCAGGTTACAATCATCCACAACTTGAAAAGAAACATCTTCAACCTGCCGGGACTGCACATGGGTACTAATCTGCGTAAGAATATCATCAAAAGGTTGAATACTATCCTTCATCAAAGTTTGTTCTTCGATATCTTCAGAATAATCATTTTGATCGACAACAGAAGACGGAA
Source organism: Saussurea involucrata (assembly GCA_033807775.1). NCBI lineage: Eukaryota > Viridiplantae > Streptophyta > Magnoliopsida > Asterales > Asteraceae > Saussurea > Saussurea involucrata. Next base: position 87,412,846 of record CM066313.1, read on the forward strand.
ACATTGAGGCAACACGGTCATCTTCAGTGAAATGCATCATCGATTACAAGAAAAAAATCGTGAAAAAAAATGTTTGATATGATAAGATTAAGAGAGAATAAGATGAAGATTAAGGTGTTGTTTGTTTTTTAAGAGGTCTGAAGTCTGAAATCTGATTTTACATCTAAAAAGTAAGAGGTTGTGTTGAAGTCTGAAATCTGAAATATTGATAAACATCTTAATTGACTAAAAATATTATGTTTTAAAATTCCAACTTGAAAGACTCCACTATTTGATAACACACACATTCATACCCATCAACCATGTGTGCAATTGAGGAGGGTGTAATTGAGGAGGAGGTAGAAGAAACTGAATCCTTAAAAAATAAGAGGTATTAAGTGGATGTTGCACCTCTAAAATTTTAGAGGATATTAAGAGGTTTTCAGACTTTTTTCTAAAAGTAACACAAACAGTCTTAAATCTGAAAACCTCTTAATTATCAGACTTAAGAGGTTTTAAGAGGTATTTTTTCAAAAACAAACAACCCCTAACATTAATATTAATATATATATATAGGGCCCTAATCAAATAAGAAATAATTAGTTTGTGGTAACCGTAAGAACCAATGTGAGCCACACATTTAAAATAATTAACGTTACTTCCAAAAATAAAAATAAGGGTAAATTGGTAATTTGATTTATTTTGACAACTCATATTTATAACCCTAAAAATCAGTCGCCCGCTTAATATCCAAGAGGGAGCCTATCATCATCATTGAGATTTCAAGATTTCAAATTTGAAATGAGATGGTATGCCTCTCATCATCCCAGGCTTGAGCATGTGGGTGACCTTTAGCCAAATCAACAGCATGAGTTCTTCTTCTTCTTCGCTCTTCATCAATAGTGGAATTTGTCCCAAGGTACCTTCAACCCTTTTTTTTATTATGTCATTCAACGGTTTGTCGAGATCTTCACCGGAAAACTTGATGGCGGCCACTCCATCTCCAGAACAGTCGCCGGAAACGAGAAAAATGGGTATCACTGTGATATCACATTTGTTCTTGGATGTATTTTGGGTATCACACTGAGGATAAAGGTGTGTGTTTTCTATGTATTGTTGGGTATCACATTGAGGATAGATGTTTGTATTTTGTATGTATTTTGTGTATTACACTTGTTTTTTGTATGTATTTTTGGTATCACAGTCTTATCACATTTGGTATCACAGTTGTATCACAATTTTCTGGGTATCGCAATTTTCTAGGTATCACAATGGTCTTGTATGTATTCTGGGTATCACACTGGGTATCACAGTGATATCACATTTGTTTTTGTATGTATTCTGGGTATCACACAGGGGGTATCACAGTGATATCACATTTGTTCTTGTGATATCATTACCATAACTATATCTGCCGGAGAGAGGAGAGAGGAGAGAGGAGAGAGAGGAGAGAGGAGATTTTAAAAATACCTAAAATGCCATTTTATTTAAATTTTAAACAAAATTACCAAAATTAATAATTTCCTAATTTATAGCTTATTATGTGGCTCACATTGGTTCTTACAGTTACCACAAAATAACAAGTTCTTCCTTGAATGACCCTATATATATATAATAACAGCTACCAAAAATTGAGAGGCGTGAAATTAGGAAAGTATATTTACTTAAAATAATTAAAATATTAAACTTCTTAAACTATCCCTTAAGAAACCGGCCTCCTACTACTAAAAACCAAACAATTATCTTAATTCTTATTAGTCTAAAAAAATTAACAAGGTTAACACTAAATGATTGGTTAACAAAAAAAGGGCACTATATATATAGAACACTTATACAAAACATTGCATTAGCGATTATAACGTCCAAATTTTTTGATCCTAGAATTAAGTCTTATAAAGTGGTTTATTAGGACTTTTATTTTTTTTGGCTTTACATAAACCTAATTTTGTCGCCAATGGCGTGTAGCTCAGTTGGTTAAGGGGCGAGGAGATGTTTTCCACAATAAGCCGTTGGTCACGAGTTCGAATCCTGCGGGAGACGGGCTCGGGACCCCTCGCAATCGCCTTGTCCCTATGCCCCTCACACTGGGAATTGGCAGCCTGTGTGGGCCGGTTTGCGTGTCCGGGAAATACACGTTTTGCCACAATAAACCTAATTTTGTCATACTGATAACTTTTTTTTTAATTTTTTGAATAATCAGTACTTTTTAATCTTAATCCATAACTTTATTTTATTATTATTTTAATTATTTGTAGTTTAAATATATATTGATAAATGGCCATAGACGAAGGGAAACCATTGCTCGTGGTCGTAGCTGTTTGTAGGGGTGTGCAGAAAGTCAACCGATCCAATCAGACTTGACCGATCCAATTAAAACTGACCGACATTGATTGGATATCCAATTGAAATTGGATCGGATCGGATCAAAAATTTCAACATCCAATTTGGATCGGTCGGTTCTTGGATGATAGTCCAGAACCGACCAAAATCGAATCGAACCTAACCGATTCACCATCCAACCAACTCATCCGATTATCATCCAACCACTCATCCGCTTATCATTCAATACATTATAATTCAAATTTTCAAAAGTAAAAAGTTTTTACTTTTAAAACGTTATTATTTAAAAACATTTGTAAAAAATAAAAAACTAGTTTTTTAGAAAGAAACATAAAAACAATGGATGGATCCAATCCGATCATTCATTGGATGTTGGATAAATCTGATCTGATCCGATGGATATCTAGTGGATATCCAATGATCCAATCATCCATTGGATGTCCAACTATCCAACATCCAATGGATGATTGGATCGGTTCAGTTAAAAAAAATCGGATATTCAATGGATGATTGGATCGGTTCAATTCCCCTCACATCCATTGGATGTCAACCGATGAACACCCTAGTTGTTTGGTAAATCGCCGTGCATGGTCTATAGAATATGGGTAACAAGGATTTTCAATTTTGACCACTAGTATTTTTATATTCAACTTGTTTGAGTTTTGGCTCCGATTCGGCAATTCAACTAAATAATAACTAAAAATCAAATATAAGTTTGGTTTGATTATAAACCAAACAAAAAACGATAAATCAAATTTGAGCTATGGTTATCTGTAATACCGGCCAGTTCATATAAATAGGGTGATGGGCCAAATCAATTTTAGGGAATTTTCATAATTTTAGTTTGGCTATCAATTAAAAACATAAAAGAAACCTTTTTCATTTTTGTAATACACATATTAGTATTAGGGTTCTTTTGGGCTAGCACCATATATGAGATCAACGAGTGTGTTCATATGTGGATCAACTATAGAGGAAACCGATGTTGGTTTCTTAACGCCCCATCAGATACCTCGCTAGATCTAAAAAGGTACAATTCTAAACACCCTATGGCGTGTGACTTAAATTAAATGCTTCATCGAATCCGACTGATATTATTTAGATAAAAAAATCAATACCAAAACAAAATTTACGCTGCTTTTAGACGGTTAGAAATTGTCATGAAACCCAACAGGAACTATGGCAACAAGGGGATACATTGCACTTCTAGGATCCATCACTAGGAGATTCTTTTATTGAACACCAATTTTTGAGGAGTATTCATGTGCCACTTCTCTGTGTACAAGAAAGTCCAATGGATAGACCAACAACATCCTATAAGATCTCCATGCTTCTGAATAATACGATGACGTTACCCACCCCAAACAATCCTACATTCTACACCGGTGGGGTAGAGTCAGAGTCAAGTTCAGATAAAAGCAAAACAAAAGATCGTTGGTTAAACATTATGACCATCACTGTTATGGATGGTTGATAGGGTATGAAACTATGAAAGTAGCTACTTTTATACGATTAGTCTATAATTCTTTGTGAAATATATTCTTTGATATATAATTTCGAGGATGAAGTCGTCATCTCATTTGTGTTAGCAAGTTTTAAATTTTTTGGGCAATTTAATTGAAAAAAAAAATCCAACAATCCTAGAGACCAAGACCTAATCAAGAACAAACCGATGGTTTTGAGGATCATGTATAAAAGGCTTATATTGTTGCAAAGTTCAAATGAAATTATTAGTGATATCAAACCTTTATATTGGTTGAACCCTTTTGCCAATAAAGCTATAGCTTTGTGTCTTTTTTTTATCATCCATTAGAGCACCCTTTTTGGAACAAAGCATAATATATATATATATAGGCTGGGTATCTTTTGCAAACCAGTGTATTTGTACAAACTCGTACAAACCATATCTAGCTTTATGATTTTGTAAATTTGGCTTCATGAATATATATATATATATATATATATATATATATATTGGCTTCATGAATATATAATTTGGCTTCATGAATATATAATTTGGCTTCATGAATATATCATTTGGCATTTTTAACTAATTTTTTTCGGTGGAGCCCTAAAATACCCTTATTTTTGTAAAAAAATTAGTTAAAAATGTCAAATGATATATTCATGAAGCCAAATTATATATTCATGAAGCCAAAAAATATATATATATATATATATATATTCATGAAGCCAAATTTACAAAATCATGAAGATATGTATGGTTTGTACGAGTTTGTACAAATACACTGGTTTGCAAAAAATACCACCCATATATATATATATATATATATATATATATATATATATATATATATATATATATATATATATATATATATATATATATATATTTAGGGTTCATTTGGTTTGCGGGACTCGGTATGATAAATGATTTAGAGGGATTTGGAATCGAATTTTATGTCATTTTCATGTTTGGTTTAAACCATTCTCGAATTTTATGTCATTTTCATGTTTGGTCTACAAACCATTCTCGAAATTTCCTCAAGATTAACATAACAATTCGTACAATTAACGACTCAAATCATACTATGAGACCACATAATGTCAGGTGTTACTTGACACGAGTACAAGTTGTTATTCCCAAATATTAACGCGGAAGACTTCACTTAAGTAATTCACCTCTCGAGCACCCTACTAGCACTCGACCTTTCGCAATGTCACTAGAACTACTCCCAACCTGAACCTGTTGCATATGCCGACAAATAAAAAGGTAGGCTAACGCCCAGTGAGTTCAAGAGCTTATATCATGATTTATATGATTTGTTGATTGGAAGTTTGCGACATAAATCATGATTTCCAAAAGAGTTTATGAAAGGATGTAAATGACTCATTTTTCAACGCACACAAAATCTATGAGAAAAGTTCTCAAAATGTACAAAGCGTTTTCCATAATGAATTCCAATCCCAACTCACTCAAAACGTGCATTGACGTTAAATATCCCAAGTAATTATAAACGTAGATAAAACTCCAATATTTAGAACATCCAATAAGGATGAGGCATTGTACCCGCCAATAAACCATGAAAGACATTTCGTATAAATAAAATGTGTCACCGAAAATATGGATAAAAGCATATACCAAAAAACAACACCTTTCGGTGACGGGGGAGACCTGATTCCATCGAAAGTGACGGGCACACAAAGTTAGGTCACTTAAGATGTTACTGTATTACACCTCAAGTCTCGGTCTTAGTTCACATGCCATAAAGACATCACAACCTCAAACCTTTCCCATACCTTTATTGCCTACTCCGTCGAGTTACACCTCAAGGACTTATGGGACCATATTGCCTATCCAGTCTAGACGAGTTACACCTCAAGGACTCCAATGTCCCCCATTGCCTACTCGCTAGTGGCCCCGAACGGTCTACCGCACAAAACCATGCGTTCCAATAGTCCACTCCTCGTGCACAAATAGATAGATCATCAATTAAAGACTGACTTACGTGTCCATGGATCCAATGCAACACAGTCTACAATAACCTGCCTATCCTGGAATGACTAAAGCACCCGAGCATGTAAATATCAATAATATGCAATATGTTGCAATAAATGCAAACCATAAAATAAGACTCCACATTGAGCTACCAAAATCGGACAAAAATGTCCCCAAGACTTCCTCAAAGTCAAAACCGAGCAAATGCTCAAAACCCATTAGACCCATAAATAACAGTCCTCAAAATATAAATGCATTAAAACGTCGTTTAGGTAAACGTATACCATAAAATCCCATTAACCCAAAACTCGTCACGGATTAATATAATTGGGTTTCCAAAATGGACTCATACTCTTAAAATTCTCAAAACGACTCATGACACAAAAATGTTCATTTTCCCAAATGGTTTATATTATACCCACATGATTAAACCATTAAATAAGCTCCATTTGAGCAATAAATCATTTAAGGACATAATTATAATTTCTACTCATCAAAATATCCAAAATCCCCAAATATGGGTGTTTTACAAACTTTATAAAGTTAAACACATCAAAAGAGTTAAACTTACCAAATAAGTCAACAATTGATAATTGTAAGTAAACACACAAATACTTGGAAACTAACATTTTTGGCTCGTACAAAGCTTTCACAAATTAACTTGAACTCACCTTGCTAGATTTAGGCTAAATCTAGATTGTTCCCCAAACGTAAGCTCCTTTGAAGAAACACGAATTCTCAAGCCAAAACTTCCAAAAACCTAGATCCATAAGTTTCCAACCATGAGTATTTATATTCAACCACTTTAAAACCATTCCCCAAACATCTTATATAAAAATCTCCATTTTGACCAAAATCCCAATATTAACCTAACTCCCCAAAATCATCCAAACCAATATTTGATAAGCATACAAACTAGGAAGCCATCAATGAAGCATTTATAACTCATATGAAAGTATAGAAGTTGGGAGGATGAACTCACCACTTAGGTTTTGATGAAAACCTATAAACCCTTAAAATCTCTAGTATTGTGGATGAAACTTGCTCTTGCATCAATAAATGAAACCACTAGCATAAAATGGAGAAGGAACACATTAATCTCCAAGAAAAATCCCCAAAATCAGTTAGGGGTTGTGAGAGAAAGAGGGGAAACGATTTGGAGAGAAGAGAAAGAGATTCGAGAGTGAGAAATGAGAGACTTACCACCACCAAACACCCTTGAATCTTCCAATGAACTTCAAAACTAACACTTTATCCTTGAAAATCTCTAAAAATCGAAACCATGGCACTTTGAATCGCCAAAAACGAAGGTGAAATGAGTGAGATATGAGGAAATGAAGTTTAGGGCTAAAATCCCGTATTTATACTCATCAGACGCGATGCAGACGTCCGTGTGGAGTCCTATGTGGATGTCCACGTGCACCCGGTCAACTTTCTGCTGCTTCTGCGGAAGCACACGCAGAATTCCACTCAATGTGGACGTCCACATGCATCATGCGGACGTCCACATGACCCTGGTTTCCCGATTTATTTCCCGATCACTGTTTTGGTCATAACTTCTTCGTTTTAGCTCCATTTTTGCTCCAAAAAGGCTCGTTGGATTCGTATTTGAATTCTCCATCCAACAAGACCATAAAATCTAGGATTCAATCCAAAATCCTATTTTTATTATTTATCATAAAAGACCGATACCTAACACAATCGGGGTGTTACACGGGGGAAGTTGATATTTCATAGGATTTTTTTTTAATAATTAGGGGTCCATAACCAGAGGAACCCGATAAACCCGACCGAATCGAAACCCAACTAGCCCGAATTTGGCTTACCCGACTCCCTAAAACCCCGAAGTAACCCGACCCCGAAATTTTACCTCGGTTAATACGGATCGGGTTGGGTTGGATAATTCCAAACCCGAACCCGTCCGAAATCCGAAATAAATAAATAAAATATTTTTTACCTTTTTTAATATATCGTAAATACTAATAATCAGATTTCACTTTTCAGTACACCACCCCTTTCTCTTTTCAGTACCATTTTCTCTTCTGCCCTAATTTCAAAATTCATCATTCATGATATTGATTGCTGTATTGTTTATTCGTTTTTGTTGTTAGTTTGTTAGAGCATAACCAACAGCATTTCTAAAATAGGAAAAAGTGGCTATTGGTTTGCTATATGTCTCCAACAGCTTTGCTATATGTTTTGCTAAAATAGAAAATCTCTAAAAAGTCTCTATGGTTTGCTAAATATAGAGAACTCTCTATTTTAGAAAAAAATTTAGCAATGATGTTGGAGTTGAAAGGAAATAATTTTAGCAATTTTGATTTTTCATTCTCTATTTTAGAAATTTTTTAGCAATGCTGTTGGAGATGCTCTTATAGGATTGGTTTGGACGTTGGTCGGTTGGTGGAAGAAAAGGTACTTGGAAGTTGGCTTGGCTCACTTTTGGTAATTTGAAGTGTTGGACATTTGGTTTGGTAATTTGGACATTTAGTTTGATGTTTGAACTTGATTTGGTAATTTGGAATTTTGGTTGGAACTTGGAACAATGGAACTATGGAACATGAGTACTTGACAACTTGTTTAGTTGTTTTAACTTTTAATGTTGGAACATTTGGTGATTTGGTTATATGTTGTTTAGAGTTTAGTACTTTAGTTAATTAGTTATGTTGTTTAACTTTTAAGTTTCTTTAATTTTTTATTTTTAAAATACTTGTTTATTTAATTTAAGTTATACTGTAATTGTATTATTGTTGCTTACCGAAAAACAGGGCTGAAAACAGGGGACGGACCTCATGAGGGGCACGTGCCACCGTAACAATTTTCCGACGAAGGGTAAAAAAATTCGTTTTTTTGAAGTTGTCATCGTATCGATTTAGGAGGTGCTACCGTATTATTTTAGAAACTACAAGGGGTGCACCTAAACTGATAAAAAATGCCCTAATCTTATACCCATTCAACCAAAAAAACGAAAACATTTCTTGAAATCAACAAAAAATACCGAAAAAAACTCTCGAAATCGATAAAAAAAACTAAAAACCCAACGAAATCGAGCAAAAAACGTAAAAAATCCCTCGAAACGCCGGAATTTGGCTAAAAACACATCGGACGATATTGAACGTTGGTAAAAAGATGAAAAACACTTCGATAAAAATCGTACGAAAAAATATGGTGCCACCGTATGAAAATTTTCTTGGGTCCGTCCCTGGCTGAAAACATGGCCAAAACTGGGCTTGGGATCAGGCCCAACCCGATGAACCCGACCGAAATATCCGAAACCCGACTAGACCCGAAATCCGAAACCCGAAGATTACTTAGGACGGGTTTCGGGGCCTGTTTCGTCCACCCGAAACCCGATCGGGTTGGGGGTTTTTTGGCCCAACCCGACCGATGCACATGCCTATTTATAATAATGTGTTAAAATAAAGTGAATTGTAGATTTGGTCCATGGGTTTTGATTCTTTTTCTGACTAGAGTTCCTATGGTATGTTTATTATGGTTATCTTATGGTATGTTTATTGTGGTTTTGTCCCTGTGATTTTGGTCCCTCTAACTAATACTGTTACGGGTTAAATCAGGGTCCATTTTAGTAGTTTTGCCTAATTTTTTGTTTTTTACCTTATAAAAAAAGTAAAAACAATGTATATAACACACACACACACACACACACACACACATATATATATATATATGGAGAGGTTCAAATGAGAAGTGCTAAATATTTGAGAAATAAAGAAGTGGTCTTAGCCATTCATTCGGTCAAGATCGGCGGTTTTGACCGAGAAGCAGCGGATAATTCCTCGCGTGGTATGCGCGTGGTCTGCACAAGATAGAGAGATAGTTTCGTAAAAAATACGCGGGACGAGTTCATATATGAATTTGTGTGATTCATATATGAACTTTTGTAATTCACATATAAACTCTTTTTAACTAATTCATACATGAACCTTTGTGATTCATATATGAATCAATTAATTTTGTTCATATGAGAATTAGTTAAAAAAAATCATATATGAATCACAAAGATTCATATATGAACACAAAGGTTCATATATGAATCAGTTAATTGGTTCAACTGATTCATATATGAACATACAGTTAATTAGTTTCATATATGAATCACAAAGGTTTATATAGGAATCACAAGATTCATATATGAATTAGTTATAAAGAGTTCATATGTGAATTACAAAGGTTCATATATGAACGTATAGTTCATATGTGAATCACACAGATTCATATATGAACTCGTCTCGTGTTTTTTTGTAAAAGTTACGAACTTGCCCTTCTATTTTTGGAACAGACGCAACTTTTGACCAATTATAACCGATCTTGACCGAATAAATGGCCAAGATTACGTCTCTACTTCTCAAATATTTCTCATTTGAACCTAAGGCTATATATATATATATATATATATATAGGGAGAGGTTCAAATGAGAAATGCTAATTGTGTGAGAATAGAGAAATGATCCTAGCCATGCATCTGGTCAACATTTGCAGCTTTGATTGTGAAGCACCAGATAATCCTCGCGTGGTCTACAGAAGATAGCGATGTAGTTTCGTAAAATACACGGGACGAGTTCATATGTGAACCTGTGTGATTCACATATGAACTATATGTTCATATATGAATCAGTTAATTAGTTAATATAAGAATCAGTTAATTAGTTCATATGTGAATCATAAAAGTTCATATGTGAATTTGTCAATTAGTTCATATGTGAATTACACGGGTTTACATATGAGCATATAGTTCATTTGTCAATCACACAGGTTCACATATGAATTCGTCCCACATATTTGTAAAAGTTACGAAACGGTCCTTCTATTTTTGAAATATCCGCAACTTTTGACCAGCCAAAGCCGCAATTCTTGACCATTCAAAGCCACAATTTTTGATCAGTCAAATCCGATCTTGACCATATGAATTGCTAGGATTACTTTTCTATTTCTCACACACTTAACATTTCTCATTTTAACCTATGGCGCTATATATAAATAAATAAATGTATATATATATATATATATATCAATAAGAATATCAAAATAAATAAAATTAAATATATCTTATTTGTTTAAACTAAAATAATTATTAAAGAGGATTTAATTTTTATTGTTTTAGACTTTTTGTCTATTTAGTATTTACGTATGAAATTTTAATATAATTATTATTTTTAATTTAAACAAATTAAATCTTATATAAAACGATATCTAATTTTAGTTGTTTTGATATCCTTATATATATATATATATATATATATATGGTCAGGTTTAGAGGAAAATCGAGGAACACCCTAATAGCCCTTTATCTGGACGGTATACATTGTGCATACAAATAATTTGTAATGTACAGGTACATTTTATTGTACATATATGCACATGTGCATAAAACCAAAAAACAACAACTTAATTTTATTTGGATTATCATGTGGTGTAACATCCCAATTCTCATATATGCAACAAATCACATAATGTAACATATACATTGATATAATAAAAGAAACATCGTATTACAAGTACGGTCCCGTAGTCTCTTACAATTTAAAATAAAACATTCTACTACAAATTTTGACCTACTATATAGATAACCGTTAAAGCTGTAATACAACTGCTAAACATGTTATAATCTTCATACTGTATTCCTTCACAAAAGCTATCCATCGATTACTCTAATCAATTGCCCTTACTCGATCCACCACCTGAAATACATATTTTTAAAGCAAAATGAGGGTTAGAGCTGATGGTCTAAATGAGAAAATCTCTGTTAGTTTGAAATCATTTATATAAACCTTATTTATATAAATCACACAGCACGATCAAATATATCAATTTGAACTCACACATCTTATACCTTCCCTTCTCATTCCTCCTGGCCATATTAGTTGGTTGCAAGCCAACTAATAAATTTACAACGTTGTACAACATTTACAGCCAAACAACGCTATACGGATTCTATAGCCAAACACACCGGTCCTAAGCCCGACCAACGTATTATAACACATTATAATACTCATGTAAATTTAATACCTCAATATATTATAATTCACATATATCACACATATAAACACATAATCACCGATTATCACATTCCCAAACCATACGTGTATGTATTCCAGTTAAAAATATTTTTAAAGTAAAACTCACCTGTTTCACTTATCAAAAACGCTCGCAAGCTTCTTTCAAAAAAAGATTATATCTTTCACTTCTACTCCACAGTATCTGAAACAATTTAAAATACATATATCGCTTTACTAGCCAATTACATAAAGTCTAACAAGTTCCTATCCTCAACTGTCCCATTACACACTGCACTTAACCCACTACCGGGACTACACAGTACCGGGACTACACAGTACCAGGAGTTTATTATACCGGGACTTGACGTTACCGGAAGTCGATAATACCGGGACTCCATGGTACCGGGAGCCGACCAGACCGGGAGTCCACCGGGAGTCTAAGAACACAGTCGGTTTCATCTTACATAAATTCGATTGAAATCAATACCAATCACTGAAATCGTAACTTCTAAACCGATAGATATCTTCTATTACTGATTACAAACACAAAATATAAAAGAGCTTACCTCAAAATCGAATACAACCCAATTGATTGATGCTCTAACCGTAGGTTTCGTCCACTTCTTCTTTTCTCTCACAACTCACACACATACGCTTTCTAAAAGAGGAAATGAAGATATCTGATGTGTTTGAGATATTTATATCTCAAATTTACACTTTTGGCTCAAAACTATTAATAAGGACTAAAACACCCTTAAGCTTACAACTTTATCTCAAACTTACCCGGAACATCAAATCTTATAGTTAAATTATCTAACGGATTTACCCGGGGTATTACATCATCTCCCCCTTAAAAGAATTTCGTCCCGAAATTCAGTTAAGCAAAAAGATGAGGGTATTTGGCTCTCATTTCCGATTCGGATTCCCACGTAGCATCCTGACCTCTATGATGCCTCCATTGAACCTTCACTTGCTTGATTTCCTTATTCCGCAACACTTTGACTTTATGATCAACTATAGCTTCCGGTTCTTCCACATAATTCAATCTTTCATCGACTTGTATCTCTGGTAGGGAGACTGACTGATCTGGAGTAACCAAACACTTTCGGAAGTTCGATACATGAAATGCATTATGGATCCTGCTCAAATCCGGTGGAAGATCTAATCGGTAAGCTACTTCACCGATCCTTTCTGTAATTGCAAACGGTCTGATATACCTTGGGCTAAGTTTACCTTGTCTCCCAAATCGGATGACTCCCTTCCATGGCGAAACTTTTAACATTACGAAATCCCCGACTTGAAATTCCAAAGGCTTTCGACGTCGGTCAGCATAGCTCTTCTGTCTATCTTGATCCACTTTCAATCTTTCTCGAATCTGAGTAACCTTATCGGCAGTTAATTGAACTATTTTCGGCCCCACTAACTGTTTCTCTCCCACTTCATTCCAACATAGAGGCGTTCGGCATTTCCTACCATACAGTACTTCAAACGGTGCCGCTTGTATGCTGGAATGATAACTGTCGTTATATGCAAACTCGATCAACGGTAAGTGCTTATCCCATGATCCCCCAAAATCAACAATGCAAGCCCGGAGCATATCTTCTGTAACGTCCCAAAAATTACAAGCAAATTTAAATTTTTAAATAAACATTTCATTTATAACAACTCATTAAATGATCCCAACGTTTCGTTTGCAAACTCATAATTAATATCTTCATAATAAAAACCAGCGGAATAAACGTTTAATTATAAAAAAAAAACATAAAGCAACCAGCTCTCCTCACGTGCCAGTGTGTACTCGTCACGCCTTGGAGCCGCCCGTACCTGAAACCACAAACTATTGGGAAAGGGTAAGCACGAAGCTTAGTGAATTCTACACCATAAGTAACACAGTTATTTCCACACCACCATAAACAGATAGTTGCACATAAACAGCATTCAAGTCTACGAACAAATCATAAACCTGCATACTCACACCAACCCACCTAATAGGCATACGTCGGTCCCACCGACCACACGACCATCGTGTAAACGCAACCCGGCACCCCCGGGTTCATACGCCACCCGCATATACAACCTTCGGTCCCACCGAATTACTACGCCACCCGCGTATGTGACCCTCGGCCCCGCCGAACTCCTACGCCACCCGCGTAGTCACAACAATAAAGGTCCGACTAGACACCCCACTATTTAACCCCGCATCAAAAGCAAATAGAACTACCACATACATACACAACGTAATGTAAAAATAACCGTCATTAGTTATAGTGAGAGAACTCACCTCGAATGCGCGCCTAGCTCAACAATACAAAATCAAGCTTCCCAATTACGGCCACTTCCCAGCACCTAAACGCACGTTAAAACATATCAATACGAGACCCGGACCCTAAGACACGACGCACGCTTAAACCGTCACTAAAACTACCTTCCGGTCTAACCAAACAGGTCTGTTCAGGACCTGATTCGACCCTTTTAAACCCAGAAATTCTCAATATTATTTCATGGTCAGAAAGTACTCTGAGTTAGGGTTCCAAGGACATATTATACGCCTCCTAACGATTTTTCTACAATTTACTATGGATTTTACAAAAACAGATCCCAGAACAGCGTAAATCAGCACCTTCCAGTATAAAACGACAATTTGACCCATGCTACGTCCCGAACTGGGTTTTGCACAAAACACAGAAAAGTTTGTAGACTCAAAAAGGGAACTTTTTGCACCGGTTCCACCCCAATCCGAGTTACGAGTAAAAAGTTATGACCAAAACAAAACAGCAGCAGAAAACGACGATTTTACATGAAATGACAAACTACTGTAAAACGACCACTTTTTCACCTAGCTAGAAGCCGAACCGGATTTCCGCCAAAACACGGAAAATGTGCCCGACCCAGAACGTGAACCGTTGGCACCAATTTCGGCTCAATCCGAGTTACGACGAGAAAGTTATGCGCGAAATAAAAACTGGACAGAACCATAATATTCACATAAAATGACGATTTTGTAAACGGTTACGCGGTTACGGTTACGGGTTAGAGTTTTGCGATTAAACCAACGATCGGGATACGAGTTCTAAACAACACCCGGCACCCCCTACTGCCACCTCCGGCAGCGGTGGTCGCCGGCGACGGAGGCCGTTTTACGGCAGTGAATACACACACACGCACACCATCCTCACCACCCTCTCGCACCACCTTCCTCCTCTCTCTCTCGATCGCCATAAACGCACACACACCTACACTCGCCCACACACACACACAGCCACCGCCGTCCACCCACGGCCACCGCAGCGGCGGCGTGCGGCGGTGGTCGTTTCGCCGGAAGAACGAAAAGGAAAAAGGAAAGAAACGAGACGAACGAGAGAGCTACTTACCTTACGACGACGTCTCACAACCGAACTTCTCTCTCTCGATTCCTCCGACGATCCAGGTGTGGCGACCTCCGGCGACAGCAGCAGCGGCGGCGAAAGGTGGCTGCCGCTGCGTTCTCTCTTCTTTCTCGCGGTGGTGACAAACAGACAAAAAGGGGGGGGGGGGGAGAAGTGCGGCCGTGAACACAAGGGAGAAGAAGGTAGGGTTTTCTTTTTTTTTTTGTTTTCTTTTCTTTTGTTTGCTACTCACGTCCCAAACACACAAACACACAAAAACCAAAATACAATATGAGTTTTCTGTTTATGAATTGCATGGGCCGAAAGCCTAGTCTTTTGGCCCTTTAACACCTTTAGTCCCTCAACTACCCTCCTTCTTGCAATCTAACCAAAATTCCGACATTTTAACAATTATGTCCGATTCGACTAACCCCGTTAACGGAAACCACATTAAATCAAACTTAAAAGAAAAGAATTAATATTAATAAATTACATACCGGGATACGGGCTTTACAACTCTCCCCCACTTGGATTAGACTTCGTCCTCGAAGTCTCTGCCTACGAATAGCTCCGGATAGTTCTCCCTCATCTCAACCTCAGGTTCCTAAGTCCACTTGAAATCCCTTCTAAAACTTCTCGAAAACATTTCTAACTAACGCACTCCTTCTAGGACACTGGGATTATGATCGGCAGAACACCCCAACAATTGGAATCATTCCTAGCCAAGCGACTTCGGTTGTCTCCCAACCTTAGATATTTCATGTATCCCGAGTCAAATTTCAAGCTCTAACCATTCTAAAGCTGCTCACAGTATACCCTACAGGATACTCGACTACGATCATTCCTACCCTTAACTGTTGATTAACTTCCACGAATTCTAATAGACTCCAAAGATTTTCAATAAATTATATTAACAAAACATCGACCCCCTGCCGAACATCGGTCCAACCGATTACAATAACAAACATCGGCCACCCGCCGAACATCGGTCCAACCGATTACAATAACAAACATCGGCCACCCGCCGAACATCGGTCCAACCGATTACAATAACAAACATCGGCCACCCGCCGAACATCGGTCCAACCGATTACAATAACAAACATCGGCCACCCGCCGAACATCGGTCCAACCGATTACAATAACAAACATCGGCCACCCGCCGAACATCGGTCCAACCGATTACAATAACAAACATCGGCCACCCGCCGAACATCGGTCCAACCGATTACAATAACAATCATCGGCCACCCGCCGAACATCGGTCCAACCGATTACAATAACTCACATAAGCGTGGTATTATCCTAGACACTAACACAAATAGATATCCCCCACAATCAAGTCAACTAACACACACGTAGGTCATTCCCTTAACCGATACTACCCGGCCTACATTACCAACACGCGTGGAATACCCAACCTCCCACCGCCGACGTATCCCCCACACTCGCTCTACAAAGCTAATTTATCTGAACCGAGGATACACCCTGACGCCTACCTCTCAGGTAACGCCTCAGGACCCCTCACATCGGAATTACCTCTCAGGTAAGTGCCCAAAACTATATCCTCCTAGCACCTACTAGAAAGCCTAGGCTATAACACCTGAACACCGGGGCCTCACCCCGAGATACCCAACCGACCACTACCAACGACTGACTAAAGTGCCTAAGGATCCAAAGTAAAACATCCTACCCACAAGTGCCTATCTCGGATTGTCTCCCTCACCCAAACGTGTAAATACTCGACGTGCAATGAATGCCAAACGGTGCGACAAAACAATTCATCAACAAGACTCCACCTCGAGTCATTAAAACCGGGCAATTAGCCCATGACTAACTCCAAGTCAAAACCGAGCAAAATGCTCCACGCTTGCTAGACCCATAAGTCGGTCAAAAACGCGTTTAAATAAAGTTTAAGCAAGCAATACTCTTAAATAACATTAGTCCCAAACTCGACACGAGTTAAACAAAAGCGTTTTCCAAAAGGACTCACACCCTTAAAATTCTCAAAATGACACATAACACTTATAAACGCACTTCCCAAATGGTTTACAAAATCATTTACAAAATATTCTTAACGTCAAGATTTTTCTTTTCAAAAAGACCGTAAGCAAGAAAACTACTATTACCAGGTCGGTAATTACGCAAAAATGGACACGCTCGTCCCACATATGAAAATCATGTTGAAAATCATCTCATTGCAGCTTAATTTACTCACAAAACGTAAGCGAAATAAATAATTTCTTTGAAAATGAACCGTCACGGTTCTAGTATGAATTGACTCATGACATGTATTTAAAGTAACCGTTCGACCTTACACCGGGTGCAACAAAAGTGTGCCCATAATTTCAAAATCAGTTCCACGATATTTGACCCCAAAATCCCTCTTTTTCAACATAAAATGTCGTGGCACAGGGTTCACTAACAAATCTTACGCACGTCGGCTAGTCATACAAAACGATAAAACGGTTTACAAATATATTTTTGTTAAAACACAACTGTCTCGTGTAAGTTTCAAACTTAAGATAAAAACCAATCCGCTTCCACCAATTGAAAATATCGACTAAAACCTCATAAAATCTCAAAAGGTGGGGTTCTTTAAATTGATTTCCAAGATTTCCCCAAATGGTCACATAAACAAATAAAATTTGCACCTCGTGAAATTAAACCCACACGACTCAACACGCCGTAAAACAAAACTTATTTTAATCAAATCGCTCAAATAGCTTTATACAGACATCGTAGAATGTAACTTTTCGTCTCAACTCTAACATATGTGGAGGAGTTCCAATGTTAAAGTCACAAGCCGTAGTCACTTGCCCAACATTTTAAATACCACAAAACACGGATATCATCTTATCCGAAAGAACCGTTGGAAAAATAACGAAATGAGACAAATTCTAACAAAGTTTGCACTCCCGTGATAAAACGATTTCATACACTTTCAAAACCATATTTCAAAATCTTGTGTGTGTGCTGAACATTTCCCAAAATTTCAAAACACCATCCATAAAATGATTTGAAACACAAGAATTTGTTAATACAATCTATTTCAAAATCAAACCTTGTGCATGACTCAGTCGGCATTCTACGCCTCGACTCCTACTCCTCCAAATCTCTCCGATCCACTAACGTCATCCGGACATTTAAACCTCTTAGGCAAGTTGGGGAAATTACGTCAAATAATCCCTACGATTTTTCCTCAAATCAACGTCGGCTCTATAAGCCTATGATTCTAGCACAATCATCCATCTTGGCCCGAAACAAACATCATCCTTATCGTCACTCCAAGTGACTAATACTAGAATCGTCCTTCTACTCTAACGACTACTGGATTAGATCCTTCACCACTACCCTCAACGATCATTTCATCTAAGCAAATCAAGTACACACTTGTACTAATAGATTTAATATGGTTGTTTCTCCTAATGATGGCCATTCTGGGTAGATAACACAACGCGTTAATAGCACATAATAACTCACACTAACAACACTCCCGCTCAACTCCTCGGATTCCTCGTGACTTTCCCCGACTCGAGCATTGATCCTGTGCTTCCGGTAGTAGGAGCTCTACTACTACCATCCCCACCTATCATCGCCCGTTCCGAGTCCCATCCCAAGGCGTCCAAGTAGCTCCTTGCCGATAACTATACCCATATGCCCGCATCAGCATATGTACACACTCTTCCTAGCTCCCTAGGAATTCCACCCCCAAACACTACCCTTGCTACAACGAAATTTCTACTAGTCACGACGAGTTGCCTCGCGAATGCACAGTCGCACACAGTGCAAACCAGATAGACATTCGAATGTAAGATTCTATCCTACAACGGTTGGACTCAAACAAGAGCTGCGCAATAGAACTAAATCCGACATTCTAAAGCTATTCGGTTCCTACCGCATACGACCTATAGTGCATTCACCTAACAACCTATCAAGGCTAGCATAACCTCCTATTAGCAAGCAACAAACATGCAATACAGTGTAATAAGCACCAAGCAATTTAGCATACATACTCCTATGTTCTAGAAAGCAATCTAGCACGCATACTCATACATAAACACCCTTCCCAGCTCTCTAGGAACTTCCTCTTATCCCACTACCCTTGCTACTACCGAATCCCTACTAATTATAACGAGTGACCTCGCGAATACCCGATTATATGCAGTGCGAAATAAATAGACATTCGAATACAAGATTCTATCCTAGAATGGTTGGACTCAAACAAGAGCTGCGCAATAGAACTAAATCAAATATTCTAAGGCTATAAATCTCTTACTGCATACAACCTAGAGGGCATCCACTTAGTAACCTATCATAATTAGCATAAATTCCTAATAGCAAGCAGTACAACATACGTCATAGTGTCCACAACATGCAATCTAGCATGCATACTCTATGATCTAGAAAGCAATAAAACACTAAGTACTGTACCTTTCCCCTTTGGCTCCGGCTGACTGTACACACTGCGCCTCCGATCACCGTTTCTCAAACGGATTTTTCCTTCTTTTTATTTCTCAAAAACTTTAAAGAAAAAAAAATTTATAGCCGCAAACTTGAGATCAAACACACCGAAATGCGTTTGATTCACTCAAGCCGTGCTCTGATACCAAGTTGTAACGTCCCAAAAATTACAAGCAAATTTAAAATTTTAAATAAACATTTCATTTATAACAACTCATTAAATGATCCCAACGTTTCGTTTGCAAACTCATAATTAATATCTTCATAATAAAAACCAGCGGAATAAACGTTTAATTATAAAAAAAAAACATAAAGCAACCAGCTCTCCTCGCGCGCCAGTGTGTACTCGTCACGCCTTGGAGCCGCCCGTACCTGAAACCACAAACTATTGGGAAAGGGTAAGCACGAAGCTTAGTGAATTCTACACCATAAGTAACACAGTTATTTCCACACCACCATAAACAGATAGTTGCACATAAACAACATTCAAGTCTACGAACAAATCATAAACCTGCATACTCACACCAACCCACCTAATAGGCATACGTCGGTCCCACCGACCACACGACCATCGTGTAAACGCAACCCGGCACCCCCGGGTTCATACGCCACCCGCGTATACAACCTTCGGTCCCACTGAATTACTACGCCACCCGCGTATGTGACCCTCGGCCCCGCCGAACTCCTACGCCACCCGCGTAGTCACAACAATAAAGGTCCGACTAGACACCCCACTATTTAACCCCTCATCAAAAGCAAATAGAACTACCACATACATACACAACGTAATGTAAAAATAACCGTCATTAGTTATAGTGAGAGAACTCACCTCGAATGCGCGTCTAGCTCAACAATACAAAATCAAGCTTCCCAATTACGGCCACTTCCCAGCACCTAAACGCACGTTAAAACATATCAATACGAGACCCGGACCCTAAGACACGACGCACGCTTAAACCGTCACTAAAACTACCTTCCGGTCTAACCAAACAGGTCTGTTCGGGACCTGATTCGACCCTTTTAAACCCAGAAATTCTCAATATTATTTCATGGTCAGAAAGTACTCTGAGTTAGGGTTCCAAGGACATATTATACGCCTCCTAACGATTTTTCTACAATTTACTATGGATTTTACAAAAACAGATCCCAGAACAGCGTAAATCAGCACCTTCCAGTATAAAACGACAATTTGACCCATGCTACGTCCCGAACTGGGTTTTGCACAAAACATAGAAAAGTTTGTAGACTCAAAAAGGGAACTTTTGGCACCGGTTCCACCCCAATCCGAGTTACGAGTAAAAAGTTATGACCAAAACAAAACAGCAGCAGAAAACGACGATTTTACATGAAATGACAAACTACTGTAAAACGACCACTTTTTCACCTAGCTAGAAGCCGAACCGGATTTCCGCCAAAACACGGAAAATGTGCCCGACCCAGAACGTGAACCGTTGGCACCAATTTCGGCTCAATCCGAGTTACGACGAGAAAGTTATGCGCGAAATAAAAACTGGACAGAACCATATTATTCACATAAAATGACGATTTTGTAAACGGTTACGCGGTTACGGTTACGGGTTAGAGTTTTGCGATTAAACCAACGATCGGGATACGAGTTCTAAACAACACCCGGCACCCCCTACTTCCACCTCCGGCAGCGGTGGTCGCCGGCGACGGCGGCCGTTTTCCGGCAGTGAATACACACACACGCACACCATCCTCACCACCCTCTCGCACCACCTTCCTCCTCTCTCTCTCGATCGCCATAAATGCACACACACCTACACTCGCCCACACACACACACAGCCACCGCCGTCCACCCACGGCCACCGCAGCGGCGGCGTGCGGCGGTGGTCGTTTCGCCGGAAGAACGAAAAGGAAAAAGGAAAGAAACGAGACGAACGAGAGAGCTACTTACCTTACGACGACGTCTCACAACCGAACTTCTCTCTCTCGATTCCTCCGACGATCCAGGTGTGGCGACCTCCGGTGACAGCAGCAGCGGCGGCGAAAGGTGGCTGCCGCTGCGTTCTCTCTTCTTTCTCGCGGTGGTGACAAACAGACAAAAGGGGGGGGGGGAGAAGTGCGGCCGTGAACACAAGGGAGAAGAAGGTAGGGTTTTCTTTTTTTTGTTTTCTTTTCTTTTGTTTGCTACTCACGTCCCAAACACACAAACACACAAAAACCAAAATACAATATGAGTTTTCTGTTTATGAATTGCATGGGCCGAAAGCCTAGTCTTTTGGCCCTTTAACACCTTTAGTCCCTCAACTACCCTCCTTCTTGCAATCTAACCAAAATTCCGACATTTTAACAATTATGTCCGATTCGACTAACCCCGTTAACGGAAACCACATTAAATCAAACTTAAAAGAAAAGAATTAATATTAATAAATTACATACCGGGATACGGGCTTTACATCTTCTAAGGTCTGAATCGTTCGTTCACTCTGCCCATCTGTTTGGGGATGATACATCATACTTAACTTTATCTGTGTCCCCATTTCCCTTTGAAAACTTCTCCAAAATCTTGAAGTAAAACGACTATCACGATCAGAAATAATCGAGATTGGAACTCCATGTCGAGTTACTATTTCGTCAATGTACAGCTTAGTTAATCGTTCCATCAAATCGGTTTCCTTTATCGGTAGAAAGTGTGCAAACTTTGTCAATCTGTCGACGATCACCCAAATAGAATCAAATCCTTTCGGAGTTCTTGGTAGCTTCGTGATGAAGTCTGTGGTAATTTGCTCCCACTTCCACATAGGTATTTCTAGCCGCTGTAGTTGACCAAACGACTTTTGGTGTTCGATCTTCACTTTCTTACAAGTATCACATCTTTCCACATACTGAGCAATTCCTCTTTTTATCCCCGGCCACCAATAGAATTGTTTAAGGTCTTTATACATCGTGGTAGATTGTACCTTATAGGTGCTGTTGGAGGGAGAACTCATCTAGTGAGAGGACTTAGCGGGACTGTTAGTCCCAGATGGCTATAACAAGTATTGTAGAAGGGGGGGGGGGGGTTGAATACAATACTCAAAATTTTCACAATTTTAATTCTTTTTATTGAAAATCTTTCAACAAGAATTACACATAGAAAACTTAAGACTGTTGCGGAAAAGAACAGATAAACTATTCTAACAATCTTACACAAAGTATACTAACAAAATAACTAAGAACACTTAGAACAAAGCTATAAAGTTTTTCAAGCAAACTGGAAATTCTTGCACTGAGAGAAATCTTCCAGTTTGCGTAGAATATCAAGAGCACACAGTAATCTTCAAAGTCTCTCAAGATGTCTATTCTGCATGGAGAGGTCTTCCTTTTATAGTGACAAGGAGTGTGCAAGCATTGAATGCTTGGCACACTTGTCATCTTCACACTTGCTGAGGATGTTGACTTCTGAAGAGTTGTGAAGTCCTTGTCACCTTTTACAAGGTACAGTCAGAAGAGCCCATGCATGAGAAAAGAGCTTTGCATGGAAATGGATAATAAGACAAAATGTCACTTTATCCATGTAGAAAATATCTTCTCAAATTGTCTTCTAAATATTGCACCACCGAAGGAAACTTGGGATATGTGACACATCTTTGGAGAAAGCATCTTTGAAGCTTCTTTGAGGTCCCACCGAAATGTCATTTGGGATATGTGACACATCTTTGAGATATGTGACATCATCTTTGGAATATGTGACATCATCTTTGGAGAAAGCTTCTTTGAGACTTCTTGGCCGAAATAAAAAGAAGTTTCGGTGGAGATATGTCCACCGAAATTGTGAGAACAATTTCGGTGAACAATGACTTGTATGTTTGAGAAAAGATCTTTCACTTCCACAATGAGAGAATCTTTAATCTTGACTTTGGTTGATCTTTGACTTCACCAAACATTTGATATCTTGTACAAGCCATTACAAAGAACCATGCATCCAAAATTTCTCTAAGTATAAAATGTTTTTCAAAGTATAAAAGGAGATCATGAGGTCATCTTCAAATCTTGATGACCCAACAGGGACAACAGGTGAGTTTTTCTGACTTTAAATCCTTTTTAAATGTGGAACTTTATGCATGTTTACATCGGTAAATGTTTGTACTATTCTTTTAACCTTGCATGGAAAGTGTGATTTAATTGTGTGGATACAAACTGCTTTTATTTCAAAGCGAATAGTAATTGTGTGACAATATGTGTGATTTAAATGTGTGTGACCATGCTCTGGCTTCGGTGTGAAATGAGGGGTGTGTCCCATATGGTTTGATATATATGAATCCTTGTGCACAATTAATGGTAAGTGTTCATATTATCATCTGCTCATGAATGAAAAGTGTGATTTAATCGGGTGGACCCAAACTACTTTCGTGTGGACGAGCTATGGCTTTGTGTGAGATAGGGGTGTGTCCCATATGGTGTGATATATGAATGTGTTTCATATATGGGCGGTGTGTGCCCCTTTTTACGTTGTCACAGTGTGTGTGACCATAGCGTGTACTAGTAGCTCGTCATAGTAT
The DNA here is from genome assembly GCA_033807775.1 of Saussurea involucrata. NCBI lineage: Eukaryota > Viridiplantae > Streptophyta > Magnoliopsida > Asterales > Asteraceae > Saussurea > Saussurea involucrata. Next base: position 87,436,977 of record CM066313.1, read on the forward strand.
GCTGATCATAGTGTGCTGATCAAAGCGTGTTGATCATAGTGTGCTGATCATAGCGTGCTGATCATAGTGTGTTGATCATTGTGTGATGATCGTTATGTGTTCTCTTATCAAGTTTTGTACACTCATTTCTTACTGAAAGTTTTTCCATAAGCTGTATTATTGTGGCGTGGCTTTGAGGGAACTCACTAGACCTCATGGTCTAACCCTTGTTTTTCAAAACTAAAACCTTTTCAGGTAAGCAGGTAGTTGAAAGCTTGTTTAGAAGTTGGCAAGGCGTGAGACGGAAGTTGCAAGTAGAAGGATTAGAGAGCCTTCCTTTTACCTTGTTGTTACGATCTCAGCTGTAGATAGGGTTATTTCCGCAAACCCAGTTTGTAATCTGTTTAATGTATTACATTGAGCCATTTTTGGCATTTTAATTTAAAGGTATAGCTTTTGGGCATGATAGGAAGGAGTGGGTTGTTACATTATGTGATACTTATCTTATTATGGTTTGCATCTTAATAAAGAGTTTGTTAAACTAATATATTGTGGAAAAAGTTTGGCAAGATTGCCTCTTTGAGAAGGGCACTAGCCCACGTAATTTTGTCATTTATATATATATATATATATATATATATATATATATATAGAGAGAGAGAGAGAGAGACGGGTTCATACGAAGATGAGACACAAATAAAAAAATAAAGGGATACATCTCAGCCCTTGGTATATTAATTGAGTGGCTACGATTAAAAGATGGGAAAAAAGAAAAAAATTGGCAATTAAATGAAATAGACACGGGCTAATCTAGTTAGGGGCAAAATAGTAAAAATAGCAACACCATAGATTCAAATAACAACAAAGAATCAAAAACCCCTTTCAGTAACAAGTTCTCTGCCCAAACCCACTCTAAAACCCTAAATCGATATACCAAGGGTTGTTTGATTTCTCGTCCTCCGTCCAAAACCACTCAATCTGGCACTTGTCCTCCGCCCAAAACCATCAAAACCCTAAATCGGCAGGAGAAAAGAATCAAACAGCTTCCGTAACGAGTTCAACGCCAAATCGGAGCTTCTACACACAAAATCGATACTGTTGAACCCGCCTCTCTTCATCTATTTACACGAAATCGAGTTTCAGAAGAGGATTTGAAAGCATTAAGATGGATTCGATTGGTAAATCGTTATTTTGCATGCCTTAATTTAGGTTTTCAAAAGCAAAATCGTTTGAAGACGAAACCCTAGGTTCTTCTTCATCGAGTTGTAACATATATTTGTTTGTAAATCGTTAAATTGTTGAAGATTTGATTAATTAAGTGGAACTTAGGGTTTGATATTGCTAGTTTTCTGGTCTTACAATCTAGTTCATGGGATGAGGTTCTGTTTTGTGAGTCTGAGCATAGGCATATCTTTGATTGGTGATCCTGTAGATTAGTTTTTTGTATAGTACTAAATGTTATATTATCAACCATATTATATGTCATATGTTAACGACTTTAGGTTATTAATCACAAGTGATATTGTAATATAATACATATGCTTGATGTTTTTCTTTTTTAATCACAAGTGATATTGTGGTTTTTTGTGTTGCTAATCACATATGATTTACCATCTATCTTATCACATGTGATTTTATTTTTATTTTTTTAATCACAAGTGATATTGTGGTATTTTTTGTTTCTAATCACATATGATATCGACAGTGAATTCTTTTTACCGTCTATACTATCACAATATACTCTTAGTAGATATATTATGTTGGTTAAGAAAATGATTTAGTGCAACATTTGAGTATTTTAGTATAATGTTTATGTTATTAATCATATGTGATTTCCTCTGTCAAATATACATGTTACCCCCAACTCATTAAAGTCCCCGTTTGAATTAACCATTAAAGTCCCCATTAAATTGATAATGTTATTAATTATATGTGATTTACATGTTAACCACAACTATGATTTCCTTGATATTGTTGAATCATATGTGATTTAGTAGGGACCGATATATTGTTTTTACATTTTAATAACACACTAATAGTGGTTATAATGCAAATCAATTTTCATATGTAAATCATATATGATTATAACGCAATCTGTGTTTTCAGAGTTTATATGGTTAAATCATATGTGATTTAGTAAAACATTGTGATGACTTGAGACATGAATATTGTTGGTTAGAATCTGTGTTCCAATGATCATATGTGATTAATAACATTATCAATTCAAAATGTGATTATATTGTTTTACAATCTGATCATATATTAATCATTTATGATGAAACATTTTCATATCACTTAGAAAATCATATGTGATCTGTGTTTTCAATTTTCATATGTAAATCATATATGATTATAATGCAATTCTTGACAACTATGGGGGTGTTTGGAAGTGCTTATATTTTTGACTTATTTGCTTATAGCTTCTTTCCACAGTAAATAAATAGTTTAAAGTGTTTGGATAGAAAAAATCAAAAGTGTTTATTTACTTCTTCTCACCACAAATAAGTTGTTTTTGATAAGTCAATCCATACCTACTTATTTATTTCTCCTTATTTCCTTATCTATCCAAATTACCTTTTTACCCTCAATTTTTAACAAACACTTTTTAAAAACTGTTTTTCCTCACTACATAAACAAATAAGCATAAGTAAAAAATATAAGCACTCCCAAACACCCCCTATATTGATTGTGGAATATTTGTCATGAGGCATATGGAGACCCATCGAGGTGAGACGATAAGCAGATATGATTGCGGACTTGAGAAGGAATACAGAGCACAGGACAGTCAAATAAAGAAGTTGAGGAAGAAATATTTGTCTAAGATACTTCTTTCAAGCGTCAACACATTGAAGTACAAAGTGATGAACAATGCTACATCATTTTCAAAGATAGATGGTAAGATGACAAAGAGAATGATTCAAGAGGCATGGAAAAGGAAAGAATCACGGTTCGCGTAGGCTCGTCTTTTGTAAATGGTAAACTGACGAAGAAGATGGTAGAAGTTGTTTAGTACTGTGATCATAGATTGAAAATTTTGGGAAATTTGTTTGTTGGATAGATGGAATGTTTTAGGAAATTTGTTTGTTGGATATGAATGTTGATTGACATACTTTTGAAATGGAATACAGGTTCAATGTTTTGGAGCAGGTTATATAATTATGAATTATAGTGGTAGGTATTATATTATAGAAAATATCACGCGTTGGTCAATTGGAATTGGTCTTGATCATATGTGATTAAAGGGTATGCATTTAATATGGTAATTCGTATTAATCTATAAGGTTGGTTTGGTTCTTATTGTTGAAAGGAACTTAAAAAGTTAACCTGTTATGATCTTCTTTGGAATGCCCAATGCCTTCTGAAACTGTTTCATTTTCACATATTGCAACAGGTTTGCAAATATGGTTTCATAATCTGTCCTAATCATATGTGATTTACATAAGAAAATTGATTTGCATTATAACCACTATACCAGTGATGACAGAGCAAATCACAGATGATTAATAACAATCATGTATTATGTCTTTTGACAGAGGAAATCACAGATGATTAATCAGAGGAAATCACAGATGATTAAATGGTATGTCTTTAAAGCAGAATGTTGTACATCAAAGGTAAGGAAGAATCATATGTGATGGAGGTTTATGTTTGTTCATAGACATTCTGTGAACAATATGAACTACAAAATCACATGTGATTAAGGCTCATGAAATAAAATAAACTCAAAGGCAAAGTTTGTCCCATTTACAACACGCTCATTAAACATGTTCAATACCATTTGGACATCACCATCACCAACTAAAGTATCCAAATCTCTTTTAAAGTTTTTATAATCACTCCTACTACAACCTACTTCCTCATAACCACCCTTCAAACAAACTTGAATTCGATGCACCTTGGATGCCCCGATATTTTCCCTTGCTACACGATGTACCATGCTCTTGTCCAAAAACTTCATTTGTCTACTACTTCGAGATAACATTCTATCATTCTCATCTAACAAGGGATGATTGTGGTTGGGATTGAAATAATATAATGTAAACATTGATGTGCGATTAACCCTATGAAAACGAACCTGCGCTTGGCACCCGATAACTTTAAAATTGGAGTTACGAAGCACCTTTCGGCGTTCACCAACATTAATGCTATCAACATACCGTTTGTTTGGAAGTCCATATCTATGACATACCAAATATTTAAATCTCACAAATTTATCCCTAAAAGTTTTCCATAGAGCGTCGTATATCAAAACCGGCATAATCTCCGTACTTCTTATACATGTTGATACAATGTCCAACAGTTTGAAACTTTGAACCAACAACATGGGTAAATTCTTGGGGGACATTAGGTAAGACATTTATGGATGCACTATATCTATCCTTCATCGAAAAATCCGAGGTTCCAATTTTGTGCATCTTCTCATAAGGGACTGCATGATAGTTGAGATGGACAATGACATTAAAAAACCGTATAGCATATGATGGCACATACAAAAAGGAAATAATCATAATTGTTGCCAACAACATCACATATGATTTTAAGAGTTGTATCATCTAACAAAACTTAAATAGGAGAAGATGTTATTTACCAATGAAGCATTAAATCACATATGATTAAATTCATGTCTGGAATCAACTACATCAACATACAGTAGAAACACTACTGAAAGCAAGTTTGCAATCATCATCAAAATTATAAACAAATTAACAAACAAAATCAATAAGATGAACAAAATAAAAAAGTAAATTAAACATTACCATGAATTTCTTCCATCACTGTATCAAAAATTGAACCAGAATCTTCATTGTTAATGGATACTCTTGACCTAGAAGCTTGATTTGAAGAATCAATTGCAGAATCGGAGTTATGTTCAACTATCAATGGAATTTCGACCCTATTACATTGAGTTGATGGATCGATTTCAGTCTCTGAATTAAAAATTTCAAACCTATCAGATGATTTTGATGGATCACCGATTGAGATGATGAGTTGATTTTGCAGCCTACAACTTTATTATTCTGAATCTGTGAATCCATGAGAAATACACCCATTGATGTGAATCGATCTAAGCTTCAAAGGAGGGAGTGTAGTTGATAGATGTGAAGGAAGAGGGTGATCACGATTGAAAGAATGTGGGTGAAATATGGAATTAAATTAGATGCAAATTATCTGTGTGAAATAAGGAATTAAATTAGAAAATGCAAAATGACCCATATACCCTTTCTATTTAATTCCCTTAATAGCTTAAATGATTGGTCAAGAATTGTCCAATGTTTTCTTAAATTGTTATTGTTCTCGTACGAACCCTCGTCTCTCTCTCTCTCTCTCTATATATATATATATATATATATATATATTGTAAGTTTTGATGTATATAGTTTTATATTGAATTATCTAAATATTGTTTCATATTATGGTGGAGGATGCTCTGTGAGGAGGCAGAAGCATATATAAATATGTGGAATTTATATATGCTTTATTATATATATATATATATATATATACACGTATGTATGTATTAATGAAATTTCAGTGTCCATATTTTTTTTAATCAAGAAAGATTATCAAATTTATCAACATTTTGTACTCGATGAAACTTCCTCCATATTTGCAGGAACTTCACCGACGACCATTACTGTTGTGAACGACTGTGGATTCACTTGGCCCGGAATCTCAAGAAACCCTGCTTCCAATACCACGGGATTCAAGCTCAAACATGGTAATTCACGCTCCTTCCAAACTCCAGCTGGAACGGTCGTTTGTGGGGTAGGATCGGTTGCACCTTCAATGGGTCCGGTAACGGTAGTGTGCCACCGGTGACTGTGGCACTGGTGAAGTGGAGTGCAATGGAAAATTATACACAGGACCTACAACAATAGCAAAGTTCACGATTAGTAAACGGTTAGACTTTTATGATGCCAGGCTCGTAGATGTCTACGACTTACAGATAATTGTGGAGGCGACTAATGGATCAGGTTCTGAGTTGCGTAGTTGTGCGAAGACTGGTTGCGTTGACGACTTAAATCAAGGGTGCCCTGAGGAACTCTTATTGCCAAGCCTTTGAATCGCCCGAGTATTGTTGTAACAACACGTTTGGAACACCGTCAACGTGCAAGCCAACATAATATGCTAAATTGTTTAAATCAGCATACCCGGGGTCCTATAGCACCCCATTCAATGAAACAACTAATATATTAACGTGTCAGATTTTGTCCCTCTGCAGACTCATTTTCGACAGTCAACTCAACTCTATCGACCATCTTGTTTCCATCCGTGGGAATTTCACGTTGGGGTTATGGGAATTTGGTACACCAACGATGTTCAATCCAGAAAAGTATGGGTAACCAATCCCATCACATCAATCGTATCCACCTCAGGTGCCCATGCCCTATCCATCGACTCCAACTCCGGAAACTTGATCATCAATGCCGGAGGAAGAACTCTCATGAGCATAACTGATGTCCAAGCCCAAACTTAACTGCAACCCTCGAAGACACCGGTAGTAATTTCCGTCTTATCAACAAGTTGACAAGAGAATTTTGTGGCAGAGTTTTGAGCACCCGACCAAACGTACTTTTACCAGGTATGAAGCTTCGGTCTATCATGACAACATGGAAGAATTGTTCCCTAACTTCTTGGCTGAGCAATGAAATCCCTGATTCAGGAGCTTTTACTTTGACTTGGGAACCCATCGAAGAAGCATCTCAGATATTAATGATTCGACGGCAAGGGCAGCCCTATTAGACTAGTGGGAATCTAAATAATCAAACATTTCAGTATATGTATATGCATTGAATAGTCCCCGTAGCCAATCCCAATATAATCTTACTTATGTATACAACAATGAAGAACGATACTTCAGGTATGAGGGTAGTAATGTTGTTTTACCCATGTGGATTTTGACACCAAAAGGGTTGTTTTGGGCACGATTCACATAATGGTTGTGTGGAGTCGAGTTTGCCTTCATGTAGGAGAGAGACTGATAATTTCAGTGTAAAGAATGGCGAGTTTGATCCAAATATGGCGAGAAGTATTATTGATGACAACTCGAGCATAAGCATTAGCGATTGTTTTGTTAAGTGCTGGAATAATTGTAGTTGTGTTGGGTTTAACAGCAGTAACACCAATGAAACGGGTTGTACTATTTTGATCGGAAGTAATAGTTTTTCAGTTAATCCGCATGACAATTCTACATCGATGTATGTAATCAACCAAAATCCAATTAATCCAAGTACAAATAATAATGTTAATTTCCTATGTGTTTTGCTACCATCTTAATCTCTTTGAATCTAAACAATTCAAATGCAAGGAACAAAACCAAAAAGAACATGAACCAGATACTCATTGGTGTTGCCATTCCTATACTTTTTCTCTGTTTGGGGATTTTATGGTATATAAAGAAGAGAAAGCATCGATGAGAAGGTATAGATATAGAATCAACATTAAATATAGCTTATGTTTGTATGTTATAGTTGCTTATCTATTAAGTCACTGATACTAATTGTAGAATATGAGAGGCGGCTTCTGAAAGCTTGAAGGATGTACATCAACTCGAAAGCAATGGTGGGAAAGGAAACAATTTGTTCTTGTTTAGCTTCGCCTCTATCATGGCTGCGACCGGTGATTTTTCAGATGAAAATAAGCTTGGTCAAGGTGGTTTTGGGCCAGTTTACAAGGTGATCTTCCTTTGATGTCTAACCTATTTGATAAAATTGTTAAAGTTTTGCATTTGTATCTGTGATATGATAAAAAGAGGTATCGTCAAATTACAAAAACAGGGAAAACTAGGCGATGGACGAGAAATTGTAATCAAAAGGTTTTCAAGAACATCGGGGCAAGGGCTCGTGGAGTTCAAGAATGAACTAATACTTATTGCCAAACTCGCAACATACAAATCTTGTTCGGGTTCTTGGTTGTTGCATTCACTGGGAAGAGAAGATGTTAACTTACGAGTATATGCGCAACAAGAGCTTAGATTTCTTTCTCTTTGGTATGCAATCTAAGAGCATTTGGCAGTTTTATATGTTGATTTTCGTAATAATATAGTCTCTTTTCTTAATTGTAGATGAAAACAGAAAAACGGAGGCTGCTATACGTGCACAAGTACTCAAGAATGCGAGTTATTCATAGAGATCTAAAAGCAAACATCATTCTATTAGACGAGAGTATGAACCCCAAGATTTCGGATTTTGGCATGGCAAGAATATTTAAGGAAACGAGGCCGAGGCAATGACAAACAGGGTTGTTGGAATATAGTAAGTTAGCACTTTCCATTGAAGAAATAATATTAAAAAGTATATTGATTTATTGGTTTGTCTGGTTTGGTCCTTTTATTGTTAGTTTATTTTCAAGAACATAGATATTAGAATTTTATTAAGAGCATCTCCAATCATACTCCATATTTATGAAAATGGCGTTTACACCCCCTCCAATCATACTCCATACTCTAATTTTTTTTGCAGTGTACTAAATTTGTACGCCAAATATGCAGTGTGAGTTTGACACTCCAAATTAGTGGACCCCACTACTTTTTCCTAAAAGTAATATTATTTAATTAATAAATATTATAACTTATATATATTAATAGCAAATAGTAAATGAAATAATGTTATTTTAATGTAGGGTCCATAAATTTGGTGTTTTTTTTAGTATCGTTGGAGTTGAAGTTTTTTTTTTGGATGTTGGCCCCACCAAAATTGGTCTTTTTGGTGTGTTTTTTTTGTGCGAAGGTTGGAGATGCTCTAAGTTGACCATCTACAGTGGTTACATGTATCCTGAGTATGCAATTGAAGGGACTTTCTCGATCAAGTCCGATATCTTCAGATTTGGAGTCTTGATCCTGGAAATCGTGAATGGAAGAGGAAACAGTAGCTTCGTTCATCTTGACCGGACATTCAATCTTATTGGATATATAAGCGTAGTCAAAATCACTTTTTTAACATATCCTCCCGAATTCATGAATAACTTCAACATATGCGTTATAAGTTATTTTCTAATGATTCAGGCATGGGAGTTATGGCAACAAGGATATACGTTGGAGTTGAAGGATGCAACACTAGGAGATACTTGTATTGTACAACAATTCTTGAGGACTGTTCACATGGCATTTCTCTGTGTACAAGAAAGTGCAATGGATCGTCCAACAACATCCAATATGATCTCCATGCTTCTCAATGACACCATAACTTTACCCACCATAAACAAGCCAACATTCGTTACTAGCAAAGTGGAGTTGAAGTCAAGTTCAGATGAAAGCAAAACGAAAGATTGCTCTATAAACAATATGACCATCACGGTTATGGAGGGCCGATAGGGTATGAAACTATAAAAGTAGATGTCTATAGGATTAGTGTCTCATTCTTTGGGAATTTTTTCTCTGATATAATTTGTATACGATTATTCAATTTTGTAGGAGGTAAACGTCCATTTTTCGGTACTTGCTACAATGCGAAATTGCCAGTTTAGATTATAAAATACTAGTTGAGTACCCACGCAATGCAGCCAAATGCATCATTCAAATAAATGTAAGCGAACGGGCAAGAAGAAAACAGAATTTGAGGACTATTTATTTTCTTATACATTGGCAGCAACAATTAAAAGATTTTTTGGTGATTAGTTGGGGTTACATATTGATGATACTATTGAAATGAAGCCTGGTTGAGGCAGCCAGCAGAAAGGATATGCATTTTAATACAATAGTAATGGTAGGCAAAGTGAGGATGAGAAGATGGATGAGATATACTAACTGTATGTATTGTGTGCCACTTGTAGGTGATAACATGTTATAGTGTTGGTCATAAATATTTAAAATGTAAGTTGAGGCCTGGTCTCAAAATGTCAAGGATGATAAAAATGCAAATGTTGCAGGCATATTCCAAGATGTTTGTTTTTTAATGTTAGGATTGTAATAATTATATACACTTGATTTCAATAATAATATAATTAACTATTGTAACTAAGAAGTCATGTATATTACCTATCATAAATCAATTAAAATATAATGTCAATTTTTTTTATAAGATCCTCAACAAGTAATTATGTAATAGAAATATTAACAATTTGATTAAACAGAGTAGCAACACAACTTTTGAGATCAGACAGGGTCATACAAATTCTTATATACAAAGTATCGGAATTAACCTTCATATATCAAACTTATATAAATGAAAATGATATAGTAGTCAAGTCAGTCATTACTAATGGAGATACAAACAACAAGTTTCGTAGGTTACAAGTACAGAGACAACTATGTCTCTGAAACTTTGAATCAATGAACACTGCTACATCAACAGACGAATGAAACACGGAGCAGTCATTACATCCGGTTACAAACATGACGCCAACTGAAACTTCACTGCCTCACGTTACAAACACACAACCAACTAAAATTTTGGAGCAGTCAACACGACCTAATGTCAAAAACACACAAACAACTGAAATTGAAACTGAAACCTAGAAGCACTCAACCCTTCCTCCATTGCCAGACAAAAAAAAATTGAAACTTTGGTGCAGCATATGAGCTAAAACC